>OX637534.1:29417457-30727457 GCA_951800035.1 Linnaemya tessellans
ATCTTTACACTATTTTTGCATATAATAACGCCCACTAAAAGAGGCGGGGTCCAAATATAGACTATATCATGTTTTCCACTGACGAACGTATGGGCATTGATCGTCTCACTGATCAAGAATATATATACTTTATGAGGTCCATTTCATTTTGGAGGGTATTAAAACTTTATTTTGGCGGGGTCTCTCTCGCTAGGGCCGTGGGTGACATTTCACCTTTGCCATAAAACTTCAAAAATAAATGTTCGGAATAATTAAATGTAATATTTAAACTTTTTTTTACAGGGTCATTTAGGTGACAAAGGGGGAGGAGGGTGTATGGCAGAGGAGTACCATTAAAGCTTTAAAGCTTTAAAATGTTATTTTTAAGGAATGTGGGCTTAAGTAAAACAATTTGTTAAATTTTTACACTATATTTGCATATAATAACGCCCACTAAAGGGGGCTGGGTCCAAAAATTAATTTTGTTGATTTTATGGCTTCAAGTATAACGCGTTGGAACTTCTTTGACTTGAAAATATATCATTTGCTTAACAAAATTACAAAAAAACTTTAAAAATTATGTTGTTTTTTGGAGGTTGGTTTAGTTCTTCTTAGGGGAACTTTTTTCCCTCTTACCCTATTTAGCCCATTTCCGAAGTTGACCTGTGTTATCATTCAAGATATATTTGCAAGTTTCAAAAGTCTACCTCTTTTCGTTTGGACTGAATCGTGATTTTCACAGACGGACGGACATGATTAGATCGTCTTAGACTTCATCACTGATCAAGAATATATATACCTTATGGGGTCTCAGATGGATATATCGCTGCGTTTCAAACGGAATGACAAAGTGAATATAAACTCCATATTATTTTTTGTTGGGTATAGAAACTTGATTTTCAAAAATCTATTAATTTATATAATTTTCTGTTTATTGGGTCTTCAATTTAGCACTGAATTAATTGTTTTTTTAAAGAAGATATTTGTTCTTTGCAGATTCACTTCACAAAGAAAATTTATTAATACATTTAATTTTCAGTAGCAACAGCAGCTGAAGTAAAAGTCGTTTTGAAAAAATCATTTCATTAATTGGCTAAAAAAATTCATCTCTTATTCTTTCCACTAAAAACGTCAAATTTATAACTTTTCGAACGGTTTTACCTTTCCATTTTATTTTTTTTAATAGTGAAAAATGCTGTTTTACAAAGATAAACGTTTTAATACTTTCTGAAAAAAGATGGAATGCAAATTAACTTATCAGTGAAAAAAATTATGCCAACAAAAAACAACCCATTGAAATCTAAACAAAAGGAATGACTTCGAAAAGTGAATAAAAATTTTTCAAAAGTAAATATAAATGGAGTTAAAGCCATAAACGACAAAGAGAATATAAGGATATTGTCGCAAATTAACTCAGTGTAAAAATAACAAGAAGAATTTATTTTTGTTGAATTCAACAAACAATAGACAGACAAAAACTGAACTCAAACAAAAATAGAGAAAATTTCACTGAAAAACAAACAAGTTGGTGTGTGTAACTCAAGTATTCGCATTCGTACACTAAAAGTGTGCAGAATGAATTTAAAGTGTAAGAATATTTTTCGATTTTCTGTTGAATGGGTCTTAAAGCGTATGAAAATCAACAGACAAAGAGTTTCGGCCGTGTTGTTGCTGGATTATGCGAAAATCTACTTTAATTGCTCGTTTTATTGATACCGTGTGTGCACAATTTGAAAATGCAAAGAAAACTTTTTCTACAGTTTCAGGTTTTAGTTCAAAAATACATGAAAATGTAAAGTTTTCTTTCAGGTCGGGTTGCATTCTAAATACGGCTACATTTAATGGCGCGACTTACTTGGGACTATTATTGTTCGTTGTTTTGTTATGAACTAGAGGAAGGCTTCTAAGGAGTAGCCAGGAAATCTTCCTGGGAACTCAAAACCAGTAAATTGCCACTTTTTTGAAAATTTGCGATTTTCTTAGCGGTAACTTAAAGAAGTGTTAAATCCTTAAGGATAATCAGGTACAAATTATTATTTTTTTATCTCGAACCAGCACTCAGGGGATGCCCCTACATATGCAGTTTATTGCGCTGGAACTAGAAAGGAGAGAATAGTATTGAGGGGACAGATGAAGAAAGATGAGTAGATAGAGAATTTGTTGTAGCTATTTCAACCTTTTTACTTCGCCGTCTAATTTTTTGCTACAGAGCCGACGAAGGTGGGTGCTCTTACTCTGCTTTTTTAGTACATGATAGTGTCAGTCGCTGCCAATTATGTTCAGTAATCAGTGCTATGTCTTCATCATTGAAACAGGCTGGCAGCAACTTACACAACCATGCACTAATGCTTATGTCTATGATTTACGTCAGTTCCTGCCTATCGGCCTAACCTGACGATGCTCTTAACATCGGGTGAAAATTACCAGCACCCCTCTTAGCACCCAAGAGACAACACGAAGGCGACCTCGGGTCGCCCAGGTGCCAATTTCTAGAACATGATTTGGTAAGTCCCATGATCTAACACTTTGCTAGAGTGCCGATCCTATCTAGATGATCTTCTATTTGTTGATTCACATATATATTTTGCTACTATCAGCCGGACCGAAGTCCAACCGCAAGGATTGAACATCAATCCTTATCTGACAAACCTTCCACCAAATTAGTGACCACAACCACCACGTGTACTCCCGCGGGAGTCCTCTCCAATATCCAGCCGCAGTAAACTGCGAGGCTTGTACTGGATTCCGTGGTACCAGTTCTGACTACTGGTGAAGTCACGAAAGCCAAACCAGTGTAAGTTCTATAAACTTTCTCTCGACTTCGGTTTATTTTTTACACAAACCAAGGTGCCGCCTCACCTGTTCATTCTTCCTCAGGCACGTAGGCGAACCTACTACTTTTATATTCTTATATGCACATCCGTTACACTGTAACAGAGATTGGGCAGTAACATATAAGTTTTAAGGGGATACATGCAAAAGTACTGCCTGAAAAACATAGTTAGCTCTTGAAAGCCAACCATTATAGGGCTCAACTTTCTATTGACTTTTTTAATTAGATCGAGGCGTCCTTGGACCTCCTTTCCTATTTCAAACTTACGTAGGGGCCGAGGCAAGCCCCTACTACTTTAATTCTTCTGACATTAGCCAGCTTAGTTTTTCTACTGAGACCTGTCCCTAACGTCCCATTCGGTAACGAATATATAGAACTTATAAGTTCTACAGGTTACCAACAAAAGTTCTGTTTGAGAAAATTGTGTAACCCCCGAGAGCAAAACCAGTATAGGTTTTCAACACTCTATTGACTTCGGTCCTCTTACGGTAACTAGGCGTCCTTAAACCTTCTTCCTTGCAACAGACTACATAGGAACAGGCTTTTGGCAAATTTCAATGCGTGTCTTCGGATATGTTTCGGAAGGAGGCAGCTCCTACTGCAGTGATCGTACTAGGACGATGTACTTTTCAGCAAAGATCTTCCCACTACTTTTTAATTTCTTATATGCCCTCCCGTTGCACTGCAATTCCAGGGATTGGGCAGGTAACATATTAGTTTTTATGGGTTATCAGCAAAAGCCACGTCTGTAAAAACTGCATAACCCTTTCCCCGGATCTGTGCTGGAGCAAGGTCTGACACCCTAACCAAGCTCCCCAACGGCACCCCCGGGGGGAACTAATGCTGAACAGAAGAATTCAACACAATATTCATGACTCAGCGAGAGGTTGAACTCAGGACCCTCCGCTTCATAGTCTCGTGTTCTACTACTTCAGCCAACAGCAAATTAATACAATATGTGAATGCTAAAAATTAAGAGAAATCCTTTTTTGTTGCGCTAATTGTTTCTTAATTAAAAAACTTGTACTCAATGCGAGAAACAGCTGGTCTATGAGTTGGCCATGCGCTGGCTGGCCAGCTTGAATTTTTAGGAAGAAACTGTAAACACTATTTTTTAAATTTTTAACACAGAAAAACAGCGTTTAAAAATTTGTTGACTAGCTTTCATCCAATTGTATATTGAATTAATTTAAGAATTAATTCAATAAGCAGCTTTTCCAATTTACTTGTGTAAATCTCACTAGATGCTTCCATACACCGTTCACCTTAAATCTACTAGACTGACAAATTACAAATTAGTCAGACATTCCATAATACATATTTCAAAGGAAATTAAACCACAACTAAAATAATATATAATAAACGTGTGTGTTTCTTAGCTCCTCTTGTAAATAATTGTTTATCTGCAAAAATTCAATAGCCATGTATTCATATCGCATAGCAAATAAACCAAAATAAACAACACGTTAGTAAGTGGAACACCTAATGCCATATAAATGCTATAGGAAATGAAAAAACAACCAACCGAACAGATTAACTAACTAAACGAGTGACTGGATAACTGAATGACTACCAAACTGGCTAACAAAATAAAGGCGTTAACTGTTGTGTAAACCAGTTTAAAAATACATAAAATATAACAATAGATTTTTTGTACTTTTATTTTACTTTTATTCATTTGTTTTGTTTGAATTTGTTGGTATTTCAAGTCAACTGTAAGTGAATTTAAACAGAATTTAGCCAAAAGAAAAACTATTTATTTACGCGGATGTTTGTTGTGCTGCTCTGCTGTGTGAACATGTCCAACCAACCCACTAACCAACGAACCGAACAATCATCTGAATGGACGCAAGGAACAATAACCTTAACAGAAACAAAAAAAAATCATTACAAATAACATCAGGTGGCCGTTAAAATGATAAAGTTAACTAATTTTTGTTAAAACAATTAAATTTTTAAAATGGAATTTTAAAGTCAAGTGTATTTATGAGTGCATCGATAAATCAAGTGGTTTGCTAGAGCCATTAATACGTTCTATATGCCAAAATTAGTTTAAATATAAACAGTTGGCTTTGTTGCTATGGCAATTCCCTTTTTATACCCACCAACAAAGAATTGGCGAGTATATTAGCTTTGTCATTTCGTTTGTAACGCAGCGAAATATCCATCTAAGAACCCATAAACTATATATATTCTTGATCAGCGATGAAATTTAAGACGATCTGAGCATGTTCGTCCGTCCGTCTGTGGAAATCACGATTCAGTCTAAAGAGCCAGACCCTTGAAATTTGGTATAGATACATTTTTAAGGATAGCATATGTCAAGTACTTAAATGGGCTGAATCGGACAAGAAAGGAAAAAGTTCCCCCAAGAAGAACAAACACCAACCTTTAAAAAACAACATAATTTTTAAATTTTTATACCCTTCACAAAAAAGTGAAAGGGTATATATAGGTTTGTCATTCCGTGTGTAATTTCTTCGATATGCACATGGGACACCATAAAGTATATATATTCTGGATCCTTATGAATAGCGATGACGATTGAGCGATGTCCGTCTGTCCGTCTGTCCGTCCGTCTGTACGTGAAATCGGTTTTCCCAAGCTCCCAGAAGAGCTAGAGACTTCGTTCTTGGACCGTTGGATTGGAAATGAACTTAAACAGGCTGCTATTGTATCCGAAGTATGGTTCCAGAGCTGGGAAGCTTACACCTATTTCTCGACGCAAAATTTTTACCAAAAATCAATTATTTTTTTTAATGTTTGTAAATTAAACCTATTTCGTGCTTTAGGTAGCCTCAATGGTCTATTAAAAACTAAAAAAAAAAAAAAATTTTCCAGGGATGGGAAATAAAAAAATTTTTTTTCGGCTTATTCCGTATTTTGTAGTACATGTAGTATCTAAAATTGTTAAAAATTTTAAGTTTTTCTTTAACAAAACCACTTTATACGTCATGAAGATTTGCATTGGCAAAAAAAAATTTTTGTTTTTAAATTCAAATTTTACTTCCAGGGTTGGGAAATTGCATTGTTTTTATAAGTGAAAGTAATGAAACAGGTCTAGCCAAGCCCCCAGAAGAGATAGAGACTTCATTCTTGGACCGTTGGATTGGAAATGAACTTAAATAGAGTGGTGTTAAAATTCAGATAGATCCGAACTATGGTTCCAGAGCTGGGAAGCTTGCACCTATTTCTCGACGCTAAATTTATACCAAGTCTCAATGGTGTATTAAAAACTAAAAATATAAAAAAATGTTCAGGGATGGGAAATAAAAATTTTTTTTTCGGCCCATTCCGTATTTTGTAGTACATGTAGTAACTAAAATTGTTAAAAATGTTAAGTTTTTCTTTAACAAAACCTCTTTATACGTCATGAAGATTTGCATTGGCAAAAAGAAAAGAAAATTTTAGATTCAAATTTTGCTTCCAGGGGTGGGAAATTGAATTTTTTTTATACATGCAAGTAATCAAACAGGCAATCGATGTTGTTGTTTTTTGTTTTTTGCCAACTAAAACAGTCGTATAATTTAGGAAGAACAAAATTGGTATCAAAAATTCAAAAATAAAAAATAGAATTTCGAATCCAGGGATGGACAAGTGCAATATTTTATGGTACATGAAAGTTACCAAAATGGTAAAAAATTTGCAATTTTTTGTAAATAAAACTACTTTATACTTCAAGAAGCATTGCACTGATAAAAAAAACAAACAAAAAAAATTTAAATTTCGTTTCCAGGGTTAGAAAAATTAAATTTTTTTTGGTACATGCAATATTTTGTAGTACATGTAATAACCAAAATGGTTGCAAAATTCGAGTTTTTCTTAAACAAAACTACTTTATACCTCATGAAGATTTGCATTGATAAAGAAAATTTTAAAAAATTTAAATTTCGCTTCCAGGGTTAGGAAATTGAAACTTTTTTAAACATAAATGTAACCAAAAAGGCAATTGACGTTGTTTTTTTTGCTAATTAGAGCTGTTTTATAATTCAGGAAGAACAAATTTGGTATTAAAATTTTAAAAATCAAAATTTCGACTCCAGGTTTGGACATATGATATATTTTATGGTACGTGAAAGTGACCAAAAAGTTTAAAAATAGTATTTTTTTTGTCAACTAAAGCTATGTTACGCCTCACTAAGAATTGCATTGGTAAAAAAATAAAAATTCGCTTCCAGAGTTGGAAAATCGAAATACTTTTCGTACATAATAGTACATACATAAATTAAAAATTTTGTGTTTTTAGTGAATTAAAGCTATTTTATATATCAGAAAAAATTAGATTAGTATTAAAAAATTAAGAATTCGGTTCCAGGGTTAGGAAGTTGACATTTTCTGATTCATAAAATCAGCCATTTTATTTGTTATTTTTGATTTTTATGATGAATTATACATACTTTATTTATCAGAAAGAAGTAATCTGGTATTAGAAACCAACAACATTAAAAACCAAAGACGATTCTACGGTTGGACAATTAGAACTTTTTGGGGTACATGAAACGGATTTTTTGTTTTGTTTGTACATTAAATATATATAATATTTTCGAAAGACGTTCATAGGTATTAGATATAAGAGAAGCCAAAAATTTAGCTTCCTAGCCGAAAAATTTAAACGTTTTCTTAAATATAAAAGTAACCGATAACATTATTTTGATATTTTAATTAAACCTACTTTCTGTTTTGGCAAGAAAGAAAGAAAGAAGAATTACATCTGTGAAGGGTATATAAGATTCGGCACAGCCGAATATAGCGCTTTTACTTGTTTTTTGTAATTTTGTTAAGCAAATGATATATTTTTATGGCAACGAAGGTCCAACGCGTTAAACTTGGTACCATAAAGTCAAAAAAATTAATTTTTGGACCCCGACCCCTTTAGTGGGCGTTATTATATGCAAAAATAGTGTTAAAATTTAACAAATTGTTTTACTTAAGCCTAGAATCCTTAAAAATAAAACGTTTAAGCTTTAATGACAAAGCTGAGACGTAACCTGGTACCTCCCCCCCTTCTCCACCTGAGTGCTGGTCCAAGATAAAAAAAAAACAAGTAAAAGTGCTATATTCGGCTGTGCGGAATCTTAAATACCCTTTACTGATGTAATTCTTATTTCTTTCTTTCTTGCCAAAACAGAAAGTAGGTTTAATTAAAAAATCAAAATGATGTTGTCGGTTACTTTTATATTTAAGAAACCGTTTAAATTTTTCGGCTAGGAAGCTAAATGTTTGGTATCTACGTCTTTCAAAAATATTATATATATTTAATTTACAAACAAAACAAAAAATCCGTTTCACGTACCCCAAAAAGTTCTAATTGTCCAACCGTAGAATGGTCTTTTAGATATTGTTGGTTTTTATTACCAGTTTACTTCTTTCTGATATATAAAGTAGGTATAATTCATCATAAAAATCAAAAATAGCAAACTATATGGTTACTTTTATGAATCAGAAAATGTCGATATTCCAACCCTGATATTGGATTTTTAATTATTTTAGTTTTTAATACCAATTTAACTCTTCCCGAAGTATAAAAAATATTTCATTCACACACAACCAAAATAAGGAACTTATATGGCTACTTTTATGTACTAAAAAATTTCGATTTTCCAACCCTGGAACCGAATTTTTAATACCAAAATTGTTCCTCTCGAAGTATAAAATAGGTTTAATTCATTAAAAAAACCAAAATTGGAATTTATGTGGGCACTTTTATGTACCAGAAATATTTAGATTTTCCAACTCTGGACGCGAATTTTTATTTTTTTACCAATGCAATTGTTAGTGAATTTTTAAACTTTTTGGTCAATTTTATGTACCATAAAATATTTTAATAATGAGGTTCATGCAACTCTTAATAATGAGGTCTATTTAAGAAAAACTTAAAATTTGTAACCATTTTGGTCACTTTCATGTACTACAAAATATTGCAGTTATCCAACCCTGGAATCGAAATTTTGATTTGTTTTAATATTTGATACCAATTTTGTTTTTTCTGAATTAAAGAATTGTTTTAATTAGTAAAAAACCGACGTTAGTTGGCTTTTTGGTTACTTTTATGTATAAAAAATTTCAATCTCCCATCCCTGGGAGCGTAATTTTAATTTTTGTCTTCTTTTTTTACCAATGTTAGTTTCCATTACTTATAAAGTAGTTTTATTTACAAAAACCTTGAAATTAGCAACCATTTTTGTCACTTCCATGTTCTACAATATATTGCATGTACTTTCAATTTCCCAGCCCTGGAATTGAAATTTAATTTTTTTTGCTTGTTTATAAATGCGACTCTTCATGAGGTATAAAGTAGTTTTATTGAAGAAACATTTTAAATTTTTAACTGTTTTGGTTACTTTTATGTATAAAAAATTTCAGTTTCCCACCCCTTCTGGAACCGTACATCGGATCTTTCTGAATTTCAATACTACTCTATTTAAGTTCTTTTCCAATCCAACGGTTTAAGAACGAAGTCTCTAGCTCTTCTGAGGGCTTGGTAAAATCGATTTCACGTACAGACAGACGGACTTCGCTCAATCTTCATCGCTATTCATAAGGATCCAGAATATATATACTTTATGGGGTCCCATAGGCATATCGAAGAAATTACACACGGAATGACAAACCTATATATACCCTTTTACTTTTTTGTGTAAAAAACTTTTTTAGGAGAACTTTTTGGAGTGCTTCGGTCATTAAAAGTATTGAGATCAAAATGGGAAGCACATTCTTGATGGTTAAAATAACATTTAATTTCTAAGCAACCTTCTAACATTTTATTACATTTCACTTTTGCTACCCTGACTTTTTTATTCCTGTATTTGTTGCTTTGTTACGACTGTAAAAAAATTTTAAGGGAAAAAAGTAATAAAATATGTTTTAAAAGGCATTGAGGCTAAACTTTATTGTTTAGAATAAAATAATAGTATTTATTGCGCATAATAAATTAAGGAAGAGTTTTGAGTTTTTCTAATATATTCCAAAGTCTGGAGTGGACTCGCAATAACAAAATTTTTATAATTTTAGAAACATATAGTTTTATTTTTAATGTATATTTAATGCAAACGTACCGTTTGAGGCAACAGTATCAGTCGCTTAGTATATTCGCAAAAATTCAAATACACTAAGCAACCTTATCATTTTAACGTGCACATGACGAAGCCAGGAGCCTAGGATACAAGAACAACTAACCAAACAATCTAGTCAACCATCCGTTTCACCATCCTGGCAACCGGCCACCCGGTCTACCATTATTGTCGTCATTTATACAAACGACAATATGTTTTTGTTATTGTTTTTTTTCCACGTTGTTTTTTTTCACTTTTATTGCTATTTATCCATTATGTTGTATTTGTTGTTGCGTTTTACTAAATTTTAGTTGTTGTTCTTGCTGTTATTATGCGGCGAACCTTAAATTTGGTTTGGCCATAAAAAAAATTAACCAAATAAAACAAGTGGAGCAATATTGTACTCGTGCATAGAAATAACAGCGTAAAGTTTGTGTGTAACGCGGTCACTTTAGAACGTCCACAAAAGCCGGAAAAAATAAGAAACAATTAAGAATATTATTTTATATCACAACCGTTTTAGGGAATACGCAGAACAAATGTGAAAAATCTGTTATGCATATAAAATAACTAATTGATTTTCTGTGTAAGTAAACGAAATGCTTTTCATTCCATCCAAATGTAGCCTCAGAGCCTGAGGAGTTTTAAAAGTGCCACAGGTTTTGTTTACATGTTACAGTTGTACGGAGTTCTGTTTTCAGTTGAATTTATATTTTAAATTTTAATTTAGGTCTGTAGTGCAAAATAAGTAAACATGAGGAGACAATAAATGGGAGCAACATTTCAAATGAAAAAACAAATTTCGTCGAATGAATATAATTCATTATATGTACAATGTACATTGTACATATATGTAAATCATGGCCGAAACAAATTTAAGAACTGAATGCTCTGTTTCTTAGCGATTGCTTGAATATTCAAATCATAAGGAAGTAAAAGTGATATCGACTGTATTTACCCTTCACCGACGAACGTCTGCCGAACTCATTCATTCCAAACCTGGAATGAGTTTTATAATCTCTATAGTCTCCAATACAAATTATTTCTTTCTAAAACATAAACCCCCATATTCATATAAAAATTATATGTATTTGAAATCTCTTTTAAGAAAATTCCGTATAAACATTTTTTAATAAAATACATTTCAAACCCATTTTAAATTTTATGAATATGGGGAAAAATATTTATCAACGATAAACATTAGTTATATTTAGTTATTTCAATATTCCAACAAATTTTAGTTATCCAGCTCTGGAGCTTTTTTGGTTTCCACAATTCTTTCAGTTTGTTCATTTTACGAGCCAAAAAGAGTTTCAAGTTTCCAACCCTGAAACCGACTTTTTGATTTCATTCGATTTTTACTTAAAATTCAAATCTTCCTGAAGTATAAAATCGGTTCAATTAACCCTACGGTCAATGAACAAAAATATATACGTTAGTCAATGACCGGGTACCCCGGTACCCCTAGTTACCTTTTTCCATATTTATATTGAAAATTATATATTAGTGTTAAGTAATTGTTAAAACATATAAAAAACAATTTCGTTGTTAGTATTGTATTTAAAGTCGCTGTGTTTCCATTTTTCATCTGTCGCTACGGTATATGACTATATATTTCACTACTTTGTTCATGTTAACTAATGGTAATTTACGGATAAGACTGCTCCGTTCCATGATATATACCCTCGAGGTCAACGAAACATGGACTAAAGTTTGGTGGATTTGTAAGAAGTCTTAACCACTCCACGCGGTAAAGTGGCAACGGGTCATGAGATAAGGCAAAGAGAGAAAGTTGTTGAGGACATAACAGGTCTATTCCTTTGAAGTGGACGCAATATCACGATTGATAATTTGTTCACCACTCTTGCTCTGGCGGAATATTTTCTTTCATGTAACCTGACTTTTAGGAAAAACAAGCCATATATTCCAGACGTAATGAAGAATAAAATACGAACTATTAGGCGATCTATATTTGGATTTTGGAACAATATCACAATATATTCATTTATGCAAAGAAATGCAAACTCTGTAGCTTTGCTATCCAGAATGCACAACGACAACAGTGTTGGTGGAAAACCGGAAATTGTTACATTTTATAATAAAACAAAAGGAGGTGTAGATGTTATGGACCAAATGCTAGGTCAACAAACAGATGGCCACTTTCACTATTTTATTATACAATTATTTCAGCGTTTGCAGAATATATTATGTGTTCTGAAATCAACATCACCACTCCATACAAAAATATATAGAGGAAATGCTTTTAGCAGAGGTTCAGCGAGGAGCTTTATATGCCTCTTATTGAAGAACGCGCAGCAAACAGTCATATTACGCGCCACTTTTTGTCGAGGTCAGCCACTGAATGCAATTTGGGCAAATTAATACACACATCCACAATCTGGGAGCAACCATCAACCTCCAACCGCATTACTGGCAAGAAGCCCATTTCTGGTTTTTCGAGGGAGAAAAACCAGAAAATCATGCAGCGTATGTGATAAACCAGTATGCGACCAGCACATAAAAACTATTTCAAAATGCTTTGCATGTGCCTAAATAATTATAAACCAATAAACTTGTAAAAATGAAAACCTTAAATAAAAGTTAAATCAAATCAAAAGGAGGTTTCTAATAATAAATGATGGGAGAATATTTAAACTGTAGTGCAAAACAAGTAGAAATAGAATGGGGTACCGGGGTACCCGGTCATTGACTCGCGTAGGTGTCGGACTAAAAGCCGTTTTAAGTATTGAAGAAATTAATATTATTAACGTTTTGTTTTTTAATAATGTTTATAAACACTTTAATCGCGACGATCTAGAGTTTTAACACCATATCTTCATTATTACAAAATTGAGAGCATTTTTAAATTGAAAAAGGTACCTGGGTACTCGGTCATTGACCGTAGGGTTAACACAATAATTACAATTAGTTTTATCTAGTGACTTTTATAAACCAAAAATGAATTTTTGATTTTCAACCCTGGAACAATATTTTCATATTTGTGATTTTAAACTAATTCCTTTCTAAAATAGAATGAAGAAAGAATGTTTTCCCAAAGGTAAAATAAGTTTTATTCAGTTACTTTAATTTAAAAAAAATTCCAATTGTCCAACACTGGAATCGTCGTCCCTGTAGCAAAAATTATTGAAATAGCTACAAAAACAACTGTCTATCTTCTCATCTTTCCTAATCTGTCTCCTCAATACTATCCCCTCGTTTTCAGTTCCGGCGCAATGCATTGCAAATGTAGGGGTCATCCCCTGAGTGCCGGTCCAAGATAAAAAAATAGGAATTTAATTCATCCTGAAGAATAAAATAGTTTTAATTAACAAAAAAAAAAAACAAAAACCGAATTGATTATTTTTATACTCTCCAAATAAGAATTGAAGGCTATGCTCACTTCGTCATTCCGTGTGTAACGCAGCGAAATATACCTCTAAGAACGCATAAAGTATATATTCTTGATCAGTGATGAAATCTAAGACGATCTGTGGAAATCACTAATCAGTCTAAACGATCCAGATCCCTCAAATTTGGTACAGATAAATGTGGAAGGATAGCACAGGACAAGTTCGTGAATGGACTAAATCGAACCAGGGGTAAAATAGTTCCCCTAAGAAGAACTAAACAAGCCTTCTAAAACATACATCATTTTTATTCTTTCTTGTTATTTTAATACGCAAATGAAATATTTTATGTCAAAAAGGTTAAAAGCACTGGAAAATCAGAAAAAATGCATATTTGGACCCCACCCTCTTTAGTGGGAGTTGTCGTAACATATTATATGCCAAAATATTGAAAATATTTAACAAATTGTATTACTTAATCATACAGTCCTTGATAATTAAATTTTTAAGCTTTTATGATGGAGCAAAGACATTTGATCATTTCCTGTGCTATCCCTCCATTTTCCTTTGCCACCATAAAAACTTTATTTTTTTTTGCTACACTTAATTAGCCCAAAAATTTACTTTTAAAGTTTTTACGACAACTGTGAAATGTCTCCCTCCCGGACCTTCCCTGACTAACCCTGTCAAAATAGGGTTTTAAATTGAGCACAGAAATGTCTTAAAGGAACTCTGATCCAGTATTTCTTTATTGATTTACTAAATATTATTAGGGTATTTAAGATTCGACCCTGTCGTTTCAATTGTCCAATTCTGGACTAGGACTTCTATTTATTTATATCACGACATTTTGATTTTCCAGGTAACTTTTTGGACTATTCCTGAAAAGCCGTCACTGTGTGTATGTTCGTGTGTATGTATGAACTGAATGAAACCAAACTAGTAGCGTTCCAAAAGGTTTTTTAGACTTTTTGTGAATTGTAACCCTTTTGAACCGCTAGATTTTGAGAAATATAAAAGAAAAATTAAATTTTTATAATAAATTTTAAACGGTTTTGCTGATCGATTCAAAAACCACGAATTAGTTAGAAGTACGGGGATGGTCTTTAGGGCGAACCGCTTTCCACATCTTTTTTTTTTTTTCAAAAATAGCTTTAAAATATGATTCACAAAAACATAATTCTGCTAATTAACCCATTTTGACTTTGCAACGTTTTGCTCTACATCTTTTCTTCATGTTAGAAGGCCGCAAACAGTTCCTTCCAATTTTTAGAATCCCCACTAAAATTTTTGAAGGGTAGATATCAGTTTATCATTCCTAGTGTAATTTATATTCTGTGTTCTCTCTGTCCACTTGTCTCTAAGTTCTCGGCCTTTAATTGATAAATAGGAATTAGTGCTAAATGGATTGCTATTGAAAATCCACAGAATTCAAAATACGGTTCCAGAGGTGGAAAATTTAAATATATATTTGATATATAAAAGTAATCAGCTAAAGCCATTTTTTTCCTTGGTTATTATATATTTTATTTAAAATAATTTATTTGGGATATTGTAGTAGTTAATTTGTTAAACATATGCTTTGTTTAGTGTGGGTCCAGAACGTCTATATGGAAGTAAGTTGAAGCGTAATTATGATTTGGTGTAAGAGCCCTTGAAATGCAGGCATATAGACTCACTTATCCATAATAAATAAACGAGTGTGGAAAATCGGAAAGAGCAAGAATTTTTTTTCTTTCCGGTAATCAAACTTATTTAGTATTTTAGAAAGAAATAAATTAGTTTGGAAAATTATAGAGATCAAAAGGGTAGGTATATACTCCAGATGTAGATCGGTGAAGGGTATATGAGATTCGACACAGTCCAATACACTTTTACTTGATTTTCTTCTACCCATTTTTTATACCCTTCACAAAAAAGTGAAAGGGTATATAAAGGTTTGTCATTCCGTGTGTAATTTCTTCGATATGCACATGGGACCCCATATAGTATATATATTCTGGATCCTTATAAATAGCGATGACAATTGAGCGATGTACGTCTGTCCGTCTGTCCGCCCGTCTGTACGTGAAATCGGTTTTCCCAAGCCCCCAGAAGAGCTAGAGACTTCGTTCTTGGACCGTTGGATTGGAAATGAACTTAAATAGAGTGCTGTTGAAATTCAGAAGATCCGAAGTACGGTTCCAGAGCTGGGCAGCTTACACCTATTTCTCAACGCAAAGTTTATACCAAAAATCTATTTTTTTTTTATGTTTGTAATTTAAACCTATTTCGTGCTTTGGGGAGCCTCAATGGTCTATTAAAAACTAAAATAATAAAAAACAATTTCCAGGGATGGGAAATTAAAATTTTTTTTCTCGGCCTAATCTGTATTTTGTAGTACATTTAGTAACTAAAATTGTTAAAAATTTCAAGTTTTTCTTTAACAAAACCACTTTATACGTGGGAAATTGAATTTTTTATACATGAAAGTAATCAAACAGGCAACTGATGTTGTTTTTTTTTGTTTTTGGCTAACTAAAACTGTCTTATAATTTAGGAAGAACAAAATTGGTATCAAAAATTCAAAAATAAAAAATAAAATTTCGAATCCAGGGATGGACAAGTGCAATATTTTATGGTACATGAAATTTACCAAAATGGTAAAAAATTTGAAATTTTTCTTAAATAAAACTACTTTATACCTCAAGAAGCGTTGCACTGATAAAAAAAAACAAAAAAAAATAAAATTTCGTTTCCAGGGTTGGAAAAATTAAATTTTTTTTGGTACATGCAATATTTTGTAGTATGTACATGTAATAACCAAAATGGTTGCAAAATTCGATTTTTTTCTTAAACAAAACTACTTTATACCTCATGAAGATTTGCATTGATAAAGAAAATTTTAAAAAATTTAAATTTCGTTTCCAGGGTTGGGAAATTGAAATATTTATTCTTATTAAAATCTTAAAAAATTAAAATTTCGACCCCAGGGTTGGACAAATGAAATATTTTATGGTTCATGTGACCAAAAAGTTTATATATTTTAATTTTTTTGTCAAGTAAAACTATGTTACACCTCACTAAGAATTGCACTATAAATTCGGTTCCAGGGTTGGAAAATCGAAATTTGTTGGTAAATAAAAGTAACCAAATAAGTTCCCAATTTTGGTTTTTTTCAGTGACTTAAATCTATTTTATACTTCGCTAAGAATTAAATTAGTATTAAAAATTTTAAAAACTAAAAATTCGGTTTCAGGGTTGGAAAATCGAAATATTTTTCGTACATAAAAGTACATAAATAAATTCCAAATTTTGTGTTTTTAGTGAATTAAACCTATTTTATATATCAGAAAAATATTAGATTAGTATTAAAAAATTGAAAATTCGGTTCCAGGGTTGGAAAATCGACATTTTCTGATTCATAAAAGCAGCCATGTTATTTGTTATTTTTGATTTTTATGATGAATTATCAGAAAGAAGTAAACTGGTATTAAAAACCAACAAAATCTAAAAGACGATTCTACGGTTGGACAATTAGAACTTTTTGGGGTACATGAAACGGATTTTTTGTTTTGTTTGTAAATTAAATATATGTATATAATATTTTTGAAAGACGTTCATAGGTATTAGATATAAGAAAGGCCAAACATTTAGCTTCCTAGCCGAAAAATTTAAACGTTTTCTTAAATATAAAAGTAACCGATAGCATCATTTTGATATTTTAATTAAACCTACTTTCTGTTTTGGCAAGAAAGAAAGAAAGAAGAATTACATCTGTGAAGGGTATTTAATATTTTTTTTTTTGCTACACTTAATTAGCCCAAAAATTTACTTTTAAAGTTTTTACGACAACTGTGAAATGTCTCCCTCACGGAACTTCCCGGAGTGACCCTGTCAAACTAGGGTTTTAAATTGAGCACAGAAATGTCTTGAACGAACTCTGATACAGTATTTTTTTATTGATTTACTAAATATTATTAGGGTATTTAAGATTCGACCCTGTCGTTTCCATTGTCCAATTCTGGAATAGGACTTTTTTTATCTTGGACCAGCACTCAGGGGATGACCCCTATATATGCAATGCATTGCGCCGGAAATGAAAACGAGGGGATAGTATTGAGGGGACAGATCAGGAAGGATGAGAAGATAGAAATTTTTTTGTAGCTTTTCAACTTTTTACTTCGCCGGCTAATTTTTGCTATAGGGCCGACGAAGGTGGGTGCTGTTACTCTGCTTTTTTTAGTACATGCTGGTGTCAGTCGCTGCCAATTATGTCCAGTGACCAGTGACTATGCCTTCATCTTTGACAACAACTAACACAACCACGCACTAATGCTGATCAGAAGAATTCAACACAATATTTCATGACTCAGCGCGGGCTCGAACTCACGACCTTCCTCTTCATAGTCTCGTGTTCTACTTCTTCAGCCAACAGCACCCTATTTATTTATATCACGACATTTTGATTTTCCAGGTAACTTTTTGGACTATTCCTGAAAAGCCGTCACTGTGTGTATGTGTGTGTGTGTATGTATGAACTGAATGAAACCAAACTAGTAGCGTTTCAAAAGGTTTTTTAGACTATCTGTGAATTGTAACCCTTTTGAACCGCTAGATTTTGAGAAATATAAAAAAAAAATTACATTTTTAGAATAATTTTTAAACGGTTTTGGCGATTGATTCAAAAACCACGAATTAGTGAGAAGTATGGGGATGGTCTTTAGGGTGAACCGCTTTCCACGCTTTTTTTTTTGTCAAAAATAGCTTTAAAATATGATTCACAAAAACATAATTCTGCTAATTAACCCATTTTGACTTTGCAACATTTTGCTCTACATCTTTTCTTCATGTTAGAAGGCCGCAAACAATTCCTTCCAATCCCCTTAGAAATCCTTAGAATCCCCACCAAAATTTTTGAAGGGTAGATATCAGCTTATCATTCCAAGTGTAATTTATATTCTGTGTTCTCTCTGTCCACTTGTCTGTAAGTTTTCGCCCTTTAATTGATAAATAGGAATTAGTGCTAAATGGATTGCTATTGAAAATCCACAAAATCCAAAATACGGTTCCAGAGGTGGAAAATTTAAATATATATTTGATATATAAAAGTAATGAGCTAAAGCCATTTTTTTCCTTGGTTACTATATATTTTTTTTCAAATAATTTATTTGGGATATTGTAGTAGTTAATTTGTTAAACATATGCTTTGTTTAGTGTGGGTCCAGAACGTCTATATGGAAGTAAGTTGAAGCGTAATTATGATTTGGTGTAAGAGCCCTTGAAATGCAGGCACTTATCCATAATAAATAAACGAGTGTGGAAAATCGGAAAGAGCAAGAATTTTTTTTCTTTCCGGTAATCAAACTTATTTAGTATTTTAGAAAGAAATAAATTAGTTTGGAAAATTATAGAGATCAAAAGGGTAGGTATATACTCCAGATGTAGGTCGGTGAAGGGTATATGAGATTCGTCACAGCCCAATACACTTGATTTTCTTCTACCCATTTTTTTTAAATTGTATGTTAATTTTCCCGCTTAAATGCATTGGATATGTAACTGTCTTTGTTTCTTTTTGTTATTGCATTTGCAATTTAGAATTTATATCAAATTGTATTTGGCATGTGTAGTAGTTTTCTAAAATCCTTATTTGTTTTAGTTTTAACCATAATTTAATTAAAAAGTATATCATAATTGAATTAAAATTTTTTAAAAGGATTGAGTGAAAAATTAACATTCAATTAAATGCTTTTATAGTAAAAATTTATGTAAAATATTTAGTTGGAAGATAAACAAAGTAAATAAAAAGTATCAAAAATGTATTTTGATTTTTTTGCCACTGACCACATGGAAAATAATAATTTCTATTCATACACAAATTTTAAATTCATTAATAATGTTTGTGGTATATTTTTTGACAGTTGATGGCTGCGGCTGTTGGTGTTGGTGCTGTAAGTGCTGTCTAGTATGTAATATTTTGTACAAGAAAGGGATAATTAATTTTTGAGATATTACTATTAATAATTTAGTGGAAAATACATTGACATTAAGATTTTAATTAAATAAAATTTCAATATTGTAATAAGATAATAATTACTTTACTAATCGATAGTTTGTGTCACACACACATACACAATTGTTGGTGGTGCCAACTTTTTATCTATTGGCGTTTATGCGAAAAATAATTCGGAATGAAAATGTAAGAATATGAGGAAAAAACACCGCTTTCAATTATATATATTTCAAAGCACTCATGCTAATTTTTGTATTTAGCTTTATTCGCTAAAGTGTTTTCCTCTATGCGGAATTAAGGAGATGTTTTCGCAGGATTCCCCACGCATCACTCTCCCGCTACTGTTTATCCTCAGTCAAGTAAAAGACAAATATGGAAGGATAACCAGCGGCATTATATTAAATGCTCATATCAGTAAATGAGGTAACTAATTATTACCAAAGTTAAAAGACCTATGCCAAAATTATTTTTTACTCGGTATGAAATATTCGTTATAGCCACTAGTCCTTAGATAACTTATCCGTTCTACGAATATTTAAAATTTTCAAAACAGTGGAAGTTACTGAAAAAATCGAGTTTTCACCAGATCTCGACGTTTTGAGTTTCTAGGAAACTTCCTGACTACTCCTGAGAGGCCGTCACTATGTCTGTATGTGTGTGTGTGCGTGTCTGTGTAAGAAGGTGACACGCTTAGAAATTTTGAACGACTTAATCGAAACCGACCAAACTGGTGGCGTTTCAAACGATTCTTTTAAGCTTAGACTTTCTGAGAACTGTAACGGGTTCGAATCGGTACATTTTCGAATATATAAAAAAACTGGAAAAAAGTTATTTTTAGAAGTTGGAAAGAAGTTTAAAAATTGGTTTTAGAATACCTTTTAAAAGCTTTTCCGATTGCACGCTAATCAGCTCTCGACAACAAAAGAGCGCTTTCAACCGGGTCCAAATCAGTTGATGCGTTCGTGAGATATCGAGAACGAAAAAACGCGAATAAGTGAATTTTTACAGAAAACTCTGAACTTATATATCTGATCAATTGGTGATCGAACAAAGCTAGCCGCGTTTCAAAGGTTTCTTTCCAACCTCGATTTATTGTGAATTGAAAACCATTCGGACCAGTAGATTTCAAGAAATATCAAAAATTAACTTAAAATCGGTTAAGGCGCTCGAAAATTTCGAAAACTGAATTCTTTAAAACAAAAAAGGTGAATTCTTTATATACGTGATCAGTTAGCATTCTCGATTCCTTTATAGGTATCGAAAAACTACATCAACCATCCATAAACACGTTGTAATTGGTTGAGCCATTCAAAAGTTTAACATTTTTAAAATTAAAATAATACAAATTTTAGCGATGAAAATCAGCGCGAAGTTGCTGGGATGGCCTTTAAGGTCTACCGTTCACCATATTTTTTTATTGAAATGTATAAATAAAAATTTTAACTGGATTTTCTAAATTTTAAATTTTTTACTTCTATTAGAAGTTCTTTAAACAAGAATTTGTCCACTAGGACATATAAATTTTATATTTTTACACTCGTAGTTGTTTTAATACGAATACATACTTACAATTTACAGCCAAAGTAATATAAAATTTTAACTCACCTGCAAAAGAAAAGAAAAGATATAAATATGTCACTTTTTGTCTAAAATTTATATTAAAAATTATGCATATATTTCTTAAATAAAACATTTACCCTCCTCGTATTCTTACAAAATGAATATGTATTTGAAATCCAATTAAGAAAAAGTTGTACGGAAACATTTTAATAAAAAAACATTTCAAACACATTTTAAATTTTATGAACACGGGCGCTTAAATTTATGAACCCAAAACAACTTTCGACTCTGTTATTGAACAGGTTATTGAAGCATTTCTTTTAAATGCAGAATTTTTGCAAGAATATATCCAAAAAAATTGCTCTCAAATACATGCACACACGTATACTGCTGCGTTTCACTATCTCTACAATTTAAAAAATGCTTATTTAATAAACTCGTCAAGAGTTTCGTGGATGCCGCTTGTGATGATGATTGGTGCCTTTAAAAATTTGCCGTTTTCCGCTTAAACGAAACTCGGATTTATTTGCTTTTTTTTCGTTTATTCTTTATCTCATTGATTTTCGCCATTCCAACACCATTTCAGATTCCCATTGATTTTACGCGTAACGCAAGGTGACAAAAATTTCTACTTGTTTTTTTTTTGTAACGCTTTCCTTGGCAAAGTAAATTTTTGCTGTAGATACGTGAATAATAAAGAAAAAAACAAGATTAAATTGTTTTGAATACGAAAATATTCATTCATACAAAAATCAACGAAAACTCTGCAACGGGAAGAATAAATTTTAAAGCGAAAGTGCACAAAAGAATGAACAATTATTTTGGTAAATGTACAGAGGAGTCGAAATAATTTTTTTTCCAACTTAGATGAAAACGAAGCAAACTATGAAAATCGATATTCCATATAATGTTTATTAAGAGTTTAATACAGAGGTCTAAAATAGCCTAGACTTTAAAAAGTATATGTCAGCCAAAGTCCAAAACAGTGTACAGACGGTGGTAACATCTAACAAAATTCTCAGTAAAATATGCCTTAAAGTATTTTACCGTTTAGTAAAACTTTAATTAATCTGTTACAACATTCTCTCAAAAATCATTGTCGCTACTACACAAAAATATTGGGAAACAAATCGTGGGAAACATATAATTATCAGATAAACATTGTAAAGCCAATTAAAGCACCTAATAATAGAAACATTTGTCAGAGAAGTGTTAAAGAACAAAAAAAAAACCAAATGAGCAAAAGTTCATTTTGGTAATATTCGTAATAAAATCATGTTTTTTTTGCTGTTGATGCATAACATCGATTGACTGTTCGGGGATGTCGATGGAATGAAAATTTTTAAAGCAAAATCAAATTCAAAATATTATGTGGACTTTAATTTTCTCAGCAAATATTCATTTATTCACCAATTTCTATGTAGTCTCCCATAGGTCATTTCATTAATTTTTCATCGCGATGTAGTGAAAAGAGAGATGGCCTTTAGGGCCAACCGTTTTCTACAGAAAATTAGCAAATTTTCGGAATTCGATTGCAATTGCCGTAAATAACACAAGGCTGATATGCCGACATCCTCAGCAACTTTTCCAATAGTGATTCGGCAATTTTCTATAACAATTTTCTGCACTTTCTAAACATTTTCATCGGCAGTTCATGGCAAACGTCATTTGGGAAATCTTGAGGATTTTATTTACTCCAAATATGGTAGTTCCGCTTGTTGACATGATGATTTCGTCAGAAATGTGCTTCACCATTAAGGACAACCCTGTGATGAAAATGCCAGTTTTATATGAACACAGTCATCAAAAATGCAATGCCAATGACGCACAGTGGGTTGAATGGTAGAGAAAGTGGCGATTAATTCATAGAACTCGTAATATTAAAATGTTGTTATTATTTATTGATGAGTATTAATAAATACATAAAAAAACCAGCATTTAAAAAAATTTTTTGAAAAAAAAAATTGTTAACCTTTTATGGCCTTTTTTGTATTTTGGAGAAAATGGTCTTATTTGGCTATTTTTGCTGTAACATTGGAATGAAAAATGATAAATTAGTAAATTAAATTGTAAATTAGAGCATACTTTATATGCCTTTAGAAAAAATAATAAAAAAAGGTAATAAAAACAACTTGTTTTTTTGTTTGGTTTTTTTCATATTGATTTTTAGCAACCGGAATTCACTCACAAAAACCTTGATAACTCAAAAATCGCATAAATGCGCAAATAGGTATTCTGGGATTTATTAGCTAAAATCTTATATTTTAAGAGCATAAAAGCATTTCTTCCTGCACTCATCCACAAAGTTGTTGAAACTCAATGTATATATCAAAAATACTACATTTTCGGAGACTTTTATTTTTTTAATATTTCTAAAACATTTATCTAAACAAAAAATTATTTTTTAAATGCTCATATACCTGAAGTTGACGGTTCCATTATAAAACTTTTACTTACAGAAGTCTTAACAAGAACTATAATCAATTGAGATATCAAAATTTTCCCTTTTAATGAATGCGCGCAAAAATACCAAAAATTATTGAACTTTGAACAGACACTGCAAATAAAATAAACTACCAAGAACTTTTATTTTTGCAGTTAGTGATATAGAATTTTATCTACTTTCATATGGTTCCAACTACGGTTGTGAAAGTTAAAGTTAATCTTTTGAATTAATCGCCACTTGTGAGGGCTTTCACCCCACAGTGCGACGGTTTGGCTTCATTTCTAGTACGAGGTTTATTTTATGGGCAAGATCCTTAAGTAAAATATTTAACGTAGACGATGTCTAAAGAGCGAATCGACCTTTCGGCGTCTTCTTTAACAATTTGCTGTACAGCAGCAATATTCTCTGCGATATTAACATTTATATTTTTGTTTTATTGCTGTCAACTTGAAAAGAGTATAATTAGTGCGAAGTTTGAATGTCTTCACTGTAAAATGTACAAAGTAGTCTAAAAACTTCACGAAGAGAATTGTTTACCTAAGTATTTTCTTTTAAAGTAAATTTCCACAACTTTGAAGCAATTCATGACGACATTGCAAATCATGTCAACGAACTTTGCCATTCTCAGTTATTATAATAACAGATCTAATACAGATAATGTGGCAGTACGTAGTGAATGTTGTGGTCTGCATAATTTAGAATAATTCGAATAATAATTGTCAGTGTTGGTGGAATTTCGTGCCAACCAAAATTTAACTTAAAAATTAATATAAGAAGTTCTCATATTCTACTTCGTTAAAATTATTAGTCAAATAGTTGATATGCCTAATGACTGGTAACACCGTGGAAAGAGGAAAAAGTTGAAAAAAAGCTAGTGAAATGGCGCAGGGAAGATATTCTAATATTCCACTCCTAATAAAAAGAACTTGAATTCAATAAAAATTCGTATAAAAAAATAGTTTGCAGATTTGAACTTGAGTCCAATAAGGAAATTTTTATCTTAATAATAAAATTGATAACTTCGACATATAAAATTTACATGCATGTTTAGAATTATTTTTTTGTTCTCTAAATCATTTTCAATGCCCGATTAGCGAATTCTTCAACATATTTGAAAATAATGTTAAACATAAGTAATTTGATTGCAAACAACGATATTAAATCATATGCAATATGTGTTTATGGTTACTAAAAAAGTTTTAATTTTTTTGTTACGAACATTTTTTAAATGAAAATTCCTCGCTGTGGCTTTAAGAAGGTAAAAGGTATAATATGCATATATATTGGTGTATACATAAAAGCAGGGAAGTAAAAAAAATCTCATAAAAACCCATTTATTATTTATAAACTTATTTAGCACAAACCCACATCGGCACGGGTCTGAAGAGGAAAAAGTTTAGCGCACGTATAAAGTGAAAAAGCTGCTGTCATTGTATTGCTTGCTACCTTGTGTTGCGTACGCAATAAAGCTTAACTGAAATATGCATAAAATAACAACAAACTGAATATTAGTCACAACAACATCAAATGACATGGATCATAACAATAATAAAAGTTTGTCAATGTCAAAGGTTAACGCTGCTTGCATACACCATTTGCTTTAAAAGGTAAAAGTTTAATTTTATTTGATATTTAATATTAACTTTTCGTTTGTTATTTCTGGCAAATTGATTGAGTGTCAAACGGGATCAAACAAAATATTGATAAAAGAAACAATTTTATAAAAACTTTTTTGTTACAACATTTCATACACGTACAATACAGTTTCGCAGTTGCAAATTGAAACTTTTGTATTCCAAGACAAAAAGGAATTATATTATTTAATAAAGTGCTGACAGAAATTTAGCTGGAGTTTTTAGAATGAATGAATGAATTTCATTGTTTATGAAGGGAAACAGTAAATTCTTTACTCTTGGATAAAAATTTTAAATTCAAAACAAAAATCATACTACACTATATATTTCGGAATAAACTTAAGGTTACTGTTTTCTACCAGTACATGATAATCCAATCTGTTGCTCCTGCTTACGATAATATGTGAAGAAGAAGATTTAACACCCCTCAAGCCGAGGAAACGATTTGCTCTAACAATACTTAAGCACTTGTCAACATTTCCACATAATTTAATAGGAGATCTAAGCAGTAACCGAAAATTTTCTTGTCGACTGCGTAATATCTCAAATACAAAAAGTACAGCCATCCAGCAAATTCCAGTTGCGTAATTTTTGCGAAAATGTTTATTCTCCGAACCAATATTTTTTTTACAATAAATAACTTTATGCCAAAAGTTAACATGTATTAACATAACGCAAGAGTAATTATTCACGTAAAAAAATAAGTAAATACATTTTCAGGTGTGTTAAATAGCTTCACGTTTAACCAACAAAAATATAAAACATTTTCGCTTGAACACACACATGCGAGTACATTCATAAAATGTTAAATATCATCATAAAATTCCTGATAAACACCAACACCATCTCAAACGAACATAATTAACAAAAGTATAACGCGAAATCCCGTTATATACATATACAATTACACATGCATGTATACGTTGAATTAATTCATATGAAGTTAAAATCAACTACGAGGGTGGGTGCCATAGCTAACAATTATGAAAGTAGCTAAGCGGCAGTAGGGCATTTTTTTTTGGGTCAAAAGCATTTAACCAGGATCATGTACCATCTTCACAGACTCCCGTTATGGTTACCGGGTAAGGGCGCACCATATTTCTAGCGGGTTACAAATGTCATCTAGGCGTCACTTTCGCGTGATTAAGAAGAGACTACTTTTATTTTTTAAATAAACTATTTTTAAGAATTTAAAAAGAAGTCGACTAATAAGACTTTTTCAACTTCGCACTAAGAAAAATTAAAATTAAAACAACTGAAACGATATATTTTAATGAGTCGAATCTTGAATACCCTCCAAATATTTTTAGTAATTAATGACTTTATTTTTATTCCTTTGAAAATTTACATTTTTATTGTATTTGGCTTAAGTAAACAAAGAAAAAAATTTATTTTAACACCCTCGTTTCCAATGTGTTGGGAGGGCCACAACTGAGACACCTTTCCGTCAGCATAAAAGCTTACGTATTAATGTTCTATATCAATGTGCAAAAAAGAAACTGAGATAAGTTAAAATGATTAACCTGCTGGGTCACCATTCTTTTCAGACATTTCTGTGTTCAATTTCAAAACTATGTACGGGCTCACTCCGAGAAAAGTCATGGGGGAGGCATCTCACCTAAATCGTAATCATATAAGGTCATTTAGGTTGCTAGGGAGAGGGGTGAAGAGCTAGAGCAGAGGAAAAACAGAAAACATCTTACCTTCGCCGTAAAAGCTCATAAGTTAAATTTTTGAGAAATACAATTTATGTTTTCCACAGACGGACGTATGGAAATTGCTAGATCATTTTAGACTTCATCACTGATCAAGAATATATAAACTTTATGGGCTCCAATTCTCTTTGGAGTGTATTAAAACTGTATTTTGTCGGGGTCTCTTTGACAAGGGCCGTGGGCGAAATATTTCACCTTTGCTATAAAACACTAGAAATAAATTTTTGGGATAATTAAGTGTAAATTTTTTTATTGGGTTGTTGAGGGGTAGGGCAGAGGAGGATCAGCTTACGTCTTAGCTTCGTCATAAAAGCTTAAATATGTTATTTTTAAGGAATGTAGGCTTAAGTAAACAATTTGAATTTTTACATTATTTTTGCATATGATAATGCCCTTTAAAGGGAGAGGGGACCAAAAATTAATTTTTTGTTTTTATGTGGTTAAAGGTTAAATTAGTCGTGACTTCTCCATAACACCATACCCATAACAGATAATGCAGGTTCGAACCTAATTTATGGATAACACTGTATTCGATTATACTTCACATAACCATAACCATAGAAACCAAATGGATTTTGGTTGTAGGTTATGGATGTGGTGTTATGGATAAGTCACGACTAATTGGACCTTAAGTCAAGACTAATTTAAGCTTAACTCGGCCCCAAATTATTGTCGCTTGTCTACTCTTTGTTGACAAGAAATAACTACTACTAACATAATCTATCAATATTATATGCCTTGGAATATATTAAGATATTGTCGATAGTAATTAATTATTGTGGACAACTACCAGACAAGTAATAATTTTTGCTGTCGAGTGGAAGTGACGTCGATGTCATCATTCGCAATAGAGGGAACATTATTTTTAGCTGTTAAAGTTAGCGGGAAGTTGCAGAGATGGCATTTAAGGTCGACCGTTTTCCATATTTTTTATTTCTTCATATATTATTTTATAAAAATGTTACTACCATTCTTATGTAAATTCTCTTTTATTGATGTGTTAACATCTATACGCGCGCCTCTAGGGCAGTAAACTATCAGTTTCAATACATACGCAAGTGTAAATGTAAGTGTTTGTTTGTTTGTTGTTGTTGCTTGGCAGTCGGTATTGAAAGTGATTATTGGGCGATTTTCATATAATTTTCCCACGCGATTTTCTTCGGAATTTCATAGCCGATTTTATTAATTTTTGTATTAAAACACTAGTGCGGGTTTCGACGAAGAGTTTAGGCCAAAAATTAAGGCGATCCGATATCGGCGAGTGGAGATTTAAGTGTTTTAATTCGGAGTATTAATTCGGAGTAATATTAAAAAAGTTTTTTATGTTGATCTTCGGTTTTGTCTTATGCATAGCAAAGAGAATAGTGACGTGGTTATACGTACATATATAAAAATGAGATAGCAAGACAGCAACGTATGTAGTTTATGTACAAACATAACAATGTATGTATGTACATTTGTCTGTTGCTTTGCATTCTCTTTGTTTTTTGTGGGTTTAATATAAAATAAATAAAAAATACTTTATATTAACTCTACCTCGGGGTTTGTGGGTCTGTGTTCATGGAAATCGAACAGGTACCGTGTAACAAAAAGGTGTTAACACATCGCCCGTGAGTTCGAACACTCATTGATTTTTTATATAAGACAAATTTTAATTGTGAATAATTCAAAATCAAAGTCATTCAGAATAGCTACTTTTTCCCCCGCATTCAAAAGTGAGAAAAGTGTAATTTTTATTCATAATAGAAGGATTGGAAAAAGGGGAAAAACTCCCGCGGAATTATTATTTGTGCTTAAACTAATTATGTACTTTCACTCCTTTAATCTTTGTACTTTCTTTTCTTCTACGTTCGCCGATACTTTACGCTGCTCCTTGATTTAAAATTTGTTCTACGACCTGTTGTACTCAATAGTTGTACTGCGAGTAATGCATGTGCACTTTCTACTAATTTTCTGTGAGTGTTTTCAAAATTCTGGTGGATTGATACATCACACTACAGATGGTGACAACTTCAGTAATATACATAAGCAAGGAATTTAGTTGAAAATAAGTTTAGAGTTACTGTGGTTGGGAATATTTACACCAACCACATAAGAAAAATTTACGCATTTTACAACAATGAAAATATTGTAATTCACACAATTCTCCAATCAATAGATACAAATTGGAAAATGGGCTTCTTGTAACAATTATATGAATACAAAAACGCACGTTGAATCAGTTGAATAGTACTAAAGGGAACAAATCGAGGTAATTGATGTTTTAATAAACAAACAATTTTCCCCTCGTATTTTGCTTGTTTCCGTTTTCCATTCAATCGTTATGTAAATATTTCTGTGTAACAGTCACACAAGTGTTTGTGATTAAAATGTTAAAAAGTTTTTTTCATTCCAACGTTTGCATCGATATTGATCGTATTGACATCCTACTAGTCTTTGATTTTTTCAGGGATTAATGTTGTCTATTGTTATTATGCCGAAGTTGTGATTTGCATAAAATTACGCTTTTATTTTTACTTTACACATTTTGTTGTTATATTATTATCTGCCTTTTGTTTCTGCTCCACTTTGTTTTTGCTAAAAATTCACAAGCACAAAGGATAATAATTCACAATAATAACAAAAGCAACAACTAATGAATTTGTTTGAAGTTGAATTCAAATAAAAAGTTTTTATAAAATATTTACAAAGGAAAAAAGAGTTGATTTAAGTCATTGATAATACAATTTATCGAGAGTTTAACTTATCCATTTTATTGAACACGCACAGCATGTCTTGCTTGTTGCCAAGATATATCGGCGAAATTTTTGTGATTGATACCGTGTGGACTAAACTTGTTGCTACACTGGTCTCCATCATGTGGTTAGTTTGTTGGTTAGAGCAATTAAAGTTAAAAGTGTGTGATCGACGCTTTTCTGCTGTCGAAAAAAACAGATCAACGATTTTGCATAAAATTTTGTGTATCGAAAGCACTTGATATGTTGACATCATTGACACAAATAAATTCAATAAGTTACGAACAATGATGATGAAAATGTTGAGAAAATGAGGGGAATAGTTATGGAGAGTCATCGAATCATTATTATAGGAGCTGCCGAGGAGGTCAGCATATCGGTTTACCAATATCATCGGTCATCAAGAATTAAAAAAACCATTAGAATTGGTCACGGTTGTTGAGTGATATCAGCCACCGTATTCTTTTACTTGGACCGATACTGAGAGCATAAACCCTATTGATGCAATGTTTTGTCCCGGAAGTATGAATGGATAGAACAGAATGAAAGTAGAGAGGTCAAATAATGATGGATGAAAATTGAGAATTTGATTTAGCTAAACAAATGGAAAGATGAAGGATTTTTATACCCTTCAAAAAAGAATTGGAAGGTATATTCACTTTGCCATTCCGTATATAACGCAGCGAAATATTCCTCTAAGACCCTTTAAAGTAAATTTTTGATCAGTGATCAAATCTAAGACGATCTGAGCATGTCCGTGAAATAACTATACAGTCCAAACGAAAAGAGCTACACCCTTGAAATTTCGTACAAATGGAATTGGGCTGAACAGGGACAGAGGGAGAAACAACATAATTTTTATAGAATTTTTTGTAATTTTGTTTATCGAACTTTTTTATTGCGATGTTAACTTCAATGCTGATTGTTCGAAAATGTATTTTAAATTCAGAAGGACACGATACATATTTCAAGGCATAAGGGAATATCAACATCAGTTTTAATTATCCAACTTACAAAGTATAGCACACGTCTTACCCGGGAATAACACTCGCAAGGTCACGTGCGATAGAATCCCTATTAGATATGTACAATTACACTGCCCCACCATAATATCGGAAGGTATGGAGTGGGAGGATGCAGGTACAATGAACCCCATAACTAACCTATACACGGACGGGTCGAGGATTGGTGACCGAGCGGTTGGAGGTTTCTGTGACATGGGTCGTAACTTTCGCAAATACTTCCGCCTGCCGGATCATACCACGGTATTTCAGAGTGAGATCGTGGCTAAAGCGGAAGGGATAAAACGGTTGAAGGAAATCGATAACAGACTACCGATTCGTATATTCACGGATAGTAGGTAGGTCATCGAGGCCCTGAGAAATCATGTGGTTCAATCTCGGTTTGTACTACAGTGCAAGGATGAGATTAACTCATACACGCACTGTGGGGGCATAGAGATAATATGGATCCCAGGACATCAGGGGATACCTGGAAATGTTGAGGCAGATAGGCTAGCAAAGATGGGAGCATTAATGGCGAACCTCACACTGGATAGTCCGAAGCCATTTCAGGTTTTTAGGAACGAACTAAAGCGATGGGCTATAGAATTACATACAAGAGATTGGCAGCACTCTACCGCGGGTAGGGTGACTAGAATTCTATGGGGGGCCCAGATGGTAGGAGTACAAAGGAGGTCCTAACATTGAGTAGGCCAACACTACGGATGTTGGTTTATTTAATAACAGGACTTACAGAGTTAAGGACTCACCTGGCACGAATGGGTATCGTTGGCGATATAACATGCAGGGCCTGCCAGGAAGAGGACGAGACACTGGAGTACTACTTGTGCTGCTGTCCAGCTTTTAGCCAAGTCAGAAGACAAACATTTAATCAGGAGATTATACAAGAGATGAAATTTCTTAGGGTCTCTAATTGGAAAGACTTAAGGAAGTACATTGAAGAAACTAGGTTCTTGACGTAATCGAACTCAGAGGTTTCCATGGTATCGGTGGAAGCTCCCTACAGTAGAATGGGAACTCCTTATTATAGAGCGCACAACAAGCCTATGAGGCCTAAGTGTAATCCAGGACGGATTGGGATGCTCATGCCCCTCTTTTCAACCTAACCTAACCTACAGAGCAGAATAGCTGTTTTCGAAAACCGCTACACTTTCATCAGCAGTACTCATATGTAGTTATGTTTGTGACCACTTATTAGGTGGCTCAGTTAAATGTGATAACATTTATTATTTACGAAAATTTTAGGAGGAAATTGCATACGAGAACTGTAACGGCAACATAGGGATCAAAAATGTGCTACCATCGGTTTGATACAGTTCTAATAATGTTTGTATAAATAAAACCTATTAACACATTCAACTGAGCCACTTAACAAGTGAAGACACACAAATATATATGGGCACTGCTAATGTAGCGGCTTTCGAAATCAGCTGTGTACGACATTTCCATGAGATATTTATCAAGCCTTTCTGAATTTAAAACACATATTCGAAGAAGTAGCTTATCAATCCTAATTAAATTTAATATAATTTGTTATTGTCTGATTTTAGATGGAAACCTAAAACTCCGGCTTCAAAGAGTTTTATTTTCCGTCGAAAAAATAAAAATTTTTATGTTCTTCATTTGACCTTTTATTTTTTCTTTGACAAATAACTCTTTAAAAAAGTTCTGTTGAGGGTATTTTATTTTTAAATCTCCATAGATTCTGAAAAAGCAAGCCAATACTAATCTACGGATGTATGACAGCATAGGTATCATAACATTAAGGATTTTTGACATTAAAATTTTCTTATAACATTTATTTACGCTTCCTGATTAAAAATACACAAACAATTTTGTCGAACACTTCGAATGGATTCAAAACTGATTGATTATTTATATGAAAAGTAAACAGAAAAATTGTCAATCATATGCGTGCTGCTAACCACGCTTTAATAGTTTCTTATCAAACATTGTATCTCTGTATAATTTTAATAAAATTAATTCTTATGCATTTAGTGTTTTTAAGCAAAATAATAATATATAAAACCAATTAAGTGTAAGCAAATGCTATGAATTATTATTTGCAAGAATTTTTAAATCTATTATTATGGTTTGTAAGTGTTTGTGTTCTCGTTTTATTTGTCGCAAAACTTCTTCAAATTTCTTACAATTAAATATGACTCAGACTCGTACTCGTACAGTACAGCTGTGCATAAATTGTAATGAATAGTTTGTAATGTTCTTAAGTACATTTGTACAATTTTTTAATTAAATTAAAACAGAGATAGTAATGAAAAACCAGCTCTTGGTTCGTGACTAAAATCCATTTTGTATTTGCAACTTGAAGGAAACAAGAAGATTACAACTTACTACAACTTGCGACGCCACCGCCAACATCAAGCACATACAGTAGTTTGGCTAGTGATTAATCCAATAATGCGCTGCAACAGAACATGAGTTTGCGTTCAAATGATTACACCGCACAACTGTAGTTCCGATGATTGGATTGAGTTTACATTTGTCAAATTATTCCCATTTCAAAATTGTTGAAATAAAAGTGAAAGATATTTTACTAATTCGAATAAGAGAATAATATTGAACTTTTGTTCGGATATAAAAACTTGTATGTAAATAATGATGGGAAATCTGAATGAGAATCATGATATTCGCTAAATACGAGTATTTAGAGGCGAGTAGAAAATTAAATCAATTTGAACAAAATTGGTATTTAATGTTATGGAGGGTATAGACTGGACTTGTGTCGAACTCGTTCATCAACTCGTTGTTGATAGAATTGTTTCGAGCAAGAACCTATTATCAAACCAAAGTAATTTAAGTGGGTTTGATGAAAGGTTCTTGTCTAAAACGAACGGATGAACGAGTTCGACACAAGTCTAGTTTTTTATAGATCAAACCATTTAAGTTACATTGATTTGATCACAGGTTCTTGTCAACGACGAGCAGACACAAGTCTAGCATAGACCATCATTAATTTCGTAATTATCAAAATATGATTTGTAATACGTACGCAAATAGTAGGAATTAATTCCGATACCAAAACTAATTTTAGATTAATTAGCAAAAGAACCGCTTTTTATACCCTCCAATAAAGAATTGGAGGGCACCTTCACTTTCTCATTCCTTGTGTAACGCAACGAAATATCCCTCTAAGAACCCATAATGAGAAATTGATATAGACTAAATCTGACCAGGAATAAACGAGTTCCCCTAAGAAGAACTAAATAAACTTTTTAAAAAATGGATAATTTTTATACCCTCCAAAAAAGAATTGGAGGGTATATTCACTTTTTCATTCCGTTTCGTTTGTAACGCAGCGAAATATCCATCTGCTACCCCATAAAGTATATATATTTTTTAACAGTGATGAAATCTAAGAAGAACTGAGCATATCCGTCCGTCTGTGGAAATCACGATGCAGTCCAAACGAAAAGAGCTAGACTCTTAAAATTTGGTATAAATATATCTTGAAGGCTAGCACAGGTAAAGTTCGGAGATGGGCTAAATCGGGCAAGAGGGAAAAAAGTTCCCCTAAGAAGAACTAAACCATCCTCTAAAAAACAACAAATCATCAGTAGACCTTAACCACAGTTTTGAAAAGTTAAAAACCTCTTACCTTATGCACATACTTCTGAAAACCATAATAATTTGTAATTTACAAATTGTGAATTCTCAGATGATTTTCAGATAAGAGGTTTTTAACTTTTCAAAACTGTGGTTAAAGTCTACTGATGATTTGGTAAGGCACCAGTGAAATGCATATAGACATTGTTTGACCACCAACAAATAAATTTCATTTACTTATAAAATAGAATTGTGACAACAATATGCCAAATAAAAATTTCATAACAGTTTTTTTTTTTAATCTTGGTCCAGCACTCAGGGCATGACCCCTATATATGCAATGCATTACGCCGGAACTGAAAACGAGGGGTTAGTATTGAGGGGAATTTTGAAGTTTTTTGTAATTTTGTTAAGCAAATGATATATTTTTATGTATGAATTTTTATTAGTCGAACTTTTCTTATGTAAATTGTTAATTTTTTCAACTGGCTTAACTTCGATTCTGCAAGACTGCAAATCATTTTTTATTATTTTATTAACAAATGAATTTGTTCGAATTCTATTTATTACTTTATATTAAGATTAATATTTTCAACAATCATCAAACCACCAGAACGGAGCAGTACTGTTTTCGAGGCCGCTACGCCATTTCATCAGCGTTGTTTGTTAAATTTTTCCACTTTATCAAGTGGTGCTACTTAGTAGGAATATCAACTATTTAACCAATATTTTAACGAAAATCGAATATGAGAAGTTCCCACATTCATATTTTTAAGTTATTACCTTTTTGGTTAGTACGAAATTCCCCAACCCTGACGATTAATATTCTCAATATTTCATGTATTTCTTTCGCTTTTTCCAGAGCAATCGGCTGCTGATAGCTAAAGCTTCTTTGTTATTTATGTTCAAGTAATTGAATTTGGTTGTCAATTTACAATGAACAAGTGCGCGTGCCCCCGCAATGATATATTTTTATATTAAAGAAGGTCCAACACGTTAAACTTGGAGCCATAAAATGTCGAAGCTGAGACGTAACCTGGTACTACTCTGCCCTATCCCCTCCTCCCCTTTTGCCCCTAAATGACCCTATCAAAAGAATTTTTTTTTAATTTTGTATATAATTATCCCAAACATTTATTTTTAGAGTTTTATGACAAAGGTGAAATGTCTCCCCCACAGCCCTTGCCAGAGCGACCCGGCCAAAATACAGTTTTAATACCCTCCAAAGAGATTTGGACCCCATAAAGTATATATATTCTTGATCAGTGAGGAAGTTTAAGACGGTCTAGCAATGCCCATACGTTCGCCTGTGGAAAACATGATATTGTCTATTTTTGAACCCCGCCCATTTTAGTGGTCGTTGATGTACGATAAAGGAACTCCGCCCCACCAAGTTAAACAATTTAAATTTATTTATTGAATATTTGGAGGGTATTTAAGATTCCACCCGGTCGAATATAACGTTTATACTTGTTAGGGTTTAAAATTAGAGGGAAGTTGCAGGAACTACCTTTAGGGTCAACCTTTAAAAAATATAAATTAATATATGTAATAATAATTTTAACGAACATTTTTATATTGCTATATTAAATTTGAATTAAGATTCTATAGGCTAATTGTTCGAAATTTTAATTTAAATCTCAGAAAGACATGATAAATATTCCAAGGCACAAAGGCAAGTCAACATCAGTTTTTATTCAACTTACATAGCAGAGCAGAACAGCTGTTTTCGAAAGACGCAACCCTTTCATCATCAGTGCTCATGTGTATTGTGTTTGTCACCACTTATTAGGTGGCTTAGTTGAATGTGATAACAGTTCCTATTTACACAAATTTTATTGTGAAAAAGAATACGGGAACTGTATCAACCTGATGTTAACATGTTATTGTTATAATACCCGTGTTACCGTTTGATTATTTTTTCTTCATGTCCCATTTTTCTGAATTTTTTGTTCCATCATACCTAAGTCAAACTTTTTTGGTTTTGAATTTTATACTTAAGTACATGTGAACGTTTTTCCAATTTTTATTATTGGGTAGCTCAAGCCATAGCTTAAATTTGTATGTAGTAATAATTTTAACGAACATTTTTATATTGCTATATTAAATTTGAATTAAGATTCTATAGGCTAATTGTTCGAAATTTTAATTTAAATCTCAGAAAGACATGATAAATATTCCAAGGCACAAAGGCAAGTCAACATCAGTTTTTATTCAACTTACTTGCCTTTGTGCCTTGGAATATTTATCATGTCTTTCTGAGATTTAAAACAAATTTCGAACAATTAGCCTATGAATCTTAATTCAATTTAATATAACAATATAAATGTTCGTTAAAATTCTTACTACATATAAATTAATTACATTTTCATAAAAATTATAGCGATACAGTTATTGTGCTGTTATTCAACCAGAAATCATTGCTATTATCTCTCTTGATAATAAAACTCAATAATCTGCAAGCGTAGTTCGTTGGTTAAATTATAGACCAAACTGAACATGTTCAACAGTAATATGTTACAAGAAAACAGCTGAGCAACCACCAACAGTGATGCCAAAATTAAAGTTGCTAAAAGATGTTATAACTCAATTTATAGTTTAATTGCCTTAATTAAGAAGTATTTATAATAAGTTTTAGTGCATTTAATACTAAATCGTAGATCTCCATGTTATAATTTTTTGTATGTCTGCATACAAATTTAATGATTTTTAACTCTCTAATATTTTTCAAACAAACCACTGTGTGGAGCATAAGCTGTCCACAGCTTAAGATCTGTAGTTGTTGCAGCATACACACACCCACACACGAGCGCAACACAAAAACAAAGCAATAAGACACCACAAATGAAAGATGGAAATATGTAAGAAATGGCGCAAAATGGAAATGAAATTAAAACCGTAGACAAGAAAGTTTAGTTCAACAAAAGTAACACTTAAAACTGTCATGTTGCATGACTGCTGGCAACAATTTTCAAACCACTAAATAACCTTAATTTGAAAGAATAACTTTTGCAAAGAAACTGTTTACAAACAATAAGGGCGAATAAAAACTAAGGAAATGCAAAAGATGAAAGCGTACGCGAAGACAAAATAAACATAAACCTGAATAAAAATGGCCAAAAGAGAAAAAAAAATATTCAACGAAGTAGAAATAGTAAAACAAAAGTTTAATAAGGCCAAACAGCAGAAAGTTTTGCACGATATTTAAAACTAAAACTAAAATGTGTTGCAACAATTGCAGCAAGAAACAAATTTCAACAACAGATACAAATGCATTTCATATCGCAGCCTAGGTACACACCCAAGTATGTGTGTGTGTGTTTCTGAAGGTGATTGCATTGTTGTCTTAACGCTTTCTTCTTGTCACAAAGTCGAAATACAACCACGACGTTTTGCATTGTCATTGTCATTATCGTTATCCTTTTTGGCATATTTATTTTGAATATATTTTTTATTCCCTTTGCCTGATATTCTTTTCTTGTTAATGGAATCATGATTATAATAATTTTACATTTCTTTCTTATTGTTTAGTTTGTTGCTGTCGTTTAAAGTTACATTGTTTGCAATCTTTTGATATTTTATTTCTTTGGGATTTTTAAAAGGAATATGAAGTTAATAATTAAATTGTTTTTAAAAGCAATTGTTAGATTAAAACATTTGTTTTTGAAGTCAAAAATTAAAGTTATTTAAAAGGAGCTAGTATCTGTTTGTGCTTAAGATGCATTGAAAATAATATCAATATTGTCTTAAGTATGAAAAAGGTCAGCTGCCTGAACTGCTAAATGTTCTAAAAGTACACTGAGACTTTGGGACACATGCAGGAAGTCTAGTCGGGTCTAGTATATAACGATTACTTTAAAAGTTGCAACGGTGGAGAGGAGGAAGAAAAAGTCCTGCATCTTCTACGGCAGTGCACTGGTCAGACCAGGGTTACTGTTTTATAGTTTTCTGAGACTCTTGGGAGGTGGCAATTATGTGGAGCTTACCAAACTATCATGCTGTTTAAAGACCACGGGGTGACTTAATGAAACAGAGCAAAACCATTGCTCCAGGGTCTCACGAACTGACCGAATTAACGGACGCAAGTGACTTGAACAAAATTGATTCTGTGTCTGATAATGTTTGTTATCACTGTCTTATCACACATTTATGTATCACTCGATATCATTGTAACATTTTGTTTTTTATGTATTTTTTTGACAGAATGATTTCGAGAAACATCTTGGGCCATGCAGTAAAAATTAACTATTTTTTTACCTTTAAAATGAATTTTTCAAGTCGGTGTAAAAACTAAAGAAAACAGTTGACCTTAAAGGTCATCCTTGCAATTTCCCACTAATTTTAACCGCTAAAAATGGTATTATTTTAATTTTAAAACTCCTATAAGCTTCGAATGGATTAGCCGATTCCCACGGCGTAGGCGGTGAATGATGTAGTTAATCGATACCTATAAAGAATCGAGAACACTAATTGATCACACATATGATTTTGGAGTGTTTTGAAAAATTCAATCTTTTCGAATTTATCGTTCACGCTATCTCACGAATACGTGAACCGATTTGATACCGGTTAGTAGCGCTCAAGTGATTTTTGATTGTCAGGAGCTGAATAGTTTTTAGAATCGATTGAAGGAGAAGTTTTTTTTTTTTTTAATTTCAAGTGAATGTCTTACACTATAACTTATTTTATCATACTATCATATTGTATAAACAGACATGGTGTCAAATGCATTTCTGTATACAGATGCAGAAGGTAAATTGCCTCTTTTATGAAAATAATAGTTTTACAACAATTAATTTGAGCTTGGGTCATATATATAATATATAATTGTTCTGTTGCCAAAGATATGGAAATGGACAAACGTAATTATTACAAATAGAATGTAATCACATTCATTTAATAAAAAACAAGTAAAAACGTTATATTCGACCGGGTCGAATCTTAAATACCGTCCAAATATTTAGTAAGTGAATTTTAAATGTTTAATTTGGTGGGACAGAGTTCCTTTATATAATATCGTACGTCAACGCCCACTATAGGGGGCGGGGTTCAAAATTATACAATATCATGTTTTCCACAGACGAACGTATGGGCATTGCTAGACCGTCTTAGACTTCATCACTGATCAAGAATATATTTACTTTATGGGGTCCAATTCTCTTTGGAGGGTATAAAAACTGTATTTTGGCAGGGTCGCTCTGACAAGGGCTGTGAGGAAAACAACTCACCTTTGTCATAAAACTCTAAAAATAAATGCTTGGGATAATTATATACAAAATTAAAATTTCTTTTTTTTTGATAGGGTCATTTAGAGGACAAAGGGGGAGAGGGGGTAAGGCAGAAACAGGTAGACATAAAACTCTAAAAATAAATGCTTGGGATGATTATACACAAAATTAAAAAAAATTTTTATTTATTTTTAATTGGGTCATTTAGCGGGAAAAGGGGGAGGAGGGGGTAGGGCAGCAACGGGCAGTCATAAAACTCTAAAGATAAATGCTTGGGATGATTATATACAAAATTTAAAAAAAAATTTTTTTTTGGCAGGGTCATTTAGGGGGCAAAGGAAGAGGGGGTGGGAGTAGGGCAGAAATCGGCAGTCATAAAACTCTAAAGACAAATGCTTGGGATGATTATATACAAAATTTAAAAAAAAAATTCTGTTTTTTGGTAGGGTCATTTAGGGGGCAAAGGAAGAGGGGGGGTAGGGCAGAAATCGGCAGTCATAAAACTCTAAAGATAAATGCTTGGGATGATTATATACAAAATTAAAAAATTTTTTGGTAGGGTCATTTAGGTGGAGAAGGGGAAGGAGGGGGTAGGGCAGAGTAGAACTGAAGTGGGCGGGGTCAAAAAATATTTTTATTTTATTTAATGGCTCCAAGTTTAAGGCGTTGGACCGTATTTGACATAAAAATATATCATTTGCTTTACAAAATAACCAAAAAACTTTAAAAATTATGTTGTTTTTTCTGGGTTGGTTTAGTTCTTCTTAGGGGAACTTTTTTCCCTCTTGCCCGATTTAGCCCATCTTCGAACTTAACCTGCTCTAAAATATATGTATGCCAAAAGAGTCTAGCTCTTTTCGTTTGGACTGAATCGTGATTTCCACAGACGGACGGACGGACGGACATGCTCAGTTCGTCTTAGATTTCATCACTGATCAAGAATATATATACTTTATGGGGTCTGAGATGGATATTTCGATGCGTTACAAACGGAATGACAAAGTGAATATACCCTCCAAATTCTTTTTTGGAGGGTATAACAATTAAAAAAATTATTTGCAGTTTTGCAGGGGCCAAATTACCGCACTCGATATCGATCGAAATTTCCATACAATTTAAATGGAAATTTCGATCGATATCGAATGCCGTAATTTGCCCCCAGATTTGAACTTATAGCCTGTTGAGAAAATTAACATCCTGTATAACAATTTACATAAATAAAGGTTCACTATTAAAAAAGAAATTTATACGTAATTATTATAATTTTTTTTTAAAGATGATTTAATGCAATTGAGTTACACTCCACTCCTTAAACATTAAAATTTAATACGTTATGCCTACGAAAACATTTGCAATAAGTTTCCATTACACGGAAGATTGAAATTCAACTATAATAAAAAAAGTGCTTAAAGAAAAATGCTTAAACTTAAAGTTTTCAAAAATTCTGCGTCAACCCCTTTTATCTTAAACTAACAGCCTCTGAGCTTCAGCATTTGAAAACCAAATGCCAGGGCATGCAAATAAACTTCATCAATACACGTTGCTGGCAACTGCAACAAGACAAGTGGCTTTAACGAAATATGAGGGATAATAAAATATCAAAAGCTGTGAAACTAAAGAAATATTTGAAAAAAAATAGCAAAAATGGTGTAACGAAAACAGAAATCAATTTGCAACAAAATTTGTATGCAAGACCTTACGAACACAATCAAACTCGATATTTCGCCAGCAGCACCAGCAGTTTTACCTTTTATCGAAAATGTTGTAAAGTCATGTTTTACGGTTTTTATTAACTTTGTTTCTTTTTCAACTCTTTGTTCTTATATTGGGGTTTTAATGCATGTCGGCCATAAAAAAAGGGAAAAATTAAAAAAATTGTACATCAGTTTGGGTTTTCTTCGACTTTTTCATACTCGTTATTTGCGGGTCACACAAACTTCCAATACACTCGTTGAATTTTTCATGTTTCCCACCAAAAGTGTGTCAATGTTGGCTGACTTAAAGAGCTTGACAGATTTAAACGAATGTTTTCGTGAGCGTAATTTCGGCTGCAGCATGTGCTGGTTTTATTACTTCACTAACGTTTAGGGAAATGTATTACACAAGCAATTTATTAGTTCTTGGCTTGTTCTTCTAAGCGTTTTTTAAAATGATTTTTTACTTGCAGCATTTGTTCACAACAAACTGCTTTTGCTTAAGGCTTCCTTTAATACTTATAATACGTTTCTTTAGTTTTGCTTTAGTCCTTCCAAAAGACATTTTCTATGTATTATAAAAACTGTTACTTAAAATTTAAAAAGTTTTTGGTATTTGTTAAGGCAAATTGGGGGAACTCAGCTTTACTTGGAACTATACCATTTTTTATGCACTCCAAAAAAGAATTAAAGCGTATATTCACTTTGTTATTCCCTGTGTAATGCAGCGAAATATTCCTCTACGAACCCATAAGGTATATATCGTCTTGATCAGTGATGAAATAAAACAGGCAAATCCTTGAAATTTGGTATAGATAGGCCAACTTCACAAATAGGTTTAATCGGCCTAGAATGGAAAAAGTTCCCCTAAGAAAAACTAAACCAACCCCTTAAAAAAACATAAGTTTTAACCTCCTTTTTTGTAATATTGTTAAGTAAATGATATAATTTTATGTCAAAGAAGGTCCAAAGCGTTGAAGTTGGGAGCCACTCAATAATAAAAATCAATTTGTGGACTCCGCCTCCCTTAGTGAACGTATAAGCAACATATTGCAAGGAAAAATCATGTAAATATTTAACAAATTGTATAATTTAAGTCTGCATTCCTTAACAATTAAATTTTCAAGCTTTAACGATGAAGCTGTGAAGTTCTCTGATTTTTACCTGCCTTGCCCCTGCACCTACTTTTGCCCCGCCAAATGGCCCAACAACAATTTTTGTTCTACACTTAATTACTTCAAAAATTTGGTTTTAACGACGCCCCTTATCGGATTGACCCTGACAAAATAGAGTTTCACAATTCGGCACAGAAATGTCTTAAAGGAACTCTCGCATCTGATTAAACATTTTTAATTTACCTGCGCCCCTTTCTGTGCGCGTTGACGTAAAATATTAACTGCAAAAATAACGTAAATTGCTGTTATGCTGATGGGAAGTTGTCTCAGCTATTCTGATATTATTATACCCTCCAAAAAAGAATTTGGAGGGTATATTCACTTTGTCATTCCGTTTGTAACGCATCGAAATATCCATCTCAGATCCCATAAAGTATATATATTCTTGATCAGTGATGAAATCTAAGACGAACTGAGCATGTCCGTCCGTCCGCCTGTGGAAATCACGATTCAGTCCAAACGAAAAGAGCTAGACTCTTGAAATTTGGATAAATATATTTTAAAACTTAGAGCAGGTTAAGTTCGAAGATGGGCTAAATCGGGCAAGGGGGAAAAAAGTTCCCCTAAGAAGAACTAAACCAACCCAGAAAAAACAACATAATTTTTAAAGTTTTTTGGTTATTTTGTTAAGCAAATGATATATTTTTATGTCAAATATGGTCCAACGCCTTAAACTTGGAGCCATTAAATAAAATAAAAATATTTTTTGACCCCGCCCGCTTCAGTGGGCGTTATTATAGGCAAAAATAGCATAAAAATTTAGCAAATTGTTTTACTTAAGCCTACATTCCTTAAAAATAACACTTTTAAGCTTTACTGACGAAGCTGAGACGAAACCTGGTACTACTCTGCCCTACCCCCTCGTTCCCCTTCGCCCCCTAAATGACCCTACCAACAAAAAAAAAATTTTTTAAATTTTGTATATAATCATCCCAAGCATTTATCTTTAGAGTTTTATGACTGCCGATTTCTGCCCTACCTCCCCCCCCCCACCTCTTCCTTTGCCACCTAAATGACCCTACCAAAAAAAAAAATTTTTTTTTAAATTTTGTATATAATCATCCCAAGTATTTATCTTTAGAGTTTTATGACTGCCGATTTCTGCCCTACCCCCTCCTCCCGCTTTGCCCGCTAAATGACCCTATCAAAAAAAAGAAATTTTAATTTTATATATAATTATCCCAAGCATTTATTTTTAGAGTTTAATGACAAAGGTGAAATGTTTCCCCCACAGCCCTTGCCAGAGCGACCCCGCCAAAATACAGTTTTTATAGCCTCCAAAGAGAATTGTGATGAAGTCTAAGACGGTCTAGCAATGCCCATACGTTCGTCTGTGGAAAACATGATATTGCATATTTTTGAACCCCGTCCCCTTTAGTGGGCGTTGACGTACGATATTATATAAAGGAACTCTGTCCCACCAAGTTAAACATTTCAAATTCACTTACTAAATATTTGGAGGGTATTTAAGATTCGACCCGGTCGAATATAACGTTTTTACTTGTTTTTATTTAATTTTATTTTAATTTTTTTCCGCCAGTATTCACGATTCTTTTCAACTTTAGTTTTTGGCATAATTGTAAAATTAATTTATCAAGGAGATGAAAATATTGACACAAATAAAAATTAATCAACAATCAGCACAGTTAACTAAAACTTTCTAATACACAGGTGCAAACAAATGCATTAAACACATACTAACACATTAAACACATACGTAGAACGCTCGAGCCTGGAGCAATATAAAGATATACAGGGTGGCTCAGAAAGACCGAAGTGGTGTGAATTAATTATAACTTTTTTATTAAAATTTTTTTTGGACACTTTATAATGGAGCAATACACAACTGAACAACGTGCCCAATTTATTTCCAGCAAAAAGCACAAGAGAATCCTAATTTTATTCATAACTTAGTTATGAGTGACGAAGCCCATTTCCAATTAAATGGGTTCGTTAACCAGCAAAACTGTAGGATATGGGCTACGGAAAACCCGAGAGTACTTCATCAACGACAATTACACCCAGTTAAGTGTACTGTTTGGTGCGGTGTTTCTTCAGAAAGGATCATTGGCCCATATTTTTTTGAAAATGAACGAGGTGTCGCCATTTCCATCAATGGTGATCGATATCGGGCCATGTTGGAAAATTTTGTAAGGCCAGCCGTGGGAAACCAACAGGATGGAGCCACAGCGCACACTGCGAGGACCCAATGGCTCTTTTACGCCACATCTTTGGTGAAAGAATAATTTCGCGTAGAAGCAATTTTAATTGACCTCCGCGTTCCCCGGATTTAACCGCTCCAGACTGTTTCCTTTGGACTTATTTAATAGGGAAAGTTTATGTTAATAAGCCTAGGACTATTGAGGAATTAAAAACCAATATTGGAGACGAAATTAACAACATAACACCGGAAGTTTTGCGAAAGGTCATGGAAAATGTGTTGGAAAGAGCACATTTGTGCGAAGCAGAAAATGGCCACCACTTGCGGGATATCATTTTTAATAACTAATCTAAAAATATGCCCTATAAATTTACTGTATTTAAAAAACAAAAAATTAAAAAAATATGTCTTAAATAAAAAGTTATAAGGAATTCACACCACTTCGGTCTTTCTGAGCCACCCTGTAGATATACTGACTATCCCACAGGAGCATACATATGGACAATGTTTAGTAGACGATAGTGGGGATGCTACGAAGAGTCGCACAAAGAGGAGACCGACTACGTCTAATGTGTTCTATCTCATTCTCTCTCCGGCTAAATCGTATACATATATGTATGTATGTGTTTGTGTCTCTATGGCAGTGAAGTCAATTACGATTGCGTTGGTGAGATTACTTTTATCTCTAACATTCCCAGCGGGAGAAATGTACGGTTGCGAGGCCTAACTAATGACCTTTTCATTTCATTTTCATGTAGAAACATCGCAGTTATTAAATAAATTTTACTTAAGCGTTATTGTCTAAATGATGAATAAATATAATTTGAAGTTTACAATAGTCAAATAAAGTCAACATACAGGGGCTCACAGCTAATTTTATGCAGCAAAAACAGATATTTAATTTTAAAATATTTCTCCATTTTTTACCTGAACATTTGGTTAGTTTAAATACAAAAGAAACAATTTTTGCAAAAAGCCTACTTATTAATTCACTTAAAAGCTACTTTAAGAAATTTTCGGAAACATGTACCTAGATACAGTGCCTCCAGCTTATTTCAACCAGTCTCTTTATATAGGGTCCGCCAAATAAATTTTTTTTTTAAATGCTATAAAAAAAACTACTGAATATTTTCTAAAATTTCTTTTTTTATTTGAAAGTACAATCCTTCCGGTTAATAATGGAAAATAATTTCATTCAAATGGCTCCATGGCCCGATAACGATCGCCATTGACTGTAACGGCCACTCCTTGCTCGTTTTCGAAGAAAAATTGCTCAATTATGCTTCTGGACGAAAATCCGCACCAAACAGTGACTCGTTTTGGGTGCGTCGGCTTTTAATTGTATGCGTGCGGGTTTTCTGTGCCCCAAATGCGACAATGCTTGTTTACGTACCCGCCAAGATCAAAATGAGCTTCATCTGAAAAGATAATTTTTTTTTTTGGCAAAATCGGCATCTTCTGTAAGTCGATCGCAGGCCCACTTAGCGAAGCGAAAACGCATTGGATGGTCAACCATATTCGTTCAGCGGAAGGATATAACTAATTATCTGTCAAATCAGACATTAGCTAAGTGTTACCATTCACAAAATAAGCACTAGTTGAAAAAAAGACGTTAGATTGCGGACCCTATAGATATTTATATACATAAATATATTATTTCTGTTTAGAGACCTCAAAACAGGGCTTGCGATATTTCCCGCTGAATGAGAGTGTTTATCAGTAAACAATTATATTTTACACACGCAAAATAAAAGAGCGTAAGCGTACATGTGAGTTTTGTTTCCACATTTATGACGCTGCTGTATGGACTTATTTTTTCGTTTCATCGAATTTGAAATCACAACGATTCTAAAGAAGTTTCACTTCAAAAACTTGTTATGAACTATTTTAATCTTTTAATTTCATCGAGCAATTATTGGACCCTCGTTGGTTGGCCCTGTACCAACGAGGGTCCTGTTCCTCTTTAGTACGTGACGGTGTCGATCGCTGCCTGATATGCTCAGTGACCTAATACAAGAGTGTACTAATGATGATCTGAAGAATTCGACACAATATTCATGATTGAGCGCAGAGTCGAACTGTGGACCCTCAGCTTCATAGTGTCGTGTTAACTACTTCAGTCAGCAGTATAGAAAATTTCAATTGTCCAGCTCTAATTTAATTGTATAAAAATCTCCTGCACATGGCTTTAGCGAAATTAACCATTTAATAGTTATGAACATCCATTGTAATTCCATTGTACAATATTAACTTGTTGTCACTGAAAATGTTTCCAGTTTTTCTGTTGTTTAAAATTTACTTAAGGCTTGTAGAGTGGCACTTGGCTAATGTGTATGGCTTAAAATGTAAACTAGTCAAGTGTTTATTTGCTTTAATGCTTTCCTCGTCCTCCCCATGAAGCCCAAATAGACTTTGCAATCACTGCCATTCGAATGTTATCCTCATTCCCATCACCATCATCGAGTGTAGTAAAAAACTGCCAAAGCAAGAGTTTAAAAATCAAAGTTTACAGCTAATATTGCCACAGGTTATCTTGTTATACACCCATACACATACACATACACACATACACACACACACATACATGCAAACAAATTGCAACATGTTATTTCTGAAATTTACAAGTACTTGACTATACGCGTTTAACTCGAAATAGTCTTAAGGGTGCTTCTTCGAATTGGTGTTCTGTATGAAAAAAAAACATGGATATATGAAAAAAAATCAAATAGAAATGAATTTTTATGCTGGCATAACTAACTATCAGTTTGAAAGAGTAGATTTTTAATTTTTTGTGCAACTTAGTCCGTGTGAAAAACAATACAAGTCCTTTGGATTAGTTGATTGGTTTTTAGAAGAGACAGGCAGAGAGAATAAAACCAAGTGCTCAGTTTCCGGTACTCCAATAATTAATTTCGCACACTTTTTTGAAAATTTGGTCGATTCTGTTTTAAAAAAATAAGCCAGTAAATTAAAATATTAACGCCAAAACGCACATACAAAAATATCAGCAAGCGATAAAACTTGCTGCCTGTAAAAGTCTAATCATTATTTCAAATCTAAATAAGATACAACGTAAATTTAGGTAGTAATTAGGGTATTTTGAATTTTTAACGATTAATCGGGTTAGTTTCGCTCGATTCACCTCTTAGGCGTCTAAGCAAAATGTAGTTCATTTTGTAGAGTTTTCATATGATCTATTTTATATATAGAGAATTTGTTGTGTATTGTGTCACTTCAAAGAGGGGCTTTGACAGTTCATATCGGTTACTTTGTTAAAGTTACATCTGTCAAATCACTTGTCATTCATTCTGCTATACCATGAATATATATATATTGGGTGTTTTTTAACTGGCGGCCATTTTGTCAGCTGTCAAGTGATTAATATTTAGTTTGGTTTGCCATTTCATCATGAACAGGTTGACAAAAGAACAACGCTTGCAAATCGTGCAAATTTATTTCGAAAGTAATGGTTCAGTTCGCGAAGTTTACCGCAAGCTCCGTCCATTTTATGGTCGACATAATCGTCCATCAGAGCAATTAATTCGGTTAACCATGGATCGTTTTCGCACTACGTTTACTCTATGTGATAATACGCATCCGCAGAGACGTCGAACAGTGCCCACCGAAGAAACAATTGCCGCTGTAGAGCAAAGTGTTGAAGAGGACCCGAATGAATCGATTCGCCACCGTGCACAGCAATTGGAGCTTTGTCCATCAACTTTATGGAAAATTTTGCGCAAATGAATGTGGATGAGTTGTGGTTCCAACAAGACGGCGCTACATGCCACACAGCGCACGTCACAATCGATTTATTGAAGGAAACATTCGATGAGCGCATAATTTCGCGGAATGGACCTGTCAATTGGCCACCAAGATCGTGTGATTTGACACCATTGGATTATTTTCTTTGGGGATATGTGAAGTCGCTCGTCTACGCCAACAAACCAGAAACGTTAGGGGACTTGGAAGCCAACATTCGTGGCGCTATTGCCAACATACGGCCCCATATGCTCGAAAAAGTGGTTGAAAATTGGACCTGTAGAATTGGCTTTATTCGAGCCAGCCGCGGCGGCCACATGCCCGAAATCATATTTGAACATTAATGGCATAAAATTATCCTTCCAATAAAGCCAAATTGATGGACATTAAAACGATTTTCTTGTGTTTTATTTCAATTCGAAGTTCTATACCTTTAAACAAAACACCCTGTATATATATGTATGTATATATATATATATCGTCACATTAAAGACCAAACAACCTATCAGCAAATTTTTCAAAATTTAGTTTTTTATTTAATATTATTCCCTATATCATAAAGCATATGTATGCAAAATTTTAAACTTCTAATATTAGAAATAACCAAGCTATTACCAAATTACCAAATACCCTATCAGCAAGTGTACAATTTTCTGAAACCAAATAACCTATCAGCACTCACGCTAAAGAAATCAGAGTAATTATTTACTTTAATTTTTTTTTTTTTTGAAACACAGTTACTTTTGATTTGTTGTTGTTTGTGTTTTATTACATTTTATTTATTATTAGAAGTGAAAAGAACATAAAAAAGTGCTAAAACACAATAAAATGTATTCCATAAATGAAAATAATCTTGAGGCAGATATGCAAGTTCCTAAAAAAGTCAACAAAAAAGAAGAAAGAAAGAAAAATCGTATGAACGGTAAAGAATATGAAGGTTTTTCAAAAGGCAAAATCGTTTGCAGGAAGCCAAGAGAAATGAAACCTGGGTGCACATCAAAATGTTGTGAAAAGGCTTCAAATCGACATTGTTCTATTTTTTCTGAAAAATTACGTGAAGAAATATTTCAACGTTTTTGGCAGATGTCATGGGACATCTCCAAAAAGAAATGGCAACATTTACAAGATTTAAAAACTTTGCTTCCGGCAGACTGCCATTACTTTTATGATAACATACCTTTTGAATATTTTTTTTGCGGTAGCTTTATTTAATGAAATGTTTTCTTTTTATTTAATTTAATTAATTTAACTTTTTATTTAGTTATTAACATTGCAATAAATAAAAAAGTAGATTTTTTTGTAAAACCACCTATAATTTTATTTAAAAATCAAAAACTTTAGGAAAATTAAAAAAATTCTATTTTAAAAGGCCGTGACGTACTAAATAAAGAGGAAAATAAATCATCAAAAATCATGATAAAAGTTTAATTTTGTTGCATAGTGTAATTTAAGCAAACATTAAGCACTTTTTGTTTAAACAAGTAAGAGAAACTATAAGTATTATTATTTAATGCAAATAATAATTATGTGTTCAAAGGAATGCCTAATTATTCATACTAATTAGTATTGCTGATAGGTTGTTTGGTTTCAGGTTTTTACAATTCCAAATTACCTAAGCGCCATATCATAAGCTGTGTTTAGAAAAACAAAGCTTTCTCAACCGATATATACTTCTGGTTTCATTTTAATCATAATATATAATTTTCGGCTCAATATTGCAAATAGTTCCAATTTTATAACGTTTTTTCTCTCTCCTGTAAACTTTTGAAAACTGCTGATAGGTTGTTTGGTCTTTAAGGTGACGATATATATATATATATATATATACATATATATATATATATATATATATATATATATATATATATATATATATATATATATATATATATATATATATATATATATATATATATAGCATATAACAGTAAGTGCGTATAATGAAATTATTTCATCAAAATTGAAGATTTGCCTGGGTAACGTACCCCGCTTTTTTTAATCGAAAAATCATCTTCAGTGATGGAACTGATTTATTATTATACAATTTAACTAGTAAAATTGCTGTATTCGGCTGTGACGAATCTTAAATACCCTTCTCATATGTATTTATTCTTTCTTCTTAAAATAGAAAATAGTTTTAATTGCCAAGAAAACAAAATTGTATAATTTAGTTGCTTAAATATTTAGGACAAATGTTAAACTTGTACCAATCTAAAATTGTTCCAATTATCCAACCCCGGAACAGCATTTTTGATTTTTTTTTAATTTTCAATATCAATTCTATTCATTCTGAAGTATAAAACAGGTTTAAGTCAAGGAAAACACCAAAATGTTAATCTATTTGGTTACTTTTATGTTCAATTGTCCAACCCTTTTTTTTTAAGATTTAAAACAAATATTTTGTCGCCTTGAAGCATAAAATAGTTTTGAAACCAAACAAAAAATCGTAGGTGTTCTGCTTACTTTTACGTACAAAAAAAATTTCAATGGTCTTAATTTGGAATTTTTTACTTTTTTGGTTTTTAATATCAATTTAATTCTTCCTAATATATAAAGTAGGTATAATTCATTTAAAAAAAAACAAAATTACGATCTTCTGTAGTTACCAAACAATTGCGATTTTCCAACTCAAGAATGGAATTATAACTTTTTTTTTCATTCTTAATACCAACTAAATTCTTTTTTAAGCTAAAGTAGGTTTAATTTACTAAAAAAAGCCAAAAATTAGAAACATATATGGTTACTAAACATATTTCGATTATGCAACCCTGGAATCAAATTTTTATTTTAATTTTTTTAATTTGTACTAACAATTTAGTTCTTCGTGAAGTATACAGCAGGTTTAAATCACAAAAAAATACCCAAAATTAGTAACTCTTTTGATTATTTTTATGTACCAAAAAAAAAAAAAAATTCAGTTCTCCAACCCTGGATTCAAAATTATTGTTTTGTTTGAAGTATAAAATAATCTTACTTCAAGATAATCCAATTAGTAATTTTGTTGGTCACTCTTATTTGAATTGTCCAACCGTGGGATCGAAATTTTAATTTTTTTAATTTTGAATGCCAATTTTGTTGCTCTTAAATAATAACATAGTCTTTATAAGCAAAAAAACTTAACTTATTTACAAAAAAACAAGTAAAAACGTTATATTCGACCGGGTTGAATCTTAAATACCCTCCAAATATTTAGTAAGTGAATTTAAAATGTTTAACTAGGTAGGACAGAGTTCCTTTATATAATATCGTACGTCAACGCCAACTAAAGGGGGCGGGGTTCAAAAATAGACAATATCATGTTTTCCATTGCTAGACCGTCTTAAACTTCATCACTAATCAAGAATATACATATTTACTTTATGTGGTCCAATTCTCTTTGGAGGGTATAAAAACTGTAATTTGGCGGGTCGCTCTGGCAAGGGCTGTGGGGGAAACATTTCACCTTTGCCATACAACTTTAAAAATAAATGCTTGGGATAATTATAAAAAAAAAAAATTTTTTTTATATTTTTTATAGGGTCATTTACGTGGCAAAGGGCGGGGGGGGGGGAGGGGATAGGGCAGAAACAGACAGTCATAAAACTCTACAAATAAATGCTTGGGATAATTATACACAAAATCAAATTTATTTATTTTTTGGTAGGGTCATTTAGATGGTGAAGGGGGAAAAGGGGGTAGGGCAGAGTAGTACCAAGTTTCGTCTCAGCTTCGACATTAAAGCTTAAAAATGTTATTTTTAAGGAATGTAGGGTTGGGTAAAAGAATTTGTTAATTTTTTATGCTATTTTTGCATATAATAACGCCCACTAAAGTGGGCAGGGTCCAAAAATAATTTTTATTTATTTTATAGCTCCAATTTTAAGGCGTTGGACCGCATTTGACATAAAAATATATCATTTGCTTAACAAAATAACCAAAAAACTTTAAAAATTATGTTGGTTTTTCTGGGTTGGTTTAGTTCTTCCTAGGGAAACTTTTTTCCCTCTTGCCCGATTTAGCCCATCTCCGAACTTAACCTGCTCTAACCTTTAAAATATATTTATGCCCAATTTTAAGAGTCTAGCTCTTTTTGTTTGGACTGAATCGTGATTTCCACAGACGGACGGACGGACGGACATGCTCAGTTCGTCTTAGATTTCATCACTGATCAAGAATATATATACTTTATGGGGTCTGAGATGGATATTTCGATGCGTTACAAACGGAATGACAAAGTGAATATACCCTCCACATTCTTTTCTTTGGAGGGTATAAAAATAAAAAAATCACTTGACCATTACTGGAATCAAATTTTATTTTATTCTTTTTAATTTTTAATACAAATTTAATATATCCCAAAGTATCAAAGACGTTTAATTGAGAAAAATCATTAGTTCTTGCTAGTTAATTTTTTGTCTACAAATAGGTGCAAGCCTCCCAGCTCCGAAACAGTATTTTTGATTTCAATACGCTATTTAGGCTCATTTCCAATCCATCAGCCCAAAAATGAAGTCTCTAGCTCTTCTGGGCCTTAGAAAAGCCGATTTCACCTACAGACAGACGGACAGAGGGACAAACGGACATCGCTTATTCGTCGTCCCTATTTCGAAGAATCTAGACTATTATACTTTATGGAGTGCCATATTAAAACTGAGGAAGTTACACACGGAATGACACACCTATATATAGCCTTTCGCTTTTTCCTAATCTAATGGCATAATGGTATGATTTTATATGTTTAGAAAAAACCAGCCAAATCACTGAGAAATTGGACGTTCCCTATTAGGGATTTTTTTAACTTCTTCAACATGTGCGATGAAACAAAAGTGTTTTATTTTTAAAAGATTAATTGTAGAGATCTCTATAAACTATTAAATTTAGACTTGTGTCGAACTCGTTCAACCGCTCGTTTTTGACGACCAGAACCAATATTCCAACAAACGTAATTTAAATGGACTTGATCATAGATTCTTGTCAAAAATATATGAGCGAATTAACGAGTCTAATTAAATTATGTAATAAAAGGATCTAACATCCTTTTTATTAACACAAATTTATCAGCTCCTCTTCTGTTTTATTTAGTTCAAGATTTGCTATGATTTGGTTCTTTACTTTAAACATCTGAAAATAATGACTAACAAGTGTTTTAATTTTTAGGAATTAATCAATTTATAGGAACAATTTATTAATCGGTTAACGGATTAACCTAAAACTAATCGATTACTAGCCGATTTATTTAAAATTAATCGATTAATAACCGAATTATCTAAAATTAATATCAAAACCACTATCTTCAACTAAACTTTTAGTAGCTTAACTAAATAACTAGTATGGCATTTCTAATATCGAAGAACAATAAAAATATTAAAATTCGCTGTATTCGCTAGTCGTTCTGTTCTAACATTCCTAAAAGTGTTGAGTTCATTTCGAAATTCCTTATCTTTAGAAACGAGTGTGAAGGTGTTTAATAAAAGTATTCTCTCCGATTTAAAAATGCACTTAAAATCTAAAAAAATTATTCATAATTGTTAACTTTTAAATTCTTTATTTTCTCTCGCAATTGAACTTCTTTCAATCTAATTGTGAAATTTCTTCACTAGTGCAACAACAGCAGAACACTGAAGAAACCAAAAACAATGATCATGAAAGTATTACAAACTTTATGGCAGAAGTTTTCTTATGAAATAATCAAATTTAACTAGTCCTTTTTCTTTCGAAGTAAAAATTTTATATGCTTTTCATTTTGACTGTGTGTTCTTGTTATAAATCAATTGGCCATAAGCCAATTTCTAAGTATCATCTCTTTGGAAAACATGAATTCCAAACTAAACCAATCTGCAGGCCATACAACCTACTGCAGCGAACCATCAGTGCAGTAGATGTCACCAACATAATCTTCAGGCACAACAAGTTTTGTTCTTCATGGATTTACGAAATCATTGGCAGAACAACTTATGGCAGATGAAGAAGAAGTGAAGAGAAAAAGAAGTGGAAATACTTTGTTAAATTTTGCGTTCAAATCGCAGTTAAATGCAAATGTTTTTACTACAAAGTGTTACACATAAACCCACACACACATGTGGACAGGTTTACACAACAAACAAATACGTTGACAGAAAACGTGAACGACTGTTAGACTTACGGTTTGGTAATCAGTGCGTTTCTTTAATTTTGCCAATTTCTACAACAGCATATTGTATTTTCTGCACACACATGCCAGTTAGGGGTTCGCTTTTCAAACAGATTAAAGCTTCGCACTTGGCCGGCTTGTTGCAAATTGAGAAGCCTTCTCTAAGTGGAATTTATTTTTTTAGCCTCACAAACTCTGTGAATTAGGCTTGAAAAAATTAAAAGTGTTTTCAGCGATATTTTGCTTAAGGGCTGTAATGGCAAACCCTATCCTCCTCTTCCTATACATCTATAAAAATATTACGTTCCCCCCTCCCCATTTTTTTTGTTTTTATTATTGGATACTCTAGTTGTGTTGTAACTGCTATTGACAGTTGGCATCAAAACTGTCATACAAATTGAATTTTCTAATTCAACAAAAACACTGGATTTTTTAGCTTTCAACAAAATAAATTTTTCTCCGCTTCTAACTGAAGATATTGTTACAAAATTTAAAGCCAAATCAATAGAAGAAAAAAAAAACAAACTCAGTAAATGTCAAAATCCTTGCATAGATTTTTTTCTATCCGTTTTTCTTGTTATTATTGTTTGGCAACATATGCATGCACGTTACCAACCCATAGAAGAATATCGGTAGCAAATGCATGTGATTGCGGCTTTGGGAAAGTCAAAAAATAAAAAAATGGGGTACAACTAGATGGTGGTGAAAGCAGTATTGCTTAACATACTCGTACATTATCCATGCAGGGATGTTGTCTATGTATTGGATTATTTCCAGTGAATGTAGTTTTTTACCAAAAAACAGACACATTTTGCGAAGACCCAATAGAAATAGTGGGTAGAGCAAAACCAAATGGAAAATTTAAATAACAAGGAAATGCCCGAGTTGGGTCAGTGGTAATTAAATCGTCATATTTGAATTCATCAAAATATTCAAGGAAAATTTTCAGGAAATGACTCATAAGTAGTACGTTATTTTATTAAACAATAATAAGCATTAAATACATTCAAGGTAGCTGGCTACTGACTACAACCTGTCAAAAATAGAATACATGTGTTTATATTTTCACGACTACACGATAGGTTGTTGTCCGTGCTACTTTTGTGCTTATAGTCAAATTAAACTAATTTCTATTTTCATAGGCGGCAATAACCAGATTAGTGTTGCCAATACAATGAACTGTCTTAAATAAATATATGTTTAAACAAATTTTTAATCTAGTCAAGAATATGAAAATTGTTGAAAATATAAAGTGCATAAAGAAATAGGGCTTTCAAAATTAAGGAGGAATGAATGTGTTATAAAATGTTTAAATTTTTTATCTGACTTATTAATCTTTAATTTGTTCTATACTTGATAGACGTTATCGATAAAAGACGTGGGTGTGGGTACTTTGAAAATGAGATACAAGGAATAAATTAACTTATAGTTCCATAGCAAAAAGGTCAGCATAATGTACAAATATTTATTGAAAGTGCAAAACCGATAAATAGATTTAGAGTAAGCGCTTTTATTATACCCTCCAAAAAAGAATTTGGAGGGTATATTCACTTTGTCATTCCGTTTGTAACGCATCGAAATATTCATCTCAGACCCCATAAAGTATATATATTCTTGATCAGTGATGAAATTTAAGACGAACTGAGCATGTCCGTCTGTCCGTCCGTCCGTCCGCCTGTGGAAATCACGATTCAGTCCAAACGAAAAGAGCTAGACTTTTGAAATTTGGCATAAATATATTTTGAAGCTTAGAGCAGGTTAAGTTCGAAGATGGGCTAAATCGGGCAAGAGGGGAAAAAGTTCCCCTAAGAAGAACTAAACAAACCCAGAAAAAACAACATAATTTTTAAAGTTTTTTGGTTATTTTGTTAAGCAAATGATATATTTTTATGTCAAATACGGTCCAACGCCTTAAACTTGGAGCCATTAAATAAAATAAAAATATTTTTTGACCCCACCCACTTTAGTGGGCGTTATTATAGGCCAAAATAGCATAAAAATTTAACAAATTGTCTTACTTAATCCTACATTCCTTAAAAATAACACTTTTAAGCTTTAATGACGAAGCTGAGACGAAACCTGGTACTTCTCTGCCCTACCCCTTCCTTCCCCTTTGCCCCCTAAATGACCCTACCAAAAAAAAAAAAATTTTTTTAAATTGTGTATGTAATCATCCCAAGCATTTATCTTTAGAGTTTTATGACTGCCTGTTGCTGCCCTACCTCCTCCTCCCCCTTTGCCCGCTAAATGACCCTATTAAAAATAAATAAAATTTTTTTTTTCAATTTTGTGTATAATCATCCCAAGCATTTATTTTTAAAGTTTTATGTCTACCTGTTTCTGCCCTACCCCCTCTCCCCCTTTGCCTTCTAAATGACCCTATCAAAAAAAAATAAATTTTAATTTTGTATATAATTATCCCAAGCATTTATTTTTAGAGTTATATGACAAAGGTGAAATGTTTCCCCCACAGCCCTTGCCAGAGCGACCCCGCCAAAATACAGTTTTTATAACCTCCAAAGAGAATTGGACCCCATAAGGTATATATATTCTTGCTCAGTGATGAAGTCTAAGACGGTCTAGCAATGCCCATACGTTCGTCTGTGGAAAACATGATATTGTATATTTTTTGAACCCCGCCCCCTTTAGTGGGCGTTGACGTACGATATTATATAAAGGAACTCTGTCCCACCAAGTTAAACATTTTAAATTCACTTACTAAATATTTGGAGGGTATTTAAGATTCGACCCGGTCGAATATAACGTTTTTACTTGTTTTTATATATGAAAGTCGCACCACTGAAATTAAATGTTTACGTTGTAGCTGCTGCGTTCAAAATAATTAAGTAGCTGACGACAAGGCGACAATTGCTGCGGCACTTGTAGTCATGTAGGCGGTAGCCTGCTGTCGTGAATGTGTTTAAAGCAATATGATTATTAAATACGTATATCCGAATTTAAAAACAATTTTTATTCATAAGAGGCTTATAAAATAAATTTTTTTATGAAAATATAAATGAGATTTTTTTTATAAATTTGCACTTTTATATATAAATACGCCCCAAATATTTTTGTGGTCCCCTTTTAAGTAACGTATCATTCACTAATATTGATACAAGATACAAGATTTGAAATTTATTTAAATATAGATGTGCAGAATATAAATACTTTTCTTCTAAACTAAAATGATGACCATTTGCATTTGTGTCCATCAAATTAAGAGACTAAAACTTCTTTTTTGATGAAATCGCAATTCATTTCAAAGATCAATTTAAATATTTTAGTATTTATATCAATAAAATTTTCAAATTAAACATAAACAGGCCTGTTCTGTAAATCACGGCGGTTTGAAATCGCGAAATTTTAGAAAATTATCTCCACTAATAGAAACATTTTTCCAGCCATTTTTCAATATAACTGTTATATATAGTTTCAAATATCATATCCAGAAGAAAATTGCAGTATCTAATTTTACGAACGTTTACAGGATAATAATTTATTTTTGAATTCTCGCGATTTCAACCCGACGTCATTTACAGAACAGGCCCGAAAAATAAAAAAAATAAAATCAAACTACATAAAATATACAAAGAGAACTAAGGTTAAGGAGAATTTTCCTAAATTCTAAAACAAAATTATTAATTAAGACAAATGCTGTTATATGAGGTATCAATTTGGTTTATAGTTTGATCCACAATAATGAATAAACCTTAAATTTTTAAGATAATTTTAGAAGGAAATTTTGTTTCAGAACGAAAGGACTTTCAAACACTCTAACTTATAAGAAGCCATTTGGGCTCTTATATCACAAATATAACAGCTTCGATACTCTTGCAAAATAATATCTAAAAATATTTTAATTTAAAGGTATGAATTGTAGAAATTCCCATTATTTATATGCCCTTGATTTGCAAAATCATTTCTTTTCTTCGGAACATTCGTCTTAAGATCACAAAAGAAAAAAAATTATCCAGGTTCACCCCGAGGTAAATTCCAGTTACATCAGTATAGGGTATGAAATCTACTAATGAAATATATTGTGCCGGAAGTATGAAAGGAGACTGCAGAGTTGAGAGGACAGGTAAAATGATAGACTTTTTATACCCTCCAAATAAGAATTGGAGGGTATATTCACTTTGTCATTCCGTGAGTAACTCAGAGAAATATGCCTCTAAAGCTGCGTAAAGTGTATATATTCTTGATCAGTGATGGAATCTAAGACGATCTAGGCATGTCGATCCGTTCTTCCTTCCGTCAGTCCCTCCGTCCATCTCTCCCTCTGTTCGTCTGTAGAAATCACGATACAGTCCTGACGAAGACAGCCAGCTCCTTGAATTTTTGTAGAGATAAATTTTGAAGTATAGCACAGGTCAAGTTCGTAAATGTTTTAAACTGCGTCAAAGGGAAAAAAGTTCCCCTAAGAAGAACTTAATCCACCTCTATAAAGCAACATAATTTTAAAAGTTTTTTTTTATAATTTTCTTAAGCAAGTGATATATTTTTAAGGCAAAGCGTTCAACTTAAAGCCGAAGTAGAAAAATTCATTTTTAGAGCCCGCCAAGTAGGAGTTGTCGTATGATATTATAAAGGGTTTTTAAAGAAGAACTTTGTTTTTCATTTAGTTTTTGGACGTACTCGTCGTACACGCATTGGAAATTCTTACAAGGAATTCAATTTTGTTCGAAAATTGCATAGAAGCAATTAGAATCCGCTATGAAAATGGTGGTACTGTTAAAGATACATTTCTTAAATTCGTGATATTTTCGGACAAAACAATCGTCCTTCTGAAACGTTGTACCAACAAGCAAAATAGTCACATTTGGGCTTCTGAAAATCCTAGAGCGATTATTGTGAAGCCTTTGTATGCTCCACGTGTCACTGTATGGTGCGTTATGTGGCCTGGAGGCGTGATTGGACAGTTTTTTTTTCAAAGATGAGGCTGGAATCGCGGTAACGGTCAATGAATTACACTATCGCGAGATATTAACAACTCAATTTAGGCCTATTATTGACGTGGATATCACTGACATAGTGGACATTTGCCGAATATCATTTTTCATTCATAATTGCCGAATTTTTTTTCTTCATAATATATTAGAAATTTAAAACATCTTCATCTAAATTGTTTGTTTTATTTCGTTTTAGAAAACAAAGTTCTTTTTGAAAAGCCCTTTATTCAAAAATTGTGTAAATATTTAACAAATTGTATAACTGAAACCTACACTCCTTAAAAATTAAATTACAAACTACAGAAATTGAAAATGTCAATTCAAGCTCAAGTTTATAATATTTTCTAAGGATTTGTATATAAAGTGTAGTAAGTCCGTTTATGAAAGTTTTCTTCAATTCTTATTTTGATATCGAACCGATTTTATTTTGTTATCGATTACTTTTATATAGATATCGTGCCGGTTATAATTTATTGGCTTAAGATGGTTTTGTGCACGATTTTACTATAGACGGTTTTTGATTGGTTAACTTATTTTATGTCTGCCTCAAGTGTTCTTAATTAATTGTTAACGATCCATAACCCACTTCTATGCATAATTTATAAATTTCATGTTTATAAACTGCTCCTGTACAGATTTGAATAGAAATCTTGGCATTAACATCTGTATTGCCGATGGTTTACTCTCTATCCATGTTTTTCAATCTAATCATTTATTCGCTCGTTTTTGACAAGAAGCTGTGATCAAACCATTGTGATTTACATGGGTTTGACCATAGGTGCTTGTAAACAACGAACTAGTTTGACGCAAATCTAAAATAAACTATTACACTATGTTTTCACTATGTCATTTTTGTTGTCAAATTGTCCAAATTGTTGGCAATTGTATGAAAACGGGTTGTCATATGGCGTCATCTATGTTTGCATAACTGACGGAATCGAAATCAGGAGGCAAACTTCTTTTTTCATATTCTTAACAAGATTAAGCAATTTTTTAAACGTTTATTTTTTTAAGACTTTTCATTGTATTGGCAACACTTACTTTGGCTTTGCATCTTCTTTGACTTAAAAATATATCCTTTGGTTAAGAAAATTATAAAAAAAATACTTTAAAAATTATTCGCTATCGAATTGTATTCGACATCGAATGCGTAATTTAAGCCAGCTATACAATTTCATTCTCCATTATCTTGTGCAGTACAAAATATGTTCCCTTAGCTTTACTAGTATTCTTTGATTCTTTTCAAATCTGCAAAATATACCTCTTTTAATTAAAAAAAAGAGGTATATAGAGGCTAAAAGAACTGCTTTTGCTAAATTTCCTACTGTGCTTTCAAAACTATTAAAAGTCCTTTTTTTATTTCTTATCTGCATCTACATATTTGAGTTTTTTTATTTTTGGCTTATAAAATAGATTGATATTTTTATTAGTTTATTATTTCATCTTAAAGATGTTTGTTGGATGGAAAATTCTGGAAATGTCATCCATTTCAATGACAGCATATGAGTGAATAACTTTGAAATTGTGTAGCTGTTGTCAACGATAATGATGTCGATGTTGATGCTTTTCTTGCTAATATTGAAATTTGTTTCTGATATTCATGCTGGTCGTATTGATTTTATGACATATTTAGTTTTAATTCAAAAGAATTTAATGCTTGTATTGTTATTTAAAGAATTCATAAAGTAAAAATATGCAGAATAGATCTTAAGAGTTAGTTTTAATAATTTGTAATATAAATCTTACTTAAGTTTTTGTCAAAGAAAACAAATTTCAATAAGAAATGCAATCAGATAAGATGAGAAAAATTTTAAAGGCTTTAGCATGGACTTGAACCTAATTGCTTTATTTATTTTTCAATCTCTACGGTTTTTGTATTCATTCCATCTTTAGATGAAAGGGAGATTGTTAAAGAATCGGAAATGATTTTGTGATATGAAAAACTAACTCAATTGGTGTTGGCATCTGCTTTACCATCCAGTAAAAAAAATAGTTACGCTATTTCGCTTAATTTCCGTTGCTGTAAATTTCTTAAAAGTTCAATAGCACCTCCTAAGATAAAAATGGTCCTGCTAATGATTATTGAGGGAAATTCTTGCAGCAACCTGGCTAATTTCACAATAGCTGTTGGCTTATATGGAATTTTTAAAGTCTTGTGTTCTTTTATTATACATTCAATTAAAATCTTAAATTAAACAAATTTTATTGTTTTATATTTTAAATTTTGTAAACATTTTTTGCTGTGCTGCTCCCTTTAGATTTTGGCCTAAGAATTGTAATTTTTCATTTCATTTCTGTTTTACAATTGCAATTTTGGTTGCAACACATCGCCATGGCAGTTTCTCCAGCAAATGTATTTGTGTTTATTTATTTTACAGAGGGGGTGATATGAGTTTTGATAAGAGTTTTTCAATAAGAGCACATTAGTAATAAAAAAATATACTATAAAGTGTTTATATATTTTTAAAAGTCTTTTGTAACAGTTTAAGTATGCGCCTATTTTCTTCCTATCTTTCTTCATCTGTCCCCTCAATACTATCGCCTGCTTTGTAGTTCTGGCTCAATGTACGGCATATGTTAGGCTCATCCCCTGAGTGCTGGTCCAAGATAAAAAAACAACTAAAAATGTTATATTCGACGGGGTCGAATCTTAAATGCCCTCCAAATATTTAGTAAGTAGATTTAAAATGTTTAATTTGGTGGGACAGAGTTCCTTTAAGACATCTATGTTTTAAATCTTAAATCTCTATATTGGCAGAGTCATTGCGGGAAGAGCCGTGGGAGAGACGTTTCACCTCTGCAAGATCAGAGAACATCTCAGCTTCTTATAGGCTTAAGGAATAAAAATTGTTCAATAGTTACACTATTTTTGCAAATAATATCGTACGTCAACGCTCACCAAAAGGGGCGGGGTTCAACAACACACTGTATCATGTTTTCCACAGACGAACGTATGGGCATTGCTAGAGCGCCTTAGACTTCATCATTGATCAAGAATATACATATATACTTTATGGGGTCTCAGATGGATATTTCGCTGCGTTACAAACGTAATGACAAAGTGAATATACCCTCCAATTATAATCATTCCGATGAAACAAATTGGAAGTCAGTTTTTTAGAATTATTTTATCTCCACATTCAAAGTATCAAAATTATAACTTCTTGTATTTTCATTTATATATAACATTTTTATATGTATCAAAAATATAATTGATTTAAAAAAAAATTATAATCACAAGAAGTATTTATGTAAAGTTAATTGATAAGTAAAAATTATTAGCAATTATTTTAGTCGGCTATTTCTAACTTCCTAAAAGCAATGAGAATCTAGTTCTTAGTTAAATTTATATACTTGGTAAATTTTGCTTAAAACTTCCTTGAGTATTGGCACTTAATAAAAATTATATAAAAATATTTGATTTACTTAACGTCAGTATAATGACAGTGGGCACACTGAAAAGTAGTAAAACAATTTTCCAGTTTCGTTTAGCGAGCTAGTGCAGTGAAACAGTTCGACAACAACTAACACAACCATGCACTAGTGCTGATCAGAAGAATTGAACATCGTAATTATGGCTGAGACTTTCTGTTTCATGGTATTGTTTTAACTGTTTCCGCCAACAGCAGAATTGCCGATTTTGTTTTATTTTTATTTTATTTTATAAATTTTTAGTTATATTATGCCGCACCTTTGTCCCATGATATGCCAGCTTGAGTGTAACGAAATATCGCCAGTTCTCAATGACTTGCCTTACTGTGACTATAAATTTAAAATACGTATGAGTAATATTTGTATTACATTAATTTGTGGGAAATATTGCGCATACGCCACATCACATAATTTGTGACTAATAGCACCAGTCTGCGAATATAGTAGATACAGTGATACTATAATAAGACATGTGCAATATATATGAGGATCTAAACGAGCTAGATTGAAATCTTCCTTCAGAATTTTCTACACATCCATACAGATTTTTTTAAAATCGGTGTGGCTAATAATCAAGCCCCATAGTCAAGGTAGCAGCGCTAGTAATAGTTTCAAGTCTAACTAATATATTTGTTTCGATTTTGATATGTTTCGGAGTTATTTTAAAGTCAGTGGATAAAATGAATATACTTCAAATATTTTTTGTCCAATAGTAATAAAATTAAGCCGTCTGCAAAATAAATAGCTTACAGAAAAATTTTAAAGAGTTAGAAACTTGAATGCTAGGATATTTATTTAACCCTGCTGTTTGGTTAGGACCATTTGGTCCCAAATTTTTTTTTGTAATCTGAATAACTTTTGAACGGTGTAATATGTATATTGTAATTTGGTTTCGACTCACGTGGCTTATTTTTGTAAGAATATTGTTTTCAAAATATTAAGTTTCTAATGTAAACCAGGGGTCCTCAATGGGAGAAAATATTTAAGTATAATGTATTTGTGCATTTTTCATGTGTTAGTGACTGTTTTTTTAAACAACTGCGTACAAATAATGTTGCCAGACATGACGTAATTTTGACGACTTTTTATGCCAAAAATAAAATGACATGAAATATTGAAATAAAGTTTTCATTAATATGTATTTCTTACATTTAATTAATACAGACGAAATTCCTTATAGTGAATAAATTATACACTCCACGCGATATTCATAAGGCCCAAAAAATTTTTAATTTTTTTCCGAATTTATTAATGTACATTATGTTGGAATATATTTAGTTATATATTGCCATTTTATCTGACTTAAAAATATTGTGTTCCGTTATTTCTGTTTAAAAATAACATGATTTAAATATTTAAAAGACCAAGTCCAGGAAATTATAACAGAGGAGTAAAAAAATCTAAATATGTAAGTGGAATCAAAACATTTTGGTTCTTACTTTTAATTAATAGCCAAGACATGTTTTATAAAAAAGACTTACAAATCAAAAAATTTGCTTTCAAGTGAATTCATCTATTAAAATGTTTGTAATTTTGAACAAATTCTATATAAGGACTTTACTAGACGTTGAAACTCGTACTTCTAGCAATATAATTCGTAAAATATTAGTAATAGGTGATAGCTACATTAAAGAAACTAATTTAAAAATCTAAATAATAATAATCGGCAAAGTAACTTCTGAGATATAGAGTCTCAGAAAAAAGAAAATAAAAATAAAAAATTAAAAATATTTATATAGAATTTTTATTTATATAAAAATATTTCTTATTTTACGAATACTTCAAATTGAACTGTAGAAATTTTGTGGTATTTTTCATAAAACTACCGTAATAATTTCACATTAACGATTTGAAAAAGTAATATGAAGATTTTGATGTTTTTCTCCAAAATTTGACGATTTTGCATCTATTTTGTCTGGCAACTATGTGAACAAGAAAGAACATTTCAAGGTGTTGCCGATCATCACAAAATCAAATTGATAATAATATAAGAAGGCAAACTTAGTTTTCACTTTTATACAATGTGTGAAATTGATTTTTGTTTCTATAGCCTATATTCTATTCAAAGTTTCGACCGAAATGCTTTCAAAGCCCATATAAAAAATATTTAGTCGGAATATGCGTGGAAAAATTTGGTAAACTAGTATCTACTCTGTTTTTACTATGAAAAAACACGTGAAATTTTTCTGAAGACAATTTTGCTAAACATTTTTCGAAAATTCAAACAGAGTACCGGCCTTATCGCTGTGAGCCCTTGTATGTAATACAATTTTTTGGCCTCCTAAGCGCACACAAAAATTTAATTTAATTGACTGTTAAAGTTCGACAAGGCAAGTCGTATGTTTTTTATAAAAAAAAAAACAAAAATAATGCAATATTAGGTACTTTCCTCCATTTTATACCTATAGAATTTAATGTTAAAATTGGGAAATATTTTAATATTATTAATTTTGCTGCACAAAATAAGCTATGAGCTAATGAAAAATAAATAAATAGAATTTTCTAAAATATGATAAGAAAATTCGGAAATAAAACTGTAAATGGTGTAAAAATAATGAACCAAAAAATTTAAAATACTCGTACAGCTAAGTAAATAATAACATTTCTTTCGATTTAAAAAAAATGTTCCTCTGTAGAAAATTTTCATAAGGCTTATATTAAAAAATTCTATTATAGACAATACTATCTTCCAATGAAGATATAAAATATTATAAAACCATTTTTATATCATACAAAATTACTAAGAAGCATAACATATCCATCTAAGAATACAAAAAATCGAACGATGGCAACGCGGGTTGAAAATTTAGTCATGCATTTGTTGTTGTCTATGAATAAAATTTTTATTTTCTCTTCTCTCATTGATGTGAATTTCGTTAATGTTCGGGTTGCGTATATGAATATGTGTAAATAAATCCGATTGGTACTCGTTTCCTGAGTGTAAGGGTTGAGTTGCCCTGATGTAAACCCGTGCGGAAAAAATTAAAATTTACTGATCTTGTATTTGGTCCAGTGAATATTTCAATTCAATGACAGGAAAATAAGACGCTTTTGTTGTTTTGATTTACAAGAAAAATATTATTTTATTGAAAGTGTATTTTATTACATGCTTTACCAAATACTTTGCGGAATGTTTTGCAAATAAAACTTTCGCAAATTAAGAATTTTATAGCAAGTGTAGCATAGACAGTAACTACGTGCTCCCCGTTTGCACTTGCTTTAGAAGAATCAGTTTTTGATGAGGTCGTAGAAATCCAGGTTTGTATTTCAGTCAATAACTTCTCTGGGAACGATTCCTGATCTAATCTGCTTTTTATACCCTCCAAAAAAGAATTTGGAGGGTATATTCACTTTGTCATTCCGTTTGTAACGCATCGAAATATCCATCTCAGACCCCATAAAGTATATATATTCTTGATCGGTGATGAAATCTAAGACGAACTGAGCATGTCCGTCCGTCCGTCTGTGGAAATCACGATTCAGTCCAAACGAAAAGAGCTAGACTCTTGAAATTTAGCATAAATATATTTTAAAGCTTAGAGCAGGTTAAGTTCGAAGATGGGCTAAATCGGGCAAGAGAGAAAAAAGTTCCCCTAAAAAGAACTAAACCAACCCAGAAAAAACAACATCATTTTTAAAGTTTTTTGGTTATTTTGTTAAGCAAATGATATATGTATATTTATGTTAAATACGGTCCAATACCTTAAACTTGGAGCCAGTAAATAAAATAAAAATATTTTTTGACCCCGCCCAAATGCTTTAATGACGAAGCTGAGACGAAACCTGGTACTACTCTTCCCTACCCCCTCCTTCCCCTTCGCCCCCTAAATGACCCTACCAAAAAAAATTTTTTTTTTTTTAAATTTTGTATATAATCATGACACGCATTTATCTTTAGAGTTTTATGACTGCCGATTTCTGCACTACCCCCCCACCCCTCTTCCTTTGCCCCCTAAATGACCTTCCCAAAAAAAAATTTTTTTTTTTAATTTTTTATATAATCATCCCAAGTATTTATCTTTAGAGTTTTATGACTGCCGATTTCTGCCCCTACTCCCCCCCCCCCTCTTCCTTTGCCCCCTAAATGACCCTACCAAAAAAAAGAAATTTTTTTTTTAAATTTTGTATATAATCATCCCAAGCATTTATCTTTAGAGTTTTATGACTGCCGATTTCTGCCCTACCCCCGCCCTCCCCTCTTCCTTTGCCCCCTAAATGACCCTGCCAAAAAATTTTTTTTTTTAAATTTTGTATATAATCATCCCAAGCATTTATCTTTAGAGTTTTATGTCTGCCTGTTGCTGCCCTACCCCCCTCCTCCCAATTTGCCCGCTAAATGACCCTATTAAAAATAAATACAAATTTTTTTTAATTTTGTGTATAATCATCCCAAGCATTTATTTTTAGAGTTTTATGTCTACCTGTTTCTGTCCTACCCCCTCTCCCCTTTTGCCCTCTAAATGACCCTATCAAAAAAAAGAAATTTTAATTTTGTATATAATTATCCCAAGCATTTATGTTTAGAGTTTTATGACAAAGGTGAAATGTTTCCCCCACAGCCCTTGCCAGAGCGACCCCGGCAAAATACAGTTTTATACCCTCCAAAGAGAATTGTGATGAAGTCTAAGACGGTCTAGCAATGCCCATACGTTCTTCTGTGGAAAACATGATATTGTATATTTTTGAACCCCGCCCCCTTTAGTGGGCGTTGACGTACGATATTATATAAAGGAACTCTGTCCCACCAAGTTAAACATTTCAAATTCACTTACTAAATATTTGGAGGGTATTTAAGATTCGACCCGGTCGAATATAACGTTTTTACTTGTTTATATTATGTGCGTTTGCCAAACAAAGTTCTAGTTTTCGCGAAAACTCTTGTCTCCGACGATTTCGATCAGGCCGTGCCCAGGAGTAATCAATCTCAGGAAAGAGTGTATACGCATACAAATTAGATATTCAACATATATGCTAATACAGCAGTTGGTCATCGATTTGTTTTACGTTTTGTTGTGTAGCAGCTAATAATTTTCTCAGGTGTATCTACTCCTGCCATAAGAAATAAAACATTAGAATCTGTAGACGACAGGCATCAAAGGTTATCTTTCATGGAATTGTAGTGAGAAACAACCTCCGATTTTTTTTTTCGCTTATCAAAAGAGTGAGCCACATCTGATTCACTTTTTCTCTCAATGTCACTTGTATAATCATTTTCTGAAACACATGTAATATCAGAGTCACCTGCATAGATCACAGCATAAATAAACGAGTTGTTAGGTAAATTATTAATGGTTTGTTATGACGTTTACAATCTGTATTAAAATATTAAGTCATATTACATGCGAAAATAGTATTAAATTTAAATGTAAGTACGTTGAACCAAATGGTCCTTAATACAAGATTATCATACTTATTTAATTTAAAAGCAGGGTTAATCCATATTTCATTGATTTTCGTGGAAATCAAATAAAAACAGGAAAAATATTAAGTATGATTGTAATTTCCTGGAATAAAAATATTCCTTTTATAAAATATACATATATATAAGCAGTCGTTGTGGTTTTAATAAAACTGATTTTAAAATAGAAGGATGTCAACATTAGAAAATAATTCGCAATTTATAATTGTTGATGGTATACATGACGCAACGAAGTTTTATAATATTTAACCAAGAAGTAATAAGATAACAATATAAGGCCAAGTGGTACGCACGAATATCAGCTGATTTCTCCCTGCAGATAAAACTTATAAAACAAATCGATTTACCAAATAGTTGTTAAAATTTTCCGTCTTATTGATATTTAATTTCATAGAAAATTTCAATTTACATCTCGTATCATAAGATTAGGATTTTTTTACTTTTGTTACTAATAAAAACGTATTTAACATTTGAATATCGGACCTATAAACAGATTTGGATTCCGCACAATAAAATCAATTCAAAATATGTACACAGTTCTTGCTTTTTGTTTTTTGCTAACTAGTGTTACAAACTCTATTTTATAACTATAGAAAAAAAGGAGCGGCCGATCATAATACCAAGTCGCCCGGATTGGAAACCTTGTACGTCTTGTGCATGTTTTTTTGTCTACATGTCACTTATATTTCTGTTTTACTCATGACATGATATCTTGCAACTTGCATCCATCTTCATTTTAATATTCCTTCCTGACAATATTCACAGCAGAATAAAATAAAAACGAAGCTAGAAATTTTTAACTTTATTCGTCTTTATAGTATTTGCAAGTCAGAAATTCTTTTATTGATTTCTTGGTTGTTTGAAAACCAAAATTTTTTTGCTTTGTTTTTTTTTCTTGTACTCGTGTATGTGCAAAATTTAATATGTTTTGGTGTACGTGTGACAGAGACTTCAGTAGCATGTCTGTTTTAAGGTAATTTGATGTGTTGCCATTTGCTGTTGCTGGAACAATGACTGACATATAGGAAAGATTCCGGTAGTTGGAAGTGTGTAAAAAAACCTGCAGTTTCGTAAAAACTCTATAGAGTTCTTATTTTATTGCTTTCCTTGCTGCTTTGCAGAGTCATAAGCGTCAGTACAGGTGCTGAATGCGGACATATTGAGAAATATAAAAGCAGTGGTTTAATAATATCAATATTCTAAATATATTTAAAAAAAGTGCTCGTAAATAAAATTATTAGTATTGATATCAAAAGAATTGCCTAAAATTTAAAATGCGCAAACAAATAACTTTTCCCTGTGCTTGGGTTAAGAAAACTAGCGGCGGTAATAAAATTCATAAGAACTGTGGGTGCTGCTGTTTGCTAAAGTCAACTGTTTTACACATGATGGGCAAATAAATATATTAGCCCTATTCACAACCTTGTGCAAATGGTCGTGCATCATTGCATTTGCAAAATAATTGTACTCCACACCAACATATATATATATATATATATATATATATATATATATATATATATATATATATATATATATGTATATACATTGAAAATGCTCTCAAATACTCTCTCAATTTGCAGATGCTATAATGCAAGACCATTTGCACAGGATTGTGAATTGGGCTATTAATTTAAATGCGATGCTCTTTATAAGCATTCAACACTATTCTTGGTTGCAGAAATATTTCTAAAAGAAGGCACGCAAATCCTGGAACCTTAGCGACGCATCATCTTCTACTCAGAAGAAAAATTTGTACTGCATTTAATTTTTTTTTCAACTTATTGTGAGATCGATGTGTAATTAAAAATTTAAGTACGAATATCATTATAATACGATATTCATTATAATAGACATGAGCACTGATGATGAAAGGGTTGCGTCTTTCGAAAACAGCTGTTCTGCTCTGCTGTGTAAGTTGAATAACAGAATTTGATGTTGATTTGCCTTTGTGCATTGGAATATTTATCATGCTTTTCTAAAACTTAAATTAAAATTTCGAACAATTAGAATATAAAAATCTTAATTGAATATCGAAATATAAAATGTTCGTTAAAATTCTTACTTCACATCATTATAATATGTTTAAAACCAGCCCAAATGGGATCACATTAAAAAAGCGACTCTGGAGTTTCTCGCAGTGAGTATGAAATACTTAAATCAAGTTTACAGAAATTTAAAATAAATACGACTGTTTGCACAAAGAAATATTGTTCAAGGACGCTAAAACTCAACAATCTCTGGCTGAACGAGTTAACACGAGACTAAGAAGAGGAAAACCCAGCGTTGGACTCCGCAGAAAAAAAGAGTTCAGATATATAAAAAAAAGAAGAAAACTATAAAACAGAAAAAGAATAAACAAGTAAAAGCATTATATTCAACCGTGTGGAGTTGTAAATACCCACCCTCCAATTGTTTAGTAAATAAAAACTCTATTTTAATTTCTACTAAAATATACATTTTTATTAGAAATATTATTATTTATTTATTAGTATTTGAATTATATAAAAAAACTGAGACACCTTTCCGTATAAAAAAGAGGGGCTGTAATAAGTTGAAAATCTTTAATCTGCTGGGTTAGAGTTCCTTCAATTTTAGAACTCTATACAGGGTCACTCTAAGAAAGGCCGTGAAGGAGATATCTCACTTTTGCCATAAAATACTAATTGAGTGTAAATCTGTTTTTATAGGGTCATTTAGGGCAAAGCAGGAGCAGGTACCGTTTCAGATTCGTCATAAAAAGTAAAAAATTTTGTTAATTTTTTCAACGGGCTTAAGTTCGAATCTGCACGACTGCAAATGATATATATTTAAAATTGGTTAAATAGTTGATATTCCTACTAACTAGCACCACTTGCAAAAGTGGAAAAATTGAACAAAGAAGGCTGATGAGATGGCGTAGCGGCCTCGAAATCAGTACTGATCCATTCTGCTCGTTTCATGATTATTGAAAATATCCTTAATATTCCAATCTTAATATAAAAAATAATAAATAGAATTTGAAAAAATTCATTTATTAATAAAATAATAAAAAAATCATTTGCAGTCATGCAGATTCGAACTTAAGCCCGTTGAAAAAATTAACAATTTACATAAGAAAGTTAGACTAATAAAAATTCATATATGAAGTAAAAATTTTATTTTTAAGGAATGTAGGCTTAAGTAATACAATTTGTTAAATTTTTACTCTATTTTTGCATATGGTAACGCCTACTAAAGGGGGCGTGGTCCAAAAATAAATTTTTATGATTTTAGCGCTTTGGAACTTCTTTGATATAAAAAATATATCATTTGCTTAACAAAAACAAGTAAAAACGTTATATTCGACCGGGTCGAATCTTAAATACCCTCCAAATATTTAGTAGGGTAGGGCAGCAACAGGCAGTCATAAAACTCTAAAGATAAATGCTTGGGATGATTATATACAAAATTAAAAAAAAAAATTTTATTTTTGGTACGGTCATTTGGGGGGCAAAGGAAGAGGAGGGGGTAGGGCAGAAATCGGCAGTCATAAAACTCTAAAGATAAATGCTTGGGATGATTATATACAAAATTAAAAAATTTTTTTTTTTTAGGGGGCGAAGGGGAAGGAGGGGGTACCAGAAACGAAACCTGGTACTCGTCTCAGCTTCGTCATTAAAGCTTAAAAGTGTTATTTTTAAGGAATGTAGGCTTAAGTAAAACAATTTGTTAAATTTTTATGCTATTTTTGCCTATAATAACGCCCATTAAAGTGGGCGGGGTCAAAAAATATTTTTATTTTATTTTATGGCTCCAAGTTTTTAGACGTTGGACCGTATGTGACATAAAAATATATCATTTGCTTAACAAAATAACCAAAAAACTTTAAAAATTATGTTGTTTTTTCTGGGTTGGTTTAGTTCTTCTTAGGGGAACTTTTTTCCCTCTTGCCCGATTTAGCCCATCTTCGAACTTAACCTGCTCTAAGTTTTAAAATATATTCATGCCAAATTTCAAGAGTCTAGCTCTTTTCGTTTGGACTGAATCGTTATTTCCACAGACGGACGGACGGACATGCTCAGTTCGTCTTAGATTTCATCACTGATCAAGAATATATATGTATACTTTATGGGGTCTGAGATGGATATTTCGATGCGTTACAAACGGAATGACAAAGTGAATATACCCTCCAAATGCTTTTTTGGAGGGTATAAAAAACTTTGAAAATTATGTTGTTTTTGGAACGAAGTTCTTTATGGGACCATGCGGAGGGGTAAAAACGTCCGTAAAGTAAGATTTTTTGTTTCTAAATCGATGCTTAAGACGTATGAGCAATACGATTCCATACAAACAAATATTAATCACACGCTGCCGTGTCCGTGACAGAATTTAATTTCGTTTGGGAACAAAATTGATTCTGTATTTTCGTTGGTCGGCGAAAAAAAAATCATAATTAAAAATGTATACCCGAATAATTATTTTCTTTATACCTCGAATAGAACTTAAAATTAATATTTTTATAATAAGGAACTTTGTTCCTATCCGTTGTCCCACGACACCACACATCTTTTTAAAGCTTGGTTCATCTTAGGGGAAATTTCTTCCCTCTGGTTCGATTTGGCTCAATTAAGAACTTAACCTGTTATATACTTCAAAATTTATCGATATCAAATCTCATAAATCTGGATCTTTTCGTTTCAGCTGAATCGTAATATCCACAGACGGACGGACGGACATGGCTATATCGCCTTAGATTTCATCACAGATCAAGAATATTTATACTTTTTGGGATACTTCGCTGCATTACACAGGGAATGACAATTTTTTTGGAGGGTATTAAAAGCAGCAGAACAACAGCTGTAACTCACCCACGTGAAATTTTGTATGAATTGTCCAGAACGTAACTGCCCTATAACTGGTGAAAGGGAGAACCACAGAAAATGTTCGTGAGTCATGACTGGTGAAAAGAGAATAGATCACAAAACTAGAACAGAAAAACTTACACAAGTTTCTCACTCTGCGTAGCATAGGAAGATTTATAATTGATTTCAGCAAGTCTTTTGGAAGAGAAAATGTTTTTCTATATTGTTTTAATTTATGGTCACAGTCTATATTAATTATGTTACAATATGATTAAAGCAACAATGATTTATTCCACAACTTAAGGACCTATTCTGAGCCATAATCATTAAGGAATGTACTTAGAGAATTTACTCTGAGAGAATTTACTCTGGGATTTTTATATAACCGGTGTTTATAAAACCGCAACTGGGACTGCCACTGATTCTAAGGATGCCACAATAGGGCAAATACCTTTATCGACGTTGAAGTATTAGCGTAAATATTAGACAAACTGCGTTGCTTAAGCTTGTGCGCAGAAGGTGAAATGTTCCATGATCTTTCCCTGTCCTTTCACCTACCTTTGTCCCTTAAATAACACTTTAAAAAAATTCTACACTGAATTAATCCAAAAACTTACTTTTTAAGTTTTGCGGCAACAGTGAGATGTCTTCCACAGCCCTTCCCGGAGTGATCCGGACAAAATAGAGTTTCAAAATTGGGCACAGAAATATCTTAAAGGAACTTCTGTCCCAACAGGTTAAACATTTTCAATATATCTCCGTGCCGCTTGGTGATGTAAAATGATGGAAATCTGTCTCAGTCATGCTACTCCAATTTGGAGGGTATTTAAGATTCGACCCAGTCGAATATAACGTTCGTCCTAATATTGCTAATTACAGTTTAATAAATTAAATTTCAGCTTTTACTACCCATAAATTGTTAAAAATAAGATTAATTCAAGATAAATTCATGCCAGCACACAAACTTTTTGCCATAAAATTTCGTAAAATATGCTCGCTAATATTCAAGACCAAAAAATTTTGTAATTTCACAATAACACAATTTTTTTTTACAAAATAAAATCCTTGAAATATTTCCTGTTTCGTACTTCTATTATAAAATTAATGAAATTATATCCAGTTTTCCGCATGATTTAACGAGTTTGATTAATAGACATTTTTCCTTATTACAGCATTATAAAAAATTCAGTATTTTTGCTATTTCTATTCAAAATGTTAGACAACAACAAATACAAATACACATATATTTTAAAGCAAGAATTCAAGAGGGAACAGCACCAGCCAACGAGAATAAAAAGTATGTTAAGTCACATCATATTTCAATTAATCCTGTAAAATTTTAAATAAATTCTGCATTAACTGCCTCAAGAACGTGGTAAGAGTTCTGAAACAGCCACGCTTTACTCCACTAATCCAAGTAAGTTAACAACATTATATTTGAAAGAATGAGTGAATGGCGATGATATAGACTATCGTTTCACAAGCCATAAAAATGGAGGAAAATCCAAATAATATATTTTTGTATGCTTCGGTTTAAAATTTAATGAGGCTCAGCATTTTAAGTGACTGTACTTTACATGTTTCAATGCTTGCGCTGCCCTCATTCCTCATATTTTATTTGTGTTGTTATATTTTTTTTTTGCGCCAGAGCATAAGAGCTCCTTTAAAGCTTTAAAAACAACAACCATCGAATGTAATTGCTCTTAGCGTATATTTAGTTAAGATTTTAAAGGAATTAAGTAATAAAAGGTCATTTTCTTAGCACCTTGCAAAAGAAAAAAAAACAGAAACAACTGAGGAGAAATAGTAAATTGACAAGAAACGAGCACCTAAAGTACAAACGCCAAGAAAAGAAATCTCAGCAGCCTCTAAAAGGCAACAAAATTAAAAACATTAAAAATCTTATCAACATTTAATCCGCTTTGACGTGCCGCATTTATACTTATTTCTATTATTTTTGGTTTGGTTTTTAGTAAAAATAATGTTTGCCTTAAAATGCCATTAAAGCAATCATTGAGGCCTTAAAGCATTATTTCACAGACAAACACACACACACACATACACACAAGCACTTATTGTCAGCAGGAAACGTCCAATATTTTTCCTTCCTCTTCTACAAACTTTGCTGCAAGGAAAGTTCTTGGTGATGATGAAATTTTAACTAAATAATTTTAAGTGAGAAACAAAAATAAAATATATATTAAGTTATTTGCTCTACAGTTCGTTGGCCATATTTTCAACGGCAGACTTGTTACGAAATGATGGGCATTAGGAAATACCAGAATCTCTTGTTACAGGGATTATAAAAATTAAATTGCTGCCTTAAATACCGAAAAAACTTCTGGTAGTTGAGTGATAGCCGGCCGCCTTTATTGACACCATCCATTCTATCTTACGTGCCGTTGGCAGCAGAATCTTTCCTATTGGGTTCGAAGTTGACATACCAAAAATATTAATGATTCGTAACTTTTACAATTACAATATCCTTATTACTTGAAAATAGAAAAATTTCCATACAGAGATCGCAAGGAAGTTTCATAAGCCCAGAAACATATTACATTTCTCCAAAATATTGAAAGTCTGTTGTCAGAAAAATTCATTTACAATGCGAATTTTGGAAAAATATTATTAAAATGGCATACAACTTAAACAGGAGTAGGTCCGAATTCCCAATGTTTGCACAGAATGCCAACAAGTTTTTGGTAAAACAATTTATTTATTTTTTTAATTTTACAGCGTAAGAACTGTGCTGTAATAATGTTTAGCAGCATATAAATAAATTTGGGACATGCCAATAATGGAAAATTTTAGCTTCAATCAGAAGTCTGGCTGTCCGATATCCGGTTCATATGAGATCCTAGAGGTTGTCATTAAATCGAGTTTACTTATCTGCATTCTCCCACGTGTAAATCCTCGAAAGCATTTTTTATTTGCAACTCTGTAAGTCCCTGGGAACAGACTACAATATACTAGCCAATCTACCACAAAAAGTGAAATTGTTTGTTAAAAAGGATATCAACGACATATGACGTTTGTTTCCAATATAAGATGAGTTTTCATTTTTCTCAAAAAATATTTATTTATTCCTTAATTTCTATTTTATAGTTAAGACGAGACTACGAACTCCAGAATCCCGAATTAAACTCCACTTTCAGTCTTAAAATTAAACTCCACTTCAGTCTTGACAGTCTTGACTAGCACAAGTCCATTGTTGCGTTAATTGTTCTCGACCAATTACGAGTGCATAGCACTGGCTCCTTTCACCATGTCCAATTACATTATTTTTAACTGAAAATTAGCTCATTCCCTGTTTGTTTAATAAGAACTGTATTCTATTTCAACATCAGGCTGTTTCTTATAGAAACATACAATATTTCTACCGTAAAGAAATCTCTATTTGCTTATGAAAAATATAATCACAAGAAATGTACTAAAAGTTTTTTTTGTACAATTAATCATTTAAAAATAAATTACATATCACCGCTACCCTATAATTAAATTTACCGTCTATTTCGTCATATCGAAAGAACTTTTTCGTAGAAGTGCATTTAAACAAAAACAATTGATAAACTATTCTTTTTATTTTAAATATAATGACACGAATGAAATAGGGGGTTAATTTTAAACTTTAGTTATTAGTTAAATAATATATTTTTTATTATTGTATTCTGATATTTTTAGGCTTAAGGTCTCTTTATTTTAATTTAATTTTTAATTTCAATACTTCGTCTTTCCTTTGTATGACTTCTTCAGGAAATTAATTATTTACAATTAATCATTTAAAATAATTAATTTGCTGAAGAAGTCACACTAAGGAGTGACGAAATATTGAAATTAAAAATTAAATTAAAATAAAGGGACCTTAAGCTTAAAAATATCATAATACAATAATAATTAAAAAGAGTTCAAGAAACCAGAAGAATTTAATATATTTTTTATAAAAAAAAAATGTTACGGCTTCGAAATTTTTCTTGAATTCAGAAAGGAGTGATAAATAGTCCAAGCCACAAAGGGAAGTCAAGATAAGTTTTTAACTATTCAACTTATGCAGCGGAACTTAACAGCTATTTTAGAAAGCCGCTACACTTCATCTCATGTGCATTCTGTTTGCCACCGCTTCTTATGGGACTTTGTGGAACATGAGAAAAAGTTTCTTATTTACACAACTTTTATTAGGAAATTGCACGGGAGAATTATTTCAAACCGATGGTACCACATTTTTGTTTAATATCCGTAAGTGGTGACAAACAAAATACACATGAGTACTGATGATGAAGGTGTATCGGTTGCCAAATGATAATTCTAGCCAGTGATCGTTTTAAGTGAATGGCACTATGTGTGCCCCCAAAAAGGGTGTGGTTGGATAACAGACCTTCTTTGGTGCGTGTTCACCAGTTGAAATTAATTTTGTTTATTATTCCTTCCAAACAATCTTCAGACAATTGTGTGAGCAATCGCGGCACTCATTTCGCGGTTAGCATTTTCATGCTCAAATATTCATGTAATATGTGATGTACTAGGTCTGTTAAGGAGCTTGCAGCCACAGCCACTTCAGCAGTTTTCATTATCATTCTATGAATTGTATCGTAGATTTCTGGCATGGCACAGTGTGAGATTTAGTCAATCTAGCATCTCAAAATTAATTTTTATATGAAGTTTTAGAGATATCAACTTGAAATTTGGCACGATCGTTAAGGAGATTATAAGCTTCAATATGGTGAAAGATAACTAGTTCCAACTAGTGTCAAAGGGGACTAGTTCCGATCTATCCTCAAAAACACTAGTTGGGGAAAATTTTTTTTACACATTTATATTCAAAATTTCTTCTTTTTTTCTCTTCTAACTAAAACTTGTCGATATATTGATATAAGTACCCTCATACAACTATTTCTATAAATTGCTTCAAGCTTCGAACTTTAGTTTTCGATGATTCTTTGCAAAAGAGAAAAATAAAAAGTTAACGTTGTTTCAATGTTAAATTTATTGATATCTAAAACATAATATAGAGGAAAAACTAAAAAATTCAACGAAAGTTCTTAAAAGAATGGAAAATATTCAAAATAAGATATTAATCAAAAACCAAAATAAAGATATTATATACAAATTATACAAAAGTAAAAAGCGAAAAGTAGAAATAAAGAAAAATAAGAAATTTATACAAAAATAAAAATTCCAGAGAGCTGCAAGCAAAGTTTTTTATGCTAAATCATCAAATTCATCATTTAGTTGGGTGTCAGACAAAAGTGCAATGACCTCAGAAGGTAAAGCAGAACGCTTGGTTTTTGGGGGCAAACGTAAACTTGCAATCAAAGGATTTGACGTGATAAGCAACCTATGCAATAAATCTATGTTGGTGTCAACTCGGGACGTTTTTCTTGTGAACAGTCCGCGAGCTTTTCGACCGTTTCTGTTTTTTCTCTTTTTACCTTGCTCAACCAAATCCAAAATAGCTTTTCTCGCGATATTTCACACATACTAAAAAAAGACAAAAAATGGTCAGGATTTTATTTTTGAAATTTGTTTTGGGCACATTAAAAAAGATTCAGCTGGCATTGCCATCACGGAACTCCGTGGGACTTGGAAGTTCTAGTCTATCAAAGATTTGAAAGCTTTAAAATTTTTCTTACCTTTTAGCTTGTTATAAAACAATTTTTTCAAAATACTTGAGTGCAAAAATAAATATTGTATAAAGCAAAAATTTTTAGTTTAAGTAATAACCTTCAATACAAAAAATATTTTAGGCCAAAAAAAAAACACTCACAACTTCGACCTGATCACTCAAACTTTTGTGATCAATGCAAGCTTGCAAATCAATTTTTGCATGCTATGCAATTGCACGTGTTTGATAGCTGTTATCACGCCAATAACATTTTTTTATTCTCCTTTGTGTTTGTTTTCGTAACAATTGGGGTCTCTTCTCACGTAAAAAAAAAAATATGAGCGAGTTACGAAAACATTTTTTTTTTTGAATTTCGAGACGCCAGATTGATTAAATCTCACACTGTGCGTGGTGGCCTCTTTTCGGTGACCAGAACTCACGGGGTCACTTTTGCTGGTGTGACCTCAACGAATGTCAGTAAACCACTTCTTAAACATTGAAATTGAAGATGAAGAGTATCCATAGTAAAAGCGTGATTCTTTTGTAATCAGATGTACATATATTTTTCATTTTGATAATAAATAAACTAGTAGTAAAAATCAGAGAGATCAAAAACATGGAACGTACGTCGCTGAAGGGTATATAAGTTTCGGCACTGCCGTATAAAGCTCTTTTGCTTCTTATACCTACATTCCTTAAAATTAAATTTATCAGCTTATATGACAAAGCCTCCTTAAGGGGGCAACTTAATAACACCACTATCTCTGACCGAGGAGGTTAAATATTTTTAATTTACCTCCATCCCTTGATGTGCGCGGTGATATCAATTATTAACTGCAAAAATTACGTGAATTGCTTTTATGCTGATGGAAAGCGTCTCAGCCATGCTGCTGCTATTTGGAGGGCGTTCCACATTCGACCCGGTCGACGTCCTTTTTTGTTTTTTCTTACAATTAGTATGATAGCCGGAAAATTATGATCGGTTCTATACCACACAGAGCATTTTCTGTTAAATTGTGTCGATAAAAAGTTAATCAAACATAAAACCCAAATTGCAATTAAAGTTCCTTTTATTCTTTAATCGTACATTGTGAAAACGGCCATTAGTAAGAATATATAAAAATAGTTGTATATTCCCTGAGCAGTTAAATTCAAGAATAAAACTTCCCTCTCCGCGCTACTTCCCCATTGAACATAAAACTTTTACAGCAGTAGACAAATTGAAATTTCTATAGCTAATATTATATTTAATAATTAATGTCAAAAATGAAAATTGAAATTAGTTTTACACTTTGCTTCTCTAATACCAGCTACAAAATAAAAAAAAATAAAAATAATAAAAAATAAAAAGAATGAATGAACGAGCAGTACTGCAGGGGAGTATTCAAGCTGTAGAGCTGTTGTATCTGCGGAGGGATGTGGTGCCACAGAAATGCTTTAAGAAGTGTAAAAAACAGCAACGTTAAAATGAAATGAAAAATTTTATAACTCGTATTTATGTACTCGTATATTGCGATTGCTACGTTTGGAGAAAAGATTATGTCTGTATTTGAGTTTCATAATACGAATATCATTGCCTTTTGCCTTTAGCCTTTATTGCTTGCTGGTGAGTGATTCTGTATTCATCTTTGGGAGTCGTATAAATCGTGCAAACATGCTTTGAATGTGGAAGGGAATTATGCAGGTAATAGACTTGCATGTGTACGTTCACAAACAACAGTGAAGGCAAAAATGTATAAAATAAAATACATAAAGAATAAATTTGTATATTAAAATAATGTTTTCCGTGTCCTGACTTGAGCTTAACTTGCTGGAATTTTATGACGATACGTGTGTGTGTACTTTTCTGTTCAACTGTACTTTTGTGCATGTTTGCCGACTAACGTGTAAACTATAGTTTAGAATTGTGATTTTTCCTCGTTTTGTTAGCAAACAAAAAGATTCTTTTAATTTGGCATAATTTTTTGTTTGTTTTTCAATAGTTATTTTTTGAAAGGTTAAACGTATGTCCGTCCGTATTTGGTTTACTCGGGTCCTGTTCCATTTGTATCTTTCTGTTATTTTCATTTCGTGTTTAAATTGTTGAATTTTTTACTAGATTTAGTTGCTTTTGTTTGTGTTCAGTTGAAATATTTCTGGTTTTTTGCTTTTGTTTGAGAATTTAGTTTTATGTTTTTCTCCCCAGTTCTTTCTTGCCTCGGTGGCTGTTGTTTATCATCATTTAATCCCAAAGATAAATTGACTTTGAATCCTTTTTCAATGTTGGCTCCTTCTGTTACATTTTTGCTGGTACTTATACATTTTTTCGTTTGTAATCCATTGACTTAGTATTTTTCCCTCATTCGTTTAAATCATATTTGGAAAAAACAGAGATTTTAGCAATTTGTTTTTTGTTTTTGTGTTCTCGATTTCATCTGATACTGGAGTAATAATTCAAGATATAGTTTTAGAGAAAATTTATGGATTTTTAACAACTTACTACGCTGTTAGATGTCGTTATCCAAAACAATTTATTAAGAAGCGTGTTGATAGACTTACCTAGAAAGAGAAGAGTGTGAAGGTAATAAATTAATACAAAAATAACTTAATTGAAAAGCAACAACATAGACTATTTTTAATATCTATCATTTAATTCAGGTAAATAAGAAAGAATACAATATTTTTGCTGTAGTTGTAGTCAAATACAACAAGAATCTATTTTATATTAAATTATATGGCTAGTTGTCCGAAAATTTGTTCTAAATTCAGAAAGTCATGTTCCAAGGCTTAAAAGAAAGTCAGCATCAGTTTTAAATTATCCAACTTACACAGCAGAGCAGAACAGCTGTTTTCCAAGGCCGCTACACTTTCATCATCATGTATTTTGTTTTTCAGCACCTATTAGGTGGCTTAGTGGAACATGATAAATGGTTAAATTTATAAATTTTTTTTAGGAAATTGCATACGAGAACTATATTATTTAACACCCAACTTTTATTGTTTGTTTTTTTAATTTTATTTTTTTTTATTTTAAAAGCATTCCAAAAGTTTTAGCTACGGGTAAAAATCGGATTTTCGTACCGTTGTGGTTATGGAACTCGTTCGGTTCGGTGAATGTTGGCTTATTTTTCAGTTCATCAATATATTTGAAAAGAAGCAAATGGAGACTTTTTATAAATTTTTACAACAAAAATATTTTATTTGTTTTTCACAGTCGCAGAGCAGCTCTGAGTCAGCCATAATTACCAAGCCTTCTTGGCAATTATTTTTTAGGTGCAACCAGGCCACTTATCGTTTACTCTCTTTTGCAAATTTTGCGACTGACTCCCATTAGTTAATTTCAACACCAGATAACGGCAGATGGTTACTCCGAGGTAACCGTAAACCCATGCACTTCTTTTATGTTTCCTTTGTTAAGGCATAGGTCGCGTACAGTGAGTCACAGAAGCGGCTAAAAATGTGTGTTCATAACATTGCGGCAATAATACTTTGCAGAGTATTTTAATATATATTAATAATAATACGTTTGTTTATCTTTTTCGTATATTTTTTTAGTTTTAAGATGCTCTGACACGTTCTATATGAGAACCGTGCCAGAATGAAGTTCAATTAAAAGTAACTTAAGTTTTGAATAAAACGTAATTTTATTTTTAAAAATCCATTAGAATTTGTTGGAATACACTTCTTTTAGACATATATTACTTATATATTTTTATATATTTAAGGTCCGAAAAGAGTTTTTCTTTAATTTTTTGTTGTAAAGGATCCGCCATCTACAGTTTTTTTTCAACTAGTTCTTATTTCGTGAATGGTAATATCCCTGATACACATAGGATTTGTATACCATGACATGTGGTATATATACTAATATTTTTGTTTATATTTTCGTGTAATAAAAATAAATGGAAAAAGAAAAACTTTTTAGCATAATTGCTAATAATAACAACAAGATTGCATATTTTATGCGAAAAAAGAAATTGTGTTTTCGCTATTCGTTAATTATGTACAATCGCCTTAAAAGAAGAATATGCTTTTTTCATTCTAAATAATAAAAAAGAAGTACAGGCGTTTTTGGACACGTGTAAGTCTTTATGGTTTATAAATCCATTATAACTATACATATTCATGGACATTTATCTTAATAGGTTTGAGGCGTCGAACTTCTCGAAAGTTAAAGTGGCGAAATTGGACGATGACTCATTCCCAATGCAATTGAATAAAGTTAAAGGGTGAAAACTGGGTTAGTACTACGTATATTTTCGTAGTATTGAACCCAGATATAAACCACTTTATTTTGTGGTTTAATTGTAGTATAGGTTGACACACATGTAGTATAGAATACTAATGTGGTATAGAAATCATATGTCCGTCAGCGGTATAAGAGGTGATTTTGGCAGCCTTCTCCTGTCAACGCTATTTCTGGCAGCTCGGCTGTCTTTGTGTAACATATTGCTGTTAAGCACGTTCAGTTTAGTCTGTGATTTAATTATGATACAATTTGCAAGCGAACAACTCTTGCAAATTATTGGATTTGGAGTTTTAATACTCGATTTGATCGTTATTCTAAAATAGTCAATTTGAATTTAATCAAACCGTTTATAGAATAGCATTTAATCGATTAACTGATTGAATACTCTAGTACCTATCAGAGCAACTGGCTACATATCAAACAATTAATACAACTCGATCCGTCTAATGGAATGTTTGGCAAGTCGCGGTATTTTTACTTTAGGAACTGTAAGAAACCCCCGTATAATCAATTGAAATTTTTAACCAGAACTTGCAGCAACTAAAAGTATTGAGATCAAATCTGATATGCATATCTGTCATACGAAGCTGTCAATTTGTCAACTCACCTCGGATGCAATTGTTTAAGACTTTTAACGCGAAGGTATCAAAACAAGGTGCATGTCTAGGGTTTGCTTTGTGTACATTTCAAAGGACATTCTATTTAGTTAATTAAACCACTCAACAAATGTGCAATATCACTTAAAAGTCCACTATAAGTTATTAATATTTACACATGAAGTTGTTAAATTTCATATTTAATTTCAGAAAGCTAATTTCAACAATAATTAAAATCCAACGTTACACAAGCAATTAAATATAATTCAAGCAGCTGCTTGCTTTGCTGTAACCTGACTAAGAACAATGGCAAAGTAGAAGAAAATGTAAAAAAGGAACATTTAGACTAAAACACCTCAGATATACAAACAAGTGTATTTTGTAAAAATGAAAAAGAAAACACGATATTATTGTAGTTGACACACTCCAAAGGAAAACAAGCTACGAACAACATCTTGATTGTTGTTGTCACCATAGTAAGTAATTAACAATTCCTTCTCCTCCATCTTCTCGTGTTCTGTTTCTTTTTTGTCATTTGTTCCGCTTCTTACTGGCCTTTTATAGGAGTATTAGTTACAATAGATGAGTGTGTTTAAGTGACTATTCATGTGCATGTGGCCATGCGTGTGCATGTTTCATGCAAGTTTGAATTCTATGCTGCGACTAATGCAGGAGCAAAACTTCTTACATGACTGCAGTACACATCCGTTTAGATGGCTGGTTATTTTAGAAACACGAATACTGGTGGGATAAGGTGCCAAAAGAAGGTCCTGAAGAAAGTGGCAGCAAAGGCGTACAACAACAGAAACGCCAGCAACAACAACAACAACTTTAACAGCATAATGCAGTATGCTGAGTAAACACACTGTTAATGACGATGACGTTGAGGAATTAAAAAAGAACTACTAAAACGCTTTACAATGGGAACATTTTATTTTAAATACAACAAAATGTTAAGTGCCACAATTGAAATAAGTTGCTTTCTTTTTTCTTTGCTGCTCACTCGCGCTCTACTCAGATGTCTGTTCTTCACAACGGTTGAGATGTTTATAAAGGCAATTCAAGAAATGAATATATATTTTTAATGAGGTCTAGAATTTAAAATGCAAAAAACAAAATTAAAGAAATGTGTTTAACTTTTGGGTTTCTAGTTGAGATATGCAGTGACTGCGACATTTAGGTCGAACATGTTAAGCGTAAGAAATTTATTACGGAAAATGTTCACATTTTTTTTTTATAAAACTTAAAATATTTTAAATATTTTCGGAAAATATTACATGACTGTGTTGAGGATAGAGAAAGAGAACTATAGTATGAGAGATGATGTTCCAGGCTCATTCCCAACACCTTGCTGTACAGCTAAGTATGCATCACTATGGTCACTACGAGCGTATTAGTTTAATCTATCGTCAGCAACAGTACCGTGATCGAATTTGTGGATTAAATTGGACACAGCGGTCCTAGAAGCAGCGTGATTACCAGGAAAAACTGCTCGAGATTTACGAACTGATACCGTGAAATATTTTCCATTTTGATATTAAATTTTCGCAATTAAAATTCTTTGTTCAAGAATGTAGTGCTCTATGCTTAAAGTTTTTAAGCTTTTTACTATACAAATGTCAAAGGATAACAGCTCAATTTTTGACATTTCATCTTTTAACAGCAATTTTACTTCCTAACCTCAAATTCGCCCACTCTGTATATTTACCGTTTAACGTGTATAAAAGGCCTATAGCAGATTACCCGATCCGCTGTGAAATTATCCATATTCGCAAGTGGAAAACTTTCTACTAAATAACTGATACCTCAAATGGATTACATATTTTGTTAAGAACATCATTTTTGAAGATTCCAAAGAACGTCCCTTACTAGACAGAAACTCGCTACTACGAGCATATCGATCCATCGATCGATCAGAAACGATTACTCCAACAGTTCGAATGTGGAATGAGTTAAGTCCCTGCAAAAAACCTTCATATCACTTTCATCGCCACGGATGCACAATTTTGGAACTTGGTACCTTAACCTTGGAAGGACATTTCCGGAATGGTAGAACTGACACAATTCCGTAATATGACATTTGCGTTTGTGGACGCTTATCCCTGGCAATTTGTTGCTTCCTCAAGAGAAAGTTGTATAATTCTGTGGTCAGATTTGAATGACATCTAATTTTGCAATCCGTGTGCTGGCTGTGATGCTGTCCAGCATCATTCTGTGTTTACAGAATGATGCTGGACTTCTTCCAGCGGCTGTTTGGAAACTTCTTTTTACGGTGTTGCTGTGGAAGGTCAGCATCGGTAGATGCTTAGCTTTCTGTTTATTCTTTGATCGCATGTCAATAAGCGGCTGATGCAGTAATATTTTAAACCAGTGATGTGCACTACCACATAAACACAGTTGCGCTTGTGTGTGGCGCAGAGAAACAACTCTGCTTACTTTTAGCAGAGGTGGAAATGTTTCTGGAATTACTTTCTGTTTATCAAAAAAACTGAAGACAGAAGTCTACAAATTGAATTCAATGTTTGGTACCACATATAATTGTGAAACAGCATTTCCTACCATGAAAATAGTTCTAAGTAAAGCACGCAAGAACAAAAGAGTATCCAGGTCATATGGATCTGGATCAGCTAATATATATTTATTTGAAATAGACATTTATTATAAACGAGTTTACAAAATAAATACAATATTCATTAGTCAGATGCCAATAAATAAAAATATTGTATTATATACAAGAAATACAATTATAAATGCAAAACATACGAGTAGTAGCAAGAAGCCCTTCAACTCAAAATATAGATAAAATTGAAAAGTACTTGTTATCCATCCCTGCTGTATGCTAAAGAGAAACCGAAACCTAAGGAGAGCGAGAGAAACACAATATTTTTTTTTGTATATATATTTGTTTGCTGCGCAAGCAGAATTTGTTTTTTTCTTGCTTTCCTATAACGCGTTATAGGGCAAGAGAAGCTTGATCATCTATATTTTTAAAACAGTTCAAGGACCTCATCAACGTACTTGTGCTTGAAGGCGGCCATGTACAAGAAGATGGCTTCTGTTTGAGATTTTATATAGTAAGATTTTTATTACATCGTGCTACAGCAATAAGGTAAATGGGCTTAAAAACGACTATATAGGATAAGTTGCCACCTGTGAAGGATGGTACCCACTCAACTTAACATGGTGTTAACAAAGCCGTCATAGATCTTGAACATATATTCTACTTTAAATGTGGGCAAATTATATGTATTTATTAAAATCACTGGTTCATCAATGCTTCCTACAATTACAAAATTTTCTTAGCACTGACACTGATGGATGCCAAAGGCCTTAGTGCTGTTTTAAGGAACAACACTGAACTATTTGCATCCTTTTGTTCTCTTTTGTAATACCTAAACCCGAATAAAGAGAGAGTGGGCATTAAAAAGCTCAAATTATGATTCGCCCATATCAGCCTTTCCATTTCACTCTTAATTCCCGTATTGTTAAAGCTATTGCAGCATTTTTTTCCAACAGGATGGTACTCTAAGTGCTCTTCCCCCAACAGAACAAACATCTTCTTGAAATGTATTTGTTAACGAAATAATTTCAAAACTAATACTGCAGCGCTAAGGAATTTTCAAAATATTATTTTAGTGGAATAAAATCAATATATCTGTGCAAATATTAGTATGACGCTTAAGCCACAAAAATGTGTGTGATATTTTAGGGTTAAGCTTGCTAAAAAACATCAAAAACAGCCCATCGTCCCTAACACGCGAAATTTATTAATGCACCTAATTAGTAGCTTCCCAAATATATCTTTAGTAAAAGTTCCCCAAGATCTTCGTTAGCTTCAGTTGATTGTACATAAGAAAAACCTAAAACCCTTACAACAATCAATTTGGTTTTTCTTCATGCTTTAAAGTTGAAAAATAATACGATTTAATTCAAATTTATTACCATAAATTTACAAGAAATAAACTTCAAAACTTACTGCTGTTTAGCAGTTATTTTACTTGTAGATTTAAAAAAAATTATGACCAAACAAAAAATTAATTAAAATATAATATTTAAAATTTAAACTCTTCATCTGGTATGAGTAAAAACCACACCATTTTCCACACACTATTAAAAATGTATGCCTATTGCAATTGTCTGCGGTCTTGTCTGGTTGGAATGGCTGTGAGCTCGAGCTTAGCTCTGGAACAATAGAATTTTTGAGTGGAATTGAAAAAAGAAATTCTTTTAGAATAAAAGAAAAAAACATACTAACTGGAGAATATTTTGGTCTGTACAATATTGAGTTAAGGAAGTTAGCAAAATTCTATGGAAAATTGTTTTGGCTGCAAGAGTGTGAGGACAGATGTGTGCACGAGTATGTGTGCAATCTCACTTTTATAACATTTAACAATAGAATTTATTGGAGGAGACCACTTTTTAAGCCACAAACGTTAACATAAATGAAAAAAAAAATAAAACTAGATGATAAGACGTTGTGCCACTTGAAGCAAACAATGCTTATAATATCATGCAAAATACTCCTACTGTGAAATATGTGAAAGCAGCCAGTTGAATGAAAATGAAATACACAACAACAGCGTGACAAAAATTTGTATAAAGTTTTATTATTTAAGTTTCTTTCCGGCTTTGTTCCACTTCTGCTAGAACACAATGCGAACGACAAAAAATTGATTCTTTTTATTTCATAGTTAAAATATGTGGCATATAAAAAGACCCATACATTCTCATGTGGAGTCTGGGAGTGTGTTCATTATATCCCAGCCAACACAATGTCTAATAGTTGGTAAATGAAGCAATATTTTCAAGGCGGGACATTTTTGTAAGCGAACTTCCAAGCTGTTTGACATAAATGTATGTGTATTAGCAATGAATGTGTACAGAATTGTCTAACCTTTTTTAATGCACATTTTCGAACTAATATTACATATAATAAAAATATATGGAAAACAGTTGACCATAAAGGCCATCTCTGCAACTTGCCGCTAATTTTAACCGCCAAAGATGGTGTTATTTTAATTTTAAAACTGCTATAACTTTTGAATGGATTAGCTGATTCTCACGTGGCGGGCGGTGATTGATGTTGGTCATCGATACCTATGAAAGAGTCGAGAACACTAATTGATCACATATATAATTTCGGAGTTTTTTAAAAAATTCACTTATTTCGAATATTTCGTTCACGATATCTGACTAACGTGTGAACTGATTTTGACTCGGTTTGTGGTCGTCGACGTAAGCTTGTATATGCCAAAAGCTGATAAGCTGAAATTAATAAGCAAAGTCGTTTAAAATATATTCTAAGAAACCACATTTCAAAAAAAAAAAAATATTAAGTTTTTTTATATATGCGAATCGGGCCACACCGGTTCCAATTCACAGGAAATCTAATTTTGAAAGAACCATTTAAAACGCGACTCGGTTCAGCCGTTATAAGCTCGTCACATAATAACACACATACACACACACACTTACAAATACAAGCATCCAGATATAGCGGGGTCTTCTCAGGAGTAGCCAGGCAAGCTTCCTAGGAATTCAAAATGTTGAGATCTGGTGAAAACTCGTTTTTTTCAAAACGAGGTAAAACCAGTAACTTCGCACTTTTTTGAAAATTTTAAATTTTCTTAGCGGGAAGTTAAAAGTTAAAGCAAATTATTGCTCTAGGCAAGTGTCTGATCTTCCAAGAGAATATGTTTTCATGTTTACTACCGGAAAATAAAGATCAAAATTTAAAATATTTTTAACTTTAACATATTTATTCTTTTCAAGTTATTTAACCAAAAATAGGTTGTCCTCCAAACCATCCTGAACTTCTCAGGAATGATGAAAGCCTCCAAAGCTCTGTATTTGCTAGGCTATTTAAGTCCGGTAGAAAATTAGAACCCAGTGCCGCTATGTTATTACCAGAACATACCGAGTACCTTGCACCGATTTAAGTGTCACCTGCAAATGTTTTGCTATTTCATTAATAGACAGTCGGTATTATGGATGTACTGTAGACACCATTGACAGAGGAGATGACTGCTCTATCGGTAATGAAGTAGGTATCGCTCAATGTCCTATAGTACCTCGGCCATCTTGCTGCACGAGCAATAGAAGAGTTTTCAGCTTGCAAACACATGTTAGTTGGGAATGATACTAATACACATATGCAATTTAAAATTATTATGACGATAAACAAGTGAATATGTTTGCTGGTCTTTTCCATAAACTCTTTTTGTCTTTATGTGTTTTTTATTTTTGCCACATGTGTTGTTCTGTGGGTGATAGAGGTTTGACACATAAAAAGAAATTAAAACTGCTGACGCACCTTCTATGAAAGTTAAAAGCCCTAGAAATTTGCAAATCAATCGCGTGAAAAAAAGTTCAAGCGCCTTACAGGGGGCTTATTATTATTGGCGTTACTTAAGGGATGATTATGGCAGTTGTGAGGCAAATAGCCCAATTGGCAAAATGATCGTAGACGACAATTTCTTCTGCGGTGAATGCACGACATGTCGTCTGTCAATTGGGTTTTCTAATCGGCAATTTAAAGGAAATCGTTGTTCGCGACTATATGACAGCACCGTCGCGACAGTGGCTCAGAATCAATTTTCATTGGCTAAAACCTATATTTTTTTTGACATAGATTCTTAAAATTTTTACGCAATCAGAAAGGAAACAGAGCAAAACTAAGGTAGTCGAAAAATGTTGTCAAAATATTCGCAGTAGTAGGCGTGGCATGCTGCTAAAGCAATTCAAGTTAATTTAAAAATAAAAAAATTTTGTAATATTTGATGTCATAATAACTATGATTTCTTGAAAACTATTATTGATAATGGGCTGCGGTTTTTTTTGTTATGCTCGATGGACTGTTGTTTTTAACGAATGGTATTTGCGCACCCTGCACAATTTGTACACCACCATATATTCATAAAATTTTAACTTTTGAAGTACAAAACAGAAACAAAAATCGAAATCATCCAAAGAAAGGCAAACGTGTTTTCTTTAAGCCTACTTTTGCACCCGTCCGGACCCGCCCGTAGAACACTTTTTCCATTTTAATGAAAATACTCGAAATTTTTACAAACAAAATTCTATCAGAATTGCTAGTAAATTTACATTAAAAACCATTCACTGTCATAACTACAAACTCTAGATAGCAAACGTAGATAGGAAGAGAGGAAAGTTATTAGTGGTATCAATTGTTCATCAAATGATTGACATCCTTTTAAAAAACTTCCTAGAATTTTTCATTGAATGATAGACGGAAAAACTGCCCAGGTTTTGACTGATACAGCTGTATTATATGTAAAGCAACATCAAGTCAGTTAATCCAAGAACCGAAAAAGCCAGTAGATAGTTTTAAAGCATTTGAATTTGGATTATCACCGCTACATACGAGGATAAGGTTCATGGCACACATGCTGATAATGAGCTATGATTTAGATTTCGGATTTTCGCGATCAGTAAGATATAATGACACCAACAAAGAGAAAAGAAAATTGAAAAAGAAACAAGTTCAAGATGCATTTCTCAAACACGGGTTAATTATAGATCAACAAGGATCGGGCAATACAAACGATGGCAATACTACAAGAAGATTATTTTTGGATCCCGAAACTACATCTGATAAAACAGGTGTTGATATAGATGTTATTTCAAAATTTAAAACAATTACTGAAGTAATTGCGAGCAATGAACAAATTAATGCTAGAAAATTTGGTGATTATGCCGAGGAAACCGTTGCTATATATCATATATGATCAAGCTTCTCTTGCCCTATAACGCGTTATAGGAAAGCAAGAAAAAAACTAATTCTGCTTGCACAGCAAACAAAAATGTATACGAAAGAAAAAAATGTTGTTTCTCTCGCTCTCCTTAGGTTTTGGCTTCTCTTTAGCATACAGCAGGGATGGATAACAAGTACTTTTCAATTTTATCTATATTTTGAGTTGAAGGGATTGTTGCTACCATTCGTATGTTTTGAATTTATAATTGTTTTTATTGTATATAACACAATATTTTTATTTCTATTTCTATTTCAAATAAATATATATTCCCTCATCCAGATCTATAAGGCACGCAATGCTTTGCTTAGAACAATTTTCATAGTATAAAATGCGGTTTCACAATTATATGTGGTACCAAACATTGAATACAATTTGTAGATTTCTGTCTTCAGTTATTTTGATAAACAGCAAGTAATTCCAGAAGCATTTCCACCTCTGTTAAAAGTAAGCAGAGGTTTTTCTCTGCACCACACACAAGCGCAACTGTGTTTATGGGGTAGTGCACATCACTGCTATATATACATCCAAATACAATTATAGAAATATGTCAGCAACAGTGCACAAAGTTCTTTACCATGGAGAGGATGTCATTAAGCACCATTTATTTCCAATTGGATCTAGGCCGAATGATTCTTCGAAATTTCTTAAGGCACTGCTACAGACAGAAGTAATACAGAGCAGAATATAGAATATTTACAGGAAATATTCCAGCCAAATGAATAATAATTATAATTTGCATTTAATATTTGACTGAAATAAAGTACACATATATTAATATTAAATATTATTTTATTTATTTACAATCTATTTATGACTATAAGTATATACATATATAATTAAAGAAAAATTAAGTAACACTGTTTTATTTTAAAATTGAACAAAAACTAAAAAAATATGTAAGTATTGTTAAGCATAAAGTTAAAATTTGGGCCATCCAAATGAAAATACGGAAAATACCTCAATGAAAATAGTGGCCACCCTAAGGATAACAAAATGTTATATTGTCATCCAAGATTGACTTGTTTCCCAAATTTGAGCCAAATCGGTTAAGAGGAAGTGGGTCAAAAATGAGTTGTCAGATTTGAAACGGAATTACAAACAAAATTTAAGACAAACAGATCGAAAATTGAACTTTAAGCTTAAATTTCTTTGTCTTATCATTCCCAAGAAAACTGTTCTCGATGCTCTTGAGAGATTGTTACTTTTGTCCCAACTGCAAGATGTTTCCACTGCCGCATGCATGAAGCTGGTAACTCAGCGTATTGCTTCGTTAAATATAAATCCCGGATTAGATGATTCAGCTCAGCATGAGTCACTAAATAGCATTCATCATCGGCCTCATGCAAGTACCATTGCTGGTGAAAGATGTTTCGGACTCATTGCTCGTAGCACTGGAAATGACAAGTAATGGATCACTTAGTGGATGTTGAACTGGTTTGGAAATTGATGGAACGTTCTCGTAAGTAATATTTTTTCGATTTTACATTCTGAATCCAGTAACTTTTGTTAAACAGAAAGAACAATCTGTTTGGTGGTTACTGGTCTATCTCGAAAGTACTGGAATTGAAAAATCGAAATAGATCTTCTAGTCATTTAAACACTTGTGCAAAACCGTTCTTCAACTATTGAAAAACATTGTTGGTCTCCACTATTTGTGAAAACAAAATAATGTCAATATGTATATTTTAATTGCTTTTGTGTGCATTCCGGCGAGGGCTGTTGGCACGAGACCATGAAGCGGAGAGTCCTGAGTTCAACTCCGCACTCAGTCATGATTATTGTGTACAATTCTTCCGATCAGCATTAGTGTTGTGTTAGTTGCTGTCAGCATGCGTCAGTGATGAAGGCATGGCACTGGTCACTGGACATAATTGGCAACGACTGACACTAGCATGTACTAAAAGCAGAGTAACAGCACCCTCCTTCGCCGGTCCGGCGAAGTAAAAGGCTGACATAGCTACAGAAAAATTCTCTATCTCCTCAATTTTCTTCATCTCTCCTCTCCATACAATCCCCTTCTTTCTAGCTCCGGCGCAATGCACTGCATAGTGCTGGTCCGAGTTAAAAAAAGGTTACAAATTCCCATTGTACGATTGTTATTGAAAAACTACAGAGTAAAAAGTTTTTATTAAATTCAACATTTAAGAGCGGACCTCAGGCACTCAGATTTATATTATAATTTTATAATTCATACATGACAAATTCTTGTCGTAAACACTTGACGCAGGCCTTCCTTTTCTTTATTCCTTTGGAAGTAGATAAAGAAAAGCGAAATTATATGTATGCAAGTTTGTGTATAAATTCAAACAATAGTACACACAATCGCCAAACGTATTCCGCTCACATACATGTTTTTATGAAAGAAGAAGGAAAATGTGTTCAAGAGTCCTTGTAAATGACAGAAAAAAAGTGACGAAAGCCGCCTTTTGCGCAATGAAAAGAAAAAATAAATTATAAAACGTGTTCAATGGTTTATTATTCATTTCTTTTCTCCTACAAAGAAGAACTTTTGTGAAAAATAATAACATCGCAAAAAAAAAATATTTAAGCAACAAACAAATTGTTTAAGTTTTTTTTAATTTATTTCATATATCCCTTAAGGTATTTTTATATATATTATGTGTATACAAAAGTGATATATTGCGACAAAAACTATTATATATAGGAGTTTCTGCTTAAAAGAGTTTCGATTTCACAGCTATGGAAACAAATTGCACTATTTTCAACGTCAACTTGATGAATGTTTTCTTAAGAATGTATTTTAAGATTTTCAGTAGAGTCGTATTGATTCCAAAAATATACCTGTATAATCAGAGACAGCATCGAGAATTTCTTATTGACAGCCCTAAGGACACTATAGACTTTGTGGGAGTGCAAACATTTTCAAAACCATAGACTAAAATGAAATGAGGTACTCTAAGAAGTACCCATTCCATAGTTCTCAATTCAATAAATTTTAATTTATTTAAATTGTTATGAAATTGTTATTTGACATATCGCCACCCTAACTACAAAACGGTCACAAGGGACTTTTTTCCATAAATTAATTCAGAGTACACACCTCTAACTATCTTCTTTCATTGGAAAAATGCAATTGTCTATTTATACCCTTCACAAAAAAGTCAAAGGGTATATATAGGTTTGTCATTCCGTGTGTAATTTCTTCGATATGCACATGGGACCCCATAAAGTATATATATTCTGGATCCTTATGAATAGCCATGACGATTGAGCGATGTCCGTCTGTACGTGCTACGGTTTTCCCAAGCTCTCAGAATAGCTAGAGACTTCGTTCTTGGACCGTTGGATTGGAAATGAACTTAAATAGGCTGCTATTGAAATTCAGAAAGATCCAAAGTATGGTTCTAGAGCTGGGAAGCTTACACCTATTTCTCGACGCAAAATTTATACCAAAAATCAATTATTTTTTTTAATGTTTGTAAATTAAACCTACTTCGTGCTTTGGGGACCCTCAATGGTCTATTAAAAACTAACAAAAATAAATTTTTTTTCCAGGGATGGGAAATTAAAAAATTTTTTTTTCGGCCTATTCCGTATTTTGTAGTACATGTAGTAACTAAAATTGTTAAAAATTTCAAGTTTTTCTTTAACAAAACCACTTTATACGTCATGAAGATTTGCATTAGTCAAAAAAAAAAATAAAAAATTTTAAATTCAAATTTTGCTACCAGGGGTGGGAAATTGAATTTTTTTTTATACATGAAAGTAATCAAACAGGCAACTGATGTTGTTTTTTTTGTTTTTTTGCTAACTAAAACTGTCTTATAATTTAGGAAGAACATAATTGGTATCAAAAATTCAAAAAAATAAAAATTTCGAATCCAGGGATGGACAAGAGCAATATTTTATGGTACATGAAAGTTACCAAAATGGTAAAAAATTTGCAATTTTTCGTAAATAAAACTACCTTATACCTCAAGAAGCGTTGTACTGATAAAAAACAAACAAAAAAAATTAAAATGTCGTTTCCAGGGTTGGAAAAATTAAATTTTTTTTTGGTACATGCAATATTTTGTAGTACATGTTATAACCAAAATGGTTGCAAAATTCGAGTTTTTCTTAATCAAAACTACTTTATACGTCATGAAGATTTGCATTGATAAAGAAAATTTTAAAAAATTTAATTTTCGCTTCCAGGGTTGGGAAATTGAAATTTTTTTTAAACATAAATGTAACCAAAAAGGCAATTGACGTTGTTTTTTACCAATTAAAACTATATTTTTAACCTATATGGTTGTAAATATTAAGTTTTTCTTAAAAGAAACTATTTCATGCCTCATTAAAAGTTGCATTGGTAAAAAAAATTTAAATTTCGTTTCCAGGGTTGGGAAATTGATATATTTATTCTGCATATATATAACCAAAAAGGCAATTGACGTTGTTTTTTTTTTACTAATTAAAGCTGTTTTATAATTCAGGAAGAACAAAATTGGTATTAAAATCTTAAAAAATCAAAATTTCGACTCCAGGGTTGGACAAATGATATATTTCATGGTACATGAAAGTGACCAAAAAGTTTAAAAATTTTAATATTTTTGTCAAGTAAAACTTGTTACACCTCACTAAGAATTGCATTGGTAAAAGAATAAAAATTCCAGAGTTGGGAAATCGAAATATTTTTCGTACATAATAGTACATACATAAATTCAAAATTTTGTGCTCTGAGTGAATGAAACCTATTAGATATTTCAGAAAAAATTAAACTAGTATCAAAATATTATAAATTCGGTTCCAGGGTTGGAAAATTGAAATATTTTTGGTATATAAAAGTACATACACAAATTCCAAATTTTGTTTTTTTAGTGAATTAAAGCTATTTTATATATCAGAAAAAATTAAATTAGTATTAAAAAATTAAAAATTCGGTTCCAGGGTTGGAAAATCGACATTTTCCGATTCATAAAAGCAGCCATTTTATTTGTTATTTTTTGATTTTTTTGATGAATTATACCTACTTTATACATCAGAAAGAAGTAAACTGGTATTAAAAACCAACAAAATCTAAAAGACGATTATACGGTACGTACAGACAGACATCGCTTATTCGTCTTTCCTATTTAAGGATCCAGAATATATATACGTTATGGGTTACCATTATGGGTCCCCATTAATATTGAGGGAATTACACACGGAATGACAAACCTATATACTCCCATTCATTTTTTTGTGAAGTGTGCTTTCTGAATATGTCGTGGGATCGTCAAATGATCTTTTGAAGTGCAAAACCCAAAACTAGATATACCAAATAATAACCAAAGTGCGGAAAATTGCTGGGAACGACGTGGAATCTTCAAAATGGGCATGCACGTCATAATCATATACGTGCAGTGCATTGCACCGGAACTAAAAAGGAGGGGGATAGTTTTGATTACAGGATTGCAGATGAAGAAAGATGAAAATATATAAAATTTTTTTTTATACTTTAACCTTTACTTCGCCGGCTAATTTTTGCTACAGTGCCGACGAACGATATTTCAGCAGTACCCACATTGCAGTGATGTGGTTAGTCCTCATCAGTAAAATTTTCAGTACTCGTACGCAGCAGGTCTATTATGAAAACCATAATCGCTTCGTAATACCTGAAAAGAGGCCACGTTTTAAGTTTTAACATTTTACGCGTTCAGTTGCTATCGCATCCATATTCGTAAATCGCAAACCTTTCACTAATTAAGGAGATCCCAGATGATTATCAGCTGATAGCATTGCCAGCTTGATTAGCCTTTTATATTACGTTTGTGTTAACTCATTCTTGGCATTTGAAAAGACTATATATATTTTTTTCCCAGCAAACCGAATAAGTTTTTAATGTGCATTAATTTTGAGTACTTAAAGGAAAAATAAATATTACAAAATAAGCGTTATTGGTAGGTACAGGAAGCATATTTAAAACTATTTCAACACAATTTTGAAAAACTCTCGGGCTATTAGTATTTTGCTACAAAAGAAATGGTGTACCTAACATGATGTACCAGCATCTAGATAAAAATGTTCATGCAATTCCACAAGTGGCACTTTTTACATAAATTTAGTAGTAATTATTTCAACAAAAATTTGAATTTTTTGTAAATGAATTTGAGGCAATCATAAAAAAACTAAGCAACAAGATTTAAACCCAAAATCCCAAGCGAAATACGTGGTGTCGTCAAAAAGCATAGACTAACACTATTGACAACAAGCCCCTTTAATTACTCAATAGCCCAGTTCACAATCTCGAGCAAATAGTCTAGCATCGTAGCATGAGCAAAATAATTGTACTCTACACCAACAAAATACATTGAAAATGCTCTCAAATACTCTCTCAATTTGCAAATGCTATAATGCAAGACCATTTGCACAGGATTGTGAATTGGGCTAATATGTTAATTTTCAAATGCAAACAAATTTAACCGATTATGTAAACTATTTTTATAAGTTCCCATGCGTTGTTTTAAAAAAATCAGCCAAATATACGATTGAGCGATGTCCGTCTGTCCGTCCGTCTGTACGTGAAATCGGTTTTCCCAAGCCCCCAGAACAGCTAGAGACTTCGTTCTTGAACCGCTGGATTGGAAATGAACTTAAATAGAGTGCTACTGAAGAAATATCCGAAGTAATTCTCCAGAGCTGGGAAGCTTACACCTATTTCTCGAAGCAAAATTTATAGCAAAAATCAATTATTTTTTTTAATGTTTGTAAATTAAACCTATTTCGCGCTTTGGGGAGCCTCAATGGTCTATTAAAAACTAAAAAAATAATAAATTTTTTCCAGGGATGGGAAATTAAATTTTTTTTTCGGCCTATTCCGTATTTTGTAGTACATGTAGTAACTAAAATTGTTTAAAATTAAAATTTCAAGTTTTTCTTTAACAAAACAACTTTATACGTCATGAGGATTTACATTTACCACAAAAATTGTCTGTCTTATAATTTAGGAAGAACAAAATTGGTATCAAAAATTCAAAAAAAAAATAAAATTTCGAATCCAGGGATGGACAAGTGCAATATTTTATGGTACATGAAAGTTACCACAATGGTAAAAAAGTTGCAATTTTTCTTAAATAAAACTACTTTATACCTCATGAAGATTTGCATTGATAAAGAAAATTTTAAAAAATTTAAATTTCGCTTTCAGGGTTGGGAAAACGATTTTTTTTTATACATATAAGTAACTAAAAAGGCAATTGACGTTTTTTTTACTAATTAAAACTATTTCTTAGTTCAGGAAAAACAAAATTGGTATCAAAAATTAAAAAAAAAACCAAAATTTTGATTCCAGAGTTGGATAAAAGCAATATTTTGTGGTACATGAAAATTACCTAAATGGTTACAAATATTAAGTTTTTCTTAAATAAAACTATTTCATGCCTCATTAAGAGTTGCATTGGTTAAAAAAAATTTGAATTTCGTTTCCAGGGTTGGGAAATTGAAATATTTATTCTGCATAAAAGTAACCAAAAAGGCAATTGACGTTGTTTCTTGTTACTAATTAAAGCTGTTTTATAATTCAGGAAGAACAAAATTCGTATTAAAATCTTAAAAAATGTTGTCCAGGGTTGGACAAATGGAATATTTTGCTTAAAAATTTAATTTTTTTGTCAAGTAAAACTATGTTACACCTCACTAAGAATTGCATTGGTAAAAAAATAAAAATTTGCTTCCAGAGTTGGAAAATCGAAATATTTTTCGTACATAATAGTACATAAATAAATTCCAAATTTTTTGTGTTTAGTGAATTAAACCTATTTTATATATCAGAAAAAATTAAATTAGTACTAAAAAATTAAAAATTCGGTTCCAGGGTTGGAAAATCGACATTTTCTGATTCATAAAAGCAGTCATTTTATTTGTTATTTTTGATTTTTATGATGAATTATACCTGCTTTATATATCAGAAAGAAGTAAACTGGTATTAAAAACCAACAAAATCTAAAAGACGATTCTACGGCTGGACAATTAGAACTTTTTTTGGTACATGAAGCGGATTTTTTGTTTTGTTTGTAAATTAAACATATTTAATATTTTTGAAAGACGTTTATAGGTCTTAGATATAAGAAAAGCCAAACACTTAGCTTCCTAGCCGAAAAATTTAGACCTTTTCTTAAATAAAAAAGTAACCGATAACATCATTTTGATGTTTTAATTAAACCTACTTTCTGTTTTGGCAAGAAAGAAAGAAAGAAGAATTACATCTGTGAAGGGTATTTAAGATTCGGCACAGCCGAATATAGCACTTTTACTTGTTAAAATTTTTTTATCAATACAAATCTTCACGAGGTATAAGGTTGTTTTGTTTAAGAAAAACTCAAATCTTGTAGCCAGTTTGGATATTACATGTACCACCAAATATTGCATGTTCCAAAAAAAAAATTTAATTTTCAGAACCCTCGAAGCGAAAGTTTAATTTTTGTTTTTTTATCAGTGCAACGATTCTTGAGGTATAAAGTAATTTTTTTTAATAAAAATTTTAAATTTTTAACCATTTTGGTCACTTTAATGTACTATTAAATATTGCCCATGTCCATCCCTGGATTCTAAATTTTATTTTTGAATTTTTGATTCCAATTTTCTTCTTCCTAATATATAAGACAGGCTTATTTAGTAAAAAAATAACATCAGTTGCCTGTTTGATTACTTTTACGTATAAAAAATGCAATTTCCCACCCCTGGAAGCAAAATTTGAATTAAACAAATTTTTTTTGGCCAATGCAAATCTTCGTGACGTTGTGGCTTCCCAAAGCAAGAAATAGGTTTAATTTACAAACATAAAAAAAATGGATTTTTGGTATAAATTTTGCGTCGAGAAATAGGTGTAAGCTTCCCAGCTCTGGAACCATACTTCGGATATTTCAAAATTTCAATAGCACTCTATTTAAGTTCATTTCCAATCCAACGGTCCAAGAACGAAGTCTCTAGCTCTTCTGGGGGCTTGGGGAAACCGATTTCACGTACAGACGGACGGACAGACGGACATCGCTCAATCGTCATCGCTATTCATAAGGATCCAGAATATATACTTTATGGGATCCCATGTGGATATCGACGAAATTACACACGGAATGACAAACCTATATATACCCTTTCACTTTTTTGTGAAGGGCATAAAAAATAATTTAAGTCCACTTTTTTATTAACATAAAAAACATATAATTGAAAGAAATAAGTTTCATTTATTTAGTTGTTGCCAGCCTTCTTTCATTAACCTTCGAATATCGCCGTCATTAATTCGACGATATGACGTTTACGCCACAAAAATATGTATGATATTCTAAGGTTAAGCATTTCCTCGGGACTGGTATCTCCAATCACCATAATAATACAATATAATTTTCATATTAAATTTTGAATCAAACAATATCTAAAATTTCTCTTGCCAGAGTGACTGGCAGCCAAGTAATTAATTTGTTTGCCAAACCTTTAGAGAATACAATAGCTTTAGCACACTGGAACTTAATTTATTTTTAAATAACGGATATTAATTGAAACAATTGATTTATATTTTTAATTCTTTTCCAAACCAAAATAAAAGAAGCAGTTTCTCTTTATAGAGAGTTATTTAACATACGACTAGTAGATTGCTGGCAAACAGCAAAACAACTTAAAATTACAACAAAAAGAAAAAAGTTTTAATAAAACGAGTAAAAAAAATCCAAGCAAATTGAATTGATTTCAATGATTCATTGGCACTTTACTGTTAATAGTCATCAGTCTGCCTTTTTGTTCAGATTTGGCTTTACTTCTCCTTCTTTCATAACGAACGTGCAAGACAAAAAACTAAATCGTAAAGAGTATAAATGGAATACGAATGAAATCGAGAAATGACTGTCTTTCCATCTGATGAATTTCTGGTTGCTTTTGTCATTTGATTGAAAATTGTTTTTCCATTGTTTAGCAGAGACAACTGAAGAAGAAAAACAGAATATCATCTGTTTTTTTTTTCTTTTGCAAAGTTTTATGTGCCGTTTCGTTTGCAAAAACGATAAGGACCGGGGTGCTCTCATATGCTTTCGCAGTGCCAGTAATTGAAGTTTAACTTGTAGTGGTTGGTGTATGGAACAATTTTCTAATACATTAGAAAAGTAGTTGGAAGTACGTAGTGAGCAGAAGCATCATTTTATCATTTTGGTGGCAACAATGGAACAAATAGTTTTTCTCTTATTTTCATTCTTGTGTTCCCATCTTTTGCCATAAAGCAATTTTAAATTGACTTAATTGGGTTCAAATGAAAATGTCAACTATCAATAGTTTCGATAGATGTATGTATGTAGTACTCTTATATGTGTATATAAATGTAAGTGTGTCCGTATATATTTTATCGTATATTTACCATTCATACTATTCGATACCGATGCGGATACACACATGAAGAGAACAATAATCAAATGATACTTTCTTTTCTATACAATCTATTGTATTACGGATTGTTTTTTTATTTTCCCTCAAACAGAAAGCAAACAAGATAATATTTTTTTCTGATATTTAAATTTATAGCAAGAAATAAAAATATATAAAAAAGTATATTTATTTTAAGCTGCAGCAAGAGAAACAGAGAACCTTATCATACAAAGATCAGCGCTTGGGCGACAAATTATCATAAGCAGAAAAATTAATGTTTCACTGAAAGTTTCTTTTATGGTACAGAAAATAGTTCACTTACATATATCGTTGTTCAATTCAACCCGAAACTTTTCTTTTAGTGGTGAAATATCAATAGTTTTGACAACGAAAATGCTACAATTTTAAAAAACTTTCGAATGTGAACTTATGAAATGTTTCATCAAAGTAAAACATTTTAAAAATTTTTATGAATTCTTATTAAATTCAAGTTATTTTCATTAAAATTGGAATATTAGAATAATTTAAATCATAAAACTAGCAGAACGGATCAGTACTGGTCTTGAGGCCGTTACGCCATATTATCTTTGTTCAACTTTTTCCATTTTCCACGGGGTTACTAGGCATTAGAAGTATCAAGCATTTAAAATATTCTTATACTACACGCTTAATAAAAATAACTTGAATTTAATAAAAATGCATAAAAAAGTAATTTGCAGATCGCAGATTTGAACTTGGGTCCAATAAAGCAATTCTTATCTTAATAATAATTTTAGAAATTTTTTGTTCGCTTAAATTCTGAGGTCTAAAACAACAAAAGATTGTAAAAAGTGGTGACAAACAAAAATACACATGATTACTGATGGCGAAAGTGTGGCGTCTTTCGAAAACAGTTATTCTGATCTGCTGTGTAAAATATATTATGCTTCCGTTATTTAACTGTTTGAATGCAATTCGGCAACTGGATTAAACACATAATTATGACGACCTTCGCACTTCACAATAAAAGGATTCAAATATTTTTGGTGTTTTATGTGACAGTAACAGATATTCTGAGCAACCACCGATCCAACAAGATGAAGCGAGAAAAGCGAACTAACATTAATAATATTTTTGAAGGATAAAAATAAAAAAAAAATGAGAAAATGGAACATGAAGAAAATAATCAAACGGCAACACGAGAATTAAAAGTGTGTTACCATCGGTTTGATACACTTCTCGTATGCAATTTCCTAACAAAATTTTTTTAAATAAAATCTGTTATCATATTCAATTAAGCCCCCAAATAAGTGGTGGCAAACAAAAATACACACGAGAAACTGATGACGAAAATGTATCAGCTTTTGAAAACAGCAGTTCTGCTTTGTTGTGTAAGTTGTATTATTAAAAACTGAAGCTGACTTTCTTTTGTGTCTTGCAATATTTATCATGTGTTTCTGCATTTAATAAAAATGTTCGATCAATTAGCCTACCATTCTTAATTGAATTTAATATGGCAATAAAAAAGTTGGATAAAAATACTTGCAGAAAAACTTTCTCTAATAATAAACAAGTAAAAACGTTATATTCGACCGGGTAGAATCTTAAATACCCTGTAAATACTTAGTAAGTAAATTTAAAAGGTTTATCTTGGTAAGAAAGAGTTGCTTTATATAATATCGTACGTCAACGCCCACTAAAGGGGGCGGGCTTCAAAAATAGAAAATAACATGTTTTCCACAAACGAAAGTATGGGCATTGCTAGATCGTCTCAGACTTCATCACTGATCAAGAATATATACACTTTATGGGTTCCAATTCTTTTGGAGGGCCGTATCCCTTTCAGACCTAGCTTAATCGATTGTGCGATCTGACTCTTTTTGCTTTAAATAATGTGAAAATATAATTTTTGACTTATTAAATGGAAAGCATTGATTGTATGGGCATGTTTCTGTAATAAAAAAATAACAACAAAAAACAAACTTGCCTCGTATAAAGAACTACAGCTTTAGTTTCATTGTGTGTATCAACAAGTATAAATATTGGTTCACAAAGTAAGAGCTTATTTAAAATATTTTTCAAATAATTGTTTGTTCTTAGTAGTGGTAACTGTATAATGAGTGTTTGCAACGATTTAGATAGTTACTTTTGCGATTCTGCATGGTAACAAGTAATCAGCACTCAAGAAAAAACAGATAACACAATTGTGTTGATCAGGCATAACATGGCATATGGTTATATCGTCACTTTTGTGCTATGTCCTTATTTTACAGGGAAAATTTTTGATTTGGACGAGGATGTTGTAAAATATACTAGAACGTTTGTGTTGGGTAAATGTGGTCAGGGCGCGCTACGTACCAACAGACATAAAAAGATTTTTCGGTTATGCAATCATGATGGAATGTTTTAGTTATCCTTCAGTAAGAATGTACTGGGGAAGTGAAGCCAAAATTCCTTCCATTTATAACTCCATGTCCCGCGAAAAGTTTCTTCAACTACGTTCTGACATACATCTTGAAGACTATTCTGCACCAAACTTGACAAATAAGTTTTGGAGAATTCAGCCTGTAATTGATATGTTAAGAACACGGTGTAATGCAATGGCAACAAAAATCACGAATTACTCAATTGACGAAGATGTCCTGCACGTCAAGTAATTAGAACAAAACTTCGATCCGTTGGGTTAAAAAATCTTGTTTGTGCTACTTCTACCGGTGGTGTGGTGGATTTTGAAGTTTTTCAAGGTGCTGGCACATTTGAAGATTGTAGTCTTGGTCATGGACCATCTATAGTCATATATATTTATATGGACAGATTTTTCACAAAAATACCACTATTAGAAGCTTTACACTAGATGGGTTACTTAGCAACAGGTACAATTATGGCAAATATAGTACCTAAAAGTGTAAAATTTCTCTTGGACAAAGAAATGAATCGAGGCGATATTTCCCAACAACGAAAACACAGCTGTTGTGAAATGGAAGGATACAAAAGCAGTGATAGTTTCATCGAGTAATTGTGGCAAAGATCCTGTAAGGGAAATCGATAGATGGAACAAAAACTCAAAGCGTTGCTGTCCTGTCCAGGTTCCAGCAGTGATAAAGAAATACAATGCCTTCATGATGGAATACTATAGAATCAAAATGAAGACAAAAAAGTGGACTGTCAAAGTCTTTTTCCACCTACTTGATTTGGCAGTATACAATTCTTGGATGGAATATTGATGCCAGAAATTCCGAATTGCCAAAGTCAAAAATTAAATAATTTTAAAATGGAACTAGGAGCTGCGCTAGCTGCATCCTTTGAAGCTCCTGAGCATGTTGAAATATATGAGCTTCCTAATAACTACTACGGTTCGAAATATCGCCCACGTGATGCCACTGCAGACGTTAGGTTCGACCGTTATCACCACTGGCCTGTATTTTCCGATGATTTACCACGAGTATGCTGAAATAATTGCGGAAGTCGCTCGAGAGGTCAATGTGAAAATTGTAAAGTTACGCTTTGTTTGGCCAAAAACAAAGATTGTTTTCAAAAATACCACACAAAGAAATAATAATATGGGAATTTCGTGTTTATAGTCTCGTGTTAACTACTTCAGCCAGCAACTCCTTTTACACATTTGTGGCGATACGTAATAAGCACTTAAGTCTACTTAAGAACAGAATTTTTTCTAAAGTGTTTATGCTTATTTTCTTTTGAAAACACATATATTGATGATATTCATGCTTAAATTTTGAAGTACAACTCATTCTCAAAATAAGTTGAAAAAACTTAAATTTTGTACGGGTTTTTTTCTGTGGCAATTTTCAAAACTTTTTAAAAAAATTCATCAGTTGTTCATACGCTGGTAACTTCAGAAGGAGTGTTGTTATTTCCATTTTCTCGACATGTACCACTTTCTGCATCAGAAGACAACCACCGCCACCAACAACATTTTAGGTGCTTTTCAACTCCTAATTGCATTTTTTACACTAAATTTAAGCAAATCCTTTGAGCCAATTTTTTTCGACAGCAGAAAACCGTCGAATGCACAAAAAGCTTTCAACTTTTAGGACTCACAAAAAATCCAACATTCAGAGATGAGTGTACCTACGTAAGGGAAAACGTAGCCCGCTGAAATTAATATTTTTCGTAACAAACCTCGCAAACAAACTCTGTTTGGTTAACAACTGCGTTTGAAAGAAATTCATACTGTTTTGCTTAGACCTTCATTAATGTAAATGGGCATTTCCATTTTGGCGTTACGTTACTTTTGTACGACGATATGTTGAAAAAAAACGTTAAAAACCAGAATTTAAAAAAGTTTTTTTCTCACATTAGAGAAGTGATTGGATAGCTCTATATTCAGCCAAAAAATGGAAATAGTTGAGCCTAAGAATTTCAAGATATACTCTAAAAAGTGACCTGGCGTTACGTTACAAAAAACGGAAGTGCGATTTGACTTTGATAACAAAATTGTTGAACTCTGCGAATTGGGCAAGTATTTTTAATCAAATTTTTTTTGATAGGTTTTGGACCAATATACATTTATTTTCCAAGTTATAAATTGAACAAATCTTTTTTCCTTTTTTTCTTTTATGAAAATTGGTCTGGCGTTACGTTACTGGCGTTACATTACTAAAATTTCCACTTTATTTTATTATGTTAAAAAAATGCGAAAAAGACATAAATATTAGAAAATTATATAAAAACTACGATATACTAAATATATTTTTTGCATTTGTTTTATGATTAAATATGTTTGTAGCAACAGTTTTGCATTAAGAGTATTATTATGAAATTGCTTTTAGGAATGTTAATTATAAAGAGAAAATGCCCTTGAAGTTAAGAAACACTAACAAAAACGGGAACTTGAAACTTGTAGCTCAGTATTTCACCATCCCAACAAAAGAAAGCTTTGAGCTCCTAAATTTAATTTATTTTAGAAGTTTCTCTTTTATAATACATTAGGAAAAAATCTGTTTGTTAACTTTTAATTTTTCGATCAAGGTGGACTTTTTTCTGGAAATGCCCAAATACAATTTAATTATTGATACACGATTTACTTTCCTTTTGCATGCCGATAACATTTACCAACGTTTACATGGTTGCATTCAGGATAGCACGATCTTGTGAAGTCACTGGGTGTGTAGCACATCCATCACCTTAACCCTACGGTCAATGACCAAAAATATATACGTTAGTCAATGGCCGGGTACCCCGGTGCCTCTAGTTATTTTTATGCATATTTATATTGAAAATTATATATTTATTTAAGTAATTTTTAAAACATATAAAAAAACAATTTCGTTGTTAGTTTTGTATTTAAAGTCGCTGTGTTTCCATTTTTCATCTGTCGCTACGGTATATGACCATATTTTTCACTACTTTGTTCACGCTAACTAATTGTAATTTACTGATAAGAGTGCTCCGTTCCGTGATATATACCCTCGAGGCCAACGAAACATGGACTAAGTATTGGTGGATTTGTAATTCGAAGAACTCTTAACCACTCCAAGCAGTAAACTGGCAACGAGTCATGAGATAGGCGAGGGGAGAAAGTCGTTAAGGACATAACAGGTCTATTTCTTTGAAGTGGACACAATATCACGATTGATAATTTTGGGTCATCTATATTTGGCTTTTGGAACAATGTCACAATATATTCATATATGCAAAGAAATACAAAATCTGTAGCTTTACTATCTAGAATGCACAACGGCAACTGTGTTGGGTGGAAAACCGGAAATTGTTACATTTTATAATAAAACAAAAGGAGGTGTAGATATTATGGACCAAAAGCTAGGCCGACAAACAGATGGCCACTTTCACTATTTTATTATATAATTAGCTTTGCATGCCTCTTATTGAAGAACGCGCAGCAAACAGCCATATTACGCGCCACTTTTCGTCGAGGTCAGCCACTGAATGCAATTTGGGCAAATTAATACACACATCCACAATCTGGGAGCAACCGTCAACCTCCAACCGCATTACTGGCAACAAGCCCATTACTGGTTTTTCGAGGGAGAAAAACCAGAAAATTATGCAGCGTATGTGATAAACCAGTAAGCGACCATCACATAAAAACTATTTCAAAATGCTTTGCATGTGCCTAAATAATTATAAACCAATAAACTTGTAAAAATTAAAACCTTAAATAAAAATTAAATCAAATCAAAAGAAGGTTTCTAATAATAAATGATGGGAGAATATTTAAACTGTAGTGCGAAACAAGTAGAAATTGAATGGGGTACCGGGCTACCCGGTCATTGACTCGCGTAGGTGTCGAACTAAAAACCATTTTAAGTATTGAAGAAATTAATATTATTAACTTTTTGTTTTTTAATAATTTTTATAAACACTTTAATCGCGACGATCTAGAGTTTTAACACCATATCTTCATTATTACAAAATTGAGAGCATTTTTAAATTGAAAAAGGTACCTGGGTACCCAGTCATTGACCGTAGGGCTAAGAATTTGCAACAGATTTCTATGAATTTGAACTGAAATAATCCAAATCTACAGTCTGCAGTTTTTGTGAAACATTGTAATCGCTGTCCTTGAATTTTTCAGAAATTCGTAATCCTATGTAAGAGTATATATTTACATAAATACATCCAAACATGTGGTCGTATATGTATATAAAATTCAATAAATTTTTTTCTTAATTTTCTATCCTCTACCTTCAAATTCCCTACATTCATTTGTGCCTTAATTCGTTTAGCGTGTGTTTAAAAATCTTTTCCGTCAAATAAAAATATATTGTAAATAAATATTAAATTGAAATCTTTTACGGTTTCCAAACAATTTGATTATGTAAATAGAAATAAAATTCTACTAAATACATCAAAGTCTTTAATAAAATAGCAGATACGCGTACGCGAAAACTCACTCGCAAAAACAAAATGCCTTTTTATGTTAATTGAGTCGACAACAAGTATGCGGCTCATTGTATGTGACAATCTCGATAGCAAAGTTTATTTTATTAAAGCGGGTGAATAAAAAATGGCTGACAAATAGGCATACATACACACACATACGTACGTATGCATATTTAAAAATATGCACATATAATCTTGACACACGCACTCAATTTGCCATTTAATAGTGGAAGAGTAAAAACACTCCAGTGCTATAAAAAACGTTGGCAATTACAAAACTTGTGGAACATTAAGGTGTAAAAGTAGATGGAATATATTGATGGCTTGATTTGCGGCCGATTTATCGAAAAATACTGTTATTATCTATTGAATCCAAAGTCATCAAGTGCGGCATTTATGCCGGTATAGGGCCTTAGACCGATACCGGCTACATCCCGTAACGACATTTGCCCTATTCGCATTGGCGTTCTGGTTTTCATTGTAATTTCTTTCGACCTATTGTCTTCATCGACGTTTCGTTTCTAATTGGCATGTTTAGAATATAAATATTGAAGCGAAAAAGAGAATTTATCGAAAACAAGAAGAAAAATCAATAGAGGCTATTATTCTTGATATTATTGAAAGTTTATTTTTTTAATTTTTATTACTTTTTACGAAAAATCAAAGAATGACGACTACAGAAATTTATTTTCGGAGTTCAAGTGTATAATAAAATTTTTTATAGGATCATTTGCTGGGCAAACGGGGAAAGAGTTGGACAAAGGAAGACCAGAGAACATCTCAGCTTCGTCTTAAAAGCTGATATATATATAATTTTTAAGGATTTTAGGCTTAAGGAATATAATTTTTTAAATATTTAATCTATTTCCCGTAATATTTTACTTCAACGCTTTGGATCTTCTTTGCCATTAAAATATATCATTTGCTTAACAATAATAATAAAAAAATTTTAAATATGACGTTGTTTTCAAGAGGTTGTTTTAGTTCTTCTTATTGCATCTTTTTCCTTCTGCCCCGATTCACCTCATTTACGAACTTGACCTTATTTATACCAAATTTCAAGGGTCTGACTTTTTTTGTTTGGACTGTACCGTGTTTTCCACAGACGGACGAATATGGCTAGGTCATCTTAGAGTTCACAACTTGTAACGACACTCTCTGGCTGGTGGCTGGGGTAAGCTCAGCGGAGTCCAGTGTCGGGTCACATAAATTTATGAACAACACAAAGTCAAAGATTTTGCTTTAGGTCTTTATTAAAAATGGATGTTCACAATCCTTATACTAATTTCTTAAGCCTATAGCTAGTAGTTTTGTTCCCTGTGCTACTGAATGTCGCAGACTTTTGGGCTAGTGCCGGTATGATAGTAGTCGTGGGCTATCTTGCTCCTATTGGTCAGAGTCACCTTGGATCAGCAACCTGGGTTCCAATGGTATCCTCTGCCCACCCTAGCTATTCCTAATTCAAGGCCTACAAGCGGAGTTCACGGCCTAGGAGAGATATTGAGTCAGCAACCTGGATTCCAATATCTTTCCACGCTATGGTTTGGTACGAATTATATTGGAATAGCAACCTGGTTCCAATATGTGTTCTTACCAGAACGAGCGCTGCACACAAACTCTTTCTACACTAACTAACCTAGTGCCTACAGACGGAGTTCACTGCCTAGGAGAGATATTGAATCAGCAACCTGGAATCCAATATCTTTCCACGCTACGGTTTGGTATGAATGATATTAGAATAGCAACCTGGTTCTAATATAGGTTCTTACCATCACGAGCGCTGCACGCAAACTCCACTTATCTTTGCAATGACTCGCCTTTTATACCTTTGTCTGCCATGCAAAACAATACACAATCATACGTACACAAGTATGCCTATTCGGTGTGTGTTGTGTCTGTTTTCTTACTAGCGACCCTACATGATGGTAGGTATCAGTATTGGGTGACAACAGGCATAAAACCAAATAAGGTACCGACTGAATTCAAGTGACGGCCGAACTAAACGATAATACTTATAATAATGATGATAATAATACAAAATAACAATTCTTCTTAATCTAATAAAATAACAAGGCAATTCATTACATAACAACTTAAAAGGTACTCCAGCGTTGTGGACCAAAACGAGCGGGTCGACTTTGGTCGTCACAAACTGATCAAGAATATATATACTTTTTGGGGTCTTAGAGGGATATTTCGCTGCGTTACACACGGAATGATAAAGTGAATATACACCTCAAGTCTATTTTGGAGAGTATAATAGGCCATAAACAAAAATATATAAAAATTCATGTACAATAAAACTACGAGGGTGGGTCAATAACTCCGTGACACAAGTTTTTATATAAAAAGTTTTTTTCCATCATAGTAGCCTTTGATCTCAATACGCTTACTCCTTCCGAAAAATATGATTTGTCAAGGTCATCAAATAGGCAACTGCCCGTTGACTTCAGTAGTAATCTTATTTCAATTAAGAGGCGGGGAAAAATAGCATGTACTTATTGACCCGAATTTATCTCCTTCGTCTGGTTGATGCCAGTAGCGTTGTTAAACAGCCCTCGTGATAAAAATTGCTTACTTCAGTATTTGGACTCTCTAACTTTTGTTATGATGACCGTATCGATAAACTGAATATAGTGAAAATTTACCGACTTGGCCATTCTCTAAGATTTTTACTGATATTCGATGTCAGTAGAAGTCAGCTGCTTTTGTTTTCTATTGGCTTGTCGGCCACTAAACGACAATCATTTTTATGTTGCTAGTTTTAACGAATTGTCTTTTGCTAAGCTCGTATTCACCAAAATGATATCGTTTGGCTGAGTTCCCCGTTAGTGTCATGACTTCCCTTGACAGCACGCTTCTAAATTTAAGCTGCAAAGATATGTTTAGAATGTCATATGAACCGTTCTATAGTCGTAAAATGAGACACTGATGCTAAATTAAAACTAAAAGCAACAACGTGAGCTACATCAACACACAACACTGACGCATCAATCGTTTAGTTGAAATGTAAAGAGAGATTTTAAATTTCATTAGTTGGTTTTAAACAACAACGTAGCAAATTGTTGAATACTCTGTTTGCAGGTTGGAATAAAGCGCACCGCTGTTTGGCATAAACATATAAATTAACGATGTTTGAATTCTGTTGCACTATTCTGTTGCATGCCTTCTTTAACTACACAAAAAAGCGATTAATTGATATTTCTTTAATGGCAGACTGTTGATTGACTTAAAACTAAATATTGTTTTTGCTAAAGCAACAGCAAAAGTGCTCTTAATATGATTTATTTCCGGCATTAACTAAAATTGTACAGGTGACTAGTTTTTAATTTTCTCTCTTAGAAAATTTAAGATTTACAGGAAATCGAGATCTTGTAGTCAGGAAGCTTTTCTGACTGTCGAACATCCGAATATTTATCATATCGAACAATTAGTTCTATCAATTTTTTTTTATCTTGGACCAGCATTCAGGGGATGACCCCTATATATGCAATGCATTGCGCCGGAACTGAAAACGAGGGGATAGTATTGAGAGGACATATTAGGATAGATGAGAGGATAGACAGTTTTTTTGTAGCTTTTTCAACCTCTTACTTCGCCGGCTAATTTTTCTACAGGGCCGACGAAGGTGGGTGCCGTTACTCTGCTTTTAGTACATGATCGTGTCAGTCGCTGCCAATTATGTTCAGTGATCAGTGACTATGCCTTCATCATTGAAACAGGCTGGCAACAACTAACACAAGCACGAACTAATGCTGATCAGAAGAATTCAACACAATATTTCATGACTCAGCGCGAGCTCGAACTCACGACCCTCCGCTTCATAGTCTCGTGTTCTACTACTTCAGTCAACAGCACCCACAATCTTAATTGAATTTAATATAGCAATCTAGATGTTCGATAAAATATAATGATTTAATTCTGTGGTCACAAGCAATAATAGCCTAAGTCGAAAATGATTCTTTAGAGAAAAATCACTTTTTAAATCACTTGCATGAAGCCTCATTACGACCTAGGTCAATATGTTTTTATTAATAACTTTTTAAAGAACATCGTTAGAGAAATGGGGATTTTACGTAAATATAAAGGTTTGTTTGTGGAATATGATAGCATACATTGACCTAAGTCTACCTAGGCTATTATTGCTTTGTATAATTAATACAAATTTAAGCTGTGGCCTAAGCTAACAATAACTTAAATACCCCCAAATATTTAGAAAGTACATTTAAAATGTTTAACTTGGTGGGACAGAGTTCCTTTAAGACCCAATTTAAAATCTTTATTTTGAGAAAGTCATTCCGCGAGAGACGTTTCACCTATGCTAGATCAAAGAACATCTCAGCTTTTAATAGGTTTAAAGAATACCAATTGTTCAAGATTTACACTATTATTGCATATAATATTGTACGTCAACGCCCACTAAAGGGGGCGGGCTCCAAAGATATAATATATCATGTTTTCCACAGAGGAACGTATGGACATTGCTAGACCATCTTAGACTTCATCACTGATCAAAATTTTGATTTACTGAATTAATTCATTCATTTCATTCACTAGCTCAGTTGATTCCTTAGCTCAGCCATAATTCATGAAATGAAAATGTCATGAAGGAATCAGACTAGCTAATACAACAACCACTTATGCCTTTTTATTTTTTCCTTAATATGTAATATAAAACACATTTATTGAACATAAGTAATAACTAGATAAATATTTAAGTGATTTTAAATATTTTGCTTTCGAACCTATTTTAATAAAATAATATTTTCTATTTAACGTTGTATTTTGGAGATTTTTCTCAGTTAATTTTTGTATATGTTTGTATATGTATATATGTATACGCACCAACTTAATAAGTACTGAAATATGTATCATGGCAGTGCTGTTTAAAAATTTTTCTCTGGCAGCTCTAATAATATAAAGCGCCATACCATGTGGGTATCTGTATTGAGTGAATTAATTCCTTTTGTATACCCTCCTCACTTTGTCATTCCGTTTGTAACGCATCGAAATATCCATCTCAGACCCCATTAAGTATATATATTCTTGATCAGTGATGAAATCTAAGACGAACTGAGCATGTCCGTCCGTCCGTCCGTCCGTCTGTGGAAATCACGATTCAGTCCAAACGAAAAGAGCTAGATTCTTGAAATTTGGCATAAATATATTTTAAAACTTAGAGCAGGTAAAGCTCGAAGATGGGCTAAATCGGGCAAGAGGGGAAAAGTTCCCCTAAGAAGAACTAAACCAACCCAGAAAAAACAACATAATTTTTAAAGTTTTTTGGTTATTTTGTTAAGCAAATGATAAATTTTTATGTCAAATACGGTACAACGCCTTAAACTTGGAGCCATTAAATAAAATAAAAATATTTTTTGACCCCGCCCACTTCAGTGGGCGTTATTATAGGCAAAAATAGCATAAAAATTTAACAAATTGTTTTACTTAAGCCTACATTCCTTAAAAATAACATTTTTAAGCTTTAATGACGAAGCTGGGACGAAACCTGGTACTTCTCTGCCCTACCCTCTCCTTCCCCTTCGCCCCCTGAATGACCCTACAAAAAAAAACAATTTTTTTTAAATTTTCTATATAATCATCCCAAGCATTTATCTTTAGAGTTTTATGACTGCCGATTTCTAAATATTTGGAGGGTATTTAAGATTCGACCCGGTCGATATAACGTTTTTACTTGTTTTCATATAGATTTTGACATACAAGCATTGAAAAGAGCTACTGAAAGAGACAGATTCACTGAGGCAATTGAAACAACTCAATCACTGAATCAACTGAAACAACTGAAAGAAGTGAAAGAAAAGAGCTAAAAACGCTCAGTAAAGTGAAAGATTCACCTCGCTCAATTGAATGAATCATTCAATTGAATTAATTCATTCAGAAGCCGTACAACCCTAATTTCAACTTTGTCATAAAACTCTAAAAATAATTGAGATAATTATATACAAAATTAAAAAAAAAAAATTTAATATATTTTTTGGTAGGGTCATTTAGGGGGCAAAGCGGGAGGAAGGGATAGGGTAGAGGAATACCAGGTTACGTCTCAGCTTCGTTATTAAAGCTTACAAATTTTATTTTTAAGGGATGTAGGCTTCAATAATAGAATTTGTTAAATTTTTACACTATTTTTGCATATAATAAAGCCCACTCAAGGGGTGGGGTCCAAAAATAATTTTGTTTGCCTTTATGGGTCCAAGTTTAATGCGTTGGACCTTCTTTAATATAAAAATATATCATTTGCTTAAGAAAATTACAAAAAAACTTTAAAAATTATGTTGTTTTTTAGAGGTTGGTTTAGTTCTTCTTAGGGGAACTTTTTCCCCTCTTGCCCCATTTAGCCGAACTTGACCTGTGCTATCCTTCAAGATATATTTATACCGAATTTCAAGAGTCTGCCTCCTTTCGTTTGGACTGAATAGTGATTTCCATAAACGGACGGGCGGACGGACATGCTCAGATCATCTTAGATTTCATCATTGATCGGGAATATATATACTTCATGAGGTCTCAGATGAATATTTCGCTGCGTTACAAACGGAATGACAAAGTGAATATACCCTCCAATTCTATTTTGGAGTTTATAAAAAACGAAACTGCCAAATAGGTTAAAACGTTGAACACAAGTTCCATGCGACTGTACCGATATAAAAAGTCTTATCGAATGTACTCAGTTGGCGAAATTTGAAACTTCACCTAATTTTTTTGAACGGATCTCAAGAAGTGTAATTGTTTTCGTTCTGCCATTTTGGAGGTGCTACCACGTTGGCATTGAGGTTTGGCAAGTCAACATGAATCGTTCAGCTCCACAACAATCCCTTCAAGTTATTGAAACTTGCAGTAAAAATACAAATTTGTTCGCGAAACTCATAAAGCACTTGGGTCCTTTTTACGGTCAACAAAGTCCCTGTTGGGAGAGAAATTCCTGCAGTTATTGAACGTTTTTGCACCAACTATCGATGGAAGACCACCAACAAGAAAAACAAATTTGCATACCGAGTCGAATTTTATTGTTGTAGCGAATAGTATTTTTGAAAACGGCGAAATGTCGACTCGTCGTTTTTCTCAAATTGTTGGCCTCTGTCCTAGGACGAAAATTTTTTTGGGTTTAAATATTTTTTCAGGAACTGTGAAATTATTTCCATTTCCTTTTTCCAAAATTCCTCATTAAGCATTGGATTGCTTAAGAATACACTGCATATTTATGAAAATCGACAAATATACACTCCATACTTCATTTCAAAATTCTTTTTACACAAATTTGGGGGATTCACACTGTAGTCATAAAGTCATAAAATAATAGCACAAAAAATATGACTAGTGTGAACAACCCGTCATAAATTTAGTATGCTATTTCAAACATCTATCAGCTGCTGCCTTAATAATTTTTTTTTGCGATTTCATACGGAAAAACGTTCAGTGGCTGCCAGCTACGTAAGTTAAACGCGACAAATTTTTCACTTGTATATACATATTTAGTTTTTGCGATTTAGTTCTCTTTTAATTTTTGTATGCTATAAAAATGTGATTTAATGTACAAACATATAGGAATGAATAATTTTTTACCCGTTTTTTAGTCGTGAATTATATATAAGTAATGGCGGCAAACATATACTATCGCCGTCTCGCCTGAAGATTCATTCGACTCAGATCTCTAGAGCGATTTTATGACAAAACAAAAACATACCTGAAAGAGTATTATTATTTTATGCCTTTTTGTATGCAGCACAACAACAACTTTTTTAAACTGGTCTAAAATATTATGACTTTATGACAATATGACTAAATAGCACAAAGTGTGAATACCCCAATTGTATGTAAACTAAATTTCTACACACTGTATTTGTGTATGAATACATAAACATTATTTTGTTTACTCCACTCGCTGAATATCGAGCAATTACATGTGCATGTATTTAGTATTTCTGTCATTTCGTTTAAATGGAATCATACATAAATACCATATACTCATATACAGATATGCTTGTTTGTAGTACTTTCTGTCGTTTTTTATCACTTGTAGTATTTGCAGAATAAATACACAATATAGAAATATATTTAAATGAAAAAATCATGAAATAACTATTAACAATTCACACAGACTAACACAGACATATTTACGTATTTATGTGCATACCGATGGCCACAGCCAAATAAATTTAGGCCAGAAGAAATCAGAAGTCCTTTTCATTACGTATGCCTTCGTTAGGAATTTATTTGAATATGAAGCACAAAATTTTAGATTTTGTTAATCACACAATATTTTTATTTATGGTTCAGTTTATGTTATTGTTAAGTTTCGTAAGATCAATGAAAAAATATTCGTAAAATAATATAAATCAATTTTAGTAATTGTCTTCTCTTATAGTAAAATTTTAGCAATAATATTCACGCCTGCGCTATTGAGGTCCTGATTGTTTCAAGCATATTTCAGCGAAACTTAACATGAAGAAGTAAAAGTGCTATATTCGTGCCGAATCTGAAATGACCTTCACAGATGTCCTTCTTCCTTCTTTCCAAATGAGAAAATAGGTTTAATCGACATAAGCAACAAAATTTTGTTGTTCAGGTACTCTCATATTTAAGAAAAGAAACTTATAGGGTTACTTTTATGTACCAAAATATTTATATTTTCCATCCCTGGAAAATAATTTGTAATTGTTTGCATTTTTTACACCAACGTAATTCTTTCTGAAGTATAAAAAAAGTTTAATTAAAAAAATAAACAAAATTAGGAACTTAATTGGCTACTGTTATGCACCAGAAAATTTCGAGTTTTCCAACTCTAGAAACGAATTTTTAATATTTTTGTTTGTTTTTAATACCAATTTCATTCTAAAATAATATTACTTAGCAAAAAATTTAAAAACGTAACCTTTTTCAAAACTTTCTATGACCTAAAAATATTTAAATTTACCAACCCTGGAATGGAACTTTTGAAATTTTATTGCCTATTTTATTTATCCTAATTTCCAAAATAATTTTAATTAGACAAAAAGCTAACTTTAATGCACCGAAGAAAATACTTTTGAAGTTCCCATCCCTGGAATAAATTTTTGTTAGCTTTCAATACAAATTTGATTTTCTTTCCAAAGAATCAAAGAAGTTTAATTAACAAAAATTAATATATTGTTTTTGCTAGCTAATTTTGCTTCCACAAAAAGGTGTAAGCTTCCCAACTCTGGAATTTAATTTAAGCCCCCTTAGAATCAATGTTTTCTATGTATCCGATTTGCCAGCGTCTGGATTATATATTGTGCGTTAGTACCTTTTGCTGTATGAATTAATTTGAATTGTAAGGAAAATCCAAATAAACTGATCACAGTTTACTGAGTATAAGCGCGAATATTCGAATAAAACTTTTTTATTATTCGAACAATAAAATTAACATCAGCTTTAATACCAGTATAATTTAATTAAAACACTTCAACACATACTAGAAGGACTGCGAATAGAGACGTTGTAGTCAAATACTTACACTCCTGGTGTCAACTAAACGAGGCCTTCGAGAAGGCTACTGTGTTACTTCACCGCTGGCTTAATGACAAATGGTAGTGATTGAGAATAAATAACGAAAATGACAACAGCAACAACATGTGTACATCCTTAAAAGTGACAACATGAAGTGGTTGTATTTAATGAAAAACAAATAAGAATAACAAAATATAGAAAATGGAAAAAAAATTTAATAAAAATGAAAATATTTCTACAGCCTTCGCCAATGCCAATTCAATGCTGATGATAACGTTGCTGACATTGCTGTAGGCTAAGACTGAATCTCTATTCTACACACACGACTGCGATACATCAGGCAAATCTGTAAGTTGTTTGAAATGACCTGAGATAACCTTGAGCAAAAGGCAATGGAAACTGATGCCCATAAACGAGGCGACCAGCTGACTAGAACTTTGCTAATGATAGTGATAACTTAGCCGCTGGTTTAAACTTTTGTATGGATGTGTATGTGCCCGTATAAACGGGTAATAATTAAAACAAAAATATTCAAACTCTGTGTAAGAAAGAAAATAATATTGCTTTAATTAAAAAAAGTTATATTGAAAGCAATAAAACTAACTTTTAAGGCAATTAATATACAACATGTACACAATCATACTGTAATACTCGTTAATACAACAGCAAAGTGCCTGGGGTAAGTCTTAATGTTCAAATAAATATTATTATATTAATAAATTGTTCAATTTAGATTTCTACTCAATATAAGAAGCTAAAGAGATGTTTTTGCTGTCGGGTTTTTTTTTAAATAAAATACAAAGTTTCATAACAATAAAACAAATAAGAACGTTATATTCAAACGGGTGGAATCTTAAATACCCTTCAAATATTTAGTAACTACAAATTCTATTTTTATTGTTTTATATATACGCTCACCAAAAGGGACGGAGATATATTAAAAATGTTTAACCTGCTGACATTTAAGACATTTCTATGCCAAATTTTTAAACTTTATTTGATAGGGTCACCCCGGGAAGGGCCTTTGTCGTAAAAACTTAAAAGGTAAATTTTTGGAGTAGGAAAAGAAATTTTTGATAGGGTCATTTAGGTGGTTGGAAGGGCGGTCCAGATGAAGATCAGATAACATCTCAGCTTAATCTTGAAGGAATGTAGGCTTAAGTAATACAATGTTTTAAATATTTACACTATTTCTGCACATACTGTATTATGTAACCGCCCTCTAAAGCAGGCGTGGTTCAAAAAAAGATTTTTTCTGATTTTCTGGCTCCAAGTTCAACGCTTTGAATCATCATTTGATTATTTTATTTTTTTAACAGGCTGCCAGTTTTGATTAACAAATCCAGCACACTTGGGTCTTAGTAGATCCCTTTGATTAACAAAATTACAAAAAAATTATGTTGTCTTTTTAGAATAACTTCTTCCCCTCTGGCCCGATTCAGCCCATTTACGAGATAGAGCTGTGCTATCCTTCATAATTTATCTGTAATATATTTCAAAGGTCTGGCTCTTTTCATTTGGACTGTGTAGTGATTTCCGCAGACGAACAGACAGACTAAATCTTCTTAGATTTTATCACTGATCCAGAATTAACTATATACATACTTCTTAGATGGATACTTCGCTGTGTTACACACGGAATTACAAAGTGAATATACCCTTCAATTTTTTTTTGGTGGGTACAAAAAAAGGAAAAAAGGAGTAGGGGAAGTTTTGTAAGAACTCATATAACTGCCCTGCAGGAGGATAAGCGTAAATTGTTTTTAAGCTACTGGTACGATTACTAGTATAGCAAGCACTAGTTCAAAAGGTTATTGAAAATATACAGAAAAGTACTAGTACTTCAAGTAGTTCATTTGTAGATTGATTTGGCTTGTAGAATTTTATATTACTTTTTGATCATGTTTTAAAGCGAATTCCTAATTCGCATTTTCATTTATTTTATTTTTAATTGTTACAATTTTTAAACAAATTCAAATTTGAAACAATGAATAGTATTAGAAGACTTTGCCACCTGCATATCAGTTTATTTATTCGATAATTTATGTAAGTAAGCCGCAGTTTTCTTGTGTGTTAAAAAAGTGACATTTTAAAAAATAAATAATATTAAAAGATAATTTTAAAATCTTTTAAACGTGTTTTTTTTTTGTTAATATTTATGTTCATATGTAAAATCAGTGATCTTTTTTTAAAATAATAAAAAGTTATATATGTATTGTATTTATGTTCATTAGTGTTTGGTATATGGTGGAGTACCAAACGTAACTCAAGTTGTACAAGGTGCTAGTGGATTGAGTGTGCCCTGAAGGAACTTTCCATTTCCGCTTATAAACTAAGAATTGATGAACCAAAAATTGCTTGTGAAGATAAAGACGTAACAAATTTCATTGGATTTAAAAAACCAATAAATTTACGGATTTTTTTTATATATAAACCAGTTCTTAATGCAGATCTGATTGTACTAGTATCCGACTAGAAGAAATTATACTAGCACTCATCTAGTACTAATAGTACTAGTATCCCCCTAGTTTCCATCTAGTACCAATGGTACTAGTAATTTTCCAAACACACTAAATGTTAATTTGAGCATTAACATGGTATAGGAAAGTTCACAGTTGGGAACTAATACTGGTGATTTTTGTACTAGTGCAATACTAGTTTGATACTAGTTCGATCTCCTGCAGGGTGGGAATATTATCAATCAAAATAAAAAGTTTTTATACATTTTTCTCTTCAATCCTTCCTCTTATCTGCTCGTATATAAGTAAAATTTTTTAAGATTATTTTTTTGAACTTCCCGCTAAAAAAATTGGAAATTTTCAAAGAAGTGGGAATTTACTCGTTTTATTGAAATTGAATTTTCAACAGATCTTGACGTTTTTAGTTACTAGAAAGCTTTCCTCACTACTCATTAGAAGCCGTCACTATGCCTGTATGTATGTGTGTGACTGTGTGTGTAAGTGTGTGAATTGGAACCGGTTCGAACCAGTACATTTTCGGATATATGAAAAAAACTGCAAAAAACTTATTTTTCAGAAGTTGTTTTTTAGAATAACATTTAAACGTCTTTGGTAATCGATTCCAAAAACTAATCAGCTGTTAACAATCATGTCGATCGTTATCTACCGGCTTAAAATCGGTTCGCGCGTTCGTGAAATATCGTGAACGACAATTAAAAAAAAACTGAATTAGTTAAAATACCCCGAATTATGTTTTAAAATTAAAATAATAAATAAAATTAGTTGAAAGGTGCTGGGATGGCCTTAATGCTCAACCATTTTCCATTTGTTTTTTTTTTTTTAACAATAAATGAAACTACGCACACTTAAAATATGTTACGGTCATAAGTAATTTCAACATTAATATGGAAGGGTCATGTCACTAATGCTGATATGCATCAACACCTTTGCAGTTCAAATTTTGAACATCACCGTAGTCATATTTGCGGAACTGTCGGAGCACGGTGTCGTATTTTAAAATACAGTTTTTGGAAGTGAATTATTCTGAACTACTGTCGCATTCTTTTCTCAGAAGAGCTCTACGAACTATTAATTTTGCAGTCAAAGGCCATACCTTGTATGCAAATTATAATATGCGGTACCTGAGATAATGGGTCTCAGCTACGCAGCCTGTTTCATATATTTCGTCGAAATTAATTACAGAGATATCAGCATTCTCAGCTGTAACCTTTAAGTTATCATCAGTTAAATTAATAACCATAAATTTGCTTTACTGTTCAATTAAAACTTTAATTACATGCCACTTTAATTACTCTCTCAATATTTCACTGTAACCCTACAACAGCATCGACAAGTTTGTTTTAAATTGATAATTATTTGTAATAATTCACAATCTACAGTCCAGAAATAACCACATGTTTTTGTACTTGGAAAATTAAAAATTCAAAACAGTATCAATCAAGTGGCGCATTAAGGAACACCAATAACCGGCGGAAAAATAAGTAAACAAAAATAAAATTTATACAAAACTCATAAATACAAGAATGAAGGCGCCGGCAGTATCAGCAGCAGTTTTATTTATCAGTTTAAATTTTGTGGTGACAATTTCGAAAAATAAATTTCTATAAACATAAATTTGAATACAAACATAAATTTCAATTAAATTCGTTTTAATTGCAGGCTGTAGTTTTGGCACAGAGCAAAGCCTCTGTAGAGTTTCCAGAAAAGTCTGAGAAATGTTTTCAACGTGAGAACTTGCCCTTGTCTTACAAGGCCAGATTCCAGTCATTCCAATATCCCAACGAGGAAATTGTACACAAATACATACACTGCGTATCCACCGAACTGGATATATGGGATGATGCCAATGGCTTCGATGTGGGAAAAATCGCGCAACAATATCGCGGCAGAGCCAACGAAGAAATTATCATCCCAGTGATATCGAAATGCAATCAAGACAATCAGAGCCGTAACAAAGATTTATGGTGCTATCGCTCGTTTTTGTGTATTTTAAATACGCAAGTGGGTGGCTGGTTTAAAGATGATGTGCGACGTAAACAGCAAGCGAATAACATACCAAATGGTCATCAGTGAATTAAATTTAGAAGTTGTAAAGTAGTGGAATAAAGAGTTTGCAAGAATCATGGCTTTTAAACAGTTTGTGTTGTGTTATTGGCAATTCAAATAGCAAATAAAATATTGTTCACATTTATTCGTAATGAAATGAATCTTTATACCCTAAAAAAAGAATTGGGGGATATGTTCTCTTTGTTATTCCGTGTGCAACGCAGCGAAATATCCCTCTAAGACTCCATAAAGTATATATATTCTTGATCAGTGGTGAAATTTAAGACGATGTAGCCATCTGTCCGTCTGTCTGTCCTAACGAAGAGACCATTGCAATTTGGTACAGATAAATTTTGAAGGATAGCAAAAGTAAAGTTCGTAAAAGGGCTGAATCGGGTCAGAGAGAAAACAGGTTTCCTAAGAAAAACTATTTAATTTGATTTAGTTTATGGATTAATTCCTTACAAACTATATTATTACAATAAACCAGAAATCTGGTATTAAAATTTAGTTATTTAAAAATAGTATTATATTCCTTTTAATAGTATATGTATATATCTAATGAAAAATCGATAAAATTATACATTTCATTAAAGCAACAATATAATCTTCTTAGTGGATCAGATATAGCAGAGTTGGTACGAAAAGTTCTAACATATAAAGGTTGAAATGATCGTAGTGAGCGTTGTGGAATGTTAAACGTGACATTGCTCAATAAAAACTCGGAGCAGATTCTACCATTTATTAAGTTAAAAGAAAAAGCTACATTGAGCATTATTCTCCGGCTTGTTAAAGTAGGCAGGTTAATTACAGCTAATCTTGTTGAATACGGCGGAAGTTGAGTTCGGTCATGGTAAATGTTCCTTAAGCAGAAAATAAGAAACTGTTTTTGAACAGACTCAATGCTCAATATGTATTTGGTAGTAAGGATCCCAAATGATGGAACCATACTCTAGAATTGGCCTTACGAGTGATATGTATAGTTGTCCTGTTATGAAAGAATCGTTGAATTCCTTCGACCATCATTTCACAAAAGCTAAAACGATATGCGCTTTGTTCACAGACATCGTTATATGTTGGACAAAACTTAGTTTTGAGTCTAACAATATGCCCAACTCTTGAAAAATTTAAATGTTTAAATTTTTTTGAAGTTTAACTCCATTAAATTAATTTTACACCCTTTGTAAAAATTATCCAGTTCATTCTGTAGAAGAAGATGACAAGCTGGCTGCTTAATAAATATCTTAACGTCGTCAGCATACATCAATACGTTGCAGTGTTTAATTGCCTCCGGTAAATCATTTATAAAAAGTAAAAATAGAATTGGGCCAAGGTGACTGACTACCTTGTGGCACACCAGATTTAACTTGAATACTTCTTGAGACTGCATTATTAAATTTAACGGATTGCGTTCTGCATACAAGATATGACTTTATCCACGATATGAAAATATTGCTAAAACCCAATAAATCCAATTTTTTTAATAAAAGAACATGATTTACTTTGTCAAAAGCTTTACTAAAATCGGTGTATATTGCGTCAGTATGGTAGCCATTATTGAAAGCTCGGTTTAATAATGTTGTAAGATGGAGAATAAATTTTTTTTTTGTAATATTGTTAAGCACCTGATATATTTTTATGTCAAAGAAGATCCAACTCACTAAACTATAGAGTTATAAAATCCAAGAAATTAATTTTTAGAATTCGCCCCTTTGGTGGGCGTTGCTATATGCCAAAATAATTCACAAACTTAACGAATTATATTACTTTAGCCCAAATTCCATAAAAAAATAAAATTTTTAAGCTTTTATGACGGAACTGACATAGAATATGTGACTTCAACGCCCAAAGGGGGCGGGGTCCAAAAATAGACTATATCGTGTTTCATTACTGATTAAATATATATATATATATATATATATATATATATATATATATATACTTTGTGGAGTCCAATTCTTTTTTGGAATGTATTAAAACTATATTTTTTTTTTATCTGGAACCAGCACTCAGGGGATGCTCGGGGTCCCTCTGGCAAGGGCCGTGGGAGACACGTCTTACCTTATTATTAATGTTATTTTGGTTGGGTCATTTAAGGGGTAAAGGAGAAAGGTAGGGTAGAGGGGCATCAGAGAACATCTCAGCTTCATCATAAAAGTTTCAATAATTAATTTTCAAGGAATGTAGGCTTAAGGATTTAATTTGTTAAATATTTACACTATTTTTGCACATAATATCTTATGTTAGGGTCCACTAAATGGGTTGGGGTTAAAAACTAGATTTTTCTGATTGCCTGTTTCCAAGTTCAATGCTTTGAATCTTCTGTGACATAAAAATTCATCATGTGCTTGAGAAAATTACAAAAAAACACTTTAAAAACAAGTAAAAACGTTATATTCGACCGGGTCGAATCTTAAATACCCTCCAAATATTTAGTAAGTAGATTTAAAAGGTTTAATTTGGTGGGACAGAGTTCCTTTAAGACACCTCTGTACCCAATTTTAAATATCTATTTTGACAGAGTCATTCTGGGAAGGGCCGTGGAGGAGACGTTTCACCTCCTCAATAACAGAGAACATCTCAGCTTCTTATAGGCTTAAGGAATTCAAATTGTTTAATATTTAAACTATTTTTGCATATAATATCGTACGTCAACGCCCACTAAAGAGGGTGGGCCCCAATAATAGACTATAACATATTTTCCACAGACGAATGTAAGGGCATTGCTAGATCGTCTCAGACTTCATCAGTGATCAAAAATATATATACTTTATGGGGTCTAATTCGTTTTGGAGGGTATTAAAACTGTATTTTGTCAGGGTCTCTCTGGCAAGGGCCGTGGGGGACATTTCACCTTTGCCATAAAACTTCAAAAATAAATGTTCGGAATAGTTAAATGTAAAATTTATTTAAATTTATTTATTTTTATTGGACAAAGGGAAAGGCGGGGCTAGGGCAGAGTAGTACCAGGTTACGTCTCAGCTTCGTTATTAAAGCTTAAAAATTTTATTTTTAAGAAATGCAGGCTTAAGTGAAACAATTTGTAAAATTTTTATACTATTTTTGTATATATTAACGCCCACTAAAGGGGGCGGGGTCCAAATTTTTGTTTTTATTTTATAGCTCCAAGTTTAACGCGTTGGACCTTCTTTGACATAAAAATATATCATCTGCTTAACAAAATTACAAAAAATTTTAAAAATTATGTTGCTTTTTAGAGGTTGGTTTAATTCTTCTTCTTGTGCTTCAAGATATATTTATACCCAATTTCAAGAGTCTGGCTCTTTTCGTTTGAGCTGTATCGTGATTTCCACAGACGGACGGACGGACATGCTGAGATCGTCTTAGATTTCATCACTGATCAAGAATATATATACTTCATGGGGTCTCAGATGGATATTTCGCTGCGTTACAAACGGAATGACAAAGTGAATATACCCTCCATATTCTTCTTTGTAAAATTCGTGTATTTTCGAACAACATAAGAATTTGATCGATAATGTGCCAACACCAACATGATGCAGTTTTTAGGTTTTTAGGAATATGTTTATTTATTACAAACTATGATGACTTAGCCTCAGATGATGTTAATGATTCTAAATTAGAATTGCTTGAAGTACCCAGCAGTTAAATACTCTGTGTCTACACTGGTTTCAATATTGCCTAATAGAATTTAATTTTATTTTCAAAAATAAATTCGAATTCAGTTGCAATCTTCGGTTTTTATATATAAACCTGCTCCTTAAAGAGTTAAACAACAATTCACAAGTTTAAATTTATCCGTAGATCTGGATAAAGTTGTTCAAGAGTGAATCCAATCAACACCATTTACATGCGTATTAACATATTTATTAGCCTTTTAATCACTTAGTGAGTGAAACCCAAATAAATGCTTAAAACGTTAAGGAGAAATCTGAATTTTGCATAATTAAATATTTTCCAAGCCAGCCAGAGAAAAACGCACAGAGGAAAGAAAATCGTGCAAAGTCAAAAATGCAAAGTCGTTGTATTAAACGCAAACATTAACTGCGGCAACAGCATCACAAATGACTCATATATAAGACACATAATAATTATGCTGCGCCATTATTTATTTATTTTATTCACTTTTTCACTTTACTCGTATGTATGCATGGCTGTGTTTATTAGCACACGCACACACATACAGCGCGCATTATACCGCAAGCTAAGTTACCAAACTTCCGGTTTTATATCAAAATTCGTTCTTGTGCTTTATTTATTTTCACTTTCAGCCACCAGGTTTAACTATCGTTAACAGCGTCTATGCACAAACAACACACACACACACACACATGCGACACGTATGCTCTTGTCTTTGGCTGCGAACGTGTATATGTGACCCGTGTACGTGTAGCTTGTCATATACATACATTTAAATATATATTATTATAGATGAAAAAAGAGCTCATGAAAAAATTTTCTGGTAATTTCCTTCCCAATTTTTTTCTTACTTCAATTTTTCGGTTTTTGGCGGTTGTTAAAAAGATGAAGCTGACAGTGTTGCTGATGATGATGGTGACGACTACGAGGTCGATGCCGTCAATGAAGAACATGCGAACGAGAACACATTTACCGCCAGATTTAGGTACTCGGGTAAGTGTGTGTGTGTGTGTGTGTGCGTTAAGGGCTCTTGTAGCTTATGCTAGCAGGGCTGACAAGTGAATTAACATATGCTACGTTGGCAAGAAGTAAAAAAGCAAAATGGTAATAATACAAATTTCATATAAACATACAGTACTTGATTTTTTTGTTCTGGTAATAAAAAAACATACTTTATTACAAGTGAAGCTGGGGCTGGGGATGGGGCAAAGGCTGGTGTTCTACTAGGCTGCATGTTGTGAGTCGTGACAAGTCGAATGACACCAAAATGTTTAGTAAGTAGTCATGGTACAACGCGAGTTTTAGTGTGTTAAATTGCTCGCTAATTTTTATTCCCTTTTGCCATTCTTTCATTATTGTGGCCATAATATATGCCTGGCATATCAAATGACTTTAAATGAGGCTGATAATAATAATGTGCTGCCTGCAAATTGCCTTTTGAAATATGAATGTCACATAAAAAAAAACAGAAAAAATACGCACAATTTTAGAAAATAAAATTTATAATTTACACTTAAGAAACGAAAAAATGTATGTATGACCAAAATGCAAATGACACATAAAAAAAGAGGGTGCAGCCAAGAAGATAAATATCATCCTGATGAAGGTTTCTGGTTATTAATAAAGCCATAAAATAATATTTTAAGAAATAATTTAAGGCTCAATTTAAAAGGACTTTTATTATAATTTATTAATTAGATACAGCATCATATTATTAATAAAATATATGGTTTAGAGCAGGTTGTAATTAAAACACGTAAAAATAATAGCTTCGCAAAGTTCAACGTTTTTGGCAACTTGATATCACAGCACCAGACTTTCATAAGTTACCATCTATGCTGCTCTGTTAAGAAGGCAATAAAAATAATTGCAATTCATGATTTAAATACTCTCCAATAACACCAGCTGTATTTTAATAAAACATATTGACCTGCTACAGTTCAAATGTCTTTAGTGGAACCTGAACTGAACGAAGGACCTCTGCAAATGCAATGCACTAAGGCAAATATGGAGGGAGTATTCTACGTTTGATTATTCCTAAAATTATGTATGAATTTCTATTTTATTAGTCGAACTTTCTTATGCAAATTTGAACTTGAGCCCTTTGAAAAAATTAACATCCTGTAATATTCCTAAAATTAATTTGACAGAAAAGAGCCTGGTTGAAAATGTATTCCATATTCACTTAAATAGGGTATTTACAGCTGAGCCATGTCTAGTACTTACGAGATTTCGACTGAAATCGAATTGCTTTCTACTAGATTTTCAATAAGAAAATTAAAATCTAGTTTAAATCGAGACTACTAACAGCTACAACTGCGAACGCAGTCACCACTTGCGGGATAGGTAGAGGAATTCCGCTTAAAGTTCTGTTGGGGACACCTAAACGGTGTTTTTTATGAAGTTTTTTTTTATACGAATCAGTCTGTTGTCTGACAGCTGTTTTGACAGTTTAAAGTGACATCTCTACTCAGTATTGTTTGGCAAATCATCATGAACAGGTTAACTCCAGAACAACGCTTCCAAATCGTGGAAATTTATTTTCAAAAACAGTGTTCAATTAAAAATGTTAATTCGCTTTTTTACCGCAAGATTCTCTTCGGTGATGAGGCGTATTTTTGGTTGAATGGATATATCAACAAGCAAAATTGCCGTATTTGGAGCAAAGATAATACACACGCCGTTCAAGAATTACCAATGCATCCCGATAAATGTACTGTTGGGTGCGGTCTATGGGCTGGTGGAATCATCGGTCCTTACTTCTTTAAAAATTAGGAAGGACGACGCGTTACCGTGAATGGAAATCGATACAGAATCATGATCAATAAATTTTTGGTGCCAAAACTTCAAGATATGGATGTAAACGAAATGTGGTTTCAGCAGGATGGTGCCACTTGTCATACTGCGGGCGAAACAATGGACTTATTGAAAGAACATTTCAACGACAACATTATTACGAGAAACGGACCGGTGAATTGGCCTCCGCGTTCGGGGATACCTGAAATCATTGGTTTACGTGGATAAACCAGCAACGATTGACGCTTTGGAAACCAGTGTTCAACGTGTCATTGCTGAAATACGCCCTCAAATGCTTGAAAAGGTGGTCGAAAATTGGACCTCCCGAATGACCTTTGTGCAAAATAGTCGTGGTGGGCAGATGCCCGAAATTATATTTAAATGTTAAATGACAAGAAATTATCTACCAAATAAAAAATTTTTTTGGCCATTTAATAATTTGGCATGTGTTTTATTTAAATTTCAAATCAGCAAGCTCTTATAGTATGTCCGTGTGCATGCGGGAACGTGTTAACCTTCAAATCACCCAAATCAAAGGTTATCGTGCTGTAGTTCGAAAAGAAAACCAAATCGATGGCCAGTATTTTTTTAACTTTTTTTTTAATTAGGACCGTTACTGAGGGGATGACCCCTACTCATGCGTACATTGGGCTGGAACTAGGAAAATTGGTTGTGGGAAAGAGGATAAAGGAAATAGCGTCTATGAACATTCGATTTGAAATTTTCCATGCTATATACAGCAGGAAAGACCCCGCAGTGAGTTTATTCCACATACGGGCAAATAATGAATTTTCATTGTAATGCGTAGTGCGGTTGACTAGTAAATCCACTACTTATGGATGTGATCGCACTCTAGAGCGTGTTGAGCGTAGAAAAGTGCGCGTTTCGCTAAAGAGATCCTGACTTAGTTGGAACAAAATCCATTATAGTAACGATTTATTTAGTCAAACGCACCTCACATTGAGTCGATGATCATGTGAGTCAATAGAGTTGGCTACTCTACCGCCCCCTATAAGTTTCTTCGCCCTCTCCTGTACACTGTCGAGTGACTTCAAAATCGACTTTGAAGCACCGGCCTATACATGAGAGTTGTATACCATTTTCGGTCGGATGTAAGTGGAGTAATTAGTAAGGAGATCAGATTTGTATGTCTTACACTGCCTTAGAAAGCCGAGGCGTTTGAACGCTTCTTTTGAAAAATGAAAAATATGCTCTGTCCATCGAACGTCACACTGGATTTTCATGCCAAGAGCTTCTGATTCCTCAATATCTATACCATCCATATTTACAGATGAAGCAGCGTGATCGGGTTTGCGTCGGTGTGTAAGCAAACAACATTAGCCCTATTCACAATCTTGTGCAAATTGTCGTGCATCATTGCATTTGCAAAATAATTGTACTCTACACCAACAAAATACATTGAATATGCTCTCAAATACTCTCTCAATTTGCAAATGCTATAATGCAAGACCATTTGCACAGGATTGTGAATTGGGCTATTGAGTTTTACGGGTATTGAAATTTATCCAGTTTTTGTGACCCCATTAAAAAATTTTATTGAGGTCACCGTTGAGCGCAACGCTCATATTGTGCCTCATCGCCCCGATCTCTGACGATGTCGGTCTATTATTGAAAGGAAATGAATGGCAAAGGCTGCTATCATTTGCAAAAGAGTAGATAGGAGTTAAAGTTTGACATAGAAGGTCATTTAGAAATATAAGAAATAGTGTAGGAGGAAGAACAGTTGCTGTTTTCTCGAACATGATCGATATTATATATAAAGAGATACATGGAATATTGGGAATATTAATCGTCAGGGTTGGGGAATTTCGTACTAACCAAAAATGTAATAACTTAAATATATGAATGTGGTAACTTCTCAAATTCAATTTTCGTTAAAATATTGGTTAAATAGTTGATATTCCTACTAGCACAACTTGCAAAAGTGGAAAAATTGAACAAAGAACGCTGATAAGATGGCGTAGCGGCCTCGAAATCAGTACTGATCCGTTCTGCTGGTTTGATGATTGTTGAAAAATATTCTTAATATTCCAATCTTAATATAAAATAATAAATAGAATTGGAACAAATTCATTTATTAATAAAATAATAAAAAATGGTTTGCAGTCTTGCAGATTCGAACTTAAGCCCGTTGAGAAAATAACAATTTTCATAAGAGAGTTCGACTAATAAAAATTCATACATAATTTATTATATATAGAGATATAAATCGAAATTGGAATTGGAACTCAAACAAGACATTTTTACGACGAGTCTTTTTGCGCGAACTTGGAATATCTCTCGCAAATTCTTACATGGCAATACGAAAGAGCGTGCCAAGAACTCAATCAGGAGTGTCTATGCTTTCAACCAAAGAAATTTAGTAGATAAACCAAGCGCCTCAATAACCCAGTCCCAAGATTTACTGATCCGTGATCCATCTGGAGCTCAGCAGAGCCTATCGCTATCTTTTGAAATTTCTTCAATAAAGCGAAAAACTATTCCTCCTGTAATCGAACGAAAATCTTGATGTCATATTTATTATAGCGAAAATTCAAAATATAGACTCTATATTCATTCACAAAATGTGCTGTTTTTGCAAAAAGGGCGTTTTTAAAAGTGTCTATAATGCAATGTTTATGAAAAATGTATTAAACATAAAATATTATAAAATAAAACGATATTTAAAATAAATATGCCATTAACCCATTTCGTCCCAGTGTTCCATTTTTCGAACAGTAAATTTCAAGCATTTTAAATTTTCTTTATCTGTTTAGGAAAGACTTTTTAATATTTTTTCATGAAAATTTTTAATCACAATTTTGAAAAATATTTTTAAAAAAATTTTTAATAAAAACTTTTAAAAAAATGTTTAATGACAAATTAAAAAAAAAATTTTGATGAAAATTTTTTTAAAAAATTTTAATGAAAATTAAAAAAAAGAAAACAATTTTAATGAATATATTAAAAAAATTTTTAATGACAATTTTTAAAAAAATTTTTAATGAAATTTTTAATGAAATTTTTAAAAAAATTTTTAATGAAAATTAAAAAAATTTTTAATAAAAATTTTAAAAAAATTTTGGACATCTGAATCGTATCTTCTGGACCCAAATTACCATTTAACTACGAAGTTTCATAAACTGATTCGAAAAAAAATCTCTGGGACGATATGGGTTAATACTCATAAATCATGACCTTGATTGAAAAATAACTGCGCTTCTTCAGCAAAATACACAGACATTCCATATGTGTGAAAAACCATACTCCAGGGTAACTAACGTAAGGTTTTTTGAGGGTGTGAATGTTAAGTTATGCTGTTGTAATACAAAAGAATCTATTTCGGCGAAGCAGAGTTCTTGCAACACCATATCAATTGCTTCTATGCTGAAAATGAACTGATATTCAGCAATAGAGCTCATGCATCTATTGAATCGTTTGATTCAAAACATGCACTGCGGGGATAATTCCAGAAATTTGTAGAAGTGGCATGTCGTGTGTCAAACTAAAACAACTGAAGCATAGTTTTCCTATTTAGACAATAAATAAATTCAATTCAATTTATTTCTTATTTAATATGTTACATTTCAATTATATAATATTAGTTGTAAGGAGTTCAAGATTAGTATCTTTTTCTACTTAGTTATAATAAATTCGGTTAGTAATTATATATATATTGATAAAATTATATTGGAGGTAAAAATTTAGCAAAAACCTATTTAAACCCTATTTAGACAATAGGTAAATTTAATAATAAAAGAGTAAAAAACTTCTACTCTTTGACTTAAGAACTTTCTACGGAATAATTACAATTATGGCAAATATGCCCATTCATAACACTTACGAGCTTGAAAAAAAGTTCAGAGTGATAATAATGACCCACTTCACAGCAAAAACAAGTGTTAATATACTTTCTCGTAAAAATACTTCCCAATATTAAAATTCCCAACCATCCTTAGGAGCGAAAGTTATTAAACTGCCATTTATTTTGCCGTAAGGGAGTCGGCTTCCCCCACTTTTGCTACACGCAACAGTAAAATTGTTATGAAACAATCTCTGCCTAAATTCATGCTTATAATTTTAATTAAATACCAAATGTTTATTATTATTTGGTTTAACTAAAATTAATTCTGAAAACTTGCCAACATTTTACTTGTTAAAAGTTTCCTGTGAAAATTATTTTCTAAAGTAAAATGTAAATTATCTTCTTTTGCATAAACAGCTAAACAAAAGCAAATGAAAAAGAGTTGCAAGTCATTTCTGGCATTCACGGGTTGGCTTTGGAGAGAGGAAGAAAGTGAACAAAAATATAAAATTCAAATCCCAAGCAATAAATAAATTTAAATATAAATTATGGAAATGCCAGGCACGGCTGTGTATTTAAATATCAATTTATAATTCTAAGGCAGCAAAGATGTATTAAAGAAACAAACTAGCTTCTAGGATAATAGTTTAAGACTAAAATTTTCATATCATTCGAGTATAAGATGAGATTTTGTTTCTATTAAATATTTGTGATTTTTAAACGAAACAACTTTCAAAATGTTATGCGAAGTTACACTTCTTTTGCCAAGTAGAGCAATTGTTTTTAATATATTGAAATTTTAAAATGCTTGAAAGTTTCAATTTTCACTTTTTGAATCAAGAAGTTTCGAAGTTACCCCACCATAATATATGAAAGCAATGGCAGCTCTGCTGTAATATTTTATATGTAGATTTAGTTGAGGGATAATGATTCACACTTGCAAACTGAATTAGAAGACAAAAACTGAACCACTTTCATCACCATAGACAAACAACACTGCAGGCTGCAGCTTTAAAAAATAACCCAGCAAACAGATAGGGGAAAACTAACTTTGTAAAGGTTACGACATGATCTCTGCTCTTACCAATACTTTTTGACGGAGTCATGCGATGGAGTCGTTAGAGGACCACTAGCACTGCGATTGTTCAATTGCTTTTTATACCCTCCCAAAAAGAATGTGGAGGGTATATTCACTTTGTCATTCCGTTTGTAACGCAGCGAAATATCCATCTCAGACCCCATAAAGTATATATATTCTTGATCAGTGATGAAATCTAAGACGATATGAGCATGTCCGTCCGTCCGTCTGTGGAAATCACGATTCAGTCCAAAGGAAAGGAGCCAAACTCTTGAAATTTAGTATAAATATATCTTGAAGGATAGCACAGGTTAATTTTAGAGATGGGGCTAAATCGGGCAAAAGGGAAGAAAGTTCCCCTAAGAAGAACTAAACCAACCTCTAAAGAACAATATAGTATTTTAAGTTTCTTTTTGCAATTTTGTAAAGCAAATTATACATTTCTCTGTCAAAGTAGGTCCAACGCGTTAAACTTGGAGCCGTAAAGTTAAAAAAAAAATTAATTTTTGAGCCCCTCCCTCTTTAGTGGGCATTGACGTACAATATTATATGCAAAAGTAGTGTAAAAATTTAACAAATTGTTTTACTTAAGCCTACATTCCTTAAAAATAACATTTTTAAGGTTTAATGACGAAACTGAGTCGTAACCTGCCCTACCCCATCCTCCCTCTTTGCCCCCTAAATGACACTATAAGAAAAAAGTTAAAATAAATTTTACATTTAATTATTCGGAACATTTATTTTTGAAGTTTTATGTCAAAGGTGAAATGTCTCCCCCACAACCCTTGCCAGAGTGAACCCGCCTAAATACAGTTTTAGTGCCCTCCAAAAAGAATTGCACCTCATAAAGTATATATATTCTAGATCAGTGATGAAGTCTATGACAATCAAGCAATGCCCATACCTTCCTCTGTGGAAAACATGGTATAGTCTATTTTTGGACCCCGCCCCTTTAGTGGGCGTTGACGTACGATATCATATGCAACAATAGTGTAAATGTTGAACAATTTTCATTCCTCAAACAGCTGAGATGTTCTCTGATCTTGCAGAGGTGAAACGTCTCTCCCACGGCCCTTCCTGGAATGACTCTGTCAAAATAAAGATTTAAAATTGGGTACAGAGATGTTTTAAAGGAACTCTGTCCCACCAAGTTAAACATCATAAATTTACTTAGTAAATATTTGGAGGGTATTTAAGATTCGACCCGGTCGTATAACGTTTTTTCTTGTTGATATTAATTTTATTAGTAATTACAAAATTGAAAAAAAAATCAGAAATTTGAGCTTGAGGCCCTCATGAATACATATTTTTTTTTTAATTGTCATACGTTACTTGAGTAGGCTAATTTGTGTGTGTGTGTGTGTGTGTGAAGAGGAAAATAATCAACCAATAAAATGAATATTGACTTAATTAAAATTGTGTGAGGACACGTGCCATATTAAGTATAATTTTAATATCAAATGTTTGCTGGGCATGTTCTTAACTATTTATGCATGGTAAAGATATTAGATATAAATAATGATGTTTTTCGTATTGTTGTTGTAGATAATGCCAAAGATGATTATGAACAAGCTCTAAATGATAATGCTGATGTTTTGAAGAAATTCTGTGCTCTATATGCTGTAAGTAAATTGTTGCCACTTTTAATCTTTCTGCTTTTGTTGCCTTCGGATTTAGCTAATACAAGGGGAAGTATAAAAGTTTGTTGTTGACTTAATTAAAAAGTTATACTGTAGAGGAAGGTTAAAATGAACAAAAATATTCTTGCTTCCGCTAACAGTGTGTGTATGTATGTGTGTGTGTTTAACTTCATTTTAATTTTAGTCCTTTTTACATTATTTTCTCTAAATAACACATTTTAGTTAAAATAACAAGCGAAAATATCTCCAGAAACTGTAGCGGGTATTCAAAAAATAAGACAAGTGGATTTTAATGAATTTGTTAAAACTGAAAACTTTTGAATTTTTTTTTTAATTTTTTGGCACGCTTTTGCAAACTTTTCATGATTGTGCTTCTAATTTGCTGTGGCAGGTAACAGGGAAAGAGATTTTAGCTGCGCTTAAAAATTATATTGCCGCAGTAGTTAAATCCAAATGGTCACCTGAGTGACTCGAAAACTGATAAAAGTTTGTTGCAAAGTATTAATTTTGAGCAAAGTTGTGTTTCATTATTAAATGATTTAACGTGTTATCCATACCGAAGGCACAAAAAATCATTATTTAAAAAATTATTCAAACAAAATCGGTTTAGTTGCTCTCTGTTGAAAGAAACATTTTTCTTCAGCAAAAGCTGAATCTTATTGCAGATGAAATTTAACTACAACTTTTCAGAGTCTCATTATTTAATCGCCGCACTTGGACATTTTTTGCAGCTGAAAACTTATCGAGTGGCCGCAGACCGATAAATCTTGGCAAAAATATGTCGTTTTGTGGTCGAGTACAGAGGAAGAATTTTTCCTTCGAAGAGCTAACCCTACCTAAAACTTTTTGTTTCAAGTTTGCTCATACTTTTGTTTGGCAAATACAACTTTCATGATCAGCCAAATTTTTAAAGCCTTGGACGCAGAACGAAGTTCCTTGTGCGACGATGAGCAGGGGTACCCTAACAGGGAAAAACGTCCGTAACGTAAGATTTTTTGTTTCTAAATCAAAGTTTAAGACGTATGAGTAATACGATTCCATTGAAACAAATATTAATCATAAGCAGCCGTCCCGTGACAGAATTCAATTTCGTTTTGGGAACAAAATTGATTCTGTATTTTCTTTGGTAGGCGAAAAAAAGATTACATTACAAAATGTATACCCGAATAATTATTTCCTTTATACCTCGAATAGAACTTAAAATTAATATTTTTATAATAAGTAACTTCGTTCCTATCCAGTGTCCCACGGCAGCACACATCTTTTTTTTGGCGATATCGTACGGATATACTTACATATGAGGGGAGAATAGCAGCCTCAGAGCACACAAGTTTGTATAGCTTCATTATCATGCAAAGTTTTATTAAAAAAAGAAGAAGACAGTTTTACATACCTGAAAAGAAAATATAAAAAGATAAAAAATTATTATTTATATATCACACGAAGTTAGATTTTTAACTATACATCCAAATAACAAAAAAAAAATGGAATCAAGATAAAAACAAAATTAAAGTTTATTCTATATTAATTTTAAATACTTTCATTCTAATTTTGAAAATTCAAACTTTTTCAAACAAGGAACTATTCAAAGTATATCTTGTAACGTGCCGTTACAAATACCCTCACCCAATACCACCAGTAAAGTATGCTGGTTAGTGTATTTATTGCATGTACTCACAATAAAACGCATTGCTTAGCAATACCACATACACAAGAACAAGTACACTTACCTTATAACAACCAGCACAAAACAAGTAACACAAGAAAACACATGCACGCACATACATACATAACAACAACCAAGCAAATATAAGTAAACAAAACATAACATTGCTAATAATTCTCAGTGGCTTCATATGATAACAAGGATAAGTAGACAAGGTTTGCACACAATCGAGGAGCAATTAACGATATCGTACGAACGATAATTACAAGAAGAATATTCTTGAATTGTCGTCCGAGAGCTTTACCGATTCTTGTTCAAGTACTAATATTTAACCAAATTAACTCGTAGTTTTGCCGATTACAAGCCTCCGAATACTCTTGTAGTCGTACTAATCCGTAGCCGAGCTCAAGTCTCCGAATACTCTTGAGTTCGCAGTGTTGCCGATTACAAGCCTCCGAATACTCTTGTAGTCGTACTAATCCGTAGCCGAGCTCAAGCCTCCGAATACTCTTGAGTTCGTAGTGTTGCCGATTACAAGCCTCCGAATACTCTTATAGTCGTACTAATCCGTAGACGAGCTCAAGCCTCCGAATACTCTTGAGTTCGTAGTGTTGCCGATTACAAGCCTCCGAATACTCTTGTAGTCATACTAATCCGTAGCCGAGCTCGAGCCTCCGAATACTCTTGAGTTCGTAGTTCGTAGTGTTGCCGATTACAAGCCTCCGAATACTCTTGTAGTCATACTAATCCGTAGCCGAGCTCGAGCCTCCGAATACTCTTGAGTTCGTAGTTGATAATTTCTAACCCGAATACAACTTAATATTAACTGTCTTACTTCATTAGTAGCCCGAACCACAGGCGAGAATTATCAGCCCAAGTACCAGAGCGGTGCAGCAGAGGAATCAGCGCAGCCCCGATACTGAAAATCTAACCCACTAGCTTTAAGTTAATCTAAGTAGTTTAAGTTTCGTTTCAATAAACATTTTGTTCCCGAATATATACATCACCTAAAATATTCGTGTTTTTATTGTCAAAGGAAGTAGACCTTTGATACGAACCTGGAGCGACTGAGTCATACCTCAGCTGGAAATATAAACTACGTTACAATCTATATCAAGTAGTCGCAAGAGTGCAACAACATAAAATTACAAAAACCACCGTACATTTTGTTTGTGCAAAATTCTAATCTTATGTCAGAAATTTTCTTTTATAGTATAGATATTTTGTTCACAATTATTTCCAAAAACTACAATACACTTTTTCACAAAAATCTTTATCACAACAATTCTTTTTTGCTACTTTTGTTGAATTAATAATGTTTTTCACAATTTTACATAATTATTTTTTCAACGGAATAAACAAATCCATAATAATACAAAAGTAAACAAATTTTGACATACGTGCAGGTAAAAAAAAACCTCGTATTTTTGATATGTAATTTGATATTAAACTTTTGTGATCAAACATTTCAAATAATATATTTAACTGAAAACATTTAATTTAAAACCAATAGCAATGACAAGTTCAGTATATTTTTAAATATTTAAATTAACGGTCAATTGTCACTGAGTAATTTAACTTGACTAAACCTTCACTTTAGTTATATTTGATTATATAAATAATATTTTCTTTTAAAATTTTTAATATAAAATATTTGATTCTCTTTATTCTAATTTTTTTATAGACTGATTGAAAAAAATTATAAATTTATAAAAATCCGACTTTGATTGAAAAAAAATAATAGTATTAAAAATAAAGTTAAATAGAGTAGTTACAATAGTATTCATAATAATAGTAATAATAATAATATTAGCAATAGCAAAGATAGGATAAAACATGTAACTACTGGGTGACTTAGAGTAAAAATAATTTTATAGCTTTATAATCCTCGGATTGTCCACTATATACAGATACATATGTGTACAACCAATCTATGTTTTACTTCTGCCAGTGTTAAGCTTCTGAAGTCTTTACTTCCGAAAAGAGAAAAAAATGGAAAATATAAGAAATTTAAATACCAGTGCTGTTGCTGAAGTTCCAAATGAAAGTGGCTCAGATATTTCAACTTCTTCCATATTAGAGAAAAATATTGAAATTGAATGCGATAGTGAAACTTGTGAACATGAACTGGAAAATGGTGAAGAAAGTGAAGCAGCTTGTGGTATAGATGCACCACTCACTGCCAAAATCAAGATGAATTGGGGTGCATTCCCTTTACCAAGCTTTATTACTCTACGAAAGGGTTGCTATTTTGTGTTATCATCAGGCAGTATAAGACAATCGTTCCCTTTTCCTGTTTTAGGAGACGTTGATGCTGCTGATCAAATGATAGGCTACTAGAGCACTAAAAGAAAATCAAGTCGATGGCCAAGTGTTGTATTTTCAAATACAATAGATAAATCCGCATTGAATGCATTTATTTTATATTAAGAAATTGATTCTTTGTGGGTTGCAAATAATTCAAACAGTAGAAGATCTGATTTTTTAGGTCAGCTGGCTATGAGTCTAGCGGAGGAATAGAACAACTAAACCTAAACATCCATTTGCAGCAGAACTGTTGACTCAACTGCAAGCTTCGTCGTCAAATAGCATACCATATGCAACCTGTGGTATAAAAATGTCAGCTCCAAGAAAACGGGGAATTTGCAAATTGCTGTAAGTCGAAACGTGTGTTGTCAAATGCATCATATGCAGCAGATTTATATGCAAATAAATCGAAAAACAATATGCACATCTTGCTGAGAAAAACTAATAGACTATAAATGTTCTTTCTTATATTCATATACTTTTGCTGAAATAAAAAATTGCATGGACCAAAATGGTCCGTAACCTAAGATTTGTAACTCTTAATTTTCTTCCGTTCTATTTTATCGTAACCAGCTAAAAACTCACTAAAAGCATTAAAATAGAAAAAAATAATACCTGAGCTGTCGTTTTAAGTTGATACAATAAGCCATTGCAAATTTAAAAGAAAAAAACAAAATAAAAATGACCAAAATGGTCTAAAGCTAACAGCAGGGTTAAAACGGCTGCGTTTTAAAAACTAAAACGCAAAGTTTATATTTTCAGGTTGTTTTTTGTTGGTTCAGTGTACAGTCGAACTCGGTTAAGCGGATTTGTAAAAATATAAAAACTACGGGATTTGCAGTAAAAAGAATAAGTAAAAGTTGTTCAGTTAAACTTGTTCAGTAATCTTAAAGTTGTTTTGTCAAAGCAATTTATTTCATTGTAATCAAGCAGATGTGAGCTGATTTTGAGTCCCACATTATTTTTACAAACTAAAATATAACCGTATAAGACTTTATTTAATTAAATATAATGAAATTGAACGAAGTTGGCTTAATAAAATTTGTTCTGACATCATCAGCTCCAAAAACCATGAATATGTCCTACTTTTCATTAAAGCACCATGAATAATTTAAAGACAATATGTTTGAAATGCATCGCGGTTTATATCGGACTTCCTCTGGGATCGTTCTATACGAGTTGTTAAAGGGCTCCGTTCTTTCCCCTACTGTATTTCTAATTTTCCTCAATGATCTGCTATTTCAAATTTCCTGTCCTATCACCACTTTCGCAGATGATAGCAGCCTTTCACATTTATATTCATTTAACAGCTCTAAACACATAGACGACAGCAGACAGCAAGCAGCAATATGTCAAAAATAAACTCCATGTGTTTAAATTAAAGCGATTATTTTGAGGGCAGCACAGCAGCAGGGCAGCACAACAGCATTTGCTGCTGCTGCCAAGTTAGGCTATTTTCTATTTTGACGGGCAGCAATAAACATATATGGTGTTGCCATTATATATGTATATAAATTGGAAAAATAACAACAAAAACTTTTAATTTGATATTAAACATAAAAGAACATTACAAAAATACAGAAATAGAAATAAATTTATGTGTTTTTATAGTTTTACGTGATATTATTACATTTTTTATCAATAACTTTAATTTTGTTCATTATAAAATATATATGCTGTCTTCAAAAGAATTATGAAGCTGACTTCATAGCAGCATTTGAAGTTGGCAGCATTTGAAGCCGTGAAGTTGTGAAGTCTGCTGTCGTCTATGTGTTTAGAACTTATGAATGACGTATTAAATACTGACCTCATAGAAATATCTGAATGCGGTCGAGCAAACAGGGTTGATTTTAATGGCAGTAAGACCCAGTGTTGCATGTTTACGTATCGACGTACGTATGGCCAGTCTGCTTTATCTGTTTCTATTGAGATGTGTGAGTGTTCAGGAGTCATGGCTCTTGATGTTTTAGGCAAGAAAGTGCGGTGTGTTTTCAGATGAAGGTATCATATATTTCAAGTCGCAAAAGAAACGTTCAAGTGCCCTATCTGATATCCTTACTATTTTCACCACTTGCATTCGACCGAAAATGGTGCTTCAAAAGCAATTTCGAAGTTATTCGACCGCGTACAGAAAAGTTTTATGAAACTCATCTGAGACTGTAGGGTAGCCAAATCTATTGACTCTTTTGAGCATCGTCGGAACGAGGGATGCCTTTAGTTTCTTTGTCGTTTCATCAAGAACTCACGCTTTTGTAGTCGATAGAGAGAATTCATTTTTTAGCCGAACAGCCCCGTGTGAAGCAAACTACCTGCAGAAGTCTTCCCCGCCACTTACAGTTTGAAAAGATTCAAATCGAATATCCACAGACACACTCCCTTTATCCTCCTTCCCAAAACCTAGCTTCCCAGTTTCGGCGCAATGCATTGCATATTGCACCCTGAGTGTTGGTCCTACTCTTAAAAAACACACCTTAATGTTAGTGGCGGGCTACATATTCCATCGTAACTAAAATATTAATTTCCTTTTATGCGATGTCTGTTTCATATCATGTTCCAATCATCAGTACTAGACTGACTATTCAACAAATCGGGTTTTGGTTATATTCAATTAAGATTAATAAGCTAGTTTTTAAAAATTCAGAAAATCATGTGGGTGCTGTTGGCTGAAGTAGTAGAACACGAGACTATGAAGCGGAGGGTCGTGAGTTCGAGCCCGCGCTGAGTCATGAAATATTGTGTTGAATTCTTCTGATCAGCATTAGGGCGTAGTTGTGTTAGTTGTTGCCAGCCTGTTTCAATGATGAGGGCATAGTCACTGATCACTGAACATAATTGGCAGCGACTGACACTATCATGTACTAAAAGCAGAGTAACAGCACCCACCTTCGTCGGCCCTGTAGCAAAAATTAGCTGGCGGAATAAAAAAAGGATGAAATAGCTACAAAAAAATAAAAACTGTCTATCATCTCATCTTTCCTAATCTGTCGCCTCAATACTATCCCCTCGTTTTCAGTTCCGGCGCAATGCATTGCGTATATAGGGGTCATCCCCTGAGTGCTGGTCCAAGATAAAAAAAAAATATTCTAAGGCACAAAATAAAGTCAACATCAGTTTTCAATTATTCAACTTACACAGCAGAGCAGAACAACTGTTTTTGAAGGCCACTACACTTTCGCTATCAGTACTCAGCTATGGTAACACACTTTTAATTCCCGTTAATTCCATTCTTCATTTTGGGTCGAATTCTTTCATAGTTAAGTACATTTGAACGTTGTCATTTTTATTGTTAGCTGAAGCCAGTACTTTAAACGAGTTTTTGTTTTATTCGGTTAACGAGTTAATTAATTAGTCAAGGTTAAGAATAGGTTTTTCTTATTATATTCCGTGCTTTGCGTCGGAACTAGAAAAGAGGGAAGTATTGAGAAGACATATGAAGAAAGATGAAAGCATAAGACATTTTTTTATCTATTTTATTTGTTAACTTTGCCGGCTAATTTGCTATAGAGCCGACGCGTCGTTGTACAGGCTGCCAGTTGTGGTTCACAATCCTGGCCCACTTGAGGAGTCGTAGTAGATGCCCTTATGTTAATTGAAAACTTCACAAACACTCAAGGTCTTTGATGGGAATTGAACACATGACTAATAGGGGTTTGTTTGAATTAGTTCTTAATCGATTAATACAAAACTTGGTAGAATAGTCGAAATAAGTATTCATGAAATAACCAAATAATATAAATATTAGTAAATAACATATAAGTGAGACAATTTTAGCACGTACTTTAATAGCTTACAGATTCTTCCTGACAACGTTCGTCAACGAACATTCTACAGAAAAGCTAGTTTCCAAATTCCTCAGTTTCAGGTTTTGTGCGTTCCTCTACTTGAGGAACAATAAAAGTGCACTTGAAACTTGAATTCGTGTTTCACTAAGGCTGCTAAAATATTTATAAAAAATTAGTGCTTTTTGTTTGTTATGTGGTCAAGTATGTCTATATGCCTGCATTTCATTGGTTCTTACACCAAATCATCAGTAGACTTTAACCTAATTCCAAAATAACAAAACCTCTCAGCTTATACATAAACTCCCAAAAATGAATTGAGAATTACACAAGCAAATCTATAGGATTTGAAGTTCAAGAAAACACAACAAACAAATTTTATTCGATATAAATCTATTTTGTTTTTCCACCTTCATACAATTAGTCGATATATGTCGAATAAACGATTTTAAGAATATTTATAAAAAATTTATTTATGCCATTAATTTTAGGATATTCGCAAAATATATATTTTGTATATGAGAAGAAACAAATGATTAAACAGGAGAAGTATATTTGAAAACTGTAGAAGAAACACAACGTGGTTCATCGGTTAAGAATGAACTAGTTTAGCCATTAACCGAAAATCGCCATTCCATAGCGAGAGATTACGTTAGGGAATGGAACCACATAACTAATCTGTAGTACAATTCCATGTGTTCTACAGGAAGTGTATCCTTTATGACATCGATTTCACTAACAATTTTATACAACCAACTTTGCCCATAGATTTTTAATAGAGGCCGGGGCTTTTTTTTAATATTTAGTTTCCAATTAGTAGCGATTGCATTTTACTGGCCCGGATACTCATTAAAAACTCCATACTTTGTAATATTGAATTACAAAACATCGTAAAAACAATATTTGTACGAGTAATACAATTACTTTTCAAATAATTTAATAACTAATAACTTTGTGTGTTATTATGTGCATATCCAACATTTTATATGCGAAACAAATGCCAGCACACATCCAATATATTTACGAGGCAGCCTGAGTATGTTTAAGTAGTTATTTCTGCTGATAGCGCCGTCATAAAGCAGATATTGTGCTGCTATTAATGCAATTGTGGTCTTTTGTGTTAAATTTTATTACACTATTAAAATTGTGTTTTATTTTTTTCTGTGTTGCTGACATGGCTGTAGTTATTGTTTGTACTTTATTACTGTGCTATTAAAATGAATTTGTGTTGTTGTCATGTTGAGGAACTTAGTGCCTGCAACAATTGTATTTATCATCCATGTTCCTGCATGTACTCCCACACATACAGTCACACCTCAAGCTGATAACATCCCAGTTGGCCAGATTGTCGTAACCAGTTGTTTCGTCAACGAATAGCGTATGACTTCTTCTCCTCTATCGAACACGTTTGAAGACAAGCTCAATATCTTATCTACACATTTTCAGAAACCATTTGAGAATTATATTACAATAAAAGTATTGAAAAAAGCGAAACGATTTCCAAGAAGTTCTTCACTTTGTACATATAAGTAGTTCCAAAATTATGAAATATTCAGTCACCAAAATTTAAAATAATTTCTCTTTTAGGACGCATTGTAAATCTTTTTCGTTTTTCCTTGAAACAAAACTTCCGTTGTCCAGGTTGTCAATTAATTGCTGTAAAAATAGAGAGCAACTACAGCAACAAATTCATACTTCGTATTCATATTTCTATGAGCAATTTAATTTATTTTGAGCAAATTTATTATACAGACTGTATGTTAAATCCACAATTTGTAGAGTGAACGCAAAATCAGCTGTTTATGATTTTAACGGTAAGCCAAGCTTTCTACGTTCAGTGTAAAAACACTATTAAATCTTTATGTTACCGTTTGATTTATAAATATGTGGACTTCTTTGTGAGTCTAAACTATAAGGATCCCAGAATAAGGACTGTAGACTTACAATTTAATATATTTTTGTTGAGGAGAAGATAAGCGACAATGAGTAAGCTTCAGTCAAATTGTTGACGAAGAGATGAGTTTTACATATTGTTCTCAATCCTACTTTCTTACGCAAAAATATTAACAATGAAAAGTTAAGTTTAAGTTCGCACTCTGCTCTTTTGAGTCTTTTGCCTTAGATTTATCGCTGGGAACTCGAGTTCCTCAAACGAGTATTTTTATAGTCTTTCGGTTACTCTTAGATGGGACATATCGCCTGTAAAAATAAATATCAGAATTTTCTAGGTTATACCACTATTTCATGTGACAAACCAAACATCGCACTGAACTTTCTTTCCAGGAATATTCAGAGCTTCTGATTCCTTTATACCATCCATAATTCCACTTATCCAAACTCTCATTGTACGCATACTACATGACTATTTGAAGCAATAGGTTTTGGAATTTGACATAGAACGCCATGAAGAAATATAAGAAAAAGGGTATGAGAAAGAATGTAACCTTATTGTACGCCTGAGTTGATCCTTAAGCAAACTCAATATACATCAGATGAGGGCATTATACGCTGTGCATGCACCTTAATTTTAGTAATAATAATAAAAAAAAATCCAGATTTAACTGGAGGTCCTTATGAACATGAACAATTTTTGGTTTTAGTTGTGATGCGATAATTGAATTGACTAAATTTTGTATATGTGAACACGAAGCTAATTAAGACAATTAAGCAAATATTGACTCAATTAAAAATTCTTGTCTGAACAGCATATTAAGGATGCTAAAGCAGTAGCTTTTAGCAAGAGAGAGATCTGTGCCTCACTATATCAAATGCTTTAGAAATTAAATTATGATTTTAGTACCCGCTTCAGAATACATCAAACTGATTTGCTTTACTATTTTTGGTTTAAAACAGTACTTTATTGTCTGCCTCACAGTCCCACGAGATATAATTCTCTCGTAAATTTACTTGTAAAAAAATTATATTCTAAAGTTTTGTTTTTTTAATAACCTTGAACAAAAATGATGAGAGAGTATATATTAATTTGTCATTCCATGTGTATTTGATGCGTTCGTAGAATATGGAAGTTAAATATTATCCATCTGCCCGTGTGTATGAACGTGAAATCGCTTTTTTGAAAGAGACTTCAGTCCTAGTTTGGTGTATTGCTGTTAAAATACTTTTCCATAGCTGAAACATTTTTACTTATTTTCGGTATAAACCTCTCACAATCCTTCCACTTCTATCCTATTATCTCAATATTTCCGCCACAATCTATTACATGGGTAAAGGTCAGCCCGTTGAGATTAACGACAGTACCGCCTATAAATTCATAGACATTTGTTTATTGAATAATAGGCGATATTGTCGCTTATGGAATTACAAATCTGATAAAGTGGAAGGGTTGTTCAAACAGACCCTCATGTCTCGTGGAGTGGTTAAGATTCTCATGCAGCCGTCATGGAGGCCATCTAAGAGACATGATCAACTGTGATACGGCATGCAGATACAAAGTTTTAAATAGTACGACAGAGTTTGCCATTAAAAAAAACAAATAAAACAACTACAATGAGGAAAAAAATTAACTCTTAAAAATGACAAACACAATAACATTTCAGGACCTTCTGCAATCATGTATTCAACAGTGCATGCAAGTGCATCCACCACTCAGACAGTTGAGGCCAGTAAGCGAAGTTTTTCAAAAAGTGTTGTATGAGTACATAAAAAATGCATTTAAACACGAAAATCTTCTGAATCTTATTATGCAAAAGAAGAGTAGGGAAAATTCAAATGAAATTATTGCATTGAATGAAACACAAACTTGCCCATATGCTGCTATTCAGCATAACTCTTTTGGTATTTTTGAAGAAAAGCAAATTCAAGTCTGCAAAAGACGCAAAACCGCAAAAGACGCAAATAATTAACACGGTTGCAACTACAGAAGCCACAAGGAAATCTGTAAGTACCAGTAATTGAGGGAAATTCTGGAAAACTGAATGTTCTATTTAGTCATTTTGGGATCTTATATATATCTTTGGTGTGCATTGAGAAAAATAAAAGTTCAAAATTGAAGACTGTTGGGGGTTCCTTATGACAGGAAGAGAACATATTTTTAAAGAATGTGGGCTTAAGTAGTAAAATATTTTAAATAATTACACTATTTTTGCAAATAATGTCTTACGTACTAAAGGGCGCCGGGTCCAAAAATTTATTTTTCTGATTTGTTTTTTAGAGGTTGGTTTAGTTCTTCTTAGTTGAACTTTTTTGCATCGGGGGTGCCGTTGGGGAACTTGGTTAGGGTGTCAGACCTTGCTCCAGAACAGATCCGGGGAAAGGGTTATGCAGTTTTTACAGACGTGGCCTTTGCTGATAACCCATAAAACCTAATATGTTACCTGCCCAATCCCTGGAGTTGCAGTGCAACGGGAGAGCATATAAGAAGTTAAAAAGTAGTAGGAAGATCTTTGCTGAAAAGTACATCGTCCTAGTACGATCACTGTAGTAGGAGCTGCCTCCTTCCGCAACATATCCGAAGACACGCATTAAAATTTGGCAAAGGCCAGTTCCTATGTAGTCTGTTGTAAGGAAGAAGGTTTAAGGACGCCTAGGTACCGTAGGAGGACCGAAGTCAATAGAGAGTTGAAAACATATACTGGTTTTGCTCTCGGGGGTTACACAATTTTCTCAAACAGAACTTTTGTTGGTAACATATAGAACTTATAAGTACCTGCGCGTTACCGAATGGGACGTTAGGGACAGGTCTCAGTAGGAAAACTAAGCTGGCTACTGTCAGAAGAATTAAAGTTGTAGAGGCTTCCCTCGGCCTCTACGTAAGTTTGAAATAAGAAAGGAGGTCCAAGGACGCCTCGATCTAATTAAGAGTTCAAAAGTCAATAGAAAGTTGAGACCTATAATGGTTGGCTTTCGAGGGCTTACTATGTTTTTCAGGCAGTACTTTTGCATGTATCCCCTTAAAACTTATATGTTACTGCCCAATCTCTGTTACAGTGTAACGGATGTGCATATAAGAATATAAAAGTAGTAGGTTCGCCTACGTGCCTGAGTAAGAATGAACAGGTGAGGCGGCACCTGGGTCTGGGTAAAAAAGAAACCGAAGTCGATAGAAAGTTTTCAGAACCTGCAATGGTTTGGCTTTCGCGACTTCACCAGTAGTCAGAACTGGTACCACGGAATCCAGTACAAGCCCCGCAGTTTACTGCGGCTGGATATTGGTGAGGTCTCCCTCGGGAGTACACTTGGTGGTTGTGTGGTCATCAATTTGGTGGAAGATTTGCCACCTGGGCGACCCGAGGCCTTCGTGTTGTCTCTTGGTGCTAAGAGGTGTAGTGGTGACACCCAATTTCAGCCGATGTTAAGAGCATCGTCAGGTTAGGCCGCAAGGCAGGTACTGACGTTAAATCAATGACATATTTTAGCCCATTTACGAACTTGACTTGTGCTATCGCTCAAAATTTATCTATACCAAATTTGAAGGGTCTTTTCTTTTGGACTGTATGGTGATTTCTATAGATGAACGGAGATGGCTAGATCGTCTTAGATTTTGTCCTTGAGTAATAATTTATGTACTTTGTGGAGTCTTAACAGTTTTTCGAATATTTTTAAGGCCTAATTCTGTAAAAATATGAAATGTTTAAACTACTTATTTGTCAAATGTTGAAGAAGAAGATTATACGTAGAAACTCTTTTAACCATATGGAGATATTTTATTTTTAATAACACACATAAGTTTTCTTTAAATTATCTCTTATTAATTTGTAGGTAAATTAAAATGAGTTCGTCATTGAATTTTTTCCTTTTCTTAATTAATGCTTCCAAAAATAGAAATAGTGTCATGCCATTCTTTCCAACGCATTTTAAGAGGTGCTATAAAAAATTTCCAGAAAACTGCAGTATATTTATTGTAAAATTATATTAAAACACATGAAAACACACATTTTACTTGCAAGAATTTGAATGACTGTGATAAAAAAAATTTCAGTTTTAAACCAGAGTGCAGCATGTTTATGGGTACTCCATTTTCCACTCTCAAAATATTAAAAAAAAACAATATGAACTTCTTGTCACAAACAACAACTGCGAAATACAAATAGCTGCAATTACAACGCCACCATCACCAGCAACATTCAAATTATGTTCGTAATATGTGTGTAGCGTAGCACCGCCAAGCGCAATATTTATTTACCAATTTTGCAATTTTTTACTTCTGCTGTATTTTTTAAGAGGACAATTTTGCAGCTCGTCATGGCGTATTTTGGATTTAAATTTTTACCTCCATTTTAATGTAAAATCCAGCTAGCGCTACAATTAAAGCAGGGGGGTTGTTCTGAATTGCGATGCGAAAGGAATTGCTTTCGCATTTCTATGTTAATAGCATACAAAAGCGTTCAGTTTTTCATTCGCATCGCAATTCAGAATAAGCCTCCAGGATAACATTCACAACGCATAATGCAGTCATTTATTACGGATGCACTTTCTTTTCCACAACCTCCGAGCACCGTATGCGGCAATTTTCCTTATTGACAAAACCACCGAAGTAAATCTTGTTCGAAAATTCAGCAGCCTGCTGCTGTAGCACCCAGTCAGGAAATGTAGAGCATCATGAATCAGTTGTATTTTAAATGGATATAATCTATCGATATTTGCAATGCCGGGGGTTTTAAACTACACAAAACTTTTGGTAAAGTTGGGTATAGGAACTGTATACGTATAAGCTGAGCCTATATTCGAATATGATTGAGCATAAGGCCATCTTTTATAGGGTGATCCTGAAAAATAGTGATAAGAAGCTACTTTCTTATTCTTGATAAGTCATTCACTTGGAATAAACATGTTTCCTACACCACCAACAAAGCCATTAGAGCACTTCATGCTTGTCAACGGCTATTTGGTAGGACGTGAGGACTCAAACCGAAGATGATATATTGGTCTTTTATCACCGTGATAAAACCAATACTGACATACGCCGCACTGGTTTGGTGGTCAACTGAACAATCCACTACCAGGGCACTTCTGGACAAGGTTTATCGCCTTGTGTGTATTTCGATCAGTGGGGCAATGAGAACTTGTCCAACACATGCTCTGGGTGCCATCTTGCACATTCCCCCTCTGCACATTATAGTGAAGGAGGAGGCCCGCAAGAGCGCATTACGGCTGCCTGACATCTACAATTTGAAGCCTGGAGATCTGGTTGGTCACATGAACATACTAGGACATCTCCTGAATGACCCATACATTAGGGTGAATGATCAAATACAACGAACACTAGTTTTGAACAGAAACTTTGATGTTCTCATTCCTGAAAGGAGTCAATGGCTTAACCACACTTTATGGCACGAAGATGCTGACCAGGTCTGGTTCACTGACGGCTCCAAACAGGAAAATGGGGATACGGGGGCAGGGATATATGTCCCTAACTTTCAAAGGGCAATTCCCATGGGTAAATACCCTAAGATCTTCCAAGCGGAGGTCTATGCCATATTCATATGTGCTAGGGAATGCTTGAGGAAAAGATGTAAGAATATTCGTATCTATCTGATGTCTGATAGCCAGGCAGCGCTCAAGCCCATAACCTCGTATGAGATCATGTCAGGGGTTATTATGGACTGTGTTACATCGCTGATAGAACTGGGCGCACAGAACAGGCTGACGTTATGCTGGGTGCCTGGCCATAAGGGCCACGCTGGGAACGAACGGGCTGACTGTCTGGCAAACAGAGGAGCCCATCGTAGATTCATAGGACCGGAACCCTTCTTTGGCATCTTTGGCATGTCAAAGAACAAAATGACTCCTGGGCTCGAGTGGAGTTTAATCGTCACTGGAAAGCCCTTCACGGCCAAAGACAGGCAAAACGTTATCTCGGAACAAATTCCAAAAATTAATGCTGATGAACAAGAATGACCTCAGATTATTAACGGGTTGGTTTACCGGACACTGCGGTCTCAGACGACACCAGTTTACCATGGGCAATTCTGAGACCCAAGTGTGTAGACTCTGCGGAGTAGAGGAGGATACACCGGAGCACGTTCTCTGCGACTGTCTGGCAGTGGCGTCGTGCAGGAGGAGGTTCCTCGGAGGCAATTTCATGACTCCAGGGGAGGTGTACGATATCTCACCGGGTAGAGTAATTGGCTTTATTCGCAGCCTCAATCTACATCAGTGAACACTTGGGCTGCACAAAAGATCCTTTGGGTCGCGGTGCTTATGGCCTCATATAATAATAATAATAATAATAATAATAATAAAACTTTCTAGGTACAGATATGTTTCACTTGCTATCATAGGCACATCACTTCTTTCTTAGACGCATTCTTCCTCTGCTTGCCAACAATTAATTCATTTTGAAGAAGATCGACAAGATATTTGATTAAACTTTTGAACTCAACTTTTCAATCAAGGTTATATTTATAATTGTATGTTTGGCCACTAGGTGTTACCAATGTGACATCTCTTACCAAAAATAAATAAGCGAAGTATGCAACTCTTAAAAAAGATATATCGTTTTTACTTGTTTTTATTAGAAAGTACTTATTTCAAAATGTACTTTTCTGCAAGAGTATTTCTTTAAGGTACCAAATTAAGGAGTTAGTAATATACCTACATATCACTCATGTTAATGTCTCAAAATTATTTGACTTGTCTAAACTTTCAAATTTTTCGCATAATTTTCCCGTATGTGCCTTTTTGGCTACATTTTTGTGCCTTAAAAAACACATTTTATTACATCAGTGGAATCCAAAATAGTTTTAATTACACATGTATGTAGATGTACTTTATTACTAATAATAGGGAAGTACCAAAGGCGGATACGATTTTACCTCTTTTAATTGCAAATTTTTAACAAGTGGCAAAACGTAATCGACAACTTTTTTTTTAGTGCACAATAGTCTAGAAGATGTATAGACTGCACAAAAGTACCAAATTCAAATTTTAACTTTTTTTAACGGCCGAAAGTACAAACATCATTATTTATATGCTTTTGGAATTTTGAGTTATCGCAATAGTTTTCGAGATACATACAAAATAATTTCTTTTACATATTTTAAATAAAATATCATAGTTAAGTGACTTGAAAAAACTCTTTACTGCAGCTGCTGCTCAGTTTTGCAATCAAATTTATAATGTTGTTACTGTTACTGCTATAATTTGTACGATTTGTGTTTGCCATATTACATGGAGCTGTAAGCTTCACTTGTATTACATCATTACTTTCCTGTTTTATTTTGCTTTGTTCTTTACTGTAAATGTTGTAATTTCATTTGGTTAACGATTTATGCATTATTATGTATTGTTTGCATAACAGTTTGCAAAGTAAACATTGTAAACGCGTAATAATAAGAATACACATACAAAAACTGCAAGTTAACTCGTGCACACAAAAAGAAAAGAAAACTAAACTCACACACGCACACACTACAGCCAGTGAGATTCACTTAGAAGTAACAAGGCAACAAGTACCAATTTAAACAAGTAAAAACGTTATATTCGACCGGGTCGAATCTTAAATACCCTCCAAATATTTAGTAAGTGAATTTGAAATGTTTAACTTGGTGGGACAGAGTTCCTTTATATAATATCGTACGTCAACGATCACTAAAGGGGGCGGGGTTCAAAAATATACAATATCATGTTTTCCACAGACGAACGTATGGGCATTGCTAGACCGTCTTAGACTTCATCACAATTCTCTTTGGAGGGTATAAAAACTGTATTTTGGCAGGGGCTGTGGGGGAAACATTTCACCTTTGTCATAGAACTCTAAAAATAAATGCTTGGGATAATTATATACAAAATTAAACATTTTTTTTTTTGATAGGGTCATTTAGAAGGCAAAGAGGGAGAGGGGGTAGGGCAGAAACAGGTAGACATAAAACTCTAAAAATAAATGCTTGGGATGATTATACACAAAGTTAAAAAAATTTTTATTTATTATTAATAGGGTCATTTAGCGGTCAAAGGGGGAGAAGGGGGTAGGGCAGCAACAGGCAGTCATAAAGCTCTAAAGATAAATGCTTGGGATGATTATATACAAAATTTAAAAAAAAAAAATTTTTTTTGGTAGGGTCATTTAGGGGGCAAAGTAAGAGGGGGGGGGATAGTGCAGGAATCGGCAGTCATAAAACTCTAAAGATAAATGCTTGGGATGATTATATACAAAACTAAAAAAAAAATTTTTTTTGGTAGGGTCATTTAGGGGGCAAAGGAAGAGGTGGGGGTTGGGGTAGGGCAGAAATCGGCAGTCATAAAACTCTTAAGATAAATGCTTGGGATGATTATATACAAAATTTAAAAAAAAAAATTTTTTTTGGTAGGGTCATTTAGGGGGCGAAGGGGAAGGAGGGGGTAGGGCAGAGTATTACCAGGTTTCGTCTCAGCTTCGTCATTAAAGCTTAAAAGTGTTATTTTTAAGGAATGTAGGCTTAAGTAAAACAATTTGTTAAATTTTTATGCTATTTCTGCCTATAATAACGCCCACTGAAGTGGGCGGGGTCAAAAAATATTTTTATTTTATTCCATGGCTCCAAGTTTAAGGCGTTGGACCGTTTGTTTGCTTAACAAAATAACCAAAAAACTTAAAAAATTATGTTGTTTTTTCTGGGTTTGTTTGGTTCTTCTTAGGGGAACTTTTTTCCCTCTTGCCCGATTTAGACCATCTTCGAACTTAACCTGCTCTAAGCTTTAAAATATATTTATGCCAAACTTAAAGGGTCTAGCTCTTTTCGTTTGGACTGAATCGTGATTTCCACAGACGGACGGACGGACGGACGGACATGCTCAGTTAGTCTTAGATTTCATCACTGATCAAGAATATATATACTTTATGGGGTCTGAGATGGATATTTCGATGCGTTACAAACGGAATGACAAAGTGAATATACCCTCCAAATTCTTTTTTGGACGGTATAAAAATAACCTGCATTCATGCAGTTACAGAGTGAAATGACACAACTTTTCATACAAGCAGCAATATTTCAAGAAACTGAATGTTAATATGTATCAACGCCACATTCTAACAATTTCGAAACTTGAAACGCATTTGTAACTTAAAGTCTTGAGGCAAGGCCCGCTTTTGGCTTCGTAAAAATTAATAAAAAAGAAAATGTCTCTTAAGCCCTTTTATGCAGCTCTTATGTAAATGGCATTTATCATTAGTGCAAAACACAAGAAAATAGCAAAATATTTTCTTCCAGAACGTTTCTATTATTTTGTAAACTTATTTTTTTATTACCATAATGTCAGCAACAAAATATTGCTTTTAACCACGAGCTTGAAAAGTTCAGGCTTTTTTTAATGCAAATTAACAGTGTTCAATTAAAAATGTTTATCCGCTTTTTTACCGCAAAATTCGCTTCAGTGATGAGGCGCATTTTTGGTTGAATGAATATGTCAACAAGCAAAATTGCCGTATTTGGAGCAAAGATAATCCACACGCCGTTCAAGAATTACCAATGCATCCCGATAAATGTACTGTTTTGGTGCGGTCTATGGGCTGGTGGAATCATCGGTCCTTATTTCTTTAAAAATGAGGAAGGACGACGCGTTACCGTGAATGGAAATCGATACAGAATCACGATCAATGAATTTTTGGTGCCAAAACTTCAAGATATGCATGTAAACGAAATGTGGTTTAACAGGATGGTGCCACTTGTCATACTGCGGACGAAACAATGGACTTATTGAAAGAACATTTCAACGACAACATTATTACGAGAAACGGACCGGTGAATTGGCCTCCGCGTTCGGGGATACCTGAAATCATTGGTTTACGTGGATAAACCAGCAACGATTGACGCTTTGGAAACCAGTATTCAACGTGTCATTGCTGAAATACGCCCTCAAATGCTTGAAAAGGTGGTCGAAAATTGGACCTCCAGAATGATCTTTGTGCAAAATAGTCGTGGTGGCCATATGCCCGAAATTATATTTAAATCTTAAATGACAAGAAATTATCTACCAAATAAAAAATTTTTTTTGGCCATTTCATAATTTAGCATGTGTTCTATTTAAATTTCAAATCAGCCAGCTCTTATAAAAACACCCTTTATTTCAAGGCACAAAGAAAAGCCAATATCAGTTTTTAGTTATTAAACTTACACTTTAGAGCAGAACAATTATTTTCGGATGCCTCTACACTTTTATCATCAGTACTCATGTGTATATTTGTTTGTCTCCACTTATTAGGTGACTTATATTACGTTCACACTTATCAAATATTTTCCCCGAAAAGCGTAACCACTAAATACTAATGAAAAATATTTTTGTTCAGATACGTGTTTATTTAGTAAAAGAATTTCATACAAAACTAATAGACAGTGTCATGAATCCAATATTATTGGAGACTATTTAACTCAATAAATACATTTTTGAATTGGAAGAAGTTTTTTATTAGTGTTATGTGGTTACGCATTTTTGGACAAATATTTGATAAGTGTGAACGTACCTTTAGGTGAATATGATAATACTTTTTAAATGAAATTTATTATGAAATAAATTTTATTTAAAATAGTATAGCGACAACAAAATGTCAAATAAAAATTTCATAATAATACTATTTATTTATAAAAATTTTATGAGGAAAATGCATGCTGAAAGTGTATCAAACCGATGATTAACCAGTTCCAAAATAGAAGGCCTTTTGTTGTCAAGCTGACCAGACTCAAATTTATACCAACGTTAAAAGCTTGTTTGAAGTGTCTAGTTGTTCAGAATTTATAGAAAACTTTGAAAATTCTTAAACCAAAGAACGCACAATCTTTTTATATCAAATCATTGCAATGCATGGCTACAATACAAAAAACGATACCCGTTCGCAGAAATTGATGGCCAAAAAATGGACGATGAGCAACCTTAACATGATTTGTTTGGATTTTAATCAGCATAACCTTGACATTTTGATTTTTGAAATGAATTGGGAACAAGTTCGTGGGATCGAAAATTGTACTAGTGCAATTTAATTTTATTTCGTTAGTTAAAATCTGAAATAAATTTTCTTTGTATTCTGCAATTTTCAGACAAGTAGAATTAATAAAAACTGAAATGAGGAATATACATCCCTCTGCTGTTATTGAGACAAAATTTTTTCAAAGATACAGAACACACAAAAGAAATTGTGGAGAAAAAAATTTTGGAATCAAGATTTTCAAAATACGAGATATATGTGAATATCCTGAACAGAATGTACAAAAAATACACATGTTGGAAATAGTTATAATTATTGTTGTATCAACAGATGGGTTCGTACTTGTAAATTATTAATTTATACACGTACACACAAACATGCGTGCATACTAACATGCACATATATCAATACCTTTATTTATTGATGTATTAAAGTAATTATTTCTGTTATATGACACCGTAAATAAAAAGCTTTACTTATTATCCAACACAAAAATTGTTTTCAGTGATTGGTAAAATTTTGGATAATTTTGAATGTTTGTTTGTGTTAATTTGAGTTTTCATTTCGGCAACACTGAGAATACAAAAAAGTTTGACTTAATTTATTGATAATGGTGTTCCATAAGTATATAAATAAGCCATATATTTTTTGTGGTACACCTCTAAATACTTTTTCGTCAATCAAAGTTATTGCAACAAAAATAATACAAGATATATTTTCATGAAGATAAGTACAGTGTAAATACTTTTTCTAAAGTTTTAAAATAGAAGAAAATGGAGAAAAATGTTTTGAAAAGTGGCCACAAAATTTGCCATTTCAGTTTTCTTTGGCATTAACTCACAGTTACAATGATATGCAAACCTTCAAGGAAGTTTCTATTAATATTTTATTGGCTGGTGAAAATAGAAGAAAAGTTTCTTTAAGCTGAAAATATTATTCTAAATACGTTTACAAAAACATGTTTATGGAAAAGCAAAAACTTTTTTGTTTCCATTACAAATTGAAGGGCATTTTTTAGCCTTTCAGTATTTCAATTTTATCAGAAGTAACTAAGTGACTTAACAAGGGATCTGAGCTTCTGAAATTTCAGAATTTCGTTTAAAAGACATGCATTTTAAATTGAGTTAAGATTCACTTTATTAACCCGGCGTGAATGAGCTGAGGTATGTCATATCCTAGATAATTTTAAAGCTTGATTTTTTAATGATTTTGTTTTGATAAGATTTCCATCGTGACAGTAGCTGAAGGTAAGGTTACAGAATACGAGGTGAAATATTAGTTTTAGAGTTACGATAGCATTAACGGGAGATAAACAGTTGGCAACCCGACTGGGGTATGGATTTTGTTACATTTTTATACACAAATATTTTAAGATACCTAAGCCAGTAAAAAAATTTGGAAGCACTATGTTATTTCAATTAAATAAAATAAGCTCTATGAATATATTATATATATATTTGATTTTATTTTTTTTTAGGAGTAGGACCAGCACTCAGGCGATGACCCCTACATATGCAGTGCATTGCGCTGGAACTGGGAAAATAGATTTTGGGAAGGAGGATAAAGGGAGTAGTGTCTGTGGATATTCGATTTGAACCTGCTCAAATTGTAAGTGGCGGGCAAGACATCTGCGGGTAGTTTGTTCCACATACGGACTGTTCGGCCAAAAAACGAATTTTCTCTGTAATGCGTAGTGCGATTCGTTGGAATATCGACCACAAACGCATGCGCTCTTGATGAAAAACGCGTTGAATGTAAGAAAGAATGGGTTTCAGGAACAAGTTCCCTAATTTCACCAGAGCACCTGCCATTATAGTAACGATAGAACAACGATACGCACCCCACATTGCGACGGTGCTCAAGAGAGTCAATAGAGTTGGCTACTCTACTGTCTCCGATAAGTTTCATCGCCCTCTCCTGTACGCGGTCGAGTAACTTCAAAATAGACTTTGAAGCACCGGCCCAAACATGAGAGTTGTATTCCATCTTCGGTCGGATGTAAGTGGTGTAAATATTAAGAAGATCAGAAGGGGTGAAGTATCTCTTGCACCGTCTTAAGAAGCCAAGGCACTTGAATGCTTCTTTTGCGACCTGAAAGACATGTTCCGTCCATCTGACATCACACTGCACTTTCATGCCCAGAACATCAAGAGCCCCTGACTCCATAATACTTACACCACCCATAGAAACAGATGAAGCAGCATGGTCATACGTACGTCGATGCGTAAGCATACAACACTGGGTCTTACGGGCATTAAAATCGACCCTGTTCGCCTGACCCCATTCGGAAATCTTCGCGAGGTCACTGTTCAGAACGTCATTCATAAACTGCCTCCTTGTCTCGAATTCAGACGTTGACGGCCTGCAGTTAAATGAATAGGAATGCGAAAGGCTGCTATCATCTGCGAAAGAGTAAATAGGACAGGAAGTTTGGGAAAGTAAATCGTTAAGAAAAATTAGAAATAGAGTAGAAGAAAGAACGGAGCCCTGCGGTACCCCTGAGTTGACTCTGAACTCATCGGATGAGACCCCATCTATAACAACTCGTATAGAGCGATCCCTGAGAAAGCTCGTTGATTTACTGATCTTATCTAACAGATGCTAATATTGATATATGGTAAGGAAACATTTTTATTATATAATTATAAAAACTAAAATGTTGCATCGAACGTTGCGGTATGTCATGTCCCAGATCATAGCTAGTGTTCACCTCACTCACGTCGGGTTAACATAATTATCTTCTTGTTCACGTGTCCAAAATTTATTCAATTCAATTAACGTATGACAACTAAAACGAAAAATTTTTCATATTCGTAAAGACCTCATTTTTTTAATTTTTTTTTGTTTTTATTTTTTTAATTAATAATAAATTTAATGTCAATAATTAAACTTCAATTTATTATTTATGGTTTATTTTTACTTTTCCCACAATTCAGGTGCTAAGTCTCGACTAACTTTGTTCAGTGAGTTGTGTTTTGCTCACTAAACACACTTTTTAGCTACATATGTAATTTTACTCGATTCCATAGCAATTAAGTGTTAATTAAGCAAAAACTTAATTAAAATTTTATATGGTTAATTGAGCTCAATAATGGCAACAATTGCGATAACTTCAATTAAGGTGTATGTCTGAACACCGTATTATGTACCCGTTAAAAAAAAATTGGTTACCTTATTTTTCCAAGAGAATCATTTAATTTTTTGTCACGATATCGGTGTAATTTCTAAAGAGATGGTTTTAAAGACCACCAACTTATTGATTCGCATGTCTTCATAAAAAATGCAAAGGATTTCTAATTATTTGCTTCATAATCCTAACAAAAGCGGATCCTCAGCTGTTTAAAAATTTTTAAAATAATAACACACAAGCGTTTCTGAAGTTATGGACAAAATTAAGTAACAATAATTCATTTGGGTTATTTGATTGGATCCGAAAACGGTTACTTTTTTTCAATAAGGAGGTACACAAAGTGTGTCTCGGATAGTCACGAACAACAAGAAATTAGTCACAAAAAGTTGTACGAGAAAAGCTACAAAAATCATACTTCCAATACTTTATATTAAACTGGGCGGCATAATGCAGCAGTTTGTGAAGGCGCTTCACAAAAATGCCAACTGCTTTAATTTTCTTGCACACAAGTTTGAAGAATTAAGTACAGAAAAATTTAAAGCTGCTATTATTAATAGGCCACTTGGCTTGGACAACTCGCGAAAGATCTCAATTTTGTCAAATGTAGAACTGAAATCGTGTCCAAAGTCTGGAATTAATATATGCTTTCGTTAAGAACGCTTTCCTAGGCAAAAGGAAATTTGGCCACCATGTCGAACTTGCACGAAGTAGGGTGCAACATAAGAATTATAAATCACTTTCTGTACACGTATTTAAACCGATTTCCACAAAATCTGGGTGAGTTTAATGAGAAGCATTATGAAGAATTTCATCAGGATTTTCGAACATTGAAAGAGCGGCGCAATCAGGAATGACACTAACATATAAAAATCCCTCAGTGATCACTTTGAATATTTTTTATTAATTTTACGAAGAAAAATCAGCGCACTTAAAGTAAAATATTCAAGTTTTAAATAAAATAATTTAAATATTTTAAGCCACAAATTTTTTTTTGCTGAATTATTCACACATTTGGCACACAAACCGGATTAATTTATTCACAAATTTTCATGGCAAAAATCTTTTGTGCGCAATTTTATAAGCCGCCAATAAAACACACACACACACATATATGTATATATACACAAAACAAAAAGGTCAAGAAACAACTTAGCAGCCAGCAATTAAACTTTTATTTATTCGCGTGCTCGGGTCATTTCTCTCAGGAAAAAAGTTTTGTATTTATTGTTTGCTTTTATACCCCGTAGAGCTTTTACAACATCAATTTTGCTTGTGCAGCAACTTGAATAAAACTTTTTTCTATGCCACTAGTGTGTAGGTAAATGAAATGTAAATGTTGCACACCGGAAATGAAGTAAACTGCACTGTTTTGTAAGGATGAGGGAAACTCGCTTAAACAGATTTATTAGTAAAAATTATAACTTTAACAATTACGAGGCTGACTAGAAGCTGAGTAGAGGCTGAGTTTAAATATAAAGAGATTTGAAATTTTTAAGGTTGCTCAGTTTAACTATTTTCCCACACAAGTAAGTAAAATTATTAATAGTGAAAATATTGTTGTGAACAACTACAAAAATGTTGCTGCTAAATTTAAAAGAAAATTTTATTGCCTCGAGCTTTTAACTTTAAAATATTTAACTGGTTCATCTATGTGTTTGTATATAAACACAATCCCTTTAAAGTGTTTAACAAGAAGTCTTTAGCTAGCGGAATGTTATTCTTTTCTCTTTTTCGTTCAGTTTGTTGTTTTTGTACAAGCTCAGCAACTATTTGTAGAATCAACAACTACTACAGCAACTACTCACAGCAGTCTGAGTATTTGTCCAAAGTATTCATACAACTTCTTCGTGAAAAAGAAACGCATTCATATGACTACAACTCGAATGTAAAAGTACGTCCGTAGGTTAAACTTGTTCTATCTGGACTTGGTATTTATTTATTTTCATTTTTATTTTTTACTCTAGAATAAGTTTTTGTGCAGAAAAATTTAAACGCATGCAGTTACTCATATGCGAAACGAAAAGAGCCAGACTCTTAAAATTTGGTATACATAAATTTCGAAGGATAGCACAGGTCAAGTTCGTAAATAGGCTGAATCAGGCCATAGAGAAAAAAGTTCCCTAAGAAGAATTAAACCAAACAATCATCCCTATCATGAATAATATTTCCCTCGAAATTTTTCCCTTTTTCCTAACATTGCAGCCATGAACAAATTTCCCGTGAATGATTTCTCGCTAAAATTAAATTCCCCTGATCGTGAATAATTTTATTCCCGCGAGTTTTTTCGCTTTTCCCTTTAATTTATTCACTTAGGTTTTGGTGGGGAATAGAGTAGAAAATCAAGTATTTTCTATTATAATTCGAATATTATAGTTTGCAAAATTTATTTTAGTGTCAGTAACCGTTAATAAGACATAAACTTATATTTTTTTCAACAAATCAATACGCAGGCATATTTGTAAAACTTGTTGCTCCAATTTTGAGCATTAAGAATATTTTTAATTTGTTTTTTTTTTGGTTTCCAAAATGTATCCAAATTATTTTCCTACTAAATATTTAGTCATATTTTTTTAAAAAATTTTGCATAAACTTAAATTTTTCAACACAAATTCTTTTATTTTTCATGTTGTTTTCGGCTTCTTCTCTTTTTTTGCATTCCCTGAGAACTGATAGCGGGAATAATTTCTCACGGGAGATTCACGATAACATGTTTCCCTTCGAGTGGAATAAAAATTTCATGTGAACAAAAATTCCCCTTGTTATTCACGATAGGGGTGAATATGTTTTCAAAATTTTTTTTTTCGATTTTGTTACGGAAATGATATATTTTTATGTCAAAAAATTTGCAAAGCACCGGAAAATAATTAAATTCCATTTTTGGTGGATCGTTGACGTACGACATTATATGAAAATATAGTGTAAATATTTAACAAATTTTATTACTTAAGCCCACATTCCTTAAAAATTAATGTTTTACACCCACTTTGTCCTAAAAAATCTCTTTCGAGATTTAGGTACCCCAAAACTTTACTTTTTAAGCTTTTACGACAAAGGTGAGACGCCTCCCATACGGCCCTTTTCTGAGTGACCTCAAAAAAATTGGGCACAAAGGTGTGTTTTTTTTTTTTGGCCAGCACTCAAGGGATGACGCCTACTTATGCGATGCATTGTCCCAGAACTGGGAAAGTTGGTTATGGGAAGGAGAATAGAGGGAGTAGTGTATGTGGACGTTCGATTTGAACCTCCCCAAGTTAAAACTGGCTGGAAAGACCTCTGCTGGAAGCTTGTTCCACATACGAACCGTTCGGCCAAAGAACGAATTCTCTCTGTAATGCGTGGTGCGGTTCACTGGCAACTCAACCACAAAAGGATGCGCCATATGTGAAGAGGGGGTAGCTCGCAAAAATAAAGGGGTTTCAGGCACCAGCTCCCTTATTTCACCAAAACACATTCTGTTGTAGTATCGGTAGAACAGTGAAACACAAACCACGTTGCGTCGATGCTCCAATGAATCAATAGAGTTGGCTACCCTACTGTCACCGATGAGCTTCTTCGCTCTTTCTTGTACGCGGTCGAGCAACTTCAAGAGCTTCTGATTCGCCAATACCTATACCATCCACAAACACGGATGGCGCAGAATCTTCTGCCAGCCGCCTATGCGTAAGCACGCAGCACTGCATCTTATGAGGGTTAAAGTTAACCCTGTTCGCGAGGCCCCATTCGGAGATTGACACGAGACCACTGTTGAGCAACTCGTTCATTCTTTGTCTTCTAGCGTCTATATCCTCCAGGTATGACCGGCTGGTGAACGAGAAAGAATGGATAATGCTGCTATCATTCGCGAAAGAGTAGATAGGGTTTGAAGTCTGACATAGAAGGTCATTTATAAAAATGAAGAAGAGAGTAGGAGATAGAACAGAGCCTTGCGGCACCTCTGAATTTACCTTGAACTCGTTTGATGAGACCCCGTCTATAACAACTCGTATAGTGCGGTCTCTGAGGAAGCTCGCTATGAAGCGAGAGAAATCATCACCGACACCAAAAGCAGTCAGTTTTGACAGAAGTGCATCATGCCACACTACCAAATGCTTTTGAGATATCTAGAGCCACCACCTTACTCTCGCCGAAACGGTGAATGCAATTACACCATTTTTCTGTTAACAGAGCTGGCAGGTCTCCCGTAGAGCGAGCTCTGCGAAAACCATACTGCCGGTCGTTAAGTAAGGTGTTGGTCTCCAGATACCTCACCAGGTGGAAATTGGTCATACTCTCCATGACTTTGGAAAGTGCAGAACGGACTGCAATTGGGCGATAATTTTCGGGGTACTGCGCCTTTTAAAGGACTTCGGACCTAGCAGATTAAAAATTTTTAATTTATTTACTATATATGTGGAAGTTATTTAAGATTCGATCCGGTGGAATATAACGTTCGCACTTCTTTTTTATTTGTTTCCTCTAGCTGATTTAATGTTGGTACGAGTATAACGAAAAACTCTACTTACGGCTAATATTATAGAAAGTTTTTTTTTAGAATTTTAGTTGTTTTGAATATTGAAAATTTTATTTAGTAAAACTTATATTGATTTCTTCAGCTATCGATATTATTCTAAATATTATTTAAAAATATTTCATTATTATTTAATATTTAATTCCTTTCTTCTTTATAGACTCTTTAAGGAAACGTGTAAATAATACTATTTTTATTGGTTTATTGATCTATATATTTCGAATCTCTCGGTTCATCTTCAGGATCTATTAAAAATGTTTTATTTTAAATTATTTCATAATATTATTTATACACAAATTTTTTTTACCTAATTCCTTTGATTATATTATATGAAAATTATTTTTATAAATGTAAATATATTTTAAAGACATACGACTATATAAAATTTGTTTAATTTAAAAAAAGAAGAAAGAAATTAAACATAATTAATTTGATCCAGAAAAACAAAAGCTAACAAATTTAAGAATTATTTAATATATTTAAAATGAAATTTACTTGTTGATGGTTAAGCAATGTCTATACGCATTTCGTTGGTGTTTTACAATGAAATGCACATAGACAATGCTTAACCATCAACAAATAAATTTCATTTAAAATAGAACTATGACAATGAGTTAAATAAAAAATTTCATAAAAGATTATTTGATATATTAATACATATTTTCCTAAAGAAGTCATCCGAAAAAGTGACGACATATGAAAAAATTTTTTTTTTTAATTTTTATATAAAAAGCCCTCAAGCTGAAAATAAATATTACTTACATGAAATAAGTTAAATGTATATATTTGCGAGTTGTTTAACACTTAAATTTTTTAACCCAAATTTAATGCAAGTGATCATGGATATGTTTTCAGTTGATATCATATGCCCACTGGGGCTAATTCAGGTCATCAGTGAACCTGAATTTGTTCTCCAAAATATATATGTTTAGTATAAATCTCTCAATTAATTTTACTTTGCTAAAGGTTATTCCCAAATTTATGTGTATATTTTGAAATATCTGCTTTCACATAAAACTGTGATTTGAATCCATGACCTTTATACCATATAATGTCTGACAATATTGTAAGTACTCGTAACTCGCAGCAATCTTTAAGTGAGTAAGGTTTTCACGAAAATCTTAGAATAAAACTATAAAATAAAACAATAAATATCTTTTATTGTAACTTTAGGAGCTTTACGAGCTACTCGAAAAACAACTGAAGGAAAGTAAAAAGCTAATTTTTATGTAGTAAGTTTTTTTACGAACATTTATATTGCTACATTAAATCGAATTAAGATTCATAGGCTAATTGTTCGAAATTTGTTTTTAAATCTGAGAAAGACATGATAAATATTCCAAGGCAGAAAGGAAAGTCAACATCAGTTTTATTCAACTTACACAGCAGAGCAGAACAGCTGTTTTCGAAAGACGCAACCCTTTCATCATCAGTGCTCATGTGTATTGTGTTTGTCACCACTTATTAGGTGGCTTAGTTGAATTTGATAACAGTTTCTATTTACACAAATTTTATTGTGAAAAAGAATACGGGAACTGTATCAACCTGATGTTGACATGTTATTGTTATAATACCCGTGTTAACGTTTGATTATTTTTCTTCATGTCCCCTTTTTCTGAATTTTTTGTTCCATCATACCTAAGTCAAACTTTTTTGGTTTGAATTTTATACATAAATCAGAGTTAAATCACATTCAACTAAGCCACCTAATAAGTGGTGAGAAACACAATACACATGAGCCCTGATGATGAAAGGGTTGCGTCTTTCGAAAACAGCTGTTCTGCTCTGCTGTGTAAGTTGAATAAAACTGATGTTGACTTTCCTTTCTGCCTTGGAATATTTATCATGTCTTTCTCAGATTTAAAAACAAATTTCGAACAATTAGCCTATGAATCTTAATTCAAACTAGTTTTTACTTTTAATTTTGTTTCTATTGGGGGGTGTATGACGTAATTAGTTGTATAGTGTTTCTTTATATTTGTTTGTGGTATTTCATAAAAGTAGACATTCCTATCAGTATTAAAATGTTACATATAAATAATGTCCAGTCCACCAAAATATCTTAGGAGAAACAAGCAGTAAAATAAACTGAAAGTGAAAGCATTCGTTTTTTCTTAAATAGGACCAGCTCTCACCGAATGACCCATTTGCGCTTTCTTCGTATCACTGCATTTGAATAAAAATTTAAATGGTTCCAGAGGAAAAGTCAGGCTTTTAAAATCACTCTTTTGAAGTACTTTTCTGTATTAGAAGGGGATCTGCAGGGGTGAACGTTAACCATATTTCGCATGAAAATCTTTGTGAGGCTTGCTGGTAAATAACAACCGACTTGTTAACTTGTAAACGTATTAAATTTGATATAAAGAATATCAATAAAAATTTGTTTCTAATTGTTTTTGTATTTTTTAAGTTTTCTAGCCCACCGTTTATTATATGCAAAAGTAGTGCAAAAAATTTAACAAATGGTATTACTTAAGCATTTATTGCTTAAAAATAGACCATCCCCCCCAATGACCCTATTAACAACAAAAATTTGTTTACAATTTATTATCCCAAAAATTTATTTTTAGTGTGTTATGGCAAAGGTGAAATGTCACCGCGACGGCACTTGCCAAAGCGACCGCCAAAAAATACAGTTTTTATACCCTCCAAAAAGAATTGTACCCCATAAAACAAGTGTGCCCAAAAGTTCCTTATGGAACTATTTCCAATACATTGAAATAAAAACTAAGTTTTATTCAATATTTCTTGTTGTAAAAACAAATGCATACAAAGCGATATCATACGCTAAACAAAAACAAGGTCTTCACTGATGATCGCTGTCGTAAATGTTTACCAGCAAACCTTACGAAAGTGTTGTTGCTTTCCACTTGCTTTTATACAATGAAGAACAACAATAAAATAATAATAAGACAAAGTTGTTTGTGTATTTCGTATTGCTAGTGCTGGGTGCTGTATGCGAGTATTAAAACACACATCCTATAGCAAAGCGCTTTTACAAAAACAAATGAGCATCAAGCGTATAGGGCCTGGGCACTCAGTGATGAAGTCTGAGACGATCTGGCAATGCCCATACGTTCGTTTGTGGAAAACACGATATACAGTCGAATCCGCTTTAACGTAACACGCTTATTGGACAAAATCGGATTATTGAAAGTGATACAAATCTCCGCACTGATTTTAAACGCAGCTAGTCTTATTCACTTCGCATAAGCGAAACATCGCTTTACTGAAAATACCGTATTACTGAAAACCAAAAGCAAGCCCACAACATCGGTTGCATAACTTAAGGCTGAAAAAATTTTGCATGTTTTGTCCGTTAAAAAATTAAATGGCAAAATGTATTTGTCCTTTTCGCTCTTACGTACTCCATTGTATTATTCTATTATATTGTCAATGCAAGTGGCTAGACATTTGATATAAAAAATAATGTTTTACTGATTTTAAGCAGTACGCTTAACTGTAACAAATTTCAGTAACCCGAACTACGTTTTAGAGAAAAATCGGATAAAATAAATTGGGTTTTGGTTATTCCAGTAAAGCGGAGTCGACTGTAGTCTATTTTTGGACCCCATCCCCTTTAGTGGGCGTTGAAGTTACATATTAAAAAAACTAGTGTAAATATTTAACAAACTGTATTCCTTAAGCCTACATTCCTTAACAATTTAATTTATAAGCTTTTACGACGGAGGTAATATGTTCCCTGATCTTCTCCTTGTTCTCGATTGGTTTTCAATTTCTCTCTTTATGTTATACCAACAAAAAGGTCTTTCATAACATCCAGCAAACAGTTGAATGCCAGTAACGACCTACGCCATACGTAATTTGCTACTGGATCACGGAAAAGCTTTCCAAGATCGGAACCTACAAAAGCTAATACTATAATAATTGCTATTTTTTAAATTTCTTTCATCTCTTTGGAAAATATTTTTCGAAGGTTATGATTGTGCTGAATACATTTTGTATTTATTTCTACTTCTATTATTATAATTATAAAAAAAAAAAAAAAAAAAAAAAAAAAAAAAAAACAACTGTCTATCTTCTCATCTTTCCTAATCTGTCCCCTCAATACTATCCCCTCGTTTTCAGTTCCAGCGCAATGCATTGCATATATAGGGGACATCCCCTGAGTGCTGGTCCTACTCCTAAAAAAAAAAAAAAAAAAAATAATTGTTATGAAATTTTTATTTGACATATTGCTGTCACAATACTATTTTAAATGATATTTATTTGTTGGTGGTCAAGCAATGTCTATATACATTTCATTTGTATTTACAAATTGTGAATTCTCAGATGGTTTCGGAAATATTTGCATAAGATATGAACTTTTAACTTTTCAAAACTGTGGTTAAAGTCTACTGATGATTTGGTAAAGCACCAATGAAATGCGTATAGACATTGTTTGGCCACCAACAAATAAATTTCATTTAAAATATTATTATAATTTTTATATTTAGTATCGAAACTAGAAACAAATCGAAACTCTGTTCGATTTTAAATAAGAAACAACATTATCCCACTTATCGCCTTTTGTTGCCAGTTAATGACAAGCGGTGAAATAATAATCGTTAGTGTGATTTAAGCTTTTATAAAATTTTCATCACTGCTGCTGTATAATCTGCCCCATTGTGCCATCAAATAAATACAAACAGTTTGTTTTTAATGCAGTCCTACAAAAAGATATTAAGAACACAGAATATGAAATCACACATGCATACAGCCCGGGTCAGTTGTTGGTTTTTAAGCTCGTCTGCATTTACTGGCACGTACTAATTCTGTTATGAATATTATTTTCCTGATAACGCAAAGTCTAAACAACACAAAAACAAAAAAAAAATCAAACAAATATTAGCAACACTACGTGATGTCAACTATGACACGGAACTATAGCAGAGGAAAATAAACGACTAAAAAATAGTCTTAACGAAAATAAATAACTTTTGATTTATGGAAGCAGCTCTCTTCTGCAACACAAACAGGACTTTTAAGTTACAAATTTCATTAAAGTATTTCGCAACTACGAACAAAAAATTTAAACATGGAAAACGTTTAACTTAATTCAGAACATGTATCTTAAGGTTAAAGTGTTTTCCGCATTTACAAAACAAGGAACTGTTTTTTAAGACAGAAAAGGTTTATTTCTCATAGATAGACTGCCGCTACTAAGTAAACGGCCACTATCAGATTATGGTTATAACTCTTCTGCTTGCTTTATAATTCTGCTGAGTCCATAGGAAATAAATAAAAAAAAAGAAAAGGCTTCCGTTTCACTTTATTAAAGGATATTGTTTTAACGCAAACTATCGTAACCTTAAACACTAAGTGTGCGTGTGTGCACTCATGTTATTGTAAATGTGTGCGTGTAAATATTTTTCCTTTGATATGCTTCACTAGTTTGCCAAACCATAAATCTTTGTTGTGCCTATGTTAGCCGAAACCAGCGGAAAAAAGTGGAAAAAGATAGCAGCTCTCGAAAGCACCTAAATGAAAGGCCGTCATATCAAAAACGCACATTTCTTTTCTTGACCACTGAACACAAAAACCTTTCAAAGTACATGAAGAGATTGCTGTTTGGTTGGCTGTTTGTTTTATTTCCACTGGATTCTTTTTCATATAAATTTCGTTAGAGTTTTGAGGAGTCTTTTATTGTGGGAGTAGTTTTTCGTGTGACTACATTTCGCTTAACAGTTGAGTGTGTGGTGACAGTGTGTGTAGTGTTTGCATATTTGGGACACTTTCGAAATTTTGATTTTTTAAGATTTTAATACCAATTTTGTTCTTCCTGAATTATAAAATAGTTTTAATTAGCAAAAACAACATCGTCAATTGACTCTTTTGTTACTTTTATGCATAAAGAATTTTTAAATTTCCCAACCGTGGAAACGAAATTTTAATTTTTTTTACCAATGCAACTCTTAATGATGAGGTTCATGCAACTATTAATAATGAGGTTTATTTAAGTAAAACTTAAAATTTGTAACCATTTTGGTCACTTTCATGTACTACAAAATATTGCAGTTATCCAACCCTGGAATCGAAATTTTGATTTGTTTTAATTCTGATACCAATTCTGAATTAAAAAATAGTTTTAATTAGTCAAAACCCGACGTTAGTTGGCTTTTTGGTTACTTTTATGTATAAAAAAAATTTCAATATCCCATCCCTGGGAGCGAATTTTTAATATTTGTCTTTTTACCAATGCTAGTTTTCATTGCTTATAAAGTAGTTTTATTTACAAATATCTTAAAATTAACAAAAATTTTTGTCAGTTTCATGTTATACAATATATTGCACGTACAAAAAAAGACTTTCAATTTTAAAGCCCTGGAGTTGAAATTTAATTTCTTTTTTTTTGCTTTTTTATAAATGCAACTCTTCATGAGGTATAAAATAGTTTTATTGAAGAAACATTTTAAATTTTTAACCATTTTGGTTACTTTTATGTATAAAAAGTTTCAATTTCCCACCCCTGGAAGCGAAATTTTAATTTTTAAAATTTTTTTATCAATGCAGATCTTCATGAAGTATAAAGTGATTTTATTTAAGAGAAACTCAAAATTTATAACAATTTTGGTTATTACATGTACAACAAAATATTGCATGTACCAAAAAAAACTTTAATTTTCCCAACCCTGGAAACGAAATTTTATTTTTTTCAGTGCAAGTCTTCTGAAGGTATAAAATAGTATTATTTAAGAAAAATTTAAATTTTTTAACCATTTGGGCCACTTTCATGTACTACAAAATATTGAACTTGTCCAACCCTGGATTCGAAATTTGGATTTTTTTTTGGTCAGTGCAAATCTTCATAACGTATAAAGAGGTTTTGTTAAAGAAAAACTGGAAATTTTTAACAATTTTAGTTGCTACATGTACTACAAAATACGAAACGGGGCGAAAAAAAATTTTATTTCCCATCCCTGGAAAACATTTTTAAAATTTTTAGTTTTTAATACACCATCGAGGCTTCCCAAAGCACGAAATAGGTTTAATTTACAAACTTTAAAAAAAATAATTGATTTTTGGTATAAATTTTGCGTTGAGAAATAGGTGTAAGCTTCCCAGCTCTGGAACCGTACTGCGGATCTTTCTGAACCACTCTAGTTAAGTTCATTTCAATACAACTCTAGTTAAGTTCATTTCCAATCCAACGGTCCAAGAACGAAGTCGCTAGCTCTTCTAAGGGCTTAGGAAAACCCGTACAGACGGACGGACAGACGGACATCGCTCAATCGTCATCGCTATTCATAAGGATCCAGAATAAATATACTTTATGTGGTCCCATGTGAATATCGAAGAAAATACACACGGAATGACAAACTTATACATACCCTTTCACTTTTTTGTGAAGGGTATAAAAATCATTAAAAAGTGCAAACTTAAGTTAAACTTTGCCACTTTAAACAGCAAGTGGAACACTTTCGCTTTAAAAATTCTAATAAAATTTTTATCATCTTTATGACAGACACTTTCCAGACAAAAATCCAACATCACACTCATTTATATTACTTTCATTTGATCATTGGCTTTTGTGTAAAATTATCGAAAGAATCGGTTCGAGTCTGACTATAATTGGCTCTCCATTGCTTAGCAACAAGTACGGATAAGCATTTTCCTTGCGGGCTTTGCCATAGATATTCATATATTTTAATATTTAACATAATTTTGTTGGTTTTAATTTACTGCAATATTCATACAGAATTTTCCTTTTATCAATTTCCAGATGTCTTTAAGTCTTTTTATTTTTCGCCTTGGGCCAGAAGTAGCAAAATTGGTTATGGGAGGGAGGATAGAGGAAATAGCGTTTGTGGACATTAGGTTTGAACTTCCCCAACTTGAAAGTGACAGGAAAATATGTTTGATTACCAAAGAAAACAAATTGTTTAATTAAGCTACTTTAATATTTCAAGCAATTGTAAATTTGACAGCTCTGAAGCTCCCTTTTGGGGTTAAATCACACGATCTTGATGGCCTATTAATTGAGCGATTACGTGAAATTATTTTTTCATCAAAAGTTTCTTTGAATAAATCAATTGTAAAGCCGGCTGTGTACCAAGTGGCTCCGTTCTGTTGGATCCACATATCAACAATATTAATGCCACGTAATTGAGGTACGACAAAATTTCGAATCATGTCCCTATACCGTTTACCATTGACAGTAACATCCTGGCCATCGTCCTTTTTAAGGACATATGGGCATAAAACAGTTGCATTATAAGCGCACCAAACAGTTATTTTCTGTGGATGTACTGGTATTTCGACAAAAGTGGATTCTCTTCACTCCAATTGCGACAGCTCTAGTTCCAGCGCAATGCACTGCTTATCCTGTGAGTGCTGGTCCTACTCCTAAAAAAAAATTCTGCTTATTGACGTACCAAATCAACCAGAAATGGGCTTCATCGGTAGATAAAATTTTGAATAGAAATTCAAAATCAATATCAACTCATTCGCCGAATTGTCGGCGCATACGATGTTTTGTTTGGCTTTAGTTCCTGCACAAGTTAAATCTTGAAAGCTTTTAAGCCAAAATCCTTTCGTAAAACCGCCCATAATGTGGAAGGATATAACCCCAGTTGCTGAGAACGGCGACGAATTGATTGATCAGGAGCATCTTCAATGCTTTCAGCAGCTACAGCTTCGTCAGTACGCACTGTTCGGCGTCTCACGAAATGCACATTGTCAGTAACAGTAAATGTGGTCCGACAACGATCTATTGTTCTTAGAATTAGCCGATCTGAAGTATGATCAGGTACGCCATAAAATGGAAGGAGTGCACGATGAGTTTGACGAAAAGAAAAATTATTTTTATTAAAAATTTCAACAATTTGAACGCGTTGATATGGTGTAAGTCGATTGACAATGAAATTTCAAAGCAAACTAAGCAAAAATCAAATATAACTTGTTAAATGGGTGCTCAAACAAAGCAGTGATGCCAACTCAAAGTTGCGACATCCTAAAAAAAAAACACGCTTTAGATGAGAAGGTAGAACATTTTTATTTTTTTGTAGCGGTTTCTATCTTTCACTTCGCCGGCAATTTTTTGATACAGGGCCGACGAAGGAAGGTGCTGTTATTCTACTCTTTAGAATTTGAAATTGGCAACCGCTGCCAGTTATGATCAGGGACCAGTGAAATGCTGAAACAGGCTGACAACAACTAACCCAACCATGCATTAATTCTCAGCAAAGAAATTCGACACCATATTTATTATTGAGTGCGAAGTAGAACCCAGGATAACTGACTTCTTATTTTCGCGACAACTACTTTAGCCAACAGCATCCTTAAAGGAAGCATAATAATGTATGTTGTACTCATTAAATGTCGTTTATACTTCTGGTTATGCGGACATATTTGGATTTGGCTATTCGGATGATGGTGGGCACGGAAGCTCACCATCCTCCAGTCAAAAGGATATTATCTAATTAATTGAGTATTGTTGTGAGGAAGATTGATTGAGTAATATTGTGAGGAGGAATTGTGCTTCGTAAGAGCGTACCGATATCTAATCTTCTAGCAAATAAAGGACATGGTACATTTTCAATGTTGAAGGGCTTAAAAGGTCCCATACCCAAGAAATGCTTGTTATCGTCTCAGGAAAGATCTGCTAAAAAAGAGTCTGTTAAGGAAAGTATAGTGTTTTATTAATGCAGGTACATAAATTTTTTTATATCGCTAGGGTCATGCTGTCTCCGCTCTTGATGGATTCGTATGTCTATATTAATTATATCGACAAAAAGGTCTGCACAGTTTGTGTTGGATGTAAGTGCCGTTGCATGTAGGTGCCACAAATCTTGAATGTTTGTTATTGCTTTAGAACAGAGTATTTTGACATATTTTTATGTTCCGTGCTTAAAGTAGTTTAAAGAGATTTAATTTTATTTTCTCCCTTACTTCGTGAATAAAACAAATAAGTTTATCATTCTATTGAGAATTTTTTCTTTTCAGTTATGTTTTCAAATACTACTTTAAACGGCACACAGGGCCTGCGATTTGAGCAATATTTTTTTTATATTGTGTGTTACGAATCCTTTCACTGCGTACCAAAAAGGATGAAGATAGATATTTACTATTGTTTTGTTCTTTCTATGTTCACTTACAGACTTAAAAACAGTTCGTCCAAACCGACCACTAATACAATTTTTTTTTTTTTTTGTTACATGATGCTTACACATCCTTAAAAGTGCAACAGTTTTTGTGCAATAAATAAAGAGATGCCACCAAGTACTTTTAAGTATGTGATTCAACAAATGATGTTGCTTCGTAGGTACAGAACAGAGCTCCAGGGTGTGAAGTTACAAAAAAATTTCTATATAAATTTTCACTGAACTCAATAACATATTTAAGAATTAGCAGAAGTAAGTTCAGGCCTAAATTTACTTTTTATATATTAAAAAACTTGTTTGACAGAAGTTGTTTAAATACCTCAAAAGCATTTGTTTATGGAGGAATTTTAGTAGCATTTTATGAGATTGAATAATTATTAACAATAAAGGTGAAATTTTGCGGCATCAGTTTGAAAGTAATAAAAACTTTATAATTGTGTGTGCACATTTTTATGGGCAAATTTGTTTTAATAATGCCAACACAAGATTTAAAACATCGTACTTACATTTACCACACGTGCTTTGAAGACATTGTGACGATAAGAAATACCAGTTGTAACTTACCTAAAACGAAAGTAAGAAAATGTGGTGTATAAATATTAAAGCTGAATAGGTTGATTTTAAATAGAAAGCGAAATTGAAATGGGTTGGGAGGAAGCAACTTAAAATTTATTTGCCAAAATTACCTAAAAGCAAAAGATATTTAGAAACCTCAGCAGAAATTTGCCATTCGAAATGTCATTTCCAGGAAGTGACAATTAAACCGCATTTCGAATGACATGCATAAACGACTCGGTAATCATGTTAAATAAAAATATATTGTCGCTTAAAATGTAAAAAGGTTCATCATCACCTTAAAATTATGATTAAAAATTTAATTTTTCACAGCAGCTTAAAAATATAATAACAAGTTTATTTTTCTAAATAAAAGAAATTTGTGTACCCTCCAAAAACGTACTAGAGGATGCATTTACTTTGTTATTCCATATGTAACGCAGCGAAAGACGATCTAACCATGTCCCCCCGTCTGTCTGTAGAAATCACGATTCAGTCCAAACGGAAACAGCCACACCCCGGAAATTTGGTACAGGTAAATTTGGAAAAATAGCACAGATCAATTTCGTAAATGGTCTGTATCTGGCCCAAAAAGTACATTAATTTTAGAGACTTTTTTGCAATTTTGCTCAGCAAGTTATATATTCTTATATCAAAGAAGTTCCAAAACGTTGAACTTGGAGCCAGAAAATTCTGAAAAAACATTCTTCGTCCTTATCCCTTTAGTGGAAGTTGGCGTACGATATTATATGCAAAAATTATGTAATTATTTACCAAATTGCATTACTTAACCCTCCGCGGTATAAGGATTTTTTTTGGCGCTAAACGGTATAACCAGGTCTGTATAGACCTATATGGCATTTGTATGGAAATACATATACAGGTGTCCTAAAAGTGTGTATAAATGAGTTTTATGACAGCAAAAACACAGAATTAATAATAACAAGTAAAAACGTTATATTCGACCGGGTCGAATCTTAAATACCCTCCAAATATTTAGTAAGTGAATTTGAAATCTTTAACTTGGTGGGACAGAGTTCCTTTATATAATATCGTACGTCAACGCCCACTAAAGGGGGCCGGGTTCAAATATATACAATATCATGTTAGACCGTCTTAGACTTCATCACAATTCTCTTTGGAGGGTATAAAAACTGTATTTTGGCGGGGTCGCTCTGGCAAAGGCTGTGGGGGAAACATTTCACCTTTGTCATAAAACTCTAAAACTAAATGCTTGGGATAATTATATACAAAATTAAAATTTCTTTTTTTTTGATAGGTTCATTTAGAGGGCAAAGGGGGAGAGGGGGTAGGGCAGAAACAGGTAGACATAAAACTCTAGAGATAAATGCTTGGGATGATTATATACAAAATTTAAAACATTTTTTTTTTTTGGTAGGGTCATTTAGGGGGCAAAGGAAGAGGTGAGGGGGGGGGAGGTAGGGCAGAAATCGGCAGTCATAAAACTCTAAAGATAAATGCTTGGGATGATTATATACAAAATTAAAAAAAAAATTTTTTTTTGGTAGGGTCATTTAGGGGGCGAAGGGGAAGGAGGGGGTAGGGCAGAGTAGTACCAGGTTTCGTCTCAGCTTCGTCATTAAAGCTTAAAAGTGTTATTTTTAAGGAATGTAGGCTTAAGTAAAACAATTTGTTAAATTTTTATGCTATTTTTGCCTATAATAATGCCCACTGAAGTGGGCGGTGTCAAAAAATATTTTTATTTTATTTAATGGCTCCAAGTTTAAGGCGTTGGACCGTATTTGACATAAAAATATCTCATTTGCTCAACAAAATAACCAAAAAACTATAAAAATTATGTTGTTTTTTCTGGGTTGGTTTAGTTCTTCTTAGGGGAACTTTTTTCCCTCTTGCCCGATTTAGCCCATCTTCGAACTTAACCTGCTCTAAGTTTTAAGATATATTTATGCCAAATTTTAAGAGTCTAGCTCTTTTCGTTTGGACTGAATCGTGATTTCCACAGACGGACGGACAGACGGACATGCTCAGTTCGTCTTAGATTTCATCACTGATCAAGAATATATATACTTTATGGGGTCTGAGATGGATATTTCGATGCGTTACAAACGGAATGACAAAGTGAATATACCCTCCAAATTCTTTTTTGGAGGGTATAAAAACACATCTTAGTTATCTATATACGCTATTTTATTAACTAGAAGTAATCAAATAAATTTTATGCACGGCATTCAATACATGAGGACCTGGTATGTAAATGCTGTAAACATACCGGCATGCAATGAAACCGTGTTTTTCGTTGCTTTTTGTCCAATTTATAACAAAGAGAACAAGATGGTCGACTGGAAGAAGATACGGCACGGAATGGTTGGCCATCTATCCGAAGGCCTACAGCTACCAGGAAAATAACAAAATTGGAAAATTAATTTGAAATTTTAATAAAATGAATGAATATGATCTTGTGCTGCTATTATCAAATCAAATTCCCACGGTTCCTGAAACTGGACTTTGACGGCCCATAGGCCATGCCGTGCCTTCATAAAATTCTTCCAAGTCGTCATCATCGTCATAAATACTCTCTATCTCAATAGCTAAGTCTGTTTCATCATCACCTTCGAAAGGAGTACTTTTATCGGGATGTTCATCATCAGCGGCTAACCACAATCCTAACCTTACTTCCATTTGGCTTCACTCTACTTCTGGTAAACATAAAAATCTTGCGGCACAGTTCACAACGTCCATCATATCATCGGTAGCAAATGCGGATGTTATTTTTGTATACTCAAAGATAAATTTATTCTAAGCATTTATTTATAAGAAAACGAAAAACATTTACCGTTTGATTTTGTAGAAAAAATCCAAATAAATGTTATTCACTAAAAGTACTGAATATTTAGACATTTATAGAAATAATACAGTTATACTTCTTTACTTTTGGTTTTTCTTGAAAATTTCAAATGAGTACTCCTCAGATTATCTGCTGATATATCAATATTTTTCTTGCGCTATATTCAATATTTGCATTTTATATACATATACATTTATATGTTCTTTTCCAAATACTTTTCAAAAATGGTTTAAATCACCTGCCACTCATTCATCCTGTACAAATTATTCATAGGTCTGCACAGACCTGGTTATGACGTTTGAACCAAAAAATTTGAAAACCTGGATTAACGCGAATAGCACTGATTTATTGTTTATTATGTCTGGAGAATGATGCTCCAGGAAGTCGTGGAAGGATTTGTTTCTAACATGAAAGACAATAAAGTCATACATAATTTTATATGCAAAAGGTCTGCACAGATCTGGTTATACATCCAAGGGTTAACCCTAGATTCCTTAAAAATAAAATTTTTAAGCTTTTCGATGAAGCTAAAAATTCCACTGATGTCTGAAGTCCTCATTCTCTCTTTTCTAATTTTTTTTTTATCTTGGACCAGCACTTAGGCGATGATCCCTACTTATGCAGTCCATTGCGCCAGAACTAGAAAGGAGGGGATAGTATTGAGGAGACAGATGAAGAAAGATGAGGAGATAGAGAATTTTTTTTAGCTATTTCAACCTTTTTTCCTTCGCCGGCTAATTTTTGTTACAGGACCGAAGAAGGAGGCAAAGCCTTCATCATTGAAAACAGGCTGGCAACAACTAACACAACAATGCTGATCAGAAGAATTCCACACAATATTCATGACTCAGCTCAGAACCCTCCGCCTCATAGTCTCGTGTTCTACTACTTCAGCCAACAAAAACTTTTTTCAAAAATATCACATATCTTTATAAACAAAAACAGATATCGGTTTCTTCTATTAAAAACCAAAAGATTTTTGGTTTTTAATACCAAGTCAATTCTTCCTGATGAATAAAATACCAAAGAAACCAAAATTAGAAATCTATTTTCTTACTTTTTTGTACCAAAAAAAAGTTTCAACTATCGAACCCTAGAATCGCCTTATTTATTACTTTGTATTTTTATTTTACCAAAAATATAAAATAGTTTTAATGCGCAAAAAACCAAAAAAGTAATCAATTTTATTATTCACAGAAAATCCCAATATTAAGGAAATAGTATGGTTGCTTTTGTTTAACAAAAATATTTCGATTTCCTAACCCTGGAATCGAAATTTAGGTTTTCTGACCACCAATTTTATTCCTTCTGAATTAGTTTTAATTATTAAAAAATATCTGTTTCTTATTGGGTTACTTTTATATACAAAAAAGAACAGAACGCAATTGTCCAACACTGGAAGGAATTTCTAATTTATTTGATGTTTAATACATTTATGTAGTTCTTTTCAAAGTATGAAATATGTATATTTAACTAAAAAAAATACAAAAAAAAAAATATTTTTGCTAGTTAATTTTGTGGCTTCCCAGCTGTGGAGCCATATTTTGGGTTTTTCTGAATTCAACGACAGTATACTTACGTTCATTTCCAATCCATCAGTATAAGAATGAAGTCTTTAGCTCTTCTGGAGGAAAAACCTATTTCATTTACAGACAGACGGACATCGCTTCTTCGTCATTGCTATTGTATAAGGATATAGAATGTGTATATTTTATGGCTTCCCATATTAATATTGTGGAAAATTCACACGGAATGACAAGCCTATACCATTCCACTTTTTTATCTGGAGTACAGCTCTGGCCAAACTACCGCATTCGATATCGATCAAAATGCCTATTATATTCAATTTTGATCAATATCAAGTTCCGTAGCTCGGCCCTTGTCTATTTGGCTTTTCTGATAACAATTAACTTCTTTAAAAATGTATCTTCAAATCAAACTTATTTTTCGTAACTAATTTAACCGACTTCTATATTTGTAGTAGGTTTTAAATTTATTTATATTTTTCTAGTTCGGCAAACTTAAAAATTATTGTGAAGATGTTCTTTACAGGCGAACACTTAATTACAGGAAGAGACGAAAGTACGAGTACAAACTTAAAAGTATTTATATGGCTGCATATGTTAAGCAACTTCATAAGTGATTGTGTTCTTTTTTATAACACTGTGTTAAAATCTTTAAATTCATACTAGAGCCGCTTTGTGGAATTATTATTGAACAGGCATATCGTTATGTATGCATGAAAGTGCAATAAAAGAAATTCCCATAAAAAACTCATACCTACAAAATTGTATTTGAAAACATGCCAAATTCTGACACGACTTGCATAAACATGTTGTACGATTATGACTGAATATTACATTTGGGTGATTCACAACATAACCTTATATCTCATATTGCCCTAATATTTGGGGTTTGTGCGAGAGTATTTCTATTTATACACCAACTATACAAAAATCATAACATTCTGGGGCCCAATTACCGCATTCGGTAACGATGTAAACTTTAAAAAAATTAAATGGAAATTTCTATAGATATCAAATAAGGTACCTTCACCGCTGTTCTTTATTTTGTCAAAATAAAAGTGTTAAAATTTTCAAAAATTTCTGATAGTTAATTATTTTATTAAATTAATTGCTTATAATTATTAGGTTAGTGTTTTTTATATAGACAAGAAGAGTAATAGCTCTTGTCCAGGTCATACAATTGGCACAGTAATGGCCTGGTGCGTGCTGTTAAATGAGAAAAATCGAAGCCCCGACAGTACGAACTCTATATTATTCATTTGTTCTTTTCGGGTCAATACCTCTAAGCCGAATAATGTCTGGTAAAGTATCATCCCCAAAAATATATGGATCTCTGCTGGGAGAAAGCTCCATTATCTCTTTATTTTAATGGGTTAAACAGATTTTCCTGATATAATTTATGCGGGTAAGCCATAAAACTTATATATGTTCTGCCCAATCTCTGAATTAACAAAGCTGGGAGACTGCTCTGAGAAATTGAATAGGAATATACGATCGAGGCTGAAAGGACACTTTGGCTCGAAGCTTATAGAAAGTTTGTAAACCTACTCTAGTTTGACTCCCGAGGATCAACCAGCAAGGTGGCCCTGGTACCACGGCTTCGGGTATGCCCAGAATATTTTTTCCGGGCCCGGATATTGGACGAGGTCTGTAGTTTCTTACCAAAAGTTGCTGGTAGAAACGCTGTGCAAAGAATGATGCTCTGCTTGTGTTAGTGACTTGTTGGACTTTACTCTAACCGATAGTAGTCATTTGTATGAGTTGTTGCGAGGTCACCGGATGCTACGGAGGTGGTGCCAGGAAGTCGGTGCTGGAAAAACCGGTATAGCTCTCGTAAGGTGCTTAAACATGGTACCACCTTGCCTTAAATGAAAAAGTTGTTACCCGCATGCATGGCTGGTCCGAGTGCGATCAGCGTTGATTTGGCCGCAAGGTATCTGTATCCTTATCTTATCTTTCGAGTGTAAGATAGACAGAACATGGTGTGGTGTAACCGGGAGAGAAGGTAACGCAGCATTTCCAGATCAGGACCTTTTTCTACTGGGTTGTAAAACTAATGTTGTACGACCCAACCTCTGAATTAATAGAGCAACGAGCGTACTCACGAAAACTAAAAAGGTTAAGAGGTTCTGGATATAATTACTAGGTTTCGCCAAACTTTGACCTTTACTGATAACCAATACAACTTATATGTTATCGCCTACAATATTTTTTTAGGCGGATGTACCGGCACCTAAACTTCCACACAGCGCCAAAGTCATTAGTTTGATTTTAGTCTTGACCATTAACCTAAATTGGTACCGCGTGACCTGGTATGCCCCACAGATGAAATGTTTACAATAGGGTAAAGTGAAGACTTTCACCAGAAACCAAGATGCCACAGTTCTTTGTGTATGTGGTGCCGGTATGACCCGTAGCGATGATTGTACTCGTACACGCATGTGGTATAGTTCGTTGCTTCCTCGCTAGTTTTGGTCTCCTTCGGGAATGCAAGTCGTGGTTATGGTTTGTTACCAAAAATTTTGGAAATTTGGAAAACAATTTATTTCTAAATGAGAAATGGGTGAAACCTAGAAACAGACTGCTTGAATTAGAGAAAATGCCAGTTCTTCTCAGTAGTACGAAAATGCATAATAAATTGTTAGATTAAAATAAATGTCAATTATCATACGGAATAGTATTTCAATTTAATAAAATGTGTTCTAGCTCAGCGTTGCTAAGAATTGTATGGAAAATTTTCCGGAAACAAAAACCAAACTATGTAAGTATTTTCATCGTAACATTTTATGTCTATATTAAATTCAGAAAGACGTGATAAATATTCCAAGGCACAAAAGAAAGTCAACATCAGTTTTTAATCGTTTAACTTAGGCCGCAGAGCAGAACAGCTGTCTTCGAACGCCACAACGTTTTCATCATCAGTGCTCATATGTATTTGTTTGTCACCACTTATTAGGTGGCTTAGTTAAATATGATAATAGTTCTTATTTAAACAAATTTTATTAGGAAATTGCATACGAGAACTGTATCAACCTGATGTTGACACATTATTGTTTTAATACCCGTGTTACCGTTTGATTATTTTCTTCATATCCCATTTTCTGAATTTTTTCTTCCATCATACCTAAGCCAAACTTTTGTGTTGTGAATTTTTTTATACTTAAGCTACCTGTTGCTAATTTACGAAATACGAGTTTACAACACCTAGTGAATACCCTAATCACAAATGTTGTAATATGAGTGCAAGATAACAAAGTACTCTCTACTAAACACCCATAAAGATGCTACCAAACAACTCAAGGACTTCTGGGTTGTAATAAAACAGCCAGGCTGTTGCAATAAAATCAAATATTAAATATATAAACAGAACGTGTATGTGAAAATAGTCATAAATTCTGACAATTTATAATGTACATATAATAATTGGCTAACATCATGGTAACCAGAATCGAATATGAATTTGATTTGTTCTTTTTTGCAGCACTTGGAGTCTGGCTTAGGAATATATTAAATCAAGCAGCTAATATTTTATCTACGTCGAAATATCATCAGGCATATTTATAATTAAGTTCTAACTGATCTCTGTTTACCATAAATTCAAATAAATTTTAAAATATTAAATTTTCTTTCTGCCAAACAAGTTCTTATGAGTTACGAGTGTCTTACAGCAAACGCTCGAAATGTGCTTGGCGTTTCATCAATAACTTATTTATTAAATTACTTGGAGTGCAACATGCTAGAACGTCTCCTTAAGGAGGATTATAAATATATCTTATACGAGTGTGTTTTGATGCAAATACATTCATATCTCATCAATTTGTTATTGTGTTGCATGTTGTTCCCAATTCATTTATTAACGTATTTATTTCATTTTATGTTATATTTTTTTTTAAATTCTATCAATCAAATAGGAAAATAACAAAATTATTTATGCCCATATTTTAGCTGAAATAATTTATTCCCTCACATACTCGCCCCTAAATATCAGTATTAGATAATATTTATTTACTGTGTACAAACAAATTAGATTTGTTTATAAGAATAGAAGAACTTATTTTGTGCATAAATATACAAGTTATTATTATTACAGTTTATGTCTGTCTCTTCCTTTTCTAGTCGGGGCTCTCATTACCATGAATGCCATGTATTCCGAAGTATAATTGTTTAGCAAATGTTTTATTATCGTCTATTCACTTTATTGTTGGTAGTTAATTTAATGCATATTAGTAACAAAGCCCAAACATTTGCTTTAGCAGTTATTTTAAAAACTTTGTTTGAACTTTCTGTTATTTCCAGCTCACTTCTCGCCTTAAATTCTTTCCAAGTTAAGCGTATGTTTCCCATAGCTGGAACTATGTTGTAATTCTTCCTAAAGTATTTCATTCTTGATACAAGAATGTGACTGAAAGTCCACCGTGACTGGTGTTGTGTCAGGCGGCATATTGAAAAAATTATAAGAAAAACAGCTGACCCTAAAGGCCTTTCCTGCATTCCTGCTAAGTTCTCTGGTTTTAAGTTCCTCTAGCTCAAAAATCAAGTTTGATAGAACGCTATTATTTAAATTTTGAAACTTATATAACTTTGAATGAATCCGAAGATTCCGACGTCATCAGCGGTGGTTGATGTAGTTCTTTTTCGATTTCCATAAGCGAATCGAGAACACTAATTGATCACATATACTCGTATAATATCGGAGTTTTTCAAAAAACCCACATTCTTCGTTCATGATATCCCACGAACGCATCGACCGATTTTCAACCGGTTTGAAACGACCGACGTTGTTTTTCAATGTCAAGAGCTGAGTAGACTTCTCGAAATCTTTCAATACGAAATAGATCCTATTTACAGTAAATCTAAGTTCGATAGAACTCCTTCAGATGACACTTGCTTGGTTCGAACGATAATTTATCGAATATGTTCATACGAGTATATAATTTCAGAAATTTTTTTTTTAAATCACTTTTTTCGAATTTTTTCTTTTACGATATTTCACGAACGCATGAACCGATTTCGAACCGTCTTGTGGAGATCAACATGGAGCTGAATAGTTTTTGGAAGCGGTCGACAAAGCCGTGACACTCGTAATAGTCAGGACACCTTTTTAGGAGCTCAAAACGTCGAGATCTTGAAAAAACTATTTTTGTTCAACGGGACCAGTAACTTGTTTTTTGAAATATTACATTTTTTTAGTGAGAAGTTGAAAAAGCAATTTCGACTTAAATCAGAAACAAAACATGTTTCAAAGAAATCCGCCGGTGCACCACAGTGTGAATTTAAGTGTTTACCATCACCACCGACCACACTTGGAATCCAGACCATTGTGACACCAACTTCTGACCATGGAGTGTCATAATTCACATACATACAACTTTCTGAACAGTTTTTGTTCCCATCTTAAGGCCCTACTACTCCAGTATCTATACAGCATGTCGCCAGTGACCAGGGAATAACCAACAAGACAGATGTCTAGAAAACGTATCATATTTGTAGGTTCAAAACCACACTTAGAAATTGCTACCAACCGTCAAATCGAAGTTCGAAGTAACAATCTGTACCCACAGGAGATTTTGACACATTCTACAACCGATAAAATAAAAAGTATTCCTCGCAAATTTTACTGGATATGACAATTTCGAAGTAAAACGATCGATATGTATTTTTATACCCTCAAAAAAGAATTGGAGGGTATATTCACTTTGGCATTCCGTGTGTAACGGTGCGAAATATAGCTCTACGACCTCATAAAGTATATATATTCTTGATGAGTGATGAAATCTATGACGTTCTAGCCATGTCCCTGCGTTAGTCCGTGCGTCCGTCTGTGGAAATTACGATGCAAACCAAACGAAAAGAGCCAGATTCTTGAAATTTGTTATTGAGAAATTTTGAAGAATACCACAGGTCAAGTTCATAAATATGTTGAATCGGGCAGGAGGGAAAAAGTTCCCCTAAGAAGAACTAAATCAACCTCTAAAAAAACAACATAATTTTTTGAATTTGTGTGTAATTTTGTCAAGAAAGGTCTAAAGCATTAAACTTGGCGACAGAAAATCATAAAAATTCATTTTTGGACCCCGCCTTTAGTGGGCATAAGATATTATATGCAAAAATAGTAAAAAATATTTAAGCCTAGATTCTTTCAAAATAAAATTTTTTAGCTTCTTTGATGAAACTGAGATCTCTGATCTCAGTTCCAGAGTTGGGAAGCTCGATGCAAAATTTGTACCAAAAATCAATTTTTTTTTAATGTTTGTAAATTAAACCTATTTTGTGCTTTGGGGAGCCTCAATGGTCAATTAAAAAACTAAAAACTAAAAAAATAAAAAAAAATTTCCAGGGATGGAAAATCGAAATATTTTTGGTTCATAAAAGTAACCATATGAGTTCCCAATTTTGGTTTTTTAGTGAATTAAAGCTATTTTATATATCAGAAAATATTAAATTAGTATTAGAAAATTAAAAATTTGGTTCCAGGGTTGGAAAATCGACATTTTCTGATTCATAAAAGCAGCCATTTTATTTGTTATTTTTGATTTTTATGATGAATTATACGTACTTTATATATCAGAAAGAAGTAAACTGGTATGAAAAACCAACAAAATCTAAAGACGATTCTACGGCTGGACAATTAGAACTTTTTGGGGTACATGAAACGGAATTTTTGTTTTGTTTGTAAATTAAATATATATAATATTTTTGAAAGACGTTCATAGGTATTAGATATAAGAAAAGCCAAACATTTAGTTTCCTAGCTGAAAAATTTAAACGTTTTCTTAAATATAAAAGTAACCGATAACATCATTTTGATTTTTTAATTAAACCTACTTTCTGTTTTGGCAAGAAAGAAAGAAAGAAGAATTACATCTGTGAAGGGTATTTAAGATTCGGCACAGTCGAATATAGCAGTTTTACTTGTATTTAAGCAAAGGTGAGATGTCTCCCTCACGGCCCTTCTCGGAGCAATCCCGAAAAAATATAGTTTTTGTACCCTCCAAATAAGAATTTCAGGATGTACTCACTTTGTCATACCGTGTGTGACGTAGCGAAATATCTATCTAAAATCCCGTAAATTATATATAGTGAATTTGGTTAAGCTAAATTCTGAAGAACAGCACAGGCCAAGTTCATAAATAGATTAAATCGGACCAGGACTGAAAAAGATACCCTTAGAACTTATCCACGCTTTTAAAAAATACATCACTTTTTATACCCTCCAAAAAAGAATTTGGAGGGTATATTCACTTTGTCATTCCGTTTGTAACGCATCGAAATATCCATCTCAGACCCCATAAAGTATATATATTCTTGATTAGTGATGAAATCTAAGACGAACTGAGCATGTCCGTCCGTCTGTGGAAATCACGATACAGTCCAAACGAAAAAAGCTAGACTTTTCAAACTTGGCATAAATATATTTTAAAACTTAGAGCAGGTTAACTTCGAAGATGGGCTAAATCGGGCAAGAGGGAAAAAAGTTCCCCTAAGAAGAACTAAACCAACCCAGAAAAAAAAATTTTTAAATTTTGTATATAATCATCCCAAGCATATATCTTTAGAGTTTTATGACTGCCGATTTCTGCCCCACCCCCCCCCCCCCTCTTACTTTGCCACCAAAATGACCCTACCAAAAAAAAAATTTATAGGCAAAAATAGCATAAAAATTTAACAAATTGTTTTACTTAAGCCTACATTCCTTGAAAATAACACTTTTAAGCTTTAATGACGAAGCTGAGACGAAACTTGGTACTACTCTGCCCTACCCCCTCCTTCCCTTTCGCCCCCTAAGTGACCCTACCAAAAAAATTTTTTTTTTAAATTTTGTATATAATTATCCCAAGAATTTATCTTTAGAGTTTTATGACTGCCGATTTCTGCCCTACCCCCCCCCCCCCCGCCCTCTTCCTTTGCCCCCTAAATGACCCTACCAAAAAAAATTTTTTTTTTTAAATTTTGTATATAATCATCCAAGCATTTATCTTTAGAGTTTTATGACTGCTGATTTCTGCCCTAGCCCCCCCCCCCCCTTTTTCCTTTGTCCCCTAAAATGACCCTCCCAAAAAAAAATTTTTTTTTTTAAATTTTGTATATAATCATCCCAAGCATTTATCTTTAGAGTTTTATGACTGCCTGTTGCTGCCCTACCCCCTCCTCCCCCTTTGCCCGCTAAATGACCCTATCAAAAAAAAGAAATTTTAATTTTGTATATAATTATCCCAAGCATTTATTTTTAGAGTTTTATGACAAAGGTGAAATGTTTCCCCCACAGCCCTTGCCAGAGCGACCCCGCCAAAATACAGTTTTTATAGCCTCCAAGGAGAATTGTGATGAAGTCTAAGACGGTCTAGCAATGCCCATGCGTTCGTCTGTGGAAAACATGATATTGTATATATTTGAATCCCGCCCCCTTTAGTGGGCGTTGACGTACGATATTATATAAAGGAACTCTGTCCCACCAAGTTAAACATATCAAATTCACTTACTAAATATTTGGAGGGTATTTAAGATTCGACCCGGTCGAATATAACGTTTTTACTTGTTTATACTTTTTTTTAAATTTTATTAAGCAAATGATATATTTTTATTCAAAATAAAGTTCGAAGCATTGGACTTGCAGCCAGAAATTCAGAAAAAAATCCATTTTTGGACGTTGACGTATTATATGCAAAAATAGTTTAAAAATTTAACAAATTCCATTACCCTACATTCCTTAAAAATTAAGTTTTTCAGCTTTTTATCTTCCCCAGTCTAACCGCAGCAGCTTAAACATTTTTAATTTGTTTATTAAATATATGGAGGGTATTTAAGATTCAACCCGGTCGAATATAAAGTTTATAATTGTTGAAGATTCAATTAGCATTATTTTAATTTATTTCAATTTGTTGATGTTATTAGTGTATAGAATAATAATTATCCATCTATAAATTTTTTGTAAATTAACAATTGCATTTCACATTCTGTTTCATTTCTCCATAGACTTTTCAAGTAAAAACGAAATGATTTGTTTCTTGCCAATTGTTATTGATGGCTAATAAAAATTTCATGCATGTCTCTTAAATTTACTTTCTGGTAAATTATTATACTTCATGCTGTTGGAGTGCAATAAATATTAAACCCTTGCCTACTTCAATGGCCATGTATTTAAGTATATACACGTATATAGATTTGTTATATAAACCACGTTTACAAATGCTGCTTAGTTGCGAGCACTACACAAATATAAATATTTTTTAGGATGTTCATATGTCTCATATCTGCTGCGATTTAAAAGCTTTAATTGTATCTTCTAATTTCCTAAAACACCCTGAACATTAAACTTTAAAAGCACTGCAGCCTCCTTTAAATGACTGCACTGTATGTGTGTGAGTGTGTGTTCTGCTTAACTTTGGATAAATCCCCAGAGTTATAATGACTCAATAAATGAAATTTTGCTAATGTACGAAACTTATGGGCATCCAACAAATTTGGGTTAACTTACATTTAACTTGGGCACACAGGACACACATTCGCAAACATACTTGCAGGCAAACAAACTATAAATCTTAATGTGTTTGTGCAAAACGATAAATAAAACGAGAATTTAGTGTCTTGTTATTGTGTGGACTTTTACCTGCAAAATGTTAAAATGTTATGGGTAAAATTAGTCTATAAAAAAAGCCAATAATAACACGGCAACAAAATATTGTATTACCAGGGGTCAATTTGCAACAGTGAACGATTAAATTGCCCTGGTTGATTGTGCTTTTCTTTTTTGTCAGTTTCGGCTGGAATATTAAACTAATATCTGTTCAACTGATCAAGTTTAAAATTTTCCAATAGATATTAAATTTCTATACAAATATTAATTATTTTCTTGTTTTGTGTTTTGAAACTTCATAAAACATGCTGCTAATTAGACAATCAGTTATTGCATTGGCTTATTAAATAGAGAGATTTGAACTGGAAAAGGAAGAACATAAAATGACAAAAATATCAAATATCAGAATTTAATTATCAGGCCGAGTCTTGGCATATTTTTAACGCAATTAAAACGAAAAACAAGTAAAAGTGCCGAATCTTACATACACTGCACTGACGTACGACTGGTTGTGTGTGTGCACTCATCCACTCCAACACTGGAAGCATATTTATGATCTTTCTAAATTTACATATTTATTTAACTCTTCCTATAATATTTTATCAACAAAGAAAGAAATTTGTGTTGTTCAGTTACTGTGATATTTCAAAAAAAAAAAAAGTTGCAACTCTGAATCTTTCTTTTTGGCTTTCCTTATTTCTAGTACCAATAAACTTCTTTCAAAGATATTAAACTTGTTGAGTTTAATAAAAAAAAAAATTTTCTTTTGGTTACTTTTGTGTATCAAAAGAAGTTCTAATTGTCCAACCCTGGAATAGAGTTTTTCATTTTTTTTTTTGGAGTTTTAATACAAATTTAGTTCTTCGTCAAGTACAAAATAGATATAATACACAAAAAATTAGTAACTTATTTGATAACTGCTGTGTACCAAAAAAAAAATTATTTCGCAACCCTGGAATCAAATTTTCATTTCTTTTTTTGTTTTCAATACCAATTTTATTCCTTCTGAAGCAGAAAATGATTTTAATTCACAAAGAAAACTAAAACTCGCAGCTTAATTGGTTCCTGTTGTGTACAAAAACAAAAAATCCTTTCTCTAACCCTGGAGGCGAACTTTTTATTTTTAATTCTAATTTAATTCTTACTGAGGGCATAATTCACAAAAAAGAAACCGTAACTTATTTAGTTACTTTTAAATTTAGATTTTCGAACCCTGAATTCAAATTTCCGATTTTTTTATATTCTAAATATTAATACAAATTTAATTTTCCGCGAAGTATGAAGTAGGTCTAATTAATAAACAAACAAAAAATAGTTTTTGCTAGTTAACCTTTTAGGCCAAAGTACCTCTAATCTTCCCTGCTCTGGAATCGTATTTTGTATTTTCCTGAATCTCAATATATTAAGGCTCATTTGCAATCCATCATTGCAAAAATAAAATCTCTACCTCTTTTGGGGGTTTTGGAAAAACCGATTCCAAGTACATATTATTACTATTCATAATTATCCAGAACTTATATATACTTTATGGGGTCCCATATTAATATTGAGGAAGTTACACACAGAATGAGGAACCCCTATATAAACCCTTTCATTTTGTATGAACTTAAAAATATTTATATGACAAACGATTCATAAAGTGGATGGATCTCTCTCCACGTTACAATATTTTTACTTACGGGGTTACTGTCTCAAAACAAAAATGCTCCTCAAGCACCTTAAATTTCATTTCAGGAATCCTTAAATTTAATTTTAGAACAATATTTACAAGTTTTCTTGCTACTTTATTTTGGTACCTCTTCAGTTTATAATCAATTATAAATGTAGTAGCAAACTCAGTGAACGATAATATGAGTAGAACACTTCGGTAAAATGTATTCCAGAATATGAAGACCTGTTTAAAAAACTAGGTGGGTTTCAAATTTCCTGCACGTATCAGCACAGGGGGTTAGTCATTAAAGCTTAAACATTTCACTTTTGAGGAATGTAGGCTTAAGTAAAATAATTTGTTAAATTTGTACACTATTTTTGCATATAATAACGACCACTAAAGTGGGCGGGGTCCACAAATAATATTTTTTTATTTTATGGCTCCAGTTTAAGGTGTTGGACCGTATTTGACATAAAAATATATCATTTGCTTAACAAAATTACAAAAAAAAACGTTAAAAATTAGTTTGTTTTTTAGAGGTTGGTTTTGTTCTTCTTAGGAGAACTTTTTTCCCTCTGCCGCGATTCAGCCCATCTCTGAACTTAGCCAGTGCTGTCCTTCAAGACATATATATACCAAATTTCAAGAGTCTGGCTCTTTTCGTTTGGACTGAATCGTGATTTCCACAGGCGGACATGCTCAGATCGTCTTAGATTTCATCACTGATCAAGAATATATATATATATATATATATATATATATATATACTATATGGGGTCTCAGATGGATATTTCGCTGCGTGACAAACGGAATGACAAAGTGAATATACCCTTTGGTATATTCACTTTATAATATACCTTATACTTTTGGTATAATCACTTTTTTGAAGGGTATAAAAATTTCATAAAAAATAGTTTTAGTCTCAAATGTTCACTAATAAAATATGTATGAAAGTTACTTTCTGTAAATACTTTAAATTGTCACCCTTAAACCCCTGAACCGATTTAGATAAAATTTGGCATAAGATATTTTGAAATCCGAGGAATAACATAGAGTCGTTTTTGTTTTTGGGAAATGAGGTGGTGTAAAATGTCTATTTCGAAAGTTAAAATCTGGCCATAATATTTAAGTCCTAAGCATTTGGTATTGCGTTCAAACTACTAATTTAATAAATTCTGGATTTAGCAAACAGGTTGTTCAATATATTTGATCACAATAAATTAAATCTCTCTTAGGAATAGCTGTATTTGTTGTTGTAATACGGTGTTCAGATATGACACCTCAAATGAGTTTTTCTCAATTAATGCATTATTGAGCTCAATTAGCCATATTAAATTTTAATTAGGTAATTGCACAATTAACAAATAATTGTTGTAAAATTGGGTAAATACTAAAAAGTATATTTAGTGATCAAAGCATAACTCACTGAACGACGTTAGTGGAGACTAAAATGTGGAAAAAATAAAAAAAACTTAAACAAAATATGACATGTTGGAGTTAACTCATTGATATAAAATTTATTATTAACAAGTAAAAGTGCTATATTCGGCTGTGCCGAATCTTAAATACCCTTCACAGATGTAATTCTTCTTTCTTTCTTGCTAAAACAGGAAGTAGGTTTAATTAAAAGATGTCACATAGTTTTACTTGACGAAAAAATTTTAATTTTTAAAATTTTTGGTCACTTTCACGTACCATAAAATATTTTATTTGTTCAACCCTGGAGTCGACATTTTTGATTTTTTAAGATTTCAATACCAATTTTGTTCTTCCTGAAGTATAAAATAGTTTTAATTAGCAAAAACAGCAACTTCCATTGCCTATTTGGTTACTTCTATATATTTCCTGAAAACGAAATTTAAATTTTTTTACCAATGCAACTCTTAATGAGGCAGTAAATAGTTTTATTTAAGAAAAGGTTACATCTTTTTGGTTACTTTCATGTACTACAAAATATTGCACTTATCCAACTCTGGAATCTAAATTTTGATTTTTTTTTTAATTTTTGATACCAATTTTGCTTTTTCTGAACTAAAAAATAGTTTTAATTAGTAAAAAACCGACGTTAGTTGCCTTTTTTTAATTTCCCAGCTCTGGAAGCGAAATATAAATTTTTTTACCAATCCTAGTCTTCATTAGGTATAAAGTCGTTTTATTTAAGAAAAACTTAAAATTTGCAACCATTTTGGTCACTTTCATGTACTACAATATATTGCATGTACCAAAAAAAACTTTAAACTTCCCAACCCTGGAAGTGAAATTTTAATTTTTTTTGTTATATTTTTAACCAATGCAACTTTTCATGAGGTATAAAGTTGTATTATTTAAGAAAAATGTACAATTTTCAACCTTTTTGGTCACTTTCATGTACTATAAAATTTTTTTTTTTTTATTTTTGAATTTTTAATACCAATTTTGTTCTTCCTAAAATATAAAATAGTTTAAAAAAACAACGTCAACTGCCTTTTTGGTTACTTTTATGTACCAAAAAAATTCCAAATTCCCACCTATCTAAATTTTTAATTTCCCATCCCTGGAAAAAAATTTTAATTTTTTTAGTTTTTAATAGACCATTGAGGCTTCCCAAAGCACGAAATAGGTTTAATTTACAAACATTAAAAAAATAATTGGTTTTTGGTATAAATTTTGAGTCGAGATATAGGTGTAAGCATCCCAGCTCTGGAACCGTCTATCAAATCTTTCTGAATTTCAATACCACTCTATTTAAGTTCATTTCCAATCCAACGGTCCAAGAACGAAGTCTATAGCTCTTCTGGGGGCATGGGAAGCTCGAGTTCACGTACAGACAGACGGAGATCGCTCAACCGTCATCGCTATTCATAAGGATAGAGAATATATATACTTTATGGGGTCTTATATTGATATCGAAGAGATTACACACGGAATGACAAACCTATATATGTATACCCTTTCACTTCTTTGTGAAGGGTATAAAAAAAGATTTTGACTTGAGGTCCTTATGAATACGAACAGTTTTTATTTTTAATTGTCATACGCTAAATTATGCATAGGCGAACAGGAAGATAATTCTGTTAATATAGTGAATATTGATTCAATTAAAAATGCATGTCTGAACACCGTATAACCTTTTCTAACTCCTGACAAACAGCAGTTTATGTTATTATCCACTCTAAAATGGAAATAATTTTATATATTTTAAATAAATACTTTAAAATTATGGAAAGACTCCCATATACAAAGTGATTGGAAATCACATTATTTCACGTAAAAATCATGCAAATTGCTAAGGAAAAACTGCGGAAGTGGAGGAATTTTTGGTAAATTGTCAGCATATTTGAGTTGGCAATACCCAACTTAGCACAGAAAAAAATAAGGTTGCATTTCATAAATTCCACCTAAAACCAATTCAACAACAAAATCATTTTGTATGGTAAAACCAGGTTTTGACGTCAAGACTATTAAATCCACGTCCGCGTGAACATACTATTATTAGCGAATGCAAATATGAGAATAAATATTAAAAGTAATTCGCAAGTGCAAACGTTAGTTACGCTTCTAATTTAAACTCTTCCAGATTACATGTGTGTATGTGTGTCATCAATTGTTTCGCTTTTCCATTGGCACTGCACATGCCAAAGTCTTTAACATAAAGCACATACTCGTATGTGAGTACTCACATGTGCTGTTTGTTGGTAAAATAAAAATAAAACACAAAAACGTGTTTAATTTGTAGCATGTGGCAAGCAAGCAATTTACGTTGCCACGAACTGAAATACAAATGTATCTACAAATTGAAATACAAATGTATCTACACTTTCAAATTCCCATTGATGATAGGGCAATATTAATGATACTATTGTTGTTTTATTACTGCTGTTGTTGTTGCTTTTGTCAACTGATGACGACGATGATACAATATCACATTTTGACATCAATTAAATTAATATCCAAGAATACTAGTGAAGTGAATTTGTTTAATTACTCAAGTTGATTAACACCGACTGAAAAGCACTATACCCTACTACTGTTAACTTCAGGGGCAAATAGATTCTATTTTTTTATTTTTTTTATTTTTTTTTGTTATATTAAGTACTTTTTTGTAATGCTTGGTTTTCACTATGTTTTCACTATGTCATTTTTGTTGTCAGTTATGCAAACATAGATGACGCCATATGACAACCCGTTTTCATACAATTGCCAACAATTTGGACAATTTGACAACAAAAATGACATATGAAAACCAAGCATAACTTTGAGCACAAGCTACTCGTAGCTATGGCTACAGTTTAGCTATGAAGGCCTGAAAGAAGACAGAAAATACACTCCAGCATGTTGTGGCATCGCAAACAAACAAAACGGTGCATGGCTCCACTAAAAGCATGATCTCAAAATATATAAACATAAAAATACATTTGACGGAGAATCATAGGCTTTTGTTCAGATATTGTTGTCTACCTCTGTTAAATGATTCCTGATAATAAGAACTTTAAAATATATTTTTATTTAATTCACAACAACAAATTTATTAATATATTTGCAATGAAACGGAATATGGGCATCAGTTACCACACGAGGAAACTGAACAGGGAAGGACACCCGGGAAACAGCAACCGTTTTAGAAAAGTTTGGAAGAGGTAGCTATGACTGTTGCTGGAAAGGTAACAAAATATTTTTGTTTTGCAATGGCTAGATCGCGGCCATCAATTGACTTTGTCTATAAGGGGCGATTAAAACAGAAGTTACTAAATTTTGAGCTGAACATAAAAAAATATTATTGTACAAAATATGGATGCAGTTTTATATAATAAAATTATTAGAAAGCTAGACTATATAGATTGTTTCCTATTGTTATACCTAATTTCCGTTCGGAGAATAAAAAGTACAACCAGCACTTTGAACCACTTCCTAGACTTAGCAGTCTGCAACATATATATCAACAACATAATGAAAAGGATAAAATAGTCCTCATAGTATTTCGAAATGATGTAGAAGTATTCCAACATCTAGGACAATATATTACTCCATTCACGTCTACAGCCTACTACTCTGACCAAAGGGGTGAATATTGTTGAGCAGCCTCGATTTTTTCAAGCAAAAAATGTGTCCCTCTCAAGCTGTTTATACGTTTCACAAAAAAGTGAAGGTTTGGCATTCCGTGTGTAATTTCCATAATATTAATATGGGACCCCATAAAGTATATATATTGTGGACTGACTGACTGCTGGGTCAGAGTTCCTTTAAGGTATCTCGGTGCCCAATTTTAAAACTAGGTTTTGATACGGTCACTCCGGGAAGGGCCGTGGGGTAGACATCTCAACATTGTCGTAAAAACTTAAAAAGTAAATTTTTGGGTTAATTAACTGTAGAAAAAAAAATTTTATAGGGTCATTTAGGGGGCAGAGGGGTGAGGATAGAGGAGAGGAAGATCAGAGAACATCTCAGCTTCGCTACAGAAGCTGTAAACTAAAATTTTTAAAGAATGGAGGCTTAAGGAATATGATTTTTTAAATATTTAAAGTATTTTTCCAAGTAATATGTTACTTCAACGCCCACTAAAGGCGGCGGGCTCCAGAAATGGATTTAACGGATTTCAAGAACCTTTTTCCCCCTGCCCCGACTCAACCCATTTATGACCTATCTATAACGAATTTTAAGAATCTGGCTCTTTTCGTTTTAACTGAACTACGATTTCTATAAAGAGACGGACGGACGCGCTCTGCTAGATCGTCTTATATGTATATCAACACTGGTCAAGAATAAATATGGTGTATTAGAGGCATATTTCGCCGCTTTACAGTTCTTTTTGGAGGATGTAAAAATTAAGATAAAATATCGCAAGTGCGAATTTACATGCTGCAGAAAGTTCCACTTCAGCTGTGTAGGATACAGCGCCCCTTTTCTTTTCTTTATTTTCTGCGTATGACAATGATATTGATCGACTGTCCTTGCGAATTACTTTGAATGTTCGATCATAATGCTGGAAACATTTCACTTGCTGCAGAAACAGTTCTTGTGTTGGCAAAACTCTTGATCACGTTGTAGCGCAAGTACTACAATTTCTATTCAGTCAAGACAATTATGAACAAAACGGAGATATATAATGAATCCACTTAATATCGACGAAATCCACTTAAATATCGACACGGTTGTAAACAAGTATTCGATCCTCACTTACAAATCCGGTTCTGTAGATCTGGAGAGTTACTCTGTAATGCGATGCGAATGAAAAACTGAACGCATTTGCATGCTATTTACATTGAAATGGGAAAGCATTTCCTTTCGCATCGCATTAGAGAGTAACCCCTCAGCAATTCGACCTTTTACTGTCTCAGCACAAACACACTTTACAGTTTTAATCAGTTTAACTGCATAAGTTAAAAAATTTAATTAAATATTTCAGCAATTGAATTGTGTCCTGAATCTTTTTTCCACGTATCTATTTCACAAACATTTCAACAGCCTTAAATTTACACCCCCGACATGTGTAGTGTATCATGTTAAACTTAATTGTTGTTTAATTATTTCATTTGCAGTTTTTGTGGTATTTTTAAGTATTTAAACTCTTCAGTAAAAAGTCCAATAATGAATTTTACTGACTGCTGCCATTCAAATGTTGTCGTTCTGTAGGCAACTGAAAACATTTAAACGTCCAGTTAAACGGCATATAAATTCTTATAAAAAAAACTTTGCAGGCATACATTTTCGTATCTGTTAACAAATTCTGTTTAAATGTGTAAGTGGATTTCTAAATTGTATAAATTTATTGATTTTAAATCATATAAATTTACTTATTAGCTATAAAGTAGACTTTGCACAGTGGAATGGTATTAGAAAAAAAAATATGGAAAACGGGGTTTTCCGTTCACTATATCTAACGAACGCATTAACAGATTTTAACCCGGTTGACGGTAGTCGACTAAGTTTTTAAGTGTCAAGAGCCGATTAGTTTGTGGAATAGATCAATAGAGTTAAAGTTAAAATATATTTTAAAACAATTAAAAACGATATATTCGACCGAGTCGCATCTGAAATTACTTCCAAATAAGAGCAGCATGACTGAGACGCCTTTCCATCAGCATAAAAGCAATTTACTTTATTTTTGCATTTAATATTTTAAATCAATGCGCACAAAAAGGGACGCAGATAAATTAACAGTTTTTAACATGCTGGATCAGAGTTCCTTTAAGACATTTCTGTGTCCAATTTAAAACTATTTTGACAGGGTCACTCCGGGAAGGGTCGTGATGGGGACATCTCACCTTTGTCGTAAAAACTTGAAAAACAAATTGTTGTGGTAATTAAGTGCAGAAAATAATTTTTTTTTTATAAAGGGTCATATATAGGGGGCAAATGTTGGTGGTGGGGTAGAGCAAGGTAAAATGGGAAAATATCTCACCTTCGTCATAAAAGCCTAAAAAGTTAACTTTTAAGGAATCTAGGATTAAGTAAAACAATTTTTTTATCTTGGACCAGCACTCAGGGGATGACAGTGTATTGCGCCGGAACAGAAAGGAGGGGATAGTATTGATGAGGTGACAAATGAAGAAAGATGAAAAGACAGCGACTTTTTTATAGCTATTTCAACCTTCTTACTTCGACGGCTAATTTTTCCTGCAGGACCGACGAAGGAGGGTGCTGTTACACTGCTTTTAGTACATGATAGTGTCAGTTGCTGCCAATTATGTTCAGTGAACAGTGAATATACCTTCAGCATTGAAACAGGTTGGCAACAACTAACACAACTGTGCACTAATGCTGATCAGAAGAATTCAACACAATACAACATGACTCAGCGTGGGCTTGAATTCAGGACCCTCCGCTTCATAGTCTCGTGCTCTACTACTTCAGCCAAGAGCACCCAATATGTAAAATATTTGCGCTATTTTTTCGTGTAATATGTTATTTCAACGCCCCATTAAAGGGTCCAAAAATTTATTTATTTTTATTTTGAAGCTCCAAGTTCAACGCTTTGGACTTTCATTAACATAAAAATATATCATTTGCTTAACAAAAAAACTTAAAAGGTTCTGTGGTTTTTTAGAGGTTGGTTGAGTTCTTAGGGAAACTTTTTCCCTCTGGACCGGTTGAGCCCATTTACGAACTTGACCTGTGCTATCCTTCAAAATTTATTGGTATCAAATTTCAAGGATCTAGGTTAATTAATTATTCTAATAAGAGTAAAATACATTATATATGGAGCTTAAATCCATTGCACTGATCTGCCATATTAGAAATTAGTTAATTTTGACTGTGTCGCGATTTCCACATACGATTGGACGGACGCGACGATGGTAGATTTCATCACTGATCAAGAATATATATTTTTTATGGGGTCTCAGAGGTATATATCGCCTTGTTACACACGGAATGAGAGTTTTGACCACCAGCAGCCACTCAGCCAGGATCAAGTCTTGATACTTGAACGGACTATAAAAAAAAGTTATTTGAGTTTCTTAATGTATCAAAATTCATCACCCACGCTGTATATCGTAATCATGATGCTTTTTACCAAAACTTAAACCGAACATATTCGCACATGCTCCAACAAACAGTAGAATAAACATGTTCACATTCATAAATAGACTGATTGAATTTGCTAAAAATCAGTCGAGTGGAAATAAGAAATTCAGTTCAGTCTTCTATTTGTTTTCATTTTTTGCATTCCTATGAAATGCTTCGAATTCTATATTCACATGCACAAGTTAAGTTAGTGGTAATTCCATTTATTGGTGTAACTCGAAAGGCAAACATGACAGCTACGCAGTTGTAGCATGTCTTTATATATTTTTAAATTTTTTTTTTATATACGAAAATATATTTTAAATAAGAAACAATCAAGTGTGTACAAACATGTGCTGCCAAATATTTTGATAACTAAACAAGAGAAATTTGTAAAACTCCATTTTCAAATAATATCTAAGTTTTTTTTTTTTTGTTTGTTATACCTATAACGTTTTCTGACATACACGTTTCTACCACAAATTGTATATCTTTTTCAATACAATTTTAAAAATAACAAGTAAAAGTGCTATATTCGGCTGTACCGAATTTTAAATACCCTTCACAGATGTAATTCTTCTTTCTTTCTTGCTAAAACAGGAAGTAGGATTAATTAAAAGATGTAACATAGTTTTACTTGATAAAAAAATTTAAATTTTTAAACTTTTTGGTCATTTTCATGTACCATAAAATATTTTATTTGTTCAACCCTGGAGTCGAACTTTTTTTTTAATACCAATTTTGTTCATCCTGAATTATAAAATAGTTTTAAGTAGCAAAAACAACAATGTCAATTGCCTATTTGGTTACTTTTATATATTTCAATTTCCCAACCCTGGAAACTAAATTTAAATTTTTTTTACCAATGCAAGTCCTAATGAGGCATGAAATAGTTTTATTTAAGAAAAACTTAATATATGTAACCATTTTGGTCACTTTCATGTATTACAAAATATTGCAGTTATCTAACTCTGGAATCGAAATTTTGATTTTTTTTTTTAAATTTTTGATACCAATTTTGTTTTTCATGAACTAAAAAATTGTTTTAATTAGTAAAAAACCGACGTTAGTTGCCTTTTTGGTTACTTTTATGTATAAAAAAATATTAAATTTCGCATCCCTAGAAGCGAAATTTGAATTTTTTTACGAATTCTTAGTCTTCATTAGGTATAAAGTCGGTTTATTTAAGAAAAACTTAAAACTTGCAACCATTTTGGTCACTTTCATGTACTACAATATATTGCATGTACCAAAAAAACTTTAAACTTCCCAACACTGGAAGTGAAATTTTAATTTTTAGTGTTTTATTTTTAACCAATGCAACTCTTCATGAGGTATAAAGTAGTATTATTTAAGAAAAATTTACAATTTTCAACCATTTTGGTCACCTTCATGAACTATAAAATATTGCACTTGTCCAACCCTGGATTCGAAATTTTGATTTTTTTTTGGAAATTTTTGATACCAAAATTGTTCGTCAATTGCCTCTTTGGTTACTTTTATGTATAAAAAAATTTTAATTTCCCAACCCTGGAAGCGAAACTTTAATTTTTGAAATTTTTTTATTAATGCAAATCTTCATGAGATATAAAGTAGTTTTGTTTAAAAAAATCTAAAATTTTGTAACCGGTTTGGTTATTACATGTACTACAAAATATTGCTTGTACCAAAATAAACTTTCATTTTCCCAACCCTGGAAGCGAAATTTTAATTTTTTGTTTATCAGTGCAACGCTTAATGAGGTATAAAGTAATTTTTTTTAAGAAAAATTTCAAATCTTTAACCATTTTTGTCACATTTATATACTATTAAATATTGCATTTGTCCATCCCTGGATTCGAAATTTTATTTTTGAATTTTTGATACCAATTTTGTTCTTCCTAAATTATAAGACAGGCTTAGTTAGCAAAAAAAATGCAACATCAGTTGACTGTTTGATTACTTTCACGTATAAAAAAATGCAATTTCCCACCCCTGGAAGCAAATTTTGAAATAAAAAATTTTTTTTTGGCCAATGCAAATCTTCATGATGTGTAAAGAGGTTTTGATAAAGAAAAACTTAAAATTTTTAACAATTTTAGTTACTACATGTACTACAAAATACGGAATATTCCGAAAAAAAATTTTAATTTCCCTTCCCTGGAAAACATTTTTAATATTTTAGTTTTTAATAGACCATTGAGGCTCCCCAAAGCAATTATTTTTTCTTAAAAAATAATTGATTTTTGGTATAAATTCTGCGTCGAGAAATAGGTGTAAGCTTCCCAGCTCTGGAACCGTACATCGGATCTTTCTGAATTTAAATGGCACTCTATTTAAGTTCATTTCCAATCCAACGGTCTAAGAACGAAGTCTCTAGCTCTTCTGGGGGCTTGATTTCACGTACAGACGGACGGAAATCGCTCAATCGTCATTGCTATTCATAAGGATCCAGAATATATATACTTTATGGGGTCCTATATTGATGTCGAAGAAATTACACACGGTATGACAAACCTATATATACCCTTTCACTTTTTTGGGAAGGGTATAAAAAATTAAAAAAACTACTTTGTTTCAATACAAAAAAAAACATAATATTAAATAAGTAGAACATTGATTTTTGCTACAAAAGACCAACATGGCTAATTACACAAATTTAAGATACGTTCACACTTATCAAATATTTGACCAAAAAATCGTAACCACTAAACACTAATGAAAAACTTTTTAATTCACAAAAGTATTTATTAAGTTAAATAGTGTTCCAATAATATTTTATTCGTGATACTGTCTACTAATTTTGTATGAAACTGTTTTAATTAATAAACACGTATCTGAACAAAAATATTTTTCATTAGTATTTAGTGGTTACGCTTTTCGGGGCAAATATTTGATAAGTGTGAAAGTAACTTTAGGCTTATGCAAAAATCTGGAACCAAACCTATTAAATTAATTTTTATACAAAATAAAAATGTTAATTTTTCATTTTCATTTTTTTCACTTTTTTTTATCGTTTAATAATTTGCAAAGTGCTTATTAACTTTAATGCACACGAAAATAATTATAAAGCTCTTTTTTTAAATTTGTTCATACATCATTTTGCAAACGTTAATCTAATTCCACTTATATGTCTTTAAATTTTACCTCTAACACTCGTATTAGTATACGTGAATAGATTTATTCCGCTGACATTAAAAACCCAGGTCGATCGCAGGTTCGAAAAACTGATTTAAGAAAAAAATAAATTTTTTTATATGACCCGAGAAGCTGCATCAATAGCCGCTAATCAAATGGCAATCGATAGATTCATCCTAAACTTAAAATTGTTTGAAAATTAAAATAATAGTGTTTTATCAAACTCTTATTAGGCTTCTGAGATCGAAGAGCTTAAAATTAGCCGGAAGTTGCAGGCATGGCCTTTAGGGTCAAACGTTTTCCAATTTGTTTCTCTAAATCACCAATGAACAAATGCGTTTGTAAAAAAATCTAGTGGCAAGACATCTGAAATTAATTAAATTTAATTCTTTTAATGAGATTTTACATCACGAATCCAACGAATTTCTGCTTTTATACTTAAATGTCGACTCACAACTACACACTGAAACTTCGCCACTATTCAAATATTAAAAAAATATAAATTTTTATAAAGATTTTGGAAACTAAAATATTTCTGTTCTTGAAGAAAATATTAAATTTTACTGCTGACAACAAAACTAAAGCTCCAGCAGGAAGCCTATTTCTCATATCCTTTTTTTAATCCTAATGTCCTTAAAGCAGCTACCTACGCCAATGTAAATAGATAGAAAAAACAATATCGAAAGGTAAATTTACTCTGCTAAGCAGGAAACAATTGCCTGAAATATTTGTGCTTAAGATGCTGTTCATTTCGACTGAAAATCTTTACAGGATTTTGTTTTTTTTTTCTCTTCTACCACTAAGTTTTCCTGTCTATGTGTCTCTCCCTTCTTTAACATCTAACTTCTTTTTCGACTGGGTGTATAAGTACTTCATATTTCTGCAGCTAGAAACGTTTGGATCTTCCGTTAACACGCCGTAGTGTAGCTTATTTGCTTTAAAGCTATTCATGTTGCCTAAAGTTGAGCTGAGATGAGATGAGTTGAGTTTCTTTTCATATGAGTGTTTGTAATATCCTTAAGGATAAATGTTTGTTGGTTGCAAATGAAGTTTTACATCAAGCATAGACAGGAAATTCATCTTCGTCAGGGTTTTAGTTTTTTCGTTTTTTTGTTTTTATAAATTTGTGTGGCTGTGCTTATGATTGCAAGTATTTTTCCTCTTCATTTTTAGTTTGTTTATTTTCTTGTTTGCCACAAGAATGTGCACTCAAATCATAATAGAGTTTTGGTATTGAAATTTTGGGAGATAAAGCTGACTTTTTTTGCAAGTTCTTCCTGTACTCGTTTTTGTGGATTCAAGATATTTTGCAGTTTTTTTCAGACGAACAAATTATTTAAGGCATTTGTGGCTGCTAACTGCTGAGAAAACTGAAATCCAACTGTTAATGAATGCAAAGCGCAAGGTTACTTTTGGAAACATTAGCTATTCACAAGGTGGTGTCTTTTTTTAATTTTACAAATTTATCTTAACGAATTTCATTTAATTATGCGAGTGTTTAACGAAAGTTTTACAAAAAATATATAAATAAATATCCAGGGAAAAATATGTTAGACCAATAGCCGGAAATGTGTATGCATTTTGTCAGTGCCATATCGCAAGATCTACATTCTTATATCCTCCAGAGAAGAATTGGAGGGTATGCGCACTTTTTAACGCTGCGAAATATCTGTCTAAGACCCCATAAAGTGTATATATTATTGATCAATGATGAAATCTAATACGATCTGGCCATGTTCGTCTGTCTGTGGAAAACACGATACAGTCCAAACGAAAAGAGTCAGACAATTGAAATTTGGTACAAATAAATTCTAATGGATATCCCAGGGTATCAAGTTTGTAAATGGGCTGAATCGGGCCAGAGGGAAAAAAGTTCCCCAAAGAAAAACTAACCAACCTCTAAAAAGCAACATAATTTAAATTTTTTTTTTGTAATTTTGTAGTTTTATATCAAAAAAGGTCCAACGCATTTAACTTGGAGCCATAAAGTCCAAAAAATTAATTTTTGGAACTCGCCCCATTTAGTGGGCGGCCCTTGCCAGAGCGACGCCGAAAAAGACAGTTTTAATACCCTCCAAAAAATAATTGGACACCAAAAAGAATATATATTCTTGATCAGTGATGAAGTCTAAGAGCATTGTCCTTGGAAACACGATATAGTCTATTTTTGGACACCGCCCCCCTTTAGTGGCAGTTGAAGTTACATATTATAAGAATAAATAGTGTATATATTTAACAAATTATATTCCTCAAGCTTACATTCTTTAAAAATTTAATTTTTAAGCTTTTACGTCGAAGGTAATATGTTCTCTTTTTTTGGACCCGAAAATGTGTTTAAGTCTATTGCATAAAATTTTAATTCACTTATAAGCCCTTTAATGTTTGTAGATAAATATGATCTGGTTGCCTCACAATAGTACTGCTATACATTTTCTTGAAGCTATACTTGAGAGGTTGTATTAAAGAAACCAACACAGGACAATTACCCTAAGCTCCACGCTTTTGCGAATAAAAACAGTATTTATCAATAATTTTCATTTACCCACCGGACAAGATTGGTGGAGATTGAATCCGGAAGGCAAATAATGAATAGTGCCTGTGATCTCATATTAGTCTCGGAATGGGACCTAGAGAACGGGTCCAAGTTTTATTCAAATAAGACACAATGATGCGAGCTTATGCATAGCCGTTTGGTGGATGATGCTGCCCCATCCGTTATGGGTGGTATAGGTATTGAGGAATCAGAGTCTCTCGAAGTTCTGGGTATGAAAAAAAAACTATGTGGGTCCGAGCACTGGGGAGATGTGTAAACATCTAGTAATGAAAATTTTTTTTAAGTTGGACAATTATAAGTTAATGAAAATTAGTAGCTACTATTGCACACTAGATGGTGCTGAGTGTAGTTCTATGCAGCTGTTAAGTTTCTCTGTACTTCTTGTTGTCCGTATGATTACACTAATACACTCATACATAGCTCACACCGATTTGATCTTACTCTAAATTTGTGATTGTATTGTGAAAAATATTTTTACCCCCAGCGTATAGATGTTTACACATCAAAAAATAAGTATGTAAGCACGTGAGTTTTTTGAAATGGTGAATGACAGATTTCACTGTGTATAGTCTCCTCATCATCTATAACACTTAGAAATTAGAATTCAACTCTCATGTATAGCCTAGAATCTTTACTCTATTAACTCTCTTTACCCAAAAATCCATAATTTTAGCGAACTTATAACTCAAGGCGCATCCATTACTTGAGGTACCATTGAACCGCATCGCATAAAGGAAAGTCATACTGCAGCTAAACGATTTATAAGTAGAATAAAAATCGTTTGTCTGCGGGGGAAGTTCAAATAGAACGTACACAAAAACAACTTCCTCTATCCTCCCTCCTATTAACAAGTTCCTTTGTTCTGACACAATACTACACTAATGTAGTGATCATCCCCTGGGTGCTAGTCCCATACAAACGAACAAAATATGCCTTAAGTTAAGATATCTAAATTATCTTAATTAGGGCAATTAACCCTACCAAAGACAATGCCATGCAAAATTTACCGATCCCTTTCATATACAATTCCGGAACTCTAACTAGATGCTATTCCCTGAGAACCAGTCACGTCACTTGAATTGTGATAGTTTTTCCTTTACCTGGATTTTTTGTGAGGGAAAAAGGTTTCAATTCGAAGGGAATATTTCATTATTTTGCTTAGACATTAAGTTGGTTATTAAAACAATTAGATAAGTGAGCACTAACAACTATTTTTCGTTTTATGTGCTATTAAAACGTGTCTTTTAAGTTTTAATTGGCGAGGGGCATAGTGCACGAACACGAGTCTTAATACGCGACTATGAGTAGTTTTTTCAATCACCGTCCATGCTGCTTTAATAATATAATAGGTGTTAGAGAACAAGCACAAATATAGATTTTTAAGCGATAGCAAACAGTGATTTTTCAGCGATTTTCTTTTTGGCAACACTGTTTTTGGCAGCTCAGCTGTTTTCGTGTGACATGTTACTGTCAAACATGTTCTGTTTGGACTACCATTTAACCATGAATTCACGTAAAAACGAAAAGCGGTTGCAGATTATTGAATTTTGTTATCAAAATTCGTGTTCTATGAACAATTTATTTCACGTTTGGGCCCGATCAATAGGCCGCCTAGGTCGAGGGATTTAGCTACATTTTAGACTATTTTAAGACACATTTCTGTAGATTTGATGTACTGGAAACCCATATTGAAGAACTTATTCGTGAGACGCCGGCCGGGGTCAACATTCATATAAAATCAACTTTAAACATTGAATTATGTCTCGTAGATCGTTCTAACGACTCAAATAAATTTTTTTTTTCATTTTTCTTAATTTTATATATTTTTTTTATTAAATCCGAAATTTCTTAAAAACAGCCCTTATTTTATAATGGATATGCATGTTAAGAACGATCCTATTAGCATTTTTGCAACTAACATGCGATGTCATGATCAGTGTTACCACAAGAAAAACGCCTTTTTTTAAGGAATTTTACTATTAATTTCATTTACGATTTTAGGCTAATTGTTAGCATAATTTGAATGCACAAAAGAAAGTCCATATCAGGGAAGTTACTGTGTAATTTGATTCGAAAAGAAAACTGTTCGAGTTTGTATGTTATTAATATTGTGATTCGAAAGCAATTGCTATGGAACCGAATTGCCCAGTAACACCCCAATTTTTAATTATTCAACTTGCAGAACAGAGCATTACAGCTGGTTTCGAAAGCCGCTACACTTTTATCATCAGTACTCAAGTGTATTTTGTTTGTCACCACTTAATGGTTTAATTGAATATAAAAGAAGTTTATATTTATAGAAATTTTAATGTTCTAATATTGTTTTAGCAAAAAGATCCACTTTAGATAACAAAAACAAAGTTTTGAAAAGTTAAGTAAGTTAGTCATATTTTATGCACATACTTCTGAAACCCGTCAGAGTCTACTGACGATTTGGTAAAGCACCAATGAATTGCACATAGACATTGCTTGACCACCAACAAATAAATTTCATTTAAAATAGAATTGTGGCAATATGTCAAATAGAAAATTTCATAAAAAAGAAACTTTTTATTGTTCTCCAATATAATAATATTCATATATCTCTGCAGAAGCTACACATTGTTGGTAGCGAAAAATTGTGGAATAATAAAAATGTTTTAAAAGATTTTTTTATATACAAAAATAAAGTGAATATTATTGCTCCAAAAACATTAGAATATAAAAATATAAAAATTTTATTAAGAAATTGTATGCGAGAATTATATCAACCAGATGTTAACACACGGATATTAAAGTTAAAAAATAAACAAAAGTTCGATAAAAACACTTACATAGAAGTTTAAGCAAATTTTAAAAAAGTAACCAAAATATAAGATTTTCATGATTCCAAAAAAAAAATCTTCTCATCGAAATTCTATTTTCACAGCTACGATATCAATTTGTTAACACTTCATACTATTGTTTTTATCAGAATACAAAAAGAAAGAGCTGATAAAATTTCACCCAAATTCTTCGATTAGTTTATTTGTTGGAGTCGTTTGAAGTAAGCAACTTTTGTGTTTCTTGAAAAATGGGGAAAAAGTGAATTTCGTGCAGCGATTAAACGCTATTATTTGAAAGGGAAAACGGCGAAAGAGACAAAAGAAAAAGTCGATAAACATTACGGTGAGTCTGCTTCGTCAGATTACATGGTAAAATATTGGATTGCTGAATTTAAACGCGGCCGAAGAAGCACTGCAACAATACCACCAACAGGAAGGCCAAAAGAGGTGGTTACTGAAGAAAATATCAAGAAAATCCTCGATATCGTTATGAATGATCGCCAAGTCAAGTTACGTGAGATTGCTGAAATGGTAAACATATCATATGAACGTGTGTTCAACATTTTGCATGAACATTTGCATATGAAAAAGCTATCGGCAAGATGGGTGCCGCGTTTGCTGAGTGTCGAACAAAAACGAGTTCGACACACCACTTCACAGCGGTGTTTGGACATGATAAAGCGTAATCCTGTTGATTTTTGGCGTGGATTAATAACTGTTGATGAAACGTGGGTTCAGCACTACACACCTTAAACCGAAAATGAATCGAAACAATGGGTGGAAGCTGGTGGAAGTGCTCCGAAGAAGGCGAAGACCGTGAAATCGGCTGCCAAGGTTATGGCCACTGTATTTTCGGATGCGCACGGAATATTGCTCATGGATTATCTTGAAAAAGGATCCAAAATCACAGCAAAGTATTGTCGTGCATTAATGGTTCAATTGATTGATGCAATCATGAAAAAACGACCATATTTAAAGAAGAAGAAATTGCTCTTTCATCAAGGCAAGGCAAGGCACCGGTTCACACAGCATTAGATACGATGCTAAAATTGCGTGAAATACACTTCGAATTGGTTGCTCATCCTCCTTATAGTCCAGATTTATCCCCTAGTGACTTTTCCCTGTTTCCAAACTTGAAAAAGTGGCTCATAAGAAAAAGATTCATCTCAAAGGAAGAAGTGATGACCGAAACTAACGCATGTTTTGAGAGGTTCCCAAGATCGTATTGCTTAGATGGTATAAAAAAGGTGAAATTGCGTCTTAGTAAGTGTATTGTGCTAAAAGGAGACTATATTGAGAAATAAATTATTTTTGAAAATAAAAAAAATATTTTTTCCTACTTAGGTAGCTTCAATATCAATCCGTGAATTTTTGGTCGTTTTGACTTGGGAAAACGTTCAGTTGCTGTACAAGAAAATGAAAAATATGTAAACCAAAATTTTGTATTATTATTATTAGCGTTTTGTTTTCAATATTTACTTGGGAAGGGCCGTGGGGGAGACATCTCACCGTTTCCATAAAAAATTAAAAAGTAATTTTTGGTAGATTATTGAGCGAAAAAAAAGATTTTAATAGGGTCATTTTAGGGCAGGGGAAGATCAGAGAACATCTCAGCTTCGCCATAAAAACTTAAAATTTTAAATTGTAGGGAACGTAATTTTATTAAATATTTACAATATTTTTGCATACAACGCCCACTCAAAAGGCGGGATTAAAAAATGGATTTTTTCTAATTTTGTGTTTCCAAATTTATTGGTTTGAATCCTCTTTGACATAAAAGAACATAATTTGCTTAACAAAATTACAAAAACACTTTAAATATTATGTTAATTTTAGAGGCTGGCTTAGTTTTTCTTAGGGAAACTTTTTTCTCTCCGGCCCGGCTTACGAACTTGGGCTGTGCTACTCTTCAAAATTTATCTACACCAGATTTTGCCAGATTTTGCGGGTCTGACACTTTTCGCTTGTATTGTATCGTGACTTGCGCCGAAAGAAAGAGGAGAAGATGGAGATTTTTTTTACCCATTTCTGCTTTTTACTACACCGTCAAATTTTTTTGCAACTCTGCTCTTTAGCAGATGACAGCTGGAAAATTAAATTTTCCAGCTCTGGAAGTGGCTTTTCTTATGAATTTCTTTTAAAAACATCAAAAAAATGTTAATTTATATAGAAAAAAAATCAGTTTGTTTTAGTTGGTCACTTTTATGTATCAAAAAAATTTCAATAGTCCCACTCTGTAGTTATATTTTTAATTTATTTTGATTATTAGTACTAACTTAATACTTCCTGAAGTATAAAATAGTATTAGTTAACAGGAAAAAAAATTGATTTAGTTATTTGCTTCTATATAAGTTTAAATTTTCCAGTTCTGGAGCCTTAGTTTGGAACTTCCTGATTTTTAATATGTCAATACAAGTCCGACCAATCTAGCTTTTCTAGGGCCTTCTGAAACCCGATTTCACGTACAAGCAAATGAACATGGGTTATTCAACTTCCCTCATAATAAGGACCCAGAGTATAAATACTTTATGGGTGGACATTACAAACGGCCTGACAAACTTAAGTTTCACCAATTTTAGTGAAAAGCTTATTCCTTACACGAGAAATTTTAATCAAAAGCACTTATTCTTCCTCTATCAGCCATAAGAAACAAGTGTGTTTTAAAGTACAAAACTTTTTTATAAAATTTTTGTTGTTTATTTTCAAGAAAACTCAAAGCAATTGTTTAAATATTTTAAGGTTAACACTTTATATTTATATTGCACATATCTCGAGAAAAATGCCTTTAAAATAACGTACGACTAGTCAACCCTTGTATATGATACGATACATGAAAGTGCACAGCAAAAACATATGTGCGGCCTATTGATATGTAAAATTACCCCAATACTTGCATGCACTACACTTTGTAAACTGAGAATAAAATTTGTTACTCCATTCATGTTTTACTACAAAGTTTGTCAAGAACTTAATATGTAGCGTACAAGTTAAGTTCACGTTATTATAAATATGAACCCAAAACGATGTGTTTGCTGGATCATGTGATGATATGTATGCATGAATACATTTTATGAAAGTATATTTTACTTAATTGGGGATAGTGATGGGGTTAAGAATAAATACCAAAGACACAAAAGAATATTAGAACACAGTAACATGTGTATTTAAGATTTAACAATATCCGTTACTTCTTAACAGCAAACACAACTGAAGGCAGTAACTGCTTGAAAAAAATAAATATATATAAATATGTGAATACGTGGTTATTTTTGTAAAATAAAGAGGAGAAGATAGGCTAATAATAATATGCCTTTAAGCTCCGTAGGGAGTATATCTATCAGTGGACTATAAATCACTATGCATACCGAGAAGGATATACATCTGCATAACAATAAATTCCTATGAGGTTCAATACTTATTGCAAAGTGCTGGCTATCAGAATTTTTCTGGCGCTGTATTAATTGAACGGAAGCATCATGCGCAGACCTTTTCAGATTGGAACGGAATCAAAATATTTTGAAGGTAAATATCTTATATCGGGTGATTTTGTATCAACTATCCTTTTGGCAACACTGTTTTTGGCAGCTCAGCTGTTTTCGTGTTACGTTAAACATGTTCAGTTTGGTCTATAATTTTGCCCAAAATCGATGAGCTGGATTTGGACATGGGGTTCCAACAGGACGTTGCCACAAGTTGAGAGGCGAGTGCAGATTTATAATTTAGAATATCCTAGAAAAGATGTCTGAAGCCTTGCTTTATTTTTAAGAAATAAATATATAAAAAAAAAAATTATTTGCCATACAAGAATTTTTTATAAGGATTTGAAATTGACTTTAGTAATGCATTTACGCTTGTGCGACATGTAGTACGATTTCGAGCCAAATCTATTAGATTTTTATTAGATTTTCCATAGATACAAAACAAAATCTATTCTATTGCTGATTTGATAAAATGTGTTTAAAATCTAGCTCTACTAAAAAGCACAACCGTAGTTGTCTTTGATAATGTATGGACCATACATTATGACTGCACCATAGAAGACATTTACTTGACATGCTGCAAGTGTAAATGAAGAGAATTTGTGGGACCACTGTTTTACAAGGAATATGGAATAACAAGAAAAAAAATATTTTTTCACCTTTTTTGGTGTTGGGATGGTATCTTGATATATAGAACAAAAGGTTGGTGTAAACGGTATGGCTTTTAATAGAGATTTCAATCGAAATCTGCAAGATTTCGTGCTGTTGCAAATGCACTTTTAGCAAAAGTTTTAATTTAGCGTGCTGTAGTAAATCAATACATACAAATTAAGAAGACTGAAACATATTAGAATCTCAGTATTTAAGTGCTATAATGAGACCACTTATGGTCTAGGTTATCACGAAAGAATGAATAAGTAAATAAATTAAAAATTATTTTAAATGAAATTTATTTGTTAGTGGTCAAACAATGTCTATATGCATCTCATTGGTGCTTTACCAAATCATCAGTAGACTTTAACCACAGTTTTGAAAAGTGAAAAATCTCTTATCTTATGCACATACTTCCGAAAACCATCTGAGAATTCACAGTTTGTAAATTACAAACTATTTTCAAAAATCACAACAGAATAAGCATAGTAGGCCTTGAAACTCATACAAAACTAACCCAACAAATAAATTATATTCGATATGAATCTATTTTATTTTTCTACACCTTTATACAATCAGAAATCCATTGGATAACATTGTTATCACATAAGAAGTAGTAAGAAAAAAATATTACAGTCGAATCAGCTTTAGCGCAACACGCTTTATTGCAAAAAAATCGGATTACTGAAAGCGATACAAATCCCCGCACTGATTTTAAAAGCAGCTAGTATTATTCATTTCGCTTTAGCGAAACATCGCTTTACTGAAAATATCGTATTTGTATGAAACTTACTTCGCTTTAGTGAAAAAATAAAAAACGACAAATTTATTTATTAGAAATCGATTGCATAACTTAAGGCTAAAAAAATTGTGTACGTTTTGTCCGTTAAAAAATTAAATGGCCAAACGTATTTGTCCTTTTCGCTCTTACGTACTTTATTGTATTACTTCATTGTATTTTTCAATGCAAGTGGCTAGACATTTTCGAGGAATTCGTGAAAAATTTCAACAACAAAATGAATAATTTTTTTTTAATAAAATTTTTACGTTAAAATGACGTAAATATATATATACAGATTTGATATAAAAAATATTGTTTTACTGATTTTAAGCAGTACGCTTAAAATCATTAATCCGAACTATGTTTTACAAAAAAAAATCGGATAACTGAAAAAATTGGGTTTGGTTATTTCCACTAAAGCGGAGTCGACTGTATAACATATATAATAATTATTTTAATTCATAATCGTTGTCCTGAAGAAGTTATCTAGAGGATGTCGAAATATTGACAATAAAAAAACTTATAAAATTATTTTTTTATAAAAAACCAAGCTCATTATTGAAGTCTATAATTGGAAATCTAAGGACCTAAAAATTAAGAATCAAGTTAAATAACTGCACTTTTGTTTGATTTGAAATATTTGTTTTTTCTCGGACCTGCACTCAGGGGATGACCCCTACATATGCAGTGCATTGCGCCGGAACTAGAAAGGAGAGTGTTGAAGAGAGAGATGATGAAAGATGACGTGTTAGAGAATTGTTTTCTAGCCATGTCAGCCATTTACTTCGTCGGCTGATTTTTTCCTACAGGACTGACGAAGGAGGGAGCTCTTACTCTGCTTTTAGTACATGATAGTGTCAGTCGCTGCCAATTATGTTCAGTGACCAGCGCTATGCCTTCATCACTGAAACAGGCTGACATCAACTAACACAACCATGCACTAATGCTGATCAGAAGAATTCAACACAATATGTCATAACTCAGTGCGGGGTTGAACTCAGGACCCTCCGCTTATTAGTCTCGTGTTTACTACTTTAGCCAACACCACCCTAAAAGTACTACATCCTTGATGATTACTGTTAAAAATATTTCATATATTCTTTGCATTTTCCAGCCCCAGCGGCTGCTGAGTTTGTGAAAGCGTTTGTTGTCATATCCGTGCAATATATCGGCATCTATTTTCCTCTATATATTTTAACAATTAAACAAAGTTCAGCTATTAACGATTCCTTCTGTCTTATATTTCTTACTGAATCTATTAAATAACCGACATTTTAGTAGAAAATAGTTTGTATTATTCTGTAAAAATTAATGTTTAACGGCTCGTCACAGACAATATTGTTGTGGACAACAATTGACTACTTCTGACCACCTGTGACTACTCTCTAAGGTCGTGAGTATAGCGAGAGACTTAGAAATTAATAGTTACAGAAGAATAAGAGCACAGAAGTGTCCTACTTTTGGTGTCCCCTATACCAAATTTTATTTAATTAAATTTAAATTTTATCGTCCATATTTAGATATTTTAAAAAGACTTTAAAATGTATTTTTTTTAATTTTTTAAAAAATTACTTTCAATTACATTTTATTTTTTGATGAATGTTGGGGAATAAATTTATCTTCTTCTGGGTCTATAAGGCTTAAGATACACAACAAAAATATATGGCTAAAAATAAATGTATTTTTCATATTTCTGTAACGTTGTTGCGGCAAACCAGCCGATCGGTTTAAATAAAATTTTCTATTTGTATCTTTTAGAAACATGACTGTTTTTGAAGGAAATCATCTGCTTAATTTGACGGTCTGTATTGTGAAAACCGTATCAAAATAATGGTTTGGATTGTTACTTTAAACATATATGTATTTATGTAAGTATGTGCTTGAATGTAAGCTGTACTTGTATGTGTGTGTGTGTGTGCGTGTGTGCACAAATAAAGCATGAATATTTATAACATCTATTTATATTTCGTACTCGTATGTTTCTAAATCTTACCATTATTTATTGTCTGCATGATGCTTGAATTAAGCCGTCTTTTACACATCTTGTATTTAGCGGATTTAAAAATAAATAAGATACTTTTTCGCTTTATCTTCTAGTAGTCTTTTTATACACTTGCTTACTACAATCCCTTATGCAAATTATGTACATATTATTTTTTTGTCATCTTTTCGGTTTGTGTTTCAATTTAATAACATCTACGTTAAGCGGTTTGAGAGGCAGCTGCGGTTTAAGGCAATTTTTAAAAGTTTGTTGTAGCATAAAAGTTTTCTTGTATTGAGGCACCATGGCGAGTTCTATTTTGTAAACATTTCCTTTATTTATTATAATTATTATTTTTATATTTTTTTTAAATTTGTACTTTGCCTGAATTAAAGCACTTTTGTTTAATATTTCAAACTTGAATTTTTAAATTACATTTACTTATTGGTTTCACTGAAGATATTTCAGCACTTGTTACAAAAAAGAAAAAAAATTTAAACTAAATATCAGCGACACTTTGAAAATTGTATTGCATTAAAGTCTTCTTCTTATTTAAACATATACATTAACACCTTTTCGGTCATTTAACACATGCACAGTGCAATCACATGTTTATAAGATCTAAACAGCAACTGAACTTCAAGTGTGTGGTGCACTGGTTTATAATGAATAAATTAGCTGCAGGCAAAATGTCCACCAGAAGCTGAACCGCGGAGTAGCTATCAGGCCAAAGTTGTCAAGTGGAGTGGAGTAGAGTATAAAGTGTAGTGCAATATAAACGGCACAAGCAACTGCAGCAAAATGTTCTTGTATGACAGACGACGTTCCTTGGTAACTCAACTCGACTCGACTCGATTTAACTGAACAGCACTGAACCGGCTGAAGAGCAAAGAAATGAAATAGAAACTGAACTGAACTGAATTTAATTCACAGCTTTTGCCAAGCAAAAACAAATTAAACAAACACTACAGCAACAACAAAAATTTATAAAATAAATAAAAAACGGGAAAGAAAAAACTTGATCACAACTGAACTATACTATACAGCCAACTAAAAGTACGATGTTCGTGTTTCAAGTCGGTTTTATATTCTTTTGGGAATTATAGTATAACAAGTCCACAAACACTAACGTCCGCTTCCGTTGGCCTTTGTTAGCTGTCTGCTCCAGAAATTCCTTAACTCAACAACATAAAGACCGCTTTCGTAATAGTGTTACGAAATCAACAACTCGTTTCTTTTCTTGTTGTTGTCTATTTTCCATATGCTCCCCAATTGCAATTTTAGCGACTCGTGTATTTATTCTCTCTTAAAACTTTTTTATTAGCAGAGAATAACTATCAAATATAAAAACTAATTAGCGCATGCTCTTTTCCATTTGCGTCCACAATTCTGTAGACGAGCAAACATTTTGTCTTTCATCAAAAGTTTGTTGCTCTAATTTTTAGTCAACAATGTGGGTTATTTTTAAATGCTTTAACCTTTAGCAAAGCTTTGCAACAGGCTGGCTAATGAAGCGCTTTTTTTACGAAATAGTAAACCACAAAAAGTATTTATTATATAAAGAAAATTAGCAAAGTGGCGATTTTATTAAACTAAGGCAGCTCCTGCAGACTGTTGCTGCATGTTGACGGCGTCCGGCAACTCTGTTGCTTGTTATAAGACATATTTAATTGCACGCATTAAGAAGCATAATACAATATGGAGCCCTAGAAATATATGACAAAAATAACTGAAATCTAAGACGATGTAGCCTTGTCCGTCCGTCCGTCTGTGGAAATCACGATTCAGTCCAAACGAAAAGAGGGTGACTCTTGAAATTTGGTATAAATATATCTTGAAGGATAGCACTGGTTAAGTTCGGCAATGGTATAAATCGGGCAAGAGGGAAGACAGTTCCCCTAAGAAGAACTAAACCAACCACTAAAAAACAAAATAATTTTAAACGTTTTTTTTTGTAATTTTGTTAAGCAAATGTAAATTTGTAAGTCAAAAAAGATTCAACGCGTTAAACTTGGAGTCATAAAATAAAAATAACTTAATTTTTGGACCCCTCCTCCTTTAGTGAGCGTTATTATATGCAAAAATAGTGTACAAATTTAACAAATTGTTTTACTTAAGCCCACATTCCTTAAAAAAAACATTTTTAAGGTTTAATGACGAAGCTGAGACGTAACTTGGCCCTCCCCCTCCTCCCCCTTTGCCACGTAAATGACCCTATACAAATTTTTTTTTTTAAATTTTGTATTTAATTATCCTAAACATTTATTTTTAGAGTTTTATGACAAAGGTGAAATGTCTCCCCACAGCCCTTGCCAAAGCGACCCCGCCAAAATACAGTTTTAATACCCTCAAAAGAATATTGGATCCCATAAAGTATATATATTCTTGATCTGTGATGAAGTTTAAGACTGTCTAGAATTGGCCATACGTTCGTCTGTGGAAAACATGATATTGTCTATTTTGAAACCCCAAAAATGGTGTAAATATTGAAGAACTTGTATCCCTTAAGCCTATAAGAAGCTGAGATGTTCTTTGTTATGGCAGAGGTGAAACGTCTCCCCCAAGGGCCTTCCCGGAATGACTCTGTCAAACTAGAGATTTAAAATTGGATACAGATATGCCTTAAAGGAACTATGTCCCACCAAGTTAAACATTTTAAATTTACTTACTAAATATTTAGGTGGTATTTAAGATTCGACCCGGTCGGATATAATGTTTTTACTTCTTCTTTAGATATTTGGTGTACTTGAAAGAAACTGACTGATATTGGAAATCAGAAAAGTCAAAAGTAAACCTCTATAGCTGGAAAATTTTAACAATTTTTCGAAATATTAAAGTAGCGAAATTAAACTAATTTTTTTCTTTCTAACTAAACCAAATTTTTTATATATTAAGCCTAGTATTCTGTTCGAATTTGTGTGAAAATGTTGAGCAACATTAATTATTTCACTTGGAAAATATGACATTTAAAATGTGGTGTCTAAGTTTTTTTTATTAATTTCTTTTATATATTTAGGAACTGCTGTCAAAAGGAAATAAAGAACATTTGCTTTATTTCACAGCTTTGTTAATATGTTGCCAGACACATTTCATATGTTTTTCCACGAGAAAACACAGTACAGTGAAACTTCGATATAACGAACTTCGTTATAACGAAAAACTCAATAGAACGTATGTTTTATTGAGTACCTTGAGAAAACCTCTTTATTGCAAAGTTTTTCATACAAAAATACACTATAGCTATTAAGAACAAATTCTGAGCTAAAAAACCTCTATATATAGAGAAATATTCCTTCAAATGTCAATATAAGGAAATAAATCCCCTTATAAAAATAGCGAAGTCTAAATGTATTTACAAGCGAATTTGTAAAGCCTCTATAAAGCGAAGTACTCATACAAAAGCCTCTATACAACGAAGTAAGAATAAGAGTATAACAAAATGGTAAAGTCCCGTTATCAAAAGAACGAATTCTTAGTGTGTGTGCAAAACTATAGTTATAAAGAATTTTGTTCTTATATCTTAAATTTTCGTTATACCAAAGCTTTACTGATTAAATTTATAGCGAAGCAATGGCTATAACGAAGTATATTCGGATCCCCTTGGAATTCGTTATACCGAAGTTTTACTGTACTACTAATGCAACATATTTTCATGAATTTTCCACTAAAATTTTTATACATGTATTTTGACCTAATTCCACACGAAATTTTGAACAGAGTGCCAGGCTTTAGAAAGAAATTATTATTGAAAATCAGAGAGATGAAAAATTTGATTCAGGGGTTGGTAGGAATTTTTGTATATATTCCAGAGGTTCGTCGCGCGAAGGGTCTATAAGATTCGGCACAGCCGAACTTTTAGTGGTTTAAATTTAGCTTTAACGAGAATTTAATAAATTTTATTCGCATCCACCCTTTGATAATAATTTTTGTTAATTACTTATTAGCAAAAATTATAAGTTCCACTATATCACATGATGTTGGCTGAAGCGTGGTTGTGTTAGTTGTTGTCGGCCGGTGCCAGTGATGAAGGCACAGAACTGGTCACAGAAAATAACTGGCAGAGATGGGTACTATCGAGTACTAAAGAGGGAAAAGTATAACTCTTCTTTCTCAGTTCTATAGCAAAAATTCACTGGTGGAGTAAAACCTATAATAGTTACTAAAATTGTCCATCTTACCGACCTTCTTTCTAGTTTCGCTGCATATGTTGAGATCAACCGCTGAGTGCCCGCTCCACCAACACAAAAAAAACATTTTTTTCTTGAATTGTTTCGTAAGATTTACGAGATACTCTGCGATTGTAAAAACCCGAAGTTCATTAGAAAAAGGTCAGGATTTTTAAACCAAATAGGGTTGAAGAAATACGATACCAAAATGGTTGAGCGTTTCTCCGACACTGTCGAGTATGATGTATATGAGTTCTTCATGCATCTGTTGGAGTTCACTTTTCTACAGGTAGTTGAGTGTATTGGCACTGAACGGGCCTGTACTCAAGGTCTTAAAATCAAGCTTCCTATTTACAACTTTATTGTATGAACACACAATACCTTCTAAAAATCTGACGAGACATTTTTTATTGCAGGGCATTCTCCGCCCAAAAATGAAGTTCTTCATCTTGTGTGCACAGCAACATTATGATGAAGCTAATTCGAAGAAATTAAACAGGAAAAAAACACAAATTATAAAATTGACAAAATCGTATTATGCTTTCTTGGCTGCAGAACCATTGATTAAGAAAATTACTCCGCTGTTGGGTCCTTTTTTGAAATTCTCTGATCTCTTCTCCCACCAAGAGCCTATCATGGCTCAAATTGAAGAAGTGAAATCTACATTCAAGTTCCATATGAAGAAGATATTCAGTGTGTCCATTGCTGTTGGCCACGTTGATATGCAATATGCCTCTCAATTTCTGGGTGCCTTCATTGAAGAAGAATTGACAAAATGTGCGCTTTTTACAAACCAAATTATAGATGGAACCCCCACAGCGTTTACAATATTGTATCTTTATATGACATTTTAAAAATGTTAAGCAAAAACAACAATTTGTATGAAAACACAAGAACTTGAGACTTGGACTCTATAGACCAGTCAAGCGTCTAAGCGTTCATTCAAAGTAATTGACATCATTGGCCTGTAAACATATGCGGTGTGAATATTTCTTCCCCAAAGAAGACCCTGAAGCAGCTTTGTTGCCCATTTATGCCAGGGATTTTTTTCTTCTTAAAGCTATCACACTCTGCATTTCTCCTGATTGGCTCAAACACATCATCAAATTGAAGGAGAAATTGCCAAGCAAAAAAAGCTTTTTCTTGGCATCTGCTCTCATTTTCGTATAAGAGATTGTCTTGTGGTTAATTTATTGCATAGAGATAAAATGTGTAACTTATTTCAGCAAACAAAACCTAGATTTCTTAAAGTCATTCACTGTTGCTTCATCGTATGGGAAAATTTTAACATGAAATTTGTTGGTGCCAAAAAACAAAAAGGAAAATAGGAAGAACTATTTCATAAACCTTTTGAAAATTGAACAATAAAAACACACTTTCTGTTTTCGTCATATTGCCATTTTGCAGCAATTTATTCAACATATTCTCAGACCTTAAAATTCATTCCTTCCTAGAGGATGTGCGTGTGCATTTGTGTTAGTGTGTGCGTGCATGTGCGCTTAAACTGTTTATGTGCTGTTTTTTAAATGATGTTCCTTTGCGTTAGTTGCCATATGACCAGGATAAATATGTGCATGGCCTGATGTGTGGCAACAGGAATTGCCACAGTCATTTATTTATTAACATTTTCCCTATTGCTTTTTGCCATTTATGGCCTGTTATTGTATTAGGCTTCCAGCAAAGTTTCCCTGTGATTCGCGCAATTCTGTCGGTTCGTTTATGTTAAAATATTCTGTAATTAAAGTGTTATTTAACCTAAAAATATGCGAAAACAAATACATTAACATTTGGCCCTCAGTTTATTGTTGTTGTTGTTGCTGCTGCTGTTTTTCGTTTAATGTTTGCTTTTTCCTTACAAGCTATTTTTATCCTCTTTTTATGTCGTTTAGTGTATTTTCAGATTTTTAGAGTTGGGCAATTTTTGCATAAGAACAAGTAAAACGGCACGATTTAAAATTGAAGTTTAGGGTAAATATTTAAGTTTGTGGTAGAAATTTAAATTATATTTCAAGTAATTCGCAAGTAATTAGCAGAGACGTGAGTTGTTATTTAATTTTAACGATATCTCATGGTCCTTTTTGCTTACGCAATAGTACGGAAGTGCTTTGGAAGCGTATTCAGAAGACCAAGGAAAGCGTTTCCGTCAGGGAATTATGAGCTTCGAAAAAGGTTATTAAGGTCAAAGCAGCGAAAACATGATTGCAGACTTATGAAATAAAAGCAAAAGAAAACCGTTAATTTTTAATTATATTTCTAAAGTGATAATAATTATTACCATTTTTTTTGCAAGACATTTTAATAGTAAATCTCAATAAAGATAATATGCCCAGGTTTTTGTGAATACATTTATTTTACCTAAGTTTTTGAAGACCAGTGCATTCTCAGACATCATTAATACTATGGCCATTACGGCGTGCACCAGGTAATTCGTTGGCTACGAAGCCGAAAGTCGTGAATTCAACCCGTACTCAGCTATTTCATGAAACATAATACAATTTTTCCAATCTGCATTAATTCGTGTGAAGTTAAATTTGGAAATTTATAATCCTAGACACAAACCAAGTACGTTAACAGAGCTCTGTTAAGCATGAAAAATCGGAGTGTTTGTATTCCAAATGGAATACTGACCACATTTCTGGAGCAACCTTGCACAAAAATGAACGGAACAGACAGCCCGGTCCATAACTTTCATAATATATTAATACTTTGGTATAGCCATGCCAATAAGCTTGGATTTTTCGTACACAGAAATTGCCAAATTCTAGACAGGGATTTTTAATAGAGAAATTTGGATATTAGGGAAATTTCATATGTATTTAGAATTTCTCCAAAAGGTGATTTTTTTTTTAAATGGGAAGATGTGGGCGACTAAAAATGGTTTTTATACCCTCCAAAAAAGAATTTGGAGGGTATATTCACTTTGTCATTCCGTTTGTAACGCATCGAAATATCCATCTCAGACCCCATAAAGTATATATATTCTTGATCAGTGATGAAATCTAAGACGAACTGAGCATGTCCGTCCGTCCGTCTGTGGAAATCACGATTCAGTCCAAACGAAAAGAGCTAGACTCTTGAAATCTGGCATAAACATATTTTGAAGCTTAGAGCAGGTTAAGTTCGAAGATGGGCTAAATCGGGAAAGAGGGAAAAAAGTTCCCCTAAGAAGAACTAAACCAACCCAGAAAAAACAACATAATTTTTAAAGTTTTTTGGTTATTTTGTTAAGCAAATGATATATTTTTATGTCAAATACGGTCCAACGCCTTAAACTTAGAGCCATAAAATAAAATAAAAATATTTTTGACCCCTCCCAATTTAGTGGGCGTTATTATAGGCAAAAACAGCATTAAAATTTAACAAATTGTTTTACTTAAGCCTACATTCCTTAAAAATAACATTTATAAGCTTTAATGACGAAGCTGAGACGAAACCTGGTACTATTCTGCCCTACGCCCTCCTTCTCCTTCGACCCCTAAATGACCCTACTCAAAAAAATTTTTTTTTTTAAATTTTGTATATAATCATCCCAAGCATTTATTTTTAAAGTTTTATGTCTACCTGTTTCTGCCCTACCCCCTCTCCCCCTTTGCTCTCTAAATGACCCTATCAAAAAAAAAGAAATTTTATTTTTGTATATAATTATCCCAAGCATTTATTTTTAGAGTTTTATGACAAAGGTGAAATGTTTCCCCCACAGCCCTTGCCAGAGCGACCCCGCCAAAATACAGTTTTTATACCCCCCAAAGAGAATTGGACCCCATAAACTATATATATTCTTGATCAGTGATGAAGTCTAAGACGGTCTAGCAATGCCCATAAGTTCGTCTGTGAAAAACATGATATTGTCTATTTTTGAACCCCGCCCACATTAGTAGGCGTTGACGTACGATATTATATAAAGGAACTCTGGGCCACCAAGTTAAACATTTTAAATTCACTTACTAAATATTTGGAGGGTATTTAAGATTCGACCCGGTCGAATATAACGTTTCTACTTGTTTTTTTTGAAAATGCTATAAAAAAACTACTGAATATTTTCTCAAATTTCTTTTTTCATTTGAAAGTACAATCGTTCCGGTTAATAATGGAAAATAATTTCACCCAAATGGCTACATGGCCCGATAACGATCGCCATTGAATGTAACGGCCACTCCTTGCTGGTTTTCAAAGAAAAATGGCCCAATTATACCTCTGGACCAAAATCCGCACTAAACAGTGACTGGTTTTGGGTGAATCGGCTTTTCAATGTATGCGTGCGGGTTTTCTGTGGCCCAAATGCGGCAATTTTCATCTGAAAATATGATTTTTTTTGCCAAAATCGGCATCTTCTGTGAGTCGATCGCAGGCCCACTTAGCGAAGCGAAAACGCATTGGATGGTCTGCCATCTTCATTCAGCGGAAGGACAAAACTAATTATCTGTCAAATCAGACATGAGGTAAGTGTTACCATTCACGAAGTAAGCACTAGTTGAAAAAAAGACGTTAGATTGCGGACCCTATAATATAATTAACTATAATATAATTAACTATTTTTATAACACTTATGTTCAAAAAATTAGAAATCTGGTAACTCAATAGGATCAAGATGACACACGTATATTGATCGGCCCCTTTCAGAAAAGTCTGCTATTATGTTGAAACATTTTGATTTTCTTATGCAGTATTTCGAAAAGATTTACTATTAACTTGAGTGTATTTATCACTGCGAAGTTTGGCGAAAACCATGCTGAACATTCCCACTTGGTGTAAGCAGTTGACCTTTTCCCAAACCATCATTTTGAACGTTTGCAAGAAAAGTCCCAAAATGAAATAAACATGCACTAAAATATCTGACCCTTTTAACACGTTAAATTCCTAAAAGTTCTAAAAATAACATACAAAATATTTGTTGGGGTCAAGGCAACGGAAACAGTGGGAAATATTTATAAACTTAACACACTCTTAAATGTATTAAAGGTTTTTTTTTTTTTTTTTGAAAAGTTGCCAGGTGGCACCAGGAATCCTTTTCATAAGTGGCTCTTAATAAATAAATAACTTAGAAATGGGAAAGAAAAGTTTCAAGAAGTTTTTCTGTTCACTTTCCCCACTTTGAGAATTACATTTTTGTGTTTGTGTTGTTGTTGTTGTTGTTACATGTTTTAATAGGATCGCCAAAAGTTACAAATCAATTTTCGTAATCACTTTAGGTTTTCTGCTTCTAATTTTATGCTGTTTTCATGAACGCACACATTCCAAAAGTTGTGGGTTGAGTTTTAAGTAAAGAATTATAAAGTTATTAGTGGTAATGGAATATGTAAAAGGGCTTGGCTGGTTTTATGTCATAATGGATATATATAATTGATATTCATTTGTTTAATATACAGACCGAGTAATTGTCCATTACGATGATTGATACCTTGAATATTTTATATAATATTTGCACATTTTATTTTTCGTATAAATGCTTCTGTACTGCACGCATTCTAGCTAATCCGGCATGCGACGACTCATACGCTTTGTATTCTGGTTTAGGTTTTTTTAAAGTTTTGTTACGTTTCCAAGTTTCTTAGTAGGAAAAGTTTATCGTATTCGCATAAATACATATACGAATAAATAGAATCACTTAGTTGGTTGGTTGTTTGGGTAAGCGCACGTCATTTAATTAAGAAAAAATTAATACTAAAAATATAATTTATTAATTGAGAATTCAATAAAAACATTTATTTGCTTGGAAATGCAGTGATTTATAAAAAACAAGTAAAAATGGTATATTCGGCAGTGACTGATGTACGTCATACATTCATTTTAGTCCTGAGCTCGTCTTTTAGATTTCTCGGGTTTTCACTATTAATTTCTTTCTTTCTAAAATAAACAAGTAAAAACGTTATATTCGACCGGGTCGAATCTTAAATACCCTCCAAATATTTAGTAAGTGAATTTGAAATGTTTAACTTGGTGGGACAGAGTTCCTTTATATAATATCGTACGTCAACGCCCACTAAAGGGGGCGGGGTTCAAAAATATGCAATATCATGTTTTCCACAGACGAACGTATGGGCATTGCTAGACTGTCTTAGACTTCATCACAATTCTCTTTGGAGGCTATAAAAACTGTATTTTGGCAAGGGCTGTGGGGGAAACATTTCACCATTGTCATTAAACTCTAAAAATAAATGCTTGGGATAATTATATACAAAATTAAAATTTCTTTTTTTTGATAGGGTCATTTAGCGGGTAAAGGGGGAGGAGGGGGTAGGGCAGTCATAAAACTCTAAAGATAAATGCTTGGGATGATTATATACAAAATTTAAAAAAAAATTTTTTTTGGTAGGGTCATTTAGGGGGCAAAGGAAGAGGGGGGGGGGGGTAGGGCAGAAATCGGGAGTCATAAAACTCTAAAGCTAAATGATTGGAATGATTATATACAAAATTTAAAAAAAAAATTTTTTTTGGTAGGGTCATTTAGGGGGCAAAGGAAGAGGGGGGGGGGGGGGGTGGAGGTAGGGCAGAAATCGGCAGTCGTAAAACTCTAAAGATAAATGCTTGGGATGATTATATACAAAATTTAAAAAAAAAATTTTTTTTTTGGTAGGGTCATTTTAGGGGCGATGGGGAAGGAGGGGGTAGGGCAGAGTAGTACCAGGTTTCGTCTCAGCTTCGTCATTAAAGCTTAAAAGTGTTATTTTTAAGGAATGTAGGCTTAAGTAAAACAATTTGTTAAATTTTTATGCTATTTTTGCCTATAATAACGCCCACTGAAGTGGGCGGGGTCAAAAAATATTTTTATTTTATTTAATGGCTCCAAGTTTAAGGCGTTGGACCATATTTGACATAAAAATATATCATTTGCTTAACAAAATAATCAAAAAACTTTAAAAATTATGTTGTTTTTTCTGGGTTGGTTTAGTTCTTCTTAGGGGAACTTTTTTCCCTCTTGCCCGATTTAGCCCATCTTCGAACTTAACCTGCTCTAAGTTTTAAAATATATTTATGCCAAATTTCAAGAGTCTAGCTCTTTTCGTTTGGACTGAATCGTGATTTCCACAGACGGACGGACGGACGGACATGCTCAGTTCGTCTTAGATTTCATCACTGATCAAGAATATATATACTTTATGGGGTCTGAGATGGATATTTCGATGCGTTACAAACGGAATGACAAAGTGAATATACCCTCCAAATTCTTTTTTGGAGGGTATAAAAACAACTTTTATAACCAAAGAACCAAAATTGTGTTATTTAATTACTTTAATATAAAGGGTGTTTTTTATGAAGTTTTTTTTTTATACGAATCACTCTGTTGTCTGACAGCTGTTTTGACAGTTTAAAGGGACGTCTCTACTCAGTATTGTTTTGCAAATCATCATGAACAGGTTAACTCCAGAACAACGCTTCCAAATCGTGGAAATTTATTTTCAAAAACAGTGTTCAATTAAAAATGTTTATCCGCTTTTTTACCGCAAAATTCTCTTCAGTGATGAGGCGCATTTTTGGTTGAATGGAAATGTCAACAAGCAAAATTGCCGTATTTGGAGCAAAGATAATCCACACGCCGTTCAAGAATTACCAATGCATCCCGATAAATGTACTGTTTGGTGCGGTCTATGGGCTGGTGGAATCATCGGTCCTTATTTCTTTAAAAATGAGGAAGGACGACGCGTTACCGTGAATGGAAATCGATACAGAATCATGATCAATGAATTTTTGGTGCCAAAACTTCAAGATATGGATGTAAACGAAATGTGGTTTCAACAGGATGGTGCCACTTGTCATACTGCGGGCGAAACAATGGACTTATTGAAGGAACATTTCAAGGACAACATTATTTCGAGAAATGGACCGGTGAATTGGCCTCCGCGTTCGTGTGATTTGACGCCACTCGATTATTTTTTGTGGGGATACCCGAAATCATTGGTTTACGTGGATAAACCAGCAACGATTGACGCTTTGGAAACCAGTATTCAACGTGTCATTGCTGAAATACGCCCTCAAATGCTTGAAAAGGTGGTCGAAAATTGGACCTCCAGAATGACCTTTGTGCAAAATAGTCGTGGTGGCCATATGCCCGAAATTATATTTAAATGTTAACTGACAAGAAATTATCTATCAAATAAAAAAATTTTTTTGGCCATTTCATAATTTGGCATGTGTTTTATTTAAATTTCAAATCAGCAAGCTCTTATAAAAACACCCTTTATAAGGAAACGTTTAAATTTTTCACCTCTGTAGATGTATTTTTGCCTCTCTTATTTTTAGAAATTAAATTCCTTCAAAAATATTATATATGTTTAAATAACAAACAAAAAGAAACAACATTCTTGTAAATTCCATTGTCAAACTCTGGAATCGAATTTTCAATTGTTTTTAGTTTTTACGACTAATTTAACTTTTCCTGAAGTATAAAATATGATTAATTCACCAAACAAGGAAACAAATTTCGCTTTTCTAACTCAGGAATCAAATCTTTTTGATTTTTGCTACCAATTTAAATCTTCTTAAAGTACAAAAAAGTTTTAATTCACAAAAAAAAAAAAATTAAGAACTTATATAATAATTTTGATATACCAAAAATATTTCGATTGTCCACACCTGGAATAGAATTTTAGATTCTTTTTGCTTTTAAATACAAATTTAATTCTTCGTGACGCACACAACAGGTTTATTTCACTTAAAAAAGAAAATTTGGAATTTATAGGGTTACTTGAACGTACTAAAAAAATTTCGGTTACCCAACACTGGAATCGATTTTTTTTAGTGGTTTTTAACATCAATTTAATTCTTGCTGCAGTAAAAAGTAGTTATAATACACAAAAAAATAAAACAAAATTAGGAACTTATACGGCTAGTTTTATGTAAATAGCAGATTTTCCAACCCTGGATTCGAATTTTTAGTTTTTTAGGGTTTGTGCATGAATTTCATTCTCCCTCGGGTATAAAAAAGGTTCAAGTAAAAAAAAGTTATGGCCTTATTAATTATTTTTATGTACCAACAAATATTTCCATTTTCCAACCCTGGGTTCAAATTTTTTTATTTATTTTTGTATTTTTAACAGCAATGCAATTTTTAGTGAAGTATAAAATAGTCTTACTTAAGAAAAATCAAAATTAATAACCTTTTTGGTCACTGTTAAGCACCAAAAAAAAAAAATCAATTGTCCAACCCTCGTATCGAAATGTTGATTTTTGTGTTCAATGCAAACTTGACTCTTCCCAAAGTATCCACTAGGTTTAATTAACAAAAAACAAAAACAAAAATTAAATGGTTGCCAGATAATTTTGCGGCCACAATTAGGTGTAAGCTTCCCAGCTCTAAAAACTGTTTTTTTGATTTTTCTGAATTTCAATAGCAATCTATTTATGTTCATTTATAATCTATCATTCTAAGAATTATGTCTCTAGATCTACTGGAGGTTTGGGAAAACCCATTTCGCGAACAGACAAGCGGACAGACGGACATCGCTTATTCGTCTTCTTTATTCATAAGGATCCACATCACACACGGAACGACAAACTTATATACACACTTTCACTTTGTTCTGAATGTTATAACAGGCCTCAACCACATAATAAAATAACTAAAAGTGTTATGTTAGGCCGTGCCGAATCTTATATACCCTTCACCGACTTGCGTGTGGATTATATGCATACATTCATTCCAACTCTGGATCCATACTTTTGATCTTTCTGCTTTTGAATACTAATTTGTGTCTCTCTAAAACAGAAAATATGTTTGATTACTAAAGACAAAAATTAGTTTCATTCGTTTCTTTAAAATTCCAAAAAAATTTAATATAACAAAATTTTTTTTGGTTTTCTGATTTTTTATACCAATAAATTTGTTTCAGAAACATCAAATACATTTAATTTATAGATAAAACCAAAAATTGGTTTTGGTTGGTTACTTTTATGTTCCAAGAGAAGTTTGAAGTGTCTAACACTGGAATCGCCTTTGATTTTGTTTGACTTTTAATTCTATACTTCAATTCGACATCCGAACAAAAGTGAATTACAATTCTTACGTACGTTTACGTTCATAATATCTTTTCATTCGCACTACGTGAATCCGTTTTTAGAACTTCGTAGCTTTCTACGGTGTACCGCCAGCCAGCACAACAACGAGTGCAAGTGGGCATTTTACAATCAAATGATTTTTGTTGCGATGTGAAAAGTTGTGTAATCATGATTTTCCTCCACAATACAACTGAACACAAACGCAAAGCAACCTATTACCAAATGTGTTGTTAACTTTAATGAATTTTAAATTTAAATACAGTTTAGCTGACGACATATATGAAATAAAACAATACCGTGTGTTTTTTAACATGACCTAGCAAAATTACTACCAGAACAGCATATTTGGATAAAAATGTTGTTTCTTCTACGTCACAGATAAAATCATGTTGTACAAGCAAATGTTTTCAGCAAATGTTATGCCAGAAGTGCTACCGTTAATTTATTAATTTTTAATGTCATCCTTTTGTGAAAGTTCCTTATGAAGATTTCTTAACGGTCGCTTGCACTTGTACGACAGACATGCTTCCCATTAATACTGTTTTTGTATTTTACTGGCTATTATTTCAACTTTATTTGTTGTTTTAATAGAAGATTTGTGTGGTCTCATGGCGTAAGTTAACCCTTTTTAAAAACAACTATCCGTTTTTTTATAAAATCATAATATATTAAGCCAAACAAACACAATAGCAACAACAATTGCAGAAAAAACAAAACATAATAACAACAAACTTTGGCATAACCAACAATATTTTTGTAGTTTATTTATCCGTTTCCTGTCAGGAACAATCAGAATTTAGTTTTCCCCCCCACATTTGCTTTTAATATGATTTAAGTGTATGTGTGTGTTTTTTGTTTTTTGTTTTCTTCTTAGGAATGTTTTCCTACCAACACGAACCCAATACTAGTGGCAGCTTATTGCAAACATATATGTTACAGTGTTACACATATCGAATATCCTGTTTAAACATGGCACTACGCAAACACACACATACTCGTTTATACGAATATAAGGCTTTTGTGAACACCCACAAATATTTTCATTTTGCAAACACTTACAAGCAGCCGTGTGACTGGCTGCATGCATGTTTATGTGATTTTACGTGGAAAATAATTTTATCTGTGTAATTCTGTTAGTGCGCTTTTAACTTTATATTTATTTATTTGTATTTGTTTGAGTGTATGTCCACACAAAGAAAAGAAAAACATCAAGGAATAAAGGGAAAAAACTTGGTCCTTGCAGTGTGTTTTTGTGACTGTTTAAATAAATTGAACTTTTGGTGTACTTTACACTACAAAAAGTTAAACTAACAAAATTAAACTACTTCCGAGCACAACCACATTTGTATATACCGACATTCATATGTAGAAAATCATATCATATTCGCTTGAATTTATTTATTTTCCCATATACAGATTTGTTCAAAATGTGACAAACTAAAATTTTATTCTACATCTGCAAGGACCAAGATCTTCAGAATATCTGTCGTGATACAGCTACAAATTTTTAATTTACTAAAATACATTAATAAACTTTAAAATGTTTAATTTTATACGGTGTTCAATTCATTGAGGTTTTCGCAATTAATGCCATTATTGAGCTCAACTAACCATATAAAATTTAAATTAAGTAATTTAACCATATAAAATTTTAATTTTAGAGTAACATTACGAATGCACCACTGCTAAAGCGTGGTTAGTGAGCAAAACACAGCCCACTGAACGAAGTTAGTAGAGACTTAGCACCTAAATTGCAGAAAAGCTAAAAAATACTACAACCAAAATATGTAGAGAATTGGAGGGTATATTCACTCTGTCATTCCGTTTGTAACGTAGCGAAATATCCATCTGAGACCCCATAAAGTATGTATATTCTTGAACAGCGATGAAATCTAAGACGATCTGAGCATGTTTTTTTTTTTTTTTTTGTTTTTATCTTGGACCAGCACTCAGGGGATGACCCCTATATATGCAATGCATTGCGCAGAAACTGAAAACGAGGAGATAGTATTGAGGGGACAGATTAGGAAAGATGAGAAGATAGACAGTTGTTTTTGTAGCTATTTCAAGCTTTTACTTCGCCGGCTAATTTTTGCTACAGGGCGGACGAAGGTGGGTGCTGTTACTCTGCGTTTAGTACATGATAGTGTCAGTCGCCGCCAATTATGTTCAGTGATCAGTGACTATGCCTTCATCATTGAAACAGGCTGGCAGCAACTTACACAACCACGCACTAATGCTGATCAGAAGAATTCAACACAATATTTCATGACTCAGCGCGGGCTCGAACTCACGACCCTCCGCTTCATAGTCTCGTGTTCTACTACTTCAGCCAACAGCACCCCGTCTGTAGAAATCACGATTCAAATCAAACGAAAAGAGCAAGATGAAATTTTGTACAAATATATCTTAAAAGATAGCACAGCTTAAGTTCGGAAACAACAAAATCGGGCAAGAGGGAAAAAAGTTTTCCCAAGAAAAACTAAACAAACCTTTAAAAAACAACAAAATGCTAGGAACACAACTGCGACGAACGACGAATTTTTGGTCGCGAATATTCATCGCCAAAAATAAAACACATTGGTGTATATGAAAATGCACACAATCGTGGCGTTGGGCGAAATTCGTCATACTCAGCGAAAGTTGAAATACATTTATTTCTAATTGTTTCTTCAACGAACGACGAACAAATCAATATAAAGTGACCAGGTTTCATATACTCAAACTGGTTTTTTGTAGAAAAACATAGTTCACTACTGTATTGTTGCATGTAGCACTAAATTTTTCAGTACATACTAAAAATGCATTCACTAATTCACAAAAATGTATCATTCGGACTTTTTATTAATTTTGAACACTTTTTATAATATAGTTTTTCTTTCTATTTCTCAGTTTTTCATATGGTCACCCCATCAGCTGTTAAATGAAAATAATAATTTATTTACAGACAAAATATTTTTCAGAAAATATTTACAAAAAGCAATTTGTTCTGAAAAAAAATGGACAACACCGGGATAATTATTGAGTGTCTAAACAATCTGACTGGCATCAGAGGATTACAATGATATAAAAAACAAATATTAAAATGTTGTTTGCTTATTATTTTAATTTATTCGTCGTTATTGTGTTTGATACGAGGAATTTATAGAGCGATTTTTTATCAACGAATTCGTCGTACTAAGCGAAATTCGTCGTTCGTCCCAGATGTGTTCCTAAGCAAATGATATATTTTTAAATCAAAGAAGGTTCAACGTGTTAAACTTGACTCCATAAAAACAAAAAAAATTTATTTTGGGATCCAGCCCCTTTTAGTGGGCGTTATTATATGCAAATATAATGTAAAAATTTAAAATATTCTACTTAAGCGCCTACACTCCTTAAAAATAACTATTTTAATCTTTAATGACGAAACTGAGACGTAATCTGGTACTACCCTGCCCTACCCCCCCCCCCCCCCCTCAACCTATGCCCACTAAATGACCCTATAAAAAATGTTATATATTGTATTTAATTATACCAAACATTTATTTTTACAATTTTATGACAAAGGTGAAATGTCTCCCCCACGGCCCCTGCCAGAAATACCCCGACAAAATATAGTTTTGATACCCTCCAAAAAGAATTATACCTATAAAGTATATATATATTCTTTATCAGTGATGAAATCTGAGACGTTCTAGCAATGTCCATATGTTAGTCTGTGGAAAACATGATATAGTCTATTTTTGAACCGCGCCCCCTTTAGTGGGCGTTGACGTACGATATTATCTGCAAAAATAGTGTAAACATTGAACAATTTTTATTTCTTAATCCCATAAGAATCTGAGATGTTCTCTGTTCTTGCAGAGGTAAAACGTCTCCCCCACGGCTCTTCCCGGAATGACTCTGTCAAAATAGACATTTAAAATTTGGCACGGAAATGTCTTCAGGGAACTCTGTCCCACCAAGTTAAAAATTTTAAATTTACTTACTAAATATTTGGAGGGTATTTAAGACTCGACCCGGTCGAATTTAACGTCTTTACTTTTTTTATAATTGATTAGAAAATTAAAAAAAAAAAACAAGAACGCTATATTCGGCCAGGTAGAATCTTAAATAGCCTCCAAATATTTACTAAATAAATTAAAAATGTTTAGCCTGCTGGGTCAGAGTTCCTTGAAGACATTTCCGTGGAGTAGAAATCTCGTCTTTGTCGCACAAACTTAAAAATTAAATTCTTGAAGTGCACAAAAAAGAATTTTTTTTGTTTAGGTGACAAAGGCGGGGGAGGGGTAAAACTGAGGAAGGCGAGAGAACATCTCAGCGTCTTAATAAAAGCTTAAACATTTTATTTTCAAGGGATGTAGGCTTAAGGAGTACAATTTATTACATATTTATACTATTTTTGCATATAATATCTTACGTCAACACCCACTAAAGGCGGCGGGTTCAAAAATGAATTTCTATGATTTTTTGGTTCCAAGTTTAACGCTGTAGACCTTCTATGATATAAAAATATATCATTTGCGTAATAGAATTACAAAAGAAATTTAAAAATTATATTGTTTTTTAGAGGTTGGTTTAGTTCTTCTGAGGGGAACTTTTTTCCCTTTGGCCCAATCTAGCCCATTTTCAAAATGTATCTATACCAATTTCAAAGTCTGCCTCTTTTCGTTGGGACTGTTCGTAATTTCCACAGACGGACTCACGGACGTGGCTAGATCTTCTTAGGTTTCATCACTGATCAGGAATATTTAATGGGGTACCATCCAATTTCTTTTTGGTGGCAGTGAAAATTGTGGTGTGAAACAATCATTCCCAAAATTGACAGTTTAATCATAATTAAGTTTAATGAATTTTTGTGATAAAAAAATGTAACGAACAAGAGTATTAACAAGAATTATCTCTCTTTTGTGTCTTTGAGAATCACTTACTGGCAGTGGTGTCAACCGTACGGTAATTACCGTATTGTACGGTAAGCAGGTAATTTATATATTTGTACGATAATTTTGAAAACTTTTAATTTTTAATTGTTAGACCTCAAACATATTTTTTTTTTCATAATGTGTCTACAACTGTGAATTCATAACTATGTTAAGAGATCAGTTTTGTGACTGCCTACATATAAATTCTTCACTGCAAATTCTCTTGCGACTAAATACTTCTCAGTAAAAACATAAAAAAGTACGGTTTCATTACAACTATGCAAAATAATGTCAATTGTAGTTAAGTTCTATACGTTATTATTAATTTTGTACCAGACTTTGCGTACGGTAGTTTTACCTAAAAATCTGTAACTTTTTGAGGACAGTACGGCAATCGAAATAAAAAAGTTAACATCACTGCTTACTGGTATAATAGATTTCAAAATGTTTAATAAAAAAATGTTCTATTTTAATCCACTTATCCTTTAGCCAGACAATTAAAATTAAATTCACTAGCGTGAAAACCACAAAAATTATATTGTTAATCCTTTTCGAGTTCATTTTCGTATAACAAAGTCTTTTATAAGGTCACTGCTATTTATTTGGCCACAACCATTTCCCACATGTGTATTTGCTTGTGTATGTGTGTGGGTCTGAATGTAGCACAAAGTTTGACTTGCATCCGAAGTTTCGATTTGTTTTAGTTCGTTTTATTTTTTTTCTGGTCCGTTTCAAAAGTCTTAATTTTTTATAAGTTCTTTGCTCTGGCCACAACTCAATCATTCTCCCACTCCAGCACTTTCCCAAAAAATATCTATAACTTGGGATGGTGAGCAGTCAAATGTCAAAATTTCTCTTTGATTTTTGAAATCAACAAAAGTTTATCTTCTATATTGTTTATTTGTTTATTATTATTTTATTTCTATTCTATTTAGTTTTTATATATTTCTTAAACAAAAAAAAAGTACGTCTTAAGCAAAAATTCTGACATTGAGTAGCCAGCCAATGCAAGGACGGTAGCTGTGAGGGATCAGTCACTGTAAGTGTAAGGACAAACTGACAAACGATTGTTTAGAACTGGTACATATTAAATAAGGTTATAGGACATCTAAAAATTGTTTGGCAAATAATTGAGTGAAGTTTCCAATTTTCTTTGATTTAAATAACTCACATAAGAATGAAAAAAAAGTTGTAGTTCAGGATTAGTTGGTGTTTCAAATAATTCAATTTATTTAATGCTTTAGAGACTAAAGAATAATTTATGAGATGGTAATAATTGAAAGATTTGAAATGATAAAGTGTTATTATTATTACAACAATGGGAAGTCATCATAATTAGCATGGATTAGGATTAGGATTGTAGTACACAGCAGCGTTATGCCAATGGCAAGTGCCCCGGTGGAAGTCCTTTTTAAAAGACTAATTTTTAGTTATAGATTTGAAAAGCTTTGATATATTTTCCTATCGTAAGAAATCTTTACCGCTGATATGTAGCAATGCAGGCAATCAATATTCTCTTTTAAGAGAATAAATAAATCCAAACAAGTAAAAGTGCTATATTCGGCTGTGCCGAATCTTAAATACCCTTCACAGATGTATACTTTTTTCCTTTCGTAAATAGAAAATAGGTTTAAATACCAAAGAAACAAAATTGTGTAATTGAGTTACTTTAATTTTTGAGAAAAAGTTTAAAAATTTCAGGTCTGAAGCTGTATTTTTGGCCTTTCTGATTTATTTATTTGTTTTTAAGGCCCCAACACTATAAAGGTTATATAGGCCAAAAAGTTTTAATTACATAAGTTTAAATTTTTGTTTTTTGTTTTTTTTTTTTTTGTACTAGGAAAAAATAGTAAAGTTTAGATTCAAATCGAGTCGTATAAATTAATCTCTATCATGAATTTTTTAACATTTTTAAATTCCTTTTCATTTTTAAGTATTTCTATATTATGTATTTTGTGTTTCGCTCGTTTTGGTTGTAAAAGATTGCATTCATTAAATATATGACAGACTTTTAGTTCACTACCACAAGTGCAAAGTGGAGGTTGAGTTTTCTCAATTTTGTGTTTGTGGGAGAATAAACAATGACCAATTTTCAGTCGATTTAATTTAACAAACTCTGATCTTGGTAGGGTTGTTCTATTAAACTTAACTTCAATGCTTTTTTGTATTACGTATAATTTAGATAAGTTGTTATTGTTCCACGATTCGTTCCATAGGTCAGATACATATTTTCGAATCCATTGTTTATAGTCCGAATACTGATATTTGTAATCTGCTGACACCGGTTGTTCCAAAGCATTTTTTGCGAAAAAATCTGCCTTTTCATTACCTGATATATTCAAGTGGCTGGGCACCCATAATAAACTAATTTTATTCTTTGGAAATTTTGTAAGAGTTTCTCTTATATGATTTACGATTATATTTGTACTAAACGGATTTTGTATTCCCTGTAAAGCGCTTCTACTGTCAGATATTATAAGAATTCTTTTGTCATAATTTGTAATATTCTCAATACAAGTTCTTATAGCGAGTAATTCGGAGGTGTAAATGGAGGAATAATCCAGAATACGTTTTGAGATGATAATGGAATTGCTATAAATTGCAAATCCAGCTTTTTCGTTCATAACAGAGCCATCAGTGAAAAGGTAATGATGATTGGAATATGATGTATTAATTAACTCCAAAAACTTCTGTTGTATCTCCGGGGATGACATATTACGCTTGTTACTGGTTGCAAGGGAAAAATCTACGTTAATTTCGGAAAAACACCACGGTGCAGTGTCAAGTAATTTTTTATTCTCTATTGTGTTTATATCTATGGTATATCTTGAGGTAATCTGGGACATTTCTAATGCAGCTTTAACGTAAAACGGGTGGTATCTTGGTTGTTTTTGCTTAAGAAGTTCTATTTTCGATTTGTTAGTTATCATTGAGTATAAAGGATGATTTTGCATTGAAAGGATTTTTAGCGTGTAATTAAGTAAATATCTTAATCTTCTAAGGTGTAAAGGGGGAGACGACGATACAACTTGAAGACTACATGCAGGACTAGTTCTAAAGGCACCAATTGAAAGTCTTATTCCTGTGTTTTGAATGGATTCCAAACTACTTATGTCTGTTTTGCTGGCAGATAGGTATATAACTGACGCATAATCAATGGTAGGAAGAACGATTGTGTGTAAAATTTTTAGAAGGGATTGTGGATCTGAACCAAATTGATAGTGCCTTAATATTTTAATAATGTTCAATTTTGAATTTGCCTTAGCTTTAATTTTTTTAATATGGGGTTTGAATGTTAGTTTTCTATCAAATGTAACACCCAAGAAATTGTGTTCTTCTACAAATTGAATATCTTTGCCACATAGTTTTATGGAGCTACTACTGTTGGCAGATATTAAGCGTCTAGAAAATTTAATTGCCACTGTTTTATCTTCGTTAAATTGAAATCCGCTTTTTTCATTCCATTTTTCTATCCTATTAATAGTCAACTGAATTTTTTTAATTATAGCTGATTGCTTTTTTCCCGAACAATATATAACTAAATCATCAGCATACAAGAGTGCCTTTACATCATTCTGACACTGGTCTAAAATATCATCAATTGCCAAAAGAAAAAGGGTGACACTTATAACGGATCCCTGTGGGACTCCATTTTCGAGATCAAAATAATTTGATGGCGAGTTTCCAACCAAGCAGTAGGATCTTCTGTCTTGTAGAAAGTTCGAAATAAAAGCAGCCATATTTCCCTGTATGTTGGAGGTATTTAATTTTTTGAATATCATCTGTTTCCAAACACCATCATAAGCTTTCTTTAGGTCGAAAAATACTGCTATTACATCCTTTTTTAGGGAGAAACTTTCCATAATGTCAGATTGTAAAACCGCTAAATTGTCTATTGTCCCTCTATTCTTCCTAAATCCAGACTGATTTATATTTAGAACATTATTTATTTCCAGATAATAAACTAGCCTTTTGTTTACCATTCTTTCTAGGATCTTACACATACAATTAGTGAGTGAGATTGGTCTGTAATTATTTGCCCTTAGACCATCTTTACCCGGCTTCAATATTGGAATAATTACCGCATCCCTCCATTTGGTCGGAAATACCTGCTTCGTCCAAATTATGTTGTAAAATTCTAAGAGATATTTTGTAGCATCAATATCCAATTTGGTTAGCATTTCATATCTTATGTTGTCAGGCCCCGGTGAGGTTCCCTTACATGACCTTAAGGTCGATCTAAGTTCCGTTAAAGTAAATCTTTTATTATAGATCTCATCATTATCCGTCAGATTAAGAGGAAAAGAGGTACTTCTTGAATAGTCATAAAATTTCTTCGAAAAGTTTGAAGATGATGAATTCTTTGCAAAATTTTTTGCTAAAAAATTAGAAATATCAGTATTTTCAGTTAACAGTTTATTGTTATCTTCTATAGCCGAGATTGTATGAAATGAAGAGAGACCATTCAAAGATTTAATTTTTCTATATACTTCTGACGAAGGTGTTCGAAGGTTTATTGACTCACAAAAATCTGACCAGCATTTTTTCTTACTCTCTCTAATAACCTTACGGGTTTCTGATTTAACCCTTAGGAATTTTGCTAAATTCTCAGAGGTACAATTTTGTTTAAAATTTTGCAGCAATTTTCTTCTCTCCTTAATGAGAGATTTTATATCTTCATTCCACCAAGGGACTTCCCTTCTATTGTGCGTCACATTATTTAAAGGAATAGCTTCCCTAGCAGACTTTAAAATAGTACTACTTATGTGTTTTTCAATTGTATCAATGTTGTTACCACTGGACAGGTCCTCTGTAAAAATACATCTATAGTCTTCCCACTTTGCTTTCTTCATATTCCATTTAGGTCTTCGTCCAAGATTAGGCGAGAAATTATTTAGACTTATAATGATTGGGTAATGATCACTATTGTGTAAATCGTCACAGACATTCCATTCAAAAAGATGGTTAATGTTTGGACATATTAAACTTAAGTCTATATTACTAAAAGATTTGTATGCAAGACTAAAGTGCGTTGCACACTCCGGTATGTTTAGTATGTTTATGTTGTTGTTATTTATAAATTTTTCCACTATCTTTCCCCTTGAATCTGTTCTAGAGGAACCCCATAAGGAGTTATGAGAATTAAAGTCTCCCAAGAGGAGATAAGGCAAATCAAATTGGGCTGTTAGATCGCTAAGATCTTTTTCACAGATATATTCTGAACCTGGTAAATATATTGAACAGATTATGAATTTTACTGGATATTTCACTTTAATAGCAACAACCTGATACTGCGATAATATTGTTAATTCTTCTCCGTCAAACATATTGTTGAGATATATACAAACTCCACCGCACGCAGTAGTAGTGGAAGTTGTATTTTTAAAGAAACACGTATAATTTTTTAGATTAGTGTAATGACTTGATTTAAATCTAGTTTCCTGAATACACAAAGCGAAACAGTTAAAATTAGTTAATAAAAGCTTTAGTTCGTCAAAGTGATGTGAAAGTCCGTTACAGTTCCATTGTATTATCTTATATTGACTACTCATTAAAGGTATTGTCACTGGATTCATCTTTGCTATCATCGTTGGTGTTTGTTGTTAATGATGCTTTTGTTGAATTCTCTTTCTTTTTCTTTTCTGCGCTTGTTAGTTCACGTTTTTTCCTCTTTGATATATTTTTTGGCAGTAGTTCGAATTTTGATCCATCTGCTTTAGTTATTTGGCGCACTGGAGAATTTGGTGTTGTTTTTGCGGCGGAATCAGTTATTGGTTTTTCTTTCTCTTTTGCATTTGTATTTATATTTATTACTTCTTCTTGACATTTGCATTTACAATTGCATGGTTTGACTGCATTGGCATATGTTGTTGGTAGTTGATTTTGTTTTTCATATTCTTTTCGGGCTTCGTTCAGTGTTTTTTTCTGAATAATTTTAATCTTTAGTATGTCATATTCTTTTTTATATATAACGCATTCCTTAGAAAAGCTGTTGTGTTGTTGTTGACAATTTACGCATTTTGCTTCTCTATTACACTTTTCTCGTTTGCCTGTTTCATCAACTGGGGTATGTTCAGGTTTGCTGCAATGTGGACACATTTTTTGTTCTGAAAGGCACCCATCCGACACGTGGCCGAATTGGAAACATTTAAAGCACCGAAGAGGATTGGGTATATACGGTTTTATTATAGTGTACATGTAGCCAAGCAAAATCTTTTCGGGCAATTCGCTTACGTTAAATGTTGCTACATATAATCCACTATCAATTGATGACAGTTGTTTGCTTTCGGGATCCCTTTTTTTAAACCTCTTGATTTCTAACACGTTAGGGTTTTGTTCTTGTATTTCGCTCAAAAGTTCCTTATCAGTTAAGTTTCGTAGTTCATTTGAGTAAAATATTCCCTTGGACTTATTTAGTGTGTTATGTTCTTCCACTTTCACAAAAATAACCAGAGATAAGCTTATCATTTTAATAATTTTATTAGCTTGTTTTCCATTAAAGCACTGTATAAGCAGCTGTCCAGATCTCAATTTCTTGCAGAATTTTACTTTTCCTGCGACAGCATCAATAGATCTTTGTATAAGAAAGGGAGAAACATCCGAAAGACCACGTTCTGCATGAACACCGACTCTGCTCATTAACAGGTATAAGGGGGTTATTGAATTAGGGTTAGAGACCGATTTGTCCCTATCAAATAGAATCCCTCCCATAATGGGAGTAACTGTAGATATGACCGACACAGGTGGAAAATATCTTCTTTAAATCCAAAGACGAATATAAAGTTCTTAAATTTTTCCTTTTCTTTTCTCTTATTCTCTTTTTTTCTGATAGTTCACTAAACAAAACACTGCACGCGGTGTGAGTTGAATGCAAACTGTTGGCCTTTCTGATTTCTAATACTAATGAACTTCTTTTACAAATATTTAATATATTTAGTTTATAAACAGACAGAAAATATCCGTTTCGTGCCAAAAATTGCGATTTTTCAACCCTGGCATCGAATTTAATTTTTTTTTTTTGGTTTTTAATACCAATTTAATTTTTCCTGAAGTATAAAATAGATTTAATTCAATAACTAAAAAAACACAATTAGAAAGCTATTTGGCTACTTTCGACATCAATTGTCCAACACAGGAATTAAATTTTTTGTTTTGTTATTAATTCCAACTTAATTTTTCCTAAAGTATAATTCGGTATAATTCACAATAAAAACCAAAGTTAATAAGTTTGGATACTTTTATGTGCCAAAAAAATTTCGATTCTCCAACCCTGGAATCGAACTTTTGATTTGTATTGTTTTCAATACCAATTTAATTCCTTCTAAAGGAAACAATAGGTATAATTCATTATCAAAACCAAAATTAAGAAGTTACATGGTTACTTTTTATGTACCTACAATTGGAACCCTGGAATCGAATTTTTAAATATTTGAATTTTTTTAGGAATTTTATTTTTGCTTAGATAGGAAAAAGGTTTAGTCATTCATTTAATCATTTTTATATGCCAAAAACAAATTTCCTTTCCCAACTCTGTATTCAATTCCTTAAACTTTTGGATTCAATTTTCAGTGAAGTATAAAATAATCAAAATTAGTTACGTCTGTGGTCGCTTTTTTGCAGCTTAAAATATTTGAATTTTCCAACCCTGGCATAGATGTTTTAAAATTTTTAATACCAATACCAAAACTAAAGTTAAATTATAAAATAGGTTTAATAAAGCCTGCCATACACGACATGTTTTTTACATCTGACTTGTCAGCTTTTCAACTCATATGTAATTGTGCATGTCTGTCAAAAACAACAATTTTACAGAAGGTTAATAATATTCGGTCACCAACGTACATGTTAATTGCTTCTGACATAGTTTCTGGTTTACGCATTTTGTATAGCCTTTGCAGGCACCAAAGTAGGTCGTAGGTGTCAAAATGGCATCCTGCCGTCAAAAACATGTTTGTTTTCGCCGTAAAAGAATTCAACAATTTTAAAGATTTTTTCTTTTAATTTGAAGATATTAAGTCAGGTTATAACACTAAAGTTTTATTTATGTGTTTATGTGCATAATTTCTATTAAATGGCTAAAAGAACATGCATACAGCGGTATTGTAAAATATCAAGTTTGGGCGGCTAATGCTAGCATTAGCCGTTGCCCGCCGCTGCTTGTTTCGTCACGACATAGAATTCTTAGAACGTATTTTTCGTAATAAAAACAGCTGATGTCAGAAGGTTTGTGTCAGAAGAAAAGAAAACACGCTCTAATTGAAATTTTGGCAGAAGACTTTTCGTCTAACTTTTAAAGAAGAAGTTTTAAAGTTACCACACGACATGTACATGTTTTATAGTGGGAAATTTGACAAGTCAGATGTAAATAACATGTTGTTTACGAGAAACTTAAATAAACAAAAAAACAAGTAAAAGTGCTATATTCGGCTGTGCCGAATCTTAAATACCCTTCACAGATGTAATTCTTCTTTCTTTCTTGCTAAACCAGGAAGTAGGTTTAATTAAAAGATGTAACATAGTTTTACTTGACAAAAAAATTTAAATTTTTAAACTTTTTCGTCACTTTCGAAATTTTGATTTTTTAAGATTTTAATACCAATTTTGTTCTTCCTGAATTATAAAACAGCTTTAATTAGCAAAAACAAACAACGTCAATTGAATTTTTGGTTACTTTTATGCAGAGTAAATATATCAATTTCCCAACCCTGGAAACGAAATTTAAATATTTTTTACCAATGCAACTCTTAATGAGGCATAAAATAGTTTTATTTAAGAAAAACTTAATATTTGTAACCATTTTGGTCACTTTCATGTACTACAAAATATTGCAGTTATCCAACTCTGGAATCTAAATTTTGATCTTTTATTTTAATTTTCGATACCAATTTTGTTTTTCCTGAACTAAAAAATAGTCCATTGAAGCTTCCCAAAGCACGAAATAGGTTTAATTTACAAACATTAAAAAAAAATAATTGATTTTTGGTATAAATTTTGCGTCGAGAAATAGGTGTACGCTTCCCAGCTCTGGAACCATTCTTCGGATCTTTCTGAATTTCAATAGCAGCCTGTTTAAGTTCATTTCCAATCCAACGGTCCAAGAACGAAGTCTCTAGCTCTTCTGGGGGCTTGGGAAACCCGATTTCACGTACAGACGGACGGACAGACGGACATCGCTCATTCGTCATCGCTATTCATAAAGATCCAGAATATATATACTTTATGGGGTCCCATGTGCATATCGAAGAAATTACACACGGAATGACAAACCTATAAACGTATATCCTTTCACTTTTTTGATTTTTAGTTTTTGCTAGTTAATTTTGTTCGGGATTGAATGTTGAAAAATCCTTAACAACAAAATCAAATTTCTTGGATGTATTTGATTAGTCAAACTCTTTTGTAGATTAAATTCCTGAGTATTTCACAGGATTTTTTGTAGATTAAATTCCTGAGTATTGTACAGGATTATTTGTAGAATAAATTATTAAATTAAAACACAGCTCAAATAGTTGGCATTGCTACTGACTAGTATCACTTTCAAAAGCGAAAAAGTTGAACAAAGAACGGTGATGAGATGGCGTAGCTGCCTCGAAGTCCGTACTGATCTGTTTTGATGGTTATAAAAAAAATTTAGTTTTCAGAAGCTGTTTAAAAGCATTTTCGAGGTCTGGTAAAACCGGTAACTTTTCGATTTTTTTAAAATTTTCAATTTTCTTAGCGGAAAGATAAAAATAATTTGCAGATAGCACATTTGAAAATAAAAATTTGTTGATGGCGATCATTCAAACGATTAGAAAAATTTAGTTTGTCTGTAGTTTGCCACTTAAAACACCTCATTGTCATATGAATTTATTGTCAAATAAATTCCCTTGCTGAGCCTTTTGTATCCCCTTGTGGGCTAATTTTTTTCTAGATGTTATTTCTACCAGAGCTGTTAAATTTGGATTACGATTAGTAATCAATTAGATTAAATTTTAAAAAGAATGGTATTGATTACATAATTCTCTTTTTAAAAATTTCTGATTATTAATTAATTATGATTACAAATAATCCAAAAATAATTAAGATTATTTTGGATTACGAGAAAATAATCAAAAAAAATCAAAAGTAATCAAACAAATAATTGACTACTTTCAAGGATTATTTTTGATTAGTTTCGATTATTTTTTTTGAAAATTTAGAATGCGCATCATTTTATACATACATTTTATTTTGAAAAATTTGCATTTAAAACATAAAAAAATTAATGACAAGCATACGTTAAAATATGTGATCATTTCACTTGTATTGGGGACGGACCTTCAATTTGGAACTGCGTTGATTTTGTGGTGTTGTTTAATAAGTGATAACCAAAAAAAAATAAATTATTTATCATAATAGTTATTTTAAACCAAAAAAAATTTTTTGGTTGCTATAATGGTTATTTGTAACGAAAATATTTTTCTGGTTGACATAATGGTTGTTTATAACCAAAATTTTATCTTTCTCAATGTAATTGGTTACGGTAATCAATATAATATAAATGCGACCATAATGGTTAAAAATTCCCAAATGCATATAAAGGGCTCCGAAATAAAAACATAGCAGTTATTTTCGGTCCCTGCTTTATACGAATAGAGCACAAACCCGTGAACCCGTGATAAATAAGAAGAATGCAGAATCATGAAGAATGCAAATAAGTTGTCAATTATCAAATCGATGCACATCAATAATAATAACAAAAAATAAAAAACAACAACTAACATTAAACAGCATTGCCATAATTTCGCAAAATAAAAAAAAAATAATCAAAAACAATCAAAAGTAATCTTCGAAAGTAGTCAAATTATTTTTCGATTACTTTTTATTATTTTTGATAATTTTTTCGTAATTTTTATTAATCTTGATTATTTTTCGATTATCTGTAATCGTAATCAATTAGTAATCGTGCGAATCTGAATATAATCGTAATATAATCGTTACTTCACCTTTCAAAAAAAAATTAATCTAATTACTAATTATTATGATTAGTAATCATTACTTAACAGCTATGATTTCTACTGTATGATAATTAATGTAGCGATGCTCAACTTATGTTCTGTTAATTCTATCTTGCATTCAAATTCAATTCGTACATCAGTATCCTTTTTTTTAAGGCGCCCATTTATCCAAGCATATTACGAACGGAAAAAATTCTCTCGCTATAAATATTAAATTGATAATTTAAAATGTTAAAAAATGTAAAAGCCTTTTGTTTTCAACTCTCATATTATCTGGTAAATCTGTGATAATTTTTTTTTCTGCCTACAATTTTTAAATGCAAATAATCTTGTTAAGTTATTTAAAGTAGCCATGCGACTGCCAGTGTCTGCCACATTTCTGGCATAAAAAAGACGTTAAATACGAAATATTTCAACTGCAAAAGTCAATGTTTAAAATTCATACTAAATTTTCCATGTGCAGGCTGATATATTGATACGTTTAATAAGTGATAAATATTGAAAATAATTGTGTACGAAAACAATTGCAAATAATAAAGCAAATTGCACTAGACTTTTTGCGTGCTGGAATAAAATACAGAGTTTTTATTTTGTACACAAGAATTTTATATCAAAAAGTACAACACAATGGGAGAAAGTGTTATAAGTTCTCTGTGTTGGTGAAAGTCTTAGTGCAAGCAAAGTTTGTTTGGGAATGGACTCTGAAAGTCATCACCAATTGGAAACATGTCTGTGCATAGTAATTTCATGATATATTTATAAGTGAGTTGGTCATTAGTCTAGTGAATGGTGTGATAGTCCATCAGTGCATAAATCGTGGGAGCGATTCAACTTAGACTCTGGTATGTTTTACCACGAGCGAACTTGAGGTATAATTTGTAATTGTAGTTGTAACATTTAATAAATAAGAGTTCTTCCAACGGCCATCTTGTTCAATCAAACATCTGTCAAATTAGCTGCCGTTTATTCAGGCTGTTTACCCAAATCCCGATGGATGCACGTGGTATTTAACAACACGTGCAATTAAGGATGAAGATGACTTTCCACCAAAAAAAGTATCTTCATCAATGACACCTATTTCTGGATGAATGGGTACGTGGGCAAACAAACTTGTGGACTTTTTGCACTTTTGGAGGTGAATATTTAGCTGATGAAAGCTGCTACCAAAAAACCTAGTAATATTTTTCTGTTTCGCCATTTTCCATTTATATTTTATTTCATAGATTGATCTTTAGATTTGACGAAAATGCAGAATCGGGACAATGAAACAAGAATTTGGGTAGTGCGCCGCTTCCACTTTTTAGAGTCCATAGTTTCAGTTCAAAGAGAATATAGGCGCACTATTGGCGGCACTCCTCCTAGCAGATGTTCTATCTCGATGCTCGTGAATAATTTACCAGAGTGCAGCACAATTGCAAGAAAGCCTTATCATCGAGATCCCTCAGTCCGGACGCAGGAAACTATCGCTGCTGTAACTGCTGCCATACAATCCAATCCTAGAGTTTCGACAAGGACTTTATCTGTTCAAATGGATATCAGCAGGCTCCCACTGCAGACAATTTTGCATCAAGACTTAAACTTATTTTCATAAAAGATTCAATTAACAAGCAAACTGAACACAACAGACTTGCCGGCTCCTTTGGAATTTTGTGAGAAAATCATTCAATTTGTGGCAGAGGATGAAAACATCTTGAACTGCATTTTTATGTCTGACGAAGCACATTTAGCAAACAAAATACGAGCAATTCTAGCCCACAGATACTTTATGAAATGCTATTGCATTCACTTTGTGTGACAGTGTGTTATGCAGTTTCATCAAAGTTCTTTGTCGGGTCTCACTTTTTCGAAGAAATCGGTCTTACTATTACGGTTAATGGAGACCGTTACTTAAAGATGTTGACAAAGTTTCCAGAACTATGTCAAAAGACAGTCCCTTTTAAGTCTATGTGGTGTCAGCAACATGCGGCAACTTGTCACATAGCCACGCCTGTTAAGTTCCCCAATGAGCTGATTCCAAGAAACTCCACATTCCCTTGGGCCCCCCAAGGTCACCGACTTTACTGCACTTTTATTCATTTATTTTTGTGGATTATTGCAAACAGGAAGTTTAAAAAAGAAAACCAACAAATTTTGATGATTTAAAGCAATCCAGTCGAACGATAATTGAGGCAATTCCCGCTGCAACCCTGCAGGCAGTAAAGAATAACTTTTTGATAAGATGTCACACGTGTGTCACCGAGGAGGCAGTTTGAATTCAATTATTTTCACAACTTCATTAATTACTTTAATAAAAATGAATTATTTTTCAAATGAAATAATAAAAAATAGATTACAGAAAATTTACAAAAAGTTTCTTATTTTTTTTTCAACACTCGTTACGTATCGAGGCCGGATCTGTGATACCCAGTGGAAAAATTCTGAAGCCATATTTTGGGCAATCACTTTTTCTCTACTTCCAAAGCATAAACTAGCGTGTATTTTCGACTTGTCCGAAAGTGATTATTACCAATATGGAGATTATTGATTAGGATTAAAATATTGGTTATTAGTGGGTGCTGTTGGCTGAAGTAGTAGAATACGAGACTATGAATCGGAGGGTCCCCGCGCTGAGTCTAACAAAACCCACATATGACTGGTTATATACTATTTCGAATCTCTTCCCATAGTGATTGCTTTTAATTATGGACACGTGCCATACACACAGACACCACAACACATAATCTCATATAGAATTAAACAGTTGCTTATTGGCCTGCTGCTTTCACAACTTTTTTGTTTTGTGTTACTTGTAATTTAATTTTTATTTGTACAAAATAAAAATGCAATTTGTATTGTAAACATCAATTCACCGGGGAATAGCATGAGGTGAATTCAAAACTTCCATATGAACAAATAAGTGTGTGTGTGTGTATTGGGTGTGTGTGTTGCACTCAAAACATACATTTCACATTAAATTACGTCTAGCAGTTAAATGCATAGTGCGATATTTGAGGATATTAATATTGCAGGACATAAAGGACATCGACTACAAATATACAATACGATTTTAAATGCATATTATGAATTAAACAAGACGCGTATAAAAGTTTCAATGAATTGCAGGTGAAATTTGTTTGTGTGATTGCCTCATAAGAAGGACACAAAAAAAAAATCGAATTGTATAAATGAATAAAAAAGCGGAGTAAATTTGGATAAATTACTGAACGACTGAATGAATGAATGAATGCCTGTACGTTAAGTAGCAATTTTGTATTTAATTTGTACGAAATAGTATATATTTTTAAGAAGATGATAAAAATATGGAATTAATTGAATTTTAAACACACATACAGACACATGAAAATTCATATTTGCCCGAATGTGTGCAGCTTTACATCAAAATGAATATTTTTATTGCAAACACATACACGCTCATAGTCACACTTCCATGCATATTCAAGTTGAATCTGTAAATGTTTGTCATATCGATGCAATAACCAGAGGATGTTCATGTTCTATCACACACTCGCACACACACACACACACACATGCGAACACATAGAATGTAGTTATATTCTTTAACCATATTGTGGTCTTAAATATGATATAAAATAGTGCAACAAAAACAACAAAAAGTGAATGTATATGGTTTTATGTACTCTACACGGCGGTGTACTGCAGTGGTCAACGTATTCGCCAAAAGTTTAAATATATTTAATACCAAAAATATTTTGCAAGTGTTTTTTCAAATATTATACCGAAACCTTTTGAAATTTGTTTAATGTTTCTGTAAGGAAAACAACTATTTATATGAGTGAATCGGGAAAATATGTATCAAAAATGGTCAATTTATTTAAAATGTTGTTTAAAGATTGAATCAAAATTTATATTTATTTCTTTGCTAAAACTGGGGTCACATTAAGGCATTCGCTAGCGATAGAAATTTCCGTTTAAATTGTATAGAAATTTTGATCGATATCGATAATATAACTCCATGTTTGTGTAAATAAAATTAAAGTTTTTCATCTGGGCATTTATATTGAAAAAATAAAATAAAAACAAGTAAAAAAGTTATATTCGACCGGGTCGAATCTTAAATGCCCTCCAAATATTTAGTAATTAAATATAAAATATTTAACTTGGTGGGACAGAGTTCCCAATTTTATATCTCCCTTTTGACAGAGTCATTCCGGGAAGGGCCTTGGGGGACACGTTTCACATCTGCAAGATCAGAGAACATCTCAGCTTCTTATAGGTTTAAGGAATAAAAATTGTTCAATATTTACATTATTTTTGCATATAATATCGTACGTCAACGACCACTAAAAGGGGCGGGGTTCAAAAATAGACAATATCATGTTTTCCACAGATGAACGTATGGGCATTGCTAGATCGTCTCAGACTTCATCACTGATCAACAATATATATACTTTATAGGGGTCCAATTCTCTTTGGAGGGTACTAAAACTGTATTTTGTCGGGGTCTCTCTGGCAAGAGCTGTGGGGGAGACATTTCACCCTCGTCATAAAACTCTAAAAATAAATGCTTGGGATAATTATATACAAAATTAAAACAAATAAAAAATTTTTTGATAGGGTCATTTAGGGGGTAAAGGGGGAGAAGCGGGTAGGGCAGAGTAGTACCAGGTTACGTCTCAGCTTCGTCATTAAAGCTTGCAAATTTTATTTTTAAGGAATGTCGGCTTCAGTAAAACAATTTGTTAAATTTTTACACTATTTTCGCTTATAATAACGCCCACGAAAGGGGGCGGGGTCCAAAAATAATTTATTTTTATTTTATGGCTCTACATTTAACGCGTTGAACCTTCTTGGACATAAAAATATATCATTTGCTTAACAAAATTACAAAAAAAATTTAAAAATGATGTCGTTTTTTAGCGGTTGGTTTAGTTCTTCTTAGGGAAACTTTTTACCCTCTTGCCCGATTTAGCCCAACTCCGAACTTAACCTGTGCTATCTTTCAAAATATATTTATACCAAATTTCAAGAGTCTAGCTCATTTCGTTTAGACTGAATCGTGATTTCCACAGACGGACGGACGGACGGACATGCTCAGATCGTCTTAGATTTCATCACTGATCAAGAATATATATACTTTATGGGGACTCAGATGGATATTTCGCTGCATTACAAACGGAATGACAAAATGAATATTCTTTTTTGGAGGGTATACAATACATTTGAAAAACTTCCCGCTAGTTTTCAACACTAAAAATGGTATTATTTTCATTTTAAAACTGCTATAAGTTTCGAATGGCATGCGGTGATTGAGGTAGTTCTTCGATTCCAATAAAAGGGAACATTAACCCATATTCAGCCAAGAAAATTCAAACGGGAGTTTTTTCAAAATATGGATGATTTTTATACTGATTTGGATCTGCTAACTCCAAATCCGTTGTCGCTTTGGCGCTATCGTGCCCATGAGCCCTGGAAATAGGTGTTCGTAAGCGCGAACATTGGCTTCAATTTAACATGAATATCGCATATGAATCAATTTATGTGCAGTTATAAAAATGTTCATTTATATGTAAAAATTCAACTAATAACTAAAGAGAAATGTATGTAATATACTTATTAAGATATAAAAATAATAGGACTTTTTTTATACAATATTTTTCAAAGCATTGTGGATGGAAATGCACATTGCATTTTTGGCACATCGACTTGATTGGTTTGCCACACCCCTTCAGTTGGCATCTAAGAGCTTTTCCTTGTGGTTCAACTATTGGAATATGTTCGCCAATACCAATTGGCAGTTGGTAAGTAACGTTTCTGTCGGATCTTTCTTGAGCAGATTCAGCATCTGGCTGCGAACTTATTAGCAAAGCTTTGCTGACGCTCACCCTGAAATCTTTTTGAGATAACGTTCTTTTTCCTTCTGCGTTCATGCATTAGCCACTAATGAGCTGACAACCGAAATAAATAAAGGCCAATACCACTTCCTTGACTTAATCTTTATTCTGTAGTTTAAAGCAGTGGTTGTGGCACATTCTCATATATTTCCGATTCTTTCCTCCATCGCTTGACGCTGCGCATCGGTTTAATTTGTTCGAAGTTGGTGATGGATCGTCTGCCCAACGAGAAACCAATACCGAATTTGTCCTATCAAATTGGCAATCATTTTCTCCCCGTTTCAGCCGCTTTCCTTTGAGTAGTGGGGCTGTTGTAATGCGATTTGGGCGAACGGTTCTGTAGCGCAAAACCTTTTCTCACTTAAAAGGCTCACCAAATAATATGATGCAAAAAATTTGTCAAAGTATATACATACATATTAAAAAATATACATATTAAAAGTATATATATATACTCAAATATATATACTTTATATACATATATATACATATCTATATGTACATAGGTATATACATATTCAAAAATCACTATCAAAATCACTAAACGCTACAAATGAAAAGTATAATTTCTTTCTTTTACTGTTATCTGGTTTTGTTATATGTAATTTTTAGTAAAAATAATTGTCATATTTATATAAGAACAAAGAACAATAAACTTGTATCAAAGAAGCTTATTCTCCAAATAGCAGCCAATGTTCGCACTTGCGAACAGTTACTTTAACAGCTTTAATATGATAGAAATGTTTTGATTTATTTAAGTTTTTTTATATTATATGGTCATTGGAGTTGACTACATAAGTACCCTATAATAATATGCAACATTTTTGAACATATAATATATATTTTTAATTCTAAAAAAATCCTCTGAAATCGCGTCCCGCGAAATATCCCTTCACTTAAAATATGAGATAAACTAAGAAAGTTTAAAAATTTGAAAAAAAAAACTTGCTGGTTTTAACCAGTTTTGAAAAAATCTAGTTTTCACCAGATCTATTCCTACGAAACTTTCCCAACTACTCCTGAAAGGCCGTCACTATGTTTGTATTTGTATGTGTGTGTAAGTGTATGACCCGCTTATAACTTTTGAGCTTTAGAACTAAATCGAATCGATTCAAAGAGTCTGAAGTTTAGATTCTCTGCGAACTGGAACCGTTACGATCCGCTAGATTTCGAGAAATATCAAAAACAAACTAAGAAAATTTATTTTTTCAAATGTGGCTTTATTAGAATAACTTTTCAACGGCTCCGAAAACTAATCAATTCTTGATAATTAAAATTAATCATGTACATCCCCGGTTTAAATTCGGTTCACACGTTCGCGAGATATCGCGAGAATGAAAAAATTCGATATGAGTTCTTTAAAAAACTCGTATATGTATGTGATCAATTAGTGTTCTCGATTCTTTTATAGGACGCGAAGAACTACATCAATGACGGCTGATTGTGTGGAATTCGGATGATTCATTAAAAATTTATAGCAGTTTGAGAACTAAAATAAAAGCAGTTAAAAGTAGCGGGAAGTTGCAGGGATGCCGTTTAGGATGAATCGTTCTCTATATAGTTTTTTAAGCACAGAGATTTTTCATTTCTAACCAATGAGAAAATCATTTTGCACATTTGAAATAAAGTAAACGGTCATATAAAAATTTGGAGGCGCAAGAAAACGAGAATTGGTTGAAACAGATTTCTCGTTAAGTTTAAACGGAATTAAAGGCAAATTTAGGAGCAAAAACTTAAGGGTATAATTTGGGGAAATTATTTCGAAGTGTTTCCATTATATTGTGAGTAATTTTGTATCAATTTGACATTTGTATTGTTTGTTTATTTTTTAACATACGGAAAATACAACAATTTTGTTCAATGTTGACTTGAAAATTAAATTGAGTTTTTTGAAAATTATATTCAACAATTAAAATCACAGCCATTTTATTCGTACTTAAATGTCACTTTTTCGTATTTGTAACTCATCAATAATGGATGCCCCAAGGTTGCATTTGTAAGAAAAGCAGATGTGGTAGTCATTCCATTACACTGAGCGATCGGTAGCCATGCAAATGGTTTATTTGGAGGGAATACCGAAGCAGAGCTCAAGTCAACAACTCCTGTCCCACAAAGAGTTTTGCCATATTTGCTATGAACAAAGCAGGGAAGCCACAGTTTTGCAATTTCTCTGTGAGTGATCAATACTGACTGCATGTTCCGTGATCAAGCCTTCTTTAGAAACATAAACTAGACTATCAGAGAACAGAGAATGTAGTTCAGGGACAGCCCTGAGGTTTTAAGGTGTTAAAAGAATTTCGGAATTGTGGTAGTGAATTCCATAGTTTTGTATTCCTCAATATAATTTCAGTGTTCTTTTCCTCTGTGGCTGCGTTGCACATTTTCATGCACAAGGATAATAAGTGTAACACACACACACACACATGTAGCGTAATAGCATGATGCAAAATTAAAAATCGATTTTAATACCGACAACACCTTATTCAATATGCAAATATTTTTTTTTTGTTCACACAAATCCAAGTAAAAATTATTAAATCAAATAAATAACTTTGTTTCTGGCATTCTGTGGCACAACAAAGATGACAATAAGTAAAGCAGGATGTCAAATATTAAACAATAATTTAAAATGTGCCTTCATGCAACTTGACGTTCTGATTTTAATTATTTATTTCATTCAACTGCCTGTTATAAATCAATATTATCCTTATGGCGTGCTTTGCATGCGAGTATGTAAGAGAACTAACAACATGCCGCCATCAGAAGGTTATACACTTTCTCATTATATATATTTAGTATTTTACAAAAACATGTTTTTTTATTTGTCAGTTAACAATGACAATAATGATAACAATCTCTAATATTGTTTGTAGCCACTACGAGCTTGATTATAACGCAGCCCGTCACAGACTTAATATTTATTTTATATTTTTCTAGCATTTCTTCAAAGCAATCAAATGATTCATATTATATGGCCAATTTCTGTTTCTTGCCAAGAACCTTATCATTATGGCAAAGATAATCATAGATGACTTCTATATTTCTATTTGTTGTAAATAATACATTTTACTTATTGTGCGAATGAATAAATATTTTTAAGCTCATTTATTCAATTGTACTTGAAGAATTTCTTGCTTGTGGTAAATCATTTTTCCATAGCGCAGATATCGGATTCAGTTTTAGGGGTCACAGCACGCTCAGGTTATTCTATGCAAGTCATTAAACCGAGTGACTTTTCAATCACATATGTATGTAAGGGGTCTTCCAAAAAGGACTCATGAACTTTGACAGTTAATACTGGCCCACTTGTTGAAGCTACAGTTGCCAAATTGGTTTTAGTTTATTCAATCTGGGTTTCCGTATGGAAACAGTATTAAACAATAAATAAAATATTTATATCATATTGGATGTTCTGGAGAAGTTGCCTAGTGCTGCCTATAAAATTCATGGAATGATATTTGTCGATCAGATAATGAAAATTCTTACGATAGCTGAGTCTGTTAGCATGTCAACGTAGTGAATATTTCACATTCTTCAGTGATCTGGGAAAATTCCTCTTTTGAGTGCCTTGCGAAAAGCCATTATTTGAAAGAGATAAAAAATTCGGGAAAAATCTTTTAACCCTACGGTCAGTGACCAAAAATATATACGTTAGTCAATGACTACGAGCCATAACCGCCAAAAAAGCTTAAGCGACATGTTCTTCGAAAATTGAGTTTTGATGATAATCCATTATTTACAATAATTTGGACCATCTGCCAATATGTCACAGTCATATTAATTATCGTTACGGAAATACAGCAAAAGAAATTTTAGCTCAACTGCATTTTTCCTTTAAATTTTAAATTTGTTTACATTTTTTTGTAACTGCAAAATGTCGGTTAAGCTAAAATTTTCTTTTTCATATAAAGCAAAAGTACACTCAAAATATTCTGTACGTAAAATTAAATGAAATTGTCATATAAAATAAATGAATATTCGATTAAAAACCGGTCAACTTACTATTCATTTAACTTTAACAAAAATATCATTTAATTTTAAATGTTAAAAAATTAACAGACTTAAATCTGTAAAAAATATTGCTTTTCTCTTTTATTTTGTTAGCTCAAAGAGAAATAGTATTGTTTGAATCAGTTAAAATTAAAATTGCTTAAAATTTTAAATGTTTGTTCATTTAAGAATTATTACACGGAATACTTCTTGAATAAAGTACATTCCGTTTCTTTAATAATATTGTGAATATACTTACAAATAAACAACGGACAATATTGAAAGCAACAGAAAATCCGTATTAATGTGTAGTTAGTTTTTTGAATGACTGTTAGAATCAGTTAAAAATAAATTTGCTTACATTTTTAAATGCTTATGCATTTAAAAATGACTGAACGGAAAACTTCTTGAACAAAATACATTCCGTTACTGTCATAATTTTGTCAGTGTAGTATCAAACATTCACGAAAATCAATGAAACAGTTAAAGAATATCTTGCTAACAACAATAATTGCAAGCTTTTACACTTTTTGGTTAAATTAACTAATTTTTCACTACATCGAGAATAGCTTAACCTTCAGAAACATGCATTATATTATAGAAAATTCATTAGAACTATAAGCATTAAATATTACAATCAACTACAATCCCATTTGTCCAATATTGAGCTTCTACTTCCATTTAAACCAAGGATAATTAAAAAATACTTCTCCTGTAAAATTTATTTTTTGTCGCTTAAGCTTTTTTGGCGGGTATGGCTCGACTAGTTTGGTAGATTTGTAGTTCCAAGAACTGTTAACTACTCCAAGCGATAAACTGGCAACGGGTCATGAGATAAGGCAAGGAGAGAAAGTTGTTGAGGACATAATAGGTCTATTCCTTTGAAGTGGACGCAATATCACGATTGATACTTTTTTCACCACTTTCCTCTGGCGGAATATCTTCTTTCATGTAACCTGACAATAGTGGGTACGTTGAGGGATAACAAGCCATATATTCCACACATAATGAAGAATAAAAGACGAACTATTGGGCAATCTATATTTGGATTTTGGAACAATATCACAATATATTCATTTATGCAAAGAAATGCAAACTCTGTAGCTTTGCTATCCAAAATGCACAACTACAACTGTGTTAGGTGGAAAACCGGAAATTGTTACATTTTATAATAAAACAAAAGGAGGTGTAGATATTATGGACCAAATGCTAGGTCGACAAACAGATGGCCACTTTCACTATTTTATTATATAATTAGCTTTGCATGCCTCTTATTGAAGAACGCGCAGCAAACAGTCATATTACGCGCCACTTTTCGTCGAGGTCAGCCACTGAATGCAATTTGGGCAAATAAATACACACGTCCACAATCTGGGAGCAACCATCAACTTCCAACCGCATTACTGGCAAGAAGCCCATATCTGGTTTTTCGAGGGAGAAAAACCAGAAAATCAAGCAGCGTATGTGATAAACCAGTATGCGACCAGCACATAAAAACTATTTCAAAATGCTTTGCATGTGCCTAAATAATTATAAACCAATAAACTTGTAAAAATGAAAACCTTAAATAAAAGTTAAATCAAATAAAAAGAAGGTTTCTAATAATAAATGATGGGAGAATATATAAACTGGAGTTGAAAACAATTAGAAATTGAATGGGGTACCGGGGTACCCGGTCATTGACTCGCGTAGGTGTCGAACTAAAAACCATTTTAAGTATTTAAGAAATTAATATTATTATCGTTTTGTTCTTTAATAATGTTTATAAACACTTTAATCGCGACGATCTAGAGTTTTAACACCATATCTTCATTCTTACAAAATTGAGAGCATTTTTAAATTGAAAAATGTACCTGGGTACCCAGTCACTGACCGTAGAGTTAAATGCTTAAAGACAAGTAAGAACGTGTCGAATCTTAAATACCCTCCAAATATTTACCCCGGTATTCATAAAATTTAAAATGAGTTTGAAATCCTTTTTAAACAAATTTTTTCATACAAAATTTTCTTAAAACAGATTTCAAATATGTTTTATTTTTTTATGAATATGCGGGTTAGTAAATAAAAACTATTTTTATTTTTATTTTTATTAAAATTTACATTTTAATGGTATGTGGCTTAAGTAAGCAAGAAAAACATTTATTTGAATACGGTCGTTTCCAATGTGTTAGGAGAAGTATGACTGCGACACCTTTCCAACGTGCATAAAAGGGACTGAGGTAAGTTAAAAATGTTTGACCTGCTGGGTCACAGTTCTTTTAAGACATTTATGCGCCTAGTTTTAAAAATCTATACAGGGTGACTCCGCTAAGGGTCGTTGGGGAGACATCTCACCCTTATCTTAAAAACTCAAAAAGGAAATTTTCGCGTGGAAGTGTAGAAAAAAATTGTTGGAAGGGTAGGCCAGGGGAAGATCAGAAAGCATCTTACCTTCATCGGAAAACCTAATAAATTAAATTTCTAAGCCACGTAAGCTTAAATATTTACACTATTTTTCCACGTAATATGTAACTTCAACGCCCACTAAAGGGGGCGGGGTCCAAAAATGGATTGTATTGTGTTTTGCACAGACGCACGGATGGTTATTGTTAGATCGTCTTAGATTTCATCACTGATCAAGAATATATATAGATATGCTTCATTGGGTCTTAGGGCGATATTTCGCTACGTTACACACGGAATGACAAAGTGAATATACCCCCCAATTCTCTTTTGGAGGGTATAATAAAACGCTTACTTGCCGGAAAAGATATGGAAAACGGTTAGCCTCAAAGGCAACTTGCCGCTGATTTTCACCTATAAAAAGGGTATTATTTTAATTTTAAAACTGCTATAACTTCTCAGTGATCAGCCGATTCCAACATAACAAGTGTTGATTGATGTAGTTCTTCGATACCTATAAAAGAATCTAGAATAGTAATTGTTTACAGATATAATTTCGGAGTGTTTTGAAAAATTCACTTTTTCTAAAATTTCATTAACGGTTGGCAGCGCTCGATGTAGTTTTCGGTTGTCAAGAGCTGATTAGTTGTTGAAATCGATCAAGGAGTCGTTTAAAATTTATTCTAAAAAACACTTTTGAAAACCTTTTTTCAATTCTCAATTTAAAGGAATCCTTTCAAACAGGATTAGAATTCAGCTCAGCCGTTCGAAAGTTATAAGGGGGTCACACACGCACATATATACAGACATAGTGACGGCTTGAAAGGATTAGTCAGAAAAGCTTCTTATGAACTCAAAACCTAGAGATCTGGTGAAAACTTAATTTTTTTAAAACTTACCCCGTTTTCTTCTTTAAAAATTTTCAAGTTTCTTAGCTTGAAGTTAAAAGAAATGTTATTCACATACTCACGCAGTTATTAAACAGCTCCTGCATTTTCGACAAAAACTGGAATGATTTTCGATTTTCACTTATTTTTGTTTTTATAAGAAATAATTTTTGAACACTGACTTTAACTTCAAATAGCACAATAATTATTAGAATAGAATGTCGAATGGAGTTATATAAGTAAAAAATTTTTGTAAAATTATAACAAAAATCAATGCTTTTTGTTTGTTATGTGGTCAAGTATGTCTATATGCCTGAATTTCATTGATTCTTACACCACATTATCAGTAGACTTATACATAAACTCCCAAATATTAATTGAGAATTACACAATCAAAACTATAGCATTTGAAATTTTAGAAAACACATCGAACAAATTTTATTCGATTTTAATATTGCACTTTCATACAATTAGTCTGCCGTTGTCAAACAATAAAAGTATATAAAAAAGGCACAAGGAAAAAAAAGCAATGTGGGTCCGATCACAGAGGTGATGTGTAAACATCTAGTAATGAAAAAGCTATTAATCAGGTGTTTACTGAAATGTAATGCATGTAGTTATTTTACACCAATGGTTTTCGAGCTGTACAGCGCTAGCACAATTATATGTTAATGAAAGTTAGTAGCTACTATTACACACTAGATGGTGTTTATATGCAGCTGCTAAGTTTCTCTGTACTTCTTGGTGTCCGTATGAATGACAATCTCAAAGACGGAGAAGACTTTTAGTTTGGCAAGTCCAGTTTTTTTGTTTTCCTTATTTTGCTTTGTTTTAGTATATTTCTTAGTAAAAATTAAAAAAATCTTTCTAAAAGTTATTAAAATTAGATGTTTTTGTACTCATTCAATTATTTGTTGTTATTTGACTACGATAACATAATGTTCGAATACTACTATTGCACACTAGACTTTTGTCCAAACAAGCTCATTCGCTTAGTTTTGACAAGAACCTTTAATCAAACCTTCGTAATTTAAATGGGTTTGATCAGAAGCTCTTGTCAAAACTGAGCGAATGAGCTAGTTGGACACAAGTCTATTGCACACTAGGTGGTGTTGAGTGTATTTCTATGCAGTTGTTAAGTTTCTCTGTACTTCTTGTTTTCGTATGATAACACTAATACACTCATATATAGCTCACACCGATTTAATCTTACTCTAAATTTTTAATTGTATTGTGAAACATATTTTTACCCCCAGCGTATAGATGTTTACACATCAACAAAATCTACATAAACTTTATGTCATAAAGTGTTTTAAAATCTTCTATTCGACTTATTGTCTCAATTAAATAAGTATTATTTGTCCGTTATGTGGGGAGTATGTCTATAAGAACCAATGAAATGCAGGTATATAGACATGCTTGAGCACATAACAAACAAAAAGCACTAATATAATTGAGACAATATCGCGAATATTAGATAACAAACATCTTTGAATTGATTTTTATTTTTGTGACCTTATGAAGCCACGACATGATAGCATGTGGTGTGCATCCACGTCTGATGTAATTTACCATTTCTTTTTGAAAAACTATTAATTAAATATTTTTTGATTTCGACAGACAATATAATCAAGAATTAATAACAGGTAATATTGTTCAATGGAATAAATCATTAATTGCAATCAATCTTACTTAAGGATAAATGCGTCTTGGCTATATCATATAAAATGTTTTTTGTGAGATCTCTCAATGTAACACAAGAAGAAACTAGTGTGATGGCTGAAAGAATTTTAATCATCGAGACGTTAAACCGAAAAAAGAAACAACCAATTGAACATTTTATCTGCTTTGGATGATTTGCTTGCTCTTGGGCGATAATTCGTGCCACCGTTTGCCCAGCCAAAAAGCACCAAATAACTTTTTAATCAGTGCGTGCATGCTTTCAGTGTTCAAAACTAACAGCAGCTTTTTAAAGCACAATTGAGTAACTTTTTATTTCATACAATATTTCATTTTTCGAGTTTGTGTTAAGTTTTTTAATTTTTTTGTTATTTCACCCAAAAAGCAATCAAGTTTAAAACCATCATCAACCCATGGATGGATGCGAATATAATAGAATAAAAAGTATCATATTACAAAAGTAAATATCATACGGTTGAATAAATTTGTGCTCACTCTTTCATTAAGGAAACTTTTTCTGCCTTATTTTTAAAATTTATTTATATAAATTTTTTTTTGAGATTTTACTTGGGCTTACACTTTAATGGTTTTTTGTTAAGTTATATACCCATTTACATTTAATATTTTCTTATTTTATTTATTATTATTTATTTTTTTCTTCCATATTAATTATAATGTCATTAAATTTGTGTGAGTGGCTCCTGTATGTGTGTGCCTAATGAAATTTATGGTATTTATTCAAACTTTTATTATGGCCTTTTATTAAAAACGAAATTGACGTAAATCAGCTGTTGATTTTTTTTCGTTGATTAAATTAAGTTTATTTGCAAATAATATAAAATCGGGTTTTCATGGGTTATTTTCGCACATTAATTAAAAAACAAGTAAAAACGTTATATTCGACCGGGTCGAATCTTAAATACCCTCCAAATATTTAGTAAGTGAATTTGAAATGTTTAACTTGGTGGGACAGAGTTCCTTTATATAATATCGTACGTCAACGCCCACTAAAGGGGGCGGGGTTCAAAAATATACAATATCATGTTTTCCACAGACGAACGTATGGGCAATGCTAGACCGTCTTAGACTTCATCACAATTCTCTTTGGAGGGTATAAAAACTGTATTTTGGGGGGGTCGCTCTGGCAAGGGCTGTGGGGGAAACATTTCACCTTTGTCATAAAACTCTAAAAATAAATGCTTGGGATAATTATATACAAAATTAAAATTTCTTTTTTTGATAGGGTCATTCAGAGAGCAAAGGGGGAGGAGGGGTAGGGCAGTAACAGACAGTCATAAAACTCTAAAGATAAATGCTTGTTATGATTATATACAAAATTAAAAAAAAAATTTTTTGGCAGGGTCATTTAGGGGGCAAAAAAAAAAGGGGGGGGGGGGGTAGGGCAGAAATCGGCAGTAATAAAACTCTAAAGATAAATGCTTGGGATGATTATATACAAACTTTAAAAAAAAAATTTTTTTGGTAGGGTCATTTAGGGGGCAAAGGAAGAGGGGGGGGGGGGGGTACGGCAGAAATCGGCAGTGATAAAACTCTAAAGATAAATGCTTGGGATGATTATATACAAAATTAAAAAAAAAATATTTTTTTGGTAGGGTCATTTAGGGGACAAAGGAAGAGGTGGAGGGGGGGGGGGGGTAGGGCAAAAATCGGCAGTCATAAAACTCTAAAGATAAATGCTTGGGATGATTATATACAAAATTTAAAAAAAAAATTTTTTTTTTTTGGTAGGGTCATTTAGGGGGCGAAGGGGAAGGAAGGGGAAGGGCAGAGTAGTACCAGGTTTCGTCTCAGCTTCGTCATTAAAGCTTAAATGTGTTATTTTTAAGGAATGTAGGCTTAAGTAAAACAATTTGTTAAATTTTTATGCTATTTTTGCCTATAATAACACCCACTGAAGTGGGCGGGGTCAAAAAATATTTTTATTTTATTTAATGGCTCCAAGTTTAAGGCGTTGGACCGTATTTGACATAAAAATATATCATTTGCTTAACAAAATAACCAAAAAACTTCAAAAATTATGTTGTTTTTTCTGGGTTGGTTTAGTTCTTCTTAGGGGAACTTTTTTCCCTCTTGCCCGATTTAGCCCATCTTCGAACTTAACCTGCTCTAAGTTTTAAAATATATTTATGCCAAATTTCAAGAGTCTAGCTCTTTTCGTTTGGACTGAATCGTGATTTCCACAGACGGACGGACGGACGGACATGCTCAGTTCGTCTTAAATTTCATCACTGATCAAGAATATATATACTTTATGGGGTCTGAGATGGATATTTCGATGCGTTACAAACGGAATGACAAAGTGAATATACCCTCCAAATTCTTTTTTGGAGGGTATAATAAAACAAAACTGAGCATGTAAAAGAGATACTGGAACAGAGGCAACTGTAGAATACTAGGTAAATGGTCAGAAGGTCATTGCTTTTGATAAATTTATATTTCGAACTGGGATTAGGAATTATTTGGTTGGACAGTGGGTATTTTAAACAGCAGTTCCGCACTCATTGCTGGATATGCAATCGAATTTGTCCCACTAGCACATTGTTGTGTTAACTATTATCACCATTTTTAAATGACGACAGCTCAATACTGGTTACTTTACTGTGCCGTCATTGATTGACACTATCATGTACTAAAGAGTGCATTACAGGCATTCTCTTGAGTCGGTACCGTAACAAAAAATTTGTGATCGCATTGAAGAATACAATAACCACAAAAAAATATTTATTTCCTTATCTTTTTTTTATCGTTCCGATACCGCAACATTTTTCGGTACCGATTTGATTAAAATATTAGCCAAAATCTTGCATTATATATAGACTTGATTTGTTATGTACACCACAAAGAAGTGAAAGCGATTAATAGGTTTGTCATTCCATGAGTAATTTCCTCAATACTAATATCGGATCTCATAAAGTATATGTATTCTGGATGCTTATAAATAGAGGAGACGAATGAGCCATGTTTGTCCGTCCGTCTGTCTATACGTGAAATAGATTTTCCAAAGTCCCATAAGAGCTAGAGACTTCATTGTTAGACTAATCCACTTCATTGTTAGACTAATAGCACTTTTACTTGTTGACAACTAAACTTTGAAAATCTTAAGTAGAGGTTTTGCTTTTTCCCTTACGATTTCAATTCGATTGTCTTCATTTGGTGCAATTGTTAAAGGTCCCAATTTTAAATGTATAAACATCTAGTTTATACAATCATCAGTTCCTTTCACCAAAATCTAAGAAACCGTCTACTCGAGTTTAATTCCAAGTGATTGAATTTTCTGTGTCACTTTACTACATTGAGGGGCGTTTAGCAGCCACCTGCTTCAATAGTATTTTTTGTCCTTCTATATTCATTTGCATTTGAAATCTTATTATACCCTTCACAAAACAGTGAAAGGGTTTATATAGGTTTGTCATTCCGTGTGTCATTTCTTCGATATTCACATGCGATCCCATAAAGTATATATATATATATTATGGATCCTTATGAATAGCGATGACGATTGAGCGATGTCCGTCCGCCTGTACGTGGTTTTCCCAAGCCCACAGAAGAGCTAGAGAGTTCGTATTGAAATTCAGAAAGATCCGAAGTATGGTTCCAGAGCTGGGAAGCTTACACCTATTGCTCAACGCACAAATCGTGCTTTGGGAAGCCTCAATGGTCTATTAAAAACTAAAAAAAAATGTTTTCCAGGGATGGGAAATTAAAAACTTTTTTCGGTCTATACGGTATTTTATAGTACACGTAGTAACTAAAATTGTTAAAAATTTCAAGTTTTTCGTTAACAAAACCACTTTATACGTCAAGAAGATTAGCATTGGCCAAAAAAAAAATATTTTTTTTAATTCAAATTTTGCTTCCAGGGGTGGGAAATTGAATTTTTATACATGAAAGTAATCAAACAGGCAACTGATGTTGGAAGAACAAAATTGGTATCAAAAATTCAAAAATAAAAAAATAAAATTTCTAATCCAGGGTTGGACAAGTGCAATATTTTATGGTATATGAAAGCGACCAAAATGGCTAAAAATTTGAAAGTTTTTTTAAATAAAACTACTTTATATCTCAAGAAGCGTTGCACTAAAAAAAAGCAAAGAAATTAAAATTTCGCTCCAGGGTTGGGAAAATTAAAATTTTTTTATTACATGTTATAACCAAAATGGTTCCAAAATTTGAGATTTTCTTAAACAAAACTACTTTATACTTCATAAAGATTTGCATTGATAAAAATTTTTAAAAAATTAAAATTTCGCTTCCAGGCTTGGGAAATTTAAATTTTTTTTATACATAAAAGTAACCAAAAAGGCAATTGACGTTTTTTTTGCTAACTAAAACTATGTTATATATTAGGAAGAACAAAATTAGTATAAAAAATTTAAAACAAAATCAAAATTTCGAATCTAGGGTTGGACAAGCGCAATATTTTATGATTCATGAAGGTGACCAAAATGGTACAAAATTGTAAATTTTTCTTAAATATTTTATACTTCATGAAATTTAAATTTAAATTTCACTTCCAGGGCTGGGAAGTTGAAAGTTTTTTTGGTACATGGTATTGGTTGGTAGTTGGTTGGTATACGTAGCTGCCCGCCACTCGCAAGCATTCAAGTAGGATCTCTGAGATCCCGTTTTGAAAAACCACTCCACTCGGCAGTGACTACCTATGGAAGCCGTATCCTGATCTCGGATACGGATGGTTACTAGATCCAACCCGTCGCATTGAGGTATCTAATAAGGCCCCCCAGACCTGTACCTGATAACTCCGCGAGGTCGCCTATAATACTGTTGCCTAAGAATTTGTGTCTCGTGTTGTGCAAGGCCGGGCATTCGCAAAGGAAGTGATAAACTGTCTCTTCCTTGCTCTGATCTCGGCAGCTCCGACAGAATGCATTATGGTTGAGACCTAACCTGCCTGCATGTCTGCCTATTGCCCAGTGCCCTGTCACAACCGCTACGAGCCTTGAGATGTCCCTGCGATTCCTGTTGATCAATTGTGCTGTTCTATTGTCGTTATAACATGGCCACATGCTTCTAGCCACCCTGCACGTGTTCATCTTGCGCCACCTGCCCGCCGCTTTGCAGACTTTCCTGAATGTATAAACACATCAATATTTGATTCGCTTTCGCTGCCCTCAAAAAGCAGCGAATCCAACACACTTTGGTACATGGTATAGTGTAGTAAATCAAAGTGACCAAAATGGTTGCAAATTTTTTCTTAAATAAAACGACTTTATACCGAATGAAGACTAGCATTGGTAAAAAATTCAAAATTTCGCTTCCAGAGCTGGGAAATTTAATTTTTTTTTTATTCGTAAAAGTAACCAAAAAGGCAACTAACGTCGGTTTTTTTAATAATTATTAAAACTAGTTTTTAGTTCAGGAAAAACAAAATTGGTATCAAAAATTAAAAAAAATCAAAATTTAGATAACTGCAATATTTTATAGTACATGAAAGTGAAATGACTACAAATATTAAGTTTTTCTTACATAAAACTATTTCATCCATCATTAAGAGTTACATAACAAAAAAAATTAAATTTCGTTTCCAGGGTTAGGAAATTGAAATATTTTTTTCTACATAAAAGTAACCAAAAAGGCACTTGACGTTGTTGTTTTTGCTAATTAAAATTGTGTTATAATTCAGGAAGAACAAAATTAAAATCTTAAAAAATCAAAACTCCAGGTTTGGACAAATTAAATATTTTATGGTACGTGAAAGTGCCCAAAAAGTTTAAAAATTACATTTTTTTGTCAAGTAGAACTATGTTACACCACACTAAGAATTGCATTGGTAAAAACTGAAAATTCGGTTCCAGGGATGGAAAATCGAAATGTTTTTGGTACATAAAAGTACCCACATAAATTCCAAATTTTGTTTTTTTTCAGTGAATTAAAGACATTTTATACTTCGCTAAGAATTAAATTGGTACTACAAATTTTCAAAACTAAAAACTTGGTTCCAGGGTTGGATAATCGAAATATTTTAGTACATAAAATTTGCCCTATTTTGAATTAAGATTCTATAGGCTAATTGTTCGAAATTTTTAATTTAAATCTCAGAAAGACATGATAAATATTCCAAGGCACAAAGGCAAGTCAACATCATTGTTATTCAACTTACACAGCAGAGCAGAACAGCTGTTTTCAAAAGACGCAACCCTCTCATCATCAGTGCTCATGTGTATTGTGTTTGTCACCACTTATTAGGTGTCTTAGTTGAATTTGATAACAGTTCCTATTTACACAAATTTTATTGTGAAAAAGAATACGAGAACTGTATCAAGCTGATGTTAACATGTTATTGTTATAATACCCGTGTTACCGTTTGATTATTTTTCTTCATGTCCTATTTTTCTGACTTTTTTTTTCCATCATACCTAAGTCAAACTATTTTGGTTTGAATTTTATACTTAAGTACATGTGAACGTTTTTCCTATTTTGGTTTTTTGTGGATGAAATCTTTTTTTTATACTTCGGGAAGAGTTAAATTGTTATTAAAAAGCAAAAAAAACTAAAAGACGATTGTACGGTTGGACAATTAGAACTTTTTGGGGTACATGAAACTGATTTATTGTTTTGTTTGTAAACTAAATATATATATAATATTTTCGAAAGACGTTCATAGGTATTAGATATAAGAAAAGCCAAATATTTAGCTTCCTAGCCGAAAAATTTAAACGTTTTCTTAAATATAAAAGTAACTGATAACATCATTTTGATGTTTTAGCAAGAAAGAAGGAAAGAAGAATTACATCTGCTTTTTACTTGTTTTACTCATTTTTTTGAAAATGTATGTAACAATTATCTTTCCGAAGTTAAAGTTTTTGGTTTAGTTCAAATAAAGTTTTTGAACTAATTGAGTGACTAAACAATTAGTGCACTGCATTTGCATTTAGGGATAATGAAATATTTTTGCACTAGCATAAAATTTTTTTGGTAGTAGTGTGGCCTTGATTTTTTGTCACTAAGCTTTTAAAAAATTAAGGGAGTAACATATTGTACAATTTTCTACATTACCTTTATCTACGATAGGTATGGTCTATGCAAAAAAGGTAAAATATTAAATTACAAAATAAAGACGCGACTTGACCCAAACACAAAGAACAAATGGTCTCATGCTCTGAATATAAAGCTCAAACTATAAAAGTTTGAGTAGGAAAAAGTAAAAAACATAAATTCAGAAAAAATATGACAAGAAAAAATAATTAAGCGACGTAATGGTTGAGGATCTGAATCTGCTTAGTATTAAAGTAGTTCTCATGTATAATTTTCTCATAAAAAAAGTGTAATAAACAAATATACATGAGTACTGATGATGAAAGTATAGCGGTTTTCCAAAAAAACGTTGCTTCACTCTTTGGTGTAGGTTGGAAATTAAATTGGTGTTTGTTTCTCCATTGACCATTAATTTATTCATCATGTCTTAGGAACACCAGCCTATGAATAATAATTTTTATTTTTCTCCGAAAATAGTTATTTACTCATCAATTTCTAATATTTCCCCTTCAAAATAGTCCCATTCACACACAACATTCTGTTTTTCAATTATGTTGGAAGCGGCAAAAAGAAAGCACTGCCACACGCTTCAGCCCAAAATTTCCGAAAAAAATTTCATGACATGAGCAAACTGATATGACGACTTTCCCGGCAACTTCCCTAATACTAGATCGACGGTTCTCCATAACAAATTTATTTTAATTTCTAACCATTTTCCGCAGTTGTTAATGTGTAGGAACCTTCAAGGTGAGCGTCGTCAATTACATCTTCTTGATATTTTCAATGAGTCGGGTGAATATGACACTTGTAACTTAGAACAGTTATTATATTTACAATATCTTAGATATCAAAAGGGTGCTAATATTTATATTTCACGTCACTTACGTAAATTCTGTTATAGAAAAGTCACCATTGGAAAATAGGGAGTATCACTTTCTACATATACAATAAATATTTTTTAATTTTCTTAGAAATTTTACAGTCACAAAATTCAAATTCTGTGTGTCTCACTGTTGGAAGTGAAAGCAAATAGTCGGAGGTGGGGCAAAATCATCGTGAATACTCTCATTCAGTCCAATAAAAAAATGTTTTTAATCGGAAAACTGATTTTATGCTACGAACTCCACCAGTTTTCAGTTGAGATTGCTGTATTGGCATAGATATATTTCACTATTTCCAATATATCTGATTAGGACTGTGAATTGTACACCAATTTCATTATCTTGTAAATTATAAAGCAATTAAAAATATACAAAAAAATAATTGATGTTGCTGCAAGTGCTCTTGTGTCTTATCGTTAGTACATATATCTTTTTATTATTTATTTCTATATATCGTATTAATTTCACTTTTCCACAAAAAGGATTTTAATATGAAGCAATAAAATACATTTTTCTTCATTTGCCCGTATAATTTAATGTTTTTGTTCAGTTTGTTCTTTTTTGTTTTCAATATTTCAATATGTGTTTAGAAACTGAAAAGCAAAATAATAAAGTAATGCAATATTTTACATTTTATCTCTGCACATGTCAATTGAAGAAAAATGCTGATGATAAAACCATACAACAGGCAAAAGTCAAACTTACACACAAACATTGACGAAACTAAAATTCCTTATAAATACAAGGTTTAAATTATTAAACTTTTCTTCTTAAGTATCGTAGCAAACAAAATTATTTAGCTTTGAAATATGCTACCAAAATGAAATTATTGAATTAAAACTTCTTAAGGCAATTCTTCTTCCATTTTTTTCCAACAAACAAATAAAGCCATAAGTTATCATAACTTTGGTTTTATTATTTCACATGCTTTAAAATGTTTTGTAAAACATAATAAAGTTTTTATTTTTATTGTATTATTTGTTTTTGGCTAATTTTAATTATAGCGTCTTATAATAACTGATTTCGTACTGCATCGCAGAACGTATAATTAATATTAATTATTAAGTATACGCCTGCAGGTACATCAACTCGCCCTAGAGCATGCTTCATATGTTAACGGTAATAGAAGCTTGAGGATAAATGCTACTTTATGCATTCAATGCTGGGCACACCAACACATCAGCATTGGCCCACCAACACATTCGAACTTAATTTAGATTTAATATTTAGGTTTTAGCGTGCAGCTAAATTGATTTTGTTTTGTATAGCAACTGCTTATATTGTTTAACAGGGCTGGACTTTCAAATCGATATATTAAACTCAATAAAATTATTTGAATTTGAAACACATCGATATTCTGTTGGACGATACATTAGCAAGACACGTCAAACAAAAATCAATACGACGTCAAACAAAAAAGGGAACGTCATAGTTCGTTTATTTAAATACATTTTCAGTAATTTCCAACTCCATCATCAGTTTATTACACCCTCCAAAAAAGAATTTGGAGTTTATATTCACTTTGTCATTCCGTTTGTAACGCATCGAAATATCCATCTCAGACCCCATAAAGTATTTATATTCTTAATCAGTGATGAAATCTAAGACGAACTGAGCCTGTCCGTCCGTCCGTCTGTGGAAATCACGATTCAGTCCAAACGAAAAGAGCTAGACTCTTGAAATTTTACATAAATATATTTGAAGCTTAGAGCAGGTTAAGTTCGAAGATGGGCTAAATCGGACAAGAGGGAAAAAAGTCCCCCTAAGAAGAACTAAACCAACCCAGAAAAAACAACATAATTTTTAAAGTTTTTTGGTTATTTTGTTAAGCAAATGATATATTTTTATGTCAAATACGGTCCAACGCCTTAAACTTGGAGCCATAAAATAAAATAAAAATATTTTTTGACCTCGCCCACTTTAGTGGGCGTTATTATAGGCAAAAATAGCATAAAAATTTAACAAATTGTTTTACTTAAGCCTACATTCCTTAAAAATAAAATTTTTAAGCTTTAAAGACGAAGCTGAGACGAAACCTGGTACTACTCTGCCCTACCCCCTCCTTCCCCTTCGCCACCTAAATGACCCTACCAAAAAATAATAATTTTTTAAATTTTGTGTATAACCATCCCAAGCATTTATCTTTAGAGTTTTATGACTGCCGATTTCTGCCCTACCCCCTCCTCTTCCTTTGCCCCCCAAATGACCCTACCAAAATAAAAAAAAATTTTTTAAATTTTGTTTATAATCATCCCAAGCATTTATCTTTAGAGTTTTATGACTGCCGATTTCTGCCCTACCCCCTCCTCTTCCTTTGCCCCCCAAATGACCCTACCAAAAAAAATTTTTTTTTTTTAAATTTTGTTTATAATCATCCCAAGCATTTATCTTTAGAGTTTTATGACTGCCTGTTGCTGCCTTACCCCCTCTCCCCCTTTGCCCTCTAAATGAGCCTATCAAAAAAAAGAAATGTAATAACTTAATAATATGAATGTGATAACTTCTCATATTCAATTTTCGTTAAAAATATTGGTTAAATAGTTGATATTCCTACTAACTAGCACCACTTGCAAAAGTGGGAAAAATTGAACAAAGAACGCTGATGAGATGGCGTAGCGGCCTCGAAATCAGTACTGATCCGTTCTGCTGGTTTGATGATTATTAAAAATATTCTTAATATTCCAATCTTAATATAAAATAATAAATAGAATTTAAAAAACAAATTCATTTATTAATAAAAAATAACAAAAAATAATTTGCAGTCATGCAAGATTCGAACTTAAGCCCGATAAAAAATTAACAATTTAAAAAAAAGAAATTTTAATTTTGTATATAATTATCCCAAGCATTTATTTTTAGAGTTTTATGACAAAGGTGAAATATTTCCCCCACAGCCCTTGCCAGAGCGACCCCGCCAAAATACAGTTTTTATACCCTCCAAAGGGAATTGGACCCTATAAAGTAAATATGTATATTCTTGATTAGTGATGAAGTTTAAGACGGTCTAGCAATGCCCATACGTTCGTCTGTGGAAAACATGATATTGTCTATTTTTAAACCCGCCCCCTTCAGTAGGCGTTGACGTCCGATATTATATAAAGGAACTCTGTGCCACCAAGTTAAACATTTTAAATTCACTTACTAAATATTTGGAGGGTATTTAAGATTCGACCCGTTAGAATATAACATTTTTACTTGTTTTATTATACTATCCACAAAAAAAGTGAATATGTATGCAACGGTGTGTTACTCCATTTATAGTTTCCTAAATATCAATGTGCGAACCCATAAGGTATATATGTATACATATATATTCTCGATCCGCAGAAGAGCTAGGACTACCATTAGACAGGTGGACTACCATTGAAATTCTCGCTGGAAGCCTTAAACCTATTTTGGTCCATCAAATTAACTAGCAAACGCTAATTTTTTTCTCTATTTATACATATTTGATTAACCAAAATCAAAAATTTGCTTCCAGGGATCGAAAAGCGGAATTTTTTTACCTTCCCGTAAATTTCCAAAAAAGGGGGTTTACACCGTTTTGAAAAAAACCGAGATTTCACCAGATCTCGACGTTTTGAGTTCCTAGGAAACATTCCCGACTACTCCTGAGAAGTTGTCATCATATCTGTATGTATGTATGTGTGTGTATGTATGTGTATGTATATGTATGTGTGTGTGTATGTGTATATATATGTATATGTGACCAGCTTATAACTTTTGAAGGGTTAACTCGAATCCGACAAACTTGGTCGCATTCGTGAGATTTCATTAACGAAAAAATTTTAGAAAAGTAATTTTTTAAATAAAACCCTGAAATTATATATCTGATCAAACTTCGATTTCCTGTGAATTGAAAACGCTTCGGACCGGTAGATATCAAGAAATATTACACAAACTGAAAAAAAAATTACAAGTGTTGTTTTTATAACTTTTGAACGGCTTTTCTGGCTGATTCAAAAAACTAATCAGATTTTGACCAACCGGGTCAAAATCGGCTAACGCGTTCGCGAGATATCGTGAATGAAAATTTCGAAAAAAGTGAATTTTTCAAAACACTCCGAAATTATATATGTGACCAATTAGTGTTCTCGATATTTTTTTATACGTATCGAAAAGTTATATCAATTACCACGGGAATCGGAAGATCCTTTCGAAAGTTATAACAGTTTGAAAATTAAAATAATACCACTTTTAGCGATGAAAATTAGCGGGAAGTTGCAGGGGTGGCCTTTAAGGTCAAACGTTTTTCATATTTTCGGTTGGAGGGTTGTACAACTGAAACTATTTGTGCTGCATAAAAGTAATCAAATAAGTTCTTAAATGTTGATTTATTTCTAATTAAACCCATTTTATACTTCAGGAAGAATAAACTGGGTATTAAAAATCAAAAAGAAAATTCCATAGTCGGACAATTGAAAAGTTTTTTTGAACATGAAAGTAATCATATAGGTTACTAATATTATTTATTTATTTATTTTATTTTTTTGTTAAGTACAAGTTCTTGTTTTGCTCCATGAAGAAAAAATTGCTACGATTCTAGGGTTAGACAATTGAATTTTTTTTTCGTACAAAAAAGTAACCAAGTGAAATACATTTTTTCTGTTTTTATTAATTAAACATATTTGATACTAGCAGGCCCGTCCGGCATTGTCCGAGTTATTTGGGTGGAAATTGGTTTAATTGCGTTTACACCTTTTTATATTAAGTAATATAGTTACATTGCTGTTAAACAATATTTTTTGCTTTAAATAAAAAGGCATATATCTTAATTGAAATGAAAATTTATCCGAATGCTCAAGAAGTGAAGAAGGTTATATATCGTCACAGAAAATGTGAAACGAAAAAAAATACAAAGTCGAATTTTTTCGTTTTGTCAGGTCGATAAAGTCATAATAAATCTCTCTGATACTTTAGTCTCAGTTTCCTTCTCAATAATTCTTTTAATTTGATACCCATATAAGTATTTTGGGGAGTGTCTCATAAAATGTTTGTAGATATTTCATTAAATTTTGCGTTCCGACTTCCAAAACTCCTTAAATTTGGTATCCATGTCGTGGCGGTGGTCCGCCCTTTTGGCTGACCATTCGTTCTCAAAAATCTCTTTTATTTTATACCGATATCATTTGGATGGAAAAAAGTAGCGCTTTGCTATTTTGAAGCGTCCACCATATTGAGACATCCGCCATATTGTTTTTGAAATAATTTTATTAGGTTTTATTTTTTCTTTCCAAAAATCGCTTTCATTTGATACCCATATCATGGGTATGGATAAAAAGGAATGGCCTACATCTTTGAGGTATCCGTCATTTTGGTATCCTATGTCCGCCTCCTGACTCTAAGCTAAATTCACACCAATTTGCAACCAAATTGATAAAGTCGTTCTTGAGTTTTAAAAAGTGTAACTAACACGACTTTCTTTTATATATACAGATTTAAAATATCAATTTAAAATATCAATGGTTCTAGAAATCTGAAAAAAACGATAGCTGCAACTGTTTTTAAATAACTAAATAATAAATTTCTGAATTTAATACAAAACATTTGGAACAATTAGCCTATAAATCTTAATTCAATTTAATAAATAATAAATTGTTTTCCTTTGGTAATAAATAATTTTTTTTGTAATTTAGAAAGAAATAAATAAATATTGAAAACAAGGAAGATAAAAAAGATTCGTACGTCTTTGAAGGCTAAATAAGACTCGGCATAGCAGAATATAGCACTTTTACTTGAATTTTATTCTTCAACTTTCAAAAATTAAATTGATTGAGAAAAGCGACTGCGAACTTAAAAAATTTGTCGTTTGAACATTTTCAAATAAGATTTTAATGCCAACTTGAGGAAACCTAAATTTTCAGCACTTTAACATTTTCTTGTAATATGTTCAAGTAATCTCGGTGATTCATTCTACTTGCAATAAATACAAAATTACCAGGTACAGAGGCTGACACACGGCTCACCTACTTGCTTTACAGTAGCACCAATATTTTACTGAAGGTTAGGTTAGCAGGTTGCTGGTGAAAGGAAAAACAGAGACCAGCCCACTTGGGTCCAATTATTTGATTTCTTTGTGACACCTGTATTAAAGAGGATAGTCGAAGTTAAGGTAAGAAGGATAGTAAAGAAGATGGTATACATAAACCAAGAGTTATGGTCGTGCATACACGCCCCAGGGGAGTCAGCTGCCGTACCAGCCACTTCTCCTAATAAAGAGACTCAGGTATCTCAGTCCTATCTCCGATATCTCCGAAATGTCTCCAAAGCGTGTCTTGCCCAGAGACTGTAGGCAGAGGAGGTGTGCAATGCTTTCCTCCTCCTCATCATCATTTTACTGAAACAGCTCACTATTTCTTTTCTCCAAACCTTAGCATTCGATTTTGAGCCAAAAGTCTGAAATTTACTTTAAGCTCTATGTGTTGTATGTATTATTTCAGAAAGACTGTGGGGAATTTAGTCATCTTAAAAACGTCTTGCCTTTGTCTCCTTATTAATTTTATACTCTGAAAAGTTTGCTCTTTAATGTTATGCAATAGATATCTTCTAGCACAAGATCTAGGAAATTTCAATTAATAAAAAAAATTATAGACTTTATCGATGAACCTATAAATCAATCGGTTATTGTACCAGTGAAACAGCAATACGATGCAAATCGCTTGTACCGTCGCTTTAAAAATTAAACAATACCAGCAGAAAATTACAGCAAAAATTAAGTTATCAAGTAGTTGGGAAACAAAGAACATGAAATAAAAACAAGTAAAAACGTTATATTCGACCGGGTCGAATCTTAAATACCCTCCAAATATTTAGTAAGTGAATTTGAAATGTTTAACTTGGTGGGACAGAGTTCCTTTATATAATATCGTACGTCAACGCCCACTAAAGGGGGCGGGGTTCAAATATATACAATATCATGTTTTCCACTGACGAACGTATGGGCATTGCTAGACCGTCTTAGACTTCATCACAATTCTCTTTGGAGGGTATAAAAACTGTATTTTGGCGGGGTCGCTCTAGCAAGGGCTGTGGGGGAAACATTTCACCTTTGTCATAAAACTCTAAAAATAAATGCTTGGGATAATTATATACAAAATTAAAATTTCTTTTTTTTTCATAGGGTCATTTAGAGGGCAAAGGGGGAGAGGGGGTAGGGCAGAAACAGGTAGACATAAAAATAAAAATAAATGCTTGGGATGATTATATACAAAATTTAAAAAAAAGAAATTTTTTTTTTGGTAGGGTCATTTAGGGGGCAAAGGAAGAAAAGGCGGGGGGGGGGGGGGGTAGGGCAGAAATCGGCAGTCATAAAACTCTAAATATAAATGTTTGGAATGATTATATACAAAATTAAAAAAAATTTTTTTTTTTCGTAGGGTCATTTAGGGGGCGAAGGGGAAGGAGGGAGTAGGGCAGAGTAGTACCAGGTTTCGTCTCAGCTTCGTCATTTAAGCTTAAAAGTGTTATTTTTAAGGAATGTAGGCTTAAGTAAAACAATTTGTTAAATTTTTATGCTATTTTTGCCTATAACAACGGCCACTGAAGTGGGCGGGGTCAAAAATATTTTTATTTTATTTAATGGCTCCAAGTTTAAGGCGTTGGACCGTATTTGACATAAAAATGTATCATTTGCTTAACAAAATAACCAAAAAACTTTAAAAATTATGTTGTTTTTTTTGGGTTGGTTTAGTTCTTCTTAGGGGAACTTTTTTCCCTCCTGCCCGATTTAGCCCATCTTCAAACTTAACCTGCTATGCCAAATTTCAAGAGTCTAGTTCTTTTCGTTTGGACTGAATCGTGATTTCCACAGACGGACGGACGGACATGCTTAGTTCGTCTTAGATTTCATCACTGATCAAGAATATATATACTTTATGGGGTCTGAGATGGATATTTCGATGCGTTACAAACGGAATGACAAAGTGAATATACCCTCCAAATTCTTTTTTGGAGGGTATAATAAAAGAGGAAAATACCACACAATAGCCCTATTCACAATCTTGTGCAAATAGTCTTGCATCATTGCATTTGCAAAATAATTGTACTCTACACCAACAAAATACATTGAAAATGCTCTCAAATACTCTCTTAATTTGCACACGCAATAATGCAAGACCATTTGCACGAGATTGTGAATAGGGCTAATATGTTTCCTTAAAGAAGTAAACGCATTACGAGCAAAAGCAGATATTATATATGAAATACTTATGTTTCGGAAAAACAAGTGAGCATAATGTACGAGTAGTTGCAGAAATCAAGATCAGAAAGACTTTAATGAACGTTTTTACCATCCATCGGTGTTTGAAGTGGAGCAGTAGGAATAACAATGAAAACAATATTGTACGATGTGAACCCATCGTTTTATGGTCTTTATTCATTCTTTTTTTTTTTTTTTGCCCTCCTTTAATTTTTTTTTTTTTGCAAAGTTGTCATTTCCGGCATGATTAATGGCCGCTTGTTGAGTTGCAATGCAAAACCAACACAATGTAAATTATACAAATGAGTGTTGTTCGCTTATGTCTGAATGTGCTGGTATGTGTGCACAGGAATTTTTTGCTATGCATGATGTACATATACCCGCACATACAGAGGGGACGTCAACTGGCCACTGGATGTGGTAAGTCGATATTTACGCACAAGGATATTGTCGAAATTTAGTAAAAATGTATGTGCACTTGTAAATAATGAAATGTTTACGCAAGGCTCCATATGCAAACCCTCTTACATAACCAGAGGCAAGTGGCAGTATTAAGGGAGCCTTGCAGAGGGCTTCATTTACCAGACACTTTGTTTGGAGTGCTTTTGCATTTAAAATTTTACAATTAGTTATTATGAATGCGGAGCAATAAAACATTTACTGCTTCAAAGAAAATTGCTCTTTAGAAGTGGTCAAAACCTGATCAATTTACTTTCAGATAAAACAATGTTAGTGCTCTTTTTTTATCATGTGATCCATACTGATGTTAATAGATTAATTCGGACAATATGTCGAAAAGAGGATTTTAAAAACTTACAAATAAATCTATATTTTAATAATATCTAATATTTTTAGTTTTTATATAAAAACTAAAAAAAGCTGAACAAGCTTTTGCCAAGAAAATTTTTATTTTGCCTTGACAAAATATCCCTCTGAAACCGCACAAAGTATAATAAATATTCTTAATAAGTGGTGAAATCTAATACCAGCTAGCTATGCCCGTTCGTCCGTCCATCACCATACAGGCCAAACGAAAAGAGTTAGAGCCTTGAAATTTGGTATAGACAGGTCGGAAATGGGACGAATCGAGCCAGAGGGGAAAAGTTCCCCTAAGAAAAACAAAACCAACCTTTTAAAAAAACAACATAATTTTTAAAGTTTGTTTTTTGTAATTTTGATAGGCAACTGGTAAATTTTTATGTCAAAGGAGGTCCAAAGCATTGAAATTGGAGCCAAAAAAAACATTTTTGGATCCGCCCCGTTTAGTGGACGTTGAAGTAACATATTGCTTAGAAAAATAGTGAAAATATTAAACAAATTATATTACTTAAGCCTACCTTTCATAAAAATTAAATTCTTAAGATTTATGTTGAAGAAGTCATCCGATCGTGTGACCCACGGTTACACGATCAGGTCAGGTTAAATATTTTTAACTTATCTCAGTCCCTCTTTACCACTTTGATATAAAGTATTAATACGAAAATTGCTTTTATGCTGATGGAAATTAGTCTCAGTCATGCTCTTCCCAACACATTGGAAATGACCGTATGAAAATAAATTTGTTCTTGTTTACTTAAGCTACGAGTAAATACTATAAAAATGTTAATAAGAACAAAAAATTTAATTTTTTTTTTTTACTAAATATATGGAAGGCATTTAAGATTCGACACGGTCGAATATAACGTTCGTACTTGTTTCCTCCTTTTTGAACAACCCGCTCCTTGTATCCAAATTAAGTTGTAGTTTTGTCCACTTCTGATTTTTTCAGGCCATTTATTATTGGCTATACCATGTTATTCTGTAACTACATGTCAACGTCACGTCAAGTCAATACCTAAAAGAGAACTCTATCCACTGCTTGCGGAATACAATTAACTACTTCTGACTAAAGATCTGTGCGTGAGTAAAATCAAGCTCAAGCACGGTAATATTTAGGCTCACACGACCACGACCACGCAAGGTCACGAAGGTATTACTTTTAATCACGTACCTTCACGCACAATGGTAAAAATATTTTCAAAATCGACCGCACTCTCAGTAAACTTGTTCTCGCTTGTGAAATTTGTATCGCTGTAACATTGATATGTATGTGTGTATATCCCTACATATCGTCAGAGAGAATGCAAAAACAGATATCAACAAAATATATATAAATCGGGTTTTTTATTGATTATGATTTGGCATCACTTGAAGAATACTTCAAAATCTATTATTATTTTTATATTAATAGATGCGTAAATATAAAAAAAGCAATGTGAGTCCGAGCACAGGGGAGATGTGTAAACATCTAGTAATGAAAATTTTTTTTTAATTGGAAGTACTAGATAGTACAATTATATGTTAGTGAAAATTAGTAGCAACTATTGCACACTAGATGTTGTTTATATGCAGCTGTTGTCCGTATGAATGACAATCTCAAAGACGAAGAAGACTTTTAGCTTGGCAAGTTTAGCTTTCTTGTTTTCCTTATTTTGCTCTGTTTTAGTAAATTTCTTACTAAAAGTGCAAAAATTATTTTTAAAAGTTATTAAAATTAAATGTTTTTGTACTCATTTTATTTATTTGTTTTTATTTGCCTACGATAACATAAAGTACGACTACTACTATTGCACACTAGACTTGTGTCCAACTAGCTCATTCGCTTAGTTTTGACAAGAACCTTTAATCGAACCTATGTAATTTAAATGGGTTTGACAGAGGTTCTTGCCAAAACTGAGCGAATGAGCTAGTTGGACACAAGTCTATTGCACACTAGATGGTGTTGAGTGTATTTCTATGCAGCTGTTAAGTTTCTCTGTACTTCTTGTTGTCCGTATGATTACACTAATACACTCATATACAGCTCACACCGATTTGATCTTACTCTAAATTTGTGATTGTATTGTGAAAAATATTTTTACCCCGCAGCGTATAGATGCTTACACATCAACAAATAATCGTTCATAATGTATATGGCAGGACTACAATTTTCTGGGTAATTTATAATTATTATTACAGAACCAATTTTTTTCAGTTTGTTTTTCCATAACCTATTGTATATTTAAATAATAATAACTGCTACTTCGGGTCCTTGCATAGATTACATTGAAAAGTTGTCAATAGCTTAATGGCCTGCTCCGAATGGGCCATTTGCACTTTATCGCTGCATACACATAAACAGCTATAGAAACTACACGCTCATATAAAAATAAAACCATTTACACGAAATAAAACCAACAACAACAACAAAGTAGGATAACAAATAAAGAACCATATAAGCAAGCCGTAGAGAAGCAACTACACACAGTAGCCCGTTCAACAAATATAATGACAATATATTTGAATCTTGTGAATTGCCGATTCGAAAATATCATAACAAAATATGTATTAGTGAAAAACTTTTTCCAGTTAACATTTAAACAAAATTTATATTTCGAATGATGTAATTTCGTTCAATAAAGCATAAATTGCCCTGTGGGAAGTGCTGTTCCAACTGTCGTCAATGTACCTGATCTATGGCTGGTGAAAATGGCAAAAGTAAAAAATGTTCTGGTGATATTACGAAACTAAAATTGGGTAATTCAACGCCATAAATAAAATTTAAATATTTTTTTTTCAATCTTAGCAAACAATTTTTTTGTAAAAATGTTTCTTTACGAAGATGAAATTTATATTATTCACAATAAACCGTGAAATGGTATATATAGTTTTTTCATTGCGTGTTTAATTTCCATAAAATTAATATGTGACCATAAATCAATTATATATTCTGGTTCCGTATGCATAGAAAAGTCGATTAAGCGATATCTATCTGTCCATTTGTCCGCCTGTCTGTATAATGTATTGTATTGTAAATAGATTGCAAATGAGCAAGGCCCAAAATTCGTTTCCAGAGCTGAAAAATTAGAATTTATTTTTGGTATTAGTAAATTATATATATTTAAGCGAGAGGAAAATTATTTTTTATGAAAAACTTTGTTTATTTCGATAGTTTTGGTATATAAAATGGGGTAACATTAATTATTGCTTTTTTTGTTTGTTTATTAATCAAATCTATCTTATACTAGGTTAGAATTAAATATTAAACAAACTCAAAAAGACGATTCCTGGATTGGACCATTGATTTTTGATACCTAAAGTAACCAACTCTACCAATTTTTTCTTTATTTAATTGACATTTTTATAAGAAATTGATTGGTGTAAGAAATTAGAGAAGACAAAAAGACAGCTACAGAGGTGGAAAATTTAAAATTTTTCAGAATATTAAAGTAAATAAATAAAACAAAGTTTTTTCTTTGCTAATCACACATTTTATAAATTTTTTTTTGTTGAAATAAATAAATTAGTATTTGAATATCAGAAAGCTAAAACTACTGCTCCCAGGATAGGTATGAGTCTGAGTATATACTCCAAACGTAATTCTATGAAATGTATATACGATTCAGCACAGCTAAATATAGCAGTTTTACTTGTTTTTTTTTTAAATAAAAATAGGCAATATCATGTTTTCCACAGACGAACGTATGGGCATTGCTAGACCGTCTTAGACTTCATCACTGATCAATTCTCTTGAAAAGTATTAAAACTGTATTTTGGCGGGGTCACTCTGGCAATGGCAAGGGATGTGGGGGAGACATTTCGCCTTTGTCATAAAACTCTAAAAATAAATATTTGGGATAAATAAATGCAAAGTTTAAAACAAAATAATTTTTTTTATAGGCTCATTTTTGCGGCAAAGGGGGAGGAGGCGGTAGGGCGGAGTAGTACCAAGTTACGTCTCAGCTTCGTCATTAAAGCTTAAAAATGTTATTTTTAAGGAATGTAGGCCTAAGTTAAATAATTTGTTAAGTTTTTACACTATATATGCTTATAATAGCGCAACAAAACTTTAAAAATTAGTTACTTTTTTAAGCTTTTGTTTTTCTGGATCATATTAATTATGTTTTATTACTTTCTTCTTTATAGCCTCTTTTTGACCCGTGTAAATAAAACAACTTTTATTTGTTTTCTTGATCTATATATTTCGAACCTCTCGGTTCATCTTCAGGATCTATTAAAAATGTTTTATTTTCAATTATTTTATAATATTATTTATACACAAAAATGTTTTTACCTAATTCCTTTGATTTATTTTGAAAATTATTTTAATAAATGTAAATATATTTTAAATATATATAAAATTATTTTTTTATTATAATTGAAAATTATAAGCCTACTTCTGTATTATAAATTTTAAGTAAGAATTAGATTACAGTATGTAATAGTGTAATCTTTTCTATCACTTTTATAATTACAAACTATTTGAAATTAATGGTGGTTTCATTACAAGTTGAAGATTTGGTGTAAAATATATAATAACTTTTGACAATTTTTCAGTTAATGCTGGAATATATGTCATCGATGCATAATTTACTAAGGAATTTGATTGTTTTCCATTATTTGATGATTTATTAGTTTCATTTTGTTGGATATATTTATAACTCGTACATGTTTCATTTTGGTTTCTTGTTATTTTATGTTGTTGACAAACAGAATATATACGTTTTTTGACAATATTCTGAGGATAATTATTTTTAATTATGGTATTAATTCTTTTAAGATTGTTCAACCAAAATTGTTTATGTGATAAACAAATAATTTTCCTTATAAATTTTTTAACTGTGTTAACTTTCATATGATATGGATGAGCTGAATAATAATTTATAACTCGATTGGATGAAATATTTTTATGATATCAATTAGTTATAACTTTTCCATTTTGTTTGCGATGAATAGTTGTGTTTAAATAATTTAATTGATAGTTATTGATGTGTATACGCTGGGGTTAAAAATATTTTTCACAATACAATCACAAATTTATAGTAAGATCAAATCGGTGTGAGCTATGTATGAGTGTATTAGTGTAATCATACGGACAACAACAATTACAGAGAAACTTAACAACTGCATAGAACTACACTCAACACCATCTAGTGTAAAATAGGCTTGTCTCCAACTAGCTCTTTCGCTCAGTTTTGACAAGAACCTCTGATCAAACCCATCTAAATTACATAGGTTTGATTAAAGGTTCTTGTCAAAACTAAGCGAATGAGCTAGTTGGAGACAAGCCTATTTCACACAATTCAGTAAACAGCTGATTAATAGCTTTTTCATTACTAGATATTTACACATCTCCCCTGTGATCGGACTCACACTGGTTTTTTTCAATTTCATATGTAAATTTAATATTTTCGTCATAATTATTAAGTTTGTCCAAGATACTTCTTATTTTGTTTTCAGGTATAGCAGTAATATGATCATCCACATATGAGTACCAGAATAGTGGAGTAAATTCAAGATTTAATAATGTATTATCAATAACATCTTCAAGAACTCTTTCAACCAAAATCAGTGCTAAACTAGAGCCCATAAAAAGTCCTCTTTTCATACGTATTATTTTTTCTTCATAACTTAAATAATTACATTCATTTAAGCAAAAATTCAGCAATTCTATAAATAGTTCTTTTGGTATTTTAGTGTTTATACTCATATATTGATCAAAGTCTCTCTTTATAATATTTAATGCAATATATATTGAGATATTTGTAAAACAGTAAACCACATCAAATGATATTATTTTGTAATCTTCAGGAATTTTCCTTTTTATAACATTTTTCACTTATTCCTTTGAAAAATTCAGTTTTTAGAGGTTGGTTTAGTTCTCCTTAGGGGAACTTTTTACCATCTTGCGCGATTTAGCCCAACTCCGAACTTAACCTGTGCTATCTTTCAAAATATATTTATACCAAATTTCAAGAGTCTGGCTCTTTTCGTTTGGACTGAATCGTGATTTCCACAGACGGACGAACCGACGGACATGCTCATATCGTCTTAGATTTCATCACTGATCAAGAATATACATATATACTTTATGGGGTCTCAGATTAATACCAGCTGCGTTACAAACGGAATGACAAAGTGAATATACCCTCCATATTCTTTTTTGGAGGGTATAAAAACAATATAATTTTTAAAGTTTTTTTTTTTTTTTGTTATTTTTTTAAGCAAATGATATATTTTTGTATCAAAAGAAGGTAGAAAGCGTGTAGCTTGGAACCAGAAAATCAGACAAATCCGTTTTTGGACCCGCACCCATTTAGTAGCCACTGACGTAAGATATTACTTTAAAAAATAATGTAATTGTTTAACAAATTGTATTCGTTAAAAATAGAATTCCAAAGGTAAGGTATTCCCTGATCTAGCCCTAAACCCAGCTTTGCCCCTAAATGACCCTATGAAGAAACTTTTTTTCTGCACTTAATTACCCCAAAAATATAGTTTTTAAGTCTTTATGTCAGAGACGATATCTACCTCCACTGCCCTCCCGGAGTGAAACTGTTAAAATAGAGCTTTAAAATTGGGCATATTTAATAAGTATTTGGAAAGAATTTAAGATTCGACCCGCTCGAACACAACGTTTTTATGTGTGTCATTTAAACAGATCAACAATAATTAAAACATAGTTAACGCAAGTGACTGAGTTCGCAGCCAATCGCACGACCCTGGACTTTATAGTCTCTAACGAAATATTTATGTACATAAACAAACTTGTTTCTCATAACATACGAAGAAATGATGAGCGAAAAAAAAGATGTGGATGAAGACTTAGAGCCGAAACAGCGTATGACACTGTCATGATTTCATATGCTTTAGAGCACTTAATTTTTTACTAAATATGATGCAATTTCTTTGGTGTATAGTTTTGGGCAGCAAAACATTGCCAAACACTCCAACTAAACTATGCATGCCAAATAGCTGAAGTTGTGAACACAAGTTCGTAACAAGTGCTAAACGAATGTAAGCGAATTTTAAAAATGCTACTAAATTTTTTGAACAGACCTCGTATAGAGTCAGGTGGTCTAAAACGTAAGTTCTTTTACCGCACATTGCTTTGTAATTGTAACAGAGTTATTGCCATGTATTGCACCGTTCTGCACCATTGTGCAACACATCAACTCAACATCATACAATTGTTATTTTGATAAATTATTATTTAGCTTAAATCCTTGGCTTCATTACAATATCCTGTGATGTTCAATATGCGGACAAGTTAAAATTCTTAAAAACAACAAGCACATGGTCAACAGCACACACGCACACACTCACATCGTCACAAAAACACACAGAGTCACGGTTACCACTGAGTAAAAAAATTTTCTACCAAAATTTTCCGAAAATGTTACCAAAAAGTTACCAAATTTTTTTTTTTATAAAAACAAAAATCTCTGTTTTTATTATAATAAAAACAACAACTTTTATTAATAAAAAACATAACATAAAACGATTTAATTCATTTTAGAACATAAATAAATATTTCAATTCATTATACCTACGAATTCCGTATTTAATTTAAATAAATTATTTAATATTGCAGTCATATAAAATAATCTTTTGCTGACCAAACATAATGACATTTGCATATTACGCCGTTGAACAATTTGGCGCACATTCTCACAGTTGTTTTTAATGATTTTTTTTCTCAGTGTTGAGTAATGCGGAAAAATTATAAAAGAAAAGCAATAATTTGATAGTTTGTCAAGCCTTAAAAACAAAGTTACCAAGTTACCAACCCTAAAAAAAATTACCAATTTTGGTAGAATGTTACCAACTATGGCAACTGTGCACAGAGTAATTTAATTATTAACTCTCATACAGAACAGTCAAGAATTTTAAGCGAGATTCCATGTTGCTCTCCTGCAGCATACTCGTATATATTGAATTAAATATCAGATATAAAAGAAACAGCCAGTGGTGGTAATAAAACACTAAATATGGCGTCATGCAAGCGCCACTGTCATTACCAATACTATGATAAATATTTAGTTATTAAATTCTTTTTATGTGCTTAAGTTATTAAAACATTTTCTTACTTACTTGCTTACGTACAGTCATTTAAAGTTCGTCATTGTATTTTCGAATTGGATTGTTTATGAAGTAACAAATAACCAAGAATTTAAATTTTGTTATAAAATTGTTATAATTAATCATTTATATTTTTATAAATGCTGATGTAAAAACAGTTTTTTCCTGGAATGAAATGAGTTTAAAGTACGAAGCGAATTATTTTGTACATTTCTTGTGATCATATTTGACAGCTCGCGTTCTGCCAAAAATTACTTTAAAATATATAATTTTTGATGTGTAAACATCTATACGCTGGGGGTAAAAATATTTTTCACAATACAATTACAAATTTAGAGTAAGATCAAATCGCGCTATATATGAGTGTATTAGTGTAATCATACGGACAACAAGAAGTACAGAGAAACTTAACAGCTGCATAGATATACACTCAACACCGTCTAGTGTGCAATAGACTTGTGTCCAACTAGCTCATTCGCTCAGTTTTGGTAAGAACCTCTGATCAAACCCATTTAAATTACATAGGTTCGATTAAAGGTTCTTGTCAAAGCTAAGCGAATGAGCTACTTGGACACAAGTCTAGTGTGCAATAATAGTAGTCGTACATATGTTATCGTAGGCAAATAAAATAAATGAGTACAAAAACATTTAATTTTAATAACTTTTAAAAAGAATTTCTGCACTTTTAATAAGAAATTTACTAAAACAGAGCAAAATAAGGAAAACAACAAAACTAAACTGGCCAAACTAAAGCTAAGATCACACTATCGCTGCAATGTATCGATTTTCGTCGGCTCACTGTAATAAAGTCATAAGTACTAAACCAAAATTGCATTATTTCTGAATTAATTCTGGATTGAGTCTATATGGCTTTATTACCAATGCAGTGTGGTGCAATTATCTCGTTATACTTAAATTAGTTGACAAATAGGCAAATTTAGCTTATTACTTATAACTTTATTTCAGTGAGCCGACGAAAATCGGTACACTGCGCTCATAGTGTGATCTTAGCTTAAAAGTCTTCTTCGTCTTTGAGAATGTCATTCATACGGACAACAAGAAGTACAGAGAAACTTAACAGCTAGACTTGTGTCCAACTAGCTCATTCGCTCAGTTTTGACAAGAACCTCTGATCAAACCCATTTAAAATAAATTGGTTTGATCATAGGTTCTTGTCAAAACTGAGCGAATGAGCTAGTTGGACACAAGTCTAATATAAACACCATCTAGTGTGCACTAGTAGCTACTAATTTTCATTAAGATATGAGCTGGTTTTTTTGAAAGTGGTATAAGTCCACTTTTGAAAAAAAAAACTTAGTTAATGGTAATTTTAATGAGCTATAGACACCTCTCTATAGTTACAATCACCTTTTCAATAGAGTTCAATTTTGAAATAAAATAAAAACAGTTTTGCTGTACAATGCTATCGCACAAAAATTTCTTTTGACAGTGGAATAAGTCCATTCCTAATAATTAATGGTTGCAATTTATTATTGCTACTTCAGTACACGTTGCTCATTAGCAGATATAACTTATCTACCGCTAGTGTATTGAAAACAACGTTGTTAACAAGATAACGGTATTATTGTTCTGATGAAATGATGAGAAGTTGTGTTTAGTTCTCTTTCGCAAGTCCTACTATTTGGTTCTTCTACTAATAGATTTTTAAAATAACTGTAATAAACTCTTAATAAACTTAGTCGTGTATTTAAGTGTCTTCATTTTAACTATTGCTCTTTACATAAAAATCCATTTCAGTAAAGCTTTTGTTTCTAAAAAAATATGTACTTGAATTTTATCCTGTTCATATTTCTTGTAATATGTTATTTTTGAAAGAGGTATAAGTCCATGTGCAGCTAAAAACAATCTAAATCTAATATAAATCTAAAAAATTTATTCTTTCAAATAATTTTAGTAATTGGTATTTCATAATAAAATTTAAAAGGTGTATAGTGTAATAAACATCACTCGAATTGATTAAAGTTGGGCATTATTTTTAAATTGTTTGGATTTATAACACTTACAAAAAAAAACAGCTCATATAATTGTGCTAGCGCTGTACAGTTCGAAAGCCATTGCTGTAAAATAACTACATGGATTACATTTCAGTAAACAGCTGATTAATAGCTTTTTCATTACTAGATGTTTACGCATCTCCCCTGTGATCGGACTCACACTTCTTCTTTTTTTAACACTAGGCAATAACTATTTTAATTTGCGATTAGAGTTTGTGTTATTTTTGAATGAAACTTTGCGAACATGATCTTTAAAAAGTTTAATTGAAATCAATTAAAGAATTTGTTATATCATATTAATTATTTACTGAAAATATGCCAGTTAGAAAATGTTATGGAATCATACAAATTGTTTACGACGCCCTTATTCATAAAAATTATGAGAGGCTTATAAGAATGTAAGAGAGTAAATTTCATAAAAAATTTTGTTTTATTACGCTGTTATTAGACTCTTTTAATTTTCATGAATAAGGGGTGAAAACGCAACAGAGTGGGTTTAACCGTGAATCTGCTACACAGACAGCAATGACCAATTCTTATATCATGCTTAGTCGATATTTAAAATTAACCTAAAATGTTTATCTATTTAAAATTCGCTTTTATTATTTCTTTCTGCTCCAAAATATTTATACAAACTGTTGAAATTGTTGTTAAGGGAAATAGAATAGTTGCGTTGACTCCTGTCTGGCTGTAAATTCCTGCTGATGCTGGTGCTCTTCTTAAAATATCTAATTATACAAAATATTTCGCAGAATCGTTTTTTAAGTTTTTGTTTATGGCCTTGTGTCTAAAGCTTTAATTCTCAGGGTGTATGCGAAAGTTGAATTATTTTGCAATGTTTGCATGTGTGCGTGCAAGTATGTACTCGTATATTAATATATGTGGATGTTTTGTCTGGCATATTACAATGAAATTAAATTTCTAAGCCAGCAAAACATTATAGTTTTTGCGAATGAATTTAAGGAGTTGTTTTTGGGTTAGTTGTGGCAACAACGGGGATACCCAGCAACAGCTTTTGCAATTTTCGTACTTCATATTAAAATTGATGTCAAAAAGGTTATAAATAATGAATTGTTTATATTATTTTTTCTTAATAATAATGGCTCTTAAAATTTATTTAATGTCTTAGATATAAAAAAATTAGTAGATTAATCGTACTGATATAACAGAAGGTTAATCGCATTTATAAGATCATGTAGCGGATTCGGGGTCAATATTCATTGAAACTCTCGTTTTAATGGATTATAAGCTTATCTCTCTGACCTTTAACCATCACGTTTGAAAATAAATCTGTTAGTAAAAACTATTAACTGATACAATAACTGGTGAGTTGATTTTAAGGGCAATGAAGTTCAAGAATACAATTCTGTTCCGCAGTTGTTTGAAAAACTTATAACAGACATCCCAAAACATGATGTTTTCGTTCGCCAATTAATCATAAATTTCGTCCAGCCAGTTCCACAAAAATAATGATATTGTCATTTCATACTCAAAATAAATATAGGGTCCGCCAAATAACTTTTTTTTTTTAAATGCTATAAAAAAACTACTGAATATTTTCTCAAATTTCTTTTTTTTATTTAAATGTACAATCCTTCCGGTTAATAATGGAAAATAATTTCATTCAAATGGCTGCATGGCCCGATAACGATCGCCATTGACTGTAACGACCACTCCTTGCTCATTTTCAAAGAAAAATGGCCCAATTATGGCTCTGGACTAAAATCCGCACCAAACAGTGACTCGTTTTGGATGCGTCGGCTTTTCAATGTATGCGTGAGTGTTTTCTGTAACCCAAATGCGACAATTTTGCTTGTTTACATACCCGCCAAGATCAAAATGAGCTTCATCTGAAAAGATGATTTATTTTGGCAAAATCGTCATCTTCTGTAAGTCGATCGCAGGCCCACTTAGCGAAGCGAAAACGCATTGGATGGTCAACAATATTCGTTCAGCGGAAGGATTAAACTAATTATCTGTCAAATCAGACATGGGCTAAGTGTTACCATTCACGAAATAAGCTCTATTTGAAAAAAAGACGTTAGATTGCGGACCCTATAATTATTTTTTTAGAAAAAAATATCTCTTGTTAAGATCTGGTAAAATTTTACTAAAACCTCAACATGAAAAACCTTTTTATTGCCTCCAAAAAACAATTGGAGAGTATATTCAGTTTGTCATTCCGTTTGTAACTCAACGAAATAACTATCTGAGACCCCATAAAGATTCAGTCCAAACGAAAAGAGCCAGACTGTTGAAATTTTTTATAAATATATCTTGAAGGAGAGCACAGGTCAAGTTCGTAAATAGGCTGAATAGGGACAGAGGGAAAAAAGCTCCCCTAAGAAGAACTAAACCAATAATAATAATTTTTGGACCTCGCCCCCTTTAGTGGGCGTTATTATATGCAAAAATTTTGCAAAATGTTTCACTTAATCCTGCATTCCCTAAAAATAAAATACGTAGGCTTTAATGACGAAGCTGAGACGTACCCAGGTACTATTCTGCCCCACCCTCTCCTCTCCCTTTGCCCACTAAGTGATCCAAAAAAAAAATAAAAGTAAAAAATTTATTTTATTTTACATTTATTTTTAGAGTTTTATGACATAGGTGAAATGTCTCCCCCACGGCCGTTGCCAAAACGCAGTTTTAATGCCCTCCAAAGAGAATTGAACCCCATAAAGTATATATATTCGTGATCAGTGGTGAATTCTAAGACGATCTGGCAATGCCCATACGTTCGTCTGTGGAAAACATGATATAGTGTAAATTTGGATCCCGCCTCCTTTAGTGGGCGTTGACATACGATATTATATGCAAAAATAGTGTAAATATGGAACAATTTTTATTCCTTAAGCCTATAAAAAGCTGAGATGTTCTCTGATCTTTCAGAGGTGAAACGTCTCTCCCACGGCCCTTCCCGGAATGACTCTCTCAAAATAGAGATTTAAAATTGGGTACAGAGAATTCTTAAAGAAACTCTGTCCCACCAAGTTAAGCATTTGAAATTTACTTAAGATTCGACCCGGTCGAATACAACGTTTTTACTTGCTTAAAGTTAGATTTGTATTTTATGCCCAATATTTTTAAACTTCTCCTACGAAAATATTTAATTGCAGAGAAGCCTCAAATAACATTGTCAATTACAAATTTTGAAAAACCGAGTCTTTTGCAAATTACCGTTAACATGACTCCCTTTTATTTGTTCAAACATCAAAATACGAATGTGTATTTTTGTTCTCCTGAAAAATCATTATTTTTTCACGGTTGGTGGAATTGATCACATACATACATATATGCCGTCTTCTTTTCTCTAAAAGGAATGCAACAAAATTTTTAGCACTCCTGAAAATCCTGCAAAATCATTGAATGCAAAGTTTTTAGCACTTTTCCAATCAAACTGGCAATATTAGCGCATTTGGTAATTTGGAATTTATCAGAAATCAATCTACTATCCCTTACGAAAATGTATCATTGATTTAAATCTGCATGTACTTGGAGTTGTTTTTTTTAGAAAAACATATGAAAAACGTCTAAAGGTCATACCCGCAACTTTTAAGTTTCCAACTGCTATAACTTTGGGACGAGTCTACTGATTTCCACGTGATTAGTGGTGATTGATGAAGTTTTCGAGTCCCATAAGAAATAGGGAACACTAATTTATCAGAAAACGCACAACGGGCCTAAGTGTAATCCTGAACAGATTGGGACAGCTGTTGCTTACGCCCCTCTCTCCAACCTAATTTTTCAGAAATATAATTTCGGTGATATTTTAAGAAAATTAGCTTTTTCAAATTGTTTCGTTGACGATATGTCAAGAACGCATCAATCGATTTTGATCCGCTCAATGTCGATCAATGTCAAGAGCTAGTTGGTTCGGGGAATCCATCGATAAATTCCTGTGACATCCGCTCAGGAAAACTTTCTAGGAACTCAAAACTTGGAGATCCGATGAAAAAAGGTAAAACCAGTAAATTGCCGATTATTTTCAATAATTAATTTTCTTATCGGGAATTTAAAAATTGCAATAATTTTAAGTGTTTTCTAGAAATTATATCGCAATTAGACTACGAAGACTACAATCACTCCTCCGACTACGCAGTCAGTCATGATTTTTTTCCAGTCTGCATGGTTGTTTTAATTACTGTCGGTCTCTTTCAGAGGTGAAGGTACAACACTGATCGCTTAACATTACAAAGAGCACGTTGCAGCATTCTCTTTCGTCGGTACTGCAGCAGCCATTCGCCAGAAATGTATGGAACAAAATAACTAAAAGAAATTCGCTCTCTTATAATCTTTATTCAGCTGCCCTTTCAAGACTATTACCTCCTTTCATTGTTCTGACACAATTCATTTCACCGGTAGGATTCATATCATGAGTGCAGTCAAAGTAAACCTCGGTAATCAAATTTGTTTGCTGGGTATAGGAAGAAACTCTCAAAACAACAGCAACAACTATTGTGAGCGCATAAAGTTTAGGAAACTTTTTTATTACGCTGAATATCCAACGGTAGAAAAAAAGTTAAACTTCTATATGGTTTTATTAAAGATAATTCCGTTTTTGATTTTATTGCTTTAACTTGGATTTTATATTTTTTCCAATTGTATTTCCTTCTACGTGGGTCATTGTAGGTTTTAAGTGAAAATAATTAATTATTTATATTTGATAGGGATTTTATTAACGTGGCATAAAATACATGATATACTCTTGAGGTATTAGATATTTTGCTTATGATGCATACACCTTGACCAATTAATAATTTCTTTTCTGAGGAGAATCCCCCTTGTTCTGTAACTATTTGTCGACGTCAAGACAATATAAAAAATGGGATGTTTAGATACCCGTTGTGGCGAACAATTGAATTCTGCTGATGGCCTCAGAATATTCTCTAGAAATTAGCAGGATGTTAAAAGCAGACAATTTGTGAATAAATATTGTAAATAATTGTCCTATTTTTGATATTGTCCTGACGTTGCCGTCGACAAATACTTAAATAATAAGGGGGATCCCCCTTAGAAAAGAAATATTTAAAAGATGTGATATTGGATCATTGCAATGTTAAGGCCAATCTGATAAACTCAGATGTATTATTTCAACTATATTTCGTACCATAAAAACCATTAGCAAGTTGAAATTTTTTAACAATTCCAGGAACTTCTATAGAAGAATAGAATGATAAGAATATAGGACTTTATTTTATGACTGGTGCTAGATGACATATATACGACTTGACAATTTTAAATGAGGGATTATTAAAAACCCCCATTAAAATATTTTGGGCCATCCATCAGAATTTCTGCACTTTAACCTTATTTTTACACTTGGACGCAGGGGATGACCCTTGTGTAGAAAGTAGGGGATAGTATTTAGAGGACAGACGAAGAAAGTGAGAAGGTAAAAAAAATTTTGTAACTATTTCAACCTTCTAGTACGCCGCTTAATTTTGTCCTACAGGGCCGACGAAGGAGGGTGCTGCTCCTCTGCTATTTAGTACATGATAGAGACAGTCGCTGTCAATTATGTTCGGTGACCAGCGCTATGCCTGCATTCCTGAAACAGGCTGACAACGACTAACACAACCAAGCACTTATGCTGATCAGAAGAATTCGACACAATATTCATGACTGAGTGCAGAGTGGAACTTTGGACCCTCCCCTTCGTAGTTTCGTGTTTACTACTTCAGCCAACATCACCCTCATCTGCTGTAGCTGTTTTAGTATATATTGGCAAAATGTTTTGCCACTTGATTTCATCTTTTTTCTTAGCTTTTTTTTAGCAAAGGTTGGGCTTAGCGATGTTACGTTTTTCTGATTTTGACAAAGTTGAGGCACGAATAGCTCAAAAGTGTATGCATGTGCAAGTAGGTAAACCGATTATAGCTTTTGAATGGCTAAACCAAATCGAACCAAATCAGTATTGTTTCAAAAAGTTCTATCAAACTCAAATATCCTGTGAATTGTAAACGATTCGGAGCGGTAGACTTCGAGAAATATTAAAGAAAAACAAAGAAAAGCTTTTTTCACAACCGGCGTTTCTTTTTTTGTTTGGAATAATTTTTAAATAACTTTATCAATCGATTCCACAAAGTGGGACTGAATCGGCTAACGCGTTCGTAATAAATCGTCAATGAAAAAATTTTAAAAAGGAATATTATAGAAAGCTCTGCATTATAGGCCTTAAAATTAGCAGAAAGCTGCAAGGATAACCTTTAGAGTCAACCGCTTTCCATATATTTTTATACCCTCCAAACAAGAATATGGAGGGTATAGTCACTTTGTCATTCCATTTGTAACGCAGCGAAATATCCATCTGAGAGCCCATAAATTATACATTCTTGATGAGGATGAAATCTACGACGATCTGAGCATGTCCGTCCGTCTGTGGAAATCACGATTCAGTTCAAAAGAAAAGAGCCAGACTCTTGAAATCTGGTATAAATATATCTTGAAAAATAGCACAGGTAAAGTTCGGAAATGGGCTAAATCGGGCAAGACGGAAAAAAGTTCACCTAAGAAGAAGTAAACCTACCTCTAAAAAAAACATTATGTTTAAATTTTTTTTGTAATTTTGTTAAGCAAATGATATATTTTTATGTCAATGAAGGTCCAACGCGTTAAACTTTTAGCCATAAAATAAAAATAATTTTTGGACCCCGCCCTCTTTAGTGGGCGTTATTATATGCAAAAATAGAGTAAAAATTTAAGAAATTGTTTTGCTTAAGCCCACATTCCTTAAAAATAAAATTTTAAAGCTTTAATGACGAAGCTGACACGTAACCTGGTACTATTCTGCCCAACCCCCTCCTCCACCTTTGCCCCCTAAATGACCTTATAAACATTTTTTTTTAAATTGTATTTAATTATCCTAAACATTTATTTTTAGAGTTATATGACAAAAGTGAAATGTCTCTCCCACCGAGAGAAATTTCACCGAGAGAAAATACCCTCCAAAGAGAATTGGACTCCATAATGTATATACATGTATTATTGATCAGTGATGAAGTCTAAGACGATCTAGCAATTCCCATACGTCCGTCTATGGAAAACATGATATAGTCCATTTTTGGACCCCACTTTAGTGGGCGTTGACCTACTATATTATATGAAAAAATCATGTAGGTATTGAAAAATTGTTATTTCTTAATCCTATAAGAAGATGAGATGATCAGAGAGATCATGCAGTGATGAAACGTCTCCCCCACGGGCCTTCCCGGAATGGCTCTGTCAAAATAGAGATTTAAAATTCGGTACAGAGATGTCTTAAAGGAACTCTGTCCCACCAAATCAAACATTTTAAATTTAATTACTAAATATTTGGAGGGCATTTAAGATACCATCCGGTCGAATATAACGTTTTTACTTGTTTTTGCTAGTTTGTATCAATATTAATTATTTAATAGATTGTCAATTATGGCTCTTCTTACCTGCTGCACTTTGATTTCTTTTAAGCTACGTGCACATCTATCAAATATCCGATGAAATAATCGTAACCATTAATTTAAAAAATATTTTTTTATATACTATTTAAAAAAAATTAATTAATTTCTTACTCACAGTTTTGTACTTTTACCTTAAAGTAGCGAAATAGAATTGAAATTCTTACCTGCAATGATAAAGATATAAACAGTTCATTAAAATATGCAAAATAAAATATTGTTTAAAATCTGTCAAGTGCAGCAGAAAATTATGAATATTTTACTTTTAATTTAAATAAAAAGAAGTCATGTTTCTTTCTAACGGAAATCAAATGTTTTTCATACGGCGCGAAATGATAACACAAGACAAAAGTTCATCCCACCTTCCGTCCGTCTGTGGAAATCACGTTTCAGTGCAAACGAAATTAACCAAACCCTTGAAATTTCGTACAGATATATTTTGAAGGATAGCACAGGTGAAATTCGTAAAAGGGCTAAAAAAGGGGGAAAAAAGTTCCCCTAAGAAGAACTAAACCCACCTCTAAAATACAACATAACTTTTAAAAGTATTTTGTAATTTTGTTAAAGAAATGGCATATTTTTATGTCAAAGATGCCTTGAACTTGAACCCATAATAAAAAAAATTCATTTTTGGACTCTGCCCCCTCTAGCGGACGTTGAAGTAACATATTATATGAAAAAATTGTGTAAATATTTAACAAATTGTATTTCTTAAGCGTACATTCCTTAAAAACTTAATTTATAAGCTTTTATGACGAAGTTAACATGTTCTCTGATCTTCCTTTGCTCTACCCCTAATTCACCCATCTTTGCCCCTTAAATGTCCCAATCAAAAACAATTTTTTACATTAAATTAAGATTTATAGGCTAATTGTTCGAAATTTTTTGTTTTAAATTCAGAGAGACATGATAAATATTCCAATGCACAAAGGAAAGTCAACATCAGTTTTTAGTTATTCAACTTACACAGCAGAGCAGAACAGCTGTTTTCGAAAGCCGCAACGCTTTCATCATCAAAGCTCATGTGTATTGTGTTTGTCACCACTTATTAGGTGGCTTAGTTGAATATGATAACAGTTCTTATTTACAAAAATTTTATTAGGAAATTGCATACGAGAACTGTATCAACCTGATGTTAACACATTATTGTTTTAGTACCCGTGTTACCGTTTGGTTATTTTCTTCATGTCCCATTTTTATCAACCGCAAAAATTTACTTTTTAAGCTTTTACGGCGAAGATGAGATGTCTACGACCCTTCCCGGAGTAGCCCAAACTTATATAAGAAATATGGGCAAATTTTTATGTGGGCTCTAGCCGTTGAAAAAACCTTCAGATATATTTATTTGTGTGGCATTTTCCGCTGGACTGGTTCCCATCGAACATGCGTGAAAAATTTCGAATGTATCGGAGGTCTTTAAATTAATGAAAATTGTTTCGCAATATTGCACTACAATGGAAACTTATAAACGCTTATTGAAAATAGCAACTTGAACTTTCAATAGAAATATTAAAATATTGATAGCCTTCAAAATTGTATGTTTTCCTCTGCATTAGTTTTTTGCAGCACTTTAACCTCCAGCTCGAGATTGTTGATCGAATTAAAAGCTCAACTCAAGCAACCTTCTGACCTTGCAGGACAAATGAAAAATTAGCTGAAACAAGAGTTTATGCATAAATTCTGAGTTTATTATACATGCAAACATAACGTGCTTTAATGTATTTCATAATGAAATATTCATGGAAATAAAGATGAATGTTATAACACATCAGCTTACATATGAGTATCACTAAACACTTGAATGAAATTACTGCAGCCCTGTAGTTCGCAAACAGTTTGAACTTGAAGTCACTGACTTTAAAATATTATGAATTTGATATTTGTTTTAATTTATTGCTCATTTAAATGGAGGTTTGAAACAATACCTTAAGCTGTTCTAAGACATTTTGGGTAGAGGTTTTCTGATGGTCTGCCTTAGCTGAAATAGATAAAAACTCCTCACAAATTATTCTTTAAATATTTTGTATTAAAGTTAAAAAAAAAGTGGTAAAATAACAATTCCCAATTATGTAAATTTAACAAGAAAAATTTTATTTCATGAATCCCACAACTTAATTCAGCACAAGAAACAATTAATAACAAGTAAAAACGTTATATTCGACCGGGTCGAATCTTAAATACAGTCCAAATATTTAGTAAGTGAATTTGATATGTTTAACTTGGTGGGACAGAGTTCCTTTATATAATATCGTACGTCAACGCCCACTAAAGGGGGCGGGGTTCAAAAATATACAATATCATGTTTTCCACAGACGAACGTATGGGCATTACTAGACCGTCTTAGACTTCATCACAATTCTCTTTGGAGGGCATAAAAACTGTATTTTGGCGGGGTAGCTCTGGAAAGGGCTGTGGGGGAAACATTTCACCTTTGTCATAAAACTCTAAAAATAAATGCTTGGGATAATTATATACAAAATTAAAATTTCTTTTTGTGATAGGGTAATTTAGAGGGCAAAGGAGGAGAGGGGGTAGGGCAGAAACAGATACACATAAAACTGTAAAAATAAATGCTTGGGATGATTATACACAAAATAAAAAAAATGTATATTTATTTTTAATAGGGTCATTTAGCGGGCAAAGGGGAAGGGTAGGGCAGCAACAGGCAGTCATAAAACTCTAAAGATAAATGCTTGGGATGATTATATACAAAATTTAAAAAAAAAAAATTTTTTTTGGTAGGGTCATTTAGGGGGCAAAGGAAGGAGGGGGGGGGGGTAGGGCAGAATTCGGCAGTCATAAAACTCTAAAGATAAATAAATGCATGGGATGATTATATACAAAATTTTAAAATAAATTTTTTTTTTGGTAGGGTCATTTAGGTGGCAAAGGAAGAGGTGGGGGGGGGGGGAGGTAGGGCAGAAATCGGCATTCATAAAACTCTAAAGATAAATGCTTGGGATGATTATATACAAAATTTAAAAACAATTTTTTTTTTGGTAGGGTCATTTAGGTGGCGAAGGGGAAGGAGGGGGTAGGGCAGAATAGTACCAGGTTTCATCTCAGCTTCGTCATTAAAGCTTAAAAGTGTTATTTTTAAGGAATGTAGGCGGGGTCAAAAAATATTTTTATTTTATTTAATGGCTCCAAGTTTAAGGCGTTGGACAGTATTTGACATAAAAATATATCATTTGCTTAACAAAATAAACAAAAAACTTTAAAAATTATGTTGTTTTTTCTGGGTTGGTTTAGTTCTTCTTAGGGGAACTTTTTTCCCTCTTGCCCGATTTAGCCCATCTTCGAACTTAACCTGATCTAAGCTTTAAAATATATTTATGCCAAATTTCAAGAGTTTAGCTCTTTTCGTTTGGAAAAAACGAAAATCTTGTCTTAAACTTAATTAATGTCCCTATTCACAGTCTAGTGCAAATAGTCTTGCACCAGACTGAATTTGAAAATTTGTACAGTGTTTTCAATGTATTTTGTTGTTGTAGAATGTGCACTCTGACATAACGACTTAACAATAAAATTACAAACGATAATATTGATAAAAAAAATTATTATCAATTTGCTACACAACCCTCGAAATCTCTAACGCCTAATAATAGGCTGTTAATAGCAGTCAATTGCTGAAGCAAAACAGTACGTGCTTGATATTGTCTCGACGGGACGATGACAAATAGTTACGGAATATGATCAAATGACTTTGCAACCCAACGAACTGAAGGGCTAATACGCATACAATCTTTAAAAAAAAAGTATATTAAAGTTACACACACTACATGCTCGCACTACAGCACTTATTTCTGTTTCTTTCTTGGCTTTGTTACACTACCAAAAAGAAAAAAGAAAGGAAAAATAGCAGCAGCATACAAGTACCAGAAAGTAGAAAAACTGCTCTGACGACAGTTTTATACTCGCACTCGTTCTTAAGTCAGGACATCCGTTGACATCAAATATGACAGTATAATCATTATTATCTGCAACACTTTATAGTCTGCTACTTGTAGTAGTCCTTTTAACAAAAGCACCAATGACACTCGACAAATGCAAATTTTTGTTTCTTCTTTTCTATTCTTTCTATTGTTGTTAGAGCTGCATACTTGTATTTATACTTATCTACACATGCATGCATGTGCCTGCTGTTTCGGTGTGTGAGTGTGTACACGTACGAGTACGTACTATCAACTCACACTTGTAGGTATTTTCCTTTTTAGTGCAATCACTCTTTTATGTAGCAATTCTCATATGCACATACGTAAAAAGCCAAAAATTCTTTTGCACAAAAAAACAGTTCAGAACAGTTTTACTAAAGCCTGTTTTAGTATTATTTATTAGAGGGTGCTGTTGGCTGAAGTACTTAATACTTAGATTAATAGACTTAAGATCGAGTTTTTATGATCTTCAGCAATCCGTAATTGTGTTAGTCGTGGTCGACCTAGAGGAATATCAGTGCTCGACAGACACTACAATGTACTGAAAAGCGCCATACAGCACCCTCCTTAATCAGTACTATCACTAGCGAAGTACGAAACCAAATGGCTTCCACATATTCTCTATCTTCAAGTCTTTCTTCATCTGTCCTCTCAACACGTTGCTCTTTTTTTTCACCAAGGTATTCAATCGCTTTACCGTTATTCGATTAACGGATTAATTACTAGTCGATAATCTCTTCGATTGAATTAAAATGTACTTTTTCAAACTGCTGATTCCTGCCAATTTTTAGTGTTTAGTGTCAATGTTTTAATACCCTCCAAAAAAAAAAATATGGAGGGTATTTTCACTTTGTCATTTCGTTTGTAACTTAGCGAAATATTATTCTGAGGCCCCATAAAGTATATATATTCTTGATCATTGATGAAATCTAAGACGATCTGATCATGTCCGTCCGTCCGTTCATCTGTGGAAATCACGATTCAGTCCAAACGAAAGGAGCTAGACTTTTGAAATTTGGTACAAATATATCTTGAAGGATAGCACAGGTTAAGTTCGGAGATGGGCTAAATCGGGCAAGAGGGAAAGAAGTTCCCCTAAGAAGAACTAAACCAACCTCTAAAAAACAAAATAATTTTTAAAGTTTTTTTTTGTAATTTTGTTAAGCAAATGACATATTTTTATACTAAAGCAGGTCCAACGCGTTAAGGTTGGAGCCATAAAATAGGGGGCGTTATTATATGCAAAATAGGGGGCGTTATTATATGCAAAAATTGTGTACAAATTTATCAAATTGCTTTACTTAAGCCTAAATTCCTTACAAATAACATTTTTAAGTTTTAATGACGAATCTGACACGGTACTACTCTGCCCTACCCCCTCTTCCCCCTTTGCCCCCTAAATGACTCTTTTGTCACAATGCTATTTTAAATGAAATTTATTTGTTGGTGGTCATTTAAAATAGTATTGTGACAACAATGTCAAACAAAAATTTCATAACAGTTTGATTTAGATTTTATTTTTAATTTTGCCTTATAAATACTTTTCTTGTTATCCAATGGACTTCTGATTGTATAAAGGTGTAGAATAATTAAATAGATTCATATCGAATATAATTTATTTGGTGGTTTAGTTTTGTATGAGTTTCAAGGCCTACTATGCTTATTCTGTTGTGATTTTTGAAAATAGTTTGTAATTTACAAATTGTGAATTCTCAGATGGTTTTCGGAAATATGTGCATAAGATAAGAGGTTTTTAACTTTTCAAAACTGATGATTTGGTAAAGCACCAATGAAATGCATATAGACATTGCTTGACCACCAACAAATAAATTTCATTTAAAAAGATTTTGTTTTATTTTGTATATAATTATCCCAAACATTTATTTTTAGAGTTGTATGACAAAGGTGAAATGTCTCCCCTAGAGCCCTTGCCAGGGCGACCCCGCCAGAATACAGTTTTGATACCCTCCAAAGAGAACTGGACCCCATTAAGTAAATATGTATATTCTTGATTAGTGATGAAGTTTGAAACGGTCTAGCATACGTTCGTCTGTGGAAAACATGATATTGTCTATTTTTGAACCCCGCCCCCTTTAGTGGGCCTTGACGTACGATATTATATAAAGGAACTCTGTCCCACCAAGTTAAACATTTTGAATTTACTTACTAAATATTTGGAGGGTATCTAAGATTCGACCCGGTAGAATATAACGTTTTTACTTGTTTTACTACGCTTCGTGTCAGTAGCGTAATTAAAAAAAACAAATCGCTTTACCGTTATCCGATTAATTACTAGCCTATAATCTTAAATTAAAATATACTTTTTTCTAACTGCCGATTCCTGCCAATTAACCGACAAACAAAATTTAGTGATTAATGGCAATTCTTTTTTCAATTTTTTTAAATAAATCCATATTAATTTAATTAGGATTTTATAAATTCAAAAAGTAATAAGTGTAAATACAATTAATTTTTTTGTCATTTAAATTACTAATAGACATTGAACCTACAAAGATTTTTGTGAATGCAATTATTAATATTGTAAGATGGAAATGTCCAATTAAATTTATTGTTGTATCAATTGTTGACTAAAAACTTTCGTTTCTTTTTCATGGCTTTGTTTTTATTTTTTGAATCACAGCGGAGTCGAACTCGGAATGTTTGTCTTGTTAGTTTGGCGTTAACGACTTCAGCCAGCATGAGCAAATGCATATTTGCACGTGTATATAGAAGCAATAAGAGTTAAACATTATTTACTATTTAACAGGCTAAAAAAAAATATCAGCATATGTGCCTACATGTGTATGAAAATTGTTGATGTTGAGTGTTGTACATAATCTCCCTTATTCTGTAACGTTTTATCAACGTCACGTCAAAACAATACCAAAACTAAGACATCTGCATATTATTTTTCCTTCGTATTTAATTTGTTTTAACAGCCTCTTGATATTTAATAGGCCTTAGGAAATAGTCAGAGGCTGTTAGCAGTAATCAATTGCTGCCCACAACTAAAATGCAACTGCTCTATTTTTGATGTTGTCTTGACGTGACGTTGACAAATAGTTATGGAATAAGGGGGAATAAAATATGCATATAATTGAAACAGTTTGTGATATGAAATATGAACAACATAAATTGTCATATTAATTATGTAAGTTTTCGAATTTAAATTAAATATCAACAATTTGTTTCGTTATTTTAATTTTTTTCTGTGCTGATATATGTGATATTATATTCAGAAAGACATAATCAATAGTCTTAGAAGCAAGGGGAAATCGGCATCAATTTTAGCTTTGGTATAATTTAATCTTCAGTACTCGTGTGTATTTTTCTTTTTCACTACTTGTCAAATGACTTACTTGAATGTAATGACAGTTTTTCTTACATAATAGATAAGTAATCGTATAATTATTCGACAGAATGATATCGGGTGGCATCGTGGAAAAGGTATTAACACTCATTAAATCCCAGTCTTTTTATTTAAGAATTTTGTACAAGTTCAATATTTCTGCGGTTGAATATTAAATTGATGATTATTTTCTCTAGTGCATGGACATACCACCATGTTCATGTATTTATGAACCTAATACTACGAGTTTCAGCCTATAAATAGCTATAATATTGTAATAATGAAAGGAAGTCGAATAAATGATGTATGATGTGCAACACTTAGAAGCATTGGACGTGGCAATACAATAATTTAGTAGAGACTCTACTACTCTAACGGAGGTTGAAGGATTTACTAAACTATAAACTATTTACTAAACTATTATGATGGCAAAAGGATTTAATTAAAAATCTAGGAATTAAATTTAAGCGAGGCGGATTCCCGTTTTATGCAAAGTTAAGTTTAATGGTAACAATGTAAAAACTCATTTAATAAAATCAATCAAAATTATTCAAGTATTAGGAAACAGATGAAAATTAAAAACATGCATTTAATGACACAATGAAAGATATGACATGTTTAGAGAAATCTAGAATTCCCAGGAGGGAACTTAAAAAGAGCCAGCTTGCAGATAATATTGCCAGGCAGGCTGTATAATTGTTATTCTTGTGTCTAGGTGCAACCTTCTAATTCAGTACGAATCACAGAAGCTTGGACAGCTAAGCTCAAAATGATGTACGCAAAGCAATCGTTTCAGGTAGTTTCCGTCAAGTAAAGATGACGGAAGTGCAAGTAAAAGTTAGTGCATTTTTTCGATAATTTAAATATTACTTTTCATAATTTTGTTACTATTCTCTTACTAACGGGTGATTTTTTAGCAACTTTATTTTAGTCAACACTATTTTTGACTGATCAGCACTTTTCGTTCAACATGTTACTATCAAACATGCTCAGTTTGGTCAACAATGGAACCATGAATGTGGAAAAACGCTTGCTGATTATTGAATTTTATTATAGAAACTCATCCTCGTTTAAAAAAGAGCTAAACTTGGCAGTTGTTTCAACACACGCCACATAATGACCCAATTTCGTTAACAGTTTATTTCACTTGGCCGCCTAGATCGTGCGATTTAGCCCATTTATGCTATTTTTGTGGGCCCATGCCGCGGCTCTTCTCTATAGGCACAAGCCGGCAACAGTTGACGCAATGGAAGCCAATATTGAAAAATTTATTCGTGACATCCCCATCGATATGTTGGAGAAAGTTTGGCAAAATTGGACCCAACTATAAACCGTTTGAGGCGTAGCCGCGGTGAACATTTGAACGAAAATATCTTTAAAAATTTAATTATATATGTAGATCGTTCTATCTACTCATATAAAGATTTCATAAATGTTTCTAAATTTTATGTATATTTTTTTTAATAGCATCTGAAAGTTCCTAAGCAATCATCCATTAGTTATCCAAATTAGATTAAAAAAATGTTTGCTGAGCAGATTTAAAGCACAAGATCACAATTATATAGTTGCAACTGAGTGTATAGGTGTTTTTATAATTGCGTTCCTTTGCCAAGTTGTTTGTTATTTTCAAGTATATTGTTGTTAACAAGGCTTTAATGTATAACGCACTGCAACATGCGACTGTGTGAATGTGGAAGTGCACAATTCACACATATGCACACGCCATAAGGCTTGTGTTACCACTATTAGCAGTGTAACAGTTGTGCTTGTTTGTTACTTTGGCCGAATGTACACACTTTTGTATAAATAGCTGTTCGAAAGTACGTACTCGAAGCCACACACACATACCAACGTTCATGTCGACGTATCCACATACATTGCATTTATTCGCTTTTTACATGCTTAACGCTTTCACACTCGCGCAATCAGCTTAAAATGTCAACTGTCATACAAATGACACACTATACAACACGGGTAAATATTACGCAACCATGCACAAACACTTGCACAGTTATTGAAATGCTCAATTCTGTGCAAGTAGAATCTGGCTGTGAATTTACCTCTGCTCCGTTTTATACACCTTTTACACTCCGACTGTGTATTTAACAGGTATATGCTGTGATTCCAGATTGTCGACTCAGACTGGGATAATGCGTGTGTCTATTTATTTGCGAGTTAGCATTAGATGTGTTAAAGACATTATGATTTGTGTCTAAATGTTGCAAGTACTTGCAGCGGAATGCCATTAGGAAATAAACGAAATGGAAAAAATAACACGGGAAAATTTGCCGCCACAGCTGCACCCAGTGTGCTGAGGTAGTCATCATCTTGCTACTTTGGGTAAGAAATTTTGGGATATTAAACTTAGTTTGTTGCGTAATCAAATTATTATAAACAAGTAAAAACGTTATATTCGACCGGGTCGAATCTTAAATACCCTCCAAATACTTAGTAAGTGAATTTGAAATGTTTAACTTGGTGGGACAGAGTTCCTTTATATAATATCGTACGTCAACGCCCACTAAAGGGGGCGAGGTTCAAAAATATACAATATCATGTTTTCCACAGACGAACGTATGGGCATTGCTAGACCGTCTTAGACTTCACCACAATTCTCTTTGGAGGCTATAAAAACTGTATTTTGGCGGGGTCGCTCTGGCAAGGGCTGTGGGGGAAACATTTCACCTTTGTCATAAAACTCTAAAAATAAATGCTTGGGATAATTATATACAAAATTAAAATTTCTTTTTTTTGATAAGGTCATTTAGAGGGCAAAGGGGGAGAGGGGGTAGGGCAGAAACAGATACACATAAAACTGTAAAAATAAATGCTTGGGATGATTATACACAAAATAAAAAAAAATGTATAATTATTTTTAATAGGGTCATTTAACGGGCAAAGGGGGAGGGGGGTAGGGCAGCAACAGGCAGTCATAAAACTCTAAAGATAAATGCTTGGGATGATTATATACAAAATTTAAAAAAATTTTTTTTTTTTGGTAGGGTCATTTAAGGGGCGAAGGGGCAGGAGGGGGTAGGGCAGAGTAGTACCAGGTTTCGTCTCAGCTTCGTCATTAAAGCTTAAAAGTGTTATTTTTGAGGAATGTAGGCTTAAGTAAAACAATTTGTTAAATTTTTATGCTATTTTTGCCTATAATAACGCCCACTGAAGTGGGCGGGGTCAAAAAATATTTTTATTTTATTTAATGGCTCCAAGTTTAAGGCGTTGGACCGTATTTGACATAAAAATATATCATTTGCTTAACAAAATAACCAAAAAACTTTAAAAATTATGTTGTTTTTTCTGGGTTGGTTTAGTTCTTCTTAGGGGAACTTTTTTCCCCCTTGCCCGATTTAGCCCATCTTCGAACTTAACCTGCTCTAAGTTTTAAAATATATTTATGCCAAATTTCAGGAGTCTAGCTCTTTTCGTTTGGACTGTATCGTGATTTCCACAGACGGACGGACGGACGGACATGCTCAGTTCGTCTTAGATTTCATCACTGATCAAGAATATATATACTTTATGGGGTCTGAGATGGATATTTCGATGCGTTACAAACGGAATGACAAAGTGAATATACCCTCCAAATTCTTTTTTGGAGGGTATAAAAAAAATGTATAATTATTTTTAATAGGGTCATTTAACGGGCAAAGGGGGAGGGGGGTAGGGCAGCAACAGGCAGTCATAAAACTCTAAAAATAAATGCTTGGGATGATTATACACAAAATTAAAATAACAAATTTTTTTTTGGTAGGGTCATTTAGGGGGCAAAGGAAGAGGGGGGGGGCGGGTAGGGCAGAAATCGGCAGTCATAAAACTCTAAAGATAAATGCTTGGGATGATTATATACAAAATTAAAAAAAAAATTTTTTTTGGTAGGGTCATTTAGGGGGCAAAGGAAGAAGGGGGGGAGGGGGTAGGGCAGAAATCGGCAGTTATAAAACTCTAAAGATAAATGCTTGGGATGATTATATACAAAATTTAAATAAAAATTTTTTTTTTGGTAGGGTCATTTTGGAGGCAAAGGAAGAGTGGGGGGGGGGGGGCGGTAGGGCAGAAATCGGCAGTCATAAAACTCTAAAGATAAATGCTTGGGATGATTATATACAAAATTTAAAAAAAAAAATTTTTTTTGGTAGGGTCATTTAGGGGCAAAGGAAGAGGTGGGCGGGGGGGGGGGAAGGTAGGGCAGAAATCGGCAGTCATAAAACTCTAAAGATAAATGCTTGGGATGATTATATACAAAATTTAAAAAACTTTTTTTTTTTTGGTAGGGTCATTTAAGGGGCAAAGGGGCAGGAGGGGGTAGGGCAGAGTAGTACCAGGTTTCGTCTCAGCTTCGTCATTAAAGCTTAAAAGTGTTATTTTTGAGGAATGTAGGCTTAAGTAAAACAATTTGTTAAATTTTTATGCTATTTTTGCCTATAATAACGCCCACTGAAGTGGGCGGGGTCAAAAAATATTTTTATTTTATTTAATGGCTCCAAGTTTAAGGCGTTGGACCGTATTTGACATAAAAATATATCATTTGCTTAACAAAATAACCAAAAAACTTTAAAAATTATGTTGTTTTTTCTGGGTTGGTTTAGTTCTTCTTAGGGGAACTTTTTTCCCCCTTGCCCGATTTAGCCCATCTTCGAACTTAACCTGCTCTAAGTTTTAAAATATATTTATGCCAAATTTCAGGAGTCTAGCTCTTTTCGTTTGGACTGTATAGTGATTTCCACAGACGGACGGACGGACGGACGGACGGACATGCTCAGTTCGTCTTAGATTTCATCACTGATCAAGAATATATATACTTTATGGGGTCTGAGATGGATATTTCGATGCGTTACAAACGGAATGACAAAGTGAATATACCCTCCAAATTCTTTTTTGGAGGGTATAAAAACATAATCATATAATGAGGCAAATAAATACTTTTTTGATTTATATTATTTATATTTATTAAAAAAACTGAGATTCTTATTTGTATTTTATTAAAATAATATGATTCCGATGTCCAATAAATCCGCTAAGCGTTATTTGTATTTAAAATCTATTTAAACACAAAATTCATTTTTACCTGTCATATTTAAATGCAATTTAAGCCTCTTACGAGCTCTTTTCGGCGTGTGCTTTTGATAATTTTTTTACACGGTGCAAATTGTGTAAAATGGATTTTTTTATTATTTGATAAAGATATGCATGTATATATGTAATCGCCGTGAATAAACACTGTCATTGATACGAGGCCGGATTAATATTGAAGTTACCTAAGTTGGAAAAAAAACTTTTTTTTTTTCAAAAACCATTTATTTCTCAACATAGTCTACTTGTAGCCCAATACACTTAGTAAGACGCTATTCCAACTTTTTTATACCATCTGAATAATACGATTTTGCGAACCCCTCAAAATACGCGTTAGTTTCGGTCATCACTTCTTCCTTTGAAATGAATCTCTTTCTTACGAGCCACTTTTTCAAGTTTGGAAACAGAGAAAAGTCACTAGGGGATAAATCTGGACTGTAAGGTGGATGAGCAACCAATTCGAAGTGTATTTCACGTAATTTTAGCATCGTATCTAATGCTGTCTGAACCGGTGCCTTGCCTTGAAGAAACAGAAATTTTTTCTTCTTTAAATGTGGTCGTTTTTTCATGATTGCATCAATCAATTAATCCAATAATGCACGATAATACTTTCCTGTGATTGTGGATCCTTTTCAAGATAATCGATGAGCAATATTCCGTGTGCATCCGAAAATACAGTGGCCATAACCTTGCCAACCGATTTCACTGTATTCGCCTTCTTCGGAGCACTTCCACCAGCTTCCACCCATTGTTTCGATTGATTTTTGGTTTCAGGTTTGTAGTGGTGAACCCACGTTTCATCAACAGTTATTATTCGACGCCAAAAATCAACAGGATTACGCTTTATCATGTCCAAACACCGCTGTGAAGTGGTGTGTCGAACTTGTTTTTGTTCGACCCTGAGCAAACGCAACACCCATCTTGCCGATAGCTTTTTCATATGCAAATTTTCAGGCAAAATGTTGAACACACGTTCATATGATACGTTTACCATTTCAGCAATCTCACGTAGTTTGACTTGGCGATGATTCATAACGATATGAAGGATTTTCTTGATATTTTCTTCAGTAACCACCTCTTTTGGCCTTCCTGTTGATGGTATTGTTGCAGTGCTTGTTCGGTCGCGTTTAAATCCAGCAATCCAATATTTAACTTTTTTTGCCTCTTTCACCGTTTCTCCTTTCCAATAATAGTGTTTAAAAGCTTCACGAAATTCACTTTTTCCCCATTTTTCAAGAAACACAAAAGTTGCTTACTTCAAACGACTCCAACAAATAAACTAATCGATGAGTTTGGGTGAAATTTTAACAGCTGACGTTTGACAGATCGCAATTTCTAAAAAGGTTTTTGTGTTTGTGCTGCCATCTAGCGCTAGGTAGCTTCAATATCAATCCGCCTCGTATATGTAAATGAATCACTTTGTAATAAGAATAAAAATATTTGCCGTGAATAAACGCTGTCATTGATATATTAGAAATAATCAATCGCAAAGTAGCTCTGAGTCAGTCAATATCAATCCTCGTTGGCAATTACTTTTTAGGTGCAGCCAGACTACTGGTCGTTTACTCTCTTCCGAGAGTTTTGCTTCTCACTCGCACTAGTAAATTTCAACACCTCAGATAACTGTACAGATTTACAGGTCTTCCCAGGAGTTTTCGGTGGTTAATTACGTTGCTACTTCTTATGTGAAGCCATAGGTCGTGTACAGTCAGTCACAGTAACGGGTAAAATACGTGCAACAACGTCGCCGGCATATGGACTCAGTCATCTATCAGCATCTGTGCACCGATACTTTGCGCAGATGCAAGATATTTTCTATGTAAATGCAAATAATTTAAATAAAAGTATGCATCCATTTTTTGTGTGGAAACTTGCAAAGCCGATGATCGGTAATTTTCTTACCATTTAATTGTGCTGCCATACTTTTGTCGCAATTAAATACCAAATAAAATTTTAAACTGAAAGTGTATTTAAACACATTTTAAATTTGTACGAAAATTACTCAAACTATATTTCAATATTCACTGGTTCATTCGGCAAAAGACACAGACTCGTTGCTATGCTTCATTTCTAGTAGGCTTAAAAAAAATCTACTACATCACCATTACGTAGGGTTATAAATATTGTTGTTTCAAGGCTACTGATCTGGCAAGGCAGTCAGCTGGAAAATATCTGTCATCCGAAGTGTTATTTATTTAGTAAATTGTTTGCTTTGTGGCAATATGGATCCTTTAACAAAAGAAGAATGCTAAAAATTTCCTAAAATTACTAAAAAGGAGGTGGTTCAAGTGTCAGTAAAAGTGTGACAAATAATCCGACTTTGTGAATTCCAAGGCATTTACATTCTAAACTTTGTTGAAACGGTTGTCAGATCTGGCAGAAAATGTTGTTCAGAAAATAACTAACTGCCGTATGAACTTAAAATTTTTGACGTGCAATGTTGTCTGCAAAATCATTGTCAGTACATTGTAAGATATCTGACAATCGAGGGAATACAACATTTTACCATTGTCAGATAATTTAAATTCCTGACATGTGTTTAAATTCTATAAATAATATTTTTGTATTTTCAGTCATATCAAAATACAAAAGGTCAATTTGGTTAAAGTAAAACAAAATCAGTGTTTTTAGGTATAACATTGAATGTTATTTCTAATCGTAGGAAAAACACAAAATTTATGATTTAAAAATTCGAAGCTATCTATTATTGAAACCATGGTATAATAAAACAAGGTACTGCCACTGTGAGCTATTAAATTTAAAATAATTTTCTGACAATTTTAAGGATTCTGACATTCCCATAAAAATTAAGTTACCATATTATTTTAAGTTACCCGTTTTTTCCTTTTGATTTGAGTTGTTAAAATTTTTAATTGCATCGATGTCATAATTAACAATAATTAAAATCCGTTTGCCAATTAATTTATTACAAAAATCTTGTCGTGAATCTTAAATAAACATATATGTATTTTGTTAAATTGTCTTATTGATCAATGTAATGGTTTCAATGTTTTTGGTTCAATGCAAAGCAACACAATGACTTTTTATTTCTTGTGGAAATAGATAGAAACTGGGATTTTTCGTAGTTTTCTATATTCTTTACATTTTATATAGATTTTATTAAACTATTTTAACAAAATATTGCAAAATGTTTATGTTCCAAACCTCAAAATGAAATTTTTCTCTCTGTCAATATGCAGAAACGATTCACAATGAGATTTTGCGAGGGAGATTCGATCTATGTTGTAAGTTCAGTGCGTTTAAATTGAAAATGATGTAATACACTGAAATTAGGTACTAAAAAGGCCATTATTTTGGAAATTGCTGAACTGGACACCTTGAAATTTAAATAAGTTAGAGATCAATGAATGAAGTTTATTATATACAATTCAATTCACGAAATTGCTAGACAAATGGGAAAACTTATATACATATATGAAATTTTTTATTTGACATATTGTTGTCACAATACTATTTTAAATGAAATTTATTTGTTGGTGGTCAAGCAATGTCTATATGGATTTCATTGGTGCTTTACCAAATCATGGTTAAAGTCTACTATGTATATATATATATATATATATATATATATATATATATATATATATATATATATGTATTACAGATTTTATTTAAAAATTTCCAAATAAAGAAAATTTTTTTTTATAATGTGGCAACGTCATATTCAATATGATGTAGAAAAGTAACCTTCAAAAATCCTTATTAAAATTTAATAAAAGCAAGTGGCAGTACCATGTATTTATATACCTTGATTGAAACATTGTTAAAAAATAAAACATTGAAGACACAAAACACAAACAAAAGTTCTATATTTTATTGTTTAATATGTTTAAAAAGCAAATATATATGTGACAGCACATAGAGAAAGGGACCTAAGGGTAAAAAAAAAAATCAATTTTCACTTTTATTTTTTTTGATGTGGACAACATCTGAGCATCGAAAAAGAGCGATCCCATGCCCTAAAAGTGTTCCCTCCCATAGATATGCGCATTTTATGAAGTGATGGTACACCAAAGATACACGTATTTAAATCTTTAAAATGGCTCTCCTGAACAAAACCGATTTTTACCCTTACGTCCCTTTCTATTTTGCGCGTCACATATATATAACTCTTGTAGCCTTTATCTCATTTTCCCTTTAACTATGCAATAAAATTTTCTAGTAACAATGTTCTCTAAGCGAATCTGACAACCGTGTGAGCTGGCAATATTTGTTGGCAGATACATTTATTGTCCTACAACTGGCTGTAAATGAAATTGTAAGGGATTTTTCACAATCGTGTAAAGTGACAATTAGAACATCGCCAAGTCTAACAATATTGTCACAATCTGACAACCGTCTAAACAAATTTTAAGAAACCGAATCTATGAGGTATTTGTACTCGAATTTTCACCTCTATTCATTCGCAACCCCGTAGATATACTGATTGGGTGCTAGAGAAACAGACTTCAAACATTGATTTTATAAAATTTCCTTCAGCTCTTTCGAATCGATTGCTGCAAGCAATATATAAAAGGTCCTTAAAATTACATTGCATTTTGCACATAATGTCAAAGACCAAGCATTAATTACAATTTGATTAAAGCTTAATCAAAATCGTAGCTTTATGTGCTTTTTCTTTAACTTTAAAAACCAACTGATGGATAAACCCTTATTTCACAGTTGTTTTATACGACATAGAGTATAAACTATAATCTTCTATTCTGAAAATTCTCCTTAATAATACACTCGCATATTATTATTAATAATATAAACTAGATTATGAATGTGATTCTTTATTGAAACACTCTGCATAAAATAACATGAATAAGATCATCTTCCCAAGATCATCTTTAATTCCTACAAAATGTTAATCGCTTTGCCAAAAAAAAACTAATATCAAGAAAGGACTATATTAATTCTATGGGAACTCTGAACCATTAATTTAATTGGTTAAGAAGTGGTTTATTGAGTAGATACAGCAACTCAATTACATTCCGGTTCTTAAAATTTCCACTCAGAAATTTTCGATGAAATACAATCGTAAAATGAAAAACCCGATGGCTGAGAACCTCCAACTAAGACGTACCTATATGGTCATTTCAATTGAGTCAATATTCATTTAATTGCCATAATTATCTATTTTGTTTTTTATTTGTTATTTATTTTCTAATTAATACTAAGTTGAACATCAATAACAACTTTTTTTTTCTTTTTCTGTAATGTAAGTGCTCGTCTCGACTAAATTTGTTCATTGACTTGTGTTTTGCTCACTGAACACACTTTCTAGCAGTGCTGCATTTGTAATTTTACTCGAGTTTACAACAATTAAGCATTAAATGAGGAAGCACTTAATTAAAATTTTATATCGTTAACTACCTATTAAGTCAACTAGAAATTATTGAAAAATATTCTTAATATTCCAATCTTAATATAAATTAATAAAAATAGAATTTGAACAAATTCATTTATTAATAAAATAATAAAAAATGGTTTGCAGTCTTGCAGATTCGAACTTAAGCCCGTTGATAAAAATTAACAGTCAACTAGAAATGCCATAACCCAAACAAATGCCTTTTAAAGGGCATTTAGAAAACTTAGAAAATTAGACTAATTTATTGATCTAAAGGGAGATTATCATGTATGTGCTGTGAATCGCACGATTATCGAATCACATGCGACTTGAAAAACGCCAATATTTTTAGAACGATTTTGAGCGATTGTGAACTCCAGCACACCAATTTTGTGACTTCAAATAGAAAACGCTTTATTTCATGCGATAAGCGATTTCCATTACATGGCCGATTATCTTGGATTTTTCAAACAGCTTTTGTAAATTTGATAAATTGTATCTTAAACATATGCAGTGAAGCTTTGGCACCTTAATAAATATGTATGTCGTCGGAGTTTTTTTATATCTACATTTTTATCATAAAAACTCACAATGCTGTAAGGCCAAATAACGTCATATAATTTTTCAGATGCATGGCTCAAGCATACTTCAGTTCTGAAAAGCTTAGATATATTGTATAGCATATTCCAAAAGTTATATGAAAATAAGATACAAACAGAATAATAATAATAACAATATGACTTTACAATTTAGTCTTGTAAATTTTTCTTACTCCATTACTATTGATATTACTGAAGTAAGAAATAACTTCTGACCCTTGCGAACTTTGAAACGAAGATTGTCTACTTGAATACTTATTACTTTTTATTACAATCATATGCCATTTGCTTCAACTCCTTAAAATAATATCTTAATCACAACTTGGTCCTTGTAATAATACATTTCTACATGGCAATAGCAACCACCAACTTACGTAAAGCTAATACAAACGTTTGGAGTTCTTACGAGCACACATACTGCAATGGTAGCACACCAAAACCGCATTGGTGTTTATGTGTGTGCGGTTACAAAACGGAAGTGGTTCAAACGCACTGATTCAAATACATACAAATGCTGTCAGGCAGTTTGTTTGCATCCGAAACACATTCTCTCTCAAACACACACGTATACGCCATTAACAGGGCAGAAAATAAAAAAAGTCAACATATAGCCGACAGTGGGGACGATCAGAAAAGAATCAGCAATTTATTTTTTAGCAACCTGACAAACAATCTTAATCAGTTGGAACCTTCCTCTAATAAGATCACAGTCAGTAACCGCCGCTGTGGTCCCACCTGATAGTATTATTGGCAAACATGAGTTAAATATCAGCAGCATTTTAGGTCCCTTATTAATAATTTCTTTGTAAAGAGACTGTTGTTGAATTTTTGCTCCTAGTAAGTTGTGAAATTTAGCGCTCATTGCTTACTTAACGTATACCTTATGCTGGGTACACAACTGGGAGGAACGATGAAGTTTTTGAAGCGAATATGAATGAAAATTAAAATACCCAGAATCATGGTATCGTTAAAATTTGTCATACGTGGTAAATTGTGCAACAGATTTACTTATATTATTTCTACGGCCCCGAACAGCGAGCAAATCGATGCAAGTTGATACAACTGTACCGTTTTTGGTACAATTGCAGCATCTATTGATTCACACTAATTAATCATTTGGTACAATTTACAAACTTTCTCAGTATAAGTGTTTTTATGAAATTTCTCTAATTCATCATTCTGACTGATTTACGTTGGCAAACCATCTTTGCTTCTATATCTTTGTGATTTACTTTTTGCATTCACCATAAGAAAAAAATTCATTCAAACTATATTTCTGTCTGGTATTAAGTTGTCATGCAGTTAAAAACCCCGATAATTTTAGCAGTGTGGCGCAGCGTAGCATACGGTGGTGCTGACTATGAACTTATGGAAATTAAAATTTAGCTATGAGTTGCTTGCGAGAAATAGACATGCCACTTAGGCTGGGTTTTTGAGATCTCAGTTAAACTAGGTTTAGCTAATCTGAAAACAAATTTGTGCCGTCATTACCAAGTTTGTCTACATACTTTTGACGGAACAGATTAGTTTTGGTTAAAATGTTGGTCTTTTATGGAATAATATTAAAAAAATTCTATTTCATCGGAAAATTCAGAGTTTCAGACTACGTTAAACTAAGTTTAAACTTAATCCATATCACAAAAAGTCGCTCTTAGTGCCTCAACTTCGTGCGCCTCTACACATTTCGACTGTTTCCTCAGAAGTCATGTGGAGTCACTAGTTAATGATGATAAATCAGTAACAATTCACATCTCTAAGGCCAGCATTGTACGTGTTATTCATGATATATGGTAAGTAATGTCCCCATATATCCTTTGAAAATCGTTTTTTGATGAAAATTAATTACATACAAGAATTTGAATGAAACGTTTGACAAAATATTAAGATCGTGTCAAGTCCTGTTACTGAAATACAGCAAACGAAATTTTAGCTTATGCGCATATTTTCGTTAAATTTTTAATTTCTTTACATTTTTAACTTCCCGCTAGGAAAGTTGAAAATTTTGAAAAAAGTGGGAAGTTACTGGTTTTACAACGATTGGAAAAAATTAATTTTCACCAGATCTCTAGTTTCTACCAAACTAGTCGGGTTTTCACAACATCAATAATATCTTAAAATGTGTTCATTCCCTCAAACATGCGTTATCTTATAGGAAATTCATTAAAACTTTTGAAATAAAATATTACAGTCCACTGCAATCCTAGTATCAAGGCTCTTCTTCAATTTAAATCAAATATAATCAAAAAATACTTCTTTACTTTTTATCGCTTCAGCCTACACATTTTGGCGGTTATGGCAAGATATATTGAATTTATAATGTCAGTTTTATTCTTGTTTAGCCAAATGTAACACAGTCCTTACTGCAAAAGATCAAGGCTCTAACTTTGTGGAGCACTTAGCGTGGGAGAAACGTATAGCACAGCAAAAAACAAAGAAAGAAGAAAAAACGAAGCTTTTGGTTAATACTTAATTTGTTCAGTAGCAGAATAAGCTTGCCATCGGTTTGATAGAATTCTCGTATGCAATTTCCTAGTAAAATTTATATAAATAAAAATTATTATCACATCCAGCTAAGCCACTAGTCACAAAAAAAAACACATAAGTACTGATGCTGAAAGTGTACTGGCTTTCGAAAACAAATGTGCTGCTCTACTGTTTAGGTTTAATAATTAGAAACTGATGTTAACTTTCCTTCGTGCTTTGAGGTATTTATCATGTCTTTCTGAATTTAACACAAATTTTCGAACAATTATTCTATCAATCTTAATTGAAGTTGAAATAACCGCTTAAGTCTACTTAAGACAATTTTTATTACTTATATATTATTGCATGACTTTGACGTTCTCAGTAGTTACAGGATCATAAATGTGTCATATAAATTTGTTGTCAGTAGCATAGAATTGCAGGAAAAAATTTTTTTTTCTTAAGTAGACTTAAGCGCTTGCTTGTTGCATATTGATACACATATAATTTTTACCAACGCAAGGTGATTTACACAATTAAGGCCTAATCGTTGATAATCCAAATCCGATTGTTGTAACAAGATTGGGAGCATTTCTTAACAACGCGCCTACTGTGCTCTTTAAAAAACACTCAAATTCTGCCCACGGTGCATAGAACTATGGATGCAAAAAGTACTTAAAAACAACTAAACAATCTGGTGGATGTAAAAAATGTAGCAACAATAAAAAAATCTCTCATAAACTGCCATATGTATCATGCATATGCGATTGTGTGAGTACGAATGCAGGAAAAACGACCTGTGGCACAATAACAGGTAAAATAATTTGACAGAATGCATGATTGTAGGTGAGTGTGTGTGTGTGGAGGTACAAACAATATCCATTCATGTTTTAACTGAATAAAATAGAATTAATGTAAAACTTGGCAAATGTGAATAAATATGCTTTCTGTATTAAATTTTTCTGATTTCCCTTCTCCTTATTGTCCTGGCATTTGTAACTGTATCATCCTGTGGTTGCACGAATAAGGTCGTCACGAAGACAGTTCCAGCAGCTGTTGGTTGGAATGTGTAAATGTTGCTAAAGTTTCATAATTTGTATACGAATAAATACATGTGAGAGGGGACTGGATTCTGCAAATAGACATTTTTCCGAAACAAGTACTTAAACACGTTCAAAAAACCACTTGTAAAAATATAAGTACGTATATTCATACACAAACACACACACACACACACACACTCACATGGCTCACAAACATGCAACAATACGGTTCTCAATCGTCGTCTAGTTTTACTTTTGTTACAAATTGTATGGGACCAACAATTCTAAGGATCATTCAATACAACCAGCCAGTGCACTGTCCGTCCTGCAGGCCAACTAAACGTATGAATACAATCTGCAGTGTACGTGTAAATGCACTCTATTGCCATTTCAACAAGCAAGATCCGGTTTGAGAGTAATTTTTTGTTTTTGTTTTTGTTTTTTTTTTTTAACTTGAACGAGTATATGGGGTAGTTCATCTGGGTTTTTATATTTTCCCTCAGTATCTCGTTTTGCTTTTGCGATCCATTAATGAAATGATAGTGGAAAACTCCAAGTTTCATTTTTGTAAGCTTTTGAATTTTAAATAATATTTTATTAAAGCTGGAACAAATTACCGCATTCGATATCAATATTGAGTGGCAAAGTTTGCCTCCAGCAGCAGTTCCGATGGTCGATTTGAAACCATTTCGAAATCGCTTAGTTTAAAATTTCCAGGCCCAAAGAAAGTAATTGAATACCTTCATGCCGTGGCAGTCAAACTATCTTGACACCATGTTATTCTAGTAACGCCACAGATTGAATGCATGTGACCACACAATTCGTTTTCGCCAAAGGCCAGGCTATATGCAAAGAATAATAATGTCCTATATGCTTCCTTTTTCAATTTTTAGAACCTAGTGGACTGGCCCTAAAATAAAGTTTTTTCAAATTTGTATACGCTCCAAAAAAGAATTGGAGGGTATGTTCACTTTGTCATTCCGTTTGTAACGCAGCGAAATATCCATCTGAGACCCCATTTTTTATCAGTGCAACGATTCATGAGGTACAAAGTAATTTTTTAAAAAAAAATTTAAAATTTTTAACCATTTTGGTCACTTTCATGTACTATTAAATATTGCACTTGTCCATCCCTGGATTCGAAATTTTATTTTTTATTTTTGAATTTTTGATACCAATTTTGTTCTTCCTAAATTATAAGACAGTTTTAGTTAGCAAAAAACAAAAAAAAAAACAACATCAGTTGCCTGTTTGATTACTTTCATGTATAAAAAAAAAATCCAATTTCCCACCCCTGGTAGCAAAATTTGAATTTAAAATTTTTGATTTTTTTTTTGCTAATGCAAATCTTCATGACGTATAAAGTGGTTTTGTTAAATCAAAACTTGAAATTTTTAACAATTTTAGTTACTACATGTACTACAAAATACGGAATAGGCCGAAAACACAAATTTTTAATTTTCCATCCCTGGAAAAAAAATTTATTTTTTTAGTTTTAATAAACCATTGAGGCTTCCCAAAGCACGAAGTAGGTTTAATTTACAAACATTAAAAAAATGGATTTTTGGTATAAATTGTGCGTCGAGAAATAGGTGTAAGCTCCCCAGCTCTGCAATTATACTTCGGATCTTTCCCAATAGCACTATATTTAAGTTCATTTCCAATGCAACGGTCCAAGAACGAAGTCTCTAGCTCTTCTGGGGTCTTGGGAAAACCGATTTCACGTACAGACGGACGGACATCGCTCAATCGTCATGGCTATTCATAAGGATCCAGAATATATATACTTTATGGGGTCCCATGTACATATCGAAGAAATTGCACACGGAATGACAAACCTATATATACCCTTTCACTTCTTTGTGAAGGGTATTAAAAAAAAATACATTTTACATTTAATTATTCCGAACATTTATTTTTGGAGTTTTATGGCAAAGGTGAAATGTCTCCCCCACAGCCCTTTCCAGAGAGACCTCGACAAAATACAGTTTTAATGCCCTCCAAAAAGAATTGGACGCCATAAAGTATATATATTTTTGATCAGTGATGAAGTCTGAGACGATCTAGTAATGCCCGAGTGTATGTCTGTGGAAAACATGATATTGTCTATTTTTGAACCCGCCCCCTTTAGTGGGCGTTGACGTAATATACTATATGCAAAAATAGTGTATATTGAACAACTTGCATTCCTTAAGCTTATAAGAAGCTCAGATGTTCTCTGATTTTACAGAGGTGAAACGTCCCTCGCAAGGCTCTTTCCTGAATGCTCTGTCAAATAAGAGATTTAAAATTGGGTAGAGAGATGCGTTAAAGGAACTCTGCCCCACCATGTTTTGAGGATATTTAAGATTCGACCCGATCGAATATAACGTTTTCACTTGTTTAAATTAACAAGTAAGTACGTTATATTCGATCGGGTCGAATCTTAAATACCCTCCAAATATTTATTAAATAAAAGCTCTATTTTGTAGGGGTCACTCCGGGAGGAGCCGTAGGGGAGACATCTCACATTTGCCATAAAACACTAAAAAGGCCATTTTGGGGTTATTAAGAGTAAACAAAATTTGTTTGTGATAGGCTCCTATAGGGTACAACTACGGGGAGGGCAATACAGAGGAAGGCCAAAGAACATCTCAGCTTCGTTATAAAAGCTTTAAAATTAAATTTTTAAGGAATTATACAGTTTGTTATATATTTTCACTATTTTTCCGTTTAATATGTAACGCCCACTAAAGGGGGCTTGGTCCAAAAATAATTTTTTTTATTTAATGAATCCAAGTTTAGCACTTAGGACCTTGTTTGACGTAAATATATATTTTTTGCTTAACAAAATTACAAAAAAATACTTTCCGATTCAGCCCATTTACGAACCTGATCTGCGCTATCCTTCAATATGTATTTAGACGGAATTGCAAGGGTCTGGCTCTTGGATTGAATCATGATTTCCACAGAAGCACGGACTGATCAAGAAACGGACCTAAGGGTAAAAACCGGTTTTGTTCAGGAGAGCCATTTTAAAGATTTAAATACGTGTATCTTTGATGTACTTCAATTTCATAAAACGCGCATATATCTGGGAGGGAACACTTTTGGGGCATGGGATCGGTCTCATTCGATGCTCAGATGTTGTACACATCAAAAAAAAATTGAAAATTGATTTTTTTTACCCTTAGGTCCCTTTCTCTATGCGCTGTCACATATACTTTATGGGGTCTTAGAGGGATATTTCGCTGAGTTACACACGGAATGACAAAGTGAATATACCCTCCAATTCTTTTTTGGAGGAAGGGAGCAACCGATTTCTCCCCAAGCACAAATGCCGTATATCCACTATATCTACTACGTTTTTATTGGAACTCAAAGCTTCATATACAATTTATTTTCGCATGCGCCAAATATATTGTAAAAGTGCATAAATATCTGGCAAGATGACTTATTTTCTTGTATACTTCTTCAATATCTTTAAATTTTGTTTTTATGCTAAAATATATAATTTCATAGCCTGCCTCGAGTTGGATATTTAAAGCAAATATCACAATGATTTAATGTGACAAAAATTTTCAGCGAAGAGATTTTACTAGCGGAAGCACTGACAATGAAATCTAAAGTAATTTCCTCTTCTATCGCAATTTTCATTGTATAATTAGAATGGAAAGCACCATATCTGCTCATATATTATTCACATTTGCAGAAGTAATAACATTTAAAACAAAATGGTGTAAGAAAATGACTTCATTGCAAACAAACACCCAGGAATGATGGTTCAAACAAGTAAATAAACAGAGTACACTCAAACAGTTCAACGCACACACACACACTGCCATTCTTCCTCACACATACATACTTACACTTCCACAGATGTAAACTGGTTGAAGCAAAAAAGAATGGCAAATAAAAGAGAAATAAATTTTTTACAAACTAATACCCCAGCAGCTGCAGTGAAACAGTCCAGGAAAAATGAAACACATGAGTGGAACCCAGTAAAAAACAGTTAGTGGCTTATTATTACAGAGAAGTTGCGGGTGCGAAAATGTGGTAAGACAAGTGCTGCTTTCCAAGCAACATGAAGAACAACAAGAACATATCATTTCCATCAGCATTGTGTCGAAGGGACACTTCGTACAAAGCAATTCCTAATGAAAATAAATGAAAAGAAGAACGACGAATGAAAATGTGATTGTGCTTAAATATCGTATGGTTATTGTGTAGAAGAGAGTGTTGCACGGTTCAAGTATGCGAATGTATGTGTTTAGCTATTAAATGTATTCGATCATAAAATGTGCAACGGATACAAGCAATTAAATTTGTTTACGTTGCACAAAAAACCAACTCACTTGTGCCAGTATCCACTTATAATGAGCATGTATTAAGTGTACAATCAAAACTTTATATACACTTATGCATATATACGTACTTGCTTATGTAAATGTATGTGTGTGTGTGTCAAAAAAAGGAAACAGGCACTTAAGATGGCTTCAAAATCACACATATCCTCACACATACATCCCTTTAGAATACACTTCGATGTTTAGTAGATAAATTCAGATACTCGTATTTGAAAATACACACACACACACACACACACAACAGCTAATACATTTAGGAAGAGCACAACCAACCATTAACTATAAAGTCATAAAATTTCAAATACTGGGAGTGAGTTGGCCATAAAAATTCATACGTTTCCAGCGCATTTTTTCTAGCGTTAATTTTTTTTCTATTTTTTTGAAAACGAAAACATTAAATATGTATATGGGAAAAATATCTCAATTTCGTTTTTATACTTATGATGACCATCAACAGACAGACAAAGCGTACACAGCACAACAGCAATAAGGACAACAACAGAAACATTAAGTTTCAATGTCACCTTAACATGTTTTCACATCCAATTCATATAAAACATCTTCGACACACACACACACGCGCAAAATCCAAATCAAATGAAAATTAATGGCAGACGAAAATAAAAACATAAAATCAGTGAACAACATTTTGATAAACATCGTTCTACGTGCTTGCATTCATTTCCTCTTTCCGTAATTTCACTGATTTCTTTTTTATTCTATTTTAATATTATTTTTCTTTGGTTTAATAGGAATTTTAATCTTAAAAGGATTTTTATTAGCGACGCCTTACACAAAGTATCAATGTCTATTTGGAAGGTACGCGGATGTTACGAGAAGTCGAATCAAGTACTTGTTATTCAATTAATTATAAAAGCTGTTTCCCAGAGGTACAAAATTTGAGCGGTTGTTACTTGATTTTAATTTCTGGAGCAAACATTTACAAGTCTTTAAAGGAAGTATGTTGAATTGCAAATCCAAATTATGGACTCTAGCGTCAAAAGAGAGTTTTAATGTTCTCTTTGGCACATTATTCGCTGTGGTTAACGTTCAGCTATGCCTTCGTCATTGAAGCAGGTAGACCATAAGTAAAACAGCCATGCAGATCACAACAACTTTAAACCATATTCGCGGAATGGAACCTGGGATTCTAGACTTCATCGCCACCACTTCAGCCAACAGCCTTAAAAGAAATTATGTCAGGGCGTCTCCATTGCATTGTCGATAGACGATATTGCATGTTTGTTAATTCCAAATCAGCCCAAAGTACAATACAAGGACTGTTATAAGAATGAAATGAATTATCGAGATATTAAACATTTTCCGAAAATCTAGAAGCTGCCGGTTAGATGCCGTTTTAGAAAGATCCAGTTTTTAACAGAAATCGATGTTTTGGGTTCCCAGGAAGCTCTCCGACTATAACTGAGAGGACTTCACTGTGCCTGCGTGTGCGTGTCCGCTTACAACGGCTGGACCGAATATAACACAACTAAGCGCGCTTCAAACAGTTCTATCAAAACTAGATTTTCTGTGAAATAAGATCGTTTCGAACCGATTGAAAAAACGACGTCGATCTCCACTAACCAGGCCAAAATCGGTTGTTGCGTTCATAAACCGTAAATGAAAAAATTCGAGAAAAGTAGTTTAGATTTTTAAACTCCGAAATTATATACCTGCTGAATTAGTGTTCTCAATTATTTTATAGGACTAGAAAAACTGTATGAATCAAGGCTTATTACGTGGGAATCGGTTGATTTAGGCTTTTGATATCGAAAAGCTTAAAGGCATAGAATAGCACAATAAACCACGTTAAGAAAACGTTGCGGTTAAAATTAGCGGGAAGCTGCTGGGATGGTCTCTAGGATCAAGATTTTCCATATTTTTGCATATTTGGTATTTGAAAATATGTTCACAAATTTAACTAATTAGCTCTTTGGTTTACTTGTCAAAGTCATAAAAATTAGAAGTGTTTTGCGTATTCAGTAATAGCATTTCAAAGAAGATCGAAAAGATGTAAGAGACGACGTTCGTCTTAGACGCTCCTGTACATCAGCAACTGATAGAAATGTTGAGAAGGTGGTGAAAGCTGTTATGAATAATCGTTGAATTACTATTAGAGAAGTTGATGAAGATGTTGGCACTTCAATAGGCTCATGACGGTAATGCACCTGTTCAATCGTCATTGATTGTTTGTATTTTTTTTTTTTTTTTTGCGAAAAACAACACCGTAATCATTACTCAGCGACCGTATACAGGAAATTTATTCCCCTGCTACATTTCTTCCTTTCTCCTCCCAAAATTGAAGACACACGTGAAAGGACGGTGTTTAGCAACGATTGATTAGACAAAAATGGAATCGCTGAAGAGAAGTTCATATCAAAAATTTAATATGAGAACTGCTTTGAGGATAGGAAAAAACACTGGCACAAATTTATAAATTATACTTTTGGGGTGACAAAATAGAAATTTATAAATAAATACATATTTCTTGAGCAAAATAAATAATAACATTATATTTTGAACAGTCCTCGCATACTAACAGTGCTGTAAAAGTTATAAAATTTAACAATCATTAGTTGAAAAGTTACGTAAATGCCTCCAATGCGGGTATAATAATTTCAATAAAAATTTCTTAACTAGTACACAATTATTTTAAACATTATTGGTTTTTAATTATTATTTTATGCAGAATATTATTGAAAGGAGAATGCACGTACAAAGTGGCTTTTCTGTAATAACGGCCCAACTCTTTTCATACCCCCCAAAAAAGAATTGGAGGATATATTCACTTTGTCATTGCGAGTGTAACGCAGCGAAATATTTCTCTAAGAGCCCTTATAGTACATATATTCTTGATCAGTGATGAAATCTAAGACAATCTAGCCGTCTGTGGAAATCACGATTCAATCCAAAACGAAAAGAGCCAGACCCCTGAAAATTTAATATACAGATATATTTTGAAGAACAGCACAGGTCACGTTCGTAAATGGGCTGAATCGGGTCAGAGCTAAAAAGTTTCCCTATGAAGAACTAAACCAACCACTAAAAAACAAAAAAGTTTGACTTAGGTATGATGGAACAAAAAATTCAGAAAAATGGGACATGAAGAAAAATAATCAAACGGTAACACGGGTATTATAACAATAACATGTTAACATCAGGTTGATACAGTTCTCGGATTCTTTTTCACAATAAAATTTGTGTAAATAGGAACTGTTATCAAATTCAACTAAGCCACCTAATAAGTGGTGACAAACACAATAAAACATGAGCACTGATGATGAAAGGGTTGCATCTTTCGAAAACAGCTGTTCTGCTCTGCTGTGTAAGTTGAATAAAACTGATGTTGACTTTCCTTTGTGCCTTGGAATATTTATCATGTCTTTCTGAGATTTAAAAACAAATTTCGAACAATTAGCATATGAATCTTAATTCAATTTAATATAGCAATATAAAATGTTCGTTAAAATTCTTACTACAAAAAAAACAATATAATTTTTAAAGTTTTTTTTCGCAATTTTGTTAAGCAAATGATATAATTTCGTGCCAAAGAAGATCCAAAGCGTTGAAAAAATCAGAAAATTCAGTTCTTTAGTAGGCGTTAATGATATGTATTATATTCAAAAACTAGTGTAAATATATTACAAATTGTATTACTTAAGCCTAGATTCCTTAAAAATTAAGTTTTTAGCTTTTATGACGAAGCTGAGACGTTATCTGATCAACCTTTGCACTACCCACCAAATAAATTTTTAATGTACATTTTAATGAGAATAAAAATAGAGGTTTTATTTACTAAATATTTGGAGAGTATTTAAGATTCGACCCGGTCGAATATAATGGCTATGAACATCTTAAGTGGGATTGGTGAACTCTGTCACGTTATCAAACTTTAAATTTATTAGGAGGGCATATGACTCCCCGAAGATAAAAGCATACACAGAGTAAGTGGCCTATCATTGCTACATTCTCGTCTACACAGATCCCACACTAGGCTTGATGTGAATTAGGTCCAAAAACTGCTGGATCTTATGTTTTTTTTAAACACATTTTTCACAATTTGATAGCCTTTTTCTGGTGTTAAACAATTCATAATGACTTGCCACCCCTTAATGCATAGAAATGTCGCCACTTTGACATTCTCAACTGTCAAACCATATCGACAGTTTTCATGCGAGTAAAAATAAACAGCCGATGTAACTAATTTTATAAATCAATCTGTTTACATGGTTACCGCACTAAACTCGTTTATAGAAAATATATAAAAAATTTTAGATTTCACACGCAATCTACGTAGAGTATTATCATCAGCTAACAAAACAACGCGGTCGTAAAACTCAAAATATAAAAAAAACGTTTTAAATGTATAAAATACTGATCATCATGAAGGTTTCTCCGCTCGTACGCACTTAACAAGAGCACGTCGGTAATACCAAAACAAGCAGGTCGGACAGAAAGAAGATGGTTGCTTGTCACAGTCATATAATATTACGAACCGTGTTCTATACAGCATCATGTATTAATATGCATTCAATACATGAAAGCTGGCATTCACAGCATTCCGTATATTGTTGTCTGTGTGTGTGTGTGTGTGTATGAGTTGGTTGTTTTCCATGTAGCACTCAACACAATTCGCAAGTTCCTGTCGAGGTCCATTACATGCAAGTTGTAAAATTTTGTAGAATTGTTTGCGTTTTGTCATCGTTAAATGTTATGTAACTTTTTAGATGGTTTGTTGTTGTTATTTTTCTTCTTTAAAGTTGATTGTTTTTAAGGAAAAGATTTTGTTATTAAAAATACTCAGCTTTTTAAGTTGATTAAGACAAATTAGCTACATGCTACTCAAAGCATTACAGAATCACAAAAATATGTGACAGTGCACAACAGCATTGAGGACCAACAAATCAATATGACGTCCCAATTTTTTACTAAATGAAAAGTGCTTCATTGTTAATTTTTTGAACGGGCTTAAGTTCGAATCTGCATGACTGCAAATGATTTTTTATTATTTTATTAATAAAATAGTAAAATATCATCAAATCTGCTGGTTTGATGATTATTGAAAATATTCTTAGTATTCCAATCTTAATATAAAATAATAAATAGAATTTGAACCAATTCATTTATTAATAAAATAATAAAAAATCATTTGCAGTCATGCAGATTCGAACTTAAGCCCGATAAAAAAATTAAAAATTTACATAAGAAAGTTCGACTAATAAAAATTCATACATAATTTAAAACATTGCGGGGGCACTAAATCCAATTACTTGAACATAAATAACAAAGAAGCTTTAGCTATCAGCAGCCGATGGCTCTGGAAAAAGGGATAGAGATACATGGAATATTGGGAATATTAATCGTCAGGGTTGGGGAATTTCGTACTAACCAAAAAGGTAATAACTTAAAAATATGAATGTGGGAACTTCTCATATTCAATTTTCGTTAAAATATTGGTTAAATAGTTGATATTCCTACTAACTAGCACCACTTGCAAAAGTGGAAAAATTGAACAAAGAACGCTGATGAGATGGCGTAGCGGCCTCGAAATCAGTACTGATCCGTTCTGCTGGTTTGATGATTATTGAAAATATTCTTAATGTTCCAATCTTAATATAAATTAGAACAAATTCATTTATTAATAAAATAATAATAAAAAATCATTTGCAGTCATGCAGATTCGAACTTAAGCCCAAAAAAATTAACAATTTAAATTAACAATAACTTGATTTAAAAATGATGTTCAACTGGTAGGAAAAAAGTTGGTGCTGCCACCGTGAACGTGGCGCCTGATCTAGCATGTGTTATCACATGAGTTGCTTACTAACTGACATAGAAGCTGAATATTAGTAACTTTTACGGGGGATCTTCCTCATTGTTGAGGCTTGTCAATTACATGTAAGTTTGTCACTCATTATGTGGCAACATTCCCTTTGGATATTCACGGCCTAATTCATAAAAATATGTTATGTTTATAAGCTTCTTATTAACGAGGAATATCATATTTCGTCGTTTCGACGACTATTGTTTACGTTGTCTATATCTCTTCATCTATTCATATTTTTCTATACCGGATTATTCATATAGCAGAAGCCGCTGATATGGTCTTGATGTGCCCTCTACGTATTGGGCAAGTTTTTTTTTTTTGCATATGTATCATCGAAACCACGGGTTATACAAAATAGAATTATGTTATTCATTTGTAAATCATAGTCTGACACTACTGAAAATAAGTTCCTTTAATTACTCAATACGCTAATTTTCAAATGCAAACAAATTTTATTGAATATGTAAAATATTTCTGTAAATTTTCATGTCATTTTTTAAAAAATCAGTCAAATGAAGTAGAGCTATGCAACGTGCTGTTATGACAAATTAATAATTAAAAAATAATTTATGTTTGTATGTAGTAAGAATTTTTAACGAACATTTTATATTGCTATATTAAATTGAATTAAGATTTTTTATAGGCTATTTGTTCGAAATTTTAACTTAAATCTCAGAGAGACATGATAAATATTCCAAGGCACAAAGGCAAGCCGACATCAGTTTTTTGTTATTCAATTTACACAGAAGAGCAGAACAGCTGTTTTCGAAAAACGCAACCCTTTCATCATCAGTGCTCATGTGTATTATGTTTATCACCACTTATTAGGTGGCATAGTTGAATGTGACAACAGTTCCTATTTACACAAATTTTATTGTGAAAAAGAATACGAGAACTGTATCAACCTGATGTTAACATGTTATTGTTATAATATCCGTGTTACTGTTTGATTATTTTTCGTCATATCCCATTTTTCTGAATTTCTGAAGAAAGTTAGTCGAGATATAGCACGTAAAATGTGGAAAGAGTAAAAATAACATAAAAAAAATATCGAGTCATGTTGAAGTTAAATTATTGGCATTATATTTATGAACAGAAAATTAAAAACAAAATAAGAAAAAGAAAAAAATTTTATTTTTAGCTTTCATACGTTAATAGTAACTGCCTGGTTTTTAAACAAAATAAACATTTTCGTCTGGGAATTTATATTAAAACAAAAATTAAGGCAATCTAATTTTTTTGTTTTCAATGCAAAGTCACGCGAGAATTGTTATTTTATTTATAAGAACTGGCAGTTAATTTCTCATGTATGTATGAACAGGAAGATAATTATGTCAATAAAGTGAATATTGACTCAATTAAAAATGCATCGCTGAACACCATATTAGACTTTAAATATACAAGTTTGCAATAAATGTTATAAATTACGTATTTTGCTATTGGGTACCAATTTAATAAAATATGTATTTATTATTTGTTCTCGGTTTGAAACATTTCTATCTTTTTAGACCTTTTGATTTCTCAAAACTAGCATTTAAAAGGAAACTCACAACTTACAAATGAAAGTAAATATGTAAATTATTTTTGTATTAAACTCAACGTTATATTTGGATGATATTGTAATATATATTATTTTTTTTAAACCTTTTATTCGACACATTGTCTCAATTAAATTAGTGCTTTTTGTTTGTAATGTGGTCAAGTATGTCTATATATTGGTGTAAGAACCAATGAAATGAAGGCATATAGAAATACTTGACCACATAACAAACAAAAAGCAGTAACATATTTATTATAACGCAACATTATTATCATTTTAATTGTATTTTTTATACCCTCCAAAAAAGAATTTGGAGGGTATATTCACTTTGTCATTCCGTTTGTAACGCATCGAAATATCCATCTCAGACCCCATAATGACGAAGCTGAGACGAAACCTGGTACTACTCTGCCCTACCCCCTCCTTCCCCTTCGCCCCCTAAAAAAAAATTTTGTATATAATCATCCCAAGCATTTATCTTTAGAGTTTTATGACTGCCGACTTCTGCCCTACCCCCCCCCCCCCTCTTCCTTTGCCCCCGAAATGACCCTACCAAAAAAAAATTTTTTTTTTTAAATTTTGTATATAATCATCCCAAGCATTTATTTTTAGAGTTTTATGTCTACCTGTTTCTGCCCTACCCCCTCTCCTCCTTTGCCCTCTAAATGACCCTATCAAAACAAAGAAATTTAAATTTTGTATATAATTATCCCAAGCATTTATTTTTAGAGTTTTATGACAAAGGAAATGTTTCCCCCACAGCCCTTGCCAGAGCGACCCCGCCAAAATACAGTTTTTATACCCTCCAAAGAGAATTGTGATGAAGTCTAAGACGGTCTAGCAATGCCCATACGTTCGTCTGTGGAAAACATGATATTGTATATTTTTGAACCCCGCCCCCTTTAGTGGGCGTTGACGTACGATATTATATAAAGGAACTCTGTCCCACCAAGTTAAACATTTCAAATTCAATTACTAAATATTTGGAGGGTATTTAAGATTCGACCCGGTCGAATATAACGTTTTTACTTGTTTTTTTTTTTTTGTAATTTTTTAAAAAGTGGCGATTGTTCAACAATAAATGCTTAATTTCATTAGTGCTGATTATTTTCCCAAATTCACAAAAAAGTTCAAAATTAATTACATATTTAGAGACTCAGCTAGTTACTATGTTTACTCGTACTGGGGCTAATGCAGATCATCAGTGAACATTTACCAAACATATAACTAAATAATAAGTAAAGCTATTATTTTAAAGCTATTATTTTAAACTTCTTCTGCAAAAAGAATCGGCACGAATAACATTAAATATTTGATGTTAAACAACAAACTCCCATATATATGTACATACATTTAAAAAACATAAAAAAAATTTCTGACTTGTTTGTTTTGCTGACGATATAAAAAGTAGAGTGGTTATAAATTTTACAATACAAAACAACAATAATGTCTCATTATATATGAAACGGAAATACTGTTATTTTGTTAATAAATGTACATAATGCGACTATAATATATTAATTGTTTGTTTGGCTTACCTTAGATTTTAATTTATCTAATTAGTAATATCTATTCACATAATTGTAATTTTATTAATCACTCGCGTCGACAACCGTTTTATTCTTAATATTTGAACGAATGGCATCTCTGAAAAGCCAGCACCTCATGCATTGTTTTTGTAATTTATATATAAGCACAGTAACACTCTCATTTGTCTCTGCTTTTATTATAATTTTCTCCATAACTTATTTTCTTTACGAATCATAAAAACAACAACACACACTATAAAAAATAGAACATGCATTTTTGCAATAACAAAAACAATTGACTACCGCTAATAACCACAACAAAACAATTTGCAATTACATGTTATTTCATTGTAATTTTTTGAAGCCGAATATTAACACTTTTGTTTTATTACTTCAAGTGGATGTATGCACAATGCACATATTTATTATTTACTTCCATATATTGAATCGCATTTATATACATAATATTAATAGCAAATACTTATTTAACATTTATTAATTGATATTTTAATGTAATTTAATGCGACCAGTAATTAGCACTCCCAATTTTAGTGGCGAACACGTGAGAACTAAAATTTTTGGACATTTAGGCAGAGTTACCAGATGCATTAGATGCATTTCAGTTATTGTTAATTGAAATGGATCGTTGGTTCCCCTAAATGAAATATGTTGAAATATTGTGTATGTAAGTACGTATTACATACTTATAATGATATATATTTTATAGTAATTTTAAACTATTCCTATGTTACAACACGAAGATCATCATTCTTATTTCTTACTTAATATAATAAATATGAAAGTAGATTTGTCTGTCTGTCTGTAACCTTTTCACGCTTAAACCGCTGAACCGATTCAGGTGAAATTTGGGGTAGAGATATTTTGAGATCCGAGGAATAACATAGGGTGCTTTTGCGTTTGGAAATCGTCAAGAGAGGTCACAAATTTATATGGTGATACAAAATGATTGAACTGATAGTTAGTTACCAAACACTTTACGGATAACATACATGTGTTAAAAATTCTTATTCCTTCTTTGATTGGTAACACTATTATGTTCATAAACCATATTGTACTTAATGATCTACAAATGCGATTACAATTATATTCGAGTAATCAAATATGTACTATTTTATATAATACTGTCAGTTAACAGAAGTAATTTCTTAGAAATGATGTACTACCAACACAGGCTTTAGGCCAAGTGCAGCACTAATTTGTTTTCTTTTTTTTTATTTCCATATAGTGTTTTAGTGCTTTTCATACATTTTATCCGGAATATTAATTAATTTGTGTAAAAAAATCTACGCCTCATATAAGAGCTAAGAGGTCAGGGCTAATTTAATATAAAAATTTAATTCATTTGTGCTATATCAACAGAGATTTTTGTGGTGAAAAATTATATATTAACAAGTAAAAGTGCTATATTCGGCTATGCCGAATGTTAAATACCCTTCACAGATGTAATTCTTCTTTCTTGCCAAAACATAAAGTAGGTTTAATTAAAAAATCAAAATGATGTTATCGGTTAATTTTATATTTAAGAAAACGTTTAAATTTTTCGGCTAGGAAGCTAAATGTTTGGCTTTTCTTATATCTAATACCTATAAACGTCTTTCAAAAATATTATATATATTTAATTTACAAACAAAACAAAAAATCCGTTTCCTGTACCCCAAAAAGTTCTAATTGTCCAACCGTAGAATCGTCTTTTAGATTTTGTTGGTTTTTAATACCAGTTTACTTCTTTCTGATATATAAAGTAGGTATAATTCATCATAAAAATCAAAAATATCAATTAAAATGGCTACTTTTATGAATCAGAAAATTTCGATTTTGCAACCCTGGTTTCGAATTTATAATTTTTTGATACCAGGTTAATTTTTTCTGAAATATCTAATAGGTTTAATTCACTAAAACACAAAATTTGGAATTTATGTATGTACTTTTATGTACCAAAACCTTCGATTTTGCAACCCTGGAACCGAATCTATAAATTTTTGATATTAGGTTAATTTTTTCTGAAATATCTAATAGGTTTAATTGACTAAAGGCACAAAATTTGGAATTTATGTATGTACTATTATGTACGAAAAATATTTCGATTTTCCAACTCTGGAAGCGAATTTTAATTTTTTTATCAATGCAACTCTTAATGAGGCATGAAATAGTTTTATTTAAGAAAAACTTAATATTTGTAACCATTATGTCATTTTTATGTACCACAAAATATTGCAGTTATCCAACTCTGGAATCAAAATTTTGACTTTTTTTTTAATTTTTGATACCAATTTTGTTTTCCCTGAACTAAAAAATAGTTTTAATCAGTAAAAATACAACGTCAATTGCTTTTTTGGTTACTTTTACGTATTAAAATATATTTCAATTTCCCAACCCTGGAAGCGAAATTTAAATTTTTTTAAATTTTCCTTGTCAATGCAAATCTTCATGAGGTATAAAGTAGTTTTGTTTAAGAAAAACTCGAATTTTGCAACCATTATGGTTATTACATGTACTACAAAATATTGCATGTACCAAAAAAAATTAAATTTTTCCAACCCTGGAAACGAAATTTTAATTTTTTTTTTGTTTTTTTTTATCAGTGCAACGCTTCTTCAGGTATAAAGTAGTTCTATTTAAGAAAAATTGCAAATTTTTTAACATTTTGGTAACTTTCATGTACCATAGAATATTGCACTTGTCCATCCCTGGATTCTAAATTTTTTTTTATTTTTGAATTTTTGATACCAATTTTGTTCTTCCTAAATTATAAAACAGTTTTAGTTAGCAAAAAACAAAAAAAAAACAACATCAGTTGCCTGTTTGATTACTTTCATGTATAAAAAAAAATTCAATTTCCCACCCCTGGAAGCAAAATTTTAATTTAAAAAATTTTTTTTTTTTTGGCTAATGCAAAACTTCATAACGTAAAAAGTGGTTTTGTTAAAGAAAAACTTGAAATTTTTAACAATTTTAGTTACAACATGTACTACAAAATACGGAATAGGCCGAAAAAAAATTTTAATTTCCCATCCCTGGAAAATTTTTTTTATTTTTTTAGTTTTTAATAGACTGTTAAGGCTCCCCAAAGCACCAAATAGGTTTAATTTACAAACATTAAAAAAAATAATTGATATTTGGTATAAATTTTGCGTCGAGAAGTAGGTGTAAGCTTCCCAGCTCTGGAACCATGCTTCGGATATTTCTGAATTTCAATAGCACTCTATTTAAGTTCATTTCCAATCCAACGGTTCAAGAACGAAGTCTCTAGCTCTTCTGGGAGATTGGGAAAACGTGCAGACGGACGGACAGACGGACATCGCTCAATCGTCATCGCTATTCATAAGGATCCAGAATATATATACTTTATGGGGTCCCATGTGCATATCGAAGAAATTATACAAGGAATGACAAAGCTATATATGTATACCCTTTCACTTTTTTGTGAAGGGTATAAAAAAATAATCACTTAACGCGAGGTTACAGTAGGAACTGCCCACTTTAAAAATATTCGTTGAAAAAATGAGTTTGTATATAAATATTTTTAAAATCAAATTCAAAGCTATTAATTTTTTTGTGCATAAGGCCGAAAGCATTTTATTAAAATATGAGAACTCATCAGTATACTAAACAATGTGCGACCAGTGCAAGGTTTCAGAAACTGCATGGGAAGAGATTTTTTTTAAACATGTTTTCGTAAATATTTTCCAAGTTTATACAATTTACCTTCGAGAAAAAGCAATTTTCATCGGAAAGCAAATATCAATAACTTTTAAGACCCGCCGCCTGCATGCCCTAGGAGATTTTTAACAGTTTTTTATATTCGGAGACTTATTTTAAGGGCAATTTTTTTTCTACATTTGTCACTTATAATGAGTTTCCACCTGCCGTAATCTAATAGAGGTTTAGTCCACTACCGTTTTTATACGCTTCAAGAAAAATGGTATAGGTTAAATATAAGCTTGTCATTCCGTGTGTAATTTCCAATGTATTGATACGTAACCCCGTAAGGTATATATGTACATATATTCTGAGTCCTTGTGAATACGGAAGTCTAGTAAATGATGTCCGACAGTTTATGTAAGTGAAATCGCTTTTCCCAGACAAATTAAATAATCCTAAGTATATTTATATTAAAAATCAGCAAAACCGCAGATACGGTTCTAGAGCTGGAAAATTTAAATTAGCTATAAGTAGCTCCAGATTTGTTGTTAATTAACTTATTCTATACTTCAGAAATAATTAAGTTGGTATTAAAAATAAATTAAAAGAGACGATTGCAGGGTTAGACAATTGAAACTTTTTTTTTGTTTTTGGTACATAAAAAAGTTTCAAAAGTTTTATTTCAAAAACATAACATTATTAATTATATTTAATGTTTTTGAAAGAAATGTATTGGTATTAAAAATTAGAAAAGCTAAAAATACAGATCCACAGGAGGAAAATTTAAATTTTTTTTTGTAATATTTAAGCAACTAAATAAAAATAATGTTTCGCTTTGAAGATATATTTTATATTTTACAATGAAATAAATTGGTATTGATGATAAGAAAGATTAAAAAGTTGGTTACAGGGATGTAATATAGTCCAGACGTACGTCGGCGAAGGATATTTACAAATACAGGGTGGCTCAGAAAGACCAAAGTGGTGTGAATTCCTTATAACTTTTTTATTATAATTTTTTTTCTTTTCTTTTCAGTATTTTGTAAAGAAGACTTGTACAATTTATAATGGAGCAATACACAATTGAACAACGTGCCCAAATCGTTGAAATTTACTTTTCAAATCAACGGTCCATTGTGTTGACTCAGCGTGCATACCGTCGTTTCGAGTAGAATCAATTTTAATTGACCTCCGCTTTTCCCGGATTTTACCGCTCCAGACTATTTCCTTTGGGGTTATTTAAAAGGGAAAATTTATGTTAATAAACCTATTAATAAGACTATTGAGGAATTAAAAACCAATATCCGAGACGAAATTAACAACATAACACCGGAAGTTTTGCGAAAGGTCATGAAAAATGTGTTGGAAAGGGCACATTTGGGCGAAGCAGAAAATGGCCACCACTTGCGGGATATCATTTTTAATAACTAATCTAAAAATATTCCCTATAAATTTACTGTATTTAAAAAACAAAACTGTAAAAAAATATGTCTTAAATAAAAAGTTATAAGGAATTCACACCACTTCGGTCTTTCTGAGCCACCCTGTAGTTACAACCGACTATAGCATTCTTACTACTTTTAACATAAATCGAGATTTCTTTCACAAGCAAAATTTTAAAATATATTTCTTTTTAAAATTTAAATTTTCATGTAAAAAAGTAAAGTTTTTCTTCAAGTTCACCGTTGACACTTTGTGAAAATACAATGTAAAAGAAATTCACAGTCTTCTGATTACCACGATATATATTTGTATGGGAAATTTAATAAAAATCTAGATTTAGGGAGTTAATGGGTTCCACAAAAACATTTGCCTTAATATGTTCAGCAAAGTTTCCGTACAGTTTTTTTTTGCCGATATCCTGCTTAACCGCCCAAAAGGGTGAACATTCAAAGTTATTGGCACCATTCAAATATATAGCATTTATGCATTAATAAAAATTGTGTGCCAACATATTTCAAGTCTCCAACGTGATAATGAACAATAAATTCAATGTAATATCGAATTCTTATGTGTCATGTGCATACTTTCGTTATTTGAATCAACTTTTTGAAATCTCTTTTCTGATTCAATGATACAAATTATTTGAAACTTTAATAACATTTTGTAAAAAAAAATCTAACAAACAGTATAAAATATTATTTTTTATCTTAAATTAATATTTCAGTATGAAGCAACTGGAATGAGCAACTTTATCACTTCAATATTTTTTTACTGCAAGGAAAAAGACTAAAATATGGGTTACTGTACTGTTTTGGTCAGAAAATATTTGGTCTAAAGTTTTTTTCTCCTTAATTTTTATTTTTTATTTTGACTTTGAGCTGCAAAACCCTCATAAGCTTCATTATGAACATTTTACAGAGAGTGTTAGCAACGACAATGGAATAAACAGCAGCAGCAGCTACAGCAGTTCTGCCAAGAGATATGACATCAATGTGACGTTTACCACATATTGTGGTTTGAAAAAATAAACTTTTTATTTTGATTATATTTTTTTTGTTAAATTAAAATAAGCGAAAACAAGAATAGTGTAGCTTAAGGCAAGAGTTTTATACATGAAGTCCAAGGGTTTATGAGTTTGGTTTCATTTGGGGTTTTGCTTTCTCTCTGCTTGTGGCCTCAAAATTTTTGATGGGATTTTAGTGGAAATTAAGTAGAAAAATGAATTGCAAGATAATTAAAAAGTTTGTGTCTTAAAAGCTGTTCACATTTGATGAAATATAAAACAGCAAGGAAAAGCGACTTGATTTTTAAAAAAATTTAGAAAACTTGTTGAAAAAAATATAATGAAAAGCAAAAGGTCTTGTCTTGGGGGACACAAATTTTAATATAATAATAATAATAAATATAATTAAATAAAATATATTGAAACAATTTATAAGAAAAATTCTATTATTATTTACTTGAGCTTTTTTAGGTCTACAGGGCAATAACTTCACAAACCTTCAGACGCTTAAGTACATTATGAATTCTTAATTATATGCGGGCACGGCAAGCATAGGGGCATCTGTGTTAGCCGCACTAACACCATCATAAGAATGCCAGCAAAAAACTCACATGAAATACTCCTTAAAGTAGACTTCTATGAATAACATAATACAGACACACATGAGACTGACAAGAAAATAAAATGAAAATTTCAATTACGAAGAAAATAAAAATAAATTCCCAAAACTGTGTTTAAAGCAAAGCCAACTAGTCAGCCAGACGATTTGTCTGTCTATGGGTTGATCTCTTTGATTAACTGCGTGTGTGAAGTCATACACCCAAATGGAATTTCGTAATTCAACTTAAATTCATATTCATTTGCCAGGACACTTTGTCTCTATAAATATATTGGAGAATATTTGGAGGGCCAAAAGGTTGATGGACTCATGAATATTTCAATGTAATGATATCGCTCTTGTAGTTGTCCAGGGCGTTCCTTGTAGGAGTCGCAATTTCTATATAAAACTTTAGCACATTTTTTCACTAATAACGGGTGGAATGCTTTTATTACACTCTCCAAAAAAGAATTTGAGGGTATATTTACTTTGTCATCCCTCTAAGACCCGATAAAATATACATATTCTTGATCAGTGATAAAATCTAATACAATCTAGCGACATCCGTTCGTCCGTCGGCGGAGATCACAACACAGTGCAAACAAAAGGAAGACTCTTGAAATTTAGTATTAATAAGTTCTGAAAGATAGCACAAGTCAGGTTCGTAAATGGGCTGAATCGGGCTGGATTCAGTGCTGTTGGCTGAAGTAGTAGAACACGAGACTATGATGCGGAGGGTCCTAAGTTCGAGCCCGCGCTGAGTCATAAAATATTGTCTTGAATTTCTTCTGATCAGCATTAGTGCGTGGTTGTGTTAGTTGTTGCCAGCCTGTTTCAATGATGAAGGCATAGCACTGGTCACTGAACATAATTGGCAGCGACTGACACTATCATGCACTAAAAATCAGAGTAACAGCACCACCCACCTTCGTCAGCTCTGTAGCAAAAATTAGCCGACGAAGTAAAAAAGGTTGAAATAGCTACAAAAAAACTGTCTGTCTTCTCATCTTTCCTAGTCTGTCCCCTCAATACTATCCCCTCGTTTTCAGTTCCAGCGCAATGCATTGCATATATAGGGGTCATCCCCTGAGTGCTGGTCCAAGATAAAAAAAAAAGAAGGCAAAAAGTTCCCCGAAGAAGGAGTAAACCAACCCCTAAAAACCATAATTTTTAAAGCACATGATATATTTTTATGTCAAAGAAGAGCTTTAAATTTGGAGCCATAAAATCACAGCAATCCATTTTTGGACCCCGCCCCCTTACTAGGCATAGAAGTAACATATTACATGGCAATAGTGTAAATATTTAACGAATTGCATTCCTTCAGTCTACATTCCTTAAAAATTAAATCTTTAGATTAGATGATCTCTGATCTTCCCCTACCATACCCTTTCACCCGCATTTGTCCCTAAATGACCATAAAAAAACCATTTTCTGTTCTACACTTAATAACCCCAAAAATTCAATTTTTTAATTTTCATGACAAAGGTGAGATGTGTCCTCCACAGCCCTTCTCAGAAGGACCCTGTCAAAATATAGTATTAAAATTGGGTACAGAAATGTATTAAAGGAATTCTGATCCAGCACGGAAAACATTTTTAATTTAGTTACTTAATATTTGGAGGGTATTTAAGGTTCGACCCGGTTGAATACAACGTTCTTACTTGTTTCTTAATCAAAAAGTTTTGCCTGGCTTATCGTGGTAATTAATTAACTTAAATATTTAACGAGAGGAAAATAGAATAGCGTGGCCACCATGACCAATTAACAAACGTTAAGTGATATATTCGGCTGTGCCGAATATTATATACCGATGCGCTCTGGATTATATACAGATATTCACACCAACCCACTATGGTCACAAATCCATTTTTTTGCAGAAATTCAAAAAAAAGTTAAGAAACTATAAAAAAGTATATATTTTCTGAATGGCAACACTCCAAGCAATCAAGAGAATATAATAAAAAAAACTAGTTTGCAACACTGGCAGTCTGTCAATCTTTCAAGTTTTAATGTTTTACCACGCGTAATTGAATCGAGTTCAAAATAGTGTTACAATTATATTTAAAACAGAGTGTGGAACAGAAAATAATAAAGAGATATTTAATGGAAATTAAATCCCAATTTAAGTAGTTTAAATGCATTATTCCAATTTTTTATTTATTGTGACCCTGTCGTTATTCTTGACTCTTGTGATTATGTAGTTTTTAGTCAATATAACCTATATGTTCTGTAGACTAAAAGTTGTATTTGGGCATAAACTTGCATAAATTTTCAAATGTGGATGTTTTTGTCAAAGTGTGTATTATATGTGGAAATTTAAATCTCGCCAGAATTTTTCAGCAAAATCCCACAATTGGCATTTTGTTTCAGCTCAATTTTCGATTAGCCGTGGCGAAATGCTTTCGTTTTGGCAAACTAAACAAAACAGATTGGATACTTCGAAAAATTAATAAAAATCTGAATATCAACAAAATAAATGATATAAAACCAAAAGTGTATAATAACTTATCACATATAAAAAAAATATTTACCGAAGTACAATAACAAACTAGAGAGATTTAAACAAGCCCATTCAAGGTGGGTTGCAACAAATATGATTATCAATATTGAGAAAAATGACTTCGTTATTCCACCATCAAATATTGTAGGGCGTCCCAATTTAAGCTATAATGAAGGCAACTTGCGATTAAAGGGAAAACTAGCAGCTGATTTGTCATTGGGTCACAATCATAACACACCGCTTCTGGTTCATGCTGCTGCCGTTTCTGCAAAGAATGCAAAGAAACCCGATGTTTCATTCGTTTTGAAAACAACTCTGAATGCGCCCGAAACATCTACATTAATAAGAAAAAAGCTATCAAGCTTTAGCATTTTTAATTAAAAATTGGTTCTCAAAACAGCAGTACATTAACATTAGGGTTCTGAATAAAAACCACAACTGTGATATATATCCCAGTTATAAACAATTGCTTGCTGCAAAGCTAAAATGTAGACCGAGTGGGGTACATGTTTCAGAAACCATTGCTCAGGTGCCGTAACAAAACTTGTTGGACCGTTTTGTTACGGATAGGATAATTTTAATGCAACAAGAAATATTTGCACAATTTTCGGATATTAGCGAAGTGAAATTGATTGCCAGCTATGGATTTGATGGTTCGTCGGGTCAAAGTACGTATAAGCAAAGATTTGAAACAGAGAAATCTGATTCCACCGATTAGTCGTTATTCGTCACAACTCTAATACCACTAAAGCTACTAGGCAATTTGGATCAAGTCCTTTGGGTTAACAGCACTCCACAACCCATTAGATTTTGTAGGCCAATTAAAATTGAATTTGCTAAAAAAACTAAAGCTCGTATTTTGAAGGAAAAAGCCTTGACCTAAATATGACACTAGTTGATGCAAAGTTTTAAATATGTTAACAGGTACTAATTCCTGTCAATGCTGTCCAATATGCGCGGCAAAACTGACGGAGCTTCTTAAAACAGTCGATCTGAAGTCTAACTGTTTTCAACCGAAACCTGGAACACTTTGTTATGGAGTAAGGCCCCTACATGCTTGGATACGGTTTTTAGAGTTTGTTTTAAAAGTATCGTATAAAATCGGGATAAACAAGTGGAAGGTTAGAGACGCAAATGATAAGTCTATTATGGAGACACGTAAAACCAAAATCCTTCGTCACATTGATAAACCGAAACAAAATGGCAGTGGTAGTAGTAACGACGGATATACGGCAAGAAGAGCCTTTTTCAATATCGAATTGTTTGCCTCAATATTAGACTTTGAAGACGAAGTCCTCAAAAAATTTCATACCATTCTAATAACAATATCGTGTGATTATGCAGTTAACGTAAATAAATTCCAAAATTACTGCGAAGGTGCTGCAAGATTTTTTTTTTAGGAGTAGGCACTCCGGTGATAACCCCTACATACGCAGTGCATTGCGCTGGAACTAGGAAAATAGGTTTTGGGAAGGAGGATAAAGGGAGTAGTGTCTGTGGATATTCGACTTGAACCCCCTCAAATCGTAAGTGGCGGGGAAGAAATCTGCGGGTAGTTTGTTCCACATACGGACTGTTCGGCCAAAAAACGAATTTGCTCTGTAATGCGTAGTGCGATTCGTTGGAATATCGACCACAAACGCATGCGCTCTTGATGAAGAACGCGTTGAGCGTAAGAAAGAATGGGTTTCAGGAACAAGTTCCCTAATTTCACCAGAGCACCGTATAAAACAACGATACGCACCCCACATTGCGACGATGCTCAAGAGAGTCAATAGAGTGGGCTACCCTACTGTCTCCGATGAATTTTATCGCCCTCTCCTGTACGCGGTCGAGTAACTTCAAAATAGACTTTGAAGCACCGGCCCAAACATGAGAGTTGTATTCCATCTTCGGTCGGATGTAAGTGGTGTATATATTAAGAAGATCAGAAGGAGTGAAGCATCTCTTGCACCGTCTTAAGAAGCCAAGGCACTTGAATGCTTCTTTTGCGACCTGAAAGACATGTTCCGTCCATCTGACATCACACTGCACTGTCATGCCCAGAACATCAAGAGCCCCTGACTCCATAATACTTACACCACCCATAGAAACAGATGAAGCAGCATGGTCATACGTACGTCGACGCGTAAGCATACAAGACTGGGTCTTACGGGCATTGAAATCGACCCTGTTCGCCTGACCCCATTCGGAAATCTTCGCGAGGTCACTATCCAGAACGTCATTCATAAACTGCCTCCTCGTTTCGATTTCGGACGTTGACGGCCTGCAGTTAAATGAATAGGAATGCGAAAGGCTGCTATCATCTGCGAAAGAGTAAATAGGACAGGAAGTTTGGGAAAGTAAATCGTTAAGAAAAATTAGAAATAGAGTAGGAGAAAGAACGGAGCCTTGCGGTACCCCTGAGTTGACTCTGAACTCATCGGATGAGACCCCATCTATAACAACTCGTATAGAGCGATCCCTGAGAAAACTCGATATAAACCGAGAGAAGGTGTCTCCGACACCAAATGCAATAAGTTTGGACAGGAGTGCTCCATGCCACACTCTATCGAACGCCTTAGAAATAACTAGAGCCACCACTTTACTTTCGCCAAAACGGTGTATGGAACTACACCAGTTTTCCGAAAGAAGGGCCAATAGGTCGCCCGTAGAGCGGCCTCTGCGGAAACCATACTGGCGGTCGTTTAGTAAACTGTTGGACTCCAGATATTTCACAAGATGGAAGTTAAGCATAGTTTCCATCACCTTCGATATAGCAGAACATATTGCAATCGGGCGGTAATTTTCAGGGTTAGTAGCCACTGCCTTTATATTGTACATGAGTAAAAATATCCTTGGTATCTTGTGTCAGCTACTGTTCATAAAATGTTAATACATGGTTCGCAGATCATTGCAGCTTCTGTTCTGCCTGTGGGTTGCTTAGGAGAAAGTGCATCAGAAGCTCGGAACAAATTTTATAAACAAGATAGACGGTCTCACGCTAGACAAAATAGCAGAATAAATAACTTAAGTGATGTATTTCAGAGAGCTATTGATTCGTCGGATCCATTTTTATCAAGTTTGTGTCTTACAAAGAGAAGAGACCGAAATAAGAAGAGTGCCTTTTCTCGAGACGTTATCGATCTTTTGGAAGCACCGTCATTTCATTCCACAGATAATAGCTAATGTATGGATGACTAGGAGAGTGGCTCTGATAATGAGTGTTATGAAAATTTTATGGAGCTGGCTGTCGAAGAGTTTTAGAAATACATGTATTTTTCTATTATTATTTTTAAGTTGTTATAAATAAAAAACATAGTGTCACACTCATAGTCACCAAAAAAGTAGATTTTAAGCAAGCACAAAATTTCTATGTTTTTGTTGTTCAAAAGTCTGCTTTTACTTAAAGTATGCTTTTTCTATGAATATGGGTAGTTATGGGTCACAATAATTAATAAAAAAATATACAATTTTTTGTTGCACTTGTTCGACTATTAGGGGTTATTGTCATTATTTTGTGGGAGTGGACCGTGGGCGTGGTATAACTGGCAGTTTGTTATTTTTATTATCTTTATATGTCATGTTGTATAATTGTGCAAAAAATTTAAAGCTCTAACAATAGTTATCGAATTTATGCCAAAAAACAATTGATTTGGGACCACTGTGCAACCCTGGAATCTTCGTTTTGATCTTTATGGTTTTCAATACTAATTGGTTTCTTTCTAGAATATAAGATATGTTTGATTGCCAAAGCAACAAAAGTTGTATTATTTAATTATTTTAATATTTAAAAAAATGGTAAAATTCTTCAGATCTGAAGTTGTCTTTTCTGATTTCTAATGCGAAAGTCAAAATATCAAATATTTTCCGTCAATAATATCAAAAATTTTTAATTTATAAACAAGCAATTGGTTACTTTTATGTACATATCAACAATATCTTCAATTGTCCAACACGAATGTCCAACACGAGAATGAACATTTTTTTTTTTACTTTTTATACCAATTTAATTTTTCCTAAATTATAACAAAGTTTTAATTATATTAAATTAAATTATAATTTAATAATTATTAACCTATTTGGTTACTTTTATGCACCAAAAAATTCCAAATGTCCAACCCTGGAATGGACTTTTTGATTTTGTTTGATTTTGAATACCAATTTAATGTTTTCTGAAGTATAAAATAAGTTAGATTAACAAAAACAAACAAAAATTGGTTTTTTCTTATTACTTTTATATACCAAAATTGGTTTAAGCTTTCCAGCCCTGGAACCTCATTTTAGATTTTGGTGATTGTCAATAGCAATAGGACTATTTCCGTCACATCAATCCAAAACCGAAGCCTCTAATTTTACTGCGGGCCTTAGTAAACCGATTCCATGTACTGATTGGCGGATACCGCTTATTCGACTGCCCTTTACATAAGATTCCATGGCTATGACTATGTCACAGGCAGAAATTGATTCCGTATTTTGATTCCTCAGAGAACAAAGAAAGAACAAATTTTTCGGAATGAATCCTTCTTAGTTTCATAAGCTGATTTCGTGCGTGATATTAAACAAGGCTTTATTCCGGAAAACGTATTCGTTCTTTCGTTCTTCATGGAATTGAATTCTGCGCAATGCTTGCGCAATACCCTTTCAGCATTTTTGCTGAAGGATAAAAATCCTGTCCTAACAGGTCCCACTGTGTTACCCCTTGTCTTTAGAGGGGTTCATGTCTATTTAATTTCATTACGCGAAGTTCTACTCGCGGGTAATCACTTTGATAACAACCAATTGACGTACGAAAAAGTTTATGGTCAGGAAGATATATGAACAAATGAACCTGCGGACTCTGATAGTTCATCAGATAATATTCTTTTTTTGTTAATGAAAAACTTTTCCAATCGACCTTTTAACCTTTTAAACCGATTCAATTTTAACGTTACATACATTCAGGCATAAATGTAAATATCATATACAGATGTGTATATTTTATGAATATTTTACTTTTCAATTTTTTTTCAGATTTGTAATCCTTGAATAATCCAAAAAAGGGCATTTGAGACTATCAAAGATCTGTGGCTTCCACCACCATTGCCATGTCAACGACAACAACACACACACGCACACACACACATAGTGAAATCTACACGTATGCAACAGGGCATCAGAAATACTTGCCTTTAAGTTTAACCCAACACACTTGTTGTTTGACCAACAGATGAAGAAGCTGAATGAATGAGTGAGTGGGCTCAGGGCTACAAAGCGACACACTGCTATGCGAACAATAATACAGTAAAACTTCGATATAACGAATTCCAAGGGGGATCCGAAAATACTTCGTTATAGCCATTGATTCGCTATAAATATAATCAGCAAAGCCTTGATATAACGAAAGTTGAAGAAATGCGAAAAAAATTCGTTATAACCATAGTTTTGCACACACATTAACTGCCATACCTAAATACGGGCGGCAAGCGTTTTTTAACTGTCAAAAGATCTCATGTCCATACATTTTGTATGGAGCATACCGAAATAACGCGGCTGCAACGCGGCGGCAACTCTGTGCTATTGGAAAATCCGATTTTGACAGAGCGTTTTCTAATGAAGTTGGTTGCAAAAGAAGAGAATTGTAACCAGAGAAAAAGAGCAAAGATTTAAAAAAGTGAAATATATAATAAAAGAAAAAATTTGTGCACTTCGTATTAGAAAATGGTGGTAAGAAAATATTTACAATATGATTATATACATACATATGTATGCACGTTTGTAATTTGTACAAAATTTCAATAACAAAATCACAAATGTCGTCCGTCCAGCTGTTAAAATAATCAGGGTTGTTTAATTGGTTTGTTTGATAACCCTGTTTTTATTGTTTTTATACCCTCCAAAAAAGAATTTGGAGGGTATATTCACTTTGTCATTCCGTTTGTAACGCATCGAAATATCCATCTCAGACCCCATAAAGTATATATATTATTGATCAGTGATGAAACTGATCAGTGATGAAACTGAACTGAGCATGTCCGTCCGTCCGTCTGTCCGTCTGTGGAAATCACGATTCAGTCCAAACGAAAAGAGCTGGACTCTTGAAATTTGGCATAAATATATTTTAAAGCTTAGATCAGGTTAAGTTCGAAGATGGGCTAAATCGGGCAAGAGGGAAAAAAGTTCCCCTAAGAAGAACTAAACCAACCCAGAAAAAACAACATAATTTTTAAAGTTTTTTGGTTATTTTGTTAAGCAAATGATATATTTTTATGTCAAATATGGTCCAACGCTTTAAACTTGGACCCATTAAATAAAATAAAAATATTTTTTTATAGGCAAAAATAGCATAAAAATTTAACAAATTGTTTTACTTAAGCCTACATTCCTTAAAAATAACACTTTTAAGCTTTAATGATGAAGCTGAGACGAAACCTGGTACTACTCTGCCCTACCCCCTCCTACCCCTTCGCCCCCTAAATGACCCAACAAAAAAAAAATTTTTTTTAAATTTTGTATATAATCATCCCAAGCATTTATCTTTAGAGTTTTATGACTGCCGATTTCTGCCCTACCCCCCCCCCCCCTCCTCTTTCTTTGCCACCAAAATGACCCTACCAAAAAAAAAATGTTTTTTTAAATTTTGTATATAATCATCCCAAGCATTTATTTTTAGAGTTTTATGACAAAGGTGAAATGTTTCCCTCACGGCCCTTGCCAGAGCGACCCCGCCAAAATACAGTTTTTATAGCCTCCAAAGAGAATTGTGATGAAGTCTAAGACGGTCTAGCAATGCCCATACGTTCGTCTGTGGAAAACATGATATTGTATATTTTTGAACCCCGCCCCCTTTAGTGGGCGTTGACGTACGATATTATATAAAGGAACTCTGTCCCACAAAGTTAAACATATCAAATTCACTTACTAAATATTTGGAGGGTATTTAAGATTCGACCCGGTCGAATATAACGTTTTTACTAGTTTTACATAACGCTGCCGTATTTAGGTATGGGTGTAAGAATTCGTTCTTCTGATAACGGGACTTTACCATAATTTTATTCTTACTTCGTTGTATAGAGGGTTTCGTATGAGTACTTCGCTGTATAGAGGCTTTACAAATGCCCTTGTAAATACACTTAAACTTCGCTATTGTTATAAGAGGACTTTACCATATAGGATTTTTTCAGATTTCGTTATATTGAGGAATTTAAAGGAATATTTCGCTATATAGAGACTTTTTTCCTCAGAATTTTTTCGTTATAGCTATTGTAGTAAATTAATAAACTTGAATTTTTATTTTCTTTTTTACTGAGCGACTAATGATGTCGCTCCAGTGTTTATTCAATTGCTTCTTATACTATTTGGACTAAACCTTCTTCTTTTATATCAGTTTTGAGAAAAAAGATTAGCCCCTTAAATCTATTACTGCACATTCGGTTTCTTATGATTACTTAAAATTAAAATCCTTCAGCGGGAACACAAAATAAATGTGTTTCCCACTGATGAAATATGAGGCGAGCATCATACACACAAACATGTGGCATATTTCAAGTGCAGTTTCAGTGACCAAGTCAAACACAAATAATGCTTGTAACACTGCAACATAAACAAACACATGTTCCAAGTGCAACGGCACGGGATGGTAAATGATGTTTGTTGTGCATTTGAATCTGAAGTGGTACCTGAAATTCTTTTGGTATTTCATGTCATGCTCTTAAAAGGTGTATTCACGCTACACTATAGTGTATTTTTGTATGAAAAACTTTGCAATAAAGAGGTTTTCTCAAGGGCCTGAATAAAACATACGTTATATTGAGTTTTTCGTTATAACGAAGTTCTTTATATCGAAGTTTCACTGTAGCTGAAAACAATAACAATGCCACCCTTTGGCCTATCCTGAATATAAAAATGTCGCCATCGTAATTGTTTAATATGTTTATTTGCACATACAAATGCTCGTACACGTTATATGTCGAAAACACACATCTACTCACTCAACACTTGCTTAATCGTATATGTGTGCGCCCTAGGAGTGTATGAAAACAAGGTTGCCAATTCTTTACGCTGTCCATACAGAATTTAAGATTTAAGACAAATAAAATATGTGGAAAATAAGTTATTAGAAAAAATTCACAGGGGACTGGGAAATGATACAGTAATTTTGAATTGCCTACAAACAATTATTTTTTTGATTTTTATATTTTATATTATTTGTCTGGCATCATTTAATGCTTCTTCCATAGTCATTGGCTTTCCACAAAAACTGGGATAAATTAGTGTTTTTTCTAAAAAACCTCAAAGTACTTCAGAAGCAAATTGAAAATGAATGAAAATAAACAACTAGGAACATGACTGAGACATATTTCCATCAGCATAAACGCGATTTACGTTATTTTTGCAGTTAATATATTATATCAACGCTCACAACAATCACCGGAGATAAATTAAGAATGTTTAACCTGTTGGGTCTGAGTTCCTTTAAGACATTTCTGTGCCCAATTTTAAAACTCTATTTTGATAGGATCAGTGCGGAAAGGAGCGTAGGGAAATATCTCACTATTGTCGTAAAAACTTAAGAACCTTTTTGGGGGAGTTCACTGTAGAAAAAAGAATTGCATATGGTCATTTAGAGGGCAAAGGTGGATGGTGGGAGTATCAGAGATCATGTAATCAAAAATTAAATTTTTAAGGAATGCAGACTTAAGAAATACAATTTGTTCAATATTTGCACTATTTTTGCATATGTATATCTAACTTGAATGGCCACTAAAAGGTGCGGGGCCCATAATGGATTTTTTTTGATTTTCTGACTTCAAGTTCAACGTCTTAAACCTTTTTTTAACATTTGCTTAACGAAATTACAAAAAAACTTGAAAAATTATGTTGGTTTTCAGAGGTTGGTTTAGTTCTTCTTAAAAGAACTTTTGGAGCCCATTTTCGAACTTGGCCTGTGCTATCTTGCAAAACTTATCTATACCAAATTTCAGGAGTCTGGCTCTTTTCGTTTGGACTGAATCATCATTTTCACAGACGGACGGATGGATGGACGAGCGGACATGGCTAGATCGTCTTGGATTTCATCACTGATCAAGAATATGTTTAGTTTATGGAGTCCTAGAGGGATATTTCGCTGCGTTTCATACGGCATGACAAAGTGAATATACCCTCCAATTCTCTTTTTGTATACAAATTTACTTTCATGATTATCATAATATTATCCAGCCTTTAAAGAAGTTAAAAGGCGCAAAAAATATTTAGAATTATTAAAACCAAACAACAGTTCTTATCATCTTAACCACAGGATTATCGATAACTTTCTATAAGATAAGATAAGTTCTCGTCTCAACTAAATGAGAATTGGTATTTCGTATACCCAGTAATCAGTACCAACTGACCAACTAGTTCCATAAGTAATCGACGGAAGTGATTGAATATTTAGTTTGGTTTTAGTAGATGATTAATAGGGTGGCTTCTCTATGTGGCTCATCATCGGCTGTTATAAAGTGTTGAAACCCTTTTGCTTTTTTATAGTTATAGTAGAAACAAATATATATGGAAATAATATAAAATGAAAAATAAACAAGTAAAAACGTTGTATTCGACCGGGTCGAATCTAAAATACCCTCTAAATATTTAGTAAGTGAACTGAAAATGTTTAACTTGATGGGACAGAGTTCCTTTATATAATATCGTACTTCAACGCCCACTAAAAGGGGCGGTGGGCAGAAATAGGTAGTCATAAAACCCTAAAAATAAATGCTTGGGATAATTATATACAAAATATTTTTTTTTTGGTAGGGTCATTTTGGTGGCAGAGGGGGAGGAGGGGGTAGGGCAGAAATGGGCAGTCATAAAACTCTAAATATGTATGCTTGGGATAATTGTATACAAAATTAAAATTTTTTTATTTATTTTTGGTAGGGTCATTTAGGGGGTGAAGGGGGAGGAGGGGGTAGGGCAGAGTAGTACCAGGTTTCATCCCAGCTTCGTCATTAAAGCTTAAAAATTTTATTTTTAAGGCATGTAGACTTAAGTAAAACAATTTGTTAAATTTTTATGCTCTTTTTGCATATAATAAAGCCCACTAAAGTGGGCGGGGTCCAAAAATAACTTTATTTTATTTTATCGCTCCAAGTTTAAGGCGTTGGACCGTATTTGACATAAAAATATATCATTTGCTTAACAAAATAACCAAAAAACTTTAAAAATTATGTTGTTTTTTCTGGGTTGGTTTAGCTCTTCTTAGGGGATCTTTTTTCTCTCTTGCCCGATTTAGCCCATCTCCGAACTTCACCTGCTCTAAGCTTCAAAATATATATATACCAAATTTCAAGAGTCTAGCTCTTTTCGTTTGGACTGAATCGTGACGGACGGATGGACGGATGGTCATGCTCAGATCGTTTAAGATTTCATCACTGATCAAGAATATATATACTTTATGGGGTCTGAGATGGATATTTCGATGCGTTACAAATGGAATTACAAAGTGAATATACCCTCCAAGTTCTTTTTTGGAGGGTATAATAAATAAGTATGGGACAAAGGTTTTACCAGAGGGAAGGGTTCCAACCAAGACTTAAATTACTCTCAGTCAAAGTGTCAGAATTCCGTCTGATAAATAAAACGTCCGCACAAATCAATAATAACTATTTCTCTCTCTCTCTCTCTCTCTCTCTCTCTCTCTCTCTTTCTCCCTCTGTCTACTTGGTTCATTTCAGACGTCCCATCAAACCATTAGCCTACGTCAATTTGGATTTTTAAGGGATATTTTTGTCCGATTTTTATGGGATATTTTTTTCCACCAAATTTGTAGGGCATATGTATTACTTCATTTTATTTTATTTTACAAAAGGTATTAAAAACTAAAAACCACACACAAAATAATTGCTTTAGGTTCATGCAGACCTGGAGTGACAAATAATAGGCTTTAGCATAACTAATTTATTCCTGTCGATTTGAAATTAGCCTCATTCTATTCACCATTTCTAGAATTCAAATATGTATCCGCTTTTTATTTTTTGCTTTATTTAAATGATATCACAAGCAAAAAAGTTACTTTGATATGGCCAAACTGAGGTTTATGTATTACGAACACAAAATTTATTCATTTCTTTTATATGAAATTATAAAATATATGAAGATGATCTTGTTAATCATATACAGAAACCAATATATGGTTAACAACAACTGGTCACTCTACTCCCCATGAGCCATAAATTTTTCAACAGCGCACTACAATATGCGACAAATTTGAAAAACTTAAATTTTTCTATACAACTTTCGAAAGCAAACAAAATTATTGCATACTTTGCGGGATGACATTATTAACACCACACGATTATGCAAAAAAAATCAAATCATCATACAACAAACAAACTTTCTAACAAACTCAAGAAAAACTTTTCAATTTTCCATTCTCTTTTCGTGCAAACCAAATCACAAAGCAACAACAAAAATAATACTTTATCAATTTTTCCTTTTTGCTGAAAATAATAAAAAATAAGATTGTAGAAAAAATATAATATAATAAAAGCATAAAACAGTCCATTTCATTGACACTTTAACTAATAATCCAGCAATAAGTCCACTTTCAGTGAGAAGAAAGAAAACTTTTCTTAACAAAAGAAAGAAAAAATGGTCTATGGAAAGTTGTTTTAATCGCTTGGTGTCCTTTCAAAAGCTTTAACTCATTAATTCTTGATAATGCACATGATTGCCGGCTGGTTTTTCAGAGATATAATTTTTTATTTCTACATGTTTTTCACTTTTTTTTATTTATTTTTGTTGACTGTAACACAAATGAAAAGCGAAACTTTTGCTTGCAGAACTTTTTCTATTTGTAAATATTTTTTCATGCTTTTCAATTGAAGATTTAAAAATAATAATAGGGTACTGAATTAAATATATGTGTATGTATTTGAGTTATATGAACTCTATTTATGTTGGATTATATACAGATAAATTAGGAGCTCAAAAATTCTATTGCAAAAACAAATTATCAATGTTATTAGAAAATAGAAGCCATAATAAGTCCTTTGCTATATTATAAGTGCAGACAGACATAATAAGACTGGTTCACGAAAATTGTTCGTTGAGTATATATTTTTAAATATATACTCAACGAGTATATATTATATACGGTGGTGGAACATTTTTTTAAAGGTAAAGGGACTTAGGCATACCATCGACTTCATAATTAATTAATTTCTGTCCATTAACCGTTTAATCGATGTAAAAAAAATCTTTGAACATTTTATTGTATTATAACATATTTTTTGTATTTTTAATTACTTGTTTCATCTCATATACAAAACATACACCTTCAGAAAATATTTTTTCATACAACCAGGAATGTGTTGTTTTCAATATGTATATAAAAAATATTCGATTCCAGGGTTGGAAAATCGAAAATAAAAGTAACCATATAAATTCCTATTTAATATTTTTATGGTAAATTGTACTTTTTTTATGCTTCAGAAAGAATAACATGAATAACACGTATGAAAAATTAAAAATTACTTTCCAGGGTTGGAAAATCAAAATTTTTTGGTTCTTAAAAGTAGCGAATTTTTGTTTTTTAACGAACTAAATCTATTTTATACTTCAGGAAATATGAAGTGTATGTTAACATTCGAAAAAATTAAATTTTCGTTTCCAGGGTTGGAAAAAAATTAAAATCTCGTTTCCAGGGTTGGGAAAATTAAAGTTTTTTTGGTACATGCAATATTTTGTATTAAATGTAATAACCAAAATAGTTTCAAAATTTGAGTTTTTCTTAAACAAAACTACTTCATACCTCATGAAGATTTGCATTGATAAGGAAATTTTTAAAAAATTGTAATTTCGCTTCCAGGGTTGGGAAATTGAAATTTTTTTATACATAAAAGTAACCAAAGAGGCAACTGACGTTGTTGATTTTGCTAATTAAAACTGTTTTATAATTCAGAAAGAACAAAATTGGTATTAAAATCTGAAAAATTCAAAATTTCGACTTCAGGGTTGGACAAATGAAATATTTTATGGTGAAAGTGACCAAAATGCTTAAACATTTTAATATTTTGTCAAGTAAAACTATGTTACACCTCAGTAAGAATTGCATTGGTAAGAAAATAAATATTCGCTTCCAGAGTTGGAAAATCGAAATATTTTTGGTACATAAAAGTACCCACATAAAATCCAAATTTTGTTTATTTAGTGAAGTAAACCTATTTTATACTTCAGGGAAAATTAAATTGATATTAAAAGTTCGGTTACAGGGTTGGAAAATCTAAATTTTTCGGTACATAAAAGTAACCATAAAAGTTCCCAATTTTGATTTTTTTCAGTGAATTAAACATATTTTATACTTCGCTAAGAATTAAATCGGTATTAAAAGTTTTTAAATTAAAAATTCGGTTCCAGGATTAGAAAATCGAAATTTTTTGGTACATAGAATTAACCATATACATAAGTTTTTGGTTTTTTGTGGATGAAATCTTTTTTGTTCTTTTAAACGGAAAAAATTAAGGCTATTTAAGATTCGGCACACCCGAATATAGCACTTTTAATTGTTTATTTTTGATAATAAATTAAACATATTTAATATTTTTGAAAGACGTTCAGAGGTATTAGAAATAAGAAAAGCCAAACATACAGATTCCTAGATGAACAATTTAAACTTTTTATACCCTCCAAAAAAGAATTTGGAGGGTATATTCACTTTGTCATTCCGTTTGTAACGCATCGAAATATCCATCTCAGACCCCATAAAGTATATATATTCTTGATCAGTGATGAAATCTAAGACGAACTGAGCATGTCCGTCCGTCCGTCCGTGCGTCCGTCTGTGGAAATCACGATTCAGTCCAAACGAAAAGAGCTAGACTCTTGAAATTTGGCACAAATATATTTTAAAACTTAGAGCAGGTTAAGTTTGAAGATGGGCTAAATCGGGCAAGAGGGAAAAAAGTTCCCCTAAGAAGAACTAAACCAACCCAGAAAAAACAATATAATTTTTAAAGTTTTTTGGTTATTTTATTAAGAAAATGATATATTTTTATGTCAAATACGGTCCAACGCCTTAAACTTGGAGCCATTAAATAAAATAAAACTATTTTTTGACCCCGCCCACTTCAGTGGGCGTTATTATAGGCAAAAATAGCATAAAAATTTAACAAATTGTTTTACTTAAGCCTACATTCCTTAAAAATAACACTTTTAAACTTTAATGACGAAGCTGAGACGAAACCTGGTACTACTCTGCCATACCCCCTCCTTCCCCTTCGCCCCCTAAATGACCCTACCAAAAAAAAAAAAAAAAATTTTTAAATTTTGTATATAATCATCCCAAGCATTTATCTTTAGAGTTTTATGACTGCCGATTTCTACCCTACCCACCCCCCCCCCCCACCTCTTTCTTTGCCCCCTAAATGACCTTACCAAAAAAATTTTTTTTTTGAAATTTTGTATGTAATCATCCCAAGCATTTATCTTTAGAGTTTTATGACTGCCGATTTCTGCCCTACCTACCCCCCCCCCCCCCTCTTCCTTTGCCACCAAAATGACCCAACCAAAAAAAAAATTTTTTTTTTAATTTTGTATATAATCATCCCAAGCATTTATCTTTAGAGTTTTATGACTGCCGATTTCTGCCCTAGCGCCCCCCCCCCCTTCTTCCTTTGTCCCCTAAAATGACCCTACCAAAAAAAATTTTTTTTTAAATTTTGTATATAATCATCCCAAGCATTTATCTTTAGAGTTTTATGACTGCCTGTTGCTGCCCTACCCCCTTCTCCCCCATTGCCCGCTAAATGACCCTATTAAAAATATATATAAATTTGTTTTAATTTTGTGTATAATCCTCCCAAGCATTTATTTTTACAGTTTTATGTGTATCTGTTTCTGCCCTACCCCCTCTCCCCCTTTGCCCTTTAAATGACCCTATCAAAAAAAAGAAATTTTAATTTTGTATATAATTATCCCAAGCATTTATTTTTAGAGTTTTATGACAAAGGTGAAATGTTTCCCCCACAGCCCTTGCCAGAGCGACCCCGCCAAAATACAGTTTTTATAGCCTCCAAAGAGAATTGTGATGAAGTCTAAGACGGTCTAGCAATGCTCATACGTTCGTCTGTGATATTGTATATTTTTGAACCCCACCCCCTTTAGTGGGCGTTGACGTACGATATTATATAAAGGAACTCTGTTCCACCAAGTTAAACATATCAAATTCACTTACTAAATATTTGGAGGGTATTTAAGATTCGACCCGGTCGAATATAACGTTTTTACTTGTTCTTAAATAGGAAAGTAACTGAAGAGCAAAACTTATTTTTTTTGGTAATCCAAACTATTTTCTGTTTTAGAAGAAAAGAAGAAATGCATCTGTGAAGGATATTTAAGATTATGCCCAACCGAATGATAATTTCCAAAATGGATAAGCCGGCAATTATTAAAATTTCAAAAAGGTTTTAAATTATTAAAACTGTTATACACACAATTAAAAGTTCTATCAATTAGATTTGGGCTCCTTTAATACTGTTGAGTTTATTTGCAACATTTCAACATTTAAAAGATCAACATTAATTTTTTTCGTTTCTATAGATTAAGAACTCTGTTGTATGCAGTTCATTGTCAATGGCATTTATTCGACATTAATTGGCTACTGTTCGGTTCAATTCAAATCGGGGTATAAAAGCTGATATTTTATGCTCTCACTCATGTCCAACTCTATTTACTTGCAACTTTAACTTTTTGCTGCATTACGGCTTTATTAACACATTGAACACATATTGCAAGGGTTTTCTTATTTTGCTTTAGTATTCATGCAAATGTTGCTCAGCAAGGCGGAAATTGACGCTGCTTTTTATATATTTATTTTCTATATGACTTTTTGCATTTTCATTTCAGTATTTGATTTTTCTTAGAGATTCTTCGTTTTATTTTCGAGTTGTATGATTTTCCCAGCAAAATACAATGCTAACCAGAAAACAAAAACTCTGTAGTTACTTCCGTTTCCTGTTACCGTTCATAACAATCTTCTGCAAAGTCCAAAACACACACAGCCACTCACACGCACACGCACTCACTTCACACACCACCAATACTATATTTGCAATCATAGAACAAACAGCATCATTTATGCAAATACACTGATACTTTAATCCTCTTTTTATTTACCTCTATCTCGCCCCCACTCTCCTCTTGAGGCAGGCACTGTGATTGTGTGAAGTGTTTTGTGTAACAGGTCATTGCAGATTTTGTTTTCTGACAATTACTTGAAAATTGCAATTGTTGTTTCCTTTTTTTTATTATTTTTTTTGTAAATACCACCAACACGTTTTTTTTTCTTGTAAAGCGATGCCATTTAATAAAATTGCTTTTGCTTCATTGTTTCATGCAATTTAGCCGTTATTTTTGCATATTACAAACGTTTTAATTTTCTTTGTATTTTCGTTATTTGCAGGTGTCTGTGTGACTGACTGTCGGTATTTGTGTGAGTAAATTGGTGAATTCATTGGTTTATTTGCTCGTATTGTTGCACTCAAACCGGAAGTGGCACTTTAAAATTTTTTTAGTTCAAATTGAATTGCCACCAAAAATACTAACAATTTCATCCCATTTAAAGTATGAAACTAAGACAGCCTTTAAAAAATGTTACACTGAGAAAAATTATTGGGAAATTAGTTTTGTAGCTGCTACAAGAATAATATGTATGCATTTCCCTATTGATAGTGGAATTAAATACTCGATAATTATATGTAAAATACCAAAAATAAAATACAGCATAGATGTTAACAACTCGTCATAATTTTGTGTTATTTTAAAATTCTTGTAAGTTTTTCCTATTCTTAGCCGAGCATGAATTTTCATAATAAAATCCAACAATCTGCAAAAATTGTTCGTTTGTAAACGTACTCCTTGTTAAACTATAGACCAAACTGATCATGTTCAACAGTAACATATTGCACGAAAACAGCTGAGCTGCCAAATACAGTGTTGCCAAGAAGAAAGTTGCTAAAAACCACATGTGACATCAAAATAAACATATATGCAGCGTTATCAAATTTTTAATTTTAAAAATCACCAACACCAAGAAGAAAGCTCGTAAGTTTTTGCAAAAACGGACTAAGTGTTAAATGTTACACTTTCATAAGGAACAAATTAATGTAGATTTGCAGGTTTTAAATAATAGCGTAAAAACAGAAATATTTTTTGCTTAAAAATCAAAAGAGGTTATCAGGTTAAGGGTCCTAAAATAATATTTAGAAAAACTTAAAAATAATCAATGCACGGAGACATAAGAGAAGCTTAACTCTAATATAATTTCTAGGATATTAAGAAGATCGAAAAATTTATGTTCTCGGAAGTTGCTACGTTCCCTTTATCAGCGCTCATCTGTATCCTACGGTAATCACCGTTTGTTAGACCGTTTTTACGCTGGCATTTCTTTGGGATTGCAGACTTTAAGGCTCTTGTGTAGTTGATTATACGAGTACAAAGACGCATTTGGCAGCATGTTTGCTCTGAAGTGAAGGAAATTTTAGAACAAAATTGTAAACGACTTTGTTAACAAAAATTAACCTGTGCAAAGACATCTTTAGTGCCTTGATTACATATTATACAAAGTTAATTATGATGTTTTCATAACTCTTTTTTTTATCTAGGACCAGCACTCAGGGGATGGCCCCTACATATGCAATGCATTGCGCTGAAACTGAAAACGAGAGGATAGTATTGAGGGGACAGATTAAGAAAGCTGAGAAGATGGACAGCTTTTTGGAGCTATTTCAACCTTTTACTTCGCCGGGTAATTTTTGCTACAGGGCCGAAGGGAAGTGGGTGCTCTTACTCTGCTTTTAGTACATGATAGCATAACTTGCACAAAAACGTGAAAGCGTATATAATTTCTTCAATATTAATATCGAATCCTATGAAATTTTTACATATATTCTGGATCCTTATCGGCATGGAAGGCGAATAACCAAAGATGCAGGTACATAAAATGGGTTTTCCCAAGCCCCAGAAGAGCTAGAGACTTTAAAAATCAAAAATACGATTCCATAGCTGGAAATATTAAAGCTATTTGTGTCCAAAAAACTAGTTTTTTGTTGTTATACCCTTCAAAAAAGAATTGGACGGTATAAGTATTCACATCGTCATTCCATGTGTAAGGCAGCGAAATATCCCTCTAAGACCCCATAAAATATGTACAGTTTTGATCACCAAGACGATCTAGCCATGGCCGTCCGTCCGTCTATGGAAATCAGAATTCAGTCCAAGCCAGACCCTTAAAACTTGGTATAAATATTTTTTGAGGGATAGCACAGATTAGATTCGCAAATGGGCTGAATCGGGCCAGAGGGAAAAAGTTGCCCTAACAAGTACTGAACCAATCTCTAGAAAACAACATCATTTTTAAAGTTCTTTTGTTAGTTTTGTTAAGCAAATGATATATTTTTATGCCAAAGAAGGTCCAAAATGTTCAATTTGGAGCAGGAAAATCAGAAACAACCATTTTTAACCGGCGTAAATACAAATTGTATTCCTTAAGCCTACATTCCCTAAGAATTAAATTTTTCTGCTTTTATGACGAAGCTGAGATGTTCTCTGTTCTTCCTATATACCGAATTTCGGTATACAATCTGCATTTGCTTAGATAAAGAATTTTTGAATAGTTTCTGTTGTTTATAGCATTTTACATAGAATTTTGAGCCTCTTTCAATGGAACATTTTAATGGGTTTGAGTCATAAAAAATTTTTAATTGTTTTTACAGAAAATGTCCTCTCTTTCACAATCGATAGATCGCTGCTTTCAAAAGCTTCTGCTTCCGTTTCTTCAGCAAAAAAATATATAAATAAAATATGCAGAACGGTTGACCTTGAAGGCCATTCCTGACACTTTCTGCTAATTTTCACCGCTAAAAATGGTATTATTTTAATTTTAAACCTGCAATAACTTTGGAATGGATCAGCCGATTGATGCAGTTTTCTATAGCTATAAAAGAATCGAGAATACTAATTGATCGCAGATATAGTTTCAGAGTATTTTCAAAAATTATTTTTTTTCGAAATTTTCGTTCACGATATCTCACAAACGCGTTAACCGACTTTGACCCGGTTGGTAGCGCTGGTACGACGTACTCTTCGATTATCAAGAGCTGATTAGTATCTGGAATCGATTGGAGGAGTCGTTTAAAAGTTTATTCTAAAAAAAAATTTTGTATGAATCGGAAGAGTCGTTTAAAAGTTTATTCTAAAAAAAAAAATTATGTATGAATTTTTCTTAGTCGAACTTTCTTATGTAAATTGTTAATTTCTTCAACGGGCTTAAGTTCGAATCTGCATGACTGCAAATAATTTTTTATTATTTTACTAATAAATGAATTTGTTCAAATTCTATATATTATTTTTTTATATTAAGATTGGAATATAAAGAATATTTTCAATAATCATCAAACCAGCAGAACGGATCAGTACTGATTTCGAGGCTGCTACGCCATCCCATCAGCGTTCAAAAAAAATGTTTTTCAAAAATAAAATTTTTCAGGTCTTTGATATTTCCGAAAATATAACTGTCTGAGCCGGTTCCAGTTCACAGGAAATATGAGTTTTAAGGAAGCCTCTGAAACACAATTAGTTTGGTCGGATGCGTTTCAGCCGTTAAAAACGTATATGCTGGTCACATACTTACACACACACCCACGCACACACATACATACATACAGACATAGTGACACCTACTCAGGAGTAGGCAGGAAAGCTTCGTAAGAACTCATAATCATACCTCAAAACGAGGTAAAAGCAGTAAATTTTCACTTTTTTCAAAAATTTTTTAGCGGAAACTTAAAAAGGCCTAAATATAGAAACAAGACCTTTTGAAGCATTTGCTTAAAACCTGTTGCTGTTATTTTCATCAAGAGTACAAAGTTTCGAACGTCATCGTCTAACAGAAGTATAAAGTCGTACGACTTATTTCAATAATATATTAATTGGAATATCAGCTGTTAGTAAAATCACATCACAACGAAAAAAGTCCCTGGATAGCTAATTTTATTGGTTCAATAAGTTCCTAAATCACTATGGCGTTTCTCACCATAAAATTTCAAACCTCAACAATTTCAAAAAAAATTCCATAAATTCCACCTCTATTTCCCAGAAATTCAGTTTTAAAACTTTACGAGCATTTCAGTGAAAAACTCCACCTACACCCCAATTTCTTAGTTATCGGTAGCATAAAATTTAAAATATATAATTCGAGAGTTATTACTGCATAATTTTGTTAAGTGTTAGCGTTTGTAGCCCGTATTTGGATTGTGCTGAATGTAAAAAAACTGTTCGGTGTAGAATAACATTTGCATACACATGCCCATGTGTGTGTTTCTGTGTTTCGAGTTATAATAAGTATCTACATGTTTGAATTATTTTATTTTTTTAATTTTTATTTTTTTTATTTACATAACTTGTTTGCAATCGCAATAGTAATAGTAAACACTGGTAGTTGTTGTTAGTTTTGCTAAAGTCCTTGGCAGCGGATGTCATTAAGTTTAATGCACTTCCTTTAGTGCTTCTGCGTTGCTCGACACAACTTTTTACATTTAATGTTGCCAAATGACAAACATTATGTTGAAATGTTCAACTTGAAGCTAAACTCCAACACGCAAACAGTGACACCCACCAACACTTGAACCATCACACACACACACACATACATTTATATACATGTGTTGGAATGTGCATGAGTATTTCGGTGTCTCTATGTATTCTCTCCACTACTTATAAATGCATAACTTTAGTTCCATACAGAGTCAGTTAGGAAAATGAGAATAGATATTTGTGTTTTTCGTTTCAAGTTAACTTTTATTTTATTTGATATTATTTTTTCTTGTAATTCGAATAACTAGTTTGCTTTTTTAATTTTCTATTTTTTTTATTTGTGTTTTCTTTAACCTTTTTCTTAGTCTTATTTGTTGGTCTCCGGTGGCTCGTTTGTTACAACACATATTCCTGTCATATTCCACAAATGAATGGGTTGCCTTCTTTGCTTTTTGGCGTCCTGCCTTTGAACAATGGAACCATATTTTAAATTTATTTTATTTAATTTATATTGCCAATGACTTGTGGGAACTTATTACCCTTAACAATTAAAAATTTAACTTTTATGACAAATTGAATTGCAATGAAGCAACATTTTTGCCTTTAGCATTTTTGTACAGAACAAATCACTTCTAAGAAATTCTATTGCTATCTAATAAACAAAAAGTTTCACTTGAAATTCAGATGTTTTTTTATGAAATTTAATTAAAACATTTCTATAAAGATTGCAAATAACTATTGCCACAAAAAAGATTGAGTTTTCAGTACAGGAATCCAAAACCAATACATACGAAATTATTGACACGTCTGACTTGCACATCAATAAATATAAAACTAAACCCCCAGCTTAGTTTCTGCTAACATATAGAACTATTGCACAATATAAATATTTATCCAGGGAGAGCCACACTTATCTACTCAACAGGTTATTTAATATCAGAAATTTTGTTTAATATACGATTTTTATACCCTCCAAAAAAGAATTTGGAGGGTATATTCACTTTGTCATTCCGTTTGTAACGCATCGAAATATCCATCTCAGACCCCATAAAGTATATATATTCTTGATCAGTGATGAAATCTAAGATGAACTGAGCATGTCCGTCCGTCCGTCCGTCTGTGGAAATCACGATTCAGTCCAAACGAAAAGAGCTAGACTCTTGAAATTTGGCATATATATATTTTGAAGCTTAGAGCAAGTTAAGTTCCAAGATGGGCTAAATCGGGCAAGAGGGAAAAAAGTTCCCCTAAGAAGAACTAAACCAACCCAGAAAAAACAACATAATTTTTAAAGTTTTTTGGTTATTTTGTTAAGCAAATGATATATTTTTATGTCAAATACGGTCCAACGCCTTAAACTTGGAGCCATAAAATAAAACAAAAATATTTTTTGACCCCGCCCACTTGAGTGAGCGTTATTATAGGCAAAAATAGCATAAAAATTTAACAAATTGTTTTACTTAAGCCTACATTCCTTAAAAATAAAATTGTTAAGCTTTAATGACGAAGCTGAGACGAAACCTGGTACTACTCTGCCCTACCCCCTCCTTCCCCTTCTCCCCCTAAATGCCCATCCCAAAAAAAAAAAAATTTTTTAAATTTTGTATATAATCATCCCAAGCATTTATCTTTAGAGTTTTATGACTGCCTGTTGCTGCCCTACCCCCTCCTCCCCCTTTGCCCGCTAAATTACCCTATTCAAAATAAATGAAATTTTTTTTTAATTTTGTGTATAATCATCCCAAGCATTTATTTTTGAGTTTTATGTCTACCTGTTTCTGCCCTACCCCTCTCCCCCTTTACTCTATAAATGACCCTATCAAAAAAAGAAATCTTAATTTGGTATATAATTATCCCAAGTATCTATTTTTAGAGTTTCATGACAAAGGTGAAATATTTCCCCCACAGCCCTTGCCAGAGAGACCCCGCCAAAATACACTTTTTATACCCTCCAAAGAGAATTGGACCCTATAAAGTAAATATGTATATTCTTGATTGGTGATGAAGTTTAAAACGGTCTAGCAATGCCCATACTTTCGTCTGTGGAAAACATGATATTGTCTATTTTTAAACCCGCCCCCTTCAGTGGCGTTGACGTACGATATTATATAAAGGAACTCTGGGCCACTAAGTTAAACATGTTAAATTCACTTACTAAATATTCGGAGGGTATTTAAGATTCGACCCGGTCTAATATAACGTTTTTACTTGTTTCTTTCTTTTTTATTTAAATATATAGTCAATGGATAGAATCCTTACAGACTATTAGTATAATATAAAAATAAAAAATAAAAATAAGGTACAAAATTTAAGAATTAAGATAAACAATAATTTTATTTTCCACAGTATTGGAACTTAAAGAATAATTAACGAATTCAGCCAAATAATTATATTCACGACATAACCTCAAAAATGGGTCAGCAAAAGCATAGTTTCATCTACAAAAATTAATAACAAGAAGATTATAATGACGAGTAGTACGGGTAGGAATGTTAAATTGTACAGAATTTATCAGATATTCGGAACAAATGTTACCACTAATAAGGTTTATCATAAAAGTCACATTTAAGATCGTACGACCGCTTTTAAGAGTTGGCAATTTTATTAACCCTTTCGCGGACACACGAAATTTAGAAAATGTTAGCAGAACGGCACATGCATTTATTTAGCGGACGTGATATTTTTCGCCCCCTCACAAAAATTTGCGTTAAGTTAAACAAAAAAATCAAAAATAATCGAATTGGGGCACTAAATTAAATTTGATTGCTTCTGTAGTGGCACACAATTTGCTACTACATATAAAACCAATGTAGTTGACGTCGCCTATATCCGACGTGTTTATATACGATTATTTTTCTATGTCGTCATATACCGACGTGTCCAATTTAAGCCATTCGTAGTGTCGGCTTATCCCGACGTGTCCGCGAATGGGTTAATGCTAGTCTACTAGTGTAGGATGGAAGATTTGTGGAAGAGCTCCATTGAAGGCCACGTAAACAAAACAATAAAAATTGTTATATTAAATTGAATTAAGATTCTTTAGGCTAATTGTTCGAAATTTTAAAAAGACATGATAAATATTCCAAGGCACAAATGCAAGTCAACATCAGTTTTTGTTATTCAACTTACACAGCAAAGCAGAACAGCTGTTTTCGAAAGACGCAACCCTTTCATCATCAGTGCTCAACATATATATGCTCAGCGAGGTTATTGAAGGATTGAAAAATGTTTATATCATCAGCAGACATCAGTACATTGGAGGACTTAATAACGCCAGGAAGATCATTAATGAACAAAGAAAACAAAATTGGATGACTGCCTTGCGGAACACCAGATGAGACATATATACATTTCGATGTGCTATTGTTGAAACGAATAGTTTGCTTTCTACCTATTAAATAAGTTCCAGTTACAGCTTAAACTGTTACAAGTTACACCCAATATATCTAATATATCAAGAAGAAGTTGGTGGTTAACTTTATCAAATGCTTTACTGAAGTCAGTGTAAATAGCATCAGTTTGCTTCTTTTGTGTAAATGCTTGATTAACTGCAGAAGTAAATCGAAGGACATTAGCTGTAGCTGAGCAGCACTTTCTAAAACCATGTTGACAAGGTGAAATTAACGATGCAGCATGATCAGCAACTAGTTTCGCTGTAGAACCGTGTGTTGATGGTTATCAATAGGAATCTATTTAGGACCAATCAGAATGAAGTCTCTATCTCTTCTGGATTTCACATACAGACAGACGGACTTCGTATGTAGCGAATTTTTTTTTTTTATCTTGGACCAGCACTCAGGGGATGACCCCTACATATGCAGTGCATTTCACCCGAATTAGAAAGTAAGGGATAGAAGATGAGAAGATAGAGAACTTTTTGTAGCTACTTCAACCTTTTTTACTTCGCCGGCTAATTTTTGCTACAGGACCAAGGAAGGAGGGTGCTGTTACTCTGCTTTTAGTACATGATAGTGTCAGTCGCTGCCAATTATGTTCAGTGACCAGTGACTATGCCTTCATCATTGAAACAGGCTGGCAACAACTAACACAATCACGCACTAATGCTGGTCAGAAGAATTCAACACAATATTTCATGACTCAGCGCGCGGTTGAACTCAGGAACCTCCGCTTCATAGTCTCGTGTTCTACTACTTCAGCCAACAGCACCCTCAAAGACTTGTAGACGACCGAGAAAGCATTTACCCATAAATTTGGGCATGCAACCAAATCTTGTGGCTTTGTAAAAGTGTAGCTAGGTTGAAAATAGTAGTAAAATCAAACGTATTGAATTGTTTCACTTGTTCGGTACCATTTTAACTTAAGAATTTTTACTTGCTGATGAAGGAGGTCAAAGATGTGACAAAATGCACCACAACATATTTATTGTGTATTAGAAAACTTTATGTTCATTCGCTGAAAATTGTTCGCCATCATGTATCCTAGACCGCCAGTTGTGTTAACAAGAATCGATTACAACAACAGCTGATGCACAATTTACAACAAGAAAACAACTGCGCTGAAGTACATTCCAATGCTTAATAATCTACTTTGCAAATAATATATATTTACATATGTTTCATGGTTTGCGTGTGTGTGTGTGTGTTTGTATTTATGTGGATGCCCCAATGAGGACATCATCCGTTCTATAATTATCGCCAATGTTTTCTACTACAACTTCTATTATAAATACAGCAACTACAACAACTGCTATCACTGTGTGTGTGTGTGTGTGTGTGTGTTTATTCTTAATAGGCAATTAAGTGTACACGCTACAAAAGTAATTGAATTTTGTACATTTTTAATGGCTTAGAAAACACTCTCGACCAGTTACATAGTAAATAACTCTTCCTTATTCGCCGCTCCCAACATCCAGTCACTTGGCACAAACATTAACGAACATAAACAATGAAGAAGGATAAATCAATATTAATATAAGGAAATTGAAGCCTGTAATTATATTTTGATTTTGATAAGAAAATTATATTGTATGCATTTCTTTTATTTCTTTCGTTCTAATTTTCTTGAGATTTTTTCTACTTCTGCCTCTTCTTCTTCTTCTTCAAACATTATCATTGACGGTGTCTTAATGAAGTAAAACGTTTCTGCTTTACTTCGCATTCAGTTTTAATGAGGGCGTTTCGTAGTTAATGTTTTTCCTTCCACTTTTCTGCAGCCATTGCTAAATATGTCTCTGTGTGCGGTGGAAAATATTTAGTAATTGATACGAAAATATTTTGTTTAAAGTTTAAACATATTCATTTCATGTAAATGATTACAAGTTAAACCACAAACTTTATGTTTTAATTAAGGACTATGCGTGTGTTAATTTTGTTTAAAGTAGCAACTGTTTCTTCGTTGCTAAACCGGAAATTAGATATTTCGTAATTAATGATTAAAAGTTTGAAGAAGAAACTCTGTGCTCCCCTATTGAACTGATTTGGCTAATATTAAGTTATTCCATATTTAGTTTAAATGTATACATTTTCCAATAAGAACAATAGGGTGCCATTCTTTTCAGAAATTGTATATTTCTCTGTAATTAATTTATCTTAGGTTATCAGTCGTACCATTGTGTCTTAGAGCCTTTTATAGCAAATAATTGAGTTACCGAGGATGACATGAATGCTTTTATATTAATAAATAAAAGTGTTCTCTATGATACAAAACCGTGTGCGTGAGTTCATTATATTTTCATTATTATTTTAAATTGCCGCTCAGAAAATTGAAAATGTTACAAAAACCATAAGGTTATTAATTTTCCTTCGTTTTGCAAAAATCTAGCTTTCATCGTTTTAGGATCCTGGTGAGCTTTCCTACTATGTGTGAGTGTGTATGTAAATGGCGTTTTTGTAGTGTTTGACAAGCGGCTTGGATCAAAATCAAATAATTTAGATATTTTGGGCGCCATATTGAATTTTTCACAAGCCGCTTGTGTAGTCCATTGTAAACTATTCCTTCTTTTCTTTGCTTAAAAAGCACAGCAAAGAAAATAGTGGCGGCATACACTTCATCTGAAAAATCTATGCTTGTACGCAAGAATGATAAAATAAAGATTACGCCAACAAGCTGAAATAAAAAATACTTTTCTGCGCATGATGGAACTCTGACGTCACTCAACATGTGTTCTGATTGGCTAATTAAATTCAGCTGGAGAATTATTATGTTATTCTAAAAAGAGGACAGCGGGGCAAATTGCGATTTTTCAAATTAAATTTGTTTAATAATAAATAATTTTAAAAAATTATTTGATTTTCCACTTGTTTTTATTTGAAATTGTTAATTTATAGTTATTTTATATAAATATTGAACCCAAGTGCTAATTATTTTTCTTTTTTCCTCATTCAAAACAAATTTTTTGCTTGCAATATATCAGCCATAACTTCCTTTGAGCTCCATTTCTTGGAAAACTATAAAATGACACAGCTTTTTGAAAACAAACAAAATTTTGATAACAATTTTACATTTTAACACAATTATTTCTCACTTGTTTTTTTGCTGTCACTTTGTTTGCAATTGCCCACTGCACATTTCATGCTTGCTCTTCTTGTTCTCTTTTCTCTTTAATTTAGGTTTTTTGTTTACAGTTTATGAGCCTTAAAAATCAAGTTTTAATAAGTTTTGTTGTTTGCTTTTATTGACCTTTTCTTATATATGTATTTTAGAATGATTGAGATTGAGAATATTATTTCAAAACCAATTTATACAGAAAATTTTAATTTTCGATTGTTATTCCTGATGATGTCAACAAATTGTTGACGAAATATCGAATAAAATAGAAAAATTATAACGATTTTTACAAAAACGACCTCGAGCTCAATCATTCTAAAATACATTTAATAAGTTTTTTACACTTTAAGTTATTTAATAATGATTTTAATATATTTATTTTAAAACATAACACAGTTTATTATAATATATAACACAAAACTTGCACTTTCATAAATCCGACTTCATTTGCTTGTTGGAAATCTCTCTGAGTAAATTGTGTGAAGAGTTGCCAAATATAGCATACAATATTAATTTTGTACGAGAAAGTATTAGTTTTGCATATAATAAACATTTGGCAATCTCTTCGAGGGAACCAATACGTCATCAAACGGTAAATCATGCGCAAGGCGTAATCTTTATTTTATCATTCTTGCTTGTACGTGTGTGTTTTGTGTAGTCTGTGTGCATGTGAAGAAACTGTGTTTGTCAAACGGCTTGTATAGTCGAATCGAACAAAACTATTGGCGTTTTAAAGCATTCTATCGACCTAGCATCAATTCTAGTGGTTTCAAAAAAACTAAAAGCAAATTTTTAAATGTGTTTTATAACTTTTAAAAGACTGTACCGATCTATTCCACAAACTAATCGGTTCTAGATATCTAAAAAAACACGTTGGTCGACGCTAATCTGGTCAAAATCGAAACGAAAAAATTCTATATAAGGATGCAAAAAAATACATCAATCACCTCTAATCAGTTGATTCGTCCAAAATTTATAGCAGTTAGAAAATTGAAAACGAAAATTGAAATCGTAAATTGAATATGGAAGTAAGTAATTTACATTAGGCTATAAATAATTTTGTGTTCGAATTTTCGAAATCAATTTGACATTTATATTGTTTGTTTATTTTTTAACATAAGAAAAACTTCAAAAGTTTTGTTCAATGTTAACTTGAAATGGCAAAATAAAGGTTAAAGCTATAAAAATTCAAATTAAAATTAAGTTTTTAGTAATTTATATTCAACAACTAAAAGCAGCGCCATTTTCTTCCTACTTAAAAGTTACCTTCTTGCAATTGCAATTCATCAATAATGGATTCCTCAAGGTTGCATTTGCAAGAAGAGCAGCCGCGCAGAGTTGCATAAAGAAACTTTCGAAATGCTTTGGAGCAAATTTAGTCATTTGAGATAATTTTCTCATAGGAAAAATATACCAGAAATCATGCCGCAAATTACTTAATTTGGGCAAATGAAATGGTTGTCCGAAATCACGTAGATGGAAACGTACTATTAAAGCACAGAACAAATCAACAGACCACATACGACGTGTTGTGGTTCAAAGTTGCAGGGATGGCCTGCAACCGTTTTCCATATTTTTAACTTCCCGCTAAGAAAATTGAAAATTTTCAATAGATCGCGAAATTACTGGTTTTACCCGCTTTAAAAAAATTGACCTTTCACCGTACATATCTGCGTATATTTAAGTCCCGCTTATAAATTTTGAAAGGCTAAACAGAATCGAACAAACTTAGATTTCCTCAATTGGAACGGGTTCGGACCGGTACATTTTGAAAAATGTCAGAAACATTATGAAACAAACATTTTAAACAATTTTTAACGGCTTTGTCGATCGAATCCACAAATTAGTCAGCTCTTGACATTGAAAAATAACGTCGAACGCTACTAACTTGGCCAAAAACCAATACCATGATTATGCATCAGATTACGATGTATAATTCTTCTTGTTTCCACGATTCGAGAGACTAAGTAAAGAACGACATTTTCAAAGTTGTTATACCCTTCACAAAAAAGTGAAAGGGTATATATAGGTTTGTCATTCCGTGTGTAATTTCTTCGATATGCACGTGGGACCCCATAAAGTATATATATTCTGGATCTTTATGAATAGCGGTGACGAATGAGCGATGTCCGTCTGTCCGTCCGTCTGTACGTGAAATCGGTTTTCCCAAGCCCCCAGAAGAGCTAGAGACTTCGTTCTTGGAGCGTTGGATTGGAAATGAAGTTAAACAGGCTGCTATTGAAATTTAGAAAGATCCGAAGAATGGTTCCAGAGCTGGGAAGCTTACACCTATTTCTCGACGCAAAATTTATACCAAAAATCAATTATTTTTTTTAATGTTTGTAAATTAAACCTTCTTCGTGCTTTGGGGAGCTTCAATGGTCTATTAAAAACTAAAAAAATTAAATTTTTTTCCAGGGATGGGAAATTAAAAATTTTTTTTCGGCCTATTCCGTATTTTGTAGTACATGTAGTAACTAAAATTGTTAAAACTTTCAAGTTTTTCTTTAACAAAACCACTTTATACGTCATGCAGATTTGCATTAGCCAAAAAGAAAATCAAAAATTTTAAATTCAAATTTTGGTACCAAGGGTGGGAAATTGAATTTTTTTTAAACATGAAAATAAACAAACAGGCAACTGATGTTGTTTTTTGCTAACTATAACTGTCTTATAATTTAGGAAGAACATAATTGGTATCAAAAATTCAAAAATAAAAAATAAAATTTCGAATCGAGGGATGGACAAGTGCAATATTTTATGGTACATGAAAGTTACCAAAATGGTAAAAAATTTGCAATTTTTCATAAATATAAGTACGTTATACCTCAATAAGCGTTGCACTGATAAAAAAAAAACAAAAAAAAATTAAAATTTCGTTTCCGGGGTTGGAAAAATTACATTTTTTTTTTGGTACATGCAATACTTTGTAGTACATGTTATAACCAAAATGGTTGCAAAATTAGAGTTTTTCTTAAACAAAACTACTTTATACCTCATGAAGATTTGCATTGATAAAGAAAATTTTAAAATATTTAAATTTCGCTTCCAGGGTTGGGAAATTGAAATTCTTTTAACATAAATGTAACCAAAAAGGCAATTGACGTTGTTTTTTACTAATAAAAACTATATTTATAACCTATATGGTTAAATAAAACTATTTCATGCCCCATTAAAAGTTGCATTGGAAAAAAAATTTAAATTTCTTTTCCAGGATTGGGAAATTGATATATTTATTCTGCATAAAAATAACCAAAAAGGCAATTGACGTTGTTTTTTTTTTTTTGCTAATTAAAGCTGTTTTATAATTCAGGAAGAACAAAATTGGTATTAAAATCTTAAAAAATCAAAATTTCGACTCCAGGGTTGGACAAATGATATATTTTATGGTACATGAAAGTGACCAAAAAGTTTAAAAATTTCAATTTTTTTGTCAAGTAAAACTATGTGAATTAAACCTATTAGATATTTCAGAAAAAATTAAACTAGTATCAAAAAATTATAAATTCGTAATATTAAATTTGAATTAAGATTCTATAGGCTAATTGTTCGAAATTTTAATTTAAATCTCAGAAAGACATGAAAAATATTCCAAGGCACAAAGGCAAGTCAACATCAGTTTTATTCAACTTACACAGCAGAGCAGAACAGCTGTTTTCGAAAGACGCAACCCTTTCATCATCAGTGCTCATGTGTATTGTGTTTGTCACCACTTATTAGGTGGCTTAGTTGAATGTGATAACAGTTCCTATTTACACAAATTTTATTGTGAAAAAGAATACGGGAACTGTATCAACCTGATGTTAACATGTTATTGTTATAATACCCGTGTTACCGTTTGATTATTTTTATTCATGTCCCATTTTTCTGAATTTTTTGTTCCATCATACCTAAGTCAAACTTTTTTGGTTTGAATTTTATACTTAAGTACATGTGAACGTTTTTCCAATTTTTATTATTGGGTAGCTCAAGCCATAGCTTAAATTTGTATGTAGTAATAATTTTAACGAACATTTTATATTGCTATATTAAATTTGAATTAAGATTCTATAGGCTAATTGTTCGAAATTTTAATTTAAATCTCAGAAAGACATGAAAAATATTCCAAGGCACAAAGGCAAGTCAACATCAGTTTTATTCAACTTACACAGCAGAGCAGAACAGCTGTTTTCGAAAGACGCAACCCTTTCATCATCAATGCTCATATAATATAATTTTCACAATAAAATTTGTGTAAATAGGAACTGTTATCACATTCAACTAAGCCACCTAATAAGTGGTGACAAACACAATACACATGAGCACTGATGATGAAAGGGTTGCGTCTTTCGAAAACAGCTGTTCTGCTCTGCTGTGTAAGTTGAATAAAACTGATGTTGACTTGCCTTTGTGCCTTGGAATATTTTTCATGTCTTTCTGAGATTTAAATTAAAATTTCGAACAATTAGCCTATAGAATCTTAATTCAAATTTAATATAGCAATATAAAATGTTCGTTAAAATTATTACTACATAATTATAAATTCGGTTCCAGAGTTGGAAAATCGACATTTTCCGATTCATAAAAGCAGCCATTTTATTTGTTATTTTTTGATTTTTATGATGAATTATACCTACTTTATACATCAGAAAGAAGTAAACTGGTATTAAAAACCAACAAAATCTAAAATACGATTCTACGGTTGGACAAATAGAATTTTTTGGGGTACATGAAACGGATTTTTTGTTTTGTTTGTAATTTAAACATTTTTCATATTTTTGAAAGACGTTCATAGGTATTAGATATAAGAAAAGCCAAACATTTAGCTTCCTAGCCGAAAAATTTAAACGTTTTCTTAAATATAAAAGTAACCGATAACATCATTTTGATTTTTTAATTAAACCTACTTTCTGTTTTGGCAAGAAAGAAAGAAACAAGAATTACATCTGTGAAGGGTATTTAAGATTCGGCACAGCCGAATATAGCACTTTTACTTGTTTTTGTTTTAAATGTATTTACTCGATAGAACGATATCGAGTGACATCGTGGGTCAGGCAGTTGATTTTTATGGTATGTAGGCTTAAATTTAACAATTTGTTAAATACGTACACTATTTCTGCATGTAATATGTTGCTTCGGCCGGGGACCGAAAATGGAGATTTCTAATTTTCTTGTTCCAGGTTCAACGCTTTCGATTCTCTTTGACATTAGAATAAATCACTTGCCTAACAAAATTATAAAAAAACGTAAAAAATTATGTTGACTTAGTTCTTCTTAGGGGAACTCTTTTACTCCTGGTCTGATTTTGCCCATTTGCGTACTTGACTTGTGTTATCCTTCAACATGTATTTGTACCAAATTTCAAGGGTCTGGCCATTTTCGCTTGAAAATACATTGTATAATTATAGAATTAACGCAGCGAAATATCCATCTGAGATCCCATAAAGTATACATATTATTGATCAGTGATGGAATCTAAGACAAACTGAACATGTCCGTCCGTCCGTTCGTCTGTGAAAATCACGATTCAACCCAATCGAAAAGAGCTAGACTCTTGATATCTGGTAAAAATATATTTTGAAGGATAACACAGGTCAAGTTCAATGGGCTCGATAGGGGTAGAGGGAAAAAAGTTTCCCTAAGAAGAACTAAACCAACCTCTAAAAAACAACATAATTTTTTAAATTGCCCCGCGCCCTTAGTTAGCGTTTTTATATGCAAATGTAAAAAATTAACAGATTGTATTACTTAAGTCTACATTCCTTAAAAATAAAATTTTTAATCTTTTAAGACGTAACCTTATCCTCCTCTGCCCTACCACCCTACTTCCCCTTTGACCCCCAAATTACAATATAACATACAAAAAATTTTTTACACTTAATCAATCCAAAAATTTATTTTTAGTGTTTTATGGCAAAGGTGAAATGTCTCCCAACGGCCCCTCCCGGAGTGACCCCTACAAAATAGAGTTTTATTTACTATATATTTGGAATACCCTCCTAGTAAAGAGAACATTCTTACTTGTTTAGTTTAAATTTAGAAAAATAATGGTTATTTGCGATCCCTGGCTGAGACAAAAAGAGAAAATGCGACAACCGTTTTAGTATTGATACAGTTCTCGTATACAATTTCATAACGTAATTTGTACGTTGAATAATTAAATTGATGCCTCCTTTCCCTTGTATCTTGGAATATTTGCCATGACTTTTTGAATTTTAACACCTTACGAAAACTAGGCTTTCAACCTTAATTGACTTCAATAAACATAGAATATTGAATTATACCTTTTTCAAAGAAGGCAACAATATAACTTATTACCAAATTCTAGAACAATAAAGCAATTTTATATGCAAACACACCTCGAGAATCCATCAACAACAAAGAAAAGCTTCAACTTAATTTATAAAATGATTTACCTTCTTGCAAACCAAATATGTGTGCCAAATGAACTCTCAATTAACCCACTAGCAGGGAAGATACATGCGGCTTCTTTTTCTTTCTTTCTATTCCCAGTTAAGTGCAAGTACACATTTAAATGTAATAAATGCCTTGTCATAATAGAACTCTAAATAAACTTGTTCCAATTTATATTTAAGAAGGTGCTCTAACAACAGCATTCGTGTCAAATACATCTGGAACAGTTTTCCAGCTATTCGGGTTCAGCTCTTTTTTTCTTTATGTTATCTATATGACTCACTTTTGGAAAAGCAAAAAAAAAATACTTTAGCTTTTTGCTTTCTTGGCATATAGCCGAAACTGCTCTATTTAGAAAGCAAATTTAACGTGTGACAACAGAAAACAGATTAAAAACTTAAGTCGGAGGGAATATACGATATATAATATAAAGAACACCACGACGATTTTCGCTCAACAGCACGATTTCGTTGGTAATAATAAAAGCTTCTATTGCAAAGAAAATATTTAAAAAATTATACTTAAAAAACTAAAAATATATAAAACCAAAAAATTCTTTATACGGTGTTCAGACGAACACTTTATTAATTGAGCAATTAATGCCATTATTGAACTCAATTAGCACTTAATTTCTATAAAATTGAGTAAAACTGCAAACAAGCACTGCTAAAAAGTGCGCTTTGTGGGCAAAAAACAACTCACTGAACAAAGTTAGTTGAGTCTAAGCACCTCAATTCCGAAAAAAGTAAAAAACAAAGATCCCAGATTTGAGTTTGTGTTCCTTCTGTATATGACAAACTTTTATTTTTAGTTGTCATACGTTAAATGAATTGGTTGGTCAAATCTGTTTTGACATTTGTGAGCTAGACAGATGTAGAATACAAGTGAACAAGTCATGGAGCGATACACTCCCCAAGAACGCGAAATAATCGCGTATATTTTTTTGCGTAACAATTCGTCTTCTGGTGTTGCCGCAGCGCGAATTCCATCGCATATTTCCCGTTCCGGAAACGACAGTGCAAACACTGCGCCGTTCGGCTACCAAGCTTGAAAATTATGGGACCACGCGAGATGGTGGCAAGAGTGGCCGCGGATGTCGAGCTGTCGCCAGAAATATCGACCAGGCGGCCTGACTCGCAATTAGCCATCAGCCGGTCGTCCCTAAGGCGAATTTTGGTCAAAGACCTGCGCATATTTCCATACAAACGGGAAGATCGCCCGATTTAACCGTTCCAGACTTTTTAGTGGGGGGAGCCCGTGTTTACGTGAACAATGCTGAGACCCTGGAAATCCTCAAGGACAACATGCGACACGAGTGCGAGAATCTGTCGCCCGAAGTTCTCGCCGAAGTGATGAAAAATGCCATAAAATGAGCCCGTATTGCAATCAATTGTGACGGCGCCCATTTGGCCGATATCATCTTCTCGACTTGACCAATAAAATTGTAAAGGTTCAAATAAACATAATCAAAAAACAGAATCGAAGTTTTTCATTTAGAAAAAAAGGGGAGCCAAACAACATCGGATGACTTGTTTTGGCCCACCTTGTACATGTCTGAACACCTTATTATATTCTTCATGTCCTAACAACACGATCTCCTCCATTCACAGTTCCGGCGTAATGGATTTCATCACGAGGGTTCAAACCGGGTCATGTCATAAAAACCCCTATACTAACAACAGAGCCCCAATTTTTTAAATAAATGGAATTTTTTAAAAACGCAAAACATTCAGAAAAATTGGACATGAAGAAAAATAATCAAACGGTAACACGGGTATTATAACAATAACTTGTTAACATCAGGTTGATGCAGTTCTCGTATCCTTTTTCACAATAAAATTTGTGTAAATAGGAACTGTTATCACATTCAACTAAGCCACCTAATAAGTGGTGATAAACACAATACATATGAGCACTGATGATGAAAGGGTTGCGTCTTTCGAAAACAGCTGTTCTGCTCTGCTGTGTAAGTTAAATAACAAAAACTGATGTTGACTTGCCTTTGTGCCTTGGAATATTTACCATGTCTTTCTGAGATTTAAATTAAAATTTTGAACAATTACCTATAGAATCTTAATTCAATTTAATATAGTTTAACGAAATCTGAAACTGTGATCTTTCCAGCAAACTGCGATTTTTATTATTCTTTTTTTAAGAACACACATTTTAAGCAAAACTAGTCTGTTACGTCAAAATTTTTTATAAAAACTTAATAATAGCGGCAAAAATCTGTTTTCAGATAAACTAAACCTAGTTTAACTGAGATCCCAAAAATCTGGCCTTAATGTATATATTTTAATCGCTTAAGTTTATCTCATTCATTAAAATATATTCTATATTTTTCTCAATACCGGTCCTCCCGCCCTTGGGAGTTAAAAACTTCTGAGCTTTACATATTGTTATCCTTTTCAGTTTCTAGAGAATACTTGCAAACATAAGCGTTGATGTACAATGCACAACTTCTGTGAGGTATACTTCCCTACTTAAACATATTACAAAGTTAATATTTCTTCCATTAGAAACATAGTTAGATTACAGTGGGATGGATGTTGTTTTAGTTGTTGTAACTGCTCTAAAACGTTTTCAATATATTTTGCTCTTCATTTCATTTTATTGTGTTTCTGCTTTCTCTCTTGTTGCTATAGCCATATCCTGTCGTCTTAGTGGCGCCATAATGCAATTTCAATGACGCATAATACAGTAAACAAAAAGTTCTTTATTTGTTCCTCTTTTGCCCCCTTCTTACGCTTTTTTTTACTCTAATTCACTTGTTCTTGTTCTTGTTCTTGTTTTTTTTTGCTATTTTTATAGCGTTAAATAACTAAATTGAAAGAAAATTATGCGACAAAATTGTAACAACACAGCATGTGGTAAATAATGTGACCATATTAAGTAGAAAATAAATTCATACACACACACACATCCTTAATGGTAAAGTTTTCATAGTAACAATTATGAGATATATGTATTTGCATACAAGTGGAAAGTAACGGCAAGATTGTATTATAATGCGAGTGTGTTGAAATTATTTATGGAAATGGGAAAAATTATGATGCAGAAAAGGAGGTCCGAATCCTTGCACACGCAATTGAAGAAAATTGCTAAAAGTTTCAGCTTTTCAAAAGTATCTGAAGTATTTTTTGTACATTTTTCGAGTTTTGAAGTTTTTAGCGGTTTCCAATTTTTAAAAGGGCTTCTGGGAAAAAATATGGAAAACTGTGGACCTTAAACTCCATCACTGAAACTTCCCGCTAATTTTAACCGCTGAAAATTTTATTATTTTAATGTAAATATTTTTAATATTTTTATAACAGCTTTCGAAAACAGCTGTTCAGCCGATACCTGCGTTGATGTAGTTCTTCGAGTCCTATCAAAGAATCGAGAACACTTATTGATCACATATATAATTTCGGATTGTTTTATAAAATTCACTTCGTTCTCACTAACGCGTGTACCAACTTTGAACCGGTTGGTAGCGCTCCACGTGGTTTTTGATTGTCAAGGGCTGATTAGTTTTTGGAATCGATCGGATGTTTAAAAGTTATTCTAAAAAACACTTTTGGAAAATGAATTTTTTTTCAGTTTTTTTTGATATTTGCGAACATTTGCCGGTCCGAGCCGGTTTCAATTGAAGGAATCCTTTGAAACCCAAGTAGGTTGGTTGGGTTTGGTTCCGCTGTTCAAAAGTTATAAGAGGATTACATACTTACACACACATACATACAGACGGTGATGGCTTCTCAGGAGTAGTCAGAAAATCTTACGAGGAACTCAAAACGTCGAGATCTGGTTAAAACGAGGTAAAACCAGTAATTTCCTAATTTTTTGAACATTTTTAATTTTCTTAGCGGGAAGTTAAAAATGATGTGGTCCAAAGACCGGCACTGTCACTCCTTAAATTGTTGCCATATTTTTCCCATATTTAGTATTAAATGTGCGCTCCTACGATTCAAGAAACAGTTTAGAAACAATTTAGAGACAATTTAATATGGTACGATTATAGAGATATGTAAACTATTATGAATATCCGCATGGAATTTCCACCTTTCCCATTTTACTTTTCGCGGGAAAAAGTCGTTCTATTCTAATAAAGCGGGAAATAATCAATTGGTGAATATCAGAGACAATTGATTTGTTTTTGACAACTTAATTTGAAATTTTGATCTAGGCTGTTCAAGCAATTTTTATACCCTTCACAAAAAAGTGAAAGGGTATATCTAGGTTTGCCATTCCGTGTGTAATTTCTTCGATATCAATATGGGACCATATAAAGTTTATATATTATGGATCCTTATGAATAGCGATGACGATTGAGCAATGTCTGTCTGTCCGTCTGTCTGTACGTTTTTCCCAAGCCCCAAAAAGAGCTAGAGACTTCGTTCTTGGACCGTTGGATTGGAAATGAACTTAAATAGAGTGGTATTGACATTTAGAAAAATCCGAAATACGGTTCCAGAGCTGGAAAGCTTACATCTATTTCTCGACACAAAATTAATACCAAAAACCAATTTGTTTTCATTGTTTGTAAATTAGACATATTTCATGCTTTGGTCTAATAAAAACTAAAAAGAAAATTCCAGGAATGGGAATGTAAAAATTTTTTTTTGGCACATTCAGTATTTTGTGGTACATGTAATAACTGAAATTGTTAAAAATTTTAAGTTTTTCTTAAATAAAACCTCATTATACATCATGAAGATTTGCATTGGTCAAAAAAAAAATTTAATTAAAATTTTGCTTCCAGGATTGGGAAATTGAAATTTTTTTATACAAAAGAGGCAATTGACTGTTTTTTTTTGTTAACTAAAACTGCATTATGAGTTGGGAAGAACAAAATTGGTTTCAAAAATTCAAATAAAACTCAAAAAATTTCCAATTCAGGGTTGGACAAGTGCAATATTTTATAGTACATGAAAGTGACCAAAATGGTTAAAGATTTTAAATTAAAAAAAAAATACGTTATACCTCATGAAGCGAAGCACTGATAAAAAAAACAAAATATTAAACTTTCACATCCAGGATTGCGAAAATTAAAGTTTTTTTGGTACATGAAATATATTGTAGTACATGTAATAACCAAAATGGTTACAAAACAAAACTACTTCGTACGTCATAAAGATTTGCAAAAAATAAATTTAATAAATTAAAATGTCGCTTACAGGGTATTTTATACATAAAAGTAACAAAAAAGCCAATTGACGTTGTTTTTTTTTGCTAACTAAAACTATTTTATATTTTAGAACGAACGAAATTGGTATCAAAAATTAAAAATAAAATCAAAATTTCCAATTCAGGGTTGGACAAGTGCAATATTTTATTGTTCATGAAGGTGACCAATATGGTTCAAAATTATAAATTTTTCCTAAATAACACTACTTTATACCTCATGAAGCATTGGGAAAAAACCAAAAAAAAAAAATAAATTAAATTTCTCTTCCAAAGTTGGGATATTGAAAGTTTTTTTGTACATTTAAAATATTATAGTACATGAAAGTGACCAAAATGGTTGCAAATTTTAAGTTTTTCTTAAACAAAACGACTTTATACCTAATGAAAACTAGCATTGCTAAAAAATATTAAAATTTAGTTTCCAGGGGTGGGAAATTTACATTTTTTATACATAAAAGTAAATAAAAAGGCAATTAACGTCGGTTTTTTACTAATTAAAACTATTTTTTAATTCAGTAGAAATAAAGTTGGTATCAAAAATTAAAAAAATCAAAATTTAGATTCCAGAGGTGGATAACTGCAATATTTTGCAGTACATGAAAGTGACCAAAACGTTTAAAAATATTAAGTTTTTCTTAAATAAAACTATTTCATGCCTCATTAAGAGTTGCATTGGTAAACAAATTTAAATTTCGTTTCCAGGGTTGGGAAATTGAAATATTTTTTATGTATGAAAGTAACCAAAAAGGCAATTGACGTTGTGGTTTTTTAAAACTATTTTGTAATTCAGGAAGAATAAAATTTTAAAAAATCAAAGTTTCGACTCCAGTGTGGGACAAATGAAATATATTATGGGACATGACAGTGACCAAACAGTTTAAAAATTTTAATTTGTTTGTCAATTAAAACTATGTTACATCTTTTAATTAAACCTACTTCCTGTTTTAGCAAGAAAGAAATAAGAATTACATCTGTGAAGGGTATTTAAGACTCGGTACAGCCGAATATAGCAATTGTACTTGTTTTGTATATAATTATCCCAAGCATTTATTTTTAGAGTTTTATGACAAAGCTGAAATGTTTCCCCCACAGCCTTTGCCAGAGCGACGCCGCCAAAATACAGTTTTAATACCCTCCAAAGAGAGAACCCCATAAAGTGTATATATTCTTGATCAGTGATGAAGTCTAAGACGGTCTAGCAATGCCCATACGTTCGTCTGTGGGGAACACGATATTGTCTATTTTTGAACCTCCGCTTCCTTTAGTGGGCGTTGACGTATTATATTATGTAAAGGAGCTCTGTCCCACCAAGTTAAACATTTTAAATTTACTTACTAAATATTTGGAGGGTATTTAAGATTCGACCCGTTTTTCAAGTTTGGAAACAGGGAAAAGTCACTAGGCGATAAATCTGGACTGTAAGGTGGATGAGCAACCAATTCGAAGTGTATTTCACGTAGTTTTAGCATCGTATCTAATGCTGTGTGAACCGGTGCGTTGTCTTGAAGAAAGAGCACTTTATTCTTCTTTAAAAGTGGTCGGTTTTTCATGATTGCATCAATCAATTGATCCAATAATGCACGATAATACTTTCCTGTGATTGTGGATCCTTTTCAAGATAATCGATGAGCAATATTCCGTGTGCATCCCAAAATACAGTCGCCATTACCTTGCCAGCCGATTTCACTGTCTTCGCCTTCTTCGGCGCATTTCCACCAATTTCCACCTGTTGTTTCGATTAATTTTTGGTTTCAGGTGTGTAGTGGTGGACCCACGTTTCATCAGCAGTTATTAATCGACGCCAAAAATCAACAGGATTACGCTTTATCATGTCCAAACACCGCTGTGAAGTGATCTGTCGAACTCGTTTTTGTTCGACACTGAGCAAACGCGGCACCCATCTTGCCGATAGCTTTTTCATATGAAAATGTTCATGCAATATGTTGAACACACGTTCATATGTTGAACACACGTTTATCATTTCAGCAATCTCACGTAACTTGGCGATCATTCATAACGATCAGGGCTGCCAGAAATTTTTCGTGAAAAATCAGCAAATTTCCCAAAAAAAATCGGCATTATCGGCACTTTCATTTCTTAAAATCCGCAAAAAATCGGCATTAATTAAAAAACTTATTTTGACATATAAACAAAAACAATTCAATATAATTTATTAAATATTATACATAAAACAGCATGTATAGATCAATAAATTTGCACCTCACAAGTTTTGAAATTATTTTGGGGTTTCGTTTAATCTCCCAATTGGCAATTTAAAAGAAAGGATTTATTATTTTATTCATTTAAAATGACTTTTACTTAAAAAAAAATACATAAGATCAACTTGCTTTTTATAAAACAGTATAAAATAATTAAAAAAGATGTGTGGTGTCGTGGGACACCGGATAGGAACGCAGTTCCTTATTATAAAAATATTAATTTTAAGTTCTATTCGAGGTATAAAGAAAATAATTATTCGGGTATACATTTTTTATTAGGATTTTTCTTTTCGCCGATCAACGAAAATACAGAATCAGTTTTGTTCCCAAACGAAATTGAATTCTGTCACGGCCCGGCTGCGTATGATTAATATTTGTTTGTATGGAATTGTATTACTCATACGTCTTAAACATTGAGTTAGAAACAAAATATCTTACGTTACGGACGTTTCTTCCCGGTTAGGGTACCCCTCCGCTACGTCTCATAAGGAACTTCGTTCCAATTAAAATATATACGTCTTTTCCAATAGTATTTCAAAATTTTGCTATTATATTTCAGAATTTCCTAAAAATTAACTCTACTCGTAGGTTCTAAAATAGGAGTTACAATATACATACAATTAAAAATTTAGAATATTATCTATCCTAAAATTTTTGAACAAAATTCGTAAATATAATACAAAAATTAGAAATAATGTGGTTTTCATAAATCAATCATATATATTAGATTTTGACATTTTTATTAAATCGTTATTTATTTCGCAATTAGAGTTTTTCATTTTCAAATAATCTTTAGAATAAAGAATTCCTTCTTTTAAAGTTTTATTTTCTAAGGAACATCGGAATTTCGTGCACAGCTACAACAAGGCAATTGAATTGTTATTAAAAGAAGAATTATATAATAAAAGATGTTCCACACTATTAATAAAAAATCGGCATTTTTTAGGGGTAAAATCGGCAAATCGGCATATTGAAATTTTTGGAGTAAAAAATCGTCAAAATGCTGATAAATCTGGCAGCCCTGATAACGATATCGAGGTTTTTCTTGATATTTTCTTCAGTAACCACCTCTTTTGGCCTTTCTGTTGGTGGTATTGTTGCAGTGCTTCTTCGGACGCGTTTAAATTCAGCAATCCAATATTTTACCATGTAATCTGACGGAGCAGACTCACCGTAATGTTTATCGAGCTTTTCTTTTGCCTCCTTCGCCGTTTTCCCTTTCAAATAATAGCGTTTAACCGCTGCACAAAATTCACTTTTTCCCATTTTTTCAAGAAACACAAAAGTTGCTTACTTCAAACGACTCCAACAAATAAACTAATCAATGAATTTGGGTGAAATTTTAACAGCTGACGTTTGACAGATGACGTTTTCTAAAAAAAATTTTATGTGTTTATGCTGCCATCTACCGCTAGGTAGCTTCAATATCGTAAATAACACAATTTTGTTTCTTTGGTAAGTAAACCTTTCTTTGGTAAGTAAACCTATTGTCTATTTTAGAAATAAATAAATTAATAGTGAAAATCAAAAAGATTATAAAGATGAGTTCAGGCTTGGAATGAATGGATGCATGTACGTCAGACGTACATCAGTAAAGGGTATCTAATATTCGCCACAGCCGAACACACTTTTACTTGTTTGAAATCAAATTTTTCTTAGTTACCCTGAAGATATTTGAAATTAAAACAAAAGAAAGTTGCTGAAAAGATTTTAAAATTTTGGAGATTATTTAATTTTCTTGAGTAATGAATCAGCCTGGCTGAGCATTAATTGGTCTAAGTTTTTACCAAAAAAATATTTGTCCAATTTTTTAGAGGTTTTAAGTAATTCATTGTGCTCTCCTCTACTGTGCGACATCCTGACGAACCGGAGTCTTAGAGCACAAATATTGCAGAGTTTAAAAACTTTTTGCATTAATTTGAATATGTTTTTAAACACGCTCTCTTCCTTTGCTGCCCATGTTGTTTGCTTTGTTTTTAATTGCCTTCTATTTTTATGATTTCACATATAAAACATTCTAATAAACAATCTCAATTAGATAATTGTTCCAAATTATTCCAGCAGAATATAATAAAAAAAAACAAATAAAAAAAAATAATAAGAAAAATATTGTGGCTTTAATGGGAAATTGTCTTTATTTTATTTCTTTAATTTGCAAAAAGCTTTTGGTGGTAATTTTATTAATTGCAATAGATTCGAATGTGGGCATAAACAATAAAATGCGTATTTCTTAGCAGAACTAGTTGGCATTAAACGGAAATACAAACAGCACAGAGACAAGACTTCATACTGTTGGTACTGCCATTAGAAGCTTTTAGTTCTTTCATTTGGGTCACATGTGGGTGATACGGGTACACTGGGCCCTCTAGATTATTTATAGAATTTAACATTCAAATCTTTTGCAAATGTTCTGCATGTAGTAAAAAGCAAGGATAGGCAATCTTGTTCATATCTGCAATGCTGCCAGCCTCTTCAAATTTACTTTGACGAAATTTTTATGACGAAAATAATCAAATCGTAGTGCTTGAAAAGTGAGTTTTATTTATACGCGTTCCTCCATTATGAAACGACCCCTATTCGTATATGGCCTATTTTTATTTATTAAGATCCTGCATAACCAGACAAACCCTTTTAATTTCGAAGCAAAAATGTGCAACTCAAAAGCAGCCGAAAATATTAAAATCATAAATAAATCTACTATGGAATTATTATTAACCCTTTCATACCGACCCAATTATTACCAAAAAGGTAAATTTTTTCAAATAACTATTAAAAGCCAACTATCGTATAAGTTTTACAGAAAATACATGCAAAAAGGTTTATCCACGCACTGCGTGGGAAATTCAAAAGAATACTGAGTTGTAAAACAGATCCCATATTTAGTTTTAAACTAAGTCCCAACAGAATAAATTCCAAATGTTATATTATTATTATTAAAAACGTTCCCATTGACTGTTACGCTGTTCCGTCCGCTAGTTTAAAATTATAATTATTCTTTATTCTTATTTTTACAATATTGACAGTGTCTTTAAAAATGGGTGATTTTTATGAGCTTTCGGAATTGGTTAAAAGCAAGTAAGAAAATTATATTTGACCAGGTCGAGTCTTAAATACCCCCAAAATATTTTTAGTAAATAAATCAAAAATATTTAACCTGCTGTGACAAAATTTATTTAAGACATTTCTGTGTCCAGTTTTGAAACTATATTTTGACAGAGTCACTTCTAGAAGGGCTGTGAGGCAGGCATCTCACTTTTGTCGTAATATATCTTCTCAGCTTCCGCCAAAAAAACTAAAACACATTTCAGACTCGTTTTATATTTTATAAACATGGTGGTAACAATTTTATTTTTAGGGAATGTATGCTGGAGTAATAGAATTTGTTATATTTTTACACTATTTTTGCATATAATATCTTATGTCAACGCCCACTAAAGGAGGCATATGTAGGGGTCATCCCCTGAGTGGTGGTCCAAGATAAAAAGAAAAAAAACTTTAAAAATAATATTTTTTAGAACTTGGTTTACTCCTTCCTTGGCGAAGTTTTTCCCTCTGGCCCGATTCAACCTATTTACGAAAAAATGAATTTTCTAATTGTCATTTGCTTAATAAAATTACAAAGGGTGTCGTTGGCTAAACAAAAGTCTATGAAGCGGAATGTCCTGAGTTCAACCCTGCGCTGAGTCATGAAATATTGTGTTGCATTCTTCTGATCAGCATTAGTGCATGATTATGTTAGTTGATGTCTGCCTGTTTCAGTGATGAAGGCATAGCACTGGTCACTTAAACGTAATTGGCACCGACTGACACTATCATGTTCTAAAACAAACAGAGTAACAGGTCTCTCCTTCGTCGGTCCTGTAGCAAAAAATTAGCCGGCGAAGTAAAAAGGTTGAAAAAGCTACAAAAAGTTCTCTACCTTCTCATCTTTCTTCATCTGTCCCTTCAATACATCCTTTCAGGCGCACTGCACTGCATATGTAGAGTCCATCCCCTGAGTCCTGGTCCTAGATAAAAAAACCATTAAAAATTATGTTCCTAGGCGAAGATTTTCCCTCTGGCCTGATTCAACCCATTTACGAACTTCAAGGGAAAATTGCAAGGCTCTGACTCTTTTCGTTCGAACTAAATCGTGATTACCACAGACGGATCGTCTTAGATTTCATCACTGGTCAAGAATATATAAAATTTAAGGGGATCTTATAGAGATTACACACGGAGTGACGTAAAGTGCATTACAAGCGGTTGTCAAAGTATGTAGAAAAACACTTAAATTTTAAGGAAATCTTTATTTGAGTATATAAAACGATCTATATAGTTAGTATGCCTCAAATGGTTGATACGCTGGGTCGGATTTTTGCATAATCTCTCCAACATGTCGGCTGGGATCTCACTAATAAGTTTTTCAATTGAGGCTCCCAGTGTTCATCCGTTGTAATCGTCGCACCTTAGCGACAGTTATTCACAGTTACGTTCGTGCCTTCGTCTGTAAAAAAGATGCCACCGACCTCTAATCCATACCAAACAGTGTATTCTTGGCATTTGTTACAATACTTCTGGCTGCTCTTAACACTAAAGCTGAGTCATGAGATATTGTGTTGAATTCTTCTAAACAGCATTGCGGAGGACATCCCTTAGGAGCTCTTCTGCTTAAGGGCATCACAAAGGGACCGAATTGACGGACCCAAGTGGATTGTCCCGCCAGGGACAACGGCCCTCTAACCTAACCTAACCTTCTGCTTCTGTTAGTTGTTGCCAGCCTGTTTCAATGATGAAGACATAGTCACTGGTCAATGAACATAATTGGCAGCGACTGACAATATAATGTACTAAAAGCAGAGTAACAGCACCCACCTTCGTCGGCCCTGTAGCAAAAATTAGCCGGCGAAGTAAAAAAGGGTGAAATAGCTAAAAAAAACAACTGTCTATCTTCTCATCTGTCCTAGTCTGTCGCCTCAATACTATCCCCTCGTTTTCAGTTCCGGCGCAATGCGTTGCATGTATAGGGGTCAGCCCCTGAGTGCTGGTCCAAGATAAAAATAAATAAAAGAAAATAAAAATACTTGAATTTTGCTTGTTCACGTATCGATTTCAAACAGAAATGAGCACGATACACTTTCTTAGTCGATCGTGAATTCTGACAATAAAATTTAGTGTTTTGCACTCATTCTTTGTTCGCAAGTCGATTCATGGTTGAATCAAAGACCAAACTGAACATGTTACACGAAAACAGCTGAGGTGCCACAACCAGTGTTGCCAAAAGGAACGTTGCTGAAATACACCCTTTATATGCCTACAACTATATTAATTCACTTCGAAAGTCATCTGCATATTCCTCGTATACAACATACATTAAAGTCCTTCTTTATTAAAAAATAAAATTTTTACTATTAAATCGTGTAAATTTGCAATTTGAAAGTCTTTTGGCGTAAATTTGCATTTAAAAGATATTGGCAATTTGCTCTTGTCACTGTAGCAAGATAATTATATGTTTTACACTAAACGAAGCATGAACATATTAAAACGTATTTATTTATTTATTTTCTTTTGCAGAAGAGTAATAAAAATTTTAAATGGAAATAAAATAATTATAATTGTTTTGTTGACGTTAGCGTTTCTCGAAAACAATCTAAAAAATCAACTACATTTCGCATGCATTTAAGGGAGATCAGTGTTTTCAATAGATTTTAACTAAAATTTGTACACAATAGGAAAAAACTTAATAAATAGTTGTATAACTCGACAATGTTTTTATGCTTAATTATGCAATTTACATAAAATACAACGTCGTATTCTATAGTTTATGCCCAGCATCTGACCTTTGCTCGTCATACCATACTTTTTTGTGTGCCTGCCCTAAGGACTGCCAACGAAATAGCAATTTTATATAGCACTTGAACATTAAATTCAATTTGGCGCAAAGTGTTTAATGAACTTTGAAACATGGTTGTCGACATGGACATCATTATAAGAAGCAAAAAAAAAAAAAAACACTCACAAACAACAAATACGTACAATTAAACGATAAAAGTGCAAATTGAAAAAAGCAACTGCTCAGTACACAAAAGAAGCGTGTAACAATCAGTATCACTAACATTTGTGCTAAACAGAAACGAGCTCCACTACAGATCCTGCAACAGTTACATTCATACAAAATAGTTGAATCCTTGTTATAATTAAACAAAATAAAAAACGTAAGAAGAACAAAAAGAAATGTCCCCCTGCCAACAATAAAGCGAAAGCAAGAAAAGTTGCAAGCAAATTTGCATCGGGGCAGATGGAGCATGCATCAAATGCAAAAACATTTTGCAGATAAATTTTTCATTTAGTTTTATGATAAACTTAACTGAACAAGACATCGAGGATAAAAGAAAAACAATAAAATTTAACACAAAAAGCATCTGTCGGGTAGAGATGCAGCGCATCCAAATATGGTTTCTATACAATAAAATGTACTTTTTGACACGCTGCGTACTAAATTGAATTATTAGGTGTGCTTAAAAAAAATGGGGAGTATTTTTACGATGAATCACTTGGGTGTATTGAGGCAGTGTTTTCGGGCTAATCCCCAGCCAGAAGAGATTTCAGGCATGTTCTGAAACACTGATCTCATACAATTGTTTTCAAACCACAAACAAAGTTGTTCTGTGGAATTACAATTTTTTTTTAAATCGGGCCAGCGCGCAGGGGATGCAGCGGTCATCCCCTGCAGTGCATTGCACCGCAACTAAGGAGTAGATATTATTGAGGGTACAGATAAATGTAGATGAGCAAATAGAGAATTTCTTGTAGCAATTTCAACCTTTCACTTCGCCGACTAATTTTTGGCTGCAGGGAAGGCGAAGGAGAGTGCTGCTACTCTGCTCTTTAGTACATGATAGTGTCAGTGGCTGCCAATTATGTCCACTGACCATTGCTCTGCCTTCATCTCTGAAGCAGACTGACAACAACTAACACAACCATGCACTTGTGCTGATCAAAAGAATTCCACACAATATTAATGACTGAGCGCGAGGTCAAAATCTGGACCTTCCGCTTTATAGTCTCGTGTAAACTACTTCACCCAATAGCACACATAAAATTAATTTATTGATACAATTGATTTATTGATACCATCTGATCACCAAGAATTCCAAATCACTCGACTGATGTTTTGGCTGCATGAGAAACATCGATATCGATATTTTTGGTTTGGCAGCTGGGAATGTCAAACTGTATTTATATATTTTTTTATCTTGGACCAGCACTCAGGGGATGACCCCTATACGTATATGCAATACATTGCGCCGGAACTGAAAACGAGGGGATAGTATTGAGGCGACAGACTAGGAAAGATGAGAAGACAGACAGTTTCTTTGTAGCTATTTCAACCTTTACTTCGCCGGCTAATTTTTGCTACAGGGCCGACGAAGGTGGGTGCTGTTAGTCTGTTTTTAGTACATGATAGTGTCAGTCGCTGCCAATTATGTTCAGTGACCAGTGACTATGCCTTCATCATTGAAACAGGCTGGCAACCACTAACACAACCACGCACTAATGCTGATCAGAGGAATTCAACACAATATTTCATGACTCAGAGCGGGCTCGAACTCAGAACCCTCCGCTTCATAGTCTCGTGTTCTACTACTTCAGCCAACAGCACCCACAATGTCTGTTTTGATCGGGGTGTCGTAATATATCCTTCATCAAAAATGGTGAAAAAGTATAATAGGTTTGTCATTCCGTCTGTAGTTTCCACAATATTAATATGCGACCTTATGAATAGGGAAGTCGAAGAAGCCATGCTCGTCTGTCAATCTATATGTCTGTCCGTATGTGATATATGTTCTCCGAAAAAAAAGTTGCAGACTTCGGTTTTGCATTGATGTACTAGAAATAGTCCTGAAAAGATTTCCAGGGCTGGTAATTTTAAACATATATTTGGTTTCTAAAAATAACAAAGTAAAACTAATTTTTGTTGGTTAAAGCTATTTTATAGTTTAACAAAAATTTAAATGGTATTGAAAATCAAGGTTGGAAAATTTTTTAGTAAAAAAATAATATTTTATGATTTTGAAGAAACATTGATATTAGAAATCAGAAAAGCAAAAAAAAAACGACTCCAGAGCTGGAAAATTTAATTTTTATTTTGGAATGTTAAAGTAACTATATAAAACTATTTTTTTTCGTAATTTAAACATATTTTATATTTTAGAAAGAAATATAGTGGTAATGAAAATTTGAGAGATAAAAAAATGGTCCCAGGGTTGGAATGAGTGTGTATATGCATTCCAGAAGTATATCGCTAAAGGGTTTATAAGATTATGTACAAACAAATGCATCAGTTGTATGTCTTTTCCTTCATAATAATTTACCAAGTGTTAAAATAGAGGCGAAGATGGTTGAAGCAAGTTTGCTATGTATGTTTAAGATATATTCTCGCCGTAATTATACGTAGAACATTAACAGGTATAATCGGCATAAGCTTAAATTAAATTAAATTGTAAACGTAGTAACAAGATACAACCGTGGGCAGCAATTGCTAATAAACGCTGGCTTTTTAACAACTTTCATTTTGGCAACACTGTTTGTGCCAGCTCAGCTGTTTTCGTATAACATGTTTAGTCTGGTCTTTAGTTCAACCTTGAATCGACTTACAAAAGCGAAGAATGGTTGCAAATCACTGAATTTTATTATCAAAATTCATGTTCGACTAAGAAAGTGCATCGTTCTCATTTCTGGTTGAATGGATGCGTGAATAAGTAAAATTCCCGTATTTGGTGTGAAGAGCAGTCAGAAGCATTGCAAGAACTGCCAATTTGGAGTGGATTATTTACCGCTGGCAGCATTTTTTAAAGATGACGATCGCTATCGTCCGAAGCTTCAAAATTTGTTTGCCCGAAACGGAAGAGGTGGACTTGGCTAAGATCTGGTTTCAAAAAGAACGGCTACACATACCACAGAGCATATGAAATAGTGGCAAAGCTTGGAGGCGCGTTCGGTGAACGGTTTACTTTATGTTTGAGGTTAATTTGCCGCCTAGATTGCGCTATATCTTTGTGGGGCCATGTTAAGGCTCTTGTCTATAGATACCAGTCAGCAACGGTTGATGCGCTAGTTGGCAATATTTAAGAATTTATTCGAGAGATACCGACCGATATGTTGAAGAGAGCGTGCCAAAATCGGAAGCAGGATATGAGCCATTTAAGGAGTAGACGCGGTTATCATTTACGTTTAACATTCAATTATACAGATCGTTCAAACGGCTCATATAATGATTTCTTATAATTTGATGTTTTTTTCATTTCAATAAATATTGTTTTTTTTTTAATCTTTCGGACTTAATTTAAAAAAAACATATAAAATTTGTTGAAAAACAAACCTAAAATTATATGAAATCATTATATCGGAGAATTGTTCTCTAAAGTTTACACAAAAGCATGTGTTTCTTTAAAATTATTCAACAATTATTATATTTGGAACCACAAGACCTTCTGTGGTTCCAAAGGAGCTCAGAATATCTAACTCAGGGCAACTCAACCCTTACACTCAGGAAACGAGTACCAATCGGATTTTTTACACATATTCACATACGCAACCCGAACAGTAACGAAATTCACATCAATGAGAGAAGAGAAAATAAAAATTTTATTCATAGACAACAACAAATGCATGACTAAATTTTCAACCCGCGTTGCCATCCTTCGATTTTTTGTATTCTTGGATGGATGAATTTATATATGTTATTCTTCTTAGTAATTTTGTATGATATAAAAATGGTTTTATAATATTTTATATCTTCATTGGAAGATAGTATTGTCTATAATAGAATTTTTTAATATAAGCCTTATGAACATTTTCTACAGAGGAACATTTTTTTTTTAAATCGAAAGAAATGTTATTATTTACTCAGCTGTACGAGTATTTTAAAATTTTTGGTTCATTCTTTTTACACCATTTACAGTTTTATTTCCGAATTTTCTTATCATATTTTAGAAAATTCTATTTATTTATTTTTCATTAGCTCATAGCTTATTTTATGCAGCAAAATTAATAATATTAAAATATTTCCCAATTTTAACATTAAATTCTATGTGTATAAAATGGAGGAAAGTATCTAATAAATCAGTAATTTTGTTCTTTTTTTTATAAAAAACATGCGGATTACCTTGTCGAACTTTAACAGTCAATTAAATTAAATTTTTGAGTGCGCTTAGGAGGCCAAAAAATTATACTACATACAAGGGCTCACAGCGATAAGGCCGGTACTCTGTTTGGATTTTCGAAAAATGTTTAGCAAAATTGTTTTCAGAAAAATTTCACGTGTTTTTCATAGTAAAAACAGAGTAGATACTAGTTTACCAAATTTTTCCACGCATATTCCGACTAAATATCTTTTATATGGGCTTTGAAAGCATTTCGGTCGAAACTTTGAATAGAATATAGGCTATAGAAACAAAAATCAATTTCACACATTGTATAAAAGTGAAAACTAAGTTTGCCTTCTTATATTATTATCAATTTGATTTTGTGATCAACGGCAGCACCTTGAAATGTTCTTTCTTGTTCACATAGTTGCCAGACAAAATAGATGCAAAATCGTCAAATTTTGGAGAAAAAACATCAAAATCTTCATATTACTTTTTCAAATCGTTAATGTGAAATTATTACGGTAGTTTTATGAAAAATACCACAAAATTTCTACAGTTCAATTTGAAGTATTCGTAATATAAGAAATATTTTTATTCCTATAAATATTTTGAATTTTTTATTTTCTTCTTTCCGAGGCTCTATATCTCAGAAGTTACATTGCCGATTATTATTATTTAGATTTTTTAATTAGCTTCTTTAATATATCTATCACCTATTACTAATATTTTACGAATTATATTGCTAGAAGTACGAGTTTCAACGTCTAGTAAAGTCCTTATATAGAATTTTTTCAAAATTACAAACATTTTAATAGATGAATTCACTTGAAAGCAAATTTTTTGATTTGTAAGTCTTTTTTATAATATATGTCTTTTCTCTTAATTAAAAGTAAGAACCAAAATGTTTTGATTCCACTTACATATTTAGATTTTTTTACTCTTCTGTTATAATATCCTGGATTTGGTCTTTTAAATATTTCGTTCAAATTTAATATTTAGATCACGTTATTTTTAAACAGAAATAACGGAACACAATATTTTTAAGTCAGATAAAATGGCAATATATAAGTAAATATATTCCAACATAATGTACATTAATAAATTCGGAAAAAAATGAAAAATATTTTGGGCCTTATAAATATCGCGTGGAGTGTATAATTTATTCACTATAAGGAATTTCGTCTGTATTAATTAAATGTAAGAAATACATATTAATGAAAACTTTATTTCAATATATCATGTCAATTTATTTTTGGCATAAAAAGTCGTCGAAATTACGTTATGTCTGGCAACATTATTTGTACGCAGTTGTTTAAAAAAACAGTCACTAACACATGAAAAATGCACAAATACATTATACTTAAATATTTTCTCCCATTGAGGACCCCTGCTCTAACTAAACGTTATTCGCCTTCTTAATATATTTAGTTTTTTTGTATAACTGCATTATACTGGGCTTAATCGCATATGCATTATGATGATTCAAAGGGAATAATAAATAACATAAAATAATAGGGTGAAATTGATATGTACCCCAAACTAAAAGGTCCGTTATTCATGTAACACCCTTTTAAGCCGAAATTCCGTTTCTGCTCTTTTTATTTGTATCATCTTGTTATGTGCACTGAAAACTGGTAGTGGAAGGCATTAAAATATTTTATTTGCCTCTGAATACGCATCAGCAACATTTTTTCTCGTTATATATTATTTCAGAAATGATGATATTGACGGCACTATTTGAGAATGCATTTTCTTGTTACTTGACTCGTTTAAGCATTAAAACATTTTACGTTTAATTTCAAAATTAACTCACAAAAAATAAAAAAACAAGAGATAAGATAATAATAAAAATGTAAAACAAGAACTGCAGCAACGCAGAAACTTTGAATGTCATGCAGGACAAATGTCGACGATATGCAACAATTTATTTTTATTTTATTCTTTTATCGCGCTGTTGTATCTTCTTCCCCATTTTGTGTTAAACTCTTTTTTTTTATTTTTATATTATTATTATTTTTAAACAAAAAAAAAGTCCGTCTTGTTTGTATGTAACGAATTCCCCATGATAGTTTTTCTCATTACAATTTTTTCGCTTAGTGATGAAAATTAATTCAGATTTTCATAAAAATGCGCAATAAAAATTACAATTAACACGTTACGCTCCGTTTGACATTTGAATTAATTGAAAATATCGTAAATATACAAAACAAGCAGGAGGAATGTCAAAGTTAAGACCGACTAAATGCTTGACTGACAAATATATGGACGGATGGATAGATGGATGGATGGTTGGTTGGAAGCATGTCTGACGAAGTTGGTTGCGGGTGTGAAGGAAAAAGGAGGACAGGATATATTTCTTTATAGGAAAATATTTAAATGCTTGTACTTTTGTCGTTCTATCCCACACCCTATAAACTGCAAAGATTTAAAACGTTAATGTTTAATTTAGTGCGTTTTATATAATGTTTTTTATGAAGTTTTTTATACGAATCACTCTGTTGTCTGAATGCTGTTTTGACAGTTTAAAGTGACGTCTCTACTCAGTATTGTTTGGCTAATCATCATGAACAGGTTAACTCCAGAACAACGCTTCCAAATCGTGGAAATTTATTTTCAAAAACAGTGTTCAATTAAAAATGTTTATCCGCTTTTTTACCGCAAAATTCTCTTCAGTGATGAGGCGCATTTTTGGTTGAATGGATATGTCAACAAGCAAAATTGCCGTATTTGGAGCAAAGATAATCCACATGGCGCGCCGTTCAAGAATTACCAATGCATCCCGATAAATGTACTGTTTGGTGCGGTCTATGGGCTGGTGGAATCATCGGTCCTTATTTCTTTAAAAATGAGGAAGGACGACGCGTTACCGTGAATGGAAATCAATACAGAATCATGATCAATGAATTTTTGGTGCCAAAACTTCAAGATATGGATGTAAACGAAATGTGGTTTCAACAGGATGGTGCCACTTGTCATATTGCGGGCGAAACAATGGACTTATTGAAAGAACATTTCAACGACAACATTATTTCGGGAAATGGACCGGTGAATTGGCATCCGCGTTCGTGTGATTTGACGCCACTCGATTATTTTTTGTGGGGATACCTGAAATCATTGGTTTACGTGGATAAACCAGCATCGATCGACGCTTTGGAAACCAGTATTCAACGTGTCATTGCTGAAATACGCCCTCAAATGCTTGCTGGTGGTCGAAAATTGGACCTCCAGAATGACCTTTGTGCAAAATAGTCGTGGTGGGCAGATGCCCGAAATTATATTTAAATGTTAAATGACAAGAAATCTACCAAATAAAATTTTTTTTGCCATTTCATAATTATAAAAACACCCTTTATAAGAACAGAGGAAATTAAAAGGATTAAAGATTTTTTTTAATACAATGGGTTACATGATTTCTGTCTTCAGTTTTGAGAAACTCTACGCAATTGGAATCTGGAAGAGTGATAGGAAGCTAAGTTGGATAAATCGAGATGACAAAATTTAAATTTTACTGGCGCCGCCAATATGGATTATTTCTATTTTCGGATACCACCGGGAGACAGTCAATTCCCATCGCCAAACAATCTGAAGGATCTTCCAACAGACACTTTAGAAATGTATCAGCTGATAATGGCCATCTTGCTGAAGCTGCATCTGTCAAATTATTTGCCAGTTAGTCAGCTTCTTTTGCCAGATCACCATGGACGGATGTAGCATTCAACAACACGTGCGAATAATAGAATTGTTGTTAAATGGTTGTTCGTACAGGCAACGTTCTAGGCAAATATTTATCGAAAAATTATCTTTAACAACGAAGCCCATTTCTGCACGAATGGATATGCCAGCAAACAAACTTATGGGATTTATAACGTAACAACCCACAAGATAGTCCAATGCAGCCTGTGAAAGTCACTGTTTAGGCTGGCGCTATTATCAGCCCATATTGCTTTAAGAATAACACAGGCCAGGCCACCACTGTCAACGGCCTGAATTGGATGACATGTGTTTTCCGCACGAGAAGTTTGAAGGCCTTGTCATTTCACGTAGAAGTGATGTGAGCTAGTCAACGAGACTGCAGTATTTGACTACGTTAAACTTTCACTTGTATCGAAGCTGCATGCGCAGAAGCCATAAGACTCAGCGGTCCTTTAAGCCAGCATAACTCATGCCATCGGTCGAATCCACGAACATTGGACAGTTCGGATGGCGTAATGACATAAATAGGTCTTCTAAATGAATAAAAAATTTTGATGATTTCCAACACAGCGTTTATTTTTGAAGTAGGACCAGCACTAAGGGGATGATCTCTACATATGCAGTGCATTGCGCCGGAACCAGGAAGAAAAGGATAGCATTGAGACGGTGGATGAAGAAAGATGAGAAGATGGAGACTTTTCTGTAGCTTTTTTAGCCTTCTACTTCGCTCCGCAAATTTTTTTTGCAGGATCGAAGAAAGAGGATGCTGTTACTCTGTTCTTTAGTACATGTGGGCGCTGTTGGCCGAAGTAGTAGAATACGAGACTATGAAGCGGAGGGTCCTGAGTTCGAGCCCGCGCTGAGTCATGAAATATTGTGTTGAATTCTTCTGATCAGCATTAGTGCGTGGTTGTGTTAGTTATTGCCAGCCTGTTTCAATGATGAAGGCATAGGCACTGGTCACTGAACATAATTGGCAGCGACTGACACTATCATGTACTAAAAAGCAGAGTAACAGCTGCCACCTTCGTCGGCCCTGTAGCAAAAATTAGCCGGCGAAGTAAAAGGTTGAAATAGCTACAAAAACACTGTCTATCTTCTCATCTTTCCTCATCTGTTCCCTTAATACTATCCCCTCGTTTTCAGTTCCGGCGCAATGCATTGCATATATAGGGGTTATCCCCTGAGTGCTGGTCCTAGATAAAAATAAAATTAATAAAATAAATGATGGTGTCAATCGCAATAGTAATGTTTAGTGATAATTGCTATGAATTCGTCATGCAGAATACAAGAATTTGACACCATATTCATGTCTGATCGCGGTGTGGAACTCGGGACTTTCGGCTTCTTGGTCTCGTGCATCGTAACTACTTCAGCCAACAACACCCCTGTTTATTTAAATTTAAAGATTGGAAACTCTTAATGGAAAACCTTTTAGTTTGATGATCATGTCGGGGAATCGTACTAAATATTGTTTTTGTGGGTAGTTTGGGTACAGTCTGAGCGCTCAAATCAAAAGTTTCAAAATCAATGTTTCAACGCTGACTCGCTTTATATAACATTTTGTCACTTCGGATTCCAGAGCATACATTCATTTCGGATAACGAAATGGGAGATAAATTTGCATGGATAAATACAAATCCCAATCGAGTTACGAATACTAGTGGCAATTATCAACTAAGGATATCATTCATTGTACTGACAGACCAGATCGAAATTTCAATACAATTCAAATGAAAATTTCGTTCGATATCGAGTGCCGTAATTTGCACCCCGATGTCCATCGAAGGCTTCTAAGTTTAAACATGGAGCTGCTTAGGCGAAACATTTAAAACTATCCAGTTCTGTAAGAATGCAGAATTACATAACTATCCTTTTTTAAACTAGCCAAATCTAATGTAACGGGTTAACCCTTAAGTCATTTCAAAACCGTCGCTCTAGCTAGGCTGTGGTCTAGAGGCCATAGCTCGCTGGTTCATATCCGGCTCGAAGGACCATGTTTAATTGTGCAGCTTTGTGTTAGCTGATTTAAATGCAGTTACTGCCTCTTTAACGGAGGTGCTAAAGAAGCCACGATCTTGCCAAGGGGAGGACAGTTGTGAGAGCTTAACGGAGAGGTTATTAAAGGAAAAGCGGGTATGTAATAATTATTTTACAATACAATTTATTAAAAATAGAACGGTAAGCGAGGCACTTGTGGTAGGTTCAGCAAGCTAGTTCACAACTCATCAAAAATACAATATTTAAACATCACCAGACCACAAGGCTCGTTAAGTTATTTATCGTTTAATAAAAGGGTAAGTATCCGTTTAGATTAACTCCTATTATTTGTATAATTAGATAAATGCAATTCAATATGGTAAGTATAGTTTTTGGTAATAACAACTATTCAGTCTTTAAACAATGAATATTAAAACCGATTCAAAAATGTGACGATGGCAATATCAGGTTTCCATCTAGACACCATGTCACAAAGGCTGGAGATAGCACTACAGGAGGTTAACGAGTGGTGCTTGGGAAGCGGACTCAGTGTTAACCCAACTAAAATGGATCTGATACTCTTCTGAAAAAGGCACAAAATTCCCTCATTCAGCCATCCAAAACATAACAGCATTACCCTAGATCTCGGATAATGCCAAATAATTGGATGTTGTAATTGATAGTAAGTTATACTGGGCATCTCGTCTTCAGGAAAGAGATTGAGGAAGCCCTCAATGAGAATTTATGTAAGCAGGAAAGCCATTGGCCCTACCTGAGACATAAGCCCAAAGTGGGTTAATTGTATACTAGACAAAGTGATAAAACCAATACTGGACTACTGGATATGCTGAACTCTTTCCTTTCTATTCCAGTAACCTGTTAACCTAAGGCTGTACCTGGTAAATATCTGTCATCTGAAGTGTAATTTATTTAGTAAAGGGTGTGCCAGTTAATAAACTGAATAAAAAATTTTAGAATTTAGTGCAAATGTGTAAAAAAGGGTAACAATCGAAAGAATAAATTTCATAGCTCTTGCTCGCTGAACATATTTTATGAAAATAAAAGCACACTTTTTACAAATTTCACTAATTAAATTAGTTTTGCATACAAGCACTACTTTTCAATGTAGCGTTACACTTAATCGTTGTGTATGAACGGCTTGATTATAAATATTTATTTATATAAACAAATATGTAAGCATTTGTTCGAGGGAGTCTTAACTTCAGTTTATCGTGCAGTTCTTAAACAACACAAAGAATGGAGTAGAGTAAAAACTGCATCACGAGAAAGTCATTAAAAATTTCTAGACGAAGAGATTTTTCTATCATTAATATGCCATGAATCCTGTTCAGCAGTTATGCAATTTGGTTTGTTTGTAATAACATCTGTACGTCTGTATGTAATTAATATTTAAATTCATATTTTTATTAAAAACTGTGTGAAATAATTTGATTGCTTGTTTAAATTAGGGAAGTTTTAAAGGCAGTGAATATGTTCAAAGCAGCTACCAAATGAGGGTTGCGTTAAATCAAATAAAAAAAATTTGCTATTTTTTTTTGGTCATGAATATATAAGCGATTTTAAAGAACTTGGGGTTAGCTCTTACAGCATATCCATAGCAGGGTTTCGCTTCTAGAAACTCATGTCATCTATGTCTAAACTTTTAATTTTGAGCACAAAGAAATAGGTTATCGCTAATATGAAGTTCTATCTATTTATTTATATATATTTATTATAGGAAGAAACAGGCAACTTCAGTTTAAACCCTTCTTAAAAGCAATTGACACAAACCGCGTTTAACGCGTTGCGTCTTCTTTGACATAAATATATATCATTTGCTTAACAAAATTAAAAAAAATCTACATATAATATGCTGTCTTTTAGATGTTGGTTTAGTTTTTCTTATGGGAACTTCTTTTCCTCCAATCCGATTCAGCCCATTTACGAACTTCCACTGTGCTATCCTTCAAGATATGTTTATACTAAGTTTCAAGGGTCTGGATTTTTTCTTTGGACTGAATACTGATTTCCACAGACGGGCGGACGTCTCAGATTTCTTCGCTGATCAAGAATATATCTACTTAGGCTAGGTTAGGTTAGGTCATTTATTTTTAGAGTTTTATAACAAAGGTGAAATGTCTCCACCACAGCCCTTGCCCGAGCGACCCACCCAAAATACAGTTTTAGGACCCTCCAAATAGAATTGGACCCCCATAAAGTATAAATATATATTCTTAATCAATGATGAAGTCTGAGACGATCTGGCAATGCCCAGACGTCCGTCTGTGGAAAACATGATATAGTCTATTTTTGGACCTCGCTTTAGTGGGCATTGACGTACAATATTATACGCAAATATTGTGTAAATATTGAACAATTTGTGTTCTTTAAGCCTATAAGAAGCTGAGATGTTCTCTGATCTTGAAGAGGTGAAACGTTTCTCTCACGGCCCTTCCCGGAATGAGTCTCTCAAAATAGATATTTAAAATTGGGTACAGAGATGTCTTAAAGGAACTCTGTCCCACCAAGTTAAACCTTTTAAATTTACTTACTAAATATTTAGAGCGTATTTAAGATTCGACCCGGTCGGATATAACGTATTTACTTGTTTTTTCTAAAAATTAGTTATATTTAAAATTTTACAAAAATGGGTTTCAATACTGGACTTAAAAAAAATTGTCATACTACTCCCGGAGACATCAAGAGGCTGCTGTAACCAAAGATGTTGAGACCTAGCTTATTTTTGTTATCTCGTAGAAAGACGGTATTATTTCCCAAGCGTCAGGGCGCACAGTGGGATTTGTTCATAAAATGTTTAGCAAAAAATATAAGGAGTGCTCGTTGAAATTTTGCTCTGAGCCTTTGGTTAGCTCAATTAAGAAATATATAAAGCTTCATTAAAATTGGCCACGCCCACTAACCCCCGCCCATAGAAACCAAAATTTAGTTTTGGCCCAAAGTTTTTGAAATTTGGCACAGAGCCTTTATTACCTCAATTAACGCCCACCACTCACCCATTAACCCATATTATATTTTTCCCACAACTTTTTGTTTCTTTACCAAAACTAATTATTTTATAAATAATAATTTTATAAGAATGTTATGAATTTGGAGACAAATTTTATGATTTTTAAAAAAATATTAATTATTTAAGCTTTTTTTTTAATTGATAATATGGAGTCTTACCATTCATTTTATTATAGCGGGTGCACCTAGCACGACTGAGCAACCCTTTTCTTCTTCTAAGGAAGTTTGCAATCAGGGCACATTATGGAACAAATTTTATTCTATCATATTTTTTAAACCATATGAGCGAACTTTATAATTTTTTTCTAAATACGCAGAAAATGCTATATTTGAAAAATCACTATTTAAATCAGAGCAATAAAATTTTTTTACGTACACACGCTTTAGAAGTGCGTAAACAGTTTTCAATATTTTTGATCAAAATTTACATGTGACTTTACTTCATTATTTCAAAGACAAATAAACGTTTTTTTTTTTTGGGATACAGTTTATGGATTCTTCATACTGAATAAATTTTCTACAAAACTGCATCATTACATTTTTAAATTTTAAGTATCGAAAAATTACTTATTGCACAAAAAATCCCACTGTGGGGCGTATCGGTGGGATTTATACAGTAACAAATGTTATTTTATAGAAATTGATATTGTTGAAATAGTACATTTTAGTTTATGTTTTTAAGTCTTATAAAATACATATATTTTTTATTCGTTTCATTAATAAAAGGAAAGTAGTCAAACGATGGCTTTCAGGAAATATTGGAATGCCAATCATTTTGCCATCCTCAGATTTGTACTGGAAAAAATGAAAGAGAAAACTTACCTCCATGTTAAATCAGTTTTATCCCATTTGGGCCCCTGCAGTACGTAACGTTTCATACGCCCATGATGCAGATTGTCGGGTGAAAATGCTAACGAATTATTATTATCGCCGACACCACAACGTGGACGTTTAATAAGTTTTTTCGTTTCACTATCGATTACACCGGTCACTGGAATATTGCCAAAACTCTGGAAAGGAATAAAAACCGCATAAAATAACACTTCGCATTTATGTTTAAAATTCTTTTTTTGTTTCTTGTTGCATGCTGCATTGAGATAAACTTAAAATATGTATTTTATTTAAATTTCTTGCCTACCTGAAGATTTCGTATGGCCTCCTTAAGTTGTTCTTCAGTTCTTAAAGCTCCTGTTTCGATGTCTGATTTTGGTAGATAATCAAACTCCATCAGGTAATTGTACTACAAAAGGCGAAATGAAAAGAAAATAAATGTTAGTGGATTTTTGTCTTCGCTTTTTGAAAGGTTTAGTGAAAAAAAGTTATCAAACATTTTAGGTTATTAGCATTTGGTGAACAACATTTGAATATGGGCATTAAGCCAACATTAACCAACAGCATGCAATACTGGCGAAGTGTTGCAAGATATGGAGAGCAACAGCAAAACAGAAAAACTAATGCATATTTATGGCAATTTTGCTGGCCATGTTTTTTTGGTAGTGCTTAGAAGAAAGAAATAAATAAAACAAAAAAAACTGCTAAACAAACAATAGTTTAAATGTTTTACGGAAAACTCTTAGCAACACCCCCTTGTTGTTGAACGTTGGCTATTGTTGTTATTGCGGCTGCTGCTGCTACAACAGCATGCCAAATTATCCATGTTCTATGAAATAACTTAATAACCATTTTGGTTTTTATATCAAGAATCTGTTGCCAGCGAAAATTTTCTTTTTATTCCCTTCTCATATTCAAGTATGAGTATTAGTGTGTGTGTTTGTGTGTGGTAAAAGTAGTTTGTGGCCAATCTATAATGTATTTAATTTTTTCTTTGCTGTGCTACTTGTTTTTTAAATACCTAAAACTTTGACATGATTTTTAAAGTAAAGCACGGCATTGCAACAAAATGAACTATTTGTTTCATTTTGCTTTTGCCAGAGATTATGCATTTTCACATTTACTTATGCCGATTATCCGTGCCGACTCAAGTACGTACATATACGACTAATAAATAGGCCCGCTAAACATTTGGAAACTGTTGCTGATAATCATCACGTCTTAGTATCTCCTGGAGAATATATTAATTCAGTTAAAGTTAATACTGTTTGAATTACAAGCCTGTATTTCCAGAACTAGAAAACTCAAACTTATTTTTGGAATATTTAAATTAACTAAATAACAAGTAAAAGTGCTATATTCGGTTGTGCCGAATCTTAAATACCCTTCACTGATGTACAATACGTCTGGCGTACATGCAAAACATTCATTGCAATCCTCAGCGCACCCATTGTGCATTTTATTCACAATTTTGCATAAAAAATTTCCTTAAAACAGATTTCAAATACATTTTATTTTTTTATGAATACGAGAACTTAGAAACAGAAAGAAAAATATTCATTTCCGTTGGTTATTTTTATGTACCAAAAAAAGTTCCAATTCTCATACCCTGCAATCGTCTTTTTGATTTTTTTTGTAATATCCAATACCAGTTATATATATCCTGAAGTACAAAATATGTTGAAATCACAGAAAAAAATAAATTTGGTTATTTCTATTTATAAAAAAAAAACAATGGTCCAACCCTGGAGACAATTTTTCATTAGTTTTAATACCAATTTTTTTCTCCCTGAATCATCAAATAGTTTTAAGACCAAAAAAAAAACTAGTAAAAGTGCTATATTCGGCTGTGCCGAATCTTAAATGCCCTTCACAGGTGAAATTCTTCTTTCGTTCTTTGTTGCTAAAACAGAAAGTAGGTTTAATTAAAAAATCAAAATGCTGTTATCGGTTACTTTTATATATAAGAAAACTTTTAAATTTTTCGGCTAGGAAGTTAAATGTTTGGCTTTTCTCTTTCTAATACCTCTGAACGTCTTTCCAAAATATTAAATATGTTAGATTTACAAACAAAAAGAAAATATCCGTTTCATGTACCCCAAAAAAATCTAATTGTCCAACCGTAGAATCGGTATTTAGATTTTTTTGGTTTTTAATATAATTATAATTCATCATAAAAATCAAAAATTAAAAATATTATGGTTACTTTTATGAATCAGAAAATTTCGATATTCTAACCCTGAAATTGGATTTTTAATTTTTTTGGTTTTTAATATCAATTTAACTCTTCCCTCACAAAAAACCAAAATTAGGAATTTATATGGCTACTTTTATGTACTAAAAAATTTCGATTTTCCATCCCTGGAACCGAATTTTTAATTTGTAAAATTTGTAATACCAATTCAATTCTGAAAACAGGTTTAATTCACTGAAAAACCCAAAATTGGGAACTTATATGGTTACTTTTATGTACCGAAAAATTTCGATTTTCCAACCCTGAAATCAAATTTTGTATTTTTAATACTAATTTATTTTTTCTGATATATAAAATATGTTTAATTCACTAAAAACACAAAATTTGGAATTTATGTATGTACTTTTATGTACCAAAAATATTGCGATTTTCCAACCCTGGAACCAAATTTATAATTTTTTGATACTAGTTTAATTTTTTCTGAAATATCTAATAGGTTTAATTCACTAAAAACAGAAATTTTTGAATTTATGTATTTACTATTATGTACGAAAAATATTTCGATTTTCCAACTCTGGAAGCGAGATATTTTTATTTTTTTACCAATGCAATTCTTAGTGAGGTGTAACATAGTTTTACTTGACAAAAAAATTAAAATTTTTAAACTTTTTGGTCACTTGCATGTACCATAAAATATTTCATTTGTCCAACCCTGAAATCGAAATTTTGATTTTTTAAGATTTTAATACCAATTTTGTTCTTCCTGAATTATAAAATAGTTAGAAAAAACAACACGTTCTTAAAAAAGAGAAAGAACTTTTATTATACCCTTCACAAAAAAGTGAAAGGATATACGTTTATAGGTTTGTCATTCCGTGTGTAATTTCTGCGATATGCAAATGGGACCCCATAAAGTATATATATTCTGGTTCCTTATGAATAGCGATGACGAGTAAGCGATGTCCGTCTGTCCGCCTCTCTGTACGTGAAAACGGGTTTCCCAAGCTCACAGAAGATCTAGAGACTTCGTTCTTGGACCGTTGGATTGCAAATGAGCTCCAATAGAGTGCTCTTGAAAGCTCAGAAAGATTCGAGGTACGGTTCCACAGCTGGGAAGCTTACACCAATTTCTCCACGCAAAATTTATACAAAAAATCAATTTTTTTAATGTTTGTAAATTAAACCTATTTCGTGCTCAATGGTCTATTAAAAACTAAAAATATTAAATTTTTTTCCAGGGATGGGAAATAAAATTTTTTTCGGCCTATTCCGTATTTTGTAGTACATGTAGTAACTAAAATTGTTAAAAATTTTAAGTTTTTCTTTAAAAAAAACCACTTTATACGTCATGAAGATTTGCATTGGCCAAAAAAAATTTTTTAAATTCAGACTTTACTTCCAGGTGTGGGAAATTTATTTTCTTTTTTATACGAGAAAGTAATCAAACCGGCATCTGATGTTGTTTTTTTTTTTGCTAACTAAACCTGTCTTATAATTTATGAAGGACAAAATTGGTATAAAAAATTCAAAAATTAAAAATTAAATTTCGAATCCAGGGATGGACAAGTGCAATGTTTAATAGCACATGAAAGTGACCAAAATGGTTAAAAATTTGAAATTTTTCTTAAAAAAAATTACTTTATACCTCATGAAGCGTTGCACTGATAAAAAAAACCAAAAAATTAAAATTTCGCTTCCAGGGTTGGGAAATTGAAATTTTTTTATACATAAAAGTAACTAAAAAGGCAATTGACGTTGTTATTTTTTGCTAACTAAAACTATTTAATATTTTAGGAAAAACAAAATTGGTATCAAAAATTCAAAAATACAAAATAAAATTTCGAATCCAGGGTTGGACAAGTGCAATATTTTATAGTTCATGAAGGCGACCAAAATTGTTCAAAATTGTAAATGTTTTTTAAATAATACTACTTTATACCTCATGAAGAGTTGGATTGGTAAAAAAAAACCAAAAAAAATTAAAATTTCTCTTCAAGCGTTGGGAAGTTTAATATTCTTTTGGTACATGCAATATTTTGTGGTACATGAAAGTGACCAAAATGGTTAAAATTATTAAGTTTTTCTTAAATAAAACTATTTCATGCCTCTGTAAGAATTGCATTGGTAAAAAATAAAAATTCGCTTCCAGAAATGGAAAATCGAAATATTTTTGGTACATAAACGTACCCACATAAATTAAAAATGTTGTGTTTTTAGTGAATTAAATCTATTTTATATATCAGAAAAAATTAAATTAGTATTAAAAAATTTTAAATTATGTTCCAGGGTTGGCATATCGAAATTGTTTGGTACATATATTTGGTACCCACATAAATTCCCAACTTTGGTTTTTTTCAGTGAATTAAACCCATTTTATACTTCGCTAAGAATTAAATTGGTATTAAAAATTTTAAAAACCAAAAATTCGGTTCCAGGGTTGGAACATCGAAATATTTTAGTACTTGAAATTAGCCATATAAGTTCCTAATTTTGGTTTTTTGGGGATGAAATTTTTTTTATACTTCGGGAGGAGTTAAATTGGTATTAAAAATTTTAAAAGTTAAAATTCCAATTTTACGGTTGGAATATCGACCTTTTCTGATTCATAGAAGTAACCATATTATTTGTTATTTTTGATTTTTATGATGAATTATACCTACTTTTTATATCAGGAAGAAAAAAAAAATGGTATTAAAAACCAAAAAAAAAAACTTTAAGACGATTCTACGGTTGGACAATTAGATCTTTTTGATGTACATGAAACGGATTTTTACTTGTTGTTTTTAAATTAAACATATTTAATATTTTTGAAAGACGTTCAGAGGTAAACATTTAGCTTCCTAGCCGAAAAATTTAAACGAAAAAAATGACATCTGTGAAGGGTAATTAAGATTCGGCACAGCCGAATATAGCACTTTTACTTGTTTTTTTATTTTTTGGTATTTAATACCAATTACACTTTTCTTGAAGTATAAATTACGTTTAATTCACAAAAAAAAATCTGATATGACATGATTACCTTCATGTACCAAAATATTTCGATTTTCCAACCCTGGAATCCAATTTTTAATTTTTTTAATTTTTACAAGCATTTAATTATTTATGAAGTAAAAAGTTTATGCACCAAAAAACCATATATAGTGAGTTTTTTTATTTCTTTTTATAAACAAATCTCCGTTGTCCGACCCTATATTCAAATTTTGAATTTATTCTATACATTTCAATTCTTGTGAAGTATATAATTGTCTTACTTAAAAAGAAAATCCAATCCTTCGGTCCCAGAATGAAGTCTCTATCTCTTCTGAGGGATTAATCCTCACTGTTCATAAGGATCAGAAATATATTAATGTTGAGGGAAATACGGGATGACAAAGCGATATATGCTTTCACTTTAGAATTGGAACCGCTTCGGACTGGCTTTTTAGAATAACTTTCAAACGGCTTTGCCGATCGGTTTCAGCTCTTGACATTTAAAACCACATTGTGCGCACTAATCGTGTTCGAAAAAATTGTTTTTTAAAGGTCCGTGTAACGATGTGATTGAAATTAGCGGGAATTTCCAGGGATGGCCTTTCAGGTTAACCATATTCCATATTTTTTATTAATATGTTTTATTTATTATATTTTATTTTATAAAAAGTTACAAAAACAGGCACTTAATAATTTATAAATAAAGCGTAATTTAAAAACAAACCAAACAAAAATTGCAAACGTTAAAATATTGGACAAGTCCGAAGTGGCTTACTTTGAGACTTTAAAATGCCGCTCTTGATGAATGTAGCGAGTGCGCATGCGTATTCGTATTATTTATTCAGAAATTACTGATTTGTTTCCAAATACATTGATTCTACGGCACTGTGCCACGGAGAACTATTTTTTATTGCAAATAATGGCTGCCATTAATTGAAGCGTTTCCCAATAAAAATGTTTGCTGTGATACATTTTTCATGTATTTCATATTTTTTAGAACTTTTATGGTGAATTTTCTCAGATAACAATAAAATTTTTTTCAAATAAGGAGGCAGATTAACAAAAGAATGAAACACTTTTTGGCAGCCACTTCAAAAGATGCATTAGCTTAACAGAAGTTTTATAGTTTAGATTCATTTTTACTACTCTCTGGATGACATACATTTTAGGCTCATAGTGGTTTTATCTAATCAAGTTAAAAAAAAATTAAATACAATAAAACAATTGAACTAATTTTTTTTAGAACCTGTTAAATATAATCTTGTGCAGCAGCGTTCAAGTAAGTGGGTTGGTAACGGAATCAAGCCCCGTTTTGTACATTTCCAAGGAAAGCTTAATATTACAAAGCGAGTTCTTGCTAAGAAAGTTTTTTATCTCGGGATAAACATATTTTTATTTTAAATAATTTAAAGCACATTAACGTGCTGTCTTTTATGAAACAAACATAAATTAAAAAAAAAAAAACGTTTTCCTAATAACTAAGGAAAATCATAAATTAGGAGAGCGGGTCCACCGTGAATTTTTGAATGAAGCACTAGGTTTTGGATAAAAAGTCGTTCCATTTTCCAACATGATCGCCTTTGCGCTATATACACTTATCCAAATAAAATCTCTCAATAATAAATTTTGACAATTTTTTTTTGAAATTTTTGGGAAAAGAATCAGTACGAATTAAATTAAAAATTTTTTGTTAAACAAAAGATTCCCAAATATATAAAATTACTTTTCTGTTTCCCGCAAAATGCCAATATTATGCCAAACCCTGTAGCTGGTGTAATAATTTATTACAATCTTATTAACATAAAAACATTTCCAAACATAAATATATATCATTAAAATAGCCTATTTGTTTTCTATTGAATGCTTTTAAATGCGACACATATTTAACCCCATCATTTTAACACTTAAAAATAATTTCTCGACAAATACAATGTAACTTGAATCGCCAGCACTTAATTAAAATATAAAATGCTGCTTAACACGATTGTAAGGAATTAAGAAATAATAAAGTGTGTGGTAACAATAAAGTGTTCCATTAAACTCTGAACCAAAAATCAATAAAATGCAATCAATTATATTTTCACTAATAAAACAAACCAAAAATCCAATAGAAAAATTCCGCAATATAAATGCATACGATATTTATTTACCAGTTATTATTTTATCAATAATTTTAATTGAATAAAAGATCTCGTATGTGAATAATACAATGGGGAAATGCCAAATGGACATCAACTGAAAATTGTATTTACTTTTACTGCCAGTACCAATCAAAGACATAGAATTTGCACGATATTGTTTAAATCAATAAAATACATTCGTATGGAAATTTCCATGTAAGTGCTAAAGTTGGACTAGTAAGAACGTTATATTCAACCAGGTCGAATCTTAAATACCCTATAAATATTTAGTAAATAAAAACTGTGTCTTTAGAAGGGCCGCGGAGGAGTCATCTCACCTTTGCCATAAATCACAAAAAAGTTAATTTTTGGGATTATTAAGCGTAAAGAAATAGGATCATTTAGGTGACAAAGGTGGGTGGAGGGCTAGGGAGTCTTTAACTACTTCAACATTACTTTTATGTTCCAAAAAAATTTTGATTGCCCAACCGTGGCTCACCTTTTTTATTTATACCCTTCACAAAAAAGTTAAAGGGTTTATATAGGTTTGTCATTCCGTGTGTAATTTCCACAATATTAATATGGGACCCCATAAAGTACGAGTATATATAATCTATATCCTTATGTATTGCGGCGACGATTGAGCAAAGTCCGTCTATCTGTACTTGTTTCCGTCTGTCTGTACTTGTATCCTAAGACCCCAGAAAAGCTAGAGACTTCGTTCTTAGACTAATGGATTGAAAATGAACTAGAATAGAGTGGTATTAAAATTCCGAAATCCGGTTTCAGAGCTGGGACGCTTACATATATTTCTAGAAGCAAAATTAAGTACCAAAAACCAATTATTTTTTGTTTGTTTGTAAATCAAACCTATTTTATACTTTGGGAAGCAAAAAATTTTAAGTATTTCCTATATATAACCACGTCTTAGCTCATGAAGAGTTGCATTGGTAAAAAACAGCAAAAAAAACCCAGGGTTGGGAATTTAAAAAGTTGTTTATACATAAAAGGCAACTGGCGTTGTTTTTTTATACCCTTCACAAAAAAGTGAAAGGGTATATATAGGTTTGTCATTCCGTGTGTAATTTCTTCGATATGCACATGGGACCCCATAAAAAATATATATATATATATTCTGGATCCTAATGAATAGCGATGAAGATTGAGCGATGTCCGTCTGTCTGTACGTGAAATCGGTTTTCGCAAGCCCCCAGAAGAGCTAGAGAATTGGACCGTTGGATTGGAAACGAACTTAAATAGAGTGCTATTGAAATTCAGAAGGATCCAAAGTATGGTTCCAGAGCTGGGAAGCTCTGGAACTTTAATGTTTGTAAATTAAACCTATTTGTAAATTAAACCTTTTTCGTGCTTTGGGGAGCCTCAATGGTCTATTAAAAGCTAAAAAAAACAAAAAAAAAATTCCAGGGATGGGAAATTAAGAATTTTTTTTTCGGCTTATTCCGTACTTTGTAGTACATGTAGTAACTAAAATTGTTAAAAATTTCAAGTTTTTCTTTAACAAAACCAATTTATACGTCATGAAGATTTGCATTGGCAAAAAAAAAAATAAATTTTTTTAAATTCAAATTTTGGTCCCAGGGGTGGGAAATTGAATTTTTTTTTTACATGAAAGTAATCAAACAGGCAACTGATGTTGTTTTTTTGTTTTTTGCTAACTAAAACTGTTTTATAATTTAGGAAGAACGAAATTGGTATCAAAAATTCAAAAATAGAAAATAAAATTTCGAATCCAGGGATGGACAAGTGCAATATTTTATGGTACATAAAAGTTACCAAAATAATAAAAAAATTTGCAATTTTTCTTAAATAAAACTACTTTATACCTCAAGAAGCGTTGCACTGATAAAAAAAACACAAAAAAAATTAAAATTTCGTTTCCAGGGTTGGAAAAATTACATTTTTTTTTTGGTACATGCAATATTTTGTAGTACATGTAATAAACAAAATGGTTTCAAAATTCGAGATTTTCTTAAACAAAACTACTTTATACCTCATGAAGATTTGCGTTAATAAAGAAAATTTTGAAAAATTTAAATTTCACTTCCAGGGTTGGGAAATTTAATATATTTTTTATACATAAAAGTAACCAAAAAGGCAATTGACGTTGTTTTTTTACTAATCGAATCTATTTTTTAGCTCAGGAAAAACAAAATTGGTATCAAAAATTAAAAAAAAATTAAAATTTAGATTCCAGAGTTGGATAGCTGCAATATTTTGTGGCACATAAAAATTACCTAAATGGTTACATATATTAAGTTTTTCTTAAATAAAACTATTTTATGCCTCATTAACAGTTGCATTGGTAAAAAAAAATTTAAATTTCGTTTCCAGGGTTGGGCAATTGAAATATTTATTCTGCATAAAAGTAACCAAAAAGGCAATTGACGTTGTTTCTTTTTGATAATTAAAGCTGTTTTATAATTCAGGAAGAACAAAATTGGTATTAAAATCTTAAAAAATCAAAATTTCGACTCCAGGGTTGGACAAATGAAATATTTTATGGCACATGAAAGTGACCAAGAAGTTTAAAAATTTTAATTTTTTGTCAAGTAAAACTATGTTACACCTCACTAAGAATTGCATTGGTAAAAAAATAAAAATTCGCTTACAGAGTTGGAAAATCGAAATATTTTTCGTACATAAAAGTACATACATAAATTCCAAATTTTGTGTTTTTAGTGATTAAACCTATTTGATTTATCAAAAAAAAATATTAAATTAGTATAAAAATATTAAAAATTCGGTTCCAGGGTTGGAAAATCGAAATTTTTTGGTACCTAAAATTACATACATAAATTCCAAGTTTTGTGTTTTTACTGAATTAAACCAATTTTATATATCATTAAAAATTAAATTAATATTAAAAAATTAAAAATTCGGTTCCAGGATTGGAAAATCGACATTTTCTGATTCATAAAAGCAGCTACTTTATTTGTTATTTTTGATTTTTATGATGAATTATACCTACTTTATATATCAGAAAGAAGTAAACTGGTATCAAAAACCAACGATTCTACGGTTGGACAATTAGAACTTTTTGGGGTACATGAAACGGATTTTTTGTTTTGTTTGTAATTTAAACATATTTCATATTTTTGAAAGACGTTCATAGGTATTAGATATAAGAAAAGCCAAACATTTAGCTTCCTAGCCGTAAAATTTAAACGTTTTCTTTAATATGAAAGTAACTGATAACAGCATTTTGGTTGTTTTAATTAAACCTATTTTCTGTTTTAGAAAGAAAGAGGGAAAGAAGAATTACATTCGGCACAGCCGAATATAGCACTTTTACTTTTTTTCTTAATTTTGATAAAAAATTTTATTCTTCCTGATGTATAAAATAATTTTATGGTGTTTTCTTTTCTGGAAAACACCTCATTTCTTAAAATTTTGCAGTTAGGCGGAGTTTTAAGACACAAATTAATATTCGTAAGGGATGACAGTTTATTTTCTAATAAATTCACTATTTTGAAATTATATAATAGTGCCATTTTTCCATAAAAAGTGCACAAAATGTTGCACTCTTTTACAGAAAAGAAAACAACATTAGTTGACAAAATTTTAAAAAATAATTAGCTTTTTCCAGCTAAGTTTTTGGACCAAAATAGCTTTAAGCTTTCCATCACTGGAACTGTATTTTGGATTTTGCTGAATTTCCATAACACAGTAGAATCATTTCCGATCCATCGGTCCAGGAATGAAGTCTTCAGGCTATTCTGGGGCCGATTTCACAAACAGACAGACGGACATCGCTTATTTGTGTTCTCTAATCATAAGGACCCGGAACATATACTTATATATACTTTATGTGGTCGCATGTTGATGACGAAATTACTCATGGTATGACAAACCCATATATAACCTTTCCATTTTTTGTGAAGAGTACAAAATCGCCGTTTTTTCGACTTTTCTAGCTATCGTTGCAGCGCGTTCGAAATGGCAAACTCTATAAAAGTTTTTCTCTACAGTAACAACTTTCATAGAATATTCTTGATTTGTATGATAGCAAAACAACAGTAACATTTTAAAATTGTTGAAAAGTGGCAAATAAAATAAAACAAACGTCGTTTTAATAAATATTTAATTTTATAAACATTTTCATTATCGTTTCGGTATTTTTCTCAACCACTTTACATATATATTACTCAAATGGTTCCATAAGTTTTTATTGAAATCCTTTTATTAGGGATGTTTCTCAAGAAAAACTACATATTATTCATCTCCAGTAGCCATGAACTTGGTATGAGAATCATGTTAGACATCGCATATATCTAATGAAGACTGCTTATGTCCACGTTCTGACATGGATGCCCGAGCATATGGTGAATAACGATATGTACGGACTTCAAGTGGGACAAGAAAAAGGCCAATGTAGACCGCAAATGTCCATGTCCAGCCATCGATATCTGGACATATGTCCTGCTTTCCATGTCCGACTTGATGTTCGCGTTCGTATATAATTTTAAGGAGAGCAAAAGAGACAGAACGCAAAAAGATAAATGTTTTCCCTTCTTCAGAAGTAGGAACACGTTGGCGCCACATACAAGAACATGGACATATTAATACCGTTGCTCTGCCGGCATCATGCCCATGTCATGTTCAGGTCAATGTCTAGTGGAGACGTAGGGTAATGAAGATAGCAAGCAAAATGCAAAATTTGTTCGCTTTTGCACAACCTCAAAATTATGGGCATATTAATACAGTCGCTCTGCCGGCTTCATATTCATATCATATTCACGGTAATGGCTCATGGAGACGTAGGATTATATATTACTGAAACTATCAAGTCATATTTTCATTATTTTTTTATGATGCAGACGCTGAATAGTATGATTGTTAGGGATATAAAACTGTGAGGGGTATAAAACTGATACATAAATAAAAAATTCCTGAATAACATTTTGGGCTAATTATTAGTTTGCAATTGCCAAGACAATGTCTACCAAGTTAAGAGAGCTAATAATAATATTAAAAAGTCTTTTAAAAAATTTTTTTTGATATATTGAAAAGTATTCACAATCTAAAATAATTTTTCTCTGTTCCCACTTCATAATTTCAACAGCAGCTTCTATGAAGATTCATTAATTTCTGTACATATTGAAACACCTAAGCAGAGAGACTATGTTGCCAAATAGGGGTTTAATTTTTTTGATTGGGATCAAACAAATCCCCAGAGAATTTTTTTGAGGAACAAATCACGCAACAAATTTAGAATTTGCCTTGAGTTCTTTCGGTAGTGAATACAACCAAAATTCAAAATAGAATGCTGAATTTGTGAATCTTTTCTCACAATAAACACGCACCTAGAAAAATCTAAATAATTACCGCAAATTACAGCATTCGATATCGATCGAAATTTCTGTACAATTTAAATGGCAATTTCGATCGATATCGAATGCCGTAATTTGCCCCCTGATCTCCTTGCTTTTAATAACACTTATATCCGACAGAAAATGGAATACAACTCTTATGTATGGGCCGGTGCTTCTAAGTCTATTCGACCGCTGACACGAGAAGCCAAAGAAACTGATTTACTCGCTTGAGCACCGTCGCAGTGTGAAGCCTGTTTCACTGTTTTATCGTTACTATAATAGTTTGTGTTCCAATTAAATCAGAGATCTATTTCCCGAATCGAGCACTTCTATTCACTTAAAGCACTCTTCACTGATATCACACGCATTTGTGGTGTATTTGTCAATGAATCGCACTACGCATTACAGATAAAAATCATTCTTTGCCCGAACGACCCGTATGTGGAATATACTTCCTGCGGAGGTCTTTCCTGTCGCATGTCGTATGGAAAAATTCAAATCGAATGGTCGTAAGCACTTTACCTTTTTTCTTCCTTTCCAAAACTAATTATCTTAGTTGCAACACAATGCACGGATGAGTAGAGGTCAGGACCCCTTGACTGCGGGTCCTGAAAAAAAAACATTTTCAACACAAACTTCATGCACAAGAAGATTGCATTAGCTGACGAATCAAAAGATTTTGATTAAAAACTATTTTGTTCTGTGTGCCTTTTTGAATTACTCTCCTTATATACGCGAGTATGTGTGAGTGTATGTATTTAGATATTTTAACTTAAAATACAAATAAAACTCATTTTTAAAATCTAAATTATAATCAGTTTGTGTCAATAAATAGTGAACTGCGAGGGTTTTGGCAATACGAGGCATTTAGGAATACGAATATTCATGATGAGCTTTTGAAGATTGGGAATAATATCTAGAAAAAACTGGAAACCCTGCACATGCACAGTGACGCACTGACAACTGAACTATAGAATAATAAATATTATAATATTCATTTACACACTTAAATTTATAGTATGTGTTCGTATTCTTGTGTATTTGTCAATATATCCAGCAAAAAAAGGACATAAAAATATTCACATAATAAAGCAGATCAAGGTACCATTGCTTAAGGTCCTGTTTACTCGTCAACTGTAAAGATGTACAAAAAAATTTATTAGGAAATTTACATGCTTTGATTGGTTTGGCCATGCACAAGTATGACTGAAGCATGAGTGTATGTGTGTGTGTGTTACGTTGTGAGAGATTGTACGTGTTAGTGTTTTGGAAAATTTACTAATATCCAGACATAAATGTCAAAAGACCATTAGATAAAATGCATTTATGATTTTAGAAATTGTGACAGGTACTTTGTGCCAACTGTCAAAATGAAATTCAAACAGACGCACACATGTACTATGTGTGCATACATATTTTCAAATACACTCCCATTTAGACATGCAGTTATAAAAAAAATACTGTTCTCACGAATAATTCTTACCAAATTCACTCAAGAGATTTTATCTTAAGTTTTAAGAATATTTATATTAGGAACGAGTTTAAGCAATAAGACATTTAGTGGAGTACCTTTATTTCATATAAAAAATACAGCATAGGGTTGCCATTTGTTTATATATGTATATGTATAGCTGTTGTGGGACTTCACCTTTTTTATTATTTGTCCATAAAAAAAATTAGATAATTTCAATAAATTAAAACATAAATCAAATAAAAAACAAGTAAAAACGTTATATTCGACCGGGTCGAATCTTAAATACCAAAGTGAATTTGATTTGTTTAACTTGGTGGGTCAGAGTTCCTTTATATAATATCGTACGTCAACGCCCACTAAAGGGGGCGGGGTTGAAAAATATACAATATCATGTTTTCCACAGACGAACGTATGGGCATTGCTAGACCGTCTTAGACTTCATCACAATTCTCTTTTGAGGCTATAAAAACTGTATTTTGGCGGGGTCGCTCTGGCAAGGGCTGTGGGGGAAACATTTCACCTTTGTCATAAAACTCTAAAAATAAATGCTTGGGATAATTATATACAAAATTAAAATTTCTTTTTTTTTGATAGGGTCATTTAGAGGGCAAAGTTGGAGAGGGGGTAGGGCAGAAACAGATACACATAAAACTGTAAAAATAAATGCTTGGGATGATTATACACAAAATAAAAAAATATGTATATTTATTTTTAATAGGGTCATTTAGCGGGCAAAGGGGGAGGAGGGGGTAGGGCAGCAACCGGCAGTCATAAAACTCTAAAGATAAATGCTTGGGATGATTATATACAAAATTTAAAAAAAAAATTTTTTTTTGGTAGAGTCATTTAGGGGGCAAAGGAAGAGGGGGGGGGGGGGGGTAGGTAGGGCAGAAATCGGCAGTCATAAAACTCTAAAGATATATGCTTGGGATGATTATATATAAAATTAAAAAAAAATTTTTTTTTTGGTAGAGTCATTTAGGGGGCAAAGGAAGAGGGGGGGGGGGGGTAAGTAGGGCAGAAATCGGCAGTCATAAAAGTCTAAAGATATATGCTTGGGATGATTATATATAAAATTTAAAAAAAATTTTTTTTTTGTAGGGTCATTTAGGGGGCGAAGGGGAAGGAGGGGGTAGGGCAGAGTAGTACCAGGTTTCGTCTCAGCTTCGTCATTAAAGGTGAAAAGTGTTATTTTTAAGGAATGTAGGCTTAAGTAAAACAATTTGTTAAATTTTTATGCTATTTTTGCCTATAATAACGCCCACTAAAGTGGGAGGGGTCAAAAAATATTTTTATTTTATTTAATGGCTCCAAGTTTAAGGCGTTGGACCGTATTTGACATAAAAATATATCATTTGCTTAACAAAATAACCAAAAAACTTTAAAAATTATGTTGTTTTTTCTGGGTTGGTTTAGTTCTTCTTAGGGGAACTTTTTTCCCTCTTGCCCGATTTAGCCCATCTTCGAACTTAACCTGCTCTAAGTTTTAAAATATATTTATGCCAAATTTCAAGAGTCTAGCTCTTTTCGTTTGGACTGAATCGTGATTTCCACAGACGGACGGACGGACGGACGGACATGCTCAGTTCGTCTTAGATTTCATCACTGATCAAGAATATATATACTTTATGGGGTCTGAGATGGATATTTCGATGCGTTACAAACGGAATGACAAAGTGAATATACCCTCCAAATTCTTTTTTGGAGGGTATAATAATAATAAGAAGGAGAACGTTTAACCCGAAAGGCCATCCCTGCAAATTCCCGATGATTTTAACCGCTAGAAAGTGCTATTATTTTAATTTTCAAACTGCTCTAAGTGTTGATTGAATCAGCCGATTCAAACGTGATAAGCGGTGATAGATAGACTTCTGCAAGTTCTATCATATTATCCATATCACATATTTAATTTCGGAGTACTTTCGATCAGGAAGCAAATGTTAAAAAGAAATTTTTTTTCTTAGCTTTTCTGATATATTCTGAAATCTACTGGTCCCAACCGGTTCCAATTCGCAAGAAATATAAGTTTGAAACAACCCTTTGAAAATCGTTGGTTCAATTCGGTGCAGTAGTTCAAAAGTTACAAAAGTGTCACCTACTTACACGCACACATGCGTACAAACATAGTGACATCTTCTCAGGAGTAGTCGGGAAAGCTTCCTAGAAACTCAAAATATCGGAGTCTGGAGGAAGATCGATTGTTTCTTAGAGGGAAGCTAAAAAATTAAATAAAACAAGGATTTGTGTTCATTTCATTAATATTTGCTTTTATTTATTTATTATTATTGTATGAGGCCATAAGCACCGCGACCCAAAGGATCTTTTGTGCAGCCCAAGTGTTCACTGATGTAGATTGAGGCTGCGAATAAAGCCAATTACTCTACCCGGTGAGATATCGTACACCTCCCCTGGAGTCATGAAACTGCCTCCGAGGAACCTCCTGCTTTACTTTTGGGTTAAATATTCAGGCACATAACAAGACACGTATTTAATAAATCGAGGATACATGGAGGCACATTGGATGATTGCTTCATGAAAATAGCTAAGAAGGTGCTTCAGGTTGTGGACACCTCAACTGATCGAAAATATCACATTTTACATCAATGTTTGGCCATGAAAAAGCTATGCGAGAGATGTTTGCCGCGATCAGGACAATGCAAGAGTTCACGCGTATGCAAATAGTATGACAAACAACTATTAACTACTACACCAAGGACATTTTCCAGAATCAGACCCCTGCGAAGCACTGGACTGGACAGTGAACTTAAAATTATACTTTTAGAATTTCACATTCACAGAAGAAGATAAATCCCCAAAAGGACTATTATATACTGCATTTTTTTTGTCAACATCAAAATCCATTTCTTTATTAATTTTAATGTCTTCGTGGACTTTTTTCTCAGGCCAACTTCCGTCTCAATGAAATATGGATAATGACGCCAGTCCAAAATTCACACCAAAGAGTGACATCTTCGGGATATCTTTCTATGGTGATTTGGCAAAACAGACTTAATAAATTACATCTAATTTGATAGATGTAAATGCAACAAGATGGCAGTTGGCAAGTGTCAAAGCTCGGGAGTCCCAGGTCGAAGTGGACGATCACATAGGAAGAAAAAATTTAAAAAGTATTTCTAAGAGATTCTTTGCACGCAATTAGCAAGGGCCGGGAAAATGTTCGAGAGTTAAAAGATATCCAATATCAGTGTGGATACTACGAATGTACGCGTGAGTAAAATTATGCTCACCATCACGAAACTTAAATTTTTTCATACGCGGCAAGATTTAAGGCGCTCACCAACGAATTATTTTTAATTACTTACTTTCATGCATGACGGCAAGAATTTTGCAAAGTCAGGCGCGACCACTGTAAAATTGTTCTTGTACGTGATCGTTAAAAGTATAGGTCATACATAAGTATGTATGTGTTTATGCAATGCATACACATTTTCCTTACTATTACGTAGAATAAGAATTCTAAAAGAGAAAAAACGTACCTTCTGTTCTGAGTGCGTGAGTATTACACGGTTCTAAATTTGTGAATAAAGCTCACCCACGCACACATGATTTTAATATTTGGTAAACATGATTAACATGTCGACTGGATATGAGAAGAAGTTGTTTTCATGCTTGTAAAAGCTTTAGAGATTTTAAAACAATTTGAAAATGAGCTATAAAATGCATTTTACAATTTTATTTCTAATTTAAGAAAAATACATGATTATATTTACATGTACATGGCAGCCCTGCGAATTTGTACATCCACTAACCACCGTTATCACACTGAAATGCAAATAGTAGTCAAACATATCACAAACTTAATTGTTTTAGTCATACACTCGTTTTATACGTGGGTGTCACTGCCGCATTAAATGTATACTTGTGGGTGGCTTTTGATATGCGTATTTGTGTATGTGTGCCTGTGTGTTGTGCACGAGTATGCGTGTGCAACTGAGTATGCATGTAAGTGACATAATTGAAATTGGCATAAAGTGGAAACTTATGTTTTCAAAATTTTAATGATTTTCTTACACAAAAATACGCACACAAACTTACGCACCCGCACACGATTACTTACATACACATAAGCACTTGCATTAATGTGTGTGTGTGTGTGTGTGCATTTCAAACACTTATCCTTAAATGCACAGATATTTGCTGCGCAAATGAAATTATGTTTATTTCGGTTAAAATTTTAATGTTCATATTTGTGTTTGCATTATAATTGCATCAAGTGTTTGTCTGCTATTCGCAATTGAGAACGCAAGAGTGTGCGGATGGATGGATGTGTGTAATAATTTTAATAGGACTCTAAGACTGCAATAAGCTTAAGTGTTTAATACAGCTACGAAAGTTATTAGCTCTAGTTTCACTTACGCAGATATTTTGTTTTGAAAAACAAGCACAACAGCAACAACATTAATATTACCACCACCATTACCGCTTTCGTTGTAATCTAGCCCACAATCATGCATAACAGCGTAGACATGGTCAATAATACACAAGATGTATCTATAGTACTGTTGTCGGTATGGATTGGTATTCAATAAATACTCGTGAATGGTTTTGAAAATAAACTGAACCGGTTGTGTTGAGTATGGAAAGGATGGGGATAGTGGCACATAGTGTTGCATAGATTATGTCTTGTAGTAAATTATACAGGGTGGCGCAGAATGAGTTATATGGTTTGAATTCTTTATAGCTTTTTTAATTATTATTCTTTCTTTGGCTTTTTTCTGCATTTTGGGTGGAAGAATTGGGGAAATTATTATGAATCATTACAAGATCGAACAACGTACAAAAATGATTGAATTTTTTTTTTCAAACCAACAGTCTATTGTGTTGACACAGCGTGCATATCGCCGTCAGTTTAATATACGCGTCAGCAAAAAACCATTTGATTGGAAATTTTCATCAAAATGGGCCTGTAGGAACCCTTCCTGGAGCCGGAAGAATGCCTACCGTGCACACTGGTCAAAATATTGAACGTGTACGAGAGAACGTGCAGCATAGTAGATCAACAGCAATAGGGAGGCGTTCACCACAACTTGGATTATCACGTATGTGCGAAGCAGAAATGGACATCACTTGCAGCATATCATTTTTCTAAGCTAATTGCAAAAAAAATCCCCAATAATATACTGTGTTTAAAAAAATATATAATAATCGCATAAATAAGAAAGTTATAAGCCATTTAAACCATACAGCTCATTCCGAGCCACCTTGTACTATGAGTAATAAGTTAGATATCAACATTTTTGGCAAGTAGTGAAGATCTCTCGGTTGATGTAACGCCCCGAAGAAACAAAAAAGGGGCATCATAATTGACATAGAAAAACCTCTTGATGCTCTTAGAACGAAACTGCAGTCCAATGATCTATGGATTGAGCAAATTTTTGAAATATTAAAAGAAGCATTCAAGTGAGTTGACTATTCAAGGCGGTGTAAGACATATTTCATGCCATCTGATTTCCTCATTATTTATGCTACTTAGATTTGAAAATGGAATACAAGTTTCACGTATGGCCTGGTGCTTCAAAGTCTAATTTGAAATTACTCGACCGTGTATAGCAGATGGTGAAGAAACTCATAGGAGACAATGGACAGCAGACTCCACTGACTATTTGAGCATCGTCGCATCGTGGGCAGTGTTTCGTTGCATGATCGTTACTGTAATGAAATGCCCTGTAAATACATAACGAATCTCTTTCTTTGTACAACGAGCTCTTCATCCCGATCGCACAAGGCATAACAAATATAATATACCCCTTCCCACATCAAAATTATTTAGTTCCAGGAGTCATCCCTTGAGGATCTAATTAACATATAAGAAGTTAAAACGTTATATTCGACCAGGTCGAATCTTAAATACCCTACAAATATATAGTAAATAAAAACTCTGCTTTTATTCTCATTAATAAAAACAATTTTATGATATTTGGCTTAACTAAACAAGAAAAAAAATTATTTTAATACAATCGTTTCCAATGAGTTGGGAGGAGCATGACTGGGACACCTTTCCGTCAGCACAGAAGCTTACGTATTAATATTTTATATCAACGTGAAAAAAAGGGACTGAGATAAGTTAAAAACTTATGACCTGCTGGGTCGCAATTCCTTTAAGACATCTCTGTGCCCCATTTTGAAACTCTATACAGGGTCATTACAGGGTCTCCCATGGGGGAGACATCTCACCTAAATCGTGAAAACTTTAAAACTAAATTTTAGGAGTAGTTAAGTGTAGGAACAATTTTTTTTTGGAGGACAGAGAAAGATCAAAGAACATATTACCTTCGTCGTAAAAGCTTATAAATAAAATTTTTAAGAAATATAGGCTTAAGGAATACAATTTGTTAGATATTTACACTATTTTTATACCCTTCACAAAAAAGTGAAAGGTTACATCTAGGTTTGTCATTGCGTGTGTAATTTCTTCGATATCAATATGGGACCCCATGAAGTATATTTATTTTGAATCCTTATAAATAGAGATGACGATTGAGCGATGTCCGTCTGTCTGTAAGTGAAATCGGTTTTCCCAAGCCCCGGAAGAGCTAGATACTTCGTTCTTGGACCGTTAGATTGGAAATGAACTTAAATAGAGTGCTATTGAAATTCAGAAAGATCCGAAGCATGGTTCCAGAGCTGGGAAGCTTACACCTATTTCTTGACGCAAAATTAATACCAAAAACCAATTATTTTGTTTAATGTTTGTAAATCAAACCTATTTCGTGCTTTGGGAAAACTAAAAATATTTTTTTTTCCAGGGGCGGGAAATAAAAAGTTTTTTTGATCCATTCAGTATTTTGTAGTACATGTAATAACTAAAATTGCTAACAATTTTAAGTTTTTCTTAGATAAAACCGCTCTATACGTCGTGAAGATTTGCACTTATCAAAAGGAATTTTAAAAATTAAAATTTCGCTTCCAGAGTTGGGAAAATTCAAGTTTTTTTTGGTATAAGCAATATTTTGTAGTACATGTAATAACCAAAATGGTTACAAATTGTAAGTTTTTCTTAAATAAAATTACTTCATGCCTCATTAAGAGTTAAATAAATAAACAAAAAAAATTAAAACTTCGTTTCCAGGGTTGGGAAATTCAAATTATTTTTAAACATGAATTAATATTGCTGCTTTTGCTAATTAAAACTATTTCATAATTCAGGAACACTAAAATTGGTATTAAAATCTTAAAAAATCTAAATTTCGATTCCAGGGTTGGACAATTAAATATTTTGTGGTACATGTAAATGACCAAAAAGCTTAAAAATGTTAATTTTTTCTTCAAGTAAAATTATGTTATACGTCACTAAGGATTGCATTGGTAAAAAAAAATTCCCTTCTAAAATTGGAAAATCAAAATTTTTTGGTACATAAAAGTACCCACATAAATTCCAAATTTGTTGTTTTTAGTGAACCAAACCTATTTTATACTTCAGGAAGAATTAAATTGGTATTAAAAATTAAAACTTCGCTTCCAGGGTTGGAAAATCAAAATTTTTTTGTATATAAAAGTAGCCATATAAGTTCCTAATTTTTATGATGAATATACCTAATTTATATATCAGAAAGAAATAAATTTGTATTAAAAACCAAAAAAATCTAAAATATTTTTCTACGGTTGGACAATTAGAACTTTTTGGGGTATATGAAACGGATTTTTTCTTTTTGTTTGTAAATTAAACATATTTAATATTTTTGAAAGACGTTCAGAGGTATTAGAAATAAGGAAAGCCAAATAAATTTAAACGTTTTCTTAAATATAAAAATAAACGATAACATCATTTTGATTATATGATAATTAACCCTACTTTCTGTTTTTGCAAGAAAGAAAGAAAGAAGAATTACATCTGTGAAGGGTACTTCAGATTCGGCACAGCCGAATATAGTACTTTTACTTGTTGCATATACTATCGTACTTCAACGCCCAAAAAGGGGGCGGGGTCCAAAAATTGACTATATCATGTTTTCCACAGATGAACGTATGGGCATTGCTAAATCGTCTTAGATTTAATCACTGATCAAGAATATATATACTTTATGGTGTCTCGGATAGATATTTCGCTGCGTAACACACGGAATGTCAGAGTGAATATACCTCCAATTCTTTTTTAGAGGGTATAAAAATATATATTTAATTAACGTATTGAGGGTGCTGTTAGCTGAAGTAGTAGAACGCGAGACTGTGAAGCGGAGGGTCCTGAGTTCACTTCTTTTGATCAGCATTAGTTGACTTCTTTTGATCAGCATTAGTGCATGGTTTTGTCAGTTGTTGCCAGCCGGTTTCAGTGATGAATGCATAGCACTGGTCACTTAATATAATTTGCAGCGACTGACACGACCATGTACTAAAAAGAAGAGTAACAGCAACAGCCTCCTTCGTCGGTTCTGTAGCAAAAATTAGCCGGCGAAGTAAAAATGTTGAAATAGCTATACAAAATTCTCTATCTTCTAACATTTCATCTGTCCCCTCAATACTATCCCCTCCTTTCTAGTTCCGGAGCAATGCACTGCATATGTAGGGGTCATCCCCTGAGTGATGGTCCGAGATTAAAAAAAATATATAACAAATAACGATCCTGGCTTCGTTCTGCGCAGTAAAATGTGCATTTTTTGAAATGCATTGGCAGTTCTTGCAAATGCCTCAGGTCGTTTTTCACACCAAATAAGGCAATTTCGCATGTTCACTCACGTATCCATTCAACCCAAAATGGGCACAGTGCACTTTCTTAATCGAACATGAATATATTTATAATAAAATTCAGTGATTTACAAACGTTACCCGTTTGTAAATCACTTCTTTGTTAAATAATAGATCAAACTGAATATGTTTAACAGTAACGTGTTACATGGAAACAGTTGTTCCAAAAGAAAGTTGCTGAAAAATTGCCCGCTAGTGTATGACTGTATACAGATGAACTAGTTGGGTTCCTATGATGAGAACAATGTAACTCTTCTAAAGCAAAAGTAACTAGTGTATTTCTAATCTCATAGTAGTTATTTTATATGTATAGTAATTATTTCATTGTAATTTAATTATTTTTATCGCATAATGATTCATATATAGAACTTAAAATCATTTATTTAACTGTAAGAGACAAAAGTGAAACCCACGCTTGTTTTATTCCTAAGAATATGGGATGGATTAATAAGGTCATGTGTTGGGCAAATTAGGTTTTCCAGAAGGCCTTCATACTACCTTTTTTTGACGCTGGAAACTGTTCACATATCTGCGAATTTATTATTTGACGTAATAGCAGAAGGAACGATTTTTGTTTTGAACTTTTGACTTCCGATGATATTAGTTTTTTCTCCATCTTCTCGAGTCACTTTAATTAGAAGAGACATACAGAACATGCATTAGAATTCTGCGCATTGCCAGTCTTTGAATTACAATTTATTTATTACTCAAATTTCGTACCTATAAATATTCCTATACATATTCATGATATTTTAATATTTCTGAAATATGTTCGATATTATTATTCTATTGTGTGTATGTAATTGTCCATCTCACCGTTTACTTTTATCGTGTCCTGCTGTGTTGCGAATTTTGCTTGACATATTATTTTATTTTGTGTAAAAATAGTTTAATGGTTTGAATATTGTATCAAACAGTTTTTATTTGTTCTTTTATTACTCTTCCGTCAAATATTTTCTGTTTGTATATATTTTTATGTTTTGACATTTAGTTGTTGTCCTTTATCTGAAAAGCTTTGCTAATACGTCCTGTTGCGCAGTTATCGTTACACATAATAATTCGAATGTCTCAAAAAGTAAAGTATGAACTTGTAAGCATTTTGCAGAATGAAATATTTTGTTACAAAATTTTAATGGACATTAAAATTGAAAGAATGAAAAATATAACATAAAATTAGTTAAACATAAACTTTACAATTAAAACTAAGGGAAAAGGTATATTCCAGCGACAGTGCCCAGTGCCTGCAAGGCTGCTGGAAAAGAACTCACGATATGATGGTTACATGTTGTTTACACAGAGCCTTTTCTTCTTGCTTATACAGAGAGGTTTTTTTATTTGAAAGGTGAGTACTGTTGAAGATCCTGCGGAGTAAGTCAAAAGGTGCGAAATGAAAACCCGAGAGAAATTTCAACGTTTCCCATTTTCTTATTTCTGGTTATAAATTATTATATATAGAAAGGCATGGGATAAAAAGCCATTATATAAGTATCCGTGGGTCTTTTTAACAAAAAAAAGAACCAGACCTTAATTGTAATTTATCTGAGATATTGACCGCAAAATAAAAACATCATTATCATTAAGTTTTAAATTTATTAAGAAAGTATTTGGCCTTTATTAAAGAAAAAAAATATTTATTTAACCATTTATCAAAAATAATGGAAGGTTATATAGAGGTTAGTCATACCCTGTGTAATTTTTAAAATTTTAATATGAGAGCCCATAATATATATATATATATATATATATATATATATATATATATATATATATATATATATGAATAAGGGATGTCCGTCTGTCTGTACGTGAAACCGGTTTTCAAAAACCCCCGAAAAGTTGGAGACTTCGGTCTTGAACTGATGTCTTGGAAATAGTCATAAGTATATTAGTATTAAAAACTAGAAAAATCCAATATACGGTCCCAGAGCTGGAAAGTTAATACCAATTTTCGGTATGTAAAAGTAACCATATAAAACTATTTTTTTGTTGTTGAAATTTAAAGATAGTTTATACTTCAGGAGGAATTAAATTGATATTAAACAAGTAAGAAAGTTATATGCGACCGGGTCGAATTTTAAATACCCTCCAAATATTTAGTAAATAAATGTTGGGTCGGAGTATCTTTAAGACATTTTGGTGCTTGATTTTAAAACTATATTTAGTACGGTCACTCCGAGAATGGTCGGAGGAGACATCTCACCTTTGTCGTAAAAACTTAAAAAGAAAATTTTTGGTATAACTAAGTGTAGAAAAAAAATTTTTTTATAGGTTCAATTAGGGGCAAGAGTGAGTAGGACAGAGGAAGATCAGAGAAAGTCTCAGTTTCGTCGTAAAAGCATTTGTTAAATATTCACACTATTTTTGCACATAATATCTTACGTCAACGTCTACTAAAGAAGGAAGGATCCAAAAATTGACTTTTTCTGATTTTCTAAAAGCAAGTCCAATGCTTTGAACCTTCTTTGGCATAAAAACTTAGCATTTGCTTAATAAAATTACAAAAATCTATAAAAATTATGTCTTTTTTAAAAGGTTGATTTTGTGCTTCTTAAGGGACCGTTTTCACCCCAGGTCCGACTTAGTACATTCACGATCTTGGCCCATGCTATCCTTCAGAGTTTATTTACACCAATTTCAATGTACACCTTATGTGGTCTTTTTCGCTGCGTTACACACTAAATGACAAATTGAATATACCCTCCGATAATTTTTTGGAGGGTACAAAAACAAATAAAACCAAAAAGACTTCCAGGTCAATTGAAAGTTTTCTTGGTGCATAAAAGTATCCAACTCCAAAAAAGAATTTGGAGGGTATATTCACTTTGTAATTCCGTTTGCAACGCATCGAAATATCCATCTCAGACCCCATAAACTATATATATTCTTGATCAGTGATGAAATCTAAGACGAACTGAGCATGTCCGTCCGTTCGTCCGTCTGTGGAAATCACGATTCAGTCCAAACGAAAAGAGCTAGACTCTTGAAATTCGGCATAAATATATTTTAAAGCTTAGAGCAAGTTAAGTTCGAAGATGGGCGAAATCGGGCAAGAGGGAAAAAAGTTCCCCTAAGAAGAACCAAACCAACCCAGAAAAAACAACATAATTTTTAAAGTTTTTTGGTTATTTTGTTAAGCAAATGATATATTTTTGTGTCAAATATGGTCTAACGCCTTAAACTGGAGCCATAAAATAAAAAAATTATTTGTGGACCGCGCCCACTATAGTGGGCGTTATTATATACAAAAATAGCATAAAAATTTAACAAATTGTTTTACTTAATCTTACATTCCTTAAAAATAAAATGTTTAAGCTTTAATGACGAAGCTGAGACGATACCTGGTACTCCTCTGCCCTACCCCTCCTCCCCTTTCACCACCTAAATGATTTTAATTGTGTATGTAATCATCCCAAGCATTTATTTTTCGAGTTTTATGACTGCCTGTTTCTGCCCTACCCCCTCCTCCCCCTTTGCCCCTTAAATGACCCTATCAAAAAGCAAAGGTATTTCAATTTTGTATATAATCATCCCAAGCATTTATTTTTAAAGTTTTATGACTACATGTTTCTGCTCTACCCCATCCTCCCCCTTTGCCCCGTAAGTGATATTTATAAAAAAAACCGAAAAGGCACTTCCAGAGCTGAAAAATATATTTTTTTTTTGGAATATTAAAGTCACTAATTAAAACTAATTATTTTCTTTGGCAATCAATCATATTTTGCATTTTAGAAGGAAAAAAATTAGTATTGAAAATCAGGGGTCAAGTTTCGGCATTCGATATTTTTACAGTAGTTTGCAGCCTGATATACAGGGTGACTCAGAAAGACCGAAGTGGTGTGAATTCATTATAACTTTTTTATTATAATTTTTTTTTCTTTTCTTTTCTTTTCAGTATTTTGTAAAGAAGACTTGGACAATTTATAATGGAGCAATACACAACTGAACAACGTGCCCAAATGGTTGAAATTTACTTTTCAAATCAAAGGTTCATTGTGTTGACTCAGCGTGCATACCGTAATTTCGCGTAGAAGCAATATTTGAGACGAAAACCAATATTTGAGACGAAATTAACAACATAACACCGGAAGTTTTGCGAAAGGTCATGGAAAATGTGTTTGTGCGAAGCAGAAAATGGCCACCACTTGCGGGATATCATTTTTAATAACTAATCTAAAAATATTCCCTATAAATTTACTGTATTTAAAAAACAAAACATTAAAAAAATATGACTTAAATAAAAAGTTATAAGGAATTCACCCTGTACTAAAAATACGTATCCAGGGTTAGAACTAATGTATGTACAAATGTACCTCGGCGAAGGTTATATAAGATTCGGTATAGCCGAATATAAGAATATAATACTTTTACTTGAGTTTTTATTAACTTTACCACGAATGCAAAATCACTTATCATTAATATCAGGAAAGATCTTATTAATATCAATTTAATATAGTTGTATTAATTTTGTTTGATAGAAAAATTACTCTATTACAATTTTGTTAACTTTAGCTTGAAATAAAATTCAATGTGCCTATCGATATCACCGACATTTCCTTTGATTGTCATTATTGCTATCTTATCCCTGAATACAATATATTGTGTATTTAATGAGCACACAATTATTAGAGTCCCATTAGATGAAATAACACATAAATATGTAACAATAGCAGTTTTAATTGAAATTTTAATTATAATACATATAAACAATAATAAAAAATTATATACATTGTTCATAGGTTTTTGCAATTTAGCTTTATTGTACACTTTTTAACATGAAAAAGGGCACAAACCTATTTGCAATTATAACTAATTAGAGTTTAAAAATGAAAGTATTGTTATTGTTGAATATTCATTAATAAAATTTTCACATATTCAAGTCATATTCTAAACGTGAGTGCATAAAAATCGGTTCATTGAATTCGCATTCAGGATTAGCATCAGCAGCTATTTGCGCTTCATTGTATATTATCTGTATTTTCAATTTATTTAATAATGTTTTTACAAAATAATAAACCGGGTCAATTACTGAAAATTACTAATACACAAAAAAAAACAACAACAACTATCACTCATTAATACCACTCGCATTGCAAATGATGCAAAAATACACAATAGACTGTTATTTTACAATAAAAGCCCACCATAAATCATTGGCAAGTTTGTTAACGAAACTCCAATAAACAGTTAAAATCCATCAGATCTCATTGGAATTCGATACACTGAATTTCCCCATAGACAACAAGCATAAATTGTTAATTTATCAATAGTTTGGTTTAATAAATGGCTGACTAAATTATTGATGTACTGACAAAATGCACAAATAAAATAACGATTATTAGAATTAGATATCTATTGTGTTACGGAAACAGTTTCCCATAATTGTTTTTTTATTAGAAATTACACTGTCGTCCAATTTACTTCACTTGTATAAATTTGCACCAAGTCAAAAGTTCTGTTAATAAATATTTTAATTAAATCAATTTAATTTATTTTATTTCATTACCTTATTTTTTAAAACATCAGTTTCAAGGCAATTTAAAGCTACTACAAAACTTACTTATGAATATTTCTTCGCACTCTATTGGTTTCTAATTAGAAAATTCATAGTCAGATCCAATTTCAAATGTGTAATTTGAAATTTAATAGTCAGAAGTTCAACTCTTGAATTTAAAATTTCTCATTAGGAATTTGTATAATCAATTATTTTCAGTTTTTAAGTGGAGCATTGGAATCATCATACCAGCATAACGTATAAATGTTTCAGCTCTCTACCAGTTCATTAGCAGTATTCGTTTATTTGTTCAATTTGCGAACAGTTTCAACTTGAGGCTGAGCATTCAATTTGAGCACAACAGCTGTTACAGGCGCTACAATTTCAATATCAGTGGCTTAGTTAAATACGATGACAGTTTTTATTGTTTGTTTAGGAGTAGGACCAGCACTCAGGGGATGACCCCTATATATGCAATGCATTGCGCCGGAACTGAAAACGAGGGGATAGTATTGAGGAGACAGATTAGGAAAGATGAGAAGATAGAAATTTTTTTTTTTTTTTTTGTAGCTATTTCAACCTTTTTTACTTCGCCGGCTAATTTTTGCTACAGGGCCGACGAAGGTGGGTGCTGTTACTCTGCTTTTTAGTACATGATAGTGTCAGTCGCTGCCAATTATGTTCAGTGATCAGTGACTATGCCTTCATCATTGAAACAGGCTGGCAACAACTAACACAACCGCGCACTAATGCTGATCAGAAGAATTCAACACAATATTTCATGACTCAGAGCGGGCTCGAACTCACGACCCTCCGTTTCATAGTTTCGTGTTCTACTACTTCAGCCAACAGCACCCACAAAAAAAAAACAATTGAAGGGTGTAACGCAACGAAATAACCCTCTACGACCCCATAAAGTGCACATATATGTATATTCTTGATCAGTGATGAAATCTTAACGATCTAGACATAATCGTCCATCTGTGGAAAACACGATACAGTCCAAACGACAGGAGTCTGACCCTTAAAGTTTGGTATACATAAATTTTGAAGGAAACCTCAGGTGAAGTACGTAAATGGGCTGTGTCGCCAAAGAGGCAAAAGAGTTCCCCTAAAAACTGAAAAGCAACATAATTTTTGAAGTTTTTTTTTTTTAAAATTGTTAATTTTATCAACGGGCTTAAGTTCGAATCTGCAAGACTGCAAACCATTTTTTATTATTTTATTAATAAATGAATTTGTTCAAATTCTATTTTATTAATTTATATTAAGATTGGAATATTAAGAATATTTTTTTTCAATAATCATCAAACTAGCAGAACGGATCAGTACTGATTTCGAGGCCGCTACGCCATCTCATCAGCGTTCTTTGTTCAATTTTTCCACTTTTGCAAGTGGTGCTAGTTCCGTTCTGCTGGTTTGATGATTATTGAAAAATATTCTTAATATTCCAATCTTAATATAAATTAATAAAATAGAATTTGAACAAATTCATTTATTAATAAAATAATAAAAAATGGTTTGCAGTCTTGCAGATTCGAACTTAAGCCCGTTGATAAAATTAACAATTTACATAAGAAAGTTCGACTAATAAAAACTCATACATAGTTTTTTTTTTTTTTAATTTTGTTAAGTCAATGAAAGAAAGGAAAGTCCAAATTTAACAAATTGTATGACATAAGCCTACATTCCTTAAAAATACAATTTTTAAGTTTTTATGAGGAAGCTGAGACATAAGCTGATCCCTTTTGCCTACCAAATGACCCCAACAATTTTTTTTTTTTTACACTTAATTATCACAAAAATTAATTTTTAGTGTTTTACGGCAAATGTGAAATGTCTCGCCTACGGCCCTTGCCCTAAATACGACCCCAACAAAATACAGTTTTAACACCCTCGAAAAAATTTAACCCCATAAAGTATATATAATCTTGATCAGTGATGAAGTCTGAAACGATCTAGCAATGCCCATACGTTCATCTGTTTTTGGACCCCGCCTTTTTGTGGGCTTTGAAGTTACATATTACATAAAATAAGTTAAAACGTTATATTCGACCGGGTCGAATCTTATATACCCTCCAAATATTTAGTAAGGGAATTTAAAATGTTTAACTTGGTGGGATGGAGTTCCTTTATATAATATCGTACGTCAACCCCCACTAAAGGGGGCGGGGTTCAAAAATAGACAATATCATGCTTTCCACAGACGAACGTATGGGCATTGCTAGACCGTCTTAAACTTCATCACTAATCATGAATATACATATTTACTTTATAGGGTCCAATTCTCTTTGGAGGGTATAAAAACTGTATTTTGGCAGAGTCGCTCTGGCAAGGGCTGTAGGGGAAACACATCACCTTTGTCATAAAACTCTAAAAATAAACGCTTGGGATAATTAAATACAAAATAAAATTTTTTATTTTATTTTATAGGGTCATTTACGGGGAAAAGAGGGTAGGGCAGAAACAGGCAATCATAAAACTCTAAAAATAAATGCTTGGGATGATTATATACAAAATTAAAAATATATAAAAATTTTTTACAGGGTCATTTAGGGGGCAAAGGGGTAGGAGAGGGTAGGGCAGAAACAGGCAATCATAAAACTCTAAAAATAAATGCTTGGGATAATGACATACAAAATAAAAATAAAAAATTTTTTGGTAGGAGGGGGTAAAGCAGAGGAGTACCAGGTATCGTCTCAGCTTCATCATAAAAGCTTAAAAATTTTATTTTTAAGGCTTAAGTAAATAAGTAGGCTTAATTAAAACAATTTGTTAAATTTTTATGCTATTTTTGCATATAATAACGCCCACTAAAGTGGGCGGGGTCCACATATAATTTTTTTTTATTTTATGGCTCCAGTTTAAGGCGTTGGAGCGTATTTGACATCAATTTTTATCATTAAAAATTATGTTGTTTTTTCTGGGTTGGTTTAAATTATATTTACACCAAATTTCAAGAGTCTAGCTCTTTTCGTTTGGACTGAATCGTGATTTCCACAGACGGACGGACGGACGGACATGCTCAGATCGTCTTAGATTTCATCACTTTTCAAGAATATATATACTTTATGGGGTCTGCGATGAATATTTCGATGAGTTACAAACGGAATAACAAAGTGAATATACCCTCCAAATTCTTTTTTGGAGGGTATAAAAATAGCGTAAAAATATGTTTCTACACTTAACCACCCCTAAAATTTAGTTCTTAAATTTTTACGATTGAGGTGATATGTCTCCCCCATGGCATTTCCCGGTGTAACCCTGTATAGATTTTTAAGCTTGGGCATAGAAACGTCTTAAAGCAACTCTGTGCCTGCATGTCAAGTATTTTTAACTTATTTCAGTCCCTTTTTACATGTGATTTTTATGCTGACGGAAAGGTGTCCCAGTCATGCTCCTCCCAACTCATTGGAAACGATCGTATTAAAATAATTTTTTTTCTTGTTTACTTAAGCCAAATACCACAAAAATGTTTATTTTAGTAAGAATAAAAATATAGTTTTTATTTACTAAAAATTTGGAGGCTATTTAAGATTCAACCTGGTAGAAGATAACATTCTTATTTGCTATTTATACAGATTTTAATAGAGCAATTGCATGCATACGAGAATTGTATCAAACCGATGGACACTTTAAATCTCTTTGTTGCCGTTGGGTTATTTTCAAATCACATGACTTGCCAAGAAGTTAAAAAATTCAAATGGAGACCCTTAAATGATACAAAAACATTCCCGAAGTGAAGAAGCCATATAACATTTAATTGAAATGAAGCAGACTTAACAAATTTAAGTTGAAAAAACACTGACCACCAACTTACAGCGAAATCTGCAGGGGACATACGGGTCAGCAGATAATTTCCTTAGTGGGATCAGATCCAAACTTTTCCTGTAGGAGGTTTCCTCTTTTGCTTTAGTTTAACAAAGAAACAATTAATTGCACTGAAATATATAATAATTTTGCTGTTAAAACCAAATCTTCTTACACAATGAGATTATCTATTACATTTTTGTGTTAATTCGTTGATATATTTTTTGCCCCTCTCTTACGTCGTTGGATGGATTTTCATTTTTAATTTTGTATAACTACTTTAAAAAAAAATCTCAAAAAAAAATTTCGAACAAAAAAAAATAAATTGCCACAAATTATTTAAATTTCGTTTCCCAACAAAAAATAGCGAGTGGAAACATATTCTTTTAAACACAAATTTTATACAACCTGTTTTTATTTTATTTTTCTCTCATTTAAATAAATTTCACAATAAATAAATGTTTTTACGCCAACGGAAATCGAATTGAGTCAAATATTCTAATAATTATACAACAAAATAAATAACGCAACAAACATATTTCCAGCAACTTGTGGAAGGCAACTTTTCGTTAATTATTCATATGCCACCAATTTTTACGTGAAATTAGAGTAGGGAGATATTTTCACAATTGTTTTCGATTAAAAATTTGCTCTGTTTGGTTCCAGTGTACATGACTGTAGTTCATTAGAAGTCTACTGATGGTTTGGCGTAAGATCCAATGAAATGAGTTCGAAAGAAAGAGCAACTTCATAACCTCTCACCTTATGCACAAACTTCAAAGAACCAATTGAGAGTTATACAGGAAAAATCATGATAATAATTTTAATTTTATTTTAATTATAGAAGTTGTATATTTGCCAGCAGGAAATGTTTATTATTAAGAATATAATTTGAAGGATATTTACAACAATATCATCGCCTTAGAGTATAAACTAGGTAAGTCCAACTATAATAATAAATTAAAATTTAATGCCTTTCGAAAGGCATTAAATTTTAATTTATTGGCTGGCTAAAGTATTTACTTATATTTTTATATATAAAATTTGAAGAAAACAATTGTTGGGCAAATTTCTTAAGCTGTGCAAATTTGTTGGTGTCTTTGAGTTAGCAGGTTTATACCAAAAGCCGAACATATGATGTACTGTAAGCTGGTATCAAACAAGTCATGATCTTGACATAATTTACAAATTAGGTCTATATTTACTAAATTCTGGGTACCAAATAGACTTTAGATGGACATCACTACTAACGTTTGCGGTTTCAGGTTTCATGAGACCGCAAAAAATGGGAAATAATTTCCAATTGAACCAGCTTCCCAAAATAAAAATGAACTAAGTCCCCAAAGTTTTATGTATTATTATTATTGTATGAGGCCATAAGCACCGCGACCCAAAGGATCTTTTGTGCGGCCAAAGTGTTCACTGATGTAGATTGAGGCTGCGAATAAAGCCAATTACTCTACCCGGTGAGATATCGTACACCTCCCCTGGAGTCATGAAACTGCCTCCGAGGAACCTCCTCCTACACGACGCCGCTGCCGGACAGTCGCAGAGAACGTGTTCCGGTGTCTCCTCCTCTGCTTCGCAGAGTCTACATGCTTTGGTCTCAGAATTGCCCATGGTAAACTGGTGTCGTCTGAGACCACAGTGTCCGGTGAACCAACCCGTTAATAATCTGAGGTCATTCTTGTCCATCAAAATTAATTTTTGGGATTTGTTCCGAGATAACGTAATGAAACGTTTTGCCTGTCTTAGGCCGTGAAGGGCTTTCCAGTGGCGATTAAACTCCACTCTAGCCTAGGAGTCATTCTGTTCTTTGACATATCCTCCTGAGATGCCAAAGAAGGGTTCCGGTCCTATGAATCTACTTTTTTTTTTTTTTTCTTAATATTCCAATCTTAATATAAAAAAAAAGTTTTATGTAGAGGGCAATAACAACGACTTTTGGTTCTTTCTTAGTTACGTTTCTGGGCGTCAAGTTAATTTTTGTGCTTTAGTAGTTTATTCATAGCAAAAAACTCCAAAAAATATGGGTACTAAGATCATATTTGATTCCGTCCAAAGTTCATTTCGGACTTCTCCTTTAATTTCTTAAAATCGTATTAAAGGCGAAATTTTTGAGGTCTCTAGCATTTCTGGGTCTTTCGGAAATCCGATTTCACGTAGAGAGGGAAGAACTGGGGGAAATACGGACAGCGGTTATTTGTCTGAACTATTCCTAAGGAGGCGGAATTTATTGTGGAAATTACACACATAATGACAAACATATTATACCTTTTCACAATTTTTTAACTAAGACTGCAATAGGCTAATACCGTGTTCAGACATCTACCTTATTTGAGCCTATCGCAATAAAAAGTATTATTGAGCTCAATTACCAACATTAAATTTCAATTAATTATTGTTCAATAAATATGTTCAATATATTATTATATTGAGTAAAATTACAAATACAGCACTGCTAAAACATATGTTACTGAGCCAAGACTTCGCTAGAAGTTTGGTTTAGTTCTTCTTAGGGGAACTTTGCTCCCTCTGCCCCGATTCAGCCCATTTACGAACTTGACCTCCGTTACCCAATTTCAAAGGTCTGGCTCTTTTCGTTTGGACTGAATCGCGACTTCCACACATGAAAGGATGGACATGGCTAGATCGTTTTAGACACGGAATGACAAAGTGAATAGACATTCAAATTCCATTTTGGAGAGTATAACAACAAAGAAGGCTATCCCAGATTTGCATTTTGGGGTCCTAATGCATATAAAAATATTTAATTTGTTTGTAGTAAATATTTTTAACGAACATTCATATTGATATCTTATATTGAACTAAGATTTATTGGCTAATTGTTCGAAATTTTTTGTTTTAAATTCAGAAAGACATGATAAATATTCCAAGGCACAAAGGAAAGTCACCATCTGTTGTTAGTTATTCAACTTACACAGCAGAGCAGAACAGCTGTTTTCGAAAGCCGCAACGCTTTCATCATCAGTGCTAATGTGTATTGTGTTTGTCACCACTTATTAGGTGGCTTGGTTAAATATGATAGCAGTTTCTTATTTAAACAAATTTTATTAGGAAATTGCATACGAGAACTGTATCAACCTGAGGTTAACACATTTTTGTTTTAATACCCGTATTAGCGATCATTTTCTTCATGTCCCATTTTTCTGAATTTTTTGTTCAATCATACCTAAGCCAAACTTTTTTATTTTTAGTTGTCATACGTTAGTTGAATTGACTAAATTTTGCATATGTGAACAGGAAAAATATTATAAAATATTGACACAATTGAAAATGCATGTCCGAACACCATATAGATAATATATGCACCTTATTGAACAGCATTCTTATAAAACTTGTCTAATTCGTTTATCTAGCAAAAATTATTGCATAAAAAACTTTTCGTTACTCTAATATTGAAGAGTGTTGGAAGAACTGAAATTTAATTTAGCAAATATACACAAATTTAAGCGAGCGTATGTGAGTTTGTGCACACCAAGAGTATATGTTGACCTGCCATATGTGAATGCCACGACTTGTATGACGGGCTGACTAATAATTTATTTTGACCAAATTAACAACAACATGAATAGCAAGACACAATAGCTTTTGTACCCACCCAATGAAATTGTATCACAATCATAAATATATATTTTTTGTGCTCCGGAATTAAATGTTTTATTTAATCGCCAGCCATTCTTTCAACGGACATAATTCTGGCATTTCAAACCTCATTAATATGTATGATTTATTTAAATGCTGAAATTAATAAGGTGAGATTTCAAAAGGTCGTTGTTAGTAGTTTTACAAAAATAAATCATATTATTTGCTATGTAAATTAAACAAAATAAATTTAGTATTATTTGCAATAGTTTGCACTTCAAGAGTGAGTGAACTTATTACCTGCTGCAGGTCTGAGAGTTTAAATTGTTTACACATGCAGATGTATAAATTAAATGCCCAATATACAAAATATTACTCTATTAATAGCTCTTATGTGAAACTGAAATTGAAAATATTTCATAAATATTGATTGTTCATCAACGACTTTTCACATTATCGTAATTTGTAAAGTCATGCGGTCCTACGACAATACAAATTACAAATATAAACTTTTGAGAAATAAACGAAACTATTTCCGTTTTGAGACTTCAATATAATTAAATGTTTTCTCTATTGAACACAGATCCAGTCAGTCATTCACACAGTCAGTCAGTCAAATTCAACATTCAAGCAAACAATTGAATTCACTGCAAACAAATACAACAATTTATTCGTTGTTGTTTTTTCCTGTTTACTTCATTTATGTTATAATCATGTTTGACAGATGAACAGAATGTGACAGTTTATGGAAGGAATCCAAGATACGAGTACTTATTCATAATTATAATGAAAGTTATGCAGGTTGACATCTCTTGGTAAGTGTAAAGTTATGTTGTATGTTTGGTACTTTTAACATATATATACATGTGTGTGTGCATGTGTGTGCGTGTGTGTAAGAACACACATTGTGATAGTAATATGGACATAATTTTGACATGATAAATAATATACGAGTAAAAAAATTACATAAATGAAAAGCAAATAACGATTATGCGCCACCTTAGAGTATGTAATGTTTGCTGGGTACAGGAGATGTAACCCTCGAGACAAGCAGTACAAGTTATTTTGATTGTTAGTTTATGTATAGCGTTTAACAGTTGCCTTAACTATCGCCTAAACGGTTTAGATCAGACTTCAAACTAATCATTGCAAGACCCCTATAGTTATAAATGTTTGCAATGATTTGTTTGATATACAGCGGCCAAAAGTCTATATCTGGAACCGGTGACCTTATCTTTCTAATTTTCTTCCAGACATTTAATTGACCTTTTAGTTATTTATAATTTTTCTAAAATCGGTTAAGCAGTTTTTTTAAAAAATTCTACATTTTTTCGCCACATGGGTCAAGCTGTAAATTGCCTGCTCCAACCACGATTCTTCATATCAGTTTTTTTCACTTTCTCAATATTTTCATCGGTTGTTGATGAGTTTGAGGGTTCTGGGCTGGTGTCCTTATTTACTCCTTCTTTCAAAAACCTATATCACTTGTAAACATTATCCTTATGTCAATGTCAACATTTCAATTGCTTTTTAGAACTTAAAATTTTTTACACAAAATTCTAGGCAATCTTTATATTTGTAGAGAGCAGAATATCGTCGAACACACTAACACTCTCCTAACTTTTATGACTCCTACACCAACAACAAAAAAGTAATAAACAAACATGCTACAAACCCGAATCTGAGAACAAACGATTAAGAACAGACCTCGTAGATGCCAGATCCTGTCATGAATAACAGCACAAGATACGTAATTTATTTCATTAATCGCTATCAACTGCTATTATCTCAAGTTATTATACGAGGACTGTTAATTTTTTGGGAAATTTCCCTTGCAGTAGCTTTAAATGCAACACTGGTGCCGTCATCCGCCATCTATCTATTAATAGACTTTTGTGCAATTTTGAAATCGCTGCATCGTTTGCAAGACATTAACAGCAAAAAAAGTTGTTCATTTAAAAACAAATTAGAAAAACTGGGGCCAAATTATCGCATTCGATATCGATCGAAATTTCTATACAATTTAAATACAAATTTCGATCGATATCGAATGCCGTAATTTGCCCCCTGAATTTTTGTGTTGATTCAGTAATTTTATTGTAAAAAAACTTTACTGAAACCTAGGAAAGACCTGATAAATACTATGGCAACTCCATACAATAAATTTCAATGGCTAAAAAATGATTTACTGAGTTCCATTGTCAATGTACTAGCACAAGTGATACTTTAATTTCAGGTCACTCTAAAGAAGTCAACACTCCAGAAAGCGGCAATCAAATTCGGGGACTAAAATTGGAAGATCGAAAAATACACTGACGTAAGGTGGTAAAGCTGTAGACACCTAAACTGAGCGAGTACATCACATTTGGTATGAACATTTGGACATGAGAAATCTATTCGCGAGATGGGTGCCACGGGAAAAATTCATAAACACTTACCCATCCAGTATATTCTCCAGATTTACCCCTCTGAGACTATTTTCTTATTGAGAATCATAACAACTGGCTGCTCGTTAAAATATTTGGGTCGAATGAAGAGGTCCAAAACAAAAGTCTATTTTGAGGACCCTGAGAAAACCTATTACTTGGAAGGAATAAAGAAATTGAAACTACGCTGGACTAAATGTGTTGAAAAATAAAACTAGTATTTGCCAAAAAAAAAGCTTTTATTTAAATAGTCACGAAGTCATCAAACAGCCCTCTAACTTTTCAATCTACATCAAATGCCACCATACCACAAAATATATATTTTCGATCAAGCGCGCTGGTTACACTCCAACTGTTACCGCAAGTTCTAAGGTAGAATAGTTCGATTTTAATAACAGATCAACCTAAATCAGAGCGCTGAGCTTCGCGTTAGCATCAGGGCACGTATTTTCAAAAATATATTAAACGACATGCTGAATTACATAAGAAGTGACGATTCAAATATGACAAGTAAGTAAGTTATATTCGATATGTTCGAATCTTAAGTACTCTACATATAATTGTTAAATAAAAACTTTATTTTGTAGGGCTCATTCCGGGAGGGGGGGGGCGAGGGGGACACAACTCACCTTTGCCACAAAACACTAAAAAAACAATTTTTGGGCTTAATAAATGTAAAAAAAAAATATTTTTTTTGATAGGGTCATTTAGGGGGCAAAGGTGGGGTAGGGTAGGGCAGAGGAAGATTAAAGAACTTCTCAGCTTCGTCATAAAAGCTTTAAATTTTAATTTTTAAGGAATTTAGGCTTAAATTACACAATTTGTTAAATATTTACACCATTTCTCCATGTAATATGTTACTTCAATGTTCCCTAACGGATTTTGCTGATTTTCTGGTTGCATGTTCGACGTGCTTTGGGATAAAAGTTTATCATTTACTTAAAAAAATTACAAAAAAAAACTTTAAGAATTATATTGGTTTTTAGAGGTTGGTTTAGTTCTTCTTAGGGGAACTTTTTTCCCCCTATCCCGATCTAGACCATTTACGAACTTGACCTGTGCTATCCCTCTAGACATATTTATACCAAGTTTCAAGAGCCTGGCTCTTTTTGTTTGGACTTAATCGTGATTTCTACAGGTGGACGGACATGACTAGATCGTCTTAGATTTCATCACTGATCAAGAATATATGTATATACCTTATGAAGTCTTAGAGGGATATTACGCTGCGTTACACATGGAATGACAGACTGAATATACCCTCCAATTCTCTTCTGGAGGGTATAAAAATATCGTGAATTGCAGGCTGTTGGAATCAGTAATTTTTATACCCTCCAAAAAAGAATTTGGAGGGTATATTCACTTTATCATTCCGTTTGTAACGCATCGAAATATCCATCTCAGACCCCATAAAGTATATATATTCTTGATCAGTGATGAAATCTAAGACGAACTGAGCATGTCCGTCCGTCCGTCCGTCTGTGGAAATCACGATTCAGTCCAAACGAAAAGAACTAGACTCTTGAAATTTGGCATAAATATATTTTAAAACTTAGAGCAGGTTAAGTTCGAAGATGGGCTAAATCGGGCAAGAGGGAAAAAAGTTCCCCTAAGAAGAACTAAACCAACCCAGAAAAAACAACATAATTTTTAAAGTTTTTTGGTTATTTTGTTAAGCAAATGATATATTTTTATGTCAAATACGGTCCAACGCCTTAAACTTGGAGCCATTAAATAAAATAAAAATATTTTTTGACCCCGCGCACTTCAGTGGGCGTTATTATAGGCAAAAGTAGCATAAAAATGAAACAAATTGTTTTACTTAAGCCTACATTCCTTAAAAATAACACTTTTAAGCTTTAATGACGAAGCTGAGACGAAACCTGGTACCACTCTGCCCTACCCCCTCCTTCCCCTTCGCCCCCTAAATGACCCTACCAAAAAAAAATTTTTTTTTTTAAATTTTATATATAATCATCCCAAGCATTTATCTTTAGAGTTTTATGACTCCCGATTTCTGCCCTACCCCCCCCCCCCCCTCTTCATTTGCCCCCTAAATGACCCTACCAAACAAAAAAAATTTTTTAAAATTTTGTATATAATCATCCCAAGCATTTATCTTTACAGTTTTATGACTGCCGATTTCTGCCCTACCCCCCCCCCCCCTTCTTCCTTTGCCCCCAAAATGACCCTACCAAAAAAATTTTTTTTTTTTAATTTTGTATATAATCATCCCAAGCATTTATCTTTAGAGTTTTATGACTCTCGATTTCTGCCCTACCCCCCCCCCCCCCCCTCTTCCTTTGCCCCCTAAATGACCCTACCAAACAAAAAAAATTTTTTCTTTAATATTGTATATAATCATCCCAAGCATTTATTTTTATAGTTTTATGTCTACCTGTTTCTGCCCTACCCCTCTAAATGACCCTATTAAAAAAAAAAAAAAATTTATTTTTGTATATAATTATCCCAAGCATTTATTTTTAGAGTTTTATGACAAAGGTGAAATGTTTCCCCCACAGCCCTTGCCAGACCGACCCCGCCAAAATACAGTTTTTATAGCCTCCAAAGAGAATTGTGATGAAGTCTGAGACGGTCTAGCAATGCCCATACGTTCGTCTGTGGAAAACATGATATTGTATATTTTTGAACCCCGCCCCCTTTAGTGGGCGTTGACGTACGATATTTTATAAAGGAACTCTGTCCCACCAAGTTAAACATTTCAAATTCACTTACTAAATATTTGGAGGGTATTTAAGATTCGACCCGGTCGAATATAACGTTTTTACTTGTTTGTCATCAATTTTATTGATTTCTTCCATTTCATTGTTATTGCTTCTTCATACATTTCTGTTTGTAAATTTGGAGGTAGCACACATGAGACAAATTATAGAATGGCCAATGTAGCGTACGTGCAAATATATTATGTAATAAAGTCACTTTCTTTTAGTTTAACTTACATTTGCCTAAATGACTGAAGGTATACATGAATTAGTACATGGTGACTGGCTTGACATGAGTTGATGGGCAAATGTAAATATAGCTGTGTGACCAAACATGTAAGAAAATTCATTAATTTTGCAAGAGAGTTTATTTCCTCTATATAATGGGACACTTTTTCTGTGTATTTCACTGCATGAATTTTTTTTATATTTTTTTTTGTATTACAGTTTATGACCATCATAAATTTATTATATGTATCTTTGCCAGGAAAATAACTATAAATGTCAGTTGAACCAAAAAAAGAAGGTGTGTGTCATTAAAATTACTCAAACACAAACACAAAAGCAATAAAATGACTTGACCACAATTTTGTTCATACGGCACACGTTCACAAATTAGCTCTCACTTGGAAGCAGGTCGTATGTCTGTGTCATTTTCATGAAGATGTAAGACAAACAATGAAAGCAAATGGCAGGCGCACTTAATTTGCACTTCGCATTGGGCAAGGGAAGGGCTTATGCTGTCGACGTGAATCAAGCGCAATTAACTAGTGGCCGGATGTAGTTTTTTTGTACAATGAAGTGAAAATATACAAACACACACTAGAATATACTAGAGTGTTGACAACATTGGCTTCTTAACTTAATAATTCTTCCAGATTTCTTAAGCTTTAAAAATTTTTAATTTTTTAATGTCAAAGCTTTTGTTTCATTCCTCATTGATTTGCAAATCTATAACTGGTTTGGCAAATCAGTCACAGTTCCATCTCTATCTCATATAAAAGAAAAAATCACTACAACTTTCTTATACCAAAAACACACATCCGGACACACACAAAACTAATCAATCATTTTTACAAATTATTATCAACAATATGGCATTAAGCTTATTTCCACCTTTCGGTATGAAATTGTGTATGTATTTCGAATTTCTCCCTTACGTTTAGGATGTGTGATAAACACATGCCAATAACTGGCCGACACAAGGACGCACTCTTTGCAATATTGGACATGCCAAACGAAATGCAAAGAGCAACGTGACCAAAATAAAGCAAAATTCTATGCAACGTGTTTTCTTTGTCATTATCTTCTGCATCAACATCATCATCATGATTACTACGACGTCATTATACGAGGGCTGGCTGTTAATGAGACGCAATATCACAGTGATAATCAAGAAGTGTCTAAGACAGTCGACTCTTGATAATTTGAAACTCGTTAATTTAAATCTCGCGGTAGTTTGAATTGTTTTCCAAGTCCCTTGAAAAGCACTCAATAAATGTAAAAATATCTATGTAATTTGGTCCCCTCAAAAATTTGAAATTATTTAAATGGCATTTTGATTGCCGACTCGATATAATTTGAATTTTTTGGCCCTACGCTCTATAATTTGAATTATTTTAATTGCTGTGTTTTATGCAAAATATAAAATAAATAAAACAACCGTTTATTTTAGTTTTTTTGCGATGTGCCACAAAAATGGCATCTTGCTCGCCAACGTTCTATAATTTGAAGTTCGGTTATTCTACACTCTTTAATTTGAACTCCTAATGAGGTTTTGTTTCTGTTTTTGAAAGAAATTTAAATCGTTTGCATTAGTTTCTGTGCCACGATTTTAGTATACACCACTACATCGACAGTTGCTAACATAAAAAATTAAATTCTTTGCTTTGCTTTTGCAGAATTTAGTGGGTGCAAATGGTTTTGCTTTTTTATGAAAACTCTTGTTAATTTAAATTTTTTCTGTCTCTCTTTCGATATTTTGAAGTCTCGTTAAAATGAAAACTCGATTATTTGAACTTTTTCCCTGGTCCCTTCAGTTTCAAATTATCAAGAGTCGACTGTATATACTGGGAATAACGATACAGGAACTCCTTTCACAAATTAATTGCTTAAATTAAAGTTTTAAATAAATGCAATATTTGGTAACATTTAATAAAAAATAAACTAATAATGCAAAGGTTGTCTCATGAAGAATTTTTATTTGAAAATGTGAAACTTCTTACTTTAAAATAAAGATACGCATTCTTTGGTGTAAAAGCCATCTGTTGGATAAAAGATATCCAAAGTAGGTGGTTGATTTAAAAGTTTACTTTTAAAAAGGCAATAAAACAAAAACGGTTTGAAATTTTGCCAAGTTTATTTTTTATTGCGAAGTACAATTGTTCCATTTAGAGATGGATGATCATGCGGATTCAATTATTAAGCCAATCGTACGTCTTTTAGCAAAACTCGGATTAAACTAGTGCGCGAAATGTTCACTTCTTGGGAACGATGGTACTGGTATCAAAAACAAACAAAATTCAATTCCATGGGTGGAAAGTCACAAATAAGTTTATAATTTTGTTTTTTTAATTTTTTAAATTAAACGTTTTTTATCCTTCATGAAGAACCACATAGTAAATATTCCATTCCAGGGTTGGAAAACCGAAATTACATAACAAACCGAATGTACATAAGAATATGGTAAGTTCCTATTTTTTTATAATGGACCCCGCCCCCATTAGTTGGCGTTATTATATGCAAAAATAGTGTAAAAATTTAACAAATTGCTTTACTTAAGCCTACATTCCTTAAAAACAACATTTTTAAGCTTTAATGACGAAGCTGAGACGTAACCTTTCATTACTCTGTCCTACCCCCTCCTCCCACTTTGCCCCCTAAATGACCCTATGAAAAAACAAAGTGAATATACCCTCTATTTTTTTAATTTTTATTTAATTATCCCAAACATTTATTTTTAGAATTTTACGACAAAGCTGAAATGTCTCCCCCACTTCCCTTGCCAGAGCGACCCCAACAAAATACAGTTTTAGTGCCCTCCAAAAAGAATTGCACTTCATAAAGTATATATATTCTTGATCAGTGATGAAGTCTAAGATGGTCTAGCAATGCCCATACTTTCGTCTGTGGAAAACATGATATTGTCTATTTTTTGAACCCCGCCCAATTTAGTGGGCGTTGACGTACGATATTATATAAAGGAATTCCGTCCCACCAAGTTAACCATTTTAAATTTACTTACTAAATGTTTGGAGGGTATTTAAGATTCGACCCGGTCGAATATAATGTTTTTAGTTGTTGTATTTCAGGAAAAATTAAAGTGGCGTTAAAAACCAAAAAAGTTATATATTCGATTCCAGGCTTGGAAAATCGAAATTTTTTGGTGCAGAAATGTAGCCATATTTTGGTTTTTTGTGAATTAAACATTTTTTTACACTCCAGAAAGACTTACGTTCGTATAAAAAATCCAAAAAATTAAAAATTATTTTCCAGGGTTGGAAAATATATTTTTTTTTTGGTAGCCATATGAGTTCCTAATTTCTGTTTTTTTAGTGATTCCCAGTTATGGTTCTTTTCGTGAATTAAATCTATATTTTTATTGTACTTTAAGCAGAATTTAATTGATAATAAAAATTAAAATTCGATTCTAGGGCTGGACAATCGATATTTTATTTTTTTGGTATATAGAAGTAAACATATTCCTAATTTTGTATTTTTTTCTGGTAAACCAAACCTATATACAGAATTAAATTTGTATTAAAAACCTAAAAAATAAAAAATCTATTCCAATGGTGGTCAATCGAAATGATTTTGTTACATAAAAGAAAACAAAAATGCTAGTAATTTTTGTTTTCGGTTGGTCGTAAAACTATTTTATGCTTCAGGGAGACACAAATTGGTGTTAAAATTGTTAAAAAATGGTATCCAGTGATGCACCATTGAACATTTTTTTGGTGCCAAATATATTACGGATTTTGGTTTTTTTCTGGATGGATAGAATTGGTATTGAAAATTCGAAACACGATTCAATGATTCGACAATTAGAACTTTTTTTGGTACGTAAAGGTAACCAACTAAAATGAATTTATTTTTGTTGGTTGTAAATTAAACATGTTTAATATTTTTTATAGACGTTCATTGGTATTAGAATAGGAAAACCCAAAAATACAGCTTCCGAGCTGAAAAATGTAACCTTCTTTTTAATTATGAAAGCAACTGAACAATAATATTTTTTTTTTATAATTAAACCTATTTTCCGTTTTGGAAAGAAAGAAGGGTATTTAAGATTTGGCAAAGCCGAATATAGCACTTTTATTTGTTTAAACCACATTTCGTAATTTGAAAACGTTCAGTATATGATAGCAACATTCACTGCTAAAATTGTTCAATGACCAAATAAACAGCCGTGCACTAATGTAGATCAGAAGAATCTGGCACCCTATTCATGGCTGAGTGCGGATTCGAAAACGGTATGCTAAGCTTCGTAGCCACGCCCAATCAGTTTATTATGGTTAAATGCTTTTTTAAAACTGCCAAAACATACTTTTAAAGGCATGCGTTGCTTAACTTTATAACTTATATTCCCATTTAAATTTTAAAATAATAACGGACGTCGTTATAATTGGATGTAAAAATAAAAAATATATTGAATTAAGATTTTATAGGCTAATTGTTCGAAATTTTAATTTAAGTCTCAGAAAGACGTGATAAATATTCCAAGGCTCAAAGCCAAGTCAACATCAGTTTTTGTTATTCAACTTACACAGTAGAGCAGAACAGATGTTTTCGAAAGACGCAACTCTTTCATCATCAGTGCGCAAAACAAGAACGTTACACACTGTAACTGCTATGAACGACAAGTCATTCCAAAGATACAAAATTGAATTGAAAAATAGCTCACAGGATATATTGATACTGTGGATAATAAAATCTATATTCCGCTCACAGCCAGCAGATGATCTTATGGGCATCGTAAAGGGACATTTTAACTAAAGAGGGATTTTGCTGTGTGAGGGAGTGATAGATGACAAGGAATGTAAGGAGCATACGGAGGCAATAGAGCACTGCCTAGCTTTCGACATACAGGGATCCAGAGATTTTGAGCAAAATACTTTACCAAACATTACCTTTGGCTGAAAGGATTTAGGGGCTACAATTGGTCTTGGGAGAATTTGTCGTATCCATTTTATTCTGTACTGCGCGGCGATTTTGTTCTACAAATTCAATGAAGGCGGGTGCTGTATGTATTAAAGTCCTTAGTAGGTGATGGGGTCAGTTGCTGTCAGCGGCTCTCATCTACTTAACCAAGCAGTAATTAGATCACGAAGTCTTTCCCTGAATATATGCTCTTACTTGGCAGACGATTGCCCAGAAAAACATAACCAGACATGTGTTGATAGTGTTAAACATCTTCCCATAATATTAAATTCTACGACACTGTGTATTAATTGTGTCTGAATCTGATTTTCTTAATAAACACTTATCTGAACAATACTATTTTCTTTAAGTATTAAGTGGTTGCGTGTTTTTTTTGTAGGTGTACTGCTAATAATCAGTTTTTGGTAGCAATAGTAACCCTCGTACTCATCCCTACTGATAGAGTATATTTACATGAACTTATGTTCAACATTAGCAATGTATTAGTGCTTTTGTTAGCTTATTTGTATCTGTATCAGTGTACAGGTTAGGTGACAAATATGTAATTAACATTATAGCTTGAACAATATAATAAAATGTTTGTGAGTCCCATAAATTAACTAGTGATTAAATAACCGTGTAGTCTAATAAGACCACCCACATTTATTGTGTCATCATCTTTACAAACAAAAATTAATTGCAGTTGCCACAAATATGAATGAATAAAGTATCCACTGGGAAATTTGTGAAAGTCAGCAATATTTATACCCTTTACAAAATCGTGAAAATATATGTATAGGTTTGCCCTTTCGTATGGAATTTCCTCAATTTTAATATGGGACTCTATAATGAATAAGCGATGCCCGTCTATCTGCACATGAAATCGGTTTTCCGAAGCCCTTAGAAAATCTAGTGACTTTGGCCATGACTTATTGGAAATAGTCCTGGATAGATTGCCATTGATTATCAGAAAAATCCACAATACTAGTCCAGAGCTGGAAATTTTAAATTGATTTTTTGTTACACAAAAGTAATTAGATAGAACTAATTGTTTTGTTGTTTCTTAATTAAACCTATTTTGTATTTCAGTAAGAACAAAATTGGTATTAGAAATCACAAATAAACCAAAAAGACAATTTCTTGGTTGGAAAATTTTATTTATTTTTTTTCGGAATATTAAAGTAACTACATAAAACTAATTTGTCCCTTTAGCAACATAACATATTTGATATTTTAGAAAAAAAAAGTTAGTATTGAAAATCAGAAAGAATCGGGCCAGAGGGAAAAAGTTCCCCTAAGAAGAACTAAACCAACCTCTAAGAAACAACATAGTTTTTGATGTTTTTTTGTAATTTCGTTAAGCAAATGATATATATATATTTTTATGTCAAAGAAGGTCCAACGCGTGGACCATAAAATAAAAAAAAATTATTTTTAGGCCCCGCCCCCTTTAGTAGGCGTTTTTATATACAAAAATAGTGTAAAAATTTAACAAATTGTTTTACTTAAGCCTACATTCCTTAAAAATAACATTTTTAAGCTTTAATGCCGAAGCTGAGACGTAACCTGGTACTCCTCTGCCCTACGTCCATCTCTCCTTTGTCCATAAAAAAAATGTTTCCCTAAGAAGAACTAAACCAACCTCTAAAAAACAATATAATTTTTAAAGTTTTTTTGTAATTTTGTTAAGCAAATGATATCTCTTTATAATGAAGAAGGTCCAACGCGTTTAAGTTGGAGCCATAAAATAAAATAAAAAAATTCTGGACCCCAACTATAGTGTAAAAAATTAACAAATTGTTTTACTTAAGCCTACATTCCTTAAAAATAACATTTTTAAGCTTTAATGACCAAGCTGAGACGTAACCTGGTACACCTCTGCCCTAATTCCTCCACCCCCTTTACCCCCTAAATGACCCTATCAAAAAAAAATTACAAATTTTACATTTAATTATTCCGAACATTTATTTTTGAAGTTTTATGGCACAGATGAAATGTCTCCTCCACGGCCCTTGCCAGAGAGACCCCGACAAAATACAGTTTTAATGCCCTCCAAAAAGAATTGGACCCCATAAAGTATATATCTCCTTGAACAGTGATGAAGTCTAAGACGATCTAGCAATGCCCATACATTCGTCTGTGAAAACATGATATAGTCTATTTTTAAAACCCGCCTCCTTTAGTGGGCGTTGACATACGATATTATATGCAAAAATAGTGTAAATATGAAACAATTTTTATTCCTGAAGCCTATAAGAAGCTGAGATTTTCTCTGATCTTGCAGACGGGGAACGTCTCCTCCAGGGCCCTTGACGGAATGACTCTGTCAAAATAGGGATTTAAAATTGGGTACAGAGATATTTTAAAGGAACTCTATCCCACCAAATTAAACATTTTAAATTAACTTACTAAATATTTGGAAGGTATTTAAGATTCGACCCGGTCGAATACAACGTTTTTACTTCTCCTTTCTACTTTTGTTTTCTAGCATCGGTTCAAATTTATCGTATTCACTACGCACATAAGTCAAAGTACTCCTAATACAACCACATATTTCCTACTGGGGATTTAAGTTCCTTGTTTAAACAAAATCTTATAACAGAATATAACTATTACTATACACGTTTTAAAGCAATGAAAGATATTCACTATTAGACAAGATATCTACTATTAAGACAAACTAATTGAATTAGAAACTTTTTATGAAAAAAATTATGTTTTATATACATATGCTATATATTGGGGGAGTATTAAGAAAAATTATATTCTGTACGATTTGAAAAGTATGAATTATAAATGCAAAAGAGAAGTACGCAATGTACTTCCTCCCAGTGCACAAACATTTTGAGAAAGAAAACTTTGATTTTTCCAAGTTTTATAAAAAATACTGATTTTCCTTTAATGAAGGGTAAGTTGTGTTGTGAGGATTCAATACAACAAAATAAATTCTGATGAAAATTTGTTCAAAGAGCAACAAGTGAAGAGGAGAGATTATATGATATTTTACTGCAAGTGATATCTGATATGGAATTGGTATTGAAATGAAATAGTTTTGGCTGTTAAGGTTAAAATTTAAAACACTAGTATAATATAACATTAACTTCTTGATGCAATAGAAATGATTTTTTGTATTGTTTCGAAAAAAGTTTTGGTGGGATATCGAAGGTTTGGACAATTTATCCTGAACTCTGCCAAGGCATGAATATGCAATCATTAGAGATTTGCCCTTTTACCCGATCTACCACTTTTCAGCAATTAAAGGAGAAAGAAGTCGATTGAATTCCCATATGTAGAACTGAGAAAAATAAATACTCCTTTCATACTGTAGACTTTTAAATATATGACTGTTTTAAAGACTGAAGTTGCATGTAATAAAAGGAGATCTTTTAGCAACTTTCTTTTTGGCAACACTGTTTGTAGCAGGTCAGCTGTTTTCATGTAACATGTTGCTGTTAATCATGTTCAGTTTGGTTTTTAGTTTAATCATGAATCGATTTATAAACGTATAAAGTTTGAAGATGATTGAATTTTATTGTCAAAATTAATGCTCGGCTAAGAAAGTGCAGCGTGAACTTCTTCCATTCTATGGTCAGTTAGGGTGATCTTCTGAGGCGCTTATTCGGAGTCTTGTGACTAAATTTTGCACCGAATTTGCATTAAACCACTAACACGAATACATAAAGGACGCAGCTGTATCCGCCAGTGTTGCTCGTAATCGTGAATTGTCGATTCAGTACTGTTTGCATCAATCCGATTTCTGTTACTCCACTATCTGGGAAAATATTGCGGGAAGATTTGGCTGTAAAACCTGTTAAAATACAGCTTGTGCTCGAATTAAAGCAGCTCGACTTTTTCCAACGGCTAACTTTTGCTGAATGGGCGGTGAAAAAGTTGGATGAAGATCCGTTTTTTTTATCGGAAAAATGTGTTGAGGGAAGAAATCTATTTGCCGTATTCGGTGCGAAGATCAGCCAGAAGCATTGGCAATCAATGCATCCCGAAAAATGCGCTGCTTAGTGTGGATTAAGGGCGTGGCATCATTGGACAGCACTTTTTCAGAGACGGCAAAGGGAGGAACGTTACTATGCGTACCGCAGCCGTACGATGATGACAATTTGCTCAAAATGGAAGATCTATGGTTTCAACAATTGTGCCACATACCACACAACACATTAAAAAATCGATGAGGTCGGTGAAGCGGTTATTTTACGTATTTGGCCGGTCAATTGGGCGCCTATATCGTGCGTTCTAACGCCTTTAGACCATCTTTGTGGGGTTAAGTTAAGGCTCAAAGTCGATACTGAAGAACTTAATCGTGCGATACAGGCCGCCATGTTGTTAGAGAGAGTATGCCAAAATTAGATCCGACATGTGAATTGAGGCGTAGTGTCGGTTAACATTTACATACTTCAAATCTGAAATATCCTCAAAAATCACCCATTTTTATTTACATATGTATTAGCTCCCTCTCCGTCGCTCTTTTTCTAACCTTCTCTCCCGGCCCTTCCTTTAATGCTTAATACTTAATAACTTTGAAGTTGTTTTATAATTTGCATTCCCTAAATTAACTAAATTTAATGAAATGGTAGAAACTCATCATTAACCACAACAATCCCTTTATAGTGAACACGTTATGAAATATTGATGCTGGCAGCGGGATTAAGGAATTTAAATAATATTCTTCCAGCCATTTTAATTGGAATGGTATGGTGCTGGTACATAAAAGTTAGCTTGGGAGAATAAAAGTTGGGGGATAGCCAAAGTTAATTGGCTGTGTGAAAAAATGAATAGAAAAGTAAAATGAGTGACTAAAAGTTGTTTATCCATCAATAAAAAGGGAGTTAAATAGTTTAATCCCTTAATTATTAATCTTGGGAATGGTTGACTTCATATCATTGCAGCTGCTAAATATAAGCCTTGGGAAATTAGTTTAAAGTTTTGTGTGTGATTTGTAACAAAAGAGAATAAACAAGTAAAAACGTTATATCCGACCGGGTCGAATCTTAAATACCCTCCAAATATTTAGTAGGTAAATTTAAAATTTTTAACTTGGTGGGACAGAGTTCCTTTTTATAATATCGTACGTCAACGCCCACTAAAGGGGGCGGGGTTTAAAAATAGACTATATAAAAAAAAATATTGGAAAAACGTTCACATGTACTTAAGTATAAAATTCAAACCAAATAAGTTTGACTTAGGTATGATGGGACAAAAAATTCAGAAAAATGGGACATGAAGAAAAATAATCAAACGGTAACACGGGTATTATAACAATAACATGTTAACATCAGGTTGATACAGTTCTCGTATTCTTTTTCACAATAAAATTTGTGTAAATAGGAACTGTTATCAAACTCAACTAAGCCACCTAATAAGTGGTGACAAACACAATACACATGAGCACTGATGATGAAAGGGTTGCGTCTTTCGAAAACAGCTGTTCTGCTCTGCTGTGTAAGTTGAATAAAACTGATGTTGACTTTCCTTTGTGCCTTGGAATATTTATCATGTCGTTCTGAGATTTAAAAACAAATTTCGAACAATTAGCCTATGAATCTTAATTCAATTTAATATAGACTATATCATGTTTTCCACAGACGAATGTATGGGCATTGCTAGATCGTCTCAGACTTCATCACTGATCAAGAATATATATACTTTATGGGGTCCAATTCTTTTTGGAGGGCATTAAAACTGGATTTTGTCGGGGTCTCTCAGGCAAGGGCCGTGGAGGAAACATTTCATCTTTGCCATAAAACTTCAAAAATAAATGTTCCGAATAATTAAATGTAATATTTATTAATTATTTTTTTTTTATAGGGTCATTTAGGGAGCAAAGGGGGAGGAGGAATTAGGGCAGAGGTGTACCAGGTTACGTCTCAGCTTCGTCATTAAAGCTAAAAATGTTATTTTTAAGGAATGTAGGCTTAAGTAAAACCATTTGTTAATTTTTTACACCATTTCTGCATATAATAACGCGCACTGAAGGGGGCTGGGCTTCAAAATAAATTTTTTTTATTTTATGGTCCACGCTTTGGACCTTTTTTGACATAAAAATATATCATTTGCTTAACGAAATTACAAAAAAATATCAAAAATTATGTTGTTTTTTAGAGGTTGGTTTAGTTCTTCATAGGGGAACATTTGTTCCCTCTTGCCCGACTTAGCCCAACTCCGAACTTTACCTGTGCTATCCTTCAAGATATATTTTTTACCAAACTTCAAGAGTCTGGATTTTTTTTGTTTGGACTGAATCGAGATTTCCACAGACGGAGGGACGGACGGACGGACATGCTCAGATCGCCTTAGATTTCATCACTGATCAAGAATATATATACTTGTGGGGTCTCAGATGGATATTTCGCTGCGTTACAAACGAAATGACAAAGTGAATATACCCTCCAATTCTTTTTTGAAGGGTATAAAAAGCATAATTCAAAGCGTCTGCCTGGTCGCTTGATTATTAATCAATGATATATAAGCAGCCAGTTAAGTTGGGCGTTTTCTCGATATGCAACATGAGCTGTTCTAATATGATTGCATGCCAGACTTAACCCTATTAAACTCAACACTGCCTGTGAGGGACAACAAACACTATTTGTACGTATTGTATTACGATCACGTTCATGTAACAGAATCGAGCTTTCAACACACTATTCCATCGTGTGAGCGGACATTGCAAAGACATGGATATTACTTCACGTTGCCTGAGAGGCGAAGTTTAGTGTGAAAATATATCTAATGAGCAGAAGGAATTTCATGTAGAAAATTAGTAAGACTATATGCTATCAATGGGGTTCTACGCCACTCCAAGAAAGACCTTTTATGCGAAAACGAACCACAATTAAAAAGAGGGAAAATATCAATGATCGGTAGCTGCCCATCAAGCAAAACGCGTATAAGTGCTTATTATAGTGAAAATGCAATAAAACACACGGCCTGTAATGCAGATCTCCAAATTGCTATGAATCTGACATACAGAAAAGGGTCTAAAATAATTATACCCTTCACAAGAAAGGGAAAGGGTATGTATGCGTTTGTCATTCCATGTGTAATTTCTTCGATATCAATAAAGTATATATATTCTGGATCCTTATGAATAGCGATGACGATTGAGCGATGTCCGACTGTCCGTTTGTCTGTACGTGAAATTTTCCCAACTCACAGAAGAGCTAGAGACTTCGTTCTTGGACCGTTGCGTTGGAAATGAACTTAAATAGAGTGCTATTGAAATTCAGAAAGATCCGATGTACGGTTCCAGAGCTTGGAAGCTTACACCTATTTCTCGACGCAAAATTTATACCAAAAACCAATTTTTTAATGTTTGTAAATTAAACCTATTTCGTGCTTTGGGAAGCCTCAATGGTCTATTAAAAACTAAAAATTTTTTTTCAGGGGATGGAAAATAAAATTTTTTTTCCGTCCTATTCGGTATATTGTTGTTCCTGTAGTGACTAAAATTGTTAAAAATTTTGAGTTTTTCTTTAACAAAACCTCTTTATACGTCATGAAGATTGACCAAAAAAAAATTTTTTAAATTCAAATATTCCTTCCAGGGATGGGAAATTGCATATTTTATACGTGAAAGTAATCAAACAGGCAACTGATGTTTCTTTTTCTTTTGCTACCTAAAACTGTTTTATAATTTAGGAAGAACAAAACTGGTATCAAATTTAAAAAAAATCAAAATTTCGAATCCAGGGTTGGACAAATGTAATATTTTGTCAAAATGGTTAAAAAATTAAAATTTTTCTTAAATAAAACTATTTTATTCCTCAAGAAGACTTGCACTGACAAAAAATAAAAAAAATAATATTTCGCTACAGGGTTGGGAAAATTAAAGTTTTTTTTGGTATATGCAATATTTTGTAGTACATGTGATAACCAAAATTGTTATAAATTTTTAGTTTTTATTAAATAAAATCACTTTATACTGTATGAAGATTTGCATTGATAAAAAATTTTAAAAATTAAAATTTCGCTTCCAGGGGTGGGAAATTGAAATTTTTTATACATAAAAGTAACCAAAATGATTAAAAATTTAAAATGTTTCTTCAATAAAACTACTTTATACTATTTTAAAACTATTTTATAACCAATAAAACATAGCATTGGTAAAAAGAAGAAGACAAAAATTAAAATTTCGCTCCCAGGGATGGGATATTGAAATTTTTTTTATACATAAAAGTAAGCAAAAGGGCAACTAACGTCGGTTTTTGACAAATTAAAACTATTTTTTAATTCATGATTGGTATCAAATATTAAAACAAATCAAAATTTCGATTTCAGGGTTGGATAACTGCAATATTTTGTAGTACATGAAAGTGACCAAAATGGTTACAAATGTTAAGTTTTTCTTAAATAAACCTCATTATTAAGAGTTGCACGAACCTCATTATTAAAATTTAATTTCGTTTCCACGGTTGGGAAATTGAAATATTCTTTATGCATAAAAGTAACAAAAGAGTCAATTGACGTGGTTGTTTTTGCTAATTAAAACTATTTTATAATTCAGGAAGATCAAAATTGGTATTATAATCTTAAAAAATCAAAATGTCGATTCCAGGGTTGAACAAATGAAATGTTTTATGGTACATGAAAGTTACCAAAAAGTTTAATAATTCGCAAAGAATTGCATTGGTAAAAAAATAAAAATTCGCTTCCAGAGTTGAAAAATCTAAGTATTTCTGGTACATAAAAGTACCCACACAAATTCCATATTTTGTTTTATAGTGAATTAAACCTATTTTATACTTCAGGAAGAATTAATTTTGTATTAAAAATTCGGTCCCAGGGTTGGAAAATCGAAATTTTATAGTACATGAAAGTAGCCAATTTTGGTTTTTTTCAGTGACTTAAACCTATTTTATACTTCGCTAAGAATTAAATTGGTATTAAAAATTTTAACAAATAAAAATTCGGCTCCAGGCTTGGAAAATCTAAATATTTTTGGTACATAAAAGTACATACATAAATTCAAAATTTTGTGATTTTAGTGAATTAACCCTATTTCATATAACAGAAAAAATTAAATTAGTATTAAAAAATTAAAAATTCGGTTCCAGGGCGGGAATATCGACATTTTCTGATTCATAAAAGCAGCCATTTTATTTGTTTTTTTTTATTTTATTTTTATGATGAATGATTCCTACTTTATATATCAGAAAGAAGTAAACTGGTATTAAAAACCAACAAAATCTAAAAGACGATTCTACGGTTGCGGTACATGAAACGGATTTTTGTTTGTAAATTAAATATATACATATAATATTTTTGAAAGACGTTCATAGGTATTAGATATAAGAAAAGCCAAGCATTTAGCTTCCCAGCCGAAATATGTAAACGTTTTCTTAAATATAAAAGTAACCGATAACATCATTTGATTTTTTAATTAAACCTACTTTCTGTTTTGGCAAGAAAGAAAGAAAGAAGAATTACATCTGTGAAGGGTATTTAAGATTCGGCACAGCCGACTATAGCACTTTTACTTGTTTAGTTTTTAATAGACTATTGAGGTTTCCCAAAGCACGAAATAGGTTTAATTTACGAACATTAAAAAAATTTATTTTTGGTATAAGCTTCCCAGCTCTGGAACTGCGCTTCGGATCTTTCTGAACTTCAATACCACTCTATTTAAGATCATTTCCAATCCAACGGTCTAAGAAAAATATATATACTTTATGGGGTCTTATATTGATATCAAAGAAATTACACACGGAATGACAAACCTATATATACCCTTTCACTTTTTTGTAAAGGGTATAAAAAAACAACGTCAATTGCTGTTGTGGTTACTTTTATGTATACAAAATTCCAATTTCCCACCCCTGGAAGCGAAATTTTAATTTAAAATATTTTTTCTCGACCAATGAGAGGTTTTATTTAAGAAAAACTTAAAATTTTTAAAAATTTTATTTACTACATGTACTACAAAATTCACATTCATTTTACATTTCCATCCCTGGAAAAAATTTTTATTTTTTTAGTTTTTAACAGACCATTAAGGCTTCCCAAAGCATGAGATAGGTTTAATTTACAAACAATCAAAAAAATATTTGGTTCTTGGTGTTAATTTTGCGTCGAGAAATATGTGTAAGCTTTCCACCTCTGGTACCGTATTTCGGATTTTTCTGAATTTCAATACCACTCTATTTAAGTTCATTCCAGCGATCCAAGAACGAAGTCTCTAACTTTTCTGGGGGCTTGGGAAACCCGATTTCACGTACAGACAGACGGACAGACTGACATCGCTCAATCGTCATCGCTATTCATAAGGATCCAGAGTATATATACTTTATGGGGTCCCATCTGAATATCGAAGAAATTACACACGGAACTACAAACCTGTATATACCCTTTCACTTTTTTGTGAAGGGTATAAAAATATAAAATAATTTGCAGTTTCGCAGATTTGAACTTAGAGCCAGATGAAAAAATTAACATCCTGTTATATAATTTACTTAAAAATGATCAACTAATAAAATAAAATCGCATACATAACTTAAAAACAAAGTTTTGTTATTCATTTACTTTCATATTTAAGAAAATGTTTAAATTTTTCAGCTCGAAAGTTGTATTTTTGTCTTTTCTTATTTCAAATATCAATGAACGCCTTTGAAAAATATTCTGCCTTATTACCGTTCTGGAATCTGGTCGAGAGTTTGTAACATATTAAAGAAAAATCGAGTATTTTTCTTTAATTTATTACATTCTTTCGAATCGATTCGAGAACCGTAATAAGGCCCATTATATACGAGTATGTTTCATTTATCAACAAAAAGAAAAAAATCGTTGCAGTTGGTTACTCTTATATTCCAAAAAAAAAAATTTCTAATTATCCAACCCTAGAATCGTCTTATAGATTTTCTTGAATTTTCAATACCAATTCTATTCCTCCTGAAGTCTAAAATAGGTTTATATCACGGAAAAAGCCAAAATTCGTAATTTATTTGGTTACTTTTATGTATCAAAGAAATGTTCAATGGTCCAACCATAGAGACAACTTTTTTAAAATTTCGATACCAATTTTTGTCTTCCTGAAGCATAAAAAGCTTTAAGACCAAACAAAAACAAAAATTAGTAGCCGTTTTGTTTTCTTTTATGTACCAAAAACATTTCGATTGTCCAACGATCGAATCGAATGTTAGTTTTTATTTCCAATTAAATTTAGCTTAAAGTATAAAAAATATAAATTTGATTCACTAAACCAACCAGAATTGGTAACTTACATCACTTTTATGTACCAACAAATTTCGATTGTCTAACCCTGGAATCGAATTTTAAATTATTTTGGTTAACTTAACTTAATTCTTCGTGAAGTGTGAAATAGGTAATAGTTCACCGTAGACATCAAAATTGGGAACTTATACTTATGGTTATTTTTATGAACTAAAAAATTTCGATTTTCCAACCCTGAAAGCAAATTTTTCATCTTTTGGTTTAAATACCCATTTCATACCTCCTGAAACATAAAATAGATTTAATTCACTAAAAGCAACAAATATTAGGTACTAAAATGTCTTTTTTTAAAAACCAAAAAATTTAGATTTTGAAACTCTGGAAATGAATTTTTAATTTTTTTTTTGTAATTTTTATATGAATGTAATTCTTAAGGAAATGTAAAAAGGGCTTAATTCATCAAAAAACTAAAATAAAGAATTTATTTTGCTACTCTTATGTACTAAAATAATTTAGAGTTTCCAACCCTGGAGCCAAAGTTGTCTTGTTTTTTAGTTTTTAATTCTAATTTAATTCTTCCTGGAGTATAAAATAGGTTTAGTTCACTAAAAACACAAAATTAGGAACTTATTATTTATGTACCAAAAAAAAATTCGATTTTTCAACCCTGCAATCGAATTTTTAATTTTTTTTAACACTTTCCAAGACTGAAAATTTTTTCCTAATCCTGGATAAAAAATTTCTATTTTATTAAGTTTTAATGCCAATTTTATTTTTTCTAATTTGTAAAAAAAATTTAATTAGCAAAAAAAAAAGAAATTAAACTAACTAAGAAAAAAATCACTTTCCCATCCCTGGAAAAAAATTTGTGTTTATTAGGTTTTAATATAAATTTGATTCTGTCAAATCAAATACCTTAATTAACAAAGAAAGCACATTATAATTAGTTTTTGTTAGTTAATTTTGCGTCCACAAATAGTTGTACGCTTCCCAGGTCTGGAACCGTATTTTGGATTTTTATGAATTTTAATACGACTCTATTTTATTTCTATCAGTCCAAGAATAAAGGTCAAATATTAATATTGAGGAAATTACACAGGGAATGACAAACCTATATATACGCTTTCACTTTTTTGTGAAGGATATCAAAATGTTGTGATTTAAAAGGGTGATCTAATAGGCGCGGTCTAGTTTCAAGTTTTTAAATAAGTTTTACTTTCCAGGGTTAAACAAAATAGTAATTGCATTGAAATATGAATTTAAACTTTTTAAGAACGGGCCATAACGGTTATTTCTCTGCATAAAAAAAATCAATGAGTGTTCGAACTCACGGGCGATGTGTTAACACCTTTTTGTTTATTTATTTTATATTAAAGTTTAATAATTAAACCCACAAAAAACAAAGAGAATGCAAAGCAACAGACAAATGTACATACATACATTGTTATGTTTGTACATAAGCTACATACGTTGCTGTCTTGCTATCTCATTTTTATATATGTTCGTATAACCACGTCACTATTCTCTTTGCTATGCATAAGACAAAAACCGAAGATCAACATGAAACACTTTTTTAATATTACTCCAAATTAATACTCTGAATTAAAACACTCAAATCTCCGCTCGCCGATATCGGATCGCCTTAATTTTTGGCCTAAACTCTTTGTCGAAACCCGCACTAGCGTTTTGATCCAAAAATTAATAAAATCGGCTATGAATTTCCGGAGAAAATCGCGTGGGAAAGTTATATGAAAATCGCCCAATAATCACTTTCAATACCGACTGCCAAGCAACGAACAAACAAACTCTTACACTTACACTTGCGTATGTATTGAAACTGATAGTTTACTGTCCTAGAGGCGAGCGTATAGATGTTAACACATCAAAAAAATTCGGATAACATTTTTAAAAAGAGGCTTTTATGCCCCCGCCGTAAAGTAAAACTTATTTAAGGAGTTTTATTTCAAGCTTTTTTGACTAGTTTTATGACGACAAAATAAAAATCTCTTTTTAAGTGTCTGATATTTAATTTTTTTTTTCTTTAAAAAATAGCTCTGTAGAGTTGAGAACATTTTTAAGATCACCATGAGTAAGAGATAAAAGTAAAATTGATGCGAAAACGTTAATTTGCACAATCTGGAATCGTTGTTCTGTGAAACTATAGTTATCAATATCCATATCCCATAAAAAATACATCCTTGTGTTTCGATGGGTTGCCGACATCAAGTTTTGTGAGCCCCACTATTACAGTTGTGCATATATAAGTTGATCCGCCTAAAAGGGACTTTTTAGCCTCATTGTGAATGGTAAAGAAGTTTATTTTTAGTGAAAACTTATTAGAAAATGCTGCTAAATATAATTGACTTTTTAGTTCATTTATATAGAAATGGTATTCTTCCTCTCTAGTTTCTTTATTTCTACGGTCAACTTCCTTTTGGATGTTTGAACTTAAGTTTAACTTCATTGTTAAATTTTTTACAGCAAATGTATTTATACTTATATAAATTGCAATTATTATGAATTGTTTTTATAAATAATATATACTTTCATTACAACATACAATTAATGTTTCGGTGCGTTTGCAGCAAGCAAAAGAGGGTTCAGTTCGTACTTGCTTAACACTTTTAATTAAAAGAAAACTACAATAAAAAGCAAAAGTTTTAAAAAGAGGGAAAATTTACTTTAATGAATTTTGTTTTTCACTTATATAAATCGCAATTCTCTTGCCAATATTGTTTCATGGGACTAAAACAAAATCTAATATTTTAAATTTTATTTCTAGTTAAGTTTTCATGTTTCAACTTCAATGTAATAAATTTAAATTTATTAAACTCCAATTAAAATAATTTTGTCTAAAGGAAATATTAGTTGAAATATATATTTATTTTAATAGTTTCGTTAAATAACTTTCGGTGTTATTGTAATAAGAAGTAATTAAGTAAAAAAAAATTTAAGAAAGTTACTTTCAATTTTAAAATTTAAAGAAACGGTTAAACATTTAATCATTCCTGAAGTTTCTAAAAAGTGCTTGCCCCGATATTAGATACATATTTTTTACAAAATTAATAACTATTTCAGAGGATATATGTTTTTTTTTCCAGGACTAGAATGTTTAATTTGCCTGCAAATTTGCTATAATAGCGAAGAAGAAGGATGCTGTAAGACGTTTTCCAGAGAGGCGCACGAATAGTGCTAGAAATATCAACGGGGCCGTTACTTAAAGATGTTAAAGGAGTTTCTAGTCCGGAACTTCGTTCGTTCTGCACACAACGAAAATTCCCAAAACAATTAATATCAAATCACTACTCTCCGCTGGCTCCCAAGGTCATCTGACCTTCTTTTTTATGGGATTATGTCAAGCAAAACTAATCAACTTGACTAAATTGAGACAGTCCATTAAAACATTAATTGAGGCGATCCCTTCAGATAGAAATGAACATATTTCTGTCCCATATGCGTGGATGTGCATGGGGGTCATTTGCGGTCTACCGTTCAATTAGTACCATAAAATAAAATTTTCTATAAAAACGAGTATGTGAAAAATTAAAAAAAAAACCTTATACGAATTTCTTATTGCATCACAATTGGTGCGCCACACTTTATATATTGATATCAATCGCTGACAATACTACTATTCAGCGTACAGCGCCTCGTCATTTAAAGAGGCCGTCAAGAATAAGCACGAACCCAGCTCCTTCGGTTTTGTGGTCAACAATCTTAGACAAACGCACACTATTTTGCTCTCCGACAAAAAGGCAACAGGAACGGATGACAAATAAAACACTGAAGATGCCACATTGCCGAAACTTTGCAGCTCCTGTCTGTACATGTGAATATTCATTTAAAAAATATATAAAAAATTAAATACATTTTAATCATTATCTGCATTGTTAATCGTTTTGATGGAGTCCTCTTTCACTTCCCGCTAAGAAGTTTTAAAATTTTCAAAAAATTGGAGAGTTATTCCTTTCACCCCGTTTTCACCAGATCTCGACATATTGAGTTCCTAGGAAGTGTCCTAAGAGTTACCATTTCTGTATGTATGTACGTGTGTGTGTAAACGGCCGAACCAATCGAACCAAACTAGTCGCGTTTTAAAGGCTTCTTTCCAACTTAGATTTAGTGCACTAGAACCGGTTCAAATTGGTAGATTTTGAGATATATTAAAAAAACCAAAACAATTTTATTAAAATGTGTTTTTTCTGAAATAACTTTTAAACAGCTTTGCCGAAAGATTTCAAAAACGAATCAGCTCTTGGCATTTAAAAACCACGCCGACCGGCACAGGGTCAAACTACGTTCACGCATTCGGAAGATATCGTGAACGACTAAATTCGAATTTTTTAATAAACTGCGAAATTTTATATGTGATCAATTAGTGCTTTTCATTATTTTATAGAACTCGAAGAACTACATCAATCACGGCTGATCAAGTGGGAATCAGCTAGTCCATTCTAAAGTTATTTAAGTTTGAAAATTATTATAGCAGCATTTTTTAGCGGTTAAAATAGGACCAACCGTTTTACATAATTTTTATACCCTTCACAAAAAAGTAAAAGGGTATATATGGGTTTGTCGTTCCGTGTGTAATTTCTTCGATATGCACATGGGACCCCATAAAGTATATATATTCTGGATCCTTATGAATGGCGATGACGATTGAGTGATGTCCGTCCGTCTGTACCGTTGGATTGGAAATGAACTTAAATAGAGTGCTATTGAAATTCAGAAAGATCCGAAGTATGGTTACAGAGCTGGGAAGCTTACACCTATTTCTCGACGCAAAATTTATACCAAAAATCAATTATTTTTTTTTAATGTTTGTAAATTATACTTATTTCGTGTTTTAGGGAGCCTCAATGGTCTATTAAAAACTAAACAAATAAAATTTTTTTTCCAGGGATGGCCTATTCCGTATATTGTAGTACATGTAGTAACTAAAATTGTGAAAAATTTCAAGTGTTTCTTTAACAAAACCACTTTATACGTCATGAAGATTTGCATTAGCCAAAAAAAAAAATTTTTAGTTCAAATGTTGCTTTCAGGGGTGGGAAATTTAATTTTTTTTTATACATGAAAGTAACCAAACAGGCAACTGATGTTGTTTTTTTTTGTTTTTTTGCTAACTAAAACTGTCTTATAATTTAGGAAGAACAAAATTGGTATCAAAAATTCAAAAATAAAAAATAAAATTTCGAATCCAGGGATGGACAAGTGCAATATTTTATGGTACATGAAAGTTACCAAAATGGTAAAAAATTTGCAATTTTTCTTAAATAAAACTACTTTATACCTCAAGAAGCGTTGCACTGATAAAAAAAAACAAAAAATTAAAATTTTCCTTCCAGGGATGGCAAAATAAAAGTTTTTTTTGGTACATGCAATATTTTGTAGTACATGTTATAAGCAAAATGGTTGCAAAATTCGAGTTTCTCTTAAACAAAACTACTTTATACCTCATGAAGATTTGCATTAATAAAGAAAATTTAAAAAAATTAAAATTTCGCTTCCAGGGTTGGGAAATTGAATTTGTTTTTTTATACATAAAAGTAACCAAAAAGGCAATTGACGTTGCTTTTTACTGATTAAAACTATTTTTAGTTCAGGAATAACAAAATTGGTATCAAAAGTTAAAAAAAAAAAATCAAAATTTAGATTCCAGAGTTGGATAACTGCAATATTTTGTGGTACATAAAAATGACCTAAATGGTTACAAATATCAAGTTTTTCTTAAATAAAACTATTTCATGCCTCATTAAGAGTTGCATTGGTAAAGAAAATTTAAATTTACTTTGCAGGGTTGGGAAATTGAAATATTTATTCTGCATAAATGTAACCAAAAAGGCAATTGACGTTGTTTCTTTTTGCTAATTAAAGCTGTTTTATATTTCAGGAAGAACAAAATTGGTATTACAATCTTAAAAAATCAAAATTTCGACTCCAGGGTTGGGCAAATGAAATATTTTATGGTACTTGAAAGTGACCAAAAAGTTTAAACATTTAATTTTTTTGTCAAGTAAAACTATGTTACACCTCACTAAGAATTGCATTGGTAAAAAAATAAAAATTCGCTTCCAGAGTTGGAAAATCGAAATATTTTTCGTACATAATAGTACATACGTAAATTCCAAATTTTGTGCTTTTAGTGAATTAAACCTATTTGATATTTCAGAAAAAATTAAACTAGTATCAAAAAATTATAAGTTCGGTTCCAGGGTTGGAAAATCGAAAGTTTTTGGTACATAAAAGTAACCATATAAGTTCGCAATTTCGGTTTTTTTCAGTGACTTAAACCTATTTTATACTTCGCTAAGAATTAAATTGGTATTAAAAATTTAAAAAAACTAAAAATTCGGTTCCAGGTTTGGAAAATCGAAATATTTTGGGTACATAAAAGTACATACATAAATTCAAAATTTTGTGATTTTAGTGAATTAAACCTATTTGATACATCAGAAAAAATTGAATAAGTATTAAAAAAATAAAAATTCGGTTCCAGGGTTGGAAAATAGACATTTTCTGATTTATAAAAGCAGCCATTTTATTTGTTGTTTTTGATTTTCATGATGAATTATACCTACTTTATTTATCAGAAAGAAGTAAACTGGTATCAAAAACCAACAAAATCTAAAAGACGATTCTACGGTTGGACAATTAGAACTTTTTGGGGTATATGAAAGGGATTTTTTTTTGTTTTTAAATTAAATATATATAATATTTTTGAAAGACGTTCATAGGTATTAGTCATAAGAAAAGCCAAACATTTAGCTTCCTAGCCGAAAAATTTAAACGTTTTCTTAGATATAAAAGTAGCCGATAACATAATTTTAATTTTTTAATTAAACCTACTTTCTGCTTTGGCAAGTAAGAAAGAAAGAAGAATTACATCTGTGAAGGGTATTTAAGATTCGGCACAGCCAAATATAGCACTTTTACTTGTTTTTAATAAAATTGTGAACATAATATAGTGGAGGGGCGGCTTAAGATAACAGGAAGAAATGACACTTTGCACTTGCTCTTGCATTGAGGCTCATTTCTAGATGATTGGCTTCGTATATAAGCAAAATTGTACAATTCGGGACAATACCCATCCACATGCGATATAGGAACTTCCAAAACATCTCTAAAAAGTCACTGTTTCCTATGAATTTCGGCCTATCGGCGTCGTCGGTCCATATTTCATTGCGAACGACGTTACTCAGGAGATCACTCTCAATGGCGAGAGCTATAGATCGATGATTAAAACCCCCTTTTGGATTGAATTCAATGTTTTGACCATAAAGGAAATATGGTTTCGCTAGGACGGCCCTAAGTGCCACAGAGGCCATTATATATTCTGTATGAGCGATTTGAGGGTATAATTATCTCATATGGAGGCGATATGAAATCGGCACCAAGATCGAGCGATTTTACCCCATTAACGTTTTTCTTTTGGGGTTTTCTTACGTCGCTAGTGTATGGGCTTAAGGCGGTCTTTGAAGCCAATATAACACTTTTTGCTAAGCCGAACAGTGACTAAGCGATAATTTCGTACTCAGCGAAATTTTTTTAGTACTCACTGTCACATTGCCCAAGCACGTATACTGAGGGTTTTGCCATGTAACAATATTGCGTCAGACTTTAAGGAGAGACTGTAAAATCGTGTATGTAAAAAGTATTATGCTAACATAAAAACAGTTGGTGTTGGCGTTAAGGGACTTAGGGGCGACAACAAGGCAACACATTGCTGTGGGTGACTTGTTTTTGGTTTTCTTTCATTTCTTTTCCTACACTTGTTCATCCAACATTCGCAACAAGTGTTCCCAGTGTAGTTGCAGATTGTTTTGTTTTTCATCTATATTCCTGTTTGTTTCAGTTTATTTCTTTTTCTATTTAATAGTAAAATCTATTAACAATTTGAAAGGCTGCTGTAGAGAAACAAACTGCTCAACTGTTAATTTTAGCATGAATTCCATCGATATTTATTGCCACAGTTAGAAGTGTTCATGTGTGTAGTTCTGGTTATCCATAGAGTAATAAAAATTAAAAAATATATAAAATAAAAGCATTTGAATGATTTCAAATACGTTTAGAAAAATATACATCAAATTGTGGAAAAAGGAATTCAGTAAGATGCGGACTGGTCGAACATGAATGATGCTCGTATGTTCAGATTAGCAAGCAACTTAAGCGTCAAAGTGATATGGTTAAAAATCGGTTGAGCTGAATTTAGGCAAACATACAATAATATTAGAGAGAAATTACGGCATTCAAATGGTTCGAAATTTTTATTTCAATCGCAAAGAAATTTCGCTTAATAACGAATGTTTTAATTTGGTCACAGCTTCCTAAGCTTGTATGGAGGTCGATGACTGTTATGGTCTAGTATATTTAAGAGTTTATAAATGTTAACTTGAAAATCGTTTAAGTGATAAAATAAATAGCCACAATTTGACTATTTAATTCATCAGCTAACATGAGTACTGACGATGAGAGTGCAGCGGTTTTCTAAGATAAAACTTACTATCCCATTCTTCTGTACAAGCTTTGAATTAAATTGTTGTTCCTTTTCGCCTTTTCCAGGGTTTTCTTTAATTTAATAAAAAAAAAACAAATAAAAGTGCTATATGCGGTTGTGCCGAATCTTAAATACCCTTCACAGATGTAATTCTTCTTTCTTTCTTGCTAAAACAGAAAGTAACATAGTTTACTTGACAAAAAATTTAAATTTTTAAACTTTTTGGTCACTTTTACGTACCATAAAATATTTTATTTGTTCAACCCTGGAGTCGACATTTTGATTTTTTAAGATTTTGTTCTTCCTGAATTATAAAACAGCTTTAATTAGCAAAAAGAAACAACGTCAATTGCCTTTTTGGTTACTTTTATGCAAAATAAATATTTCAATTTCCCAAACCTGGAAACGTAATTTAAATTTTTTTACCAGGCATGAAATAGTTTTATTTAAGAAAAACTTAATATTTGTAACAATTTTGGTCATTTTCATGTGCCACAAAATATTGCAGTTATCCAACCCTGGAATCGAAATTTTGATTTGTTTTAATATTTGATACCAATTTTGTTTTTCCTGAATTAAAAAATAGTTTTAATTAGTAAAAAACCGACGTTAGTTGCCTTTTTGGTTACCTTTATGTATAAAAAAATTTCAATTTCCCATCCCTGGAATCGAAATTAAAATTTTTTTACCAATCCTAGTCTTCATTAGGTATAAAGTCGTTTTATTTAAGAAAAACTTAACATTTGCAACCATTGTGGTCACTTTCATGTACTACACTATACCATGTACCAAAAAAACTTTAAACTTCCTAACCCTGGAAGTGAAATTTTAATTTTGTTTGTTTTATTTTTAACCAATGCAACTCTTCATGAGGAATAAAGTAGTATTATTTAAGAAAAGCTTACAATTTTCAACCATTTTGGTCACCTTCATGAACTATAAAATATTGCACTTGTCCATCCCTGGATTCGCAATTTTGATTTTTTTTTGGAAATTTTTGATACCAATTTTGTTCTTCCTAAAACATAAAATAATTTTAGATAGCAAAAAAAAATTAAGGTCAGTTGCCTTTTTGGTTACTTTTATGTATAAACGCCTGGAAGCGAAATTTTAATTTTTAAAAGTTTTTTTCAATGCAAATCTTTATGAGGTATAAAGAGGTTTTGTAAAAGAAAAACTTAAAATTTTTAACAATTTTAGATACTACATGTACTACAAAATACGGAATGGGGCGAAAAAAAATTTTTAGTTTTCCATCCCTGAAAAAAAAATTTTACATTTATTTAGTTTTTAATAGACCATTGAGGCTTCCCAAGGCAAGAAATTGGTTTAATTTACAAACATTAAAAAATGTAATTGATTTTTGGTATAAATTTTGCGTCGAGAAATAGGTGTAAGCTTCCCAGCTCTGGAACCGTACATCGGATCTTTTTGAATTTCATTTAAGTTCATTTTCAATCCAACGGTCCAAGAACGAAGTCTCTAGCTCTTCTGGGGGCTTGTGAAAACCGATTTCACGTACAGACGAACGGACCGGCGGACATCGCTCAATCGTCATCGCTATTCATAAGGATTCAGAATATATATACTAATATATAATAATATATTAGTAGACATCGAAGAAATTACACACGGAATGACAAACCTAAATATATATATATATATATACCGTTTCACTTTTTTGTGAAGGGTATAAAAATAATTAAATAAATCTGTTCACGAAGATCATGGAACACTTCGTCCATTTCACGATAAATATTTTACCCTTTTCGATTGGAAACCATCAACAGGGATACGGAAGTAAATAATGTTGCTGTAGCGCAAAGTATTGAAAAGTACATCGTTGTTTATCTTTTTTTTTTAACTCGGACCAGCACTCAGAGTATGACCCCTGTATTTCGCCGGAAATAGAAAAGAAGAGACAGTATTGAGAGGGCCCATAAGAGACGTCAGAGAAGTTTTTGTAGCTATTTGAACCTTTTACTTAATTGGCTAATTGTTTGCTACAAGCCTGCCAGCTATGTTTAGTGATCCATGATATGCCTTCGTTATGCTGAGAGAAGAAAGTTCAAAGAAACTGTAGGCATATGCGCCCAATTCATACTTACTGAAATATTTGCTACACTTTTATTTTAATATATTACTTACTTGCCTAGAGAAGTTCGAAGTCAGTACAACAACTTCCGTGTGTCAGGCTGTAGTTTCCTGCAGCAGCTGGACTGGCTCAGGGATGCACCACTGGCAGTCTCACTGGGACTTATGAGAAATTCTGTGTGATTCCCAAAATCTGATATACTACTACTTCCTCTGGGCATCACAATAGACCTTATGACGTCCGAGTGTTCTTGCAGGTTTCCGAGCAGTCCCTAACCCAACCGATTGATATTTAATAGATTTAGAATTAAAAAAATTTTGCAGTTCCGAGGTCAGTAACTCGAAATGCTTGCATTTCCGAAACTTTTGCCATTAAAAATTTGCATCTCATTTTTAAATATTTCTATGGCCCTACACAACTTTATTTTAGTCAGGAGGGCGTTGATATTGTGGATTTGTTCTCCTATCTTCTATCGTTGTCTTATTGACAACATTTTGGTTTTGTTGCGCCGTGTAACAGTGCAAATTAGTTATTCTAACAAACAATTTGTTATATTGAAATATGAAGTCAAGAATATATGCCAACACTGGCTAGTGGTTGCTAGCATTTGCAGTTTTCACTTCGAAATTACGACCCTATCACTTTGTCTCGTATTTCCTTCGGAGTGGTTGGAGTGGTGCATGGTTAACCACTTGCAAGCGCTTTGTGTTGCATTAATAGACTTTTTCTCTCATCCAACTAAATTTATTTAATTTAAAAGCCAACAACTTAAAACCATCATTCCTTTATTAATTGCAATCAATTTATTGTATGATTTAAATATATTTCAATAAAATATCTTTTTTTATGGAATTAAACTGCATGTATGAGATTGTGGTTGTTTTGAAGTGTTTGAATTAATTAACTGGAATATTTATTGTAATTTTTATTCTGTTGTCCTGCTCCTGCTCTTATACATTTTCTCATTTGGCATTCCAATATCATTCGATGATGTTTGAGATCTTAATATGAATCTTGTGTCTGCAAAAGTGCGTTGAATTGCTGTTCGTACTGTCCATGAGTTATCAGACTTGTTTCTTAATGAAAGACTTTTTATTTATTTATTTTCTGTTTCTTACTTGATTTAATTAAAAGCAATACCTCTACAACATTAAAAATAAATTTTTCATTCTACTAGATTGAAGCAAAAATAGAAAATATGAGTATCGGCTGTTTACTGTATTGGATTGCCTTGCAGACGGACAGAGAAGATCTTGTGGTACCTTCATTTTGCTAACAAGGACGGTTCAACTATTTTATGTACAATTTTACGGGACACAACTGTATAGAACGTTATATCCTTCATCTTCTGCTTAGGGAATCCTTCATCTCCCTAAGCAGCCAAACAAATGATTACAATTCATTCACAATTATTTGGCATCAGTTCTAATAATAACTCTTTATACATGAGTTTTCTAAATACAACTGTTCTATCTCCTGCTCTCTTCCTCATCTTTATAAATGACCCTCGCAGTCAAACTTCAAAACACCATCTACTCATTCGCGGATGATATCAGCATTAACCATTCTTTCTCGTTCACCAGCCGGCCAAGCCTGGAGGAGATTGACACCAGAAGACAAAGAATGAACGAGTCTCTCACAAGTGATCTCGTGTCAATCTCCGAATGGGACCTTGCGAACAGGGTTAAATTTAACCCTCATAACGCGTAGGCGGCTGGTAGAAGGTTCTGTGCCATCCGTGTTTATGGATGGTATAGGTATTGGCGAATCAGAAGCTCCTGATGTTCTGGATATGACAATACATTGCGACGTTCGATGGAGCGATTACATCTTTCGTATTTCAAAAGAAGCATTCAAGTGCCTCGGCTTTTTAAAACGGTGTAAGACATACTTCTCCCCAACTCATCTCCTCAATATATATACCACCTACATCCGACCAAAGATGGAATACAACTCTCATGTATGGGTCGGTGCTTCAAAGTCTGTTTTTCAGTTGCTCGACCGCGTACAAGAGAGAGCGAAGAAGCTCATCGGTGACAGTAGGGTAGCCAACTCTATTGACTCACTGGAGCATCGACGCAACGTGGGGTGTGTTTCACTGCTCTACCGATACTGCAACAGAATGTGTTCTGGTGAAATAAAGGTGCTTGTGCCTGAAACCCCTTTATTTTTGCGAGCTACCCGCTCTTCACATAGGGCGCATACTTTTGTGGTTGAGTTGCCAGTGAACCGTACCACGCATTACAGAGAATTTGTTCTTTGGCCGAACGGTTCGTAAGTGGAATAAACTTCCAGCAGAAGTCTTTCCTGCCAATTTTAACTTGGGGATGTTCATATCCAACGTCCACAAACACAACTCCCTCTATCCTCCTTCCCATAAGCAACTTTCCTAGTTCTGGCACAATGCATCGCATATGTACGGGTCATCCCCTGAGTGCTGCTCCAAGAAAAAAAATTAAATCATAAAACACTCACTGCGAATGGTAACAAGGAAAACGAAAATGTGGAGAGTGACATGAGCGTTTTTACTCATCGATCTCTTATGGACGAAATAGTAGGACAGGTTATGACCCCCATTGCGCCGTAACTTGAAAGGAAGGGATATTATTGAGAGAACAGATGAAGAAAGATGAGAAAATAGAGAAATTTTTTGTGGCAATTTTTTTTACAATCCCGATGAAGGAGTGTTCTGTTCCTCTGCTTTTCAGTACGTGATAATGCCAATCGCTGACCAGTGCTTTGCCTTCATCGCTGAAACAGGCTGACAACTAACACAGCCATGCGCTTATGCTGATCGGAAGAATTCGACACAATATTCATGACTGAACGCGGAGTCGACCGTCCGCTTCATAGTCTCGTATTAACTACTTCATTCAACAGCACTCCCAAACTTGGCTCTGTTTTGCGCATAGGGAGTACGTACTCCTTTACGAGACAGAATGAGTTCGTCTAATGAATAATTTGCATCACCTGATTTAGACTTAAATGCAGGGCAAATAGGTTTCTCATTCGCTTGGATACTACATGATGCTGCAGACTGTAGAAGTTATGCGTAGACTAAAAAGACGAAAATTAATTATCCGATTCCCCACTAAGTCATGAATGTGGTCGTGAATGTGTCTGTACTGCTTAGTGCAGGGTTGTATAGTTGCTTTCGTCCTGGTTTAATAGTGATGGCATAGTGCTATGCTGGTCTCTGAAAAATATCAACAGCTTGTGCGTCAATTTTTATGTCAATTTGTGAAGCGAGAATGTGTAAGAACATCCATCAATATCAACCGGTCATCGTTCTCAGGAACTGAACATTTCTCGCACTTCTTTGAGAAGAGTTTTGCATAGAGAGAAATTGGATTTACCGAAGGGGCACTGCCGAGCCAGTCATGGTAGTCATATGAATGACATTGTATTCCATTCCTAAATGACAAATTTTTCAATAAAACCAGAAATTGAAACAAACGAAAAATGAGCACTTTTGTTGCCGATTTTAAATCCCTCACCTTTCTTATTCGACAAATTTCTATATATTTGTGAAATAAGCAGTTAATAAACATGAACTATTTTTTACGAGTTAGGACGCAACATTTTTATCACTAACATCTTCAGTTAACTGTTCTTTGTGGCAATAGCCGTAATCATGATATTCCACAAAAGTGTAGACCAAACGTAAACTTTGAAAATTCCGGTATATGCATATTTCTTGCCAGACTCTAAAGCGAACAACCTTAAAATATTGTTATACTACAAAAATCTACAAAAATGTTTGATACGATTACATCGTCAGCAATAAATTGCACCTAAAAATTTAAACAGAGCTGTTAATAACTATTCTTCATTTAATTCATGCTCAAAATTTTCTAAACACAAAAATTCTTAAACTTTGAATTCTTCATTCAAATTAAATACAACCACAATATGGAAATGTGAGGCCTGAAAAATATTCCACTTGCAAGAAAAAGTTGTAGTAGGTATAAAAATATTCCCAAAGCAATTTTGCAAGTCAAGCAAAAAATAATATTAAATAATTGTGTTTAATTCAGAATATTTTTGTTGAAGTATCAACTACTCAAGCGGAAAAATATTTAAAAATATTTAATATATTGAAATTTTGAAAATATTATCGTATAAAAACTATAATCAATTTTCTATCAAATATTTGTGGCATAAATATAAATTTTCATATTATATTATCAATCTCTGAGCATTTCTGATTGAAAACGTGTATATTGCTGATTTCTATTAATAATGGATGATAACGATGCTGATGATTTAAGTTGGCAGATAGTATCGCCTAAAATAAGAAAACGTAAAAAAAATGATTCCCCAGATATATTTTTAAATAAGAGAAAAACCATCAATAACAAGCTTCAACTAGAGGTAAATAACATCGATGCTGTTGCTGAAAAGAAACACAACAATAACAATATTGCTCAAGATAAGAATATCATTTCTACTGGTGCTACATCAAGTAAATTTGAATTTAAAAACAACAATGTAAGTCATAATAGATTTAAGGCTTTAGATGATATTGATGATAGTGATAATGTTAGTGGCGAAAAATTAACATATAATCAAGTACTTAAACCACCACCGATTTTTATACCTAATGTGTCAGATATTAGCTCAATGATAAAAAGTTTTTCGAAATTAATTAATCTTTCATTTAATTATAAAAGCCAAAGAGATGGTCAAATAAGAATTATGGTGAAAGATATTGATTCATATAGATCACTTGTAAACTTCTTAAATAATAAAAACATTGAATTTCATACTTATCAACTAAAACAAGATCGAGCTTATAGAATTGTTGTTAAGAATTTGCATCCTTCAACTCCAATTAATGATATAAAAGATGAAATTGAACGATTTGGACATAAAGTAAGAAATGTAATAAATATAAAGAGTAAAATTACTAAAGAAACTCTCCCAATGTTTTTCATTGATCTAGAACCAAATTCTAATAATAAATGTGTCTATGATATTAAAACTATAAATAATGCAGTTGTTAATATTGTGCCACCAAGAAAAACAAAAGATATAGTTCAATGCTATCGATGTCAAGAATATGGGCATACGAAGACCTATTGTAAGAAATCAGTAAACTGTGTTAAATGTGGATTAGGTCATCTGACTGCAGATTGCACTAAAAATCATGAATCTCCTCCTAGATGTGTAAACTGTCTTCAAAATCATCCAGCTAGTTATAAAGGCTGCATGGTATATAAACAATTACTAAAAAATAAAATTCAACATAATTCAATGTATCGACGTAATGATTCAAATTTTAATCATAGAAATATTAATATTCCTGATGTAAACGCTACAACCAGCCCAAAAAATTACGATTCATATTCTTCAGTTTTAAAAAATAATCATTCAAGTTCATTTGATAAGTTAGAAAAGCTAATTCAAGATCAAATAGAGTTAACCAACAAGTTGCTAAATATGATGACAGTTTTAATTGCAAAAATATGCAACTAAATTTAAATATTGCAATATGGAACGCTAACGGGCTTTCCAACCATTTATTAGAAGTTGAAATCTTTTTAAAAATACATGACATTGATATTATGCTAGTATCTGAAACACATTTTACTAATAGATCCTTTTGCAAAATAAAAGGATATGAAGTTATAACAGCTAACCATCCTGATGACAGAGCTCATGCTGGAGCTGCAATATTAATAAAATCATCAATAAAATATGAAATTTTACATGAAATAAGAGAATCTTATATTCAAGCTGCCTGTATCAAAGTTAAATCAAATTTAAACGATATTTCCATATGCGCCATTTATTTACCACCTAGATACTCTGTTAAAACTCAACAATTTGAAACATTTTTTAATCAACTTGGATCAAGATTTTTTGTTGCTGGTGATTTTAATGCTAAACATCCTTGGTGGGGGTCGAGATTAATTAATCCTAAGGGAAGTGAGCTATATAAATGTATAGTAAACAAAAATTATTCAATACTGTCAACAGGAACTCCAACTTATTGGCCTACAGATTCAAATAAAATACCTGATTTATTAGACTTTGTTGTTTACTCTGGAATTGCAAGACATTTATTAAATATTACACATATAGATGAACTAAGTTCTGATCATACGCCAATATTAGTATGCTTTAACACCATTCTAGAGAATCAGGTTGCAAAACAAAGAATTATAAATAATAAAACTGACTTAAAGTCTTTTGTCACTTGGATTGAAAGAAATATTAATCTTAATATTTCATTAAAAACACCAATTGAAATTGAGAATGCAGTTGAAGAATTAAATAATCTAATTCATAATGCTGGATTTTTATCAACTCCAAAATTTTCTGATCAAAGAAATGATAATCAGTTGATTCTAACAAATGAAATAAGAGAGCTATTAAGAAATAAAAGAAGACTTAGAAAATTATGGCAAATTAGTAGAAATCCTTTTGATAAACAAAATTTCAATAAATCGATTAAAGACCTTAAAATTGCTCTTCATAAAATGAAAAATGAACAGATTGCTAATTTTCTTAACAATTTAGATCCTAACAATAAAAATCCTGAGTTTTCTTTGTGGAAAGCAACAAAATATTTAAAGCGTCCAACTAAAAGAAATGTTCCAATAAAAGATATTAATGGAGTATGGTGTAAAACAGATAAAGATAAAGCAGAAGTGTTTGCCAACCATCTACAGACTACTTTCCATCCTTATGAATTTATAAATCCTTACGATAATGACATAAATGAATTTATAAACTGTTCTTGTCCCATGGATTGGCCAATCAAGCATATCTCTCCAAATGAAGTAAATATTCAGATTAAAGAGTTAAATCGTAAAAAGTCTCCAGGATACGACAATATAGATGTTAAAGTAATTCAAGCTCTCCCGAAAAAGTGTATAATATATCTTACATACATATATAATGCAGTCTTAAGATTAAGTTATTTTCCTTCACAATGGAAATGTGCAGAAATTATAATGATAAATAAACCCAATAAGCCAGAAAATAATATTAAGTCTTTTAGACCCATAAGCTTATTGGTCATATTTTCAAAACTATTTGAAAAATTATTTTTGAAAAGATTATTACCAATTCTTGATAAACTAAATATAATTCCTGAATATCAATTTGGTTTTCGAAATAAGCATGGAACGCCGGAGCAATGTCATCGAATTGTAGCTTTTATAAGAGATTCATTGGAATCCAAAAAATATTGTTCAGGAGTTTTTCTCGATGTACAGCAAGCATTTGATAAAGTATGGCACGATGGATTGTGTTTTAAACTTAAAAAGTTACTTCCAACTCCTTTTTATTTATTAATAAAATCCTATTTGACGGATAGAAGTTTTTACGTTAAAGTTAACTCTGAAAACTCTAAAATATGCAGTGTAAAAGCAGGAGTCCCTCAAGGAAGTGTGCTTAGTCCAATTCTTTATACAATATTTACGTCAGATATGCCAATTAGCAATAATATTTTAATTGCAACTTATGCAGATGATACAGCAATCTTAGCATCAGATACCTGCCCTAATAATGCATCTAATATGTTACAACAACAACTGAATATCATTGAATCCTGGTTAACTAAATGGAAAATTAAAGTTAATAACGAAAAATCATCACATATTACTTTTACTTTACGTCGAGGCAATTGCGGTGCAATAACATTATATAACAATCCAATACCACAACTTGATTGTGTAAAATACCTAGGATTGTACATTGATAGAAGATTAATATGGAAGACTCATATTAAAATGAAGAAACAACAATTAACAATTAAGACTAAAAAACTACATTGGCTTCTTGGACCAAATTCAAAATTAAGTTTAGAAAATAAAGTAATCCTATATAAAAGTATTTTAAAACCTGTTTGGACTTATGGAATTCAACTTTGGGGAACAGCTAGTAACTCTAATATTGAAATTTTGCAAAGATATCAGTCTAAAACTCTACGCTCTATAGTAAACGCTCCATGGTTTATATCAAATAATACAATACATAATGATCTCAATATTCCGAAATTAAAAGACATAATTAGAAGATGTAGTGAAACCTATTTAGAAAGATTAAGTCAACATATCAACCCACTTGCTATTGCTCTTCTTGATGATACCAATGAAATTACCAGACTTAAAAGATACCATATTTTGGACCTTCCTTTTAGAAATTAATTTACATGTTTTAATTCATTATATTAAATGTGCATATTAGTTATCTCTTAATATTTCTGTTTAATTATGTTATCCTCAGTGGAGTTTAACATATTATGTTAATATTATTTAATCAAATTTACTTATTGTCCTTAAATGGACAGATTGTAAATAAAGAATTACAAAAAAAAAAAAAAAAAAAAAATAATTGTGCGGAAAAATTCTGTGGCCAAGAAAATATCTGCATATGGAATAGATTTAAACGTCATTTAATTAACACCTTGTGTGTTTCTAAAAAAAAGGAAAAAGACTGGTGCTGGCTTTCAAATCGTTTTAAGTGAATCACAAATTCATTGAGACTAAAATTTAAAAAGAGATGCAACATGAAAATAAATGATCGCAAAATAATTTATTAACAAAATAACTACAGAAATACATGTCATTTAATTAATTATTAATACTAAAAAATTATTAATGAATTATTAATGCAATAAATTGATTTCGTGCAAAGTGTGTGACTGCATGCTGGCGGCGATGCTAATTGTTAAACTCGTTTGGCAATTGGCTTAAACAAAAAAATGTCAATTGTCAGTTAACGGCATAAACAAAATTATATAAAAAACAACTTTTCCAGATTTAATTATATATCCATAAAAAACTGACAACCAGTAGCTAAAATACCTCATTGTTTAATGAATTAAACAAGAATAAAATTGATGACAATGCTGACAAGTGACAGATAGCCGTATGTAGAAAATGTCACCAATCCCAGGAATAAATGACAGGTCTGAAAATCTTAACACTTAAATTCATTAACATAAAAAACAGTAACAAAAAAGCATTTATGCTGGAATTCAGATTAATGATTGAAATTAAATTCAAGATCATGAGAAGTTGTCACTATAAAAGAAAGCAATCAATGACGACAATGCAGTGAACAAAAGACGCTGTATGTCATTCGTATGGAATGATTCATTTTTTCCAGATTAACGACAACTGCATAGTTTGGCTACTTTATTTCATTTAATGTTTGACACAAAGAGAACAAGTGTTTTTGTTGGGTTGGTCTCTTAACCTGGTCCTGGTATCTGTGAAGCGGTCGCATTTTGGTCACCACGCAATCCTACTAATAGAATTTACTCTTGACTTTTAGTTTTATTCCTGCAAAAACACATAGAGCAAAGGAATATGTAACGGGTGACTGATGAAAGCTACTACCCCAAAAAAACGTCTAACCAACGTGTTCCATTTTTATTTTATTTTATAAATTGATCTTTAGATTTAAAGAAAATGGAGAATTTGGAAAATAAAAGAAAAATTTGTGCTGCTTTCACGCTTTGGAGTCCGAATATAGACGCACCTTTGGCGGGACTCCTCCTAGCAGATGGACTATAATGAGGTTCGTGACGACGAGATCCCTCATTTTGGAAGCAGGAACTGGTGCTGCCATAAAACCCATTCCTGGAGTTTCGACAAGGAAATTATCTACTCAAATGGGATTTAAATTTATTTCTATATATGATTCAATTAGCAAGCAGACTGAACACAACAGACCTGCCGATTCGCTTGGAATTTTGCGAGAAGATTATTCAGTTGGTGGCAGAGGGTGAAAACATCTTGAACTGTATTTTTATATCTGCCGAGTCACATTTTGAACTAAACGGAAAAGTTAAGAAACGAAATTTTCTAATATCGAATCATTCTAACCCACAGATACTCCATGAGATGCAATTGCATCTTCTTCGCGTCACAGTGTGGTGTGCAGTTTCATCATCGTTCATTATCGAGTCTTAGTTTTTTGAAGAAAACGGTCTTACTGTTACGGTCAATGGAGGCCGTTATTAAAAGATGTTGAAAGAGTTTTTCTCTCCAGAACTACGCCGGAAGAGAATCCCTTTCAACTCTGTGCGGTTTCAACAAGATGGGGCAACTTGTCACATGGCCACATCTGTTATGACAGATGTCGCACTATTGTCACCGACGATGGAGGCCGTTTGAATTCAATTATTTTAAAAACTTCATGAATGACTTGAATAGAAATGTATTATTTTTCAAGTGAATTAATAAACAAGTAAAAGTGCTAAATTTTTCGGCTAGGAAGCTAAATGTTCGACTTATCTTATTTCTGATACCTCCGAACGTCTTTCAAAAATATTAAATACGTTTAATTTAAAAACAAAAAGTAAAAATCCGTTTCATGTACCCCGAAGAGTTCTAATTGTCTAACCGTAGAATCGTCTTAAAGTTTATTTATGGTTTTTAATACCAAATTATTTGTTCCTGATATATTAACTAGGTATAATTCATCATAAAAATCAAAAGTAACAAATAATATGGTTACTTTTATGAATTAGAAAATGTCGATATTCCAAACCTGCAATTGGATTTTTAATTTTTTTTATTTTTAATGCCAATTTAACTTCTCCCGAAGTATAAAAAAAAAAAGATTTCATCCACAAAAAATCAAAATTAGGAACTTATATGGCTAATTTTATGTACTAAAAAATTTCGATTTTCCAACCTTGGAACGGAATTTTTAGTTTTTAAAATTTTTAATACCAATTTAATTCTTAGCGAAGTATAAAATGGGTTTAATTCACTGAAAAAAAAATTAAGAATTTATGTGGGTACCAAATGTATGTACCAAAAAATTTCGATTTTCCAACCCTGGAACATAATTTTTAATTTTTTAATACTAATTTAATTTTTTCTGAAATATAAAATAAGTTTAATTCACTAAAAACACAAAATTTGGGATTTATGTGGGTACTTTTATGTACCAAATATATTTCGATTTTCCAACTCTGGAAGCGAATTTTTATTTTTTTACCTATGCAATTCTCAAAGAGGCATGAAATAGTTTTATTTAAGAAAAACTTAATATTTGAAAGTGACCAATTTCATGTACTACAAAATATTGCATGTACCAAAAGAACTTTAAACTTCCCAACCCTGAAAGTGAAATTTTAATTTTTTTTGTTGTTTTACCAATCCAACTCTTTATGAGGTATAAAGTAGTGTTATTTAAGAAAAATTTACAATTTGGAAACATTTTGGTCACCTTCATGAACTACAAAATATTGTACTTGTCCAACCCTGGATTCGAAATTTTGATTTTTTTGGAAATTTTTGATACCAATTTCGTTCTTCTTAAAATATAAAATAGTTTTAGTTAACAAAAAAAAAAAAAATACAACGTCAATTGCCTTTTTGGTTACTTTTATGTATAAAAAATTTCAATTTCCCAACCCTGGAAGCGAAATTTAATTTTTTAAAATTTTTTTATCAATGCAAATCTTCATGAGGTATAAAGCAGTTTTGTTTAAGGAAAACTAAAATTTTGTAACCATTTTGGTTATTACAAAATAAACTTTAATTTTACCAACCCTGGAAGCGAAATTAAAAAATTTTTTTTTCAACGCTTCATGAGGTACAAAGTAATTTTTTTTTATAAAAAATTTCAAATTTTTTTGGTCACTTTCATGTACTATTAAATATTGCACTTGTCCATCCCTGGATTCGAAAATTTATTTTGTATTTTTAAATTTTTGATACCAATTTTGTTCTTCCTAAATTATAAGACAGTTTTAGTTGGCAAAAAAAAAACATCATCAGTTGCCTGTTTGATTTCTTTCACGTATAAAAAAATTCAGTAAAATTTTAATTAAAAATATTAATAAAAATTTTTTTTTTGTCAATGCAAATCTTCATGATGTGTAAAGAGGTTTTGTTAAAGAAAAACTTAAAATTTTTAACAATTTTTGTTACTACATGTACTACAAAATACGGAATGGTCCGAAAAAGAAAATTTAATTTCCTATCCCTGGAAAAAATATTTATATATTTTTAGTTTTTAATAGACCATAGAGGCTTCCCAAAGCACGAAATAGGTATAATTTACAAACATTAAAAAAAAAGTTGACTTTTGGTATAAATTCTGCGTCGAGAAATAGGTGTAAGCTTCCCTGCTCTGGAACCGTACTTCGGATCTTTCTGAATTTCAATACCACTCTATTTAAGCTCATTACCAAGAACGAAGTCACTAGCTCTTCTGGGGCTTGGGAAACCCGATTTCACGTACATACAGACGGACAGAAGGACAGACGGATATAGCTCAATCGTCATCACTATTCATAAGGATCTTAGCGAATTATAAAATATGTTTAATTTAGTGAATAAAATCAAAATTGGGATAAATGTTCCTTTTATGTACCGGAAAATTTTGATTTTCCAACCATGAAACCGAATTTTTAATACCAATTTAATTATCCCTGAAGTATAAAATAAGTTTAATTCACTAAAAACAAAATTTGGAATTTATTTGGGTACTTTAATGTACCAAAAATATTTCATTTGTCCAACTCTGGAAGCGAAAGTTTGACTTTTTTAAGATTTAAATACCAATTTCGCTCTTCCTGAATTATAAAACAGCTTTAATTAGCAAAAAGAAACAACGTCAATTGCCTTTTTGGTTACTTTTATGTAGAAAAAATATTTCAATTTCCCAACCCTGGAAACGAAATTTAATTTCTGTTTTTGTTTTTTTTACCAATGCAACTATTAATGAGGCATGAAATAGTTTTATTAAAGAAAAACTTAATACTTGTAACCATTTTGGTCACTTTCATGTACTACAATATATTACATGTACCAAAAAAACTTTAAACTTTCCAACCCTAGAAGTAATATTTAAATTTGTTTATGTTTTTTTTACCAATGCAACTCTTTATGAGGTATAAAGTAATATTATTGAAGAAAAATTTACAATTTTGAACCATTTGGTCACCCTTATGAACTATAATATATTGCACTTGTCCAACCCTGGATTCGAAACTTAGATTATTTTGGAAATTTTTCATACCAATTTTGTTCTTCCTAAAATATCAAATAGTTTTGGTTAGCAAAAAAAACAACGTCAATTGCCTTTTTGGTTACTTATATGTATAAAAAAAGTTGCAATTTCCCAACCCTGGAAGCGAAATTCTAATTTTTTTAATTTTTTTATCAATGCAAATCTTCATAAGGCATAAAGTAGTTTTGTTTCAGAAAAACTAAAATTTTGTAAACAGTTTGGTAATTACATGTACTACAAAATATTGCATGTACCAAAAAAACGTTAATTTTTCCAACCCTGGAATCAAAATTTTAATTTTTTTTTATCAGGGCAACACTTAAGGAGGTATAAAGTAATGTTTTTTAAGAAAAATATCAAATATTTAACCATTTTGATCACTTTCCTGTACTATTAAATATTGCACTTGTCCATCCCTTGATTCGAAATTTTATTTTTAAGTTTTGAATTTTTTACACCAATTTTGTTCTTCCTAAATTATAAGACAGTTTTAGTTAGCAAAAAAAAAAACAAACATTAGTTGCCTGTTTGATTACTTTCACGTATAAAAACAATGCAATTTCCCATCCCTGGAAGCAAAATTTGAATTTAAAAAATTTATTTTGGTCAATGCAAATTTTCATGACGTATAAAGAGGTTTTGTTGAAGAAAAACTTAACATTTTTAACAATTTTAGTTACAACATGTACTACAAAATATGGAATGGGCCGAAAAAAAAAATTTAATTTCCCATCCCATCCCAAACATTAAAAAAAACTAAATGTTTTTTGGTATAAATTTTGCGTCGAGAAATAGGTGTAAGCTTCCCAGCTCTGGAACCGTACTTCGGATCTATCTGAATTTCAATACCACTCTAATTAAGTTCATTTCCAATCCAACGGTTCAAGAACGAAGTCCCTAGCTCTTCTGGGGGCTTAGGAAAACCAATTTCACGTACAGACGGACGGACAGACGGACATCGCTCCATCGTCATCACTATTCATAAGGATCCAGAATGTATATACTTTATGGGATCCCATGTGAATATCGAAGAAACTACACACGGAATGACAAACCTTTATATGTATACCGTTTCACTTTTTTGTGAAGGGTATAAAAATAAATAACAAACTTTTTATTTAAGTTTCTTAATGTAGCAAAATTCATGAGCACCCTGTATTTGTTTTTGTTGTCTTAAATGGTGTGCGAAATAATTTTAAAGTCATATTATTACTAAAGTACTGAACCGATCTAGATAAATTCAAAATTGTGCAGATTAATGTCGAAAATTCTTTAAAACCATAGATATCTTTTCAAAATCATCACAATAGTACCGACATAAAAGGCATTATAGAAAATGTGTTTATATATAATAAATGATATAGAATATTAATATACAAATGTTTTATTCAGACTTAAGTTCAAATCCTCAATCTGTAAATTATATTTTTAGGAATAAATTATGTATGAATTTTTATTAGTCGAACTTTGTAATGTAAATTGTTAATTTTGGGCTTAAGTTCGAATCTGCATGACTGCAAATGATATTTTATTATTTTATTAATAAATGAATTTGTTCAAATTCTATCTATTATATTTATACCCTCCAAAAAAGAATTTGAAGGGTATATTCACTTTGTCATTCCGTTTGTAACGCATCGAAATATCCATCTCAGACCCCATAAAGTATATATTCTTGATCAGTGATGAAATCTAAGACGAACTGAGCATGTCCGTCCGTCCGACCGTCCGTCTGTGGAAATCACGATTCAGTCCAAACGAAAAGAGCTAGACTCTTGAAATTTGGCATAAATATATTTCAAAACTTAGAGCAGGTTAAGTTCGAAGATGGGCTACATCGGGCAAGAGGGAAAAAAGTTCCCCTAAGAAGAACTAAACCAACCAAGAAAAAACAACATAATTTTTAAAGTTTTTTGGTTATTTTGTTAAGCAAATGATATATTTTTATGTCAAATACGGTCCAACGCCTTAAACTTGGAGCCATTAAATAAAATAAAAATATTTTTTGACCCCGCCCACTTCAGTGGGCGTTATTATAGGCAAAAATAGCATGAAAATTTAACAAATTGTTTTACTTAAGCCTACATTCCTTAAAAATAAACCTTTTAAGCTTTAATGACGAAGCTGAGACGAAACCTGGTACTACTCTGCTCTACCCCCTCCTTCCCCTTCGCCCCCTAAATGACCCTACCAAAAAAAAATTTTTTTTTTTAAATTTTGTATATAATCATCCCAAGAATTTACCTTTAGAGTTTTATGACTGCCGATTTCTGCCTTAGCCCCCCCCCCCCTTCTTCCTTTGCCCCCTAAATGACCCTACCAAAAAAAATTTTTTTTTTTTAAATTTTGTATATAATCATCCCAAGCATTTATCTTTAGAGTTTTATTACTGCCTGTTGCTGCCCTACGCCCTCCTCCCCCTTTGCCCGCTAAATGACCCTATCAAAAAAAAAGAAATTTTAATTTTGTATATAATTATCCCAAGCATTTATTTTTAGAGTTTTATGACAAAGGTGAAATGTTTCCCCCACAGCCCTTGCCAGAGCGACCCCGCCAAAATACAGTTTTTATAGCCTCCAAAGAGAATTGTGATGAAGTCTAAGACGGTCTAGCAATGCCCATACGTTCGTCTGTGGAAAACATGATATTGTATATTTTTGAACCCCGCCCCCTTTAGTGGGCGTTGACGTACGATATTATATAAAGGAACTCTGTCCCACCAAGTTAAACATTTCAAATTCACTTACTAAATATTTGGAGGGTATTTAAGATTCGACCCGGTCGAATATAACGTTTGTACTTGTTTATATTAAGATTGGAATATTAAGAATATTTTCAATAATCATCAAACCAGCAGAACGGAACAGTACTGATTTCGAGGCCGCTACGACATCTCATCAGCGTTTTTTGTTCAATTTTTCCACTTTTTGCAAGTGGTGCAATGGTCAGGGTTGTGGAATTTCGTACTAACCAAAAAGGTAATAACTTAAAAATATGAATGTGATAACTTCTCATATTCAATTTTCGTTAAAATATTGGTTAAATAGTTGATATTCCTACTAACTAGCACCACTTGCAAAAGTGGAAAAATTGAACAAAGAACGCTGATGAGATGGCGTAGCGGCCTCGAAATCAGTACTGATCCGTTCTGCTAGTTTGATGATTATTGAAAATATTCTTAATATTCCAATCTTAATATAAAAAATAATAAATAGAATTTGAACAAATTCATTTATTAATAAAATAATAAAAAATCATTTGCAGTCATGCAGATTCGAACTTAAGCCAAAAATTAACAATTTTTAGGAATATTTAGAATATGTTTACAATCATCAAGCCAATGGTGGTACCAGCCATTAGGAATATCACCTGTTCTCTTCTCTTATTTATTTTTAAGTTATTTACTTTTGGTTATCACGAAATTTCCCAACCCAGGTAACTATTATTCCAAATACATATTCCAATTTCTCTTTGCTTTTTCCTGATAATAAAATGTTTTTGTTATTTGTGTGACTATAATTAAAATGTTTTATTTCTGACTTAATTTAGGCGACTATACGAGTACAGAGATTGCTTTTAACTATCTTACGTTTGCTACATTGTCAATATACTGAGAGTGTGTGGATAATTAGCTCTTATTTGCGCCATTAATTGAAAAGTACCTACTATTTAGACTATTTTGGTTTTCCTTTAGCCACCAAGATGGATCCTGAACTCCGCACTATATGTTGTGTAAAATGTATGAGACTCTGATTAGGTTGGGCAGAACTAGAATCCAGACATTTGGTATTCTAATAATTTGGACGGAACCAAAAGGTCATGTCGCTCCTTTATTGCAAAATAGGCGTATCTCAAAAAAAGTGCGAACTAAGCTTTGGTTCTGCTTGAGATATAATGCTGAAACTTTTTTATAAATACAGATTGTAGGAGCTCTTTTGTTTAAATAACTAAAAATTTAAATTTTTTGAGATATGATTATGTTGCAATAAAAGAGCGAAGCGATTTTTGCTTTTGTTGGATTCAAACAAAAGGCACTACAACAAAGCCCAAACAAACGGTCCAGTGCCCAAACTAGTATAATTGCCCCTAGCCAACACGACGACGTATCTAAAGAGAGTCACTCAAGTTATGAAGGGTCATCTTCAATCAAAAAATGTAAATGATTCAGTACGTGATTTGACCAGAATTTTCCAAGAAACCATAAAGTGGAAAATTACAAGGACTTTATCCATGGACTTACAATTTCATACAAAGTTTTGGGTTTAATATGTCTGGATTTCTTTCTAGAGAACTCGGATGCTGTGATTGACGAACAGAGCGAGAGATTTCATCAGAAGATTTGCATAAAATGGAGAAATATCCTGGTATTCCTAGGATATTACTTTTGGAGACTTAAAAGGGACTAACCATAAGCCAAACTTTTACGAAAATCATGCACAAAAAAATATGCTGCCTAAAGTTACGTTCACATCCATCAAATATTTGACGAAATAAGCGCGACCAATAATTTCTGGTTATAGTTTTAGGAAAATATTCTTAAAATTCCAAACTATTATTTTTGACGTTTCATTTGTGGGTCATATACACGAAAAAAAATATGGAAAACCGTTGACCTTAAAGACCATCCCTGACCTTTCCGGCTAATTTTCAACGCTAAAAATTTTATTATTTTAATTTTAAAACCGCTATAACTTTCGAATGGAGAAGCCGATTCACACGTGGTAAGCGGTGATTGATGTAGTTCTGCGATACCTATAAAAGAATCGAGAACACTAATTGATCACTTGTATAGTTTCGGAGTGTTTTGAAAAATTCACTTTTTTCAAAACTTTTCCTCCACGATATTTCACGAACACATTAATCGATTTTGACCCGGTTGGTAACGCTTGACGTGACTTTTTATTGTCAAGAGTTTATTAGTTTTTGGAACCGAAAGGCAAAGCGTTTTCAGAGTTACTTAGTCTGAAAAAAAATTTTAATTTTTTTCATATTTCCGAAACGCGACTACAGACATGGTAACACACACACACACATATACAGACATAGTGACGACTTCTCAGTAGTAGTCCAAACCGGCTGTCAGAAAGTAGTAGTTATGCTTATTTCGTCAAATATTGGATAGATGTCAACGTAGCTTCACTCTTATTGCTTTGTACTATTTGGACTCTAATAAAATATTAGAGAGTACTGCAAATTTTTACAGGAATAATTCGAATCCGTGATTGCAATCGGAAAGACAGCAGGTCTAGCTCGCATTAAATACGTACCTAGTACTATACACTAGTACTAGGTAGTAATTTTTGTAAAAATATATATTTTGATGTTACACAGAAGCCTCACTTGTAAATTTTTTCCCTTGATATATTATTAATTGGTGGTCATTCCTGCATTCGAAATTCGGTATAAGTTGTCGTATGGAAAAAAATTTAATTTTGTTGACCAGTGTAATAACAGAAAATTGCTTTCTACTTCTGCAAAACTGTTCACTTTCTTAGCCAAGTAGATTGCTTAGATACTTCTGTGTCTAAGCTGTTGATGGTGGTGACTAATGAGGATGTCATGTAATTATCTTAGATATAAATATGTGCCACACATTTTGTGGTACACTTTCAAATATTTAATCATCGACGAATATTGATAAAACATATACAATTTAAAATATATTTTTCTTTAGATGTGCACAATATGAGTTATTTTTGACAGAAGGGTTGTGAAAACGAGTTAACAATTTTTTTAAAGAGGAACAAGGTTTTTTTATTTCGTCTTTGTTTTATAATTGAAAAAAACTAATGCACATACACAAAATTTTAAACGTTGAAAATTCTCAGTGTAAGTTTTAATGGATACTAAATAGAAAGACCACAAATTATTCTTCTTGTTCTCTTAAAATTTGTTGTGTAGCAAATAAGCGAAAGTATGATAAGGCAATCGTTGTTTTTAATGGAATTGCAAACAGTCTCGAATGATGGCAATTAATAAGACAAACTAATGTAAATACCAAATCCGACACATTTTTGATTTTTTATTTAAAAAAAAAATAATTATTAAAGGCATTTACATAGTTCCAACAAGAAGTGGCAACATGTTCTTTTCTGTGTTAATTGGGTGTAATATTTTTTTTGTGCATTTCTTAAAAATTGAGTTTTAAAATTCGAAGTGCCATATGGCACTCTTGGCCAGTACTCTGAACGTATGAATGCTTGTATTTTTAGACTGAATCCACAACAAATTCTGGAATATTTGAGAGAAATAGAAAGTGAAGAAAATAATGTTGATGAAATTATTATCCAAACACCTTCTCCGGATTACGGATCGGGGGAAGATGATGCCAATGAAGACTCTGCTGGAAATATAATAGATATCCATCACAATCAAATTCAGGATTGTGTGTTTGTTGTTCGCCAAAATGGGAAGGGTTTGGGAGGTGAAGTTATTTATGCAAGCAATATAAATAATTTAGATCAGCTTGAACACTTAGTGGGGCTGGAATTAGCGCTACCAGCGACTGAAGTTAGTATTGCTCAATCAGAAAACCCGCATATTGTTGCCAAGAAAAGAAAACATTGTGATACTACTAAGGATGATCTAGGGGGATCTAGTTATACCACCTAATTTGCAAAGTTCTAAAACTTCATTTGAATGGAAATACGTTACTGATATCCCAACAGTTCCAGTATTTCCAGAAACGAACTACGATGACTGCAATAAAACGCCAATTGAGATGTTCTACCAATTCTTCGACGACGATATAATAAATATGATCGTCAGAGAATTTAACAGTTACGCCCAATTGAAAAATCAGGTTGACATACAAATAAATGATAATGATACACGAACGTACATTGGTATACTAATAAACAGTGGTTATACCCAACCATCAGAGAGTCGTCTAATGTGGAAAGCTGCTGACGACGTACATAATAAAGCAGTTTACAATTCGATGTCATGGAACCGTTTCAAAACTATTGGCCAATACGTTCATTTTGCTTCACACGATCTGTACAATGCAAATGACAAAATGTGGAAACTGCGCCCGCTAACTGATCGGCTAAACCGAAACTTTGCCACACACTTTCATCCAAAGCAGCATTTATCCTATGATGAATCTATGATTGCTTATTATGGACGTCATGGGTGTAAGCAATTTATAAAGGAAAACCCCCTTCGCTTTGGGTATAAGGTCTGGTGTCTAAATACTCCTTTGGGATACTGTATTTCGTTTGATGTCTATCAAGGGAAAAACCAAAGATATACTCAACAAATGGAGGAGAAATTTTGAAAATGTATAACACCCATGCTGTACATGATACGTTCCTTACCGCCAGACGTGAAAACATTGCCATTTTGTTTTTATTTCGACAATTTGTTTACTGGAATTCCAGTACTACATTATTTAAAGTATCATGGTTATAATGGAACGGGAACTATATGCGAAAATTGAATTCCAAAATCGTGCCCTTTACAAGACAAAAAAAAATATGAAAAAAAACAACGGGGTTTTTCGGTGTCTCAAAAATTTGAAGGAACGGACATAATTTTTACAAAGTGGGTAGACAACAGTGTCGTATCATTGGCATCAACGTTATATGGCGAAGAACCGAAAGACCTTGCTCAAAGATATTCACGAGAAGAACAACAAAGAGTGAACATTTCACGTCCTGCAGTTGTGTCACCATACAATAGAAATATGGGTGGAGTTGATCGTATGGATCAAAACGTAACAAACTACCGCATATCCATTCGAAAGAAAAAGTGGTGGTGGTCAATTTTCACTTGGACTATTGATGTGGCTATCCAAAATGCATGGCTATTGCATCGAAAGTCCCAAAATAGTATGTCGCAATTAGATTTTCGTCGACATTTAGTTCAACATCTATTGAAAACTTGCAGCGATAAATCTCGGTCCGAATTCACTACTCGTCGATATGCTCATATTGCTAATGCAAATTGCCGCTATGATGGCATAGCTCATTATGTTCAGCCATGTAATCGACGACACTGTGCATTAGAAGGCTGCAAAAATCAAAGCAGAGCAGAATGTAAGAAATGCAACGTTGGCTTATGCATAAAGTGTTTTATCCCATATCACACTGAAAGAGTTCGACTGTAGATAATAGTTCTTCTTCATATGATATAAAAACCTATATATTTATGGAAAATCCTTTTTGTTCATGTTTATGTACCTAAAGTTTAATAAAATTTAATTAAAACTTAATATACTTATCCTTTTTTTAAATTAGACACTTATATAACAACCTGTTTGCGTATTAAATATATTAAGTCATAGTTGTGGAAAAGAGTGCCATATGGCACTGGTTCCTGGAGCGGTCCAGGGGAGTCCTACAAGTAAGGTGGTGGAAAATTTGAATTTAGACCATACATAATGCTATATCTACCAAGTTTGAAGAAAATTGATGCACAGGGGCCCGTGTCCACTAATGGGTTAAATTATTTCAAGACTTTATAAGGTTAACTTGCAAAAAATATATAATATTTGTTGTATATCTTACGTATGAAATAAATATTTAGTTCTTACCTCTGACCGCTCATGATGTAGTACTATTTTGAAGAAAAACAAGTAAAAACGTTATATTCGACCGGGTCGAATCTTAAATACCCTCCAAATATTTAGTAAATGAATTTGATATGTTTAACTTTGTGGGACAGAGTTCCTTTATATAATATCGTACGTCAACGCCCACTAAAGGGGGCGGGGTTCAAAAATATACAATATCATGTTTTCCACAGACGAACGTATGGGCATTGCCAGACCGTCTTAGACTTCATCACAATTCTCCTTGGAGGCTATAAAAACTGTATTTTGGCGGGGTCGCTCTGGCAAGGGCTGTGGGGGAAACATTTCACCTTTGTCATAAAACTCTAAAAATAAATGCTTGGGATAATTATATACAAAATTAAAATTTTTTTTTTTTTTATAGGGTCATTTAAAGGGGAAAGGGGGAGAGGGGGTAGGGCAGAAACAGATACACATAAAACTGTAAAAATAAATGCTTGGGATGATTATACACAAAATAAAACAAATGTATATTTCTTTTTAATAGGGTCATTTAGCGGGCAAAGGGGGAGGAGGTAGGGCAGCAACAGGCAGTCATAAAACTCTAGAGATAAATGCTTGGGATGATTATATACAAAATTAAAAAAAAAAAATTTTTTTTTGGTAGGGTCATTTTAGGGGACAAAGGAAGAAGGGGGGGGGGGCTAGGGCAGAAATCGGCAGTCATAAAACTCTAAAGATAAATGCTTGGGATGATTATATACAAAATTTAAAATAAAAAATTTCTTTTGGTAGGGTCATTTTGGGGGCAAAGGAAGAGGTGGGGGGGGGGGGAAGTAGGGCAGAAATCGGCAGTCATAAAACTCTAAAGATAAATGCTTGGGATGATTATATTCAAAATTTAAAAAAAAAACATTTTATTTTGGTAGGGTCATTTTGGGGGCAAAGGAAGAGGGGGGCAGGGGGTAGGGCAGAAATCAGCAGTCATAAAACTCTAAAGATAAATGCTTGGGATGATTATAAACAAAATTTAAAAAAAAAAATTTTTTTGGTGGGGTCATTTAGGGGGCGAAGGGGAAGGAGGGGGTAGGGCAGAGTAGTACCAGGTTTCGTCTCAGCTTCGTCATTAAAGCTTAAAAATGTTATTTTTAAGGAATGTAGGCTTAAGTAAAACAATTTGTTAAATTTTTATGCTATTTTTGCCTATAATAACGCCCACTAAAGTGGGCGGGGTCAAAAAATATTTTTATTTTATTTAATGGATCCAAGTTTAAGGCGTTGGACCGTATTTGACATAAAAACTTTAAAAATTATGTTGTTTTTTCTGGGTTGGTTTAGTTCTTCTAAGGGGAACTTTTTTCCCTCTTGCCCGATTTAGCCCATCTTCGAACTTAACCTGCTCTAAGTTTTAAAATATATTTATGCCAAATTTCAAGAGTCTAGCTCTTTTCGTTTGGACTGAATCGTGATTTCCACAGACGGACGGACGGACGGACGGACATGCTCGGTTCGTCTTAGATTGCATCACTGATCAAGAATATATATACTTTATGGGGTCTGAGATGAATATTTCGATGCGTTACAAACGGAATGACAAAGTGAATATACCCTCCAAATTCTTTTTTGGAGGGTATAAAAAATAGAGCCTTCAATAAAAAGTGCTATTACTTCAACAGCTTCTAAGAGACTGAGTTGCTAAGCTTATGATTTGATTGTCAGCAAACAAAATAATAACGGTACATGAAAAACAACAATGTAGCTCGTTTCAATTTTTTGTTAAAGGCGTTTAAATAGCATAGTAATTTGAGTGCCATATGGCACTCTTGTCCGGCTACTTTTTATGCCGACAAACCAGCAACGCTTGAAGCATCGAAAGCCAATACTAAAGCCGCCATTGACGTCATACGGCCAGATTATTAGAAAAATTGCTCGAAACGAGGATCATATTTAACAAATAAATACCACGAAATTATTTACCTGATTATAGTAAAGAAAATTTCATTCCAACAATATTTCAATTTTGGCTTGTCCTTTTAAGTTGTCATGCTGCTGAAAAGAACCCTGTTTACAACTATTAAGACCTAGACCTGGGAATAAAATGCATAAGCAATTGTTCAATGCCTGAATGAAGTACGACGCTTAATCCAATCTTGATTTTCTGTGTAAATATAATTTATCCTCGAATATTTTTAATCTCCTGCAAAATAAAGTGCAGCATAAATTTTCCTCTCAACACAACTCAAAACTTATCACTCATAGAATAAATAATATAATGAAGCAAGCAACAACAACATTATTTTTAAACATAGCCCACACAAACTTTTACAAAATACATATAAAACAGCATATAACACAATATTTTTAGTCATTCAAAATCCACAAGTTGAAATTTTCTCTGAAATTTGAACACATAAATCACACAAAACTGTTCGAACAGCCAACGCATTTGCACATGCAACGCACTAAATGTCAATGTTTAGCTGCAACAAAAACAACAATACCCATGATAACCACAAAGGCTACTACTACCAGCGTAACAACATCCACTTTAGAAGAGACTGAGTGAGGGCAGTGTAACGGCAACAACTGCAGAAACTAAAAAATAACATCAAATAGCATTGCAGCAACAACATGCAATAATTGCATTCTCTTACATAAAAAAATTGTAAGCCGACAGAAGACGACAAGTCGTATCCTTAAAAGGAAACTTGCCCAACAACAACTGAAACTCTACAACAGCAAAATTAATAAAAGCAGTAGAAGTAACACATAAACAAAAATAAAACACGTTGCACATTACGAATGACAAAAGCACACCAAATATAGAATCATTCAAAGAATGCATTTGGTACTGGGAAACATTGGCAATACCCAGCAAACATTTTCACGACAAAAATGGAAATATGGGGTCAGTCAGAGACTGATAACACAGCGCCAACAATAAAATATTTATTCAATTTAACTGTTCGATGGGCTTGTATTCACTTGAGCAAAAACACGTGCATTTAGCAATGCGACAAGTAAATTGGATGTCTATTTCGTATATGGAGGGACGGATGTATGGTTGGTTGGCTAACTGCCTGACACATGTTGAATATGATGCCTTTCCTGGGAGCAAGAGTTGTTGCTTTTATTACACATGTGAAAGTAATGGAATACGTTGCTTGTGCTGAAAATTACATAAGTCAAGTTTGCTAAGACAAAAACGCATAAACACACGTGCAAGTATCACAATTACAGCGTGTACTTATAAGGAGAATATCCTTTCCCAGAAACAGGAAAACTCATTGTTTGCTTCATAATATCTTTAGTGTTAAAAGGTTTTACAGAAATAATCAGCAATACAAAGCAAACGAAATTGAGGTGATTGAGTTGGGTCAACCCAGCGAAGACTTTGTATAGGTTCTTTTTTGTTAGAAAAGTTCGAAATAGAAAAGTTTACTGATTGCATTTCACCGTGAACATGTAACAGTATTTTGAATATATTCGCTACAAAAGATGCAATTGGTACCCATCCGTAATGATTTACTTACTACGAAATATTTTTCTAAGTTCAAATAATTTACTACGAATCATTTAGAGTACAAGAATTGGCCTCCAACAATAGTTTAAACAGTTTTTTCTTCTTATTGTTATTTTAAACGGAATACAAATATAATGTAATGGTTTTATTATATATTCTAAAACGTGGCCTCTAAATTGTCAGTAAACTTAATTGCAAATCAGAATCCATATCGTTAGATCCTTGGACCTGAAAGCCGTCAAGTAAAAGCTTATTTTTGACATTAAAATATACGTAAACGTACTGTATGCCACCAATTGAATATTACGGAATACGTGATCGCACGTTCAACACAAGTGCACGAATATTTTTTGTATAAACAAAATTTAGAAGACTGTTAGCTCTACCCGCATAACTTCCCGCTAATTTTTACATCAAAGTCATCGTAACGTCGTTTGTTACGCTGTTCTAAGCTTTTAAGTTCTCTTACTATTTCTAACGATATATATTTTTTTTATCTTAGACCAGCACTCAGGGGGTGGCCCCCATATATGCAATGCATTGCCACGGAACTGAAAACGAGTATTGGGATAGTATTGAGGGGACAGATTAGGAAAGACGAGAAGACAGACAGTTTTTTTGTAGCTATTTCAGACTTTATTACTTCGCCGGCTAATTTTTGCTACAGGGCCGACGAAGGTGGGTGCTGTTACTCTACTTTTTAGTAAATGATTGTGTCAGTAGTTGCAAATTGTGTTCTGTGACCAGTGACTATGCCTTCATCATTGCGCGGGCTTGAACTCAGGACCCTCCGCTTCATAGTCTCGTGTTCTACTACTTCAGCCAACAGCACACACATTTTAAAAAACCCCTATTATTCCAATTTTCAAATTGCTGTAACTTTTGGATGAAGCAATCGATTTATGAAGAACAGTAAATGATCGGATATATAATTTCGGAGTTTTTGAATGAAATCACTTTCTTCGATCTTTTTTTCGCTAGGTATGTCTCACGAATGCATCAACCGATTTTCATGGTGGTCCACGTAGTTTTTCAATTTCAATAGCCGATTAGTTTTTGCAATCGATCAATAAAATCGTTTAAAAGTTACTCCAAAAAACCGTATGTATGCGGATGTTCCACATACTCATACATTTACACAAGTGTACTAACATTCTCTTTGGACTCTTCCTAGGAATTCAGATCGTCGGTATCTGGCTAAAATTTGTTTTTTGCAACACGAGCCTAAAACCAATAACTTCCCCATTTTTTGACAATTTGAAATTTTCTTAGCGGGAAGAATATGTAGATAAACTAAAATTTTAATTAATTTAATTTAATAATCGTATATATACAAACGAGCACAATTTATTGTGGTACACTTTTCATTTTCTCATCGTTCAGCGATATTGATTAAATACATATTTTTTGGAAGCTTGTTTTGTGTAGAAATTCACAATATTAATAATTGTTCTAAAAATGTTGAAATGCTACACAAGTCATTCCGTGTATGTGCGACCACATAAAATATATGAGTTCTGGGTGCTTATGAATAGGAATGTCAAATAAGGGATGTCCGTCTGCCAGTATGGAAAATCAGTCTTCCGAAGCCCCCAGAAAAGCCAGAAACTTCGTTCTTGGATTGATGTATTGGAAATGCTCACAGGAAGATTGCTACTGAAAACCAACAAGTTTTAAAATACGGTTCCGGTACGGTTTAAAGTACGATTGATACTCAAATATATACCGGGTGTCCATCGGGAAGGCGGATATATACATTGTTTGTAGTTTTGTTTGGTGTTTGTTTATAATTTTTGATTAAAGGAAAGAAAATGTATGTAATTTTAAATTGAATTAAGATTCATAGGCTAATTGTTCGAAATTTGTTTTTAAATCTCAGAAAGACATGATAAATATTCCAAGGCACAAAGGAAAGTCAACATCAGTTTTATTCAACTTACACAGTAGAGCAGAACAGCTGTTTTCGAAAGCCGCAGCACTTTCATTATCAGTGCTCTTGTGTATTGTGTTTGTCACCACTTATTTACACAAATTTGATTATGAAAAAGAATCCGAGAACTGTATCAACCTGATGTTAACATGTTATTGCGATTTCTTGGCACGTTGTTTCTTCCAAAAATTTCATGTATCTTTTTTATCGGCACAGTAATCGATGATTGATTTTGATAAAATGTTTTAACGATTAAAACAAGTTGGTTTATCGAATATTTTTCCATAATAAACTTGCCACGTGTCTGTCTGTGAACTGTCGAGACTAATCTTTACCAAAATGGCGGCAAAACAAAGTAGTATACCTTCCCGGCGGACACCCTGTATTATATTTAGGAAAGATGGAAATTAGTATTGAGAATCAGAAAAATCAATACAAGTAAGAACGTTATGTTCGACCGGGTCGAATCTTAAACACCCTCCCAATATTTAGTAAGTAAATTTAAAATGTTTAAACTGATGGGTCAGAACTCCTTTGAGACATTTCCGTGCCTCATTCTAAAACTCTACTTTGGCACAGTCACTCCGGGAAAGGCTGTGGGGAGCAATTTCACCTTTGCCGTAAAAATTTAAAAATAAATATCTGCTGATAGAGGGGTAGGGCAGACTAAGATCAGAGAACATCTTATCTTCGTCGTAAAAGCTTAAAAAATTCATTTTTAAAGAAAGTAGACTTCAGCAATACAGTTTGTTAAATATTTACACTATTGTTCTATGTAATATGTTATTCCAAAGCTCACTATAGGGGGCGGGATCCAAAAATTGATTTTTCTGATTCAATGGCTCCAAGTCCAATCAATAACTTGGACCATTTTTGAAGTATATATTAAATTATAAACTAAACTTTAAAACTTATGTTTAGTTTTTCTTAGGCAACCTTTTTTCCCTCCGGTCCATTTAGCCTATTTACCAACTTCAGGATCTCTCTCTACCAAATTTAAAGAAAAGAGCCAGATTTTTCTTTAGGATTGTAGCATGATTTCCACAAACGGACGGATGGACGGACGGACATGGCTAGATCGTTTTATATTTCATCACTAATCAAGAATATATATACTTTATGGGGTCTTAAAGGAATATTTCGTGCGTTACACACGGAATGACAAAGTGAACATACCCACCAATTCGTTTTTGGTATAATTACATTCTAGCTTTATTACCAAAGACGTCTAGAAATCAAATCCGCCCTATTAGCCTGACATTTTTGTATCCGAAATATTTCTTCTGTAAATTGTCTTGTATCTGCAGTTCAATGGCGAAAAATTAAAAAGTTCAATCGTTCTTAAACCCCAAACAATCTGTAGGGGTTTGGTTACACTCTTCAGCCATTGCAAGCGCTGTAAAAGTGTCATAATAACAACTTGACAACAAGTCACTTGCATTGTGTTTCTTCTGTTTTTCGGAAGAAATGTACACATTTGATATATTGTGCTCGCAACACACAAGTGTCAAAGTTTAGAAACATGCTGACTGGCTAAATGTGTAACCGAATGAATGACTGTCTGCCTGACTCGTAATTACATGGTAAAATTTTATGCCTACAGCTCATGTTGTTGGTTGCTTTTTTGGATGTTGAATCATTTTAACAATTACTGCAATTGGTGCATGTGTTCTGTGATGCTATTGTGTAGAAAATGTGGCGTCAACAGATGCAGCGGGAGCTGCAGTAATTGTTATCGATTTAATTCAAGATGTTGTCTGTGCGAAGCAAGACAACTTAAAATAATTAGTCAAATAGTGGCGCGTTAATATAACTGCCTCTTGTGTTGCTACTGATGATGAGTAACAAGTACATGAATGGCGTGAGTTTTACGTGAGCCAGCCAAGAATGTCTAGAATACTCTATATGAGTGAATATAAAATATATTGACGTATTGAAATGTATCATCTATACGAATAGGTCACAAAATCAGTCGGCCTAACGATAACTAATGGCTGCGATGCCCTGCTTATGGTAATAATCATCTAGATTGTCAACATAGTCAAGCAACTGCAGACTCTGACTTTTCATTGCTGCCACTTTTTCAATCACCGGGCAATTTTTTTTAAGTTTGTGTATAAAAAAGTTCCAAACAAAGGCAGGTCCAATGGCCTTGATGCTACACCGTTTTTTCCCAAATGCTGCATTTTTCTTAATTGTATCACCCAAACACTGCAATAATTTAGTACGACACCAGTTGTGGATTTTTTCCTGGTTGCCAAAATTCAATTACAATTTTATACCCCTTTGCCTGCAGAAGGATTTGTCTTTGATATTTTGGAATGCAATACTTCTATTCCAGTCTACTATTTTAACTGTTCCTTTCTCTCAGTTGTGAAATGACAAATGCAAATGTTTTATCCATAGCTACGAGTCGCCTCAAAAAGCTCGGCTTTATCGCAATGAAATGATTTCTTGAAGCTCGATAAACATTACGGTGTAGTCTGCTCCGTCAGATTACATGGTAAAATATTGGATTGCTGAATTTAAACGCGGCCGAACAAGCACTGCAACAGTACCATCAACAGGAATGCCAAAACAGGTGGTTACTGAAGAAAATATCAAGAAAATCCTCGATATCGTTATGAATGATCGCCAAGTCCAATTACGTGAGATTGCTGACATGGTAAACATATCATATGAACGTGTGTTCAACATTTTGCATGAACATTTGCATATGAAAAATCTATCGGCAATATGGGTGCCGCGTTTGCTCTTTCTTCAAGACAACGCACCGGTTCACACAGCATTAGATACGATGCTAAAATTAAGTGAAATACACTTCGAATTGGTTGCTCATCCACCTTATAGTCCAGATTTAGCTCCTAGTACCTTTTTCCTGTTTCAAAACTTGAAAAAATGGCGCGCAGGAAAAAGATTCATCTCAAACGAAGAAGAAGTGATAACCGAAACTAACGCGTATTTTGAGGGATTCCCAAAATCGTATTATTCAGATGGTGTAAAAAGTTGGAATATCGTCTTACTAAGTGTATTGAGCTATAAGGAGACCATAAGGCCTGTTCTGTAAATAACGTCGGTTTGAAATCGCGTGATTTTAGAAAATTATCTCCACTAATAGAAACATTTTTCCAGACACTTTTCAATATTGTTGTTATATATAGCTTAAAATATCATATCCAGAAGAAAACTGCCGTATCTAATTTTAAGAACGTTTTCAGGACCATGATTTATATTTGAATTCACGCGATTTCAACCCGACGTGATTTACAGACCAGGCCCGTATGTTGAGAAATAAATGATTTTTGAACAAATATATGTATATTATTTTCCTACCTAGGAGGCTTCAATACCATCCGCCTCGTAAGTGTGTAAAAATATTTTTTAAATAACCAAAAATATTTTTGGAAATGTTATTGATTATAAGTCGTTTATTTAAAAACATAGAAAATTAATAGTTGCAGGAATATGTCAAAGTCGTCTTTTAACAAACAAAAATTTTTTTTTTAGTATGAGTCAGGGGAAAGAAGGGTTATACTATTGAGAGGGCAGATGGATATGAGAAGATAGAGATTTTTGTAGCTATTTTAACATTTACGATTAATTTTTGTTACAAGACCGAACAAGAAAGGTGTTTTTACTCTGCTCTTTAGTATACGATGGTGTCAATCGCTACCATCAGTGTTTTCGTTTTAGCCGGTTTGGAGGCAATTTTAGCTCTTTTTTGGTTGATGTACTTCCAGAAATTCGCATCTAGCTCCTTTTTTTTTTTTAATCTTGGACCAGCACTCAGGGGATGACCCCTATATATGCAATGCATTGCGCCGGAACTGAAACGAGGGGATAGTATTGAGGGGGCAGATTAGGAAAGATGAGAAGATAGACAGTTTTTTTGTAGCTATTTTAACCTTTTACTTCGCCGGCTAATTTTTGCTACAGGGCAAAAATATATATATATATATATATATATATATATATATATATATATATATATATATATATATATAGCCCTCTTTAGCTCTATTTGATTTTATTAAATTTTTATTATACACGTACTCATCTGGTGACACTGGCTGCCAGTAATGTTCAACGACTAGTGACATGTCTAAGTTACTGAAAGAAGCCGTCAAATAACACAACCATGCACTAATGCAGATCAGAAAAATTCAACACCATATTCTTGGCTGCTTAGTTTCGTGTAAACTACTTCGTGTTATTGTGCTTTAGGTCCTTGGAAATAATAGTTATTATATGACTTTTTCACATATTTTCCGTTTCTGAGGAAAGTCGTCAAACTATAACACATGATTTCACAATAACCTAAGATCTTGCTTAAGATTTTTTATTACCAATAAAATCAGTTAAACATATTCTGGAGACACTATTCATAAACCAGGTCAATAGATGTCAAACACATGTAAGTATTGAATTAAGATTCATAGGCTAATTGTTCGAAATTTGTTTTTAAATCTCAGAAAGACATGATAAATATTCCAAGGCACAAAGGAAAGTCAACATCAGATTTATTCAACTTACACAGCAGAGCAGAACAGCTGTTTTCGAAAGACACAACCCTTTCATCATCAGTGCTCATGTGTATTGTGTTTGTCACCACTTATTAGGTGGCTTAGTTGAATTTGATAACAGTTCCTATTTACACAAATTTTATTGTGAAAAAGAATACGAGAACTGTATCAACCTGATGTTAACATGTTATTGTTATAATACCCGTGTTACCGTTTGATTATTTTTCTTCATGTCCCATTTTTCTGAATTTTTTGTTCCATCATACCTAAGTCAAACTTATTTGGTTTGAATTTTATACTTAAGTACATGTGAACGTTTTTCCAATCTTTTTTATTATTGGTAGCTCAAGCCATAGCTTAAATTCCTTTGTGCCTTGGAATATTTATCATGTCTTTCTGAGATTTAAAAACAAATTTCGAACAATTAGCCTATGAATCTTAATTCAATTTAATATAGCAATATAAATGTTCGTTAAAATTCTTACTACATACATGTAAGTATTGTTTGATAATGTAGACGAATTTCACTGCTTAGGAAATATCTGTGGAATCTCTGCAGAAAATATTGATCCAGCAGAACAAGGGTTTTTATCTCAGGATTCCCGTCCCGGGAATTCCCGGAATATCTAGTTATTACAATTTCCCGATTTCGCAGGAAATTGCGTCGGTATGCCGCGAAAGCACACAAAAAAGTCTTACGTATAAATAGTACTGTCTAAAATGGAGAAAGAAAAAAAAGAAATTCTGCTTACGCAGCAAACCAATACGTACACGAAAAAACAAATGTTCTTAAGCTGGATTCACCCATTGTTTCGGAACAAACAATTTGTTCCGAAACAATTTTAGTTTATTGAGAGATTGTTCTGAAACGATTCACCCACTTCGAACAATTGTTCCGGAAAAACAAGGCTACCACATGACATATTTTTGTAAACGATGCGTGTTAGTTTTTCAATTAGGCAGCACAGTAGCAGATGAATGCAATTTGCTTGTTTTCTAGGCGTCACACTCATATATTTTATTGTGTAATAAACAAATTGTAAAATTAAAACATCTTAGCAAAATAAAAATGGATAAAAATAAAAATCTTAGTAAAAGTATACATATGTACATATAAGTATACATATGTACATATAATATGATGTGGCATCTCAGTTCAACTTTACTTTAAAATTTCAAGTAGCTGGCATCACAATTGAAATGTTTCAGAACAAAAATTAAAATTAAACCAATTCATGTTCCGAACAAAGTTAACTCTCTTTCGCTCTCTCTCTCAAAAAGAGAGACGTCAAACTACATATAAAAAAAATAGTTTCGGAACAAATTTTTTGTTCCGAAACAGTGGGTGAATCCAGCTTTACTCTCTCTTTCTTTACGTTTTGGCTCTCTTTAACATAAATCAGGAATGGATAACAACTACTTTTCAGTGTTATCCATATTTTGAGTTGAGGGCTTGTTGCTACTACTCGTATGTTTTAAATTTTATTAGCGATTATTTCCCTATTTAAAAAAAATATGAGAGGCTTATAAAAGTGTAATAGAGCAAATCTCATATGAAATTTTGTTTTATATGCTGTTATTAGACTCTCATAATTATTATGAATATTGGGGGCTAGTCAATATTTCTATTATTATTTAGAGCGGGAGTTCCCGAGATACCGGAAAGTTTTATTTTTTCCTCGCTTTCCCGGGAATAAAAAAAGCTCGTGAAAATAAAAACCCTAAGCAGAACTGAAAAGAGGCAGGGTATTTCAAATATAAATAATGAATATGAGATATTAAACTCTCATAAAATTTTTTTCTTTTTTATTATTGCATAAACATTTGATACTCCCATTGGAAGAAAGAGAGCTGCTAAGGTGCTGTACCTTCGTATTCAATAATTATAGTACGATCATAACAATCTAAGTCTATCACAGAAATTGTTAAAAAAAGTATTTTGTGAATTCAAAGACTTCAGTTTGAACTTAGGAATTTAATCTAAGTATGTAATACGCACTCATGAAAAATTAATATATAAAGTCAGAAAAAGCAGTCAAATCAACAACTTAATCCAACAAATATTCAGCATCCTTCCAGGACAACACGCTCGCGGAATGCGTTACATGCAATACAACCAACAAGTGTAAATGCTTTTTTTAAAACGTGCAAGTCGCACAGCAATAATTTACAATAAAATTGAATCACGATGTCATCTCCAATTTCCTCGCACACAGTTTTTAGTTTTTAGCAAAGTGTTTAAGTATTCCGTTGTAACCATAAAATTGACCTCATATTTTGGCGCCATGTATGCGCTTTAAATAAGGAGGTACTTCTTGCTTTTAGTATAATCAAAGTTACACTTCATCGCAACAAATATGATGACACACGTTCTAGCGAAGCGAATGCTGTTGTTTTTAATTTCAGTTAATAATTACGTTTTAATGTGTAGGTAATATGCGCCGCCCTAATCTATCAGTCAATTGATTTATCCCCCAAAAACAGCAATAATAAAAATCTTGTTTATGTTGTAACGTTTCTTTATAAATTTTTCCTTTAAAAACTAAACTTTATATTTCTTTTCTTCTTTTGCTTAAGCATGTAAGTTTATTGAACTTTTTGCTTTGAAAGCGTCATCGCATGCAAGATTATTATGTACATATGACGTTCAGATGTAGCTTTAGTTTTTTATATTCATTTCATCTTTTAACTTACAATACCATATTTTGTTAAATTTCAATATTTTGCAACGACAAACTTTATTCTGTAGTTTTATTTTCCCTCGCATTATAGAAATTGTTAAAGAGTTGGAGTGGCCAGATGTTGTTTCTTTTTATTTCAAGTTAGAATTTTTAGCAAACTGATTTTAAAATCATATAATTTGAAAGTCTTTTGAAAACTAATTCAGGATATTTTTGGCATATACGAGTAAGAGGGTCATCATAAAAATTTTGAAATCTATTTTTTTTCTTAGGAGTAGGACCAGCACTCAGTGCATTGCGCCGGAACTGAAAACGAGGGGATAGTATTGAGGGGACAGATTAGGAGAGATGAGAAGATGCTTTAAGTGTATGATAGTGTCAGTCGCTGCCAATTATGTTCAGTGATCAGTGACTATGCCTTCATCATTGAAACAGGCTGGTAACAACTAACACAACCACGCACTAATGCTGATCAGAAGAATTCAACACAATATTTCATGACTCAGCGCGGGGTTGAACTCATGATCCTCCGCTTCAAAGTCTTGTGTTCTACTACTACAGCCAACAGCACCCACAATTAATATGGGCTGTCCATCACGTCAACTTGAGAAATGTCCAAGTTGACATCAACATGGCACATATAAGACAGAATTTGGGAGATGGTATGGGTTATGTTGGCTTTGAGGACCGCTGTGACTTGTGTCTTAGCGCATTAACCCACGAATTAAGAGACTCTCAAAAGAAGAGGTCTAATGCGATCAAAGCCGACCATCTCGGTGGGAGGTTCATATTACCTCCACGTAAGGTGACCATGCCCTCAGATCGCTCATGCGGAATATTTAATGTTGCATGAGCTGTGTGGCACGTCCTGATGAAAGTACTTATCATTGATGTTCAGAACATCCAATTCAGGCGAAAAGAAGTTGGTAATCATCGATATAGAGCTCGCTAATGACAGCGAGATGAGAGTGACTTTTTCACGTACCCATTCATCCCGAAATGTGCTTTATCGCGGGACACGACCGCTTATACCCATTTTGATAAAATAAATTTATTATTTTCATGTGACCTGGCAAAACTGTGTTAATAAATGGCAACTAATTTGAAAGATGCAACTTCAGCAAAATAGCCGTTACCAGCTGTCAAAGTTCGAAAGTCCCTGTTGAAAGACTCCCCAGGAGGGTGCTGTTGGCTAAAGTTGTTAACACGAGGCTATAAGGCGTAGGGTCCTGGGTTCAACATCGCGCTCAGTCATGAATATTGTCGAATTTCTCCGATCAGCATTAGTGCATGATTGTGTTAGTTGTAGTCATCCTATTTCAGTGATGAAGGCATAGCACTGGTCACTGAACATAATTGGCAGCGACTGACACTATCATGTACTGGAAAGCAGAGGAATAGATCCCTCCTTCGTCGGTCCTGAAGCAAAAAAATTAGGCGGCGAAGTAAAAGATTCAAATAATTACAAAAAATTCTCTGACTTCTCATCTTTCATCTGTTCTCTCAATACTATCCTCTCCTTTCAAGTTCAGGCGCAATGGACTGCATATCTAGACGTCATTCCCTAACTGCATGTTCGAGTTAAAAAAAAATAGGTGCTTGTGTGGTTTACGACCTCTTCATTCGACCAAAGTATCTTAGCAGCCAGTTTTTCAGGTTTGGAAAAAGAAAATACGCCCCTATTGTGAATGACGAAATTGTCGCTTGCCCACTCTTTTTCGACAGCCATTGACTACTATTGACATGTCCTATCGATATTACATGCCCTAGACAATGCTACGAAATTGCCAAACATAATTGATTGTTATCGACAACTTGGAGACAAATGATTAATTTTTACTGTCGACTTGATGTGACGTCGACGTCGCCATTCATAATAGGGGTGATTGTCACAGGAGTCCAAATCTGAAGAAGAGGCTGGAAGGGGTAGCAGCTAGTAGTCAAATCTCTGGGGTACCTTTTGCATGTCCCAATATTTGTGTGATGTACGCACTCAGCTATCAAACGCCTTCTGTACTTCAGCTTTTGATGTTCGCGAAAGCGAATACGAATGCAAATATATGAAACAATAATCGCAAATACGAATACGAGTATTATATCTGTGGACATTTGACAAAATGTCTTCTTTCTGAATCAAAAACTTTTCAGTAGAGCGAAAAAACTGTTAAGGTGAATAACAAAAGTTACTGTTCAGAAAATGAAAGTAATCTTATACTTGGATATGACAAATAGTTTTTGCAATATTTTTTAACTACCGCTAAGAAAATTTTAAATTTTGAAAACATCGAGTAGTAAGTTACGGGGTAACGTTTTGAAAACATAAAATTTTTCACCAGATCTCGACGTTTTGAGTTCCTAAGAATATTTTCTGACTACTCCTGAGAAGTCGTTACTGTCTCTGTATTTATGCAGGTATATATGGTTTTGTAAATATGTGATCCCCATAAAACTTTTGAACGGCTGACCCGAATCGAACCAATTTAGTCTCGTTTGAAAGGGTTCTGTCAAGCTTAGATTTTCTGTGAGTTGGAACCGGTACACTTTGAGAAATATGAAAAAGCTAATAAAGTATGTTCTTTCAAAAATGTTTTTTAGAATAACTTGTAAACGGCTTAGCCGATCGCTTTCAAGATTTAATCAGATTAAAACCACGTCAAACGCCTTTAACCCTGTCAACATCGCTTGATGAGTTCGAGAACAAAAAAAGTGAACAAAAAAAGTGATTTAAAAAAAAACTCCGAAATTATATATGTGAACAATTAGTGTTCTCGATTTTTTTTACAGGACTCGAAGAACTACATCAATCACCGATTATCACGTGGGAATCGGCTGATCTATTCAAAACGTAAAGCAGTTTGAAAATTAAAAAAGCATTTTGTTAACGGTTAAAAGTAGCGGGGCGCTTTAGGAATGGCCTTTAGGTTCGACCTTTTCCAAATTTTTTTTTATATTTCCGAAATTGGATAAGATTTAAATTGTTCTCGTTATCTAAAAATATGGCTTTCACAAATTAAAAAGGAATTAACTGCCTATTTCTCATTGCCGAATAAATTCTTTCTTTCGTATAAATGCATTTATAACAAAAACAATTTATAAAATGTTGTTCTTGTTTTAAATATATTTTTACGAAAGAAAGAATTCATTCGACAATGAGAAATAGGCAGTTAGTCTATAGAAAGTTAACCCCGGAGTATTTTTCTTTCACGAATCGAGCAGTGAAGGTGGTACACTGGTATTCGATATGATCCGCAACATAATAAGCCTTCTGGAGTGTAAATCGATCATGATTGCCAATAATCAGGATTATAGAGATCTGTTTGTACGTATTGGGAAAATTTTAATGATTATGGATTCTGATGTTAGTTAAGCTCTTCTTCGAGACTCCACGTGTTTCGAGTAGTTTGTTACTAAGATTCGCTTGTGGCAATTTCGGACGCATGTTGGTGCTCTAGCAGTTCTAGTGCCTGCCTTCGATTTAACCGATAGCAGCGATTCCTAAGTACGCAGTGAATTCAACGGCAGCTACAAAGGTGCTTCTCTAAATTTGGTTGTTGGTAAGATGGGAGCTATACTACCTCGTGTGGATTTGAAGGTTACTCCTTGCTTATTGGCGTCATGCTATATGACCTATTTTGATTGGGGCCGAAGACCTATGCAAATTATGGGCTTTGCCGCTACACGCACAAAAAGAAGTGTGTCTAGAATACAGCTGTACTTCATTTGCCAAGATTCTACTAATCAAGATCATTGTTTTTCTGTTGTTTTGTTTCTGACAGTGGTGGACTCAAGCTCAATTACATATATTGAGCAGCGCCCACTGATATGCCTATCAGTTCAACTAACTCGCGCACCTTCAGCAAAAATATATTGTAGACTTTCTCAAACTTTGCACTTCCTGTAAATTGGAACCGGTTCGGACTCTAACATTTTGAGAAAATAATATTTGGAAAGTGGTTTTTTTATATGTTTTAAATGGCTTTGCCGATCGGTTCTAATCAGCTCTTGACTTCTTGATAAACCGGGTCAGAATCGTTTAATACGTTTGCGAAAAATCGTGAGCGAAAAAACTCGGAAAAATTGTTTCTTAATAAATTATGAAATTGTATATCAGAACGATGACGAACAACGAACAAAGACTTCCTGTGAATTGTAACCGATTCGCATTCAATTCATATGGATTCGGACGGGTAGATTTTCCTTAAATTTAAACAAGGAAATATTTATTTTTTTTTTAATAACTTTTAAACAACTTTCTCGATCGATATCAAAAACTAAGCAGCTCCTTGGCATTGAAAAACCATGTCGATCGCTACTAATCGCGTAAAAACTGGTTGATGCCTTCATGAGATATCGTGGATGAAGAAATTCGACAAAAATGCCGCATCGTTACAATTAGCGAGAAATTGCAGAGATGGACTATAGGGTAAACCGTTTCCCATATTTTTACAAGTTAAAAACGGGAATATTTTTTGCTTAAATTCAGAATGTTTCTGCTAAAGAAACATTGATATCAAATCCATTGGGCAGCACCATATTTAAAAATTTTATTTTTCAATAATTACCAAATATTTTTATCGCTCATTAGAATTCACCCGTCTGGTATCTTTGAAAATTACCATGCCGTGTTGTTGTTATTGGCATTATAGCATTTGTTCTTGTTGCTAAAGTTTTTGTTGTTGTTGCTAAAGTATCATTATGTTAATATTTTATTATTTCTTACCACTAAAAAACATGAAATGAATACTTAATATTATTTTGTTCTTCTTCGGAATAAATTTTAAAATGAAAAAGGAAGTTGGGTTTTCCCCCATCCCGCAATGTTGTTTTGTTTTTCCAAACAACTTTTTTTTTCTTCTTTATTTTTCAACATTATGCAAACATAACTTTACATCAAACTTTTTCTGTTACTATTATCGTTTTCGTATTATTTGCTGTTGTCATTTCAAAAAATTCTGTTGTCTGCTTTTTAATGCTTAAAACAAAGCCGAAATAAATTATTAATAAATAAATCATTAAACTCAATTCGTAAAATATAGAATACAAATAATTTCTTAGAACTCATAAATCATTTTAGTTGTTGTAGCAGTACCACTGCGGAGTTGTTCGCACTAAATAAATTTGAAATGTTCAATTCATATGGTTTTGGAATGGCAGACAAGGAAGATGTCAAATTAGCAGATGATAAATAAGTCCAAATAAATAATGACGAACGTAATACGAGTAGCAAAAATTAATTTTCATAATAGCAAAATACTTTAAAGATTATTACAATTCGTTAGGGTTTTATAGTAAATAAACATACAACTTGGAATACACACAGTTTTTATCTAAAGGCAGAAATATCACCTTAGGATGACATTATCATCTAAAAAATTGGTGGGTGCAAGACAAAAGTCATGGCGGGATGTGGAGGACAACAAAAAAGGTTTTGAAATATTCCATAAAAAAATTTTTAATTGGTTTTAATAAAATAAATTCATTAAAATGAGTCTTGAATGTGTAACAAACCAAAACGTACAAAATCAAAATGTTCAATAATTACAAATGGATTGCTTTAAATCATTAAAATTTGATGGTTTTCCTTTGTAAACTGGGCCAACGGAATGTGGAGTTTCTTGAAATCAGTTTATTAGGAAATTTTCGCCGCAATTGTGTCATAACAGGCGTGGCTATGTGACAAGTTGCCCCATCTTGTTGAAGACACACAGAATTGAAAGGGATTCTCTTTCAGCGTAGTTTTGGAAAGAAAAACTCTTTCAACATCTTTAAGTAACGGTCTCCATTGACCGCTTTCTTCGAAAAAGTAAGCCCCGACAATGAACCTTAATGAAACTGGACACCACACTGTGACGTGAAGTGAATGCAATTGCATCTCATGGAGTATCTGTGGGTTAGAATTACCCCATATTCGACAATTTAGTTTGTTAACTTTGCCGTTTAGATCAAAATGTTCTTCGCCATACATAAAAATGCAGTTTAAGATGTTTCCATCCTCTGCTGCCATTTGAATGATCTTCTAGCAAAATTGCAAGGTGCTGTTGGGTGAAGTTGTTAACACGATACTATGAAGAGGAGCGTCCAGAGTTCGACTCAGCTCTCAGTTATGAATATTGTGTCGAATTCTTCCGATCAACATTAATGCATGGCTGCGTTAGTTGTTATCAGTTTGTTTAAGAAGTTGAAATAGCTAAAAAAAACCCTCTATCTTCTCATCTTTCTTCATCTGTCGTCTCAATACAATCCCCTCCTTCTCAGTTCCGGCGCAAGGCATTGCATATAAAGTGGTCATCCCCTAAGGGCTGGTCCAAGTTAAAAAAAAACATCAAAAGGAAACAATCATCAAGGGACGTCATACAGAGGGACAGAGAGGAAGCATAGCCAAAACTAAATATATAACGGCTGCAAATTTCTTTTTGGCAACCCTGTTTATTAATCGTGTTCAGTTTGGTCTATAATTTAACCATGAATGGAGTTACAAATGAACAATGAACAATGCAGATTATTGAATTTGATTATCAAAATTCCTGCTCGGTTAAGAAAGTGCATGGTGCTCTTCTTCTATTTTATGGGCGATGTCCATTACTGGTTCAATTATTACGTGCACATACAAAAGAGAAAGAAGCATTGGAAGAACTGCCATTGCATTGCGAAAAATGCAATAGTTGTTGTGTATTATGGGCCGGTCGTATCATTCAACTGCACTTTTTCACAGAGGACGAAGGCAGCACGTTTCTGTTAATGATGAGCGCTGGCATGTGCTTTGAGCAAGTCGGTGCCAAATGCCACTCAGCTAGCGAAATAATTATACAATTGAGAGGCGAGTTCAGTGAACAGTTTATTTCACATTTGGGGCCGGTCAATTGGCCGTATAGATCATGGAATTTAACGCCATTAGGCTCAAGTCTACACAAGCCCGCAACGGTTGACACGTTGGAAGCCAATATTGAAGAATTTATTTATGGGATATCGGAAAATATGGTGGAGACAGTGTGCCAAATTTGGACCCAGCGTTTGACCAATTTGAGGAGTAACTGCGGTCAAGATTTACATGCATTGAGACATATAAATCGTTCTATCGAAGAAAATAAAGATTTCATATATTTCTCTAAATTTTTTATGTTTTTCCTAATCAATTCTGAAAGCTCTTAAAAAATTACCGATTAAATGTACGCCCTTATTTTCGAAATAGTTGTTTGATACATAAACTACTGTTCCTGGCAATTCGTTTTGCAAAGCAGGTTGTGTTTATTCAAATAAGTGATATCAAAGTAAATTAACATTGCGATGCAACAAATTCAACCGAAGATTATTGCATGTCCGCACAATTTTCTCAGCCACTGTATCGTAGTAAATATTACTCACAAGTCTTAAGAATATACTTTAAACTTCTTTATGTAATTTCAATAATGCATTTTACAACTTTTCCAATATGTCATAAAAATTCCAAGTTTTTTCCCCATAATTTACTTGAAACAAAGAAAACTCTGAAAGTTTTGTGTATTTCTCAACAACGAAACGAATTTAAATCTGTTTTACAACAGCAGCAAACTTTATTTCTATTGGCCAATCAAATAAGTTTAAAATGCTTAAGAGCCAAAATATGAGAAGGATTAAAAGAACTGTATTAGCAAAAGTTTGGTTGCGAAAAGCATAAATTGAAGTTTTTATAAGGCAAAGAATACTTTAAAAAAGCGTTCGGGAAAAGGCTTAAATATTGCTTCACTAAACTCACTGATTATGGCAATTACTGTATTAAATGTCTCCAGATAATAATAAATTAATTAAAAACTACAACATCTGTATCCATTTATCGTTTCAACTCTATTCCCCTTCTCGTATTTCCTTACAATGCATTTGGCACGTAAGGGTCATCTCCTGAGTGACGATCCCAGTTCTAAAATCACCTGGATATAATTTATTGGCTGCGCGTAGTGAGTCAAGTAAGCCAGAACAATGCTTTAAGGTAAGTGGTAGCATTGATTATCCGTAATAAGTGTTGTATGGCGTCTGCGACGATTTTTCTCAGAGGTGGCATCTCATCACACGAGTTCGAGGTTAATTCGGGTGTAGCGCCAATCCCTATTCTATCCTCTACTCTTTTTCTTATATTTATAAATGACTTCTCTTCCGTCAAACCTTTAACACTCTCTATTCATTCGCAGATGACCAAACTGGGCCTGTTACTGGATACCCTCAAAGGATCGTGGAGACTGGAATAAAAGGAAAAGAACGAATGAGATGCCTAACAGTAATCTCTGAACGAGATATTGTGAAGGGAGGGAATTTTAACCCCAGAAATATGCCATGTTACGTGCTCCTAAAAAGGCGTCCGGCGGGTGGTCATATTGAGCAATCAGAGAGGTCATGTTTCTGGTGTAAAAATACATGATGTGCGATGTGCGACAGACTCACAAAATTTGTCATGTCTCAAAATAAGCATGCAAGTGCCTTGGTTTCTTAAACGTTGTATTTCATCCGATCTGATATCCACACTATTTATACCAAATTTAAAACACAAAGTCCATGTATGAACCGGTGCATCAAAGTTTATTTTGAAGCTGTGGGATGAAGAAGTGGCTTATCGGTGGTGGTAGGATAGGAAACTCTATTGAATCAGTGTTTTGTGTATGTTCAAGTAATATTTGGGAAGTTAAGAGCTCTGCACTCATGCTTCCTTGCTCCGTTCCACTTGGGGAATACCAAATACAATGTATACAAACACTACTCCCTCTATAGTCCTTAGGGCAATCAATACAACAACCAAAGGAAATTACACTGAAGTGCTGCATACAAGCACAATTACTATCCAACGCGTACTTATGCAAACACACGAAAACTTATTTGTACAAAAACTTGACATCAATGTAGTCAAACAAGGCTTGAGCAAAACACTTTCGTCTGGTGTAGTGCTACACCCTTAAATACATATCTTTCACCATGATTGAACCAACAAAACCTCTAGAAGCTAAAATCCCTAATAGTTATAGGCTAAAATATTTAATTATTTATATTATACTTCATAATTTTGTTATTGTTAAAAAAAAATTCATATTTTTGAATTTTCTGACAAACACTCTTTCATAATTTGGTTGCTTTTTGAAATAACAACTCATACACAAAATTTGCGGTACTTTAGGAAGTTTTAACCCATAAAATCGAGATCAAGTCGGCCACTATCACATCAGATATCTCAATACCAGGGCATACTGTGCCCTGTCTCAATACATGAAAATTTACTTTAAAATTTAATAGAATTGCTTAAAAAATTACAATTCAATTATTTGTTTGGAAGCTGAAATGTACTTACAAAATGTTACAGAAAGTTTTAGAAAGTAGTGAAGTTTTCTAGTCGCTTACCTGCAAAGAAAAGAACATTGAAAAAAAATTAATATTTTAAAGAAGAATATAAAACAAAAACTTAAAATAAACTTCAAAATAATTATTGAGTTTTAGTTAATTTTCTGTTTCTCAAATTTTATTCGAAAATTATATTCGTAAAATAAAGGAACAGACTTCATTATGATTAAACTGTCAACTGAATTTGGAAACAGACCGCCTTTTGTAACGCAAATCTCTAAATTTTTGCCAGTAATATACGATGACAAGATAATTGGGGTATTCATATTGTCGTCATAAAGTCAAATGTCATAAAACAATAGCACGAAAATATATGACTGCCGTGAACATCCATCATAATTTACTTTATTTGAAACAAAAAAATATCTTCAAAATTGTTAACTTAGCATTTAGGTTATTCACAAACTTTCAAAAATAATTTAAGAATTACATAAGCAAAAGCATAGTAGGCCTTGCACTTTTTAAAAAGCAACAAAGCAATTCTACTTGATTTGCATACAGATGGACACAAGTATATTTAACAAAGAAAGAACATGTTTCACACATTTTTATTTTGAACTATAACATTTTCCTTTTGCTGCACAAAAGCCCAGAAATCAATTTGTTTGTATAAACGAAAACAGCTGCCCCGATGATATAAACTGAATGAATTTGAAAACGTTCAAAGGCTGCCATTTACACAAATTTAAAAATACAAATTTTCACTTTAATAAACTTTAAGCTTTAATTCCTTTTTACTTATTTTTATGTTATAGAAGTTAATATATTATGTTTATTTAAGCAAAATAATTGACCTTTTGCTTAAATAGACATAATAAATTAAAAAAAAAAACAAGTAAGAGGGCTATATGCGGCTGTGCCGAATCTTAAGTACCCTTCACAGATGTCATTCTTTTCATCTAAAATTTTCGGCTAATAAGAAATATGTTTGGATTTTCTTACTTCTAATGCCTCTGAACGTCTTTCAAAAATAATAAATATGTTTAATTTACAAACAAAAAGAAAAAATCCGTTTCATGTACCCCAAAAAGTTCTAATTGTCCAACCGAAGAATCGTCTTTCAGATTTTTTTGGTTTTTAATACCAATTTATTTCTTCCTGATATAAAAAGTAGCTATAATTCATCATAAAAATCAAAAATATCAAATAATATGGTTACTTTTGATCTCGATTGATTTTTTTTTTAATTTTTGATACCAATTTTGTTTTTTCTGAACTAAAATATAGTTTTAATTAGAAAAAAACCAATATAAAACAAATATAAACAAATATCCAATTTCCCATCCCTGGAAAATAAATTTGAATTTTTTTACCAATCTTAGCCTTCATTAGGTATAAAGTCGTTTTATTTAAGAAAAACTTAAATTTGCAACCATTTTGGACACTTTCATGTACTACAATATATTTCATGTACCAAAAAAACTTTAAACTTCCCAACCCTGGAAGCGAAATTTTAATTTTTTTTTTGTTTTCTTTTTAACCTATGCAACTCTTCATGAGGTATAAAGTAGTATTATTTAAGAAAAATTTACAATTTTCAATCATTTTGGTCACCTTCATGAACTATAAAATATTGCACTTGTCCAACCCTAGATTCAAACTTTAGATATTTTTTGGAAATTTTTGTTCTTCCTAAAATATAAAATAGTTTTAGTTAGCAAATAAAAAACAACGTCAATTGCCTTTTTGGTTACATTTATGTATAAAGAAGAAGTTCAATTTCCCAACCCTGGAAGCGAGATTTTAATTTTTTTAATTTTGTTATCATTGCAAATCTTCATGAGGTATAAGGTAGTTTTGTTTAAGAACAACTCAAATTTTGTAACCAGTTTTTTTTTGATATTGCATGTACCAAAAAAAACTTTCATTTCCACAACCCTGGAAGCGAAATTTAATTTTTTTTTATCAGTGCAACACTTCATGAGGTATATAGTAATTTTTTTTTAGGAAAAATTTCAAATTTTTGTTTTCATGTACTATTAAATATTGCAATTGTCCATCCCTGGATTCGGAATTGTATCTTTTATTTTCGAATTTTCAATACCAATTTTGTTCTTCCTAAATTATAAGACAGGATTAGTTAGCAAAAAAAAAACAACACCAGTTGCCCGTTTGATTACTTTCACGTATAAAAAAATGCAATTTCCCACACCTGGAAGCAAAATTTGAATTAAAAAATTTTTTTTTGGCCAATGCAAATCTTTATGACGTATAAAGAGGTTTTGTTAAAGAAAAACCTAAAATTTTAACCAATTTTAGTCACTACACGTACTACAAAATAGGGAACGGGCCGACAAATGTTTTTTAATTTTCCATCCCTGGAAAACAAATATTTATTTTTTTAATTTTGTATACACTATTGAGGCTTCCCAAGGCAAGAAATAGGTTTAATTTACAAAGATTAAAAAAATAATTGATTTTTGGTATAAATTTTGCGTCGAGAAATAGGTGTAAGCTTCCCAGCTCTGGAACCATACTTCGGATCTTTCTGAATTTCAATAGCACTCTATTTAAATTCATTTCCAATCCAACGGTTCAAGAACGAAGTCTCTAGCTTTTCTGAGGGCTTGGGAAAATCAAGCCCCTCTCTGTCACACACAGACAGACGGACATCGCTCAATCGGCATCGCTATTCATAAGGATCCAGAATATATATACTTTATGGGGTCCTATATTGATATCGAAGAAATTACACACGGAATGACAGCTCTATATATACCCTTTCACTTTTTTGTGAAGGGTATAATAAGGTCGAAGAATTTTATAAAATAACTTATAGAAGTTAATGTAAATAATTTTTAAACAGTTTTTTGCTCTTGTGTCATATGTAATTCACGGCAGCTAATGTATGCATACTATAGCCGTTTCACCTAATGACTTTCTACCCTCCGGCTTCGATTTCTATTGCTATTTCATGACAAAACAAAAAAATAAGCGAGAAGAAATTGTTTTACGATTTTTTGTATGTTGCACAACAATAATTCTTTTTACTCTGTTCTAAAATATTACGCCTGGATTGCACACCATGTGAATACCCCAACTGTTTACATTGTAGAAATGTATCTTACTTTGCATTTGCCGATTTTCACTTCATTTTGCTGTTTTTAAGTTTTAAACGACAATAATATTTACCCATGTCTCATATATATTGGAAGACATCAGGTACCGATTGCTACTTAAGAACTCAGTTGGTAAAATCTTCATAGACAACATTGTCTTCGACGATGAATGCACGACCTGTTGTATGTCGATTGGGTTTTCTAATCGACATTAGTGACTATATGATAACAATGTCCTACGTTTTGTCTTCGATATAATTTTTTTTTTTTGAGACAGTCTTATTAGCGACAATCTGAGAGACACTATCCTTCATTTTCTCTAGAAAAATAGATAGTCGTCAGTTATACTCGTAGAACCATATCGCTTATGTAGTCATCAAAAATAAGGTGATGGATATTTTCCTTTATACGGTCGTCATTGCCAATGTAAAGTTATAGCCTTTTTTAGAGCCATCCATGAAATTGTTAAGGGGCATTTGGTCCTGTGTGACTTCGGCGCCTTTTGTAAAAAAAATTCGTGCACAATTTGTATGGAGCTGTCTTCAGTATCTCTTCTACGACAAACTGTTGTCTTGTATTCGTTGTTAAAGATGGCTTAAAGACGTCGCCACCTGGGAATAGCCTCATATTTGCAGAATAATGTAAGTGTATATATCAAAAGCAGTGTTAGTTTCTCAAATATTTTTTCGTGGGTAATATGTAATATAAAAGAGGTTGTTAAACCATATCGAGTGAATATTTTTTGCTTGTATATCAATTGTTTTCTACAATCATATTGAACAGAATTGAATAGATTAAACATCATGTTACATTCTTCTTAAATATATTATATTTACAAGTTAAAGCCAAACAAATAAGTGTTCAACTGGTGCAATTTGCTTTCAAGAAAACCATCGTAACGTTTTGTCTGTACTGCTACATGGCAGAGTCTAAACGAAAAATGTTACCCAACCACCTTAAAAACCACTTCTATTTATGGCCATGTAATATTGCCACCCACTCAATTTGATAATGTTGTTCGTAAATTTACGTGCTAACAACTTCCTGCCCAATTTAAGTGTTTATAAAAATTTTGAATTTAACTGCAACGCGCTACTAGAAACAAAACTGTTGCAAGTCTTGAAGGAGATTTAACCAAAACCAGCTGGAATTAATAATTGGTATATTTAAAGACTTCTTTTACTGAGCAGAACATTTGCTCTGTCCATAATAAATAATTAAGGAGGAGCCCGAATACTACCACATGATCCTTTGAAATGACATATTGAAGTGTTAAAGTCGCATGGCTCAATAGGGAATAGAAGCTGTCGAAACACACTTCCAATATCTGCTTCCCAAATGTTAAAAGGATTTGATTTGTTATTTTAAAGAAGTTAGTTAACAAGACAAGTTCCACATGCGAATTATTTTTACTTTGTAAGTGCGCTGTTAATATCCTTTTGTGGTCTACTCAACCTGAATAATTTGTTATTGCCTTATTATTCGAAAATCCCGGCTTTTAGGCCACCATGCCTTGGTGGCATGAGCTTGGGACTCTCGAGGGAAGCGAAGTACCTCGGCATTATTCTAGACTCTAAACTATCGTGGAGACGAAATGTGGAGGATAGAACGAGGAGGGCTCTATGTGCGTTTTACGCATGCAAGGAGATGGGGGTTGAAACCGTACATAATGCACTGGATGTATACGGCGGTGATCAGACCCATTCTTACTTATGGATCACTTGTTTGGTGGAGGGCTGTGGACAAGAGTAAATATCTCTCTATACTGGGCAAGGTACAGAGGCTAGCATGTCTTGCTGTGACTGGCGCAATGAGATCGGCCCCACAGGCCAGTCTAGAGACAATGCTTGATTTGGCTCCCCTTGAGATATACATCAAGTACATATCTGCCTGATCTGCCCTCAGGCTCATGGAGTCGGGCAGTTTCAGGCATGACCGTACGGGACATGGCATTATCCTACAAAAGGTAGGAGGGCAGATCCTGGGGGGACGGACTGATTATATGACTCCGGTCATGTGCTTCGACAAATCCTTCTCAGTCGCATTCCCGGAGAGGAAGGACTGAATGGAAAACTCCGCGACACGTAGTAATGCAACTTTGGTTTTTACGGACGGCTCGAAGATGGACACTGGCACTGGTTCGGGGGTATTTTCCGAGGGTCTCGGCCTTTCGATATCTCTCAGGCTACCCGATACCTCGACAGTTTTCCAAGCAGAGATTTATGCCATTACCGAGGCAGCATTAAGGATTGATGGGCTCAATTTGGAGGCAAGAACTATTGACATCTGTGTAGATAGTCTGGCAGCAATTAGAGCCCTGGGTTCGGAGATGATAAAGTCGAGATGTGTACTGGCATGCATTCAATCTCTGGCCAAACTTAGGGGGCATGATGTCAATGTGGTTTGGGTTCCAGGGCATGAAGGCATTCAGGGGAATGAGATGGCGGACGAATGCGCGAGAGCGGGTTCGGCCTTGGATGAAGCAGTATCGCGTAGGGACATTGACATTCCTTCAGTTGAGCTGCTGGGCAGATTTCAGAGGTGGGCAAGGAGGAAGGTGACAAACAGGTGGTCAAGTATTACTACCTGTAGGGTCTCCAAAACTCTATGGCCCTCGCTTAGCAGAGCTAGGACTAGGCAACTTCTGTTTTTTGGGAAACAGCCGTTGGCACTCCTGGTAGGGGTCTTGACGGGGCACTGTGCAATTGGGCACATGTGGGAGCGTTTGGGCTTTCCCCATGATGGCCGCTGCAGGAGCTGCTTCGATGAGGAGGAGGAGGAGTCAGTACAGCATTTCCTTTGTGACTGTCCGGCCCTGCAGGAGCGTAGGCTTAGACATCTAGGCTCTCGTTTCCTGCGGGATCTTGACTGCCTCAGGGATGCACCGCTGGCTGCCCTGGCGGGCTTTGTGAGAAGTTCTGGGTGGTTCTCAGGAACCACCACTTCGTCTTGAGAAGAGTGTGTAGGGTATAGTCCTCTGGGCATCAAAATAGGCCTTTTGATGGCCTCCGATTGTTTTTCTCGCTTACTGCGGGCAGCCCTTTTTAACCTAACCTAACCTAACCTATTATTCGAAAATATAGGACATGATTTACTTTTGACAACGAATATTCAATTTGAAATTTTTTCGTTCGTCGCAGTTGTGTTCCCTGCATAACAACTGGCGATAAACAAAAATACAAATGAGTGCTGATTAGGACATAAATTCGGTTACCGGTTAATCGCTCTATTTCTACTCGATTATCTGAACCATGAATTTAAAGTTGGATGTTTTGGATTAATGATAGAACTGGGTAATTTCAGTCAATTAACCGATGTAACAAAATTTTTGTAGAACTATGATACAATTTTATATTCTCCAGAAAAGTTGAGGGGTATATTCACTTTATCATTCCATGTGTAACGCAGAGAAATAACCCTGTTAGATCCCATAAAATATATATGTACTCCTGATCAGTGATGAAATCTAAAACGATCGGTGGAAACACGATACAGTCCAAACGAAAAGAGCCAGACCTTTGAAATTTGGCACAGCAAATTTTTTAAGGCTAGTACAGGTCAGGTTTGTAAACGGGCTAAATCATGCCAGAGGAAAATTTCCTGTAAGAAGAACTAAACCAACCTATAAACAAGTAAAAACGTTATATCCGACCTGGTCTAATCCTAAATACCCTCCAAATATTTAGTAAGTAAATTTAAAATGTTTAATTTGTAGGGACACAGTTCCTTTATATAAAATCGAGGGATGAAGGGGGAGGAGGAGGTAGGGCAGAGTAGTATCAGGTTACGTCTCAGCATCGTCATTAAAGCTTAAAAATTTTATTTTTAATTTGTTAATTTTTTTCAACGAGCTTAAGTTCGAATCTGTATGACTGCAAATGATTTTTGTTTATTATTTTATTAATAAATGAATTTGTTTTATTTTTAAGGAATGTAGGCTTAAGTAAAACAATTTGTTAAATTTTTACATTATTTTTGCAAAATTAATTTTTTTATTTTATGGCTACAAGTTTAACGCGTTGGACCTTCTTTGACAGAAAAATATATCATTTGCTTAACAAAATTACAAAAAAAATTTAAAAATTATGTTGTTTTTTAGATGTTGGTTTAGTTCTTCTTCGGGGAACATTTTTCCCTCGTGCCCGATTTAGCCCATCTCCGAACTTAACCTGTGCTATCCTTCAAGATATATTTATACCAAATTTCAAGAGTCTAGCTCTTTTCGTTTGGAATGAATCGTGATTTCTACAGATGGACGGACGGACGGACGGACGGACGAACATGCTCACATCGACTTGATTTCATCACTGACCAAGAATGTATATACTTTATGGGGTCTCAGATGGATATTTCGCTGCGTTACAAACGGAATGACAAAGTGAATATACCCTCCATATTCTTCTTTGGAGGGTATAAAAACAACATAATTTTTACTTTTTTTTGTAATTTTGTTACGGAAGTGATATGTTTTTATGTAAAAAAAAGTCCAAAGCGTTGAACTTAAAACCTTAATTTTTAAGCTTTTAGCGAAGCTGAGATGCTCTGTGATCTTCCACTGGCCTGCTCCCTTCTTTTGCCCCCTAAATGACTATATGAAAAAAAAATTTGTACACAATAACCCCCAAAAAAGTTACTTTTTAGTGTTTTATGGCAAAGGTGAGATGTCCCCCACGGCACTTCAAAATAGAGTTTTGAAACTGGACACAGAAATGTCTTGAAGTGACTTTCACCCACCAGGTTAAAAATTTTTAATTTATTTGCTAAGTATTTGGAGGGTATCTAAAATTCCACCCGGTCGAATACAGTGTTCGTACTTGTTTTTTACCAAATAAAATAATTTATACATTTTTATTCATTAAAATTATTTAATTTATAAAAACCTTTGTTACCCGGTTAACCGATTGAACAAAAACCTAATTAATCGAGAAATTAAGCGATGAAAGGAAACCCCCCATTAAATGAATATCCTACTGCTGATGTTTTCCTTATTCTGCTCTGCGGTCTTAGTTTAAAATTAAATTGATGGTGACTTTCCGTTTATTCCTTTGGAATATATATTGTGTATTTCTGAATTTAACATGACGACTATCAGCCGATAAAATCTGAATTAAAAATAGTTTGATATTTTTATGATCAATACTTAATTTAGAGGAAAATTAAAACTGAATCAGAAAGTTTGGATTCCTACTTCGACACTTTGCTGTGTAGTTCAATAATTTCCTAATTTAGAGGAGTGTAAGGGCAAGCCAAGAATAAAGCCTAGTATACAATATGACATTTTGTAGCATCGCAGGCAAACGCAACAGTGTGTACTAGTGGCAAAATTTGTCATCTTGGTTTACTTCGTTGTCAAGCATTAAGTGTTTTCCTAAATTGCTATAATTTATTTTGGCATAAACTAATAAATATCAATCAGGACGCCTCTGCCATCTCCCCCTACTCTATCCCTCATATAAATCTGAAAATGATTACATTTTATTTATATTACCGTAAGAAATACAATATCATGTCCAAGATTAAAGCTGTAAAACTAAGAGGAAGTTAGTTTAGTGTTCATGCCACGTACTCTTACAGATTGGCAGACATGATGATTGGGGCAATTTTAAATAGAAAACCTTTAGCATTTCGACAAACATCAAAGCTGATATCGACCTGAAAATAGGTACTTATTTTTATTGTCGTATCTACGTACGAACTTGCAAGTACGAACTTACATGTGTGAACTTTGACACGTACGTGTGAACAAATGTATGGTTCAGAGTAGTTAACCACTCGTAGACGTAAAAGGTTAAACCAAAAATCATTTCTAGGTCACACTCACAACTAAATGGTTTATAAATATAATGAAAGTTTAATGATTGTTAATTGTGTTAGTGGACTTTTTAGTGGCCATAAAACACGAACAGAATAATGTTTTTCAGAAGAAATCTGCACAAGTTATAAATGTTGCTGCGGAATTAGTGTATTTATGATCAAATTAAAAACGAAAACGACGATAGAGCACAAAAATTAGTTTTAAATCTCTCACTCCAGTATTAGTTTCGCGAAGTTAGAGGTTAATAAAAATATACAAAAAGCAACTATAAACAAATTATGATGAACATAAAAATTTTATACGAGAAATATTTTTTTATTTTTGAGCACGAGGTCTGTTCAAAAACAAGTAAAGTGGTATATTCGGCTGTGCCGAGTATAAATTTTCGTTTAAATTGTTCGGCTGGGAAGCTAAATGTTTGGCTTTTTTTATTTCTAATACCTCTGAACGTCTATCAAAAATAAAAAATATGTTTAATTTACAAACAAAAAGAAAAAATCCGTTTCATGTACCACAAAAAGTTCTAATTGTCCAACCGAAGAATCGTCTTTCAGATCTTTTTGGTTTTTAATACTAATTTATTTCTTCCTGATATAAAAAGTAGGTATAATTCATCATAAAAATCAAAAATAACAAATAATATGGTAACTTTTATGAATCAGAAAATGCCGATATTCAAACCCCGAAATTGGATTTTTAATTTTTTTGGTTTTTAATACCAATTTAACTCTTCCCGAAGTATAAAAAGGATTTCATCCATAAAAAAATAAAATTAGGAACTTATATGGCTAATTTTATGTACTAAAAAACTTCGATCTTCCAACCCTGGAACCGATTTTTTAATTTAAAAGTTTTTAATACAAATTTAATTCTTAGCGAAGTATGTTTAATTCACTGAAAAAAACAAAATTGGGATTTATGTGGGTACTTTTATGTACCAAAAATATTTCGGTTTTCCAACTGTGGAAGCGAATTTTTATTTTTTTACCAATGCAATTCTTAGTGAGGTGTAACATAGTTTTACTTGACAAAAAAAATTTTAATTTTTAAGCTTTTTGGTCACATGAATACCATCAAATATTTGATTTGTCCAACCCTGGAGTCGAAATTTTGATTTTTTTAAGACTTCAATACCAATTTTGTTCTTCCCGAATTATAAAACAGTTTTAATTAGCAAAAACAATCAACGTCAATTGCCTTTTTGGTTACTTTTATGCAGAAAAAATATTTCAATTTCCCAACCTTGGAAACGAAATTTTAATATTTTTTACCAATGCAACTCTTAATGAGGCATGAAATAGTTTTATTTCAGAAAAACTTAATATTTGTAACCATTTTGGTCACTTTCATGTACTATAAAATATTGCAGTTTTCCACCTCTGGAATCTAAATTTTAATTTTTTTTTTTTTAATTTTTGATACCAATTTTGTTTTTACTGAATTAAAAAATAGTTTTCATTAGTAAAAAACCGACGTTAGTTGCCCTTTTGGTTACATATATGTATAAAAATATTTAAATTTCCCTGCCCTGGAAGCGAAATTTTAATTTTTTTTTACCAATCCTAGTCTTCATTAGGTATAAAGTCGTTTTATTTAAGAAAAACTTAAAATTTTCAACCATTTTGGTCACTTTCATGTACTACAATATATTGCATGTACCAAAAAAACTTTAAACTTCCGAACCCTGGAAGTGGAACTTAAATTTTTTTGGTTTTCGTTACCAATGCAACTCTTTATGAGGTATAAGATAATTTTTTTTAAGAAAAATTTTAAATTTTGAACCATTTTGATCACTTTCATGTACTATTAAATATTGCACTTGTCCATCCCTGTGTTCGAAATTAAATTTTTTATTTTTGAATTTTTGATACCAATTTTGTTCTTCCTAAATTATAAGACAGTTTCAGTTAGCAAAAAAACAACAACTACAACAACATCAGTTGCTTGTTTGATTACTTTCACGTATAAAATATATGCAATTTCCCACCCTTGGAAGCAAAATTTGAATTAAAATTTTTTTTTGGCCAATGCAAATCTTCATGACGTATAAAGAGGTTTTGTTAAAGAACAATTTGAAATTTTTAACAATTTTAGTTACTACATGTACTACAAAATACGGAATGGGTCCAAGAAAATTTTTTTTATTTTCTATCCCTGGAAAACAAATTTTTATTTTTTTAGTTTTTAATGGGCCATTGAGGCTTCCCAAAGCGCGAAACAGGTTTAATTTACAATCGTTGAAAAAAATAATTGATTTTTGGTATAAATTTTGCGTCGAGAAATAGGTGTAAGCTTCCCAGCTCTGGAACCATACATCGGATTTTTCTGAAGTTCAATAGCACTATATTTAAGTTCATTTCCAATCCAACGGTGCAATCCAAGAACGAAGTCTCTAGCGCTACTGGGGCTTGGGAAAAGTGTCCAGAAAACGTACAGACGGACAGACGGACATCGCTCATTCGTCATCGCTATTCATAAGAATCTAGAATATTTATACTTTATGGGATCCCATGTGCATATCGAAGAAATTACACACGGAATGACAAACCTATATATACCCTTTCACTTTTTTGTGAAGGGTATAAAGCAAATACAAAAAGCAACTATAAACAAATTAAAATGAACATAAAAATTTTAAACGTGAAATATTTTTTTATTTTTGAGCACAAGGTCTGTTCAAAAATAAGACGGATTTTCTTATGTTTACATTTTCATATATTTAGCCTCAGAGTCGTTTGCTTGCGCTGCGAATTTTTGAGTAAAATTTTGTGCGAAAAAAATTAAATTAGGCACTCAAAAGCCCTTGATATGTTAATAGTGGCAAACGGTGATTGAAGTCGTACCCTGAGTATGATAAATGTGACATATAACGGTTATTCTGGATGGCCGAGCCCACCAACAATCCAGGGAAATGTTTTAAAGTTCAGAAAATTGTTGTGGAAAATCGTTGAATCTTTTTTAGAGGAGTTGCTGAGAATGTCGGGATATTGATTTGGAATGTTTGGGCATAAATTTCCGAATTATGACGGCCAAAAAAGTTAATTTTTCCATGACAATATCTTGGTAGTTTTGACTTGGATGCTATTTAGTCATATTGTCATAAAGTCATAATATTTCAGAAAAGTTTAAAAAAGTCGTTGTTGTGCTGCATACAAAAAAGTCTTTAAATAATAGCATTCCTTAAGGTATGTTTTTTTTGAGATCTGAGTCGAACGGGTTAAAATCTTTAGGCGATAGTATATGTTTGCCGCCGTTACTTATATATGATTCACGACCAAAAAAACGGCTAAAATATCATTCATACCTATATGTCTGTACATTAAATCAAATTTTTATAACATAAAAAAAAATAAAAGAGAACTAAATCGAAAATTGTAAATATATACAAGTGAAAAATTGTTCTCGTTTAGCTTACGTAGCTGGCAGCCACTGAACGTTTTTCCGTATGACGCCGCAAAAAAAATGTATTCAGCTCATATCAAGGCTCAAAAGCTCAACAGCTGTTTTAGTTTACATATACAAATTCATTTATATATTCTTGTGCACCAGAAGACAAATTTAATAATTTTATTGTATTCTGATATTTTTAAGCTTAAGGTCTCTTTATTTTAGTTTAATTTTTAATTTCAATATTTCGTCACTCCTTTGTGTGACTTCTTCAGGAAATTAATTATTTTATTTGATATGAAAAAATATTTTGTTTATGAAACAAAATTATTTGTCAACAAAATACAAAAAGATTCAAACAAATTTTAAATAAATTTACAATATATGAACAATAATAAAATATTTAAACCTATACATGCATATACTATATTTAAAAAACATTTATAAAAAACAATTTTTAAGTCCTGTATACATACGTATACATACACATACACACATACACATATACATATATACACACACATACATATATATACATACATACACATACATACACATACATATATATTTGTATATATATACATACATATATATTTGTATACATATACATACACACATATACATACATACATACACACACACTTATATATATATATATATATATATATATATATATATACAAATTAATACTACATATAAATATAATTTAATAATTTTAAATAGAAATGGAGTGTTTAGACGATTCATCTTTAATTGTATTAATTTTCTTCTGCTTTGATAACATTTAATTAGAAATGTGTTGTTATCTTATCAGCTGATCGATGTTTGAAATAGCATACTAAGTGTTCTTGACACTAGTCAAATTTTTCGTGCTTTTATTTTATGACTACAGTGTGAATCCCCCAACTATTTTTCCAAGTAATAACTGACGTCAAAGGCCACTAAAGGAGGCTGAGTCCAAAGAGGCTTTTTAAGCTTTTCTGGTTCCAATTTCAACGCTGTAGACCTTCTTCGATATAAAAATATATCATTTGTTTAACAAAATTATAAAAAAATCTTTAAAATTAGTTTTTTAGAGGTGGGTTTAGTTCTTGTTGGGGGAATCTTTTACCCCTGGTTCGATTTAGCTCAATTAAATACTTGAGCTGTGATATCCTTTAAAATTTATTTATACCAAATTTCAAGGGTCTAGCTTCTCTCGTTTGGACTGAATCGAGATTTCCTCAGACGGACGGATGGATATGGCTAGATCGTCTTAGATTTCATTACTGATCAAGAATGGGGCCTCAGAGGCATATTTCTATGAGTTACATATAAACACATAAAAAAACGTATATGAATTTTACTCCTTTAAATTTGTTTTGCAAGCTCTTTCATTCCCAACCTCCCTCATCTCCAACGCTTTCTTTATGAGCTTTTGTTCAAGGCGCAACTACAATTTTTTTAAACCATTGAAAACTGTTACGACATTATAATTATGACCGTATGAGTTAATAGCTCTCCAACCGAATCGGCCAAGTGTTTTTGTTTTCATACAACTTTTTATAATTATACCTCAATTATTTTGTCCAAAGTCTAAAGATTTGAATCCAACTCCTATTATTAATTCACAAATGGCAGGCTACTTAATTTAAATTATTATATTGGTTGAGATTTTAACTAAAGATCCGCTTGGACTTTAAAATTTGCGTATATTTTTTGTACCACAAAATTTGTTACAAGCAAAGTTAGCTACTCAAACAACTTTGTTGCTAATCAGGGCTGGGAAAAGGAGGTATTAACATTTTTTTAAATATATTTTTGCTTTATAAAAGGCTAGGGCTTCTTCTTTGAGGTGTTTTTTAACTACAAGAGAATGAAATTATTTTTATTATAATCTGATAGTTAATTTCATTACATTTATTTGTAAATAATATCCGGCATATGTCCGCCATGACTACGAGTTACGTGGTCGATTCGATTACTTTTTTTCCAATAAATCTGTTAGTATAGCACTAATGGTGGCTTCAATATTGCTTTCAACAGTGTGTTGTACTGAATAAAGCGAAATGGCACAGACTTTGCCATCTCTGTTGTCGTAAAGTGTTAAAAAATCACTTGCACTTTTTAGAAAGCCAATTGGCACACAACTGAAACGAGTTTTCCATTTAACCACTTGCACACTAATCCACTTTAGCGAATTAATTATTACTTTTGTAAATGGAAAATTTAAAGCCATTACATGCAAGTCAGTTTGTCAAAAATCCAAATAAATCTCCATACCCAACGCAGTCTCCAGCCATGTGCATGAGATATCAAAGATCTTCAGGAAATTGCTGCATTACAGCATATTTTTCAAAAATAGTTGTATTATTTGTTTGTGATTCCTTGAGGAATTTCAGCAATATTTCTCATTTACTTTTTTATTTATTATTATTTTTCCTTTTTTGCCAACTACCAAACAATTTTAAAGTGTCATTGAGTGGTTGCCATAAGTAGGTGCTGCTGCACTTGTAACAGTCAACTTCAAGCAGCAGTGGCACCAATACGAACGGCATGCATTGCCACAATCGTCATAAAATCTTTTCCAAGTGCCTCTTTACTTTATTTCTATACGGGAAATTTATATATATTTCTTTCTTTTTTTAATTTTCATATTTTTTTTTTATTCGCTTATAAAAGCGAAGATATATATCAATATTCTGTCTGGATATTACACTTGTCTTTATTTGCTTTATGATTATTAATATGTAAGAGCTGTAACATGATTGGAGTATTAACAATACACATTCTGTAGTAGAATTTTTTATGCAGCTGAAATAAAAATAGGAATAAAACTCATTTTTATGGCAAAAAAGATAAGCACAAAAGTACTTATTTTTGAAAGTACAAAAAAAGAGAGAAAAAAACTTAGTTATTAAAGTTGTCACAAAAACTTTTTTTAAAAAAGCAGGCTTGTGCCGAATCTTAGACATGCTTCTCCTTAGGATGAGCTCAAATATAAACTGTAATATTATCAATATATATAAAAGTTTGGACTGTTTTTACACTTTCTTTGATTTTAAACGATCTATATAAATGATACTTCAGATAATTAGCAGCTGACAGCTTTCTTTTAATTAAAACCAACACTTAGGGTATGACCTCTAAATATGCAGTGCATTGAAACGGAACCAGAAAGGAGGCCGTAGTATTGAGAAGCGGAGTGCAGATTTATCTGTTTTTAGCAGTTTTTCTAAGTACAAAACAGGCTTTCAGGTTTTTACTCAAAAAACATATATTTTTAAATCAGTGCAGCTTTTTCAATTTTATTCGAATAAAACAAAGAAGCACTCAATTAGAATATTGTTAACCAAGGCGAATTCAATGCCAGGTGGACCTTTCCCTACAATACAAGAATAAAACCATGCGGTCAAAATTGGCTGCATGCAAAGAGAGAAAAGACTTAATGATTTTTGACAACTTGGTTAAAACAATTGATGACCAATTGGGTAATGAGGCCATCTGGTATTGAATTCGCCTTGCTATTAACTAACATATATGTGACGCACAAAATAGAAAGCGTAAAACCCGTTTTTGTTCAGGAGAGCCATTTTAAAGATTTAAATACGTGTATCTTTGGTGTACCATCACTTCATAAAACACGCATATCTCTGGGAGGGAACACTTTTGGGGCATGGGATCGGTCTCATTCGATGCTCAGATGTTGTCCACATCAAAAAAAAAAAAAATTTAAATTGATTTTATTTACCCTTAGGTCAATTTCTCTTGGCGCTGTCACATATCCTAATACAACAATGTTATAACTTGTACTGCCTTTTATAAGCAACACCGTGAATAAGGTGAATTAAACATATACAAATATGGTTTTATTGCGTTTTCTTTGGTTTTGAAAGTGCAGATTTTTTTTTCTGAATTGCCAGTTTTTGTAAAAAAGATATGGCAACATTGTTGAGAAGACGTATGGAGAAAGATAAGATAATTGTTTGAAACTTTTTTAACTTCTACTCGGCTGGCTAAATTTTGCCACAGGGTCGACGAAGGAAGGTGCTGTTAGTGTGCTCTCAGTACATGATAGTGTCTATCACTGGCAGTTATGTTGAGTGACCAGAGCTATACCTCCGTCACGGAAGCAGGCCAATACAACTAACTCAACCACATACTAGTGCTGATAAGAAGAATTCGATATCATATTCATGACCAATCCGAGAGCCGATCTCTAGAGTTGCCGCTTCATAGTCTCGTGCTGACTAATTCAGTCAACAGCTTTACCAGATCGGCGGATTTTAACCCATGAAATGGGCAACCCGTTATTGTGTTATTGAACCATTTTGAAAAAAAAATGTTTGTTAATTTTATATTAGTTGACTTTTTAGGTTCATGTTAAATCAATATCTTAATAACATTGAATACAAGTTGTGAAGCATTAATACTACTTAGTGTTGAATCAGTCGGCACATGCAGTAGTTTCCATTATACTCGTTTATTGACATGAAAATATTTTTTCCACATTCGTAGCCGATATACATATGGGCCTCTGACAACTCGAGAAATCTCAATTCATTCATTTCGTTGTTATTTATAATATCATAACTTGTGCTTTTGTTATATCCTTCACAAAAAAGGAAAATAAAATAAGATAAGATGTATGTTTGGCATTCCATGTGCAATTTCTTCAATATCAACAAGCGACCCCATAAAGTGTATACATACAAATATTCTTGATCCTTATACAGGGTGTACGCCAGGAAGGTATACTACTTGGTGCTTTTACAATTTTTTATTAAATGAAAGAGAATGGATCTTATATTGATAAATGTTTTATTTAATGTCGGCAATTATGTATGGAATACAATATCGGATAAATGTCCGCCTCTATTAACCTCACAAATGCGAGCTCTTTTGAGCACATTTTTCATTACATTCTCACACATTTCACGCAGCATTTCATTAATTTCATCACAAATATTTTGTTTGAGTTGCTCGAGCGTTTCTGGTTTGTTTGCATAAACCTTGTTTTTCAGATATCCCCACAAAAAAGAAGTCCGGAGCAGTCATATCAGGCGACCGTGGAAGCCAATCAACATCACCATTTCTTGAAATAACTTGTTGTGGAAAGAGGTCTCGCAGTAATTCCATTGGAATCATCTAATAATTTTCCATAATAAATATGCCACTTGTCTATTTCACGACTGCCAAATATGAACTGTCTAGACTAATGTTTACCGAAATGGCGGCAAAACTACTACTTTGTTTTGCCGCCATTTGGGGTCCCGGCGGGCACCCTGTAAATAGGTAAAGCGAATAACCGATGTCCGTCTGTCTACAACCGAAATCGGTTTTCTCAAGACCCTAGTAGAGCTACAGACTTCATTCTTGGATTAATAGATCGGGAATTATATTAAACTAGAGTAGTAGTGAAATTCATATAAATAAAATCTACGGTTCGAGAGATGGGAAGCTTAAATCTACGTTGATCCACATTTAAATAGCAAAATCTAATTAGTTTTGTTTTTGCTAATTAAACTTACTTAATACTTTGCAAGAATTAATTAACACATAACGAAGAATTAAATTAGTATTAAAAATCAAAAATAAGATTCCAGGCTTGGACAATTGAGACTTTTTTGGTACATGAAACTAAATAGCTGGGTTACTAAATTCCGGTGTTTTTTTTTTGTTAATTAAAACTAGTTTAGGCTTCAGAAAGATGAAAATTGGTACCAAGAATAAAAAAAAATAATTATTTTTTGATAAATAAAAGAAGCCAACCGAAACGAATTTTTAAATAAAGTTCATTGGTATTAGAAATCAGAAAAGCCAAAAAGTCAGCTCCGCTGCTGAAAATTTTAAGCTTTTTTGAAATATTAAATAACACAAATTGGGGTCTTTGAAATAAGTTAGCATTTGAAGACCAGAGAGATCCAAAAGATGGGCACAGGGTTGCAATGAATGTCTCTGTATACCAGACGTACTGCGGTGAAGGTTATATAAGATTCGGCACAGCCGAATATATCGTTTTTACTTGTTTATTTTGTAGTACACTTCTGTATACCATATAGTCCATCATCTTTATTGAACGATGTATGTTTCAAAAGATACATCTATTTAGACATGCACAACATAATTTTTTTCTAAATTCTTAACATGAAAGTTTTAAAAAGTCGTTTTAAATTTAATTGAAAAGCAACAATAAAATCGTACGTCTTTGTATTTTAATATGTTTTGTGTAACGATTTTTTTCTCAATATTTTTTTCAGATATCGAAGATGCAAATCTATTTAAAATCAAAATTCTTTTTTGAATTAGAAAAGTGAAAAAATGTCGGCAAGTTAAAAGTTTGCCTTGAATTGAATTATTAAGGTATTTTTATAGAATGAACTGTACTGCTAAGAATACTATTTTACTGAATTCGTCATCAGTTGTAATTGAACACAACATATTACTTTCGAGTTTTTTTTTTAAATTTTCGGGCTTTCAGGAGATTTACACACATTTGAAAGTATTTAAACTAGCCGAAGACGGGTCAATAAGTCCGTGAATTTTTAAATTTCCCTCCATTTAATCAAAGTGACAACACTGATTCTAGCAACAGGGAACTGTCAGTTGACTGCTTTAAAAATTTTAACAAGCAGCGTCATTTAGTTTGCGTTTGGCATTATTTGGTAATATTTTTTGCGGAAAACCAAATTTTAAGATTAACAAATATTATGGGGACTCGGCACCATCCATTATAAAGAAGTGATTTATTGAATTTCAATATGACAAGGAAGGAAGGAGGACGCCGAAAGTGAGAGAGATTGCCGAAGTCGTAGGCATCGCACTTGGGTCGCGGTTTCAATTTTGAATGATCACTTTAGTATGAGTAACCCTTCCGCAAGATGGCTGCCGCGTTTGCTCATAAAGTAAGGCTGCACACATGTGCAGTTTACACGGCAAATATCCATGAATTGCTACGAATTAGATCCTCATCTGCCCTATTCAACAGATTTAGCCCCGAGTAAATATTTTTTGTTCCCAAACAAACAAAAAGTAGAAGAAATGGCTCGGCCAACTATGAAATTATCTCATAAACAAATGCGTCCTTGTTTATGAGATAACTTTATATCTTTCCTTCGAAAGGTATAAACAATGGACTAAGTGTATAGAGCTTAAAGGAGACTATCGTCCATGTGATGGAAATCGCTTATCGCATGAAATAAAGCGTTTTCGATTTGAAGTCACAAAAATGGTGTGCTGAAGTTCGTAATCGCTCAAAATCGTTCAAAAGAAGTTGGCGTTTTTCAAGTCGCATGTGATTCGACAATCGTGCGATTCATAGCACATGCATGTATATTGAAAAATAATATAAATTTTTATATAATAACCTGTGTTTCGTTCAAAAAGTCACGTACGTATTGAACCACTCTCGTAACTAAAGGTTTTGCTTAAATAAACGCCCCCTGCACTCATATTCCGTAACTCGCTAAAGCTAAAACTCCATCGCTAAAAATCTAAAAAGTATTATTTGCCAAAATAGCTATAAAAAACTTATGCATATTTTTGGGAACGGGTTACAAAAACATTTGCAGCAACTAGTTCAATACAAAATAAACCCCCAAAAATATGCAGAAGTTTCCTACAACTATTTAGGCTAAAAATATTTTTTAGATTTTTAGCGATGGAGTTTTAGCTTTAGCGAGTTACGGAATATGGCTGCTGAGTTGTTTTATTGTACAGCTCTGAGTTTACCTTAACTAAATATGAATAGTTACTCTCCTTTTGCCATAAATATATTTATGAAAAGAATTTTAAAATTTTCTGAAAATTGCTATTTATAAAATTTCATCAATTCAAACTGTATGTTCTGTCAATTAATGTCATTCTATTGTTTTCTATTGTGAGTAATTTTTTCTTGACATCGCAATGATTTGACAGTCATTAAAACATTTTTCATTAGCTTTTTTATAGGAATACATGTGCACAAACAAATATGCCATTAAATGATAGTTAGTATAGAAGAATAGAAGACTACAACTGACAAAAACTATTTACAATTATAATATATTCAACCCGTAAGAATAAAATACTAAATTAATCTTTTGTGTGTTTTATTGGTAGCAGCAACCCATAAACTGCTCACAGCAAAAAAAAAATTAACTTGATTTTAATTTTGTAAGAAAAGTAGCAACAAAAAACATACAGCACACAGACATATTTGAAATTGTTTTAATTAATGGCAAAAAAGGCAAGAGAAAAATGTTGTGGCTAAATGCAAATGTCAGCATTTAAGCAACGAAAAAAAATTTTACAAAATATCTGAAGCAAAACACGATTTCAAAACCAAAATATTACACAGGAAACTACAATTTTCCTAAAAATAAATTAAAAAAATAAAACATGATACGAAAAAAAATGACTAAACTGAAAATGAGAATGAGCCATCGTCATCATCTGTATGAACTATTTCTGGAACAAAACTATTAAAGTCGGCAAACAACAGGGAAATTTTAAAAGATACAAAGATACAGATATTAAAACTGAAAATGGGTTGATTTGTAGCTGCAAATGTTCAAACTGGTGTGCAGGCAGTTTTGGTTTCTTATGTTAATATATTTTTTAAATTTGTAAAATGTTTACCCGACGAACAACACAAATTATTTAACTTTAAGAGATGAAGCATATTAATGAATAATTTCACTTCTTTTGTACATTAATTAAGGAACTAATAAATTTCTTGAAGCCTAAAGCCACGTAGGTCAAATATTTGTTGAAAAAAGCGTAACTAGTAATTTCAGGTTTAATTTTAAGAAAATTTTACTAAAATGAACATTTAACTATTTAGTAAAAAATTTAAAACAGAATCAGTCTTATCTTTTGTATTTTCGTTGTGGCAAATAATAGTAGTTGCTTTTATTTCGTCAAATATTTGGTAGATGTGAACATGGTTTAATTAACTTGAGTACATAGCAAATAGTGTTGGGAATTTGTGCCAATTATTAATCAGTCTATAGAAGATTACTTCGTTGTATTTTTCTTCCAAAGAGTTTATTGTACCCTTCACAAAAAAGTGAAAGAGTATATAGGTTTCTAATTCAGTGTGTAATTTCTTCGATATTCACATGGGACCACATAAAGTATATATATTCTGGATCCTTATGAATAGCGATGACGATTGAGCGATGTCCCTCTGTCCGTCCGTCTGTAGGTGAAATCGGTTTTCCCAAGCACCCAGAAGAGCTATAGACTTCGTTCTTGGACCGTTGGATTAAAATTCAGAAGAATCCAAAGTATGGTTCCAGAGCTGGGAAGCTTACACCTATTTCTCGACGCAAAATTTATACCAAAAATCAATTATTTTTTTTAATGTTTGTAAATTAAATCTACTTCGTGGGGAGCCTCAATGGTCTATTAAAAACTAAAAAAATAAAATTTTTGTTCCAGGGATGGGGAATTAAAAATTTTTTTTTCGGCCTATTCCGTATTTTGTAGTACATGTAGTAAATAAAATTGTTAAAAATTTCAAGTTTTTCTTTAACAAAACCACTTTATACGACATGAAGATTTACATTAGCCAAAAACAAATCAAAAATTTTAAATTCAAATTTTGCTTCTAGGGGTGGGAAATTGAATTTTTTTATACATGAAAGTAATCAAACAGGCAATTGATGTTGTTTTTTTTTTGTTTTTTGCTAACTAAAACTGTCTTATAATTTAGGAAGAACATAATTGGTATCAAAAATTCAAAAATAAAAAATAAAATTTCGAATCCGGGGATGGACAAGTGCAATATTTTATGGTACATAAAAGTCACCAAAATGGTAAATAATTTGCAATATTTCGTAAATAAAACTACCTTATACCTCAAGAAGCGTTGCACTGATAAAAAGAAAACAAAAAAAATTAAAATTTCGTTTCCAGGGTTGGAAAAATTAAATTTCTTTTTGGTACATGCAATACTTTGTAGTACATGTTATAACCAAAATGGTTGCAAAATTCGAGTTTTACTTAAACAAAACTACTTTATACCTCATAAAGATTTGCATTGATAAAGAAAATTTTAAAAAATTTAAATTTCACTTCCAGGGTTGGGAAATTGAAATATTTTTTTATACATAAAAGTAACTAAAAAGGCAATTGACGTTGTTGCTTTTTGCTTATTAAGCTGTTTTATAATTCAGGAAGAACAAAATTGGTATTAAAATCTTAAAAAATCTAAATTTCGACTCCAGGGTTGATCAAATGAAATATTTTATGGTACTTGAAAGTGACCAAAAAGTACATACATAAATTCAAAATTTTGTGATTTTAGTGAATTAAACATCATTTTATACATCAGAAAATATTAAATTATTATTAAAATATTAAAAATTCGGTTCCAGGGTTGGAAAATCGACATTTTCCGATTCATAAAAGCAGCCATTTTATCAGAAAGAAGTAAACTGGTATTAAAAACCTACAAAATCTAATAGACGATTCTACGGTTGGACAATTAGAACTTTTTGGGGTACATGAAATGGATTTTTTGTTTTGTTTGTAATTTAAACATATTTCATATTTTTGAAAGACGTTCATAGGTATTAGATATATGAAAAGCCAAACATTTAGCTTCCTAGCCGAAAAATTTAAACGTTTTCTTAAATATAAAAGTAACCGATAACATCATTTTGATTTTTTAATTAAACCTACTTTCTGTTTTGGCAAAAAAGAAAGAAAGAAGAATTACATCTGTGAAGGGTATTTAAGATTCGGCACAGCTAAATATAGCACTTTTACTTGTTTATTGATGCAGATTTCATTGGAAAATTTAATTAAGCGGACATTTATTTTCATTAAGCGCTATTGAATATTTTGAATCAATATAATATTAGACATTTCTGCATATCAGTTCGGTTCGAAGATAATTGATACTGAAATTGAAGAAGCAAACTTACCGTGTAGAAAACCCGATTCAGTGGCAAATTGTTCGAAAATCTGTTTTTTAAATTCCTGCATTGACATGATATATAATCCAAGGCACAAGGGAAAGTCAAAGTTAATTTTAATTATCCAACTTTTACAGCAGAGCAGAATAAGTGTTTTCGAAAGCCGCTACACTTCCATCATCATTACTCAGGTGTATTTGTTTTTGTTTTATTTCTATTTTAGGTTTCATTTTATTTCGTTCTCAAAACTGTGATTTATTTTGTAGGAAATAAGTTACCAAGTGTTTGGGACTTTTTTAATTACAAATAAGAATCTACTTATGCTCATGAATGAAAAGTCACGTTGGTCAGAAAATGCAGCCTAAACACTAAAATGACACACTATTTAAAGGATATAGGTTAAATTCGTTTAATAATGCACTTCAGAAATTTAAAGAAATAAGGACAAAAATCATTCCTGCAACAGCAGAAGACTATTAAGAAAATATGTTCACAAATTTGTTGGCTTTTTCAGTTTCTGTATTTGATTCATGCACATGCTTTTTCATGTCTACAAATGCTTTATTTATATTAAAAACAATAACGCCAACACATTACAACACAAACAAGAACAAATTAAGTCAACATTGCTGCAGAAATGAGCACATTAAACAAACTACTAAAAACAACACAACAAAAGAATCAAATGAAAGAACACAAAGTCAACATCATACTCGTGCTTTGCTTTGTGAGCAGCAACAAAAAATAAGTAAATAAAATAATAATAATAATAAGAAAGAAAAGCTGCAAATGCAAGAACGAAACCGACAACAAATTAACTCGGCACTACATATTCTGTCAATGAAGTATATTCCACAATTTAGTTTTAACTTAATTTTAACATTAACAACCGTCATCATCTAGAGTGCGGCAGCAGCAGCAGCGACCATTTCATCTTCTCTAACCTCTTGTGGCAAAAGAGGCAAACAACTTAGTGTTACAATACACAGTGTTAAGTTTTTTAATCAACACTTACTTTCGTCTTACTCACAGACGGACTCTGGCACCCACTGCCTTTTTGGGGAGCAAATTGCAACATCTTTTGTTTCAAAAGGAGAACGAAAAACACAATTTTTGCACATTTTCCAAGTTGCATGAAACATTATTGCATTTAGCATCAACGTGATATTTATACGCCTGTTCTTTCCTGCATCTTCTCCTATTGTGTGTAGAGTTGCTTTGTTTGCTTGCCTCAAGTCTGGGGTCATTAGGTACTTTTCGCTTCTCTAGCCATTATTTTACTGGGTTTGCTGCAGCTTGCCACAGCTTCTTTATTAAATGAATTGTAATCTTTTTAAGTTTTCTCGCTCTTTTTGCTGTTGTTGTTAGATGAGACACTTTTATGCATAAATTACTTAAAAGTTTTAATAAAAAGTAATTAGAATTTTAATTTTTAATTAAGCAGAGTTAGTGCATTCTCTTTATTATCATTATCGTAGTATTTATTAGTTTCTTTCCATTTTATAAACTCGTGTATTGAGGGATCTTTTTGTGACTGTCAATGTTTTCTTAACGATGGCTTTTAGAATGATGAGATTTTCTTAGTTACACTACAATTTGAATTTCAGTGTAAAAAGAATATTCAATTATAAAAAACAAATACTTTTCTTGGTTCCCAGCAGCTCAAATTATTTTTCTATAGTCTTAAAGCGGTTTGAGGACAAGTAAAACGGCCATAAAATTGAACTGAACAGTAATTCAGTTTATCTGAATCCACTTAGTATTCTAGATATAAATGTGACATATATTATATATTTAATTGCTCATTTTATAATTAGTAATTGTAAGCTACAATGGTAGAGTTGAAGCAAACATACTCCTAATACAACTTTCCACTTTCTGCCGTATAAATCGAAAGGCCAATTTTGTATCCTTCCTGGCAATCTTGATCATGTCTACTTTTTTCAGAATATAACACGTCAAATATTAAACATATCAAACCGGTCTGAATAACACGATACACTCATAGGGTTGTAGGCATTTTATGTTTACAAACAAAAATTTCTTTCTTTATCTTTTAAGAATTATATCATTTTTATTATACAAGTAAATTCCATAGTCTAAATATCTTATGTATTTGAAAATAAATTCAAATTTATATACATATATTAGCGAAGACGCAAACCGTAAGTTGTAACAAACCTAGTCTGCAGTTAAGAGAGATCTGTTAACCACTTAAATCATTAAATTCGTTTGGAAGCCAAAATCTAGGAACTAGAAGCAGTTCCACCCACGCTAGTGCACAGAAATTACGACCCAAAAAATACTTCATATATCTATGGAGATGTGCTTACGGAAAGTACTGAAAATATAACATAATGTACAAAAATCTATTTGAAAAAATAAATATTTTCCTGGAGATGCTTTTGCTTATTGTGGAAAAATTGGGATGAAAGCACATATGCCACTATATAAGAAAGGTGGTCCAGGGAGACCTTTATATAGCAGACAAAGTGTTATGTCTGAATTAAATTTGGAACTCCAATGTTTTCAATTTCCAGGCTCCCTGGACCACCATTCGTATAGAGTGGCATATGTGCCTTCATTTGACCATTTTTTTTTTTTTTGAAAATTCTCGAGGCCAAGCGACGAATGGCAATGGTGAAAATTATCGACGCATGATTACGGAATTCTTTTTGTCAAGCCAGTGAGCTCATCCATCGTACTCTTTACACACGTGGTTTTAACAGCATGGGACGACTGCACACACAGCCAGAACTTGATGAATTTGCTTCGAAAAATTTCCTGATTAATCGCTTTGGGGACATCCCATGGCCACCGGGGTCGCCCGATCTAACTCCCATGGATTTTTTATGGGGCTACCTCAAAGAGAGGTTTTATAATAACAATCCCCAATCTCTTGTGGCTTTAAAGGAAAATATTCGTCGAGAAATCACCTCAATTGAACCAAATTTAATGCAGCGTGTGGCGCAGAACACAAGGCTCCGTGTTGAACAATCTGTTCAACTCGATTGAAGACATCTGGATGACATACTATTTAAAAAATAAAATCCGGATTTCCATTCTATCGTTAAGTGCTCTTTGCAAAACGATGTGTCAATTATTAAGTTTTTTATTTTAGTTTTAAAATATAAATCTGTATGATGGGTCCTTATGAATGAAGAAGTCGAATAAAAGATGTGCGTCTGTCTATACGAGAAATCGGTTTTTCTAAGCCCTAAACTTCGTTTTTAAACTGATATATTGAAAATGATCCTATATAGAATGCTATTAAAAGTCCGCAAATCCAAAATACGATTCCAGAGCTGGAAGACTTAAACCTATTTTGGTATATAAAAGTGACTAACAACAAGTAGAAATGTCATATTCAGCTGTACCGAATCTTATGTAACCTTCATTGACGCAAGGTTGGAGTATATACACTCATTCATTCCAGCCCTGAAACCCTATTTTTAGAATATACATTTTATTAATAAAGAAATCAGTTACTTCAGTATTAAAAAAAAACAAATTTATGTTATGTACCAAAAAAAAAGGGGTTGCACAAGTCTTTCCAATTCTTTCTAAAGTATAAAAAACTACAAAAAAAAACCAAAATAAGGAACTCGTATGACTAATTTTATTTGCTAAAAATATTTAGATTGTCCAATTCTGGAATCGAATTCTTATTATTATTATCACAAATATATAATATAATATATTTATCAATATATAATATATGTATCAAACATATATCGATTTTCCAACTCTAGAATCGAATTTTCGGTTTTTTGGACTTTGAGTACAAATTTAATCGTTCCTGAAGTAGAAAAGGAGTTCAATACAAAAAAAAACAAAACTAGTAAAATAAAATCGATTACCTTAAATCGAATTTCTATTATTTTTGGTTTTTGCAACCATCTTATTCTTCCTAAAGTATCAAAAAGATTCAATACAAAAAAAAATCAACTTTTCAAGGATATAAAAATGTGTAGCGCTATACTGAATAAAATAAATCCATAATATTTAAAAACTCCCATGGTTTGCTCCACAACTATCATAAATTTTTAATGCTGTAGTATAAAATATAATGTGGACTTTAAGTGTTCCTTAAGATATAATTTTCAAACAAAATTTATGTTTAATCAAGCCTTAAGTCCGCTGTTAATGCAGCAATAAAAATTTATAACCGAGCCAAACTTTAATAAATATTTTACTATTCAACAGCTCAACACTTCTTCACATCAACTATAAAAATAATTGGAAGAAATTATATATTTCTACTCGTATGCATAAAGCAAAGTGAAAATGAAACTAAAAATTACTAGAAAATAAAACATAAAATGTGAAATAATATTTAAATTGCGACAAACTGAAACCCCCCGGAAAATCAGTCAAAGTTAAATCAATTACTGTGTATAAAATGCTTCATTTAATTGCATTGATTGATGATGGCGATGATGAATCAATAACACCAGCAGCTCCCCATTGCCAACCATCCTACTTTGCATTCCCTTATTTTACGTATTCCTACATAATTGATGATGAAGCAAAATTTGTTTTTTTTTCGCTTCGTATTTTTATTTTTTGCTCTTAATTCTTACAAACAACCTTTAATGAAAATTTTTATTGAAATCTTCAATGTCGAATTAAACATAAATTATCAATCAATGAAAATTTACTCATTATTGATTTATGAAATAAAATAAAATTAAGCGAACAAAAGCGGAAAATACAACTAAAGAAAAGTGATGTAAATTATTTATTACGAGGAAAAGAATGAAAACTGTGACCCAAAGAGCAGGTACATTTACTATTGTTCGTTATTGGAAGTGCTTTAAAGTGTTTTTTATTTACATAGACCCGGCCGGCAACCCAACAAATCTGTGTACTACGCAGTTGTTATTTAAAATAGCGATGGTCTTCACAGAACACAGCCTTGTTGGGGAGCCTTCAATAGTAATTAATTTCATCAAATATTTTATATTTGCTAACTTAGACAGTAGTACGTTTTTTAGTGTTTTAAATCTTCATACCAGTGAGTCCTTCTTATTTGTCATTTTTTTCTACCCTCCAAAAAAGAATGGGGGTATATTCACTTTGTCATTCCGTGTGCAACGCAGCGAAATATCCCTCTAAGACCCCATAAAGTATATATATTCTTGATCAGTGATGAACACTAAGCCGATCTAGCCATTTCCGTCTGTGAAAATCATGATTCATTTAAAACGAAAAGAGCCAGACCCTTGAAATTTGGTAGATATATATTCTGAAGGATATCACAAGTAGGTGCTGTTGGCTGAAGTAGTAGAACACGAGACTATGAAGCGGAGGGTCCTGAGTTCGAACACGCGCTGAGTCATGAAATATTGTGTTGAATTCTTCTGATCAGCATTAGTGAGTGGTTGTGTTAGCTGTTGCCGGCCTGTTTCAATGATGAAGGCATAGTCATTGGTCACTGAACATAATTTGCAGCGACTGACTCTATCATACGCTAAAAGCAGAGTAACAGCACCCACCTTCGTCGGCCCTGTAGCAGAAATTAGCCGGTAAAAGGTTGAAATAGCTACAAAAACAACTGTCTATCTTCTCATCTTTCCTAATCTATCCCCTCAATATTATCCCCTCGTTTTCAGTTCCGGTGCAATGCATTGCATATGTAGGGGTCATCCCCTGAGTGCTGGTTCAAGATAAAAAAAGTCAAGTTCGTAAATGGGCTAAATCGGGCCAGAGGGGAAAAAGTTCCCCCAAGAAGAACTAAACCAATCTTTTAAAAAATTAATAATTATTGTAGGTTTTTTATAAATGATACATTTTTATGTCAAAGAAGGTGCAAAGCATTGAACTCGCAGAAAGCAAATAAGAAAAAAATAAATTTTTGGAACAACCCCCCCCCCCCCATTTAATGGGCGTTGACGTAAGATAAAGAATTGTATTATTTAAGCCTACATTCCTTAAAAATAAAATTTTTTAACTTTAATGACGAAGCTGAACCTGGTACTACTCTGCCCTACCCCTTCCGCCCCTTTTTGCCCCTAAATGACCCTATCAAAACAAAAATTTTGTTTTTATCTTGTTTCAATTACCCCAATCATTTATTTTTAGTTTTATGACAAAGGTGAAATGTCTCCCCACAGCCTTTGCCAGAAAGTATATATATTCTTGATAATTGATGAAGTCTAAGACGGTCAAGCGATTCCCATACGTTCGTCTGTGGAAAACATGATATAGTCTATTTTTGGACCCCGCCCCCTTTAGTGGGCGTTGACGTACGATATTATATGCAAAAATAGTATATATATTGAACAATTTGTATTCCTTAAGTCCATAAGAAACTGAGAAGTTCTCCGATCTTGCAGAGGTGAAACGTCTCTCCCACGGCCCTTCCCGGAATGACTCTCTCAAAATAGAGATTTAAAATTGGGTACAAAGATGCCTTAAAGGAACTCTGTAACACCAAGTTAAACATTTGAAATTTACTTACTAAATATTTGGAGGGTATTTAAGATTCTACCCTGGTTTACCTGGTTTTTTTAAGCACGTCTACCCACACAGCATATTGTGCCGGAACTTGAAAGGAGGGGATAGTATTAAGAAGAATGATGAGAAGGTAGATAACTTTTCCTAGCTATTTTAGCATTCATTTCGTCGGCTAATTTCTGCTACATGATGGTGTGAGTCGTTTTATCCACTACAAATTGGAAAAATATCGAACATTTGTAGAGATGGTTCACCTCGTTATTACATTAACTGACAAGTCTAGTGTTTCAAGAACCGACGTTTCGTTTAGCTCTATGTTATATTAAAGAAAAACTAAAGTTAATTCAATTGCCATGAAAACTTATCGTGATGCTGCATTTGCAATTTTGTATGTGCATTTAAATTTTATAAAATTAATTGAAATTTAAAATTCAATTGACAGTTGCTCGTTTTTGTTTTGCGTTAAAAACTCAGACATCATCAATTTACTCAGACTTGAGATAATTTGTGGCTTCAGCCGTTTCCCTTCTTGCGTGGACATTTTATATATTTTTTATTTTCGTTTCTAAGAATCATGAAGTTCAGGTCAGTTGGTGAAATAAAAATTTTTGTTTTTATATCTTTTTACTTTTATTTATTTTCATCACTTAAGTGGACATGAATATTTTTATTTGGGTCAAGTGATGTGTGTATGTGTAGTTTTAAACAGCCCCAATGAGTAATAAAATTACTTTATTTCAGCAGCAGTGGGTTGAATTTTAATTTAGTTCAATACCGATATTAAAGGCATGCAAATACAAATCAATGCACTAAAGCTATTTGTATCACATAAATACTATGAGTCTATTCTTAGGTACTAACAAAATATTATTTAAAATTTAATTGTCAAAGATATTAATATATTTTAAGATTTAAATAAATTTTAGCAGCGGCGCAAGCTAAAACATGTTTTATTCTATATAGAAAGTCATCAATCATGTTTTATCTTTATTTATTATGTAAAAGCCAAGGGGTCTGAGATTTCGGTGATAAATTGGTGCCATCTGAAACAACATTGATTTGTAAACCACCTCTTTAGATGCAGATAAAAAATATAATACAATATTCCTGACTGAACTAAGTACGAGATCGAACCCATGAACTTCGCCTTCTTAGTCAGCTCGTTAGCTACTTGAGCTTGAAACGATCGGTGAACGAAATGTAATCGGCAATTTCATGCCATTCGGTGAGCTTCAGTCATGATCTCCTTGCTATAATTAGGACCCTAGTACACACTCGTTAGGTTTTCGGTCTATTTGCGAAAACACCACTGCCCTAAGGACCGCATTACAGCACTCCCTTGTTCGGCAGTGTACGAAATATTCTTTCTATAATATAGTAGGCGATATTTGAAAAGTTTCCGATTTTATTGAAAAACAAACACAAAGAATTCAGATCTATATACAGTCGAATCCGCTTTAGCGTAACACACTTTACTAAAAAAAATTAGAATACTGAAAGCGATACAAAGCCCCGCACTGATTTTAAACGCAGCTAGTCTTATTCAATTCACTTTAGCGAAACATCGCCTAACTGAAAATATCGTATTATTGAAACCCAAAAGCAAGCCCACAACTACGTTTTGTATGAAACTTACTTCGCTTTAGTGAAAAAATAAACAATAACATCGAATCGGTTGCATAACTTAAGGCTGAAAAAATTAAACGGCAAAATGTATTTGTCCTTTTCGCTCTTACGTACATACTTTGTTGTATTTTTCTATTATATTGGCAATGCAAGTGGCTAGACATTTTCGAGGAATTCTTGAAAAATTTCAACAGCAAAATGAATAATTTTTTTTGAAATAAAATTTTTACGTGCAATTGACGTAAAAAAATATACAGATTTGATATAAAAAATATTGTTTTACTGATTTTAAGCAGTACGCTTAACTGTAACAAATTTTAGTAATCCGAACTTCGTTTTAGAGAAAAAATAGAATAACTGAAAAAATTGGGTTTTGGTTATATCGAGTAAAGCGGAGTCGACTGTAATTCAATGTTCGAAGATGAGTTCATGCAAATGTTGATTGCGGCTACGCCTCAAATGGTTCTTACCATAAGTCCAATTTTGGCATAATCTAACTTATCGACCGGATTCTGGCTTCTTCCATAGAGACATGAGCCTTAGCATAACCCCATAAAAATTGTCTAGATACGCCCAGGTGACCGAACCCAAACGTAAAATCAATTGTTCACCGAACTTGCTTCGCAATTGGGTCATGGTTTCGCGTTGTGTGTGGCATAGGGTACCGTATTGTTGAAACCATATAGCAGTCAAGTCAAGTCTTCCAATTTTGCCCAATGAAAATTGTGATAAAAAAGTTTGTAACTATCGCACAGTAACTATCGCCATTCACACTAAACAGTTCATTTCTCGGGATGCATTCGCAGTTCTTGCAATGCTTCTGACTTCTCCTCACACCGTACACGATAATTTTTTTTTTTTTTTTAGGAGTAGGACCAGCACTCAGGGGATGACCCCTATATATGCAATGCATTGGGCCGGAACTGAAAACGAGGGGATAGTATTGAGAGCACAGATTATCAAAGATGAGAAGATAGACAGTTGTTTTTGTAGCTATTTCAACCTTTTTACTGGTTTAAGTTATAATTCATCCACAAATGAGCATCGCCCATAAAATGAAAGAAGAGCGCGATGCAAATTCCTAACCGAGCATGAATTTTGATAATAAAGTTCAATAATCTAATAAGCCGATGCATGGCTAAATTATAGACCAAACTGAACCTGTTTAACTTTGACATGCTAAAACATCATCCGTTATACAATAGTTATTAGAAATTCTGTACCAGCTATACTTGCAAAACACAATCCCTTCTTCTTCATAAGTCGTTGAGCGGCGATCCTAGTTAAAAAAAAACTTCTATAGATAATCCAGGACTAGACAAAACATACCTAATGAATTTCACGCACAAATGCAAGCCAAAATTGCATTATAATTAGTTTTATTTTGTAATTAAAATTTATTATTGAATAATTATCTTATTCCCAAAAAAATTTCACTGCAGACTTCCACAGAGGACTTTTTCCAAAAACAAAAAGCTGTTAGAAAACCATTGATGTAAATAATTAGTTTAATCGATATTAAAGTGAAAAAAAAAGCTCAGTAATCAATCATATTTTTTATATTCCTATTTTAAAACTCATGCATGTGCTGCTTGTTTGTAACTCTAAATTGCAACCAAAAGAAGCACGTCTGTATGTTTGTAATTAAAAATACTTATAAAGGCAACAACATCTGTCTACCATAGATGTTGTTGCTTTTATATCGTTGTAAACAAGTACTTTTTGTCAGATAGTAGGCCATACATACGTGAGTTTGGAAGCTGCTGCATACAGCGATCTCCAAGAATGTTTTTAGTGCACGTCCTCTTCAAAATGTCGTTTTATAAAATGTCATTTTGACTTAATATTGGCACCACTGCTTCCAGTATTCCCCGCAGATAATGCTCGCCAGGATTAACAATAACACTGGAGTGGTTGAATGTATTTTGAACATAACTCTCTAGGAAACGGAACATCATTTCTACACTATCGTTCAGGTGATGTCGTGTGAATGTGCTTTTGTGAATTCAACAGGAGCTACAAAAATGGTGTTGTAAAGTTGGTGCTCGGGAAGGGTTCTAAAGCCCTCGTCTACGGTTTGTAGTTGTAGTCGGTCTGCTTTAAAGGTGAACTTATTGCACCGGTCGCTGAAAACTCTTGACGGTGATTGTCACCATCTAGAGATCGCATTACAGTGTTAAGTTCCAGACTGTGGCAAAAGTAAGGTGGTGCCAAATAAGCAAAATTACAATTGAATAAAACAGAATGTGAATAAAATATTGTTCCACAGAAAACTGAATTCTTTTGATCACTATTTTCCTTGGAAATAAAATGTGTATCCACAATGCGTCAATAAAATGGTTATCTTGTGTTTCGAAACACGTAAAAATTGCATTTGCTATTATTGTGCAAATTGTGCCTATATTTAAGTTCATCACTGTATTGTAGTGTTTTAACAATGTAAGTTAACATTAAACCCCATAAACATGTGATTTGGCGCTCACACTGTGATTTTGGTTTTAACACACAGCCTGTCCTACAACTTTGATCACAATAATTGTATTTATTGTTGAACTTTTCTCTACTTTTGATAACACTTAACTGACAAACTGTGCAACAGTGGGTTTTGTTTGTATGAAAAAGGAAGATATTTTAAACTGCTTAAAATAATAATTCAGTAAAAATCATGCATGGAATTTGTGGTGCATTATTGGCAACACCCCACTTAGCAGAGACAAACACAAGGTTGCATTCCATATAAGCTATTTGAAAGCATTTCAAAAATGGTTTTATGTTGGTTTTAACAAAATTATTTTGTTTGGTAAAACCAGGTTTTATTAAACCCACGTCAGCGTGAAAACAAAATTAGCGAAGTTTTGATTTAATTGCTGTTTAATACTCAAGGCAAAATCTATTAGAAGTTAACAAAAAATATATTTTTGTCAAGTATCATAAACATTCTTTAAATTTAAATAAAACAAAGTGTGTGTGAGATATTGTCGATATTTTTATTCGCCTGAAAAATCTATTGATGCCATTATATGTGGGATATAATAAAGCATTCATCGGATATTTTAAATTTTCCATGACTCTAGCTCATACATCAGGATTAATTTGACCGGTGGGTATGTTACCTTTAAAGACTGATGTGATATGTCGCGTATTCACATACACCAGCGACTTAAGAAAACCACTAAAAAATATGGAAAATGTTTGATCTTAAAAAACTTCCCTGCAACTTCCCGCTAATTTTCACCGATAAAAATTATATTATTTTAATTTTAAAACTGCTATAACTTTCAAATGTATTAGCCGTTTCCCATATATGTATATAATTTGAAGAGTTTTGGAAAATCCACTTTTTTGACATTTTCGTTTACGATATCTCACGAATGCGTGAACTACTTTTGACCAGGTTGGTGGCACTCAAAGTGAATAGAGCCGTTTGAAAGCTGTTCTAGAAAAAACACTTTTGAAAAACAATTTTTTTCGTTTGTTTTTGATATATCCGAAAATATACCGTTCCGAACCGGTTCCAGGAAATCCAAGTTTAAAGGAGTCCTAATTTAGTTAGATTCGGTTTAGCTATTCAAAAGTTATAAGATGGTCACATACTTACACACACATACAGACATTGTGACGTCTTCTCAGAAGTAGTCAGGAAAGGTTCTGGGAACCTAAAACGTCAAGATATGGTGAAAACTCGACTATTTCAAAACGGGGTAAAACCAGTAACCACTTTTTTCGAAATTTTCAATTTTGTTAGCGGAAAGCTAAAATGTTTAACGGAGTCAATTGAATGCTATATATAATTCTCAATCAATTTTACAGATGTAGCCTCAACCAGATAGCCGCTATCGACCGACAAAGTCCGGAAGTTTCTATTGGGGTACGTCTTAACCCAAATAGGGAAGACATGGATGACCCCTACATATGCAGTATATTAAGAAGACAGATCAAGACAGATGAGAAGATAGAGAGTTAGTAGTGGCTATGGTCGCCAGGAGCGTCGGAAGAAGTGGCATGCTTAGGATCGACTGAAAGAAGTCCTGAGATCATTGTTGATCCATCAGTGTATACATTTTGATGACTTATTCCAATTTAGCGGCAATGTAATAGGGACTTAATTGGTCCAGGATCCTGGCATGACCATAAGTAATTGATATCTACCACGTAAATATCGCGACCAGTAGTTGGAACAAAGTTTAATTTAAGATTCAAAGCTTCTAGGGAAATAGTACGTCAACATTATGTGGTGCCGATGCAACTGCACCGTATTTTGTTTCGGACTTTCATGTCGGGTCGTCACAGAGTCCAACAACGAATTTTCTAGCAACAGACTAGTAAGAGAAGAATATCCTATGAAGATAGATAACTTGCCTTACTTTTTCCCCTTGCATTGTATCTTGTTTTGACCGGCGTTTCTGTGATCACACTAAAAGTTGAACAGACTCCATGATGAGCCTTACGCGACATGATAAATGATAATGCCTTCACCACATATTGAACAGATTATTCTGGTTTGAATTATGCCACTCTAATAGCCGCCGCTGTTACTTGGGACAATTATTCACTGTAAAAGCTCTGACTACAAATACAACCGCCTTGAGTCGCCTAAACTTAACTTTGAAAAAAGCGCCTATATGCCAGAATGTATACAATTAAGCAAACCATGAATCATTATTTGTCAAAGTACTTACAATAAAAATACAAACCACCCTCATTCGCAAGGAAAATACAGTTCAAAACTATAAAAATGAAAATTGCACAGCTGGTGTCCCATATTTTTCATTGATTCATAATGTTTGTTATTCGGTTCCGTTTTTCGTTCATTCATTCCCGCATTCATTCATTTATGCTGTTTCTTTATATTTTAGATTTTATTAGTTTTTGTCCGAACTACACACAAGAAAAAGAAACAGAAAAAAAAACAATAACCAACAACATAAAAAATTTGTTTAGTTGTTGTTGTAGTTTAATAAATCTAAATAAGTGCTGTGGAAGTGTTATATTTAGATTCATGCATTCTGTGGTTGCCATTCAATTCATTGGTATCTCCGAGTTACAAACACTTTGGTTGCAGTGCATTCCAATAAAGCAAGAAGCAAAAATCTAACAACAAGGGTCGTTTCTGGGTTGTTGTCTTGTTCATTCCTTCCTAATTTTTTTGTTTTGTTTCCTTTTTGCATATTTTTTTTGTGTCCTGCAACACTATTAAAGCACTTTAATGATTATATCTATGGTCGAATGCATAATTTCGTGTATTCATTCATCTACATTGTCTTTTCGTATATCTGGTATCTTTGCTGGTGTAACTGCTTGCCCGTTTGTCTGTCTGTCTGAGAATACACTGCTGTCCGATTTTTTTTCTTCCTTAACTATTTTTTATTAGTTAACAAATCACTTGCTATAAATTTATTTTCCAATTTTTTTCATTTCTATTTTACAATCAACAAAATCGAAAGAGAAATGAAAATATGGTTTATTATTATTATTATTGTTGTTTATTTATTGGAAAATATGCATATTTTTGCTAACAGAATGAAATGAAGTAGCAAGAAATGCAGAGATATATATGAATTGTTGAAGTAGAATTCACAGTATTCTTAGAATTGTCTAAACCATGATCGAGAGAAACACATTTATTTATAAGCAATTAAAAATAATATCTCATTATTTAACTAATACAAGTGGCATAAACTTTAAAAGAAATTAAAGGGTGATTGTTTAGCAATTTTCTTTTTGGCAACACTGTTAAACGTGCCAGCTCAGCTGTTAAACGTGTTCAGTTTGGTCTATAATTTACATATATAAAAAGAGCAACGATTGCAGAGTATTGAAGTTTTCAAAGACGATGAAGGCAAGAACGTTATTGTGAATGGCGAGCGCCATCGTGCGATGATTAAAATATTTGTCTTGCCCAAAATGGAAGAGCTGAACTTGGCAGACATGTGGTGCCAACAAAAAAGTGCAATATGCGACACAGCACGAAAACAGTGGCCCACTTGAAAGGAGAGAGCGATAAACAGTTTATTATACGTTCGCGTGTGATTTAGATTATATTTTATGGGCCTATGCTAAGACTCATGTCTACAGTGACAACCTCGTAACGGATGATGCACTGGAAGCCACTATTGTATAATTTATTAGTGAAATACCGGCCGATATGTTGGAGAAAGTGTGACAAAATTGGACCCAGAGCATGAATTATTTGAAAAGTTGCTGCAATATGCATCACATTGAATTATACAGATCGTTCTATTGAATGAAATAGAAGTTTCATACATTTTTCAAAATGTTTTTGTTTTACTTAACAAATCCGAGAGCTCTTAAAAAATCGCCCATTGTAAGAAAAACAAAAGACAAATCAGGTTGAAATTTCTACGTAAATGTTCAATGAATATTTGTAATATATAGAAATAAAACATTCAACGCTTCTTGAAAAAATTCTTCTGTTATTGATTTAAACAAAAAAATTATTGGTAATTTATTTATTTTTGGCCCCTACAAAATAAACAAAATTTAGACTAAAAGCATTATAGCTGTAGCATAAACTAAGATGCCCATAAATTTTTTTTAGATTTAAAAATTGTTTCTGGGATATAAACTCGAAATTTATAATGTATTGATAAAGTGAGTGTGTGTGTGTGGGATTTTTGTATTATCTATAGAAATTTATGTTGGCACCACTGTTTCATATGCTATTTTCACTGATACTGTTTAGTTTCATTTGGTATTTTAACATGAAATAGAAAATACTTCAGAATTGCTTGAATTTGAGGCTACGCCTCAAAGGCTTCATACGCTAGCCCAATTTTGGCACATCCTTTCCAACATATCGACCGGCATCTCACAAATAAATTATTCAATATTGACTTTTAATGCGTAAAGCGTTGCAGACAGATAGACATGAGCCTTAAAATATTCATTAAAAAGGCATTAAATCGCACAATCCAGGCGGCCGTTCCCAAACGTGAAATAAACTGTTCAGCGAACTCGCCTGCCATTTGGGCTATTCCTTCACGTGCTGTACGGCATGTGGCATCCCAGTAACGTTCCTGCGTTCTCCGTCTTTAAAAACCGTTAATCTAAACCAAAAAGAGAGTTTACTGGTTGAACTGGCAGTTCCTGCAATGCCCTTGGCTACTATTCACACCATATATAGACAATTTGTTTGTTCGCGTATCCATTCAACAAGAAATGAGAACCATGCAATTTCTTAAACGAGCATGAATATTGATAATAGAATTCAAAGCCGATTCATGGTTAATAATAGACCAAACTGAACACGTTTCACAGCTGAGCTGCCAAAAAACAGTGTTGCCAAAATGAAATTTATTTAAAAATGCTAATAATGTGTTCACGAAGTCCATAGAGCACTTCGTGCCTTTTAAGATCCACAAAATCGTAGTGAGCAAGCACTTATTGATCGTCTTCGCACTAATTTTACTCCCCTCGATTCGAAACCGTCAACAATACAAAATGATTTGCGTAGCAAAGAGATTATTGATGTTCATCGCAATAAGGTGGTAAGTAAATTTTTGTGCTCAAAAGTAGTAAACTAAGCACTCAGCTGTCAAATCATAGTCATAGACATCGGTAATTTTCGACTAAAATAAAACAAAGCAAGACTCAGCGCAAACAAATTATTAAATAAACAGACGATGTAATTCAGATGCAAGATCGTATTGGAAACTTCGGAAAAAGTGCAAAAGTGTTGCGTATTTCCGCATGTTTTTGACCCAACAGATGTAGCTATTCTGATCTCTTTAGCATGACCAATCCAACCACTTTGGCACATAACCCAAAAAGTTTCCCGTCGTCGAGGTGGCGCAAAAATCACTTGACGTACGTTTATGTTAAAGCAAAGCCATTAATAATTATATTTGTTTACACAATCATATTTTATATTCGGTTCTTTATGAAAGTCATTTTGTGCGTGATGTTATGACTACACTGAGTTCATAAAATTTGCCACATACTCTGTTTACCTTTTTATTTGCCTTTTATTTTCTTACTCTTTAAATGGACGTGATACTGTTATGGCTTTCTTGTCACTTCAGCAGGAAGTTGGAGATAAGTATTAAACTTTCCGCATTCTTCAAACACGCACACTCATGGGTAGGTTTTGTCATATTGCACTGGCTGGAAGTGTAGCTTCTAGCAAATGTTAGAAAGTCACAGTCCGTTAAGTATGCAAATGCTTATGACATTAGAATGGGCTGGGCAATGGAACAAAAATTTTACCACATTTTATTCATCTTCTTGCTCCTCCTTTCTCTCCTCGAAACTGAAGATCCCGTGATCGTTTTCGACCTCTATAATCGAATTTTTTTGACCTGAGTAAATTTATAGTTGTGTTAGCTATTGACGACTTGTTTCAATGAAGGAGACATAAAACTGGTCGCTGAACATGAGCGACACCTATTAACACCATCGTGTACTAAGGACCGCATTACAGCTTTTTTCTTCGTTTGTAGTGAGCGAAAATTCGCAAACGAAGTAAAGATTCTTATTTTTCATCATCTGTCTCTCTCTCTCAACCCTATTTTTTACTTTTTAATATCTGCCCTTTAAATATTAATCTGTCCTTTTATAGTTCCGGCACAGTGAGTTTCTAGAGTAGGGTTCATAACCTCAGTGCCGGTAAATGTATAGAAAATTATACAATTTCGAAGTTGTAACGGTCTTTTCCAAACCATGTCAGCACTCTGCGCCATGCGGGTACACTTCCATCATTCCAATCCCCGAAAGAGGAGATGCTATTAAACTTGCTTAATTTGCTCCTTGTGAAATATCGGAAATTAAACAATATGGCTTCCACAGGGAACGGTTCAAGGGAGACCTTTTATATACTATTTCTACGTAGAAATGGTAGATGCTCTAGGTATTCTTAAAGAATTTTACAGAAAACACTTTTATCACAAATTTGGATTTATATATAAAGCTCTTCGGGAATCCTCAGTTAAAGATGCTATGGACAGGATCAAAATCAACTCAATACATTTCACTCAGGTGATGACTGCTACATACGCAGTACATTGCACCGCAACTAAAAAGGAGCGAATACTATTGAGAGGACAGATGAAGGAAGAAGAGAAGATAGACAATTTTTTGTTGCTAATTTCCCTTTTACTTCGTCAGCCAATTTTTAGCTACAGGGTCTACGAAGAAGGGTGCTATTATTTCATAACTCAGCGCGGAGTTGAACTCAGGACCCTCCGCTTCGTAGTCTCATGTTCTACTATTTCAGCCAACAGTAACCACTAATGCTCTGCTCTTATTGGTTGGAGAGTCAATCGCTGCCAGTAATTGTTGAGCGACCATGTTTTCATTACAATGCAACTGCGGTTTATGTTCTATTAGCCTGCTTCGTTTGTAATTATGGACGGTAAGAGTGGGGTGCAATTTCAGTGTTATGTTCTATTGAATGAATATATTTTTCTCAATAAGGGTGTATACCAGACATGTGCAAACTGACACAAACGCATTTCAAATCAGTTTTACGAATTTTGCGACTGTGTTAAGTTGAACGCAGCAAGCAGAACAAAAGCAGAGAAAACAAAAGTAGTACACTGAGTAAAAAATTAAAATTAAAAAAATTAAAAATTAAAACTAAATCTTAAAAAAAAATCAAATATCAACATCTCCAATGATTATTTCCCCCTCGTAAAGTTTTATTCTTAATAAATCACATAGGTGTTCATCCGTTAATTTGTTGCGATATTTACTTTTAATTAATTTTAAAATGCTAAAAGCGGCTTCACAGTCGTACGTGGACCCGAACATGGAGTATAATTTAAGTATTTCCTTCTTAATAACAGGATACTTCTCTTTGTTTATTTTTTTCCAAAATGATTTTCCAGTGTCTAGCGGTAAATTTATATCATTTTTCATTATTTCTAATTCAGCGGCTAATTCCAAATTATCAACATTTTTTTCAGTCAATGGGTCGTTGTGAATATCAATCATAGTTTTAAGTGATTTGAAATCTTCGAATCTATCTGCAAAATTTTGTACCAAAGAAGCTACTATTTCTGTATACTGTGCTATTTTTTCGTCATTACGATACTCCGCAAGAATTTCAAAGGTTCTAGGAAGATTGCTGGTATCATTGTTGCGCAATTGAGACAGTATAATTTTAATTTTGCGTTCAAAGCGGTGGGAGCACTCTGTTAGGTGGAATATAGTTTTGTTTCGTCCTTGAAGAGTCAGATTGTATTCATTTATTATCTCCGTTAAATCGCACAAAAAAGCTAAATCGGAAACAAAATTTTTATCTTTCAGAGAAGACGCCATTTCTTTCAACTCATTTTTTTCCGATTGTTCTAAAAACAGTTGTACTTCATCTCTCAAATTGAACAACCTTTCCAGGCTTTTCCCGCGGCTCAACCACCGAACTTCTGTATACAATAATAAGTCTCCATAACATGACTGTAGCTCTTCCAGTAAACTCTTAAATTTTCTATGCGTGAGGGCGTTATGGCCCCCTTTAATTTTATTTATTATTCTACAAGCTGTATCCATCGTTTCCACTATATTTAATTTTTTTGCAAAAAGTGCAGACTGGTGTATTATGCAATGGAAATTAGGAATGTGAATATTGTTTTTCATCAATTGACCCTTAAGACCTTTTTGTTTTCCTATCATTACCTTTGCCCCGTCTGTACATATGGAAGCTAGCTTATCACCATTTTCGGTTAAGAGAATATTATTTTTAATACAATCAAAAATGGTTTCGCCATTCACATGGCCGTGAAATGCAAAACAACTAAAAAATTCTTCAAAGCATTCCATATTTTTATCAACTGACCTAATGCATATAATCAACTGACTAATGTTAGTAATATCTGTGCTCTCATCAAGGCAGATGGAAAAGTATTCATTGTCTTTCAATCTTTGCAACGTAAACTTAAAAATATATTTACTAATTTTTTCAGTTCTACGAGCTATTGTGTATCTTGAAAGATGAATATTTTCTATCAGCTCGTAGGCTGATTTTCCCTTTTCCCCAAAACAGTTGAAAATTTCTCGTGCCATTTGCTTGAAAAATTCTCCATCCTCAAAAGGACGACATTGTTTTGCTAACATCAACCCAGCGGCAATTGAAGCATTCTTTAGTTGTTTTTTTTTCTCTTCAACTGTCAGACTTAGGGGAGGGGCATTTTTTTTGTTGCAGGGAATTGAACATTTCATATTTTTTTTCTTCATCCAATTCATTAATATTTTTATGAATGGATATGAAATGTCTTTTTAAATTATAAAATCTTAAAATTGTGAAAATTTGTGAAGATAATGGAACAGTATACACTGTATACTGTTCCATTATGACTACAATAATAAGATGTGTCCCAATAAAATTACGGCTCCTTTTTCCGAAAGGCTAACTTCTCTTCCCACAGCGCGTTTTTCATTGTGATCATAGACGTTTCAAGCGATGGAAAGTCATCACAAACAATTTGAAGCCGTACTTCGTCAGGGTAGAGTATGAGATATGCAGCTCCCATATGCATACGTCGATATTCGCTGTTGAACAGCCTTGGAAAATGGCAATTAAGGCATCGTCTCTTATTCAAATCAATAATCAAACGACAGCACACCATTTTGTGTAAATACTTATTGATTCACATGGACCGGCCTTTATTTATTTACTTATAATATATAGCGAGAATATCGAAGAGAACCACAACTCCCCAGTAGTTGATTGTTAAGCAATGGGTATATCTGCCAATTATGAGAATACCGACGCTAATTCAGCCATGCAAGGTCGTGATTTCTGAAAGTCTACTTCTCATAAAGGTGCACATAGTATATTATTAATAATTTGACTTAAGCTGAGTTGCCACATAGACTGCTGGCCGCTGACTCCCTGTCCAATAATTGTCAAAACTTGACACTTACGCACCATATGCGCTGCTGCTTCAGCTTCTTCAAGGCATAGTGTACAAGTATCATTCCTAAAGTTCCTATTACCTGTAATCGAAGCTGTCAACCAGGCTAATGTCCTTTTGATAAATCTAGGAATGTTATTAGCTGTTCTGCCTATGGGCTCCTTCAATACCATACGAGGCTGCTTACAATTTGTCATCTTAAATATCTGCGTATATGCAAAGAAGATTGAAATTAAATTTAGTTATTGGTAGAAAGGTACAGATTTACCATATATAGTGTCAATTATCCCCGTGAGGTCCGAACTGACGGTGTTATTAACACACTAATGAAGTTGGTATACCGTTGCGACCCACGGTCCGTGTGGGGACCACCTCGGCAGTTCATCCGGCCCCTCAGGTTGCAACGAGCAATGCAAAATATCGTCACTACTATACATAGACAACGTACTAAAGTGCTCGAGCCTATCTTACATTCTTACTACTTCCGAGGATTCCGCCATGCCACCAAGTACCAAGGAAGAAGAAACCATCAAGACAAAAGTGTACAATATAGATTTAAGCTCGCCAGTTCTTCCCAGCGCCAACTTTACGGCCACCCCATCCATACCATCTGTGGATCACGCAACAGCACATAGAAATTACTACTATCGGTTCAAGCGAAATCCAACTTGTCACTAGAACATGTTAAGCATCAGTCCGTACCCGACATTTCTCCCGGCGACTCTTGATAACAAACCACAGCCGCCATGTGGACTCCACGGTGAGACCTCCCCAATATCCAGCCACAGAGTCACCCAACACTAACGGAGGAAGCAACGAACTTCACCCCAGTAACAACTACTGCGAACGTGCACAAACTCTAACATCATCGCTATGATGATGTTGCCAGCAGATACTCACAGTCAGATAATTATTTGGTTTCTAGCGCTTTACCCTCCTGGTTGGTATTTCTTCTGCGGGGCATACCGGATCCCGTGGTACCAGTGCTAGGTTACTGGTGGAGCCCCGCAGTACAGGATTGTCAACATACTCGGCTGGTGGTTTATTCTTTGACTAAATCCAATTGGCCCTTCACCTGATTTCATAGGCCAGCCTACTTCTTTTTAGTTTATTGTATGCCGCTTCCTTCGCACTGCCATTCCAGGAATTGGACAGGAACATATTAGTTCTATGGGTCGGCACTGTAACAGAGTGTGGAACCCACCAAGTTGCCTATTGTACACCCTGGGGAGGTAGAAAGGTGCACTATGATCGGGTAAAAAAGCTCACCGATAAGTCAAAACTTGTACTCATGTACAAGTGAAATATACAGAGAGGGTTGAACTGCACCCAAAACTCATAGCACGCAACGTGTTTGTGTGTATACAATTTAAAACATTTATAAGAATCAACAATACGATCATAATAAAATTAGTTGACAAATTATTATTATTGTGCTGATTTTGAATTCTTCTGCTCGCACATTACCAGTGATTGTGTTACTGATTAACAGAAATTTATGAAAATGCCTTTACAAAAACAACAGAAGAATATAAAATATTTTATTGCATTGTGAAAAAATCACCAGCTTAGAGCTGTTGAATTAATGGCCGCACATAAAAACACTGAAATACTTGAAACAGTGATAAACTTCAATTTGAAATGAATGAACACAATCAAGTTCGAATGAAAGCATGGACTACTGCTTAAGAGTTCAATTTTAAATGTGCGTTTTAAAAGTGATTTCTACGGAAACTAAAAGAGTGAGGCAAGAAATTCTTGAAATGCTATAAAAATCTATGAGCACTGGGTTATAATTCGCAGAGTTGGGAAGATTCAAAATATTAATATTCAATACAATTGGCAAAAGTATTCGATAAACATATTAGTGCAGTGAGAAGCACTCGTTTTATCGAATCAAATTTATTCGTTGTGAAATTATGTGTTCACCATTAGCCAAGGAATGAGTCCCCATATCAACGCAAGTAGACCTGCCTTAAGTTTTCGACCCTATCTAAAGGGATTAATACCCCAATAGTTATACGCCCCGATAGCTATACGCCCCCATCAAGGAATAACTGGCAAAGCACACGTCTACAGAAAGTAGGGGATAGCTAGCTCCAACTTTAGAACAGCACCTTCGCAATCTCTGTTAATTCACAACAGAACTGTGGAATTCCAGGAATTCCTCCAGCAGCCACCAGAAATTCTCATCAGACAGTTTTGGTACAAAACCACATCTACTTTACAGCCATACCTAAATACGGGCGGAAAGCGGAACGTTTTTTTCCGCTGAGCTTTAACGCTGAAATGCCATACCTAAACAAAAGCGGCAACGTTATGTCAAAAAACAATAAAAACAGGGTTATCAAACAAACAAATTAAACAACCCTGATTATTTTAACAGCTGGATGGACGACATTTGTGATTTTGTTATTGAAATTTTGTAAAAATTACAAACGTGCATACATATTTATGTATATAATCATATTGCAAATATTTTCTTATCTCCATTTTTTATACGAAGTGCACAAATTTTTTCTTTTATTATTTATTTCACTTTTGTAAATTTTTGCTTTTTTTCTCTGGTTACAATTGATTTCTTTTGCAACTAACTTCATTAGAAAACGCTCTGTCAAAATCGGATTTTCCAATAGCAAAGCGTTGCCGCCGCGTTATTTCGGTATGCTCCATACAAAATGTATGGACATGAGAACTTTTGACAGTTAAAAAACCCTTGCCGCCCGTATTTAGGTATGGCCGTTAGAAGTGGAGGGCTCCAACAACCTCATATTTAATCACCCAAATTTTTGTTAAGAATCAACGGAGTTCTGCACACGTTCCAATAGACCTGCAATATCGTGCATAATGGGAAGCATTATCGTGTTAAGCTTTAGAAGTCATGTCATTATTCAGTTGCGTCATCGTAACCATGCTTCAGAATGTCAGTTTTTCATCATGAGTATTCGTCTCTGGAATCAACTTCCCACCTATCTTCAAAACATAAACAACGCAACTAATTTCAGGAAATTACTTAATGAATACTTAAGTGCTTAAAAGCATAACAATTTTTATCCTTCTGACAAGATACACTATTTAATAATTATTTATTTTTTAATCGTATTATAATTATTTATTTAATTGTATTTTACATTACTATTTATAAAATCAATTTTGTCATATGTTTTATTTTTATATATTATTTTCCTTTTTTTATGTTATATATATATATATTTTTTTTTTTTCTTTTAATAATATTAATATTTTTATTCATTTAGTTTATTTTTTTTTCATTTCTCAATTTCCCATTTTCTTTTGTATTGACTTGTCTGATTCTAATACTGTAATTTATAAGATCACGTGTCTTGTTGTATTAGAAAATCGTTAATAAATAAATAAATAAATAAATAAAATAAATAAATAAATCTGCTGGACATACCGGATCCTGTGGCATCAAAAGAAAATGAATTCTAACACACTATTGTTGCCACACCTACTACTTTTACAATTGCAACCACACTCACGTTGATCTGTTATTTTGGACCTGGGCCTGTAGCACATAAGTTAGGTGTACGGTAAGTTCAGCCGTATTGTTCCAGACAAATGACGTTGGTGTTCAGCTGATTATTTTTCGGAAACGAAAATTCCGTGAGCATGGCTCGAGAGCGAATAGTTATCGTTTAGCAAAATTAATAATAATAATAAGGGCTGATATTGCCGCCAGCTTGTATTCCGCATTAAACGGTCGGTTTGAATGGATCTAATGACGATTCGCCAATTTCACTTATTCACGAAGCTATTTAAATAGGAATGATCTTCATCACTAAACACAGTAGTTGATAAATCACTGATATTCGGCCAGTTTCAAATGAGCTCTATCAGCACACATGCGACATAGCGATGATCGCTTAGCTGTATTTTATATAGACATGTACGCGAAGATCCTTATGTAAAATTTTTTTAGATTTCCTTGGAACCGATTCGGCCTGTTAGATTTTGAACAATATCAAAAATAACTTTTACACCACTTTATCCAGCGAATTCACAAACTAATCAGCTGTCAACTAACCGGGTCCAAATCAATTAATGCGATTTTTTTAATAAACTCCGAAATTAAATATCTGATCGATTCATATTCCAACCAACCCAGCGAGTTCTATGAAACTTAAATTTCCTGTGAATTGTAACCGATGCGGTATATTTTGAGAAATCTTAAAAAGACAAATCATTTTTTTTTTAAATAACTTTTAAATAAGTGTATCGATCGATTCGAGAAACAAATCATCTCGTAACTTTCTAAAAAAAGTGATTTTTTTCGAATGTCAAAACTTGCAAGGATAGCCTTTAGGGTCAAGCGTTTCCCATTTTTAAGTAAATTTTTACAATTTGGAAGCGTTGTTCTACCGTTAAACGACTCATGATGACTAATCATAACTGTCAACACATTTTACGATTCTCAGCTGTCAAAACATATTTGCCATGCTGCTAAAAAAAAGTACCCGACCAAACCGTGACTATTACTAATTATTCAACTTCAAAAAATATACGAAAAAAGAACTGTCTGTATTTCACATGTGGGAAAATTGATTCCAATATAGTACATCGTGCCCAAGGCCAACCGAATAGTACGTCACTGAAACCATAAAAATATATTAACTCGCTATATTGCATTGCAGCCATCCACTGAATTTTTTTGAATGCCCAACCAAACACATCGATATTCTTCTGTATATTTAGTCGAACAAGTCGAACTTGATAATTAATTTAAAACTAGTAAAGAAATGTAAGTGTGCGTTAAATATAAAATATTTTTTTTTAAAGATACGAGTACTATTGTATCTTTAGCTATACAAGGTTAATAAACTTTGGCAGCTGCTGATATTCAGACATGTCCGCTTAGAGTGCATTTCAGTAAATTCCCTCTATTATAATAAAGTTTATTTTTTACGTCCGTTTTTTTTTTATTTATTTTTATTTTTCTTTTCCCAATGCCAATGCAACTCATGTATTTTCTACCCACGCATCTTGCATCGAATCGCATTAAGCATAAATTATCCTTAAATGAATTTTTTAAATACGAATATAAACCTATAAAAGATTTAGCTTAAAGAGGGAATACGTAAATATATTATTAATTTAAAACAATTAAGATTTTCTTAATCAACAAATAAACGACATTAATTAATTTATATGATTTGTAAGTAAATTTTGTGTAAAAAATTTTAACACAAAAAATATGCAGAAACAGCGCATCTACTAATTGGATGCAAAAAATAAAAATATAAATCGTGTACGAGTGTGTGTGTTTGTGAACGATGTCGACAAATTGTTGGCTGCCTCAACCAACAAACAAACTGCAGCTTGCCAGTGAATAAATAAATGAATTGATTTTAATTAAATTTTACACTTTTTATGTGCATTTTGTGTTTTTATTTCTGTTGTATCTATTGTTTTACAGCAACAAATTTGTTTAGAATGCAAATTACAATTGGCGCTTAGATTTGCATTAGAAAAGTCATTAAACTGCTTCTGAACTAATCTGCTTAAAGCAGTAAAAATTATTTATTAAAACTATTAATACGAACTGATTTCAACAAATAAATAGCCAGTTGTCTTAATTAATAATAACATTTATTGATAATAATTTGTTTTAATACGAATGCGATGAATAATCTGCTGGTTTTCCAGTGTTGTGGCCATATTCGAAGCAAATTAAATGCAGTTCGATATTATTAATTGTTAACATTTTTATAACTTAAGGTGCGATTTCATACACGCTTGTTAACTAATAACGACGGTTTAACTAATAATACTTACCAGGTTTTTTAACTGCGAACTAGAAATTGGCTCCCGAGGTATTCTGATTGAATTTTTAAGCGTGTGGTGAATATTGATTTACTTTATTATTACAACTTTTGAACTTCCCGCTAAGAAAATTTAAGTTTTTCCAAAAATGTACTCCGCTTAGAAAAAATCAAGTTTCCACCCGATCTCGACGTTTTGAGTTCCTAGGAAGCTTTCCTGATAACTCCTGAGAAGTAAGTAAGTGACCTGCTTATAACTTTTGAACAGCTTAACCGAATCGAACAAATCGCAAAACGGGATCTTTCAAATTTTTTCTGTGAATTATAACCGGTTTGGACCGGTACATTTTGAGAACTATCAAAGACTCAGTAAGAAATATATATTCAAAATTCATTTCTTAGAATAACTGTTAAGCGGGCTTGCCGCTCGATTCCAAAAACTAATCACTTAATGAGATTTAAAACGGACATCGATCACCCCAAACCGGGTCAAAATCGGTTTACGCGATCGTGAGATATCGTAAACAAATATATTAAAAAAAGTGAATTTAAAAAAAAACCCGAACTTATATATGTGAGCAATTAGTGTTCTTGATTCTTTTATAGAACTCGAAGAACTACATCAGTCGCCGCTTGTCACGTGGGAATCGGCTGATCTATTCAGAAGTTATAGCAGTTTGAAAATTAAAATAATATCATTTTTAGCGGCTAAAATTAAGGGGAAGCTGCAGGGATGGCCTTCAGGGTTAACCGTTTTTCATATATTTAACTTCCCTCTAAGAATATTAAACATTTTAAAAAAATCGGGAAGCTCCTGGTTTTACCCCGTTTTGTGTTTGTGCAAAGAAATGGTTATTTTAAGTTTTAATATATTTAAGTGACGTATTACTTTTTAAAGTTTTTGTAGAAACTAAATATAATAGCATGCAATATTTCCGACTTGAAAAGGATTTTAGCGAATTGATAAGATTTGCGATTACAATAATTGTAATTTAATGGAAATTAATTATTATTAATTATATTTTCAAGTTGATAATTCAATAGTAAGTAATAATGATTATCAACAAATATGTAATGCAAAAAGAAAATTATTGATACGCTGGACTACAGAAATATAAATAAATACTAAACTGCCCAGCAAAGTCAATAATATATTTGGATAGACGTTGGCGGCACATGTGTATTACTTCGGTTGTGGACCCATTGGAAGGGAAAAAATAGCGATTGATGAACAAATAAATATTTTTTGAGAACCATGAAAGTTCATCTTGTACGTTGAACAGACCACGTGTACTTTTGTCGTTGTCAAATTTTTATACCCTCCAAAAATGAATTTGGAGGGTATATTCACTTTGTCTTTCCGTTTATAACGCATCGAAATATCCATCTCAGACCCCATAAGGTATATACATATATTATTGATCAGTGATGAAATCTAAGACGATCTGAGCATGTCCGTCCGTCCGTCTGTGGAAATCACGATTCAGTCCAAACGAAAAGAGCTAGACTATTGAAAATGGGTATAAATATATTTTAAAGCTTAGAGCAGGTTAAGTTCGAAGATGGGCTAAATCGGGCAAGAGGGAAAAAAGTTCCCCTAAGAAGAACTAAACCAACCCAGGAAAAACAACATAAGTTTTAAAGTTTTTTGGTTATTTTGTTAAGCAAATGATATATTTTTACGTCAAAAACTGTCCAACGCCTTAAACTTGGAGCCATAAAATAAATAAAAGTTATTTTTGGACCCCGCCCACTTTAGTGGACATTATTATATGCAAAAATAGCATAAAAATTTAACAAATTGTTTTACTTAGGCCTACATTCCTTAAAAATAACATTTTGAAGCTTAAATGATGAAGCTTAGACGAAACCTGGTACTGCCCTACCCCTCCTCCCCCTTCACCACTAAATGACCCAGCAAAAAAAAAATTAATTTTGTATACAATTATATCAAGCATTTATTTTTAGAGTTTTATGACTGCCGATTTCTGCCCTACCCCCTCCTTCCCCTTTGCGCCTTAATGACCCTATAAAAAAAAATTTTGTATTCAATTATCCCAAGCATTTACTTTTAGATTTTTTTATGACTGCCTATTTCTGCCCTCCTCCCCCTTTGCCCCCTAAATGATCCTATAAAAAATACATTTTTAATTTTGTACATAATCATCCCAAGCATTTATTCTTAGAGTTTTATGGCTACATGTTTCTGCTCTACCCCATCCTCCCCCCCTTGCCACGTAAATGACCATATAAAAAAATAAAAAAATTGTATTTTGTATATAATTATCCCAAGCATTTATTTTTAGAGTTATATGACAAACGTGAAACGTTTCCCCCACAGCCCTTGCCAAAGCGACCCCGCCAAAGAGAATTGGACCCCATAAAGTAAATATATTCTTGATTAGTGATGAAGTCTAAGACGATCTAGCAATGCCCATACGTTTGTCTGTGGAAAACATGATATTGTCTATTTTTGAACCCTGCCCCCTTTAGTGGGCGTTGACGTACGATATTATATAAAGGAACTCTGTCCCACCAAGTTAAACATTTTAAATTCACTTACTAAATATTTGGAGGGTATTTAAGATTCGACCCTGTCGAATATAACGTTTTTACTTGTTATTTTATCAAACTGTTTCTGAATTTTTTAAATGAAAGAAACACTTTACCTGCAAATTGAAAAACGATTAATCTTTTTAATACTTTATTTGAAGGCTCTACTCGCAGACGGTTCCTATATGTGGGCATGTCCCTTGTCCGAACAAATTTTGTCTACACTGGGAACGACCACAAAGAAATAAAACATATTGCAACCTAAGACATGGACGTTACCGTAACAGGGCTCGAACGTGCAATCATAATTCTGACTAAAAACTTCCTGTGATGAAATATTCACCCAATTCACACGATGAGATTTTATGATGTCAAATTTTCCACGTCATTTTTGGTTTCATAGTGAACGGTGTAGAGAAGACAGAGGGGTAGAAAAAATGACTTGATTTTTGATTTCACGGTCTTTTTTCATATTTCTCTTTACATTAATACCTATTCTCTTTGTTACGTTTTGTTTTTTATTTTGAGGTCATACACATGTCAAACAATAACGAAAAATAAAAATAGACATGAAAACCAAATTCATCGTATGAACGGAAGGAGTTTTTGAAACAAATTTCAAAAGGAAATTAATAAAATCAGATTTCACAACATTCTTCGTGTGAATTGAGTGTTAAATAATTTAGGATTTATTGAAAATTGTATGAACATTTATTTTTAGACAACTGGGATTAAATTTTATTTTGCCGAACTTATTAATTTTGTTATTAATAAGTTCGATTCCCTCTTTGGACTCAAGACCAGTACCACCGTGGAAAGTGGAAAAAGTTGAACAAAGAACACTGATCCAATGGCATAGCGGCCTCGAAACCAATACTGATGATCCGATCTCCTAGTTTGATGATTTAAAATATTCTAATATTCCAATTTTAATAAAAATAACTTGAATTTAATAAAAATACATAAAAAATACTTTGCAGATTGTAGATTTGAACTGGAGTCTAATAAAGGAATTGTTAACTGAACATCAATTTTTTTTTTGGCTTAAAACCAAATATTCAGCAAAAAAAATTATTGTTGTTGAAAATATTATTAAAAGAAACGATACAAATCGATTTGCATATATATTTGTGTGGTTTCCGTTTCGCTTCAAGTTCTTGTACAAAATAAGGCTGATGAATGCGAAAGGGTTGATGGTACTGACTTATCGATTTACATAGAAACACTAGAATAAATTAAGTGGAACGAAATTTGTTGATGAAGCCTACATTGATTGTGAGCAACTAAAACGCATGGAAAAATACTAAAGAGTACGGTTCTTTAAAGAAAAAATTATTCATTGCAATTAAAAGCAAATTTGTGTTTTGTTTCAAATTGTTGTTTATTACAAATCCACCACTGACGAGACCCAAACTTCACTAAAACAAAATTTTTTACAGTCATGCAGAATTATACATGAGTTAAAAAATTGACAATTCAGATGTAAAAATCTCCCGAAAGGAAGGGGCAGTATTGAGAGGCTACATGAAAAAAGTTCACAAGAAAAATAGTAGTTCTGGGCAATTTTTATAATATTATGGATTTTTATAATATTAGTCAATTCTGAAAGGGATGATTAATTCTTCATTTGAAGTACATAAAACGTAATATATACCCACAAAAGTAATTATTATTATGTATAAATACTGTTTATACTAGAGAGCTGTTGTATGGGACATTGTATAATTTCAATTTATATTGTTAACTATTGTTTATGTAGTTTAATGTTTATCAAAAATGTAAATAAATAAACGTTGGAAAGAAAAAGATTAATGCCACCAAGCAATAATTGATGGAAAGATAATATGAGTGATTAGATATACTTCTTGTAAATAAGTTTCTTTGATAACTTGAAACACACAAAATAAAAATATGCAGTTGTGGCTACCACAGAAAACATAAATGAATATTTGCAAACACTTGATGGAGTAATTTTTAAATTATTTGGACAATTATGAAATTTTTATTTGACATATTGTTGTCGCAATACTTTTTAAATTAAATTTATTTGTTGGTGGTCAAGCAATGTCTATATGCATTTCATTGGTGCTTTACCAAATCATCAGTAGACTTTGACCACAGTTTTGAAAAGTTAAAAACCTCTAATCTTATGCATATATGTACTTCCGAAAACCATCTGAGAATTCACAATTTGTAAATTACAAACTATTTTCAAAATAAGTTTATTCTGTTGTGATATTTCTTCAGAGGTCGGTTTAGTTCTTCGTAGGGAAACTTTTTTTCGCTCTGGCCCGATTCAGCCCATTTACGAACTTCGTCTGTGCCATCCTTCAAAATATATGTATACCAATTTTCCAGAGTCTGGCTCTCTTCGTTAGGACACAGACGGACGAACATGGATACATTGTCTTAGATTTCATATATAAACTTTATGGAGTCTTACCCTCAGTTTTTGACTTCATATTTAAGTACAAAATTAGTTAATTTTTCCATAAACTTAAGTTGTATTTAAATACACTAATAAAAGTGATAAAAGTATGGTAGCATAAATAAATGGTAAGAAAAATACTGCAAATGATACAATAAAACTCCATTCTTACCGCCGTTTTGTTACAATGAAGAGCTGCTTTACCAAGTTTCAAGTTGTAGAATGTAAGCAAAATGTGAAGAACACATGGTTGCATGAAAAACTTAAATTGAATTTAAATTTACAATGTGGGACATTTAAATCTTAATTAATTTTGAAGTGAAAAACAAAATGTTGTATTTAAATAGACTTTAAGTTTAAATAGTATTTAATTTTGAAGTTAAAAACCGGGCATAAGAGGGACATTTCAATGCGTTACACTCTAAATGACAAAGTGATCATACCCTCATAATTTTTTATTTTATTTTTATTTTTTTGAGGATATAACAATAAACCCGTTCATAGAGCACTTTACGGTTAAAATAATCAACCTAGTGAGATACCATTTCATGCCGATATTGAACAATTTCCCTCTAATTTCAGTATAGTCACTTCAAACCCAACTGCCCACACAGGACGCTTAACAATGAATTTATTGCAAAATGAATTCGGTAAGAACTGTATTTCCACAAATGCTCAACTACCTTGACCTTCACTCTCTATTTTTGCGAGCAGACTTTTATGACTTTTTATGGGGCCTATTAAATAATTGCCTTTTGCCAAAAAAACCAGCAACTCTTGAAGCCTTAGAAAACCGTACTCAAACCAACGTTGTCGTCATATGGCCAGAGTCGTCAAAGGAATTATTTAAAAACTGGACTAACCGAATAGACCAACTAATTCGTAGCCGCAGCGGATAGATATCGGAAATGTTATTTAAAAAACAAGTAAAAACGTTATATTGGACCTGGTCGAATCTTAAAAACCCTCCAAATATTTAGTCAATAAAAGCTCTACTTTTATTGTTATTTGAAACTTAATAATTTGTCATTGTCTTGTATCTGTGAGGTCCAATATATATACATATCATCAATTAATCTTGCAATGTTAACGTATTTCTTGCAATAGGGAAATCCATGACGATATCAACAATTCTATCAGCTAGTAAAACTATAAGAATGCTTGGTGGTTTCGACTTAGGGAAACGTTCACTGCATTATCTTCCATTGGGAAATTTAAAACATTTACCAACTTTACCTATACTATTCTTTGAAATGTATCGTGATTTCCACACATGGATGGACGGACATGGTTACTTCGTCTTAGATTTAATCACTGATCAAGAATATATATACTTTATGAGGTCTTAGAGGGATATTTCGCTACGTTACACACGCTACAACAGAGTGAGCATACCCTCCAATTCATTTGTTGGTGGGTACAGTAAATTGCAACGAGTGTTTGCATACCAAAAAAGCTGGAGTGTTGCAATTAGCGAAAAGTTGCAAAGATCGTCAAGTGAAACATTTTTTGCTCTTTATATACGCTGTTACCGTCATAAATTTCCAAGTTTCCTTAGGGTCGCTCTGCTGATGATAGAGTACTATTAGGAATGGAAAAATGCGCGTGGCTCCTCTCATATAGACTATATATTTCCAGGTGCAAGGGTAGGTCAACATCAATTTAATTTAATATATATCGATTTGCGGGTACCTTTAAAACATAAATTGTGGAAAACGTTAAGGGTATTCTTTTGGGGTATTTCATTTGAAGGGACTTATACATAAATGATCCCAACACAAGCACAATCTTTTCGATCAAATTCTGAATAATAAAATACAACACATTTGACAAACAGTTAAATACAGTCAGTGACTGGCTGACTGCACGTCTATTTCGAAAAAAAAACTCTAAGATATTTTTAATGAGAACTGCATCACATTGCAATAATTTTTTCTATTACCATACATTCTTCCATTACGAAAACTGCATTTCAGATCTAGAAAAGAAAAACAACTAAGCGCCGATGTCTTGTAATGTCGCTCATGCTGAATGAGCTTGAAATTTAAAATAAACAACGTTTTTTAAATGTTTTTATAAGAAGTCAATAAATTCATTTGTAATCCCTTCTTTTCGTTCAACTCTTGTTGCAACTTGCAACATAATGGAAATTTACGAGTATCAACAAAAGTAAATAAAGAATATGTGAATATGAATGTATAAATAAAGTTTGGATATCCGCTGTTTGGGTTCATAATCGAACAAAGTACGGGCAAGTAAAATATATGAATTTATACGCTACAGTTACTTATTATTTTTTTAAATATATTTTTTATCTCATAAAGAATATTTAAACAAGAAAACCTAATAAAGAGACTAGGAAAAGGCCAAACAAAAAGTAAGAATCAAAACAAACAAAATTGAAACAGAATCAAAAAAGAAAAGAACATAAGCAGCACTTCAAAGACAATAAAATACAATTACCAGCCATTGTTTTGTTCTGTTTGTGCCTCATAAGTAGCAACTAACGCATGCCAATCAACTAAATAGCAGCGAAAAAGAAAAATACAAAAGAACAACAATAAGAACTACAGCCCAGGAAGCACGTCAAAACAGAGGGAGTCACTTTGAATTGGCAATAAGCAGACATCAAGAACACTATACAATCGCTTAATGACAGTGAGCAGTGGCGTTCTATTGCTTGGTTCTGAAATAGTTCAATTGAACGATTCAGTAAAGTAAGCGAAATGAACGCTCACTACAAGAGACGATTTTACCCTAGTGGTGGTAACTTTTTCTTCAGAGATGACTGATTTTAATCCGCCTGATTGTGTAAGGCGTTGGCGTTTACGCCAAAAACGTTTTTTGTACAAGATTAAAGAAACAGGCGTAAACTTTTTTTATCCATCATTTTATATAACATTTTTAACCCATTGACTGTCCCCATACAAAAAACATTTTTATACCGTACGTCCACAGTCATAATCTAAAAATGACGAAGAAATACTAACACTATTTATTACTGGAGGGGTGTGGTGTTAGCACTGATATACACGCGTGTAGAGTCAAATAAGGGGAATCCCATTTTTGGAATTGTGACTGGCTTTAAAACATGGAATATTTTCTCTGTCAATAACAATTTATTAGTGAGGTATGGATCCATTATCATATTACGGTCAAAACCCTTTTTTGTTGTGATAATTCACATTTGGAAAATGGACTTGGCAGAAATGATGATAGTTCAGTTAAACGGGATTTCTTTTCAAGTACTGATGACAACAACATTTGCGAAGATATGAGTGATTTATCCAATAGTAAAATTGAGGACGAAAATAACTCGTTTGACGTATTGCTACAGTTCGCCTCTACATAGAGATTGTCTGTTCAGCAGGAGTGGAGTAATGATTTTTAAGAAGCTCAAAAGATTCCCTTTATTGAACTAAATAAGCGTGAAGTAATAAAAGATGTAGTACCTTTGTCAATCGATATAGTTGAGCGATTTTTTTAAATCTTTGAAATTTAATAATTGCTTTTTGTATGGGGGCCAGCCGCCTCCTCCACTGACCCACAGATTTTATAGCTCTAAGAGATAACTACATCACATTTTAAGTCTCACTATTTTAGTTCCACAGACAGAGAAATATTAATAATTACCCCTTCTATGCTGCCAAGATATTGTTGAATTTTGCATTTCATTGCAAGCGTAACCCACATACAATTTAGAGTTGGAGAGTCTCAGCAATATACATAACTGTGCAAATATCAGACAATTTAAAATGGCTTTGTACAGGAACTTTCCCCCGAAAAGTAAAAAAAAATATTTAATATATTTGTTTATTTGAATTTCCCAATCTTCAGATAGACAGACTCAAAATTTCAATAGAATCGGTCATACCGTTTGGCGTCCTATAAGTACAAACAAAATACCTACAGCGCCACCTGTTGAGAATTTTTTCTGACTACTTTTTCCTAAATTTTCGCCGCGCAATTACAAACAAGCCAATACAACGGAAGTGACGGTTATGGACCTTTATTGCCGTGCTACCTTAAAGCGATCTTATGGTAACTTTATTCCGAATAATAAGCTTCAAACAATTAATCTTAGAAGAGGAGACCATTCATATATTCGTTAGGGCTTTTATAGAGATTTCGCACAAGAAGCCTTTCACTTCTTATATTTCGTGGTATTATGACCATTCAGTATTTATGTCTAAAATACACAATATAAGTTCTGGCTTATTCTTTGAGTTCAAGAAAAATGTTAGAAATATGTGTACACTTTCGCTTTCTAACCGAATAGACAAACTTGGAGATAGTTAAAGTGGCATTTCATAGCCCATGTGTACTGCACCTAGTAAATATTCTATGTCATAGGTCCCTAAACTAATTCAAGTTTGTCAAGATACTCTAAATCAACACAGTGGATAGGGATTCTCAATTTATGTCATCCAAACACAGAAATTCAGAATAGGAGAACACAGAAATTCAGAATAGGAACGCCTTCTACTACTAAGCAAAGCTACACTCTCAAGGTATGTATACCGTTGGCCCTTCCAAACACAAAGGACGCAAGTGCAAACGAACTTGGTTATTGTTCCAAAGAGATGAATAGGCTAAAGTGACGTGCTAGAAAACAAGTAATCAGTCTTAAGCCTACTACACGCAACATATTTTTTATATCTGAGTTTTCAACTCGTATGGAAATGTGCATGCCTGCCAAAATCGGTATTTTATAGAAGATTGATAAGAGTAGGTCACAAACGTACAAGTTAGTTGCTTCTGTCATAGTGACTGTTTTTTCAATAGCTGCTCTGTGCATTTTGCAGACACGTAGGTTGTAGTTTTCAAAACGTTGCCGGAACAAAAATTTTTGTTTGCGCCCTAAAAGAGTTTTAGGAATTTTTAAGATTTTTCTTTAAATTCGAACATATAAAGTTAGGATATAATACCGAAAATATCAGCTTAGGCCGGCTAACGCTTCCATTAACAGTGGACCGCCGCTGCTTGATTCGTTACAGCATAGAATTGTGGCAACATACTATTCTTCGTAATAAAACAGCTGATGTCAGAAGGCTTGCCAGACGATTATGGAACAGTGGGAAAATAACATGTCAGATGTAAAAATTATTTCCTGCATGGCAGACTTGAGATCGCTTGATATCCAGGATGCCATTGGATGACAATCATGTCATCAATTATTTGGTCTGCGGTGGGAATTTCATAAGCCTTGATTAGGGAAAAGGCACTCGAAATATCCAGTCTGAAAAATGATCTGGTCCTATAAAGAGAGCATCTGAAACTCTGGTAGCCAATCCCTCGTTAAGGTATCCAGTAAATGGAAACTATTTTTCTTATATATTGCAGAGAGTCGAAGTTCTCAGGACCCGAAAGAATTACGTGGTGTTTGAAGATTAAAAAACTGGCGTCAAGTAGTCGAATTGGTTAAACAGAAGGTTTAAGAGATTTTGTCCTAACTACTGAAGTGATGAAGTGGTATACATGAGGTAGCACGTCAAGGAACGATCGAAAATAGTAAGCATATAAAATATGCAGTCATATCTTTACATTTTATTGCATTCTTATTTCATTTCTTATTTAAAATAAAAGCTTTGGATATTCTAAGAAATGTTGGGTTTAAAGGTTCCCTGATAATCTGTACTAACCCCAGCGAAATGCACCTAGGAACTAAGACCTTTTTTCTGAAAATTTGAGGAAAAAGAATTTGAACGTTTTAAATTAAAAAAATTTGTGTGAAACAATAGATTATCAAATACATAAATTTATATATATAATAAAGTGTGTTTGAGATACTAGACATTTGAAAGACATGTTTCAAATGTCTGCCACAGCTTCTCTTGGCTTATATGCGACTTAAAAATACGACACAAGAAAAAGTTTTACGGGGTCAAATCGCACGATCTTGGTGGCCAGTTCAGATAACCTCCACACGAGATGGTCATGACATCACTTCGCCACTACCAAATAATCAATGTGACATGAGTTGTTCGGTAGTTGCCGAATTCTGTTGGAATCACGTGTCGACCACATCATCCAGTTCAGTCCAAAAGAAGTTGCCAGCCATTGATCTATAGCGCTCGCCGTTGTCAGTTATGGCCTGGACAACGTCGTTCACACCAACCCCTGGATTTTTCGGGATGCGTTGGCCGCTTTTGGATGTCTAATGGATTGGTATCGTTCCAAATTCGACAACTTTTGTTTCTTCATGCGCCCATTCATCCAGAGATGGACGCTATCGCTGAAGATGATTTTTGAATGTAACATTCGATAAACGTGGTCCGAATAGAGCACCTATTTTCATAAAACAATTTTATTATTTGCTCGTGCTATTGAATGTTATATCCATATGTAAATAATCTGACATAATGAAAACTAATTTGACAGATGTAGCTTCAACCATATGGCCGTCATCAACAGTCAAAGTTCGGTAGTTCCTATTGGAAGATTCTTTAAGTTATGCAGTGGCTTTTAAGGCAAATATAATAAAATTCTCATATACTCGTATGTATGCAACTTTTCAACAGAAAAGTCAGCCATAAATTGCATAACATTCTTCTGTAGGGTATAAAAGCGAACAAATGAAAAACGGAATACAAATAAACAAAATCATCATGCTAAATCTAAATGAGCGTATACGAGTACAAATGCTGATTATTTCTTATGAGCACATTTAGTTAAACACAAACGCACTTTAGCAGGCATACAAAACCGACTGCATATCGTAGGCATGTGCATTATTTTGTATGCAAGTGTGTATGCTACGCTCATATATTTTATGTATGTGCCAGAGAACTGCACGAGTGACTATTTTTATGGCTCCAAGAACAGTAGTGCTAAAAGCGGTTACGGTAACAACTTCCTTATCATTTGAAAATTGCTACAATTATACCTTTAGCATGATCAATCATGTCTTTAGGCAGTGTCGGTTCTATTAAATATTCCAAACATTTGTTTTATTCGACAGTCGTACTCATTCTCGGTGTGAGCAACAAAAATAATATTATTGTTGCTGCACCTATTTTGATGCTACCTTATTTCGCACCTTTTGCTTTTATTTTTATTTTATTTTAATTATATGCACCATAAAAAGTTCTGTGTGTATTATAATCGCATGCAACTCTTAGTAAATGAACGACATATTACTCAACATCGCACAATTTTCTTGAAGTGTTCAAGGAACCCGAACCATGTGCCCAAAATATTAGGTTTACATCTTTATTATTTTTTTTTGACCAGAGACATTCAAAGTTGACCTAAGTGAATGAGTTTCAAATGAGCGTATTATATATGTTACTTTCTATCGCTTGGTGCTTTTAAAATACTCTTATAATGACACCATCCATAATGCTTTTTATACCCTTCACAAAAAAGTGGAAGGGTATATATAAGTTTGTCATTCCGTGTATAATTTCTTCGATATTCACATGGGACCCCCTAAAGTAAATATATTCTGGATCCTTATGAATAGCGATGGCGACTGAGCGATGTCCGTCTGTGTGTACGTGAAAACGGGTTTCCCAAGCTTCCAGAAGAGATAGAGACTTCGTTCTTGGACCGTTGGATTGGAAATGAACTAAAATAGGGTGGTATTGAAATTCGAAGTACGGTTCCAGAGCTGGGAAACTTACACCTGTTTCTCGATGCAAAACTAATGCAAAAATCAATTATTTTTTTGATTGGTTGTAAATTAGACCTATTTCATGCTTTGGGAAGCCTCAGTGGTCTATTAAAAACTAAAAAAATCAATTTTCCAGGGATAGGAATGTAAAAGTTTTTTTTTTTGCTCATTCAGTATTTTGTAGTACATGTACTAACCAAAATGTTTAAATATTTAACATTTTTCTTAAACAAAATCTTTTTATACATCATGAAGATTTGCATTCGTCAAAGAAAAAATTTTTAAATTAGAATTTCGCTTCCAGGTGCGGGAAATTGAAATTTTTTTTGTACATAAAAGTAACCAAAAAGCCAACTGACGTTACATGCATATGTTACTAGCATCTTCAGATCCATATATAAATTCATACCGTAAGCATTTCAAGAAGGATATATTGGAATTTTCTGATGAAGTAAAAAATTTGTTATTTTAATAAAGGTACACGAATTACTTTTTTTTTAACTTTGTTATATTTTCTTCCATTTATTTACAGATATTTTTATTATATATGGACATAACTGTTGTTATATTTTATTTATGTATTAATAATATAAAAAAAACGAAAATTTAAATATGTGTAGCTTTTTTAAGCGATCTAGCTTTTTTAAGCGATCTAGCTTTTTTAAGCGATCAAGCTTTTTTAATAAGAAGAATGTTGCATTTTATGTGAGATGTGGGCGTGGCTATTGGCTGATTTTTTATTTTGCTAATTTTTTCAGCATTCATTAATATTGTCATAAAATTGGAATGAGCAAATAATTGTGGCTCTACGATGATTTTTAACTTTTGTGTTATATGGGAAGTGGGCGTGGTTGTGCTCGGATTTTTTTCATATTTGCAGTATTAGTTTAACATAACCCAATATTAGTCTGCACCAAAATTCAAGACTCTACGATGTCTCCTTCTATTTAATGCCACCAATCATATGAAGCTGAACCACTGTGCGCCGGTCTCTGGTTTGTGCAATCAGACAAACAAAATGCAGTAAATTCAGTAGTCACTTGGAACGTACGACTTGTGTGGAAAGTGCAGTCAAAATACCGATAACATCATTATCGTAAACACTGTAAAGTAAACATAACAAACGAGCTGCTTTTGTTTATGCGAAAGTAGTCTTTAAAGTTCTTTAACTTTAAAAAATAATTTTTTTGCACTTTTAAAATTCATTGCAATTTTCAATGCATACTTTTTATACCCTCCAAAAAAGAATATGCAGCGAAATATCTATCTGAGAACCCCTAAAGTATATATGTATATCCTTGATCAGTGATGAATTCTAAGACGATCTGAGCATGTCCGTCCGTCTGTGGAAATCACGATTCAGTCCAAACGAAAAGAGCCACTTGAAATTTGGTATGAATATATTTTGAAGGATAGCACAGGTTAAGTTCGGAAATAGGCTAGATCGGGCAAGAGGGAAAAAAGTTCCCCTAAGAAAAATTAAACCAACCTCTAAAAAACAACTTAATTTTTACAGTCTTTTTGTAATTTTCTAATCAAATGATATATTTTTATATTAAAGAAGGTCCAACGCGTTAAACTTGGAGCCATAAAATAAAAAAATTAATTTTTGGACCCCGCCCTCTTTAGTGGGTGTTATTATATGCAAAAATTGTTTTACTTGAGCCTACATTCCTTAAAAATAACATTTTTAAGCTTTAATGACGAAGCTGAGACGTAACCTAGTACTACTCTGACCTATCCCCTCCTCCCACTTTGCCACCTAAATGACCCTATCAAAAAAAACATTTTTTAAATTTTGCATATAATTATCCCAAACATTTATTTTTAGATTTTTATGAGAGAGGTGAAATGTCTCCCCCCACAGCCCTTGCCAGAGTGACCCCGCCGAAATACAGTTTTTATACCCTCCAAAGAGAATTGGATCCCATAAAGTAAATATATTCTTGATTAGTGATGAAGTCTGAGACGGTCTAGCAATGCCCATACGTTCGCCTGTGGAAAACATGATATTATCAATTTTTGAACCCCGCCTTCTGTAGTGGGCGTTTACGTTCGATATTATATAAAGGAACTCTGTCCCACCAAGTTAAACATTTTAAATTTACTTACTAAATATTTGGAGGGTATTTAATATTCGAACCGGTCGCATATAACGTTTTGACTTGTTTCATCTGTGTTGCATTTAGAATCTTAACTTTAGATGAGGGTACTAATGTCGTAATTCTTGAAAAAATTTTGATATTTTTAGATTTTATAATAGTTTTGGAGCCACATGGTTGCTATACTATGCAAAGAAGGTAATAGTGTTGAATGCACTGATGGAGAAATATGAGAAGAAAAAGAATTTATAATTGCCGCTTAATTATTTATCAAATAACTTCCTCCACATATTCTTACTACAGTGTCGACGAAGAACAATGTAGAATTGTTCTTTTTAGTACGTGAGTATTTGTATCCAGTGCTGCGCCATCGAAGTAGTCCAAGAAAAATTTTCATATTCATCACTTTTAGCATTCTTATCATAGATTTTATCACAAGAGAATTGACTTACTGGCAAATCGACGTTTTTTCACACAACTTGTTCAGAAGTATATATGTACATATACACGAAAATTTAAAAATTATTAACTTTCATGTTACTTCTAAGTCCGGAAAGATTTCGCCAGATTATTGAGATTGAATCTGGATATGAATAAATAATTTCTGCCTAAATAGCAAAATATGGTCGTAAACAAATTAAAATTGTCTTCTCTAATTCTTAAATTATATAAAGTTTGTCTTCGTTTTCTAAAAACATTAAGAGTGTCACATCGAGACTTTGTTCACATTTCAATAGCCTTTTAGGATTCTCCTCGAACCGCTATATGCAAACAGCGACGTTACACAGATTAGCGAACCCCAATATCCATTGAACAGTACGGGCATGAATATCATGATGAATTGGAATTGTATGTCGTAGCATACCATTAAATGATTAGGGATTTAGGGTCAGGCATATGAGACAAAAAGAAAATGTCTCCATGTGGTGGATTCTTACATGCATGTGTGCAAGCAACATATGTGGCGTTTTATCACTTAAATAGCTGCTGCTACTCAGCCAAAAGAAGGAACTAAAAATGTATGTTTCTCGAATGCACTCATAAGCGCTAGATAATGACAAAAACAATTAGCAAATTATGAACTGAAATTTGTTTGCTAAAAAACTTTGAAAATTTCTGTTGATTTTGGGATTGCGTATTCAAACATAATTTTTTATTTATACTCGTAGTAAATAAACTCTTGTCATGTGTGGATATTTATTCAGATAAAGGCATGCAGACATACATACATACATTCATGTTTTGTATATGTATGAGTATTTTATTTATATATTAGGGAAGCGCAAAAAGCTGCATCTTTCTTTGTGACTGGGATAATTAATCCAGTTTTTCATTGATATAATTGCATGCATAGAATGGCCTTAAACACTGATATTGGCTTAAAATTTATTACTGATTACTACATATGATTTTTTTATGATTATTTTTTCTAGAAAAAGTTGAAAAAGTTGGTGAAATTTATTTTATTAGTTCACATAGTTCAGCATCTGTCTGATTCTTTTGTAAAATTCAAATAAAAGATTTCTTAATTGTTTGACATAAATATTGGCTAAAAACAAAAAATTCAATTAAAAAAACTGAACAGAAAGAAGAGTTTTCGATATAAATTTTTCTGGGAATTTTAATTGGAGCTCCGTTATAACCGATTTGGTTAAGTTTGCAGTAGCTGGAACCAAATGCTATGGAAACGGATACGTCTACGGCGAAGTCCTGGATAAAAAAAATCGTTTAACAACGAAGTGCTGTTGGCTGAAGTAGTTAACAATAGACTAAGAAACCGAAAATCCCGAGTTGGGTGCCAGTTCAGTGTCTATTGTTATAGCTTCGCCACGGAAACAAGTTGACACTAATGCTGATCAAAAGAAATCATGACTGAGCGCGGACTCGAACTAGGCTTCGTAGCCTTGCGATGAGTTCTTCAGTCAACAGCACCCTCATGCACTAAAAGCTGAGTGAAGCCCCCTTCTACAGTGGCACTGTAGCGAAAATTCCCCACGATGTATAGGTTAAAATAGCTAAAAAATTCTCAATCTTCTCAATACTATCCTCTATTTTCTAGTTCCGGCTCGTTGCTCTGCACATATAGGCGTCATCCGCTGAGTGCTGGTCCTAATAATAATATAAGAACAACGGTCATCATTGACAGTTGTAGCATGATTCTCATTGCATATCATAAAGAATTGAACTTTAGGCAATTAATTAGAAAAAGGTTTCCGTATCCTTGACAATGGATATTTTCAATGTTAAGTTATTTAAAATATATAACAATGTGTGACAATACTTGCTTTTGAATCAATTATCTCAAGTATAATGGTAGCTCCCTAATAATTTTATCAATAGCTCTCGCCTTTCTAAAGTTCTTTCGGCAAAACGGTCAACTATTTGTGATTTTCTTTATATTTTCTAACTCATATAAAATACCTCCTTTGGCAGGTTTCGCCGACTTCCTGAAAGAATTTGGTAAACAATTTCGTTACGTGCATGCACATGCATGCATACATAAATATACATACATATATTTAATTACAAAGAAGCATATAACATACAAACAAGAGTAAAAGTTTTATTTACATATGTAAAAATTGCGTGTGTATTGTGCATGTTCTTCTATTCTACTACTACAATCGATTATGACTCACAAGAAAATCCTAATATAGAAAGCAAATAAGTAATAATTTTTCAGGTTATTAGAGAAAAAATCCACCCACGAAACACCGTTTCATACCAGAGTTGTCAAATTCAGGCGTGACTCATAAATTTTGCCCACAATTTAAGTGTTAACGTATTTAGGGGAAAGTGGATGATATTTTCTCTTTCAAATGCGTAATTTACAACAATCTTTTCAATCTTTAAACATATAAAAGAACGCTTTAAAATTGTATGAAGGTGGAAAAACGAAATAGATTTCTATCGAATAAAATTTGTTTATTGTGTTTTCTGGAATTTAAAATCCTATGGTTTTGCTTGTATAATTCTCAACTCATTTTTGGGAGTTTATGTATAAGCTGAGAGGTTTTGTTATTTTGGAATTAGGTTAAAGTCTACTGATGATTTGGTGTAAGAACCAATGAAATACAGTCATATAAACATACTTGACCACCTAACAAACAAAAAGCACTAAATCATATAAGAGAACATTATAAAAGTAGAACAGACAAAATCATATAAGAGAACATTATAAAAGTAGAACAGACAAAATTATTAAGATCGGAAAGGCAAATTACACGAAGACAGTGAGTGCATGTTAGAAAATCATTCAATTGTAAATTTGGTTGATTTTTATTACCAACAGAATAAAATTATTAAGATGGAAATTAACTAACAGGCTCTAAATTCAAATCTGAAAATCATTATACCCTCCAAAAAAGAATTGTAGTGTATATTCATTTTGTCATGTGTACAGCAGCGAAATATCCTTTTAATACCCCATAAAGTATATGTATTATTGATCAGTGATGAAATCTAAGACGATCTAGCTATGTTAGTCTGTGGAAATCATGCTTCAGTCCAAACAATAAGAGACAGACCCTTGAATTTTGGTACAGATATATATTGAAGAAGAGCACAGGTCCAGTTTGTAAATGGACTGAATCGGACCAGAAGGAAAGAAGTTCCCCAATTTTAATTACCAAAAGAGGTGAGATGTCTCTCACACGGCCCATTCCGCGGTGAACCTGTCAAAAATAGTTTTAAAATTGGGCCCAGAAATGTGTTAAAGGAACTCCCACCCAGCTGGTTAAACATTTTTAATTTATTTGTTAAATATTTGGAGTGTATTTAAGATTCGACCCGGTCGAATACCTATAACGTCGTTATGTCTTTTTTTATGAATTCGGTTAAATTCTAGTTTTGGTATGCACATACCAGTATATGTAGTTATAAGCAAAATATTCTAGTTTTCTGGGAATTGAAAATAAAAGACCTGGCAACCGTGTTTCACATGTACACACACACTTTAGTAATCTCTCTCAATTTGTTCTTTGTCAAAAGGACACACAAAAGAACCAAAAAGGCGAATCATTAAAACAATAAGAAAAAATAAAATCACAAACAATATGCGATAATGAGTAAGAGAATGTGTGAAAGAAACACAGTTCAAAAACAAAGAAAAGCAAAATGACGAAATGTTTTGAAAATAAAGGAAAAACCTGGCTAAAAATTAAACAATATGAGCAAAATTAAACACAACCGGCAAAATGCGACAGACCGGCGCCAAATGCTTTAATAGCAGAGTTTCCTTTTCAATTTGTTTGCTCTCTTATCGATAAGTTTCATATAATAGTACCCATACTAAGAACGATTTAGTTGCAGTGGCACATACTTAGTTCAATAAACCCAAAAAAAAAAAATGTTTAAATAAAAAAGTATAAAGAGCAACAATACAACATAAATTAATATACAAAGGAAGCTCTGGGTGAACTGCATGACTAAAAGGCTGCCTGGTTGGCTGATAAGTCCAACTAAATAAATATGTAGAAGGGTGTGAGAGTATTTATGTGACATGTGTTAAAGGAGTGCAACAATGTTGTCAATTTAGAGTGTTCTTTTGAAAACAATTTATTGATTTTTACTTAATATGACGGAGTAACTGAAATGTATGGATATTTAATTTAATTTAAGGAAGCACACAGAAGGAAGACGTTGCACAGGATCTTGCGAACTTGAACAGTTGATAACGGTCATGTTGTTGTCATTTATGCTGTCCGTTTTCGGGAAATCATCGGGGATGGATATAACATTCAACGAGACGCGCAAATAATAAAATTATTTTAATAAAATGGTTAATCTCTTCAGGCAATGTACCACCAAATGGGAGACTCTTTAGACTCATCGCATTTTTCAGCTGATAACTAAGTTGAAATGCAGACATTGTTGCGAGCTTTGTCACATTTCACGCGTCTCCTTCAATGCAAAATGTTCGTTTTTCTGACAACCGATAGCAATCTGTTGCTTTCTTTTATTGTTTACGGCCGAATAAACAGATTAATGCAACCCTTCACATGATTTTTCGCAGAGTTCTGTTTTTGTCGTTAATATATTTCTATGGTATTAAAAGTTGTTAGTAGTTTGTTTACGTTCTATCTGCATATAGCTTTAGAACTTCTGAGCAGAAATGAACCGAACTAGTCGCGTTTCAAAGGGTTACTTCAAATTTACATTTCATGTGAATTGGAATCGGTACGAAATAATTACTGACGCCGATTGACACCATCATGTAGTAAAGGGCAGAGTAATAGCTCCCTTCTTTGTTCGCCCTGTAGTAATTGATGAATCTATATATAAAATGAATTTTTATTTTTCTCATATTTACATTATTTGTTTGAACAGACCTCGTACATACATACATAGTTATACTGGTGCATTTTTAGTCGAAGCATACGAAATATTTGTATGCGCGTAATCTTTCTTGGGTTGTCTTTCTTTCGTGTACGGATCTGATTTTCACGTGACTCGTGCTTTGACTTTATTCAAATGATATAAATATTTAACAAGAACTTAAATTTAATTAATACCATATAATTACAACCAAAAATTATTAAACATTTTTACTTCTTTTTAACACCGACAAAGAAATGAAAATTAACAAGACTAAGACAAGGTAGCGATTTTCGACAATTTATTCAAACACATTTACAGAGACAGAGACCGTATTTGTACGCCATACGGATATTTACAAATGCTTTGAGTTGAATATTCGTGCGAGCTGCTTATTTCCTCTATGCTTTAGAATTATGAGTCATTTCCTACAACATAACTTATATAATTTTGTGAAAAGTGTTCGAAAACTTCCCCTTACTAGTTTTTAACTCTACACGAATGTCAATGACATTCTGATTAACTATAATTGTGCAAACGTTATCCAATGGGATAAATAACGTTCCTTAAGCGATCTGACTTACAAGATCACGGCAGTTAATCAAGCAACAACAGTCAATTTGTTGTCGCTTAAAGCAAACGCTAGAGCAAAAATGCCATATTTGGTATCTCTTTTCTTTATACATTTCTAAATAAATATTGATCATCTGATTCGATTTAATCACGAATTTTATAACTTTTCCGCAAGGGTTTTTTTCCGGGATTCCCTTCAAATAATCACTGGAATTACTAGTGATAAAAGGTTTTCATATCCCTTTCAGATACTCCCATTTCAATAATAAACAGGTGAAATTAATTCCAACCAGCAGAAAAAGAGTCCTTTAAACAGGACAGAATTTCTCCACGTAAAATAATAAAAGCTTCCCTAAAATTTCGATAAATGTATCCTTATGGAAGACTGACAAACACAATCAGCCTTATTGTGTTTGGCGTTTTACGTCTTCAAATTCGACAAATTGTAAAAGCTTAAAGACAAAACGCTAACTTTTTTTTATCTATTACAAAATGTCGAATCTGAAGGCGTAAAACAACCAAACAAAATAAGGGTGAATGAGAAGTATAATTATCAGTTGCTTATTAAAGCACCATTTTCTATGTCTTTGTAATATATTTTTCCAATTGGGGGTAGTTGTGTGATATGTATTGGAATGACAAAGAAGTTCCAATTTCTCAACAAATGCGAGTTTGAATCGTTCTGCTTGAGACCAACAAAAGTTTTGTAAACACCAGGATACTCAATTAATAGGATTTGTCTTTTAACCCGTTGGTTACTCCATTAACTTATCATGGTTTTGGTTTAATCGCTTCATTTGGTATTAACCAGTTGACCGATTAATATCAATTTATTATTATTTGTATTAAATACGTAAAATATTCACGATGTTAATATTTCTGAATACTCTAAGTAAATGCAAATACTCAGCAGAATATGTCAACACTAAATCTGTAATGACTCACTGTTGACCTTGTCTCCACTACTACTGACTGATTATAACCCTATAAACGTTGTTTACTATAGACATTTAACATGTGCTTGTCATTGAGAATGAACTAGTGAGCTTCTAAATATAGTTCTTATGATCCCCATGCCGGCATTGGATCTGGATAGCCACAAGTTTATTTTAGTGGTTGTAGTCAAGACAAGATTTTCACATTGTAGAGCTCTTAGAGCTATTGGTACACTTTTATCGCCAAATGGTGTACTTTTTACTTTAAATCAATATCGAATGACGTAACAATTCTGAATAAGGTCGATTATCATTTCACCCTTTTCAAGGTAATCTATGTAATTGAGGCCGCATGCATTCCAAAAACTGTGAGCATGACCCTGTTGGCTGAGCGACCAATCTTGGCCTCCTCTGGTGGATGTTCACCCAATGAAATTGTTTTGATTATTCTTAGATCTCTAGGATACTGTAATGGGTCCATGTTTTGTTTACAATGGTATAACAGCGTGAAAACTCGTCCGAATTGATGTTGCACATCGGCAACCACTCCTTTGAAGTGGTCATATGGCTAAATATTCATGTGAAATGTGTTATAATGCTTACAGCCAAGCCACCTCAGTTATTTTGATTCTCCGATCATTCGATATTATTCTCTGAATTTAATCGACGATTTGAAAAATTCACTTGTTTTAAATTTTTCATTCTTGACCGGTTAGTAGCGCTCAACGTGGTTTCTGATTGTCAAGTCCTAATTAGTTTGCGTATCCTCCTCATAACTTTTGAGCGGTTGGACAGAATCGAATCAAGCTAGTCGCATTTCAAATTGTAATCAATAACAAAAACAATAAATAACTTTTATAAAGCTTTATCGATCGACTCCACAAACTAGTGACCTCTTGCAATTAAAAATCCAGTCGATGCCGGGTCAAAATTGGTTGATGCATTCGTAAGATATCGTGAGCTACATGTGATTTTTTTAAACCTTCGGAATTCTATATCAGTGGTAAAGTTGCCGCATTCGATTTGGAACGAGTTTCAATGCAATTTAAGCACAAATTTCGATCGATATCGAATGCCATAGTTTGCCCCTAATTAACTAGTGTTCTAGATTAATTTAAATGACTCGAAAAACAACATCAATCACCGCTTTCCTGGTAGTCAGTTAATTAATTTAAAAGTTATTGAAGTTCGAAAATTAAAATACTAGCGTTTAACGGTTACAATTAGGGAAAAGTTGCTGAGATAGTCTTTAGGGTCAACCATATTTTTTTCTCTGAATTCCTTCTTATCAGAAACATAAGAACATTTCCTACATATCAGGCTACCTCAAATAGAAACATCCCCAATTCCAATAATTATATGAAGAATCTGACAAAAAACAAGTAAGAACGTTATATTCGACTAGGTCGAATCTTAAATGACTTACAAATATTTAGAAAGTAAGCTTAAAATTATGAACTTGCTGAGTCAGAATGCCTTTAAAACATTTCTGTGACCAATTGTGAAACTATATTTTGACAGGGCCACTCCGGGAAGGGCCGTTGGGGAGACATCTCACCTTTGCTATAATATACTAATATGTAAATTTTTGGGATTATTAAGTGTAAAAACTACTATTTTTCATAGGGTCATTTAGGTAGCAAAGGTGGGTGGAAAGGGAAAGATCAGAGAACATCTTACATTCGTCGTAAAAGCTCAAAGATGTTATTTTGAAGGAAAGTAGACTTAAGCAATACAATTTGTTAAATATTTGCATTATTTTTGCACATAATATCTTACGTCAACGTCCACTAAAGGAGGGGTCAAAAATTTCTGATTCTCTGGCGCTAAGTTTAACTCTTTAGCTCTTTTTTGACATAAAATATGGTGTACCTAACATTACAATCTATAATTACAAAAAAAAAAAATAGAAATGATGTTATATTAAATTGAATTAAGATTTTTATAGGCTAATTGTTCGAAATTTTAATTTAAATCTCAGAAAGACAAGATAAATATTCCAAGGCACAAAGGCAAGTCAACATCAGTTTTTGTTATTCAACTTACAGAGCAGAGCAGAACAGCTGTTTTCGAAAGACGCAACCCTTTCATCATCAGTGCTCATGTCTATTGTGTTTGTCACCACTTATTATGTGGCTTAGTTGAATGTGATAACAGTTCCTATTTACGCAAAAAGCCACCTAATACATGACCACTGATGATGAAAGGGTTGCATCTTTCGAAAACAGCTGTTCTGCTCTGCTGTGTAAGTTGAATAACTGTGTAAGTTGAATAACTGATGTTCACTTGCCTATGTGCCTTGGAATATTTATCATGTGTTTCTGAGATATAAATTAAAATTTCGAACAATTAGCCTATAAAAATCTTAATTCAATTTAATATAGAAATGATGTTGTTTATTAGAAGTTGGTTTAGTTCTTCTTAGGGAAACTTTTTCCCTCTGGCCCGATTCAGCCCATTTACGAACTTGTGCTATCCTTCAAAATTTATCTATAACAAATTGCAAGAGTCTGGCTATTTTCGTTTGAACTGAATCGTGATTTCCACAGACGGACGGACATAGCGAGATCGTCTTGGATTTCATTACTGATCAGGAATACATATACTTTAGGGGGTCTTAGAGGGATATTTCGCCGCCCTACACGCGGAAACACAAAGTGAAGATACTCTCCAATTCCTTTTTGGAGGGTGTAAAAACAGCAGCAACAACCACGTATAGAAGAAGATTTCCATTAAAGTTAGATTAACTTTGTTCGTATTAGCAACACCGTTTCGTAAAGAGAGCATGAAACATTTCGGGTAAAAACAAACATAATAAAATATATATATTTATATTTATGTGCATACTATCTTACTCATTTGATAGTCCTGTCCGGTTAAACGTATGTACATACGTATTTATATTTATTTAAATATATATATGTATGTACATGTTCTTATGTGTGTATGTAATATTATGTTTGAACTTACCACTGAATCCTCAGAAACAGCTGATTCCTTTTTGGCTGATTTACGAAGATTGTCAGCTTTCATTAAATGCTCATCATTTGGTTTTGCATAGGTGTAAATATTTTGTTGCAATAGCAATAAAACACAAAATGATTTAAATATATTCAGAGACATTTTCACTGTTTGGCTTATTTATTGTAGATAAAAATATATATATTTTATTATTTTATTAAAGCTTCTTCACTTTGTATCGCAAACAAAAACTAAATACACTTTGTGGTGGTCGTTAGGAAATTTAAATGCGTTGTCTTACAACTTTTTTCTATATTTAGCTTATATCTTGCTTTAATGCAATGAATAATTACTTGCTATTGATGGATGGTATTAAAATGATTTTGAAATCGATTGAATTGGTAGCAACAAGATTTATTTATTTCTACTTATTTATTAATTTTTTTATTTTCTATATATAAAATCTGCACTTTTATTATTGTTTACGGTTTACATTTGAATCACTTTATATACTTATAATCATATGACTATACTTTTTAACAAGAACGCACATGCGCCATTTTAAACACATTTGAAAATCCGGAAAATTAACAAACAACAAAGGATTTCACTCGAACTGACTTTTATTTGCCACTTTTTTCCAATATATTTTTAAATGTATATCTTATTTACTTACACATAAATAATATGTTATAATTTGCATATTCTTATGTGCTCGTATATATTTTCAACACTGACTTGTAATAATAAAGAAATCCACATATCACAACAATTTAATGAAAACACACCCTAATTTTCCGTATAATTTCACCGCAAAATGCTGAACACAATTTGACTCTATGACACTCACTGTAATACCGACAGCAACAGCAACAACAAATGCTACATAAGAAACTAAGAGAGGCCAACTAGAAAAATTATGTAGTGCAACTAACGACCGATAAGCTGGATAGTTTCCCTTTGATTAGTGTAAACGCGCGTATTCCAATTAGCAATAGAATTTGTAAAATTTGTTTATGTCAATCTGTGCCAAAATGCCGGAAGAAGACAAAACAAAATCGTATGCGGTGTTTTTTTTAGCACAACCGAACGCGTTATTCAAATATCGAATGAAATTTTTAAAATTGAATACATGACTAAAGAAATTGATTAAATAAGAAATTTAAAAGTCAACAACACACTTATTGGCCAACCACTTTGCTTCGTTCGCGTTTGTTTGATTACTGAAATGACTTTAGTTAGGCTTACTACTGCTGCTGCTGCTGCTACTCGGCTCGTTTGATATTAAGGCGACTTTCGACTTTGTTGGTTTTTGTTTCTTTCTTATTGTTTTGTTGCTGGTGTTTTTCAAGTGGAACGCAAAATAAAAATACAACAAAACACACTCTTACAAAAAGTTAATAACAATTCTTCAAACATCTGTATGCAACCAACAACAAAAACAGCAACAGCCAAATAATAATTATTTAATACTCAGTTTTATTTCGATTCAAATCATTGCCCTCTCTCACGTACAACTGATTCGATAATGGAGCATGGCTATTTGAACAGCTGATACATATTTATTATTAGCTGGTACTTTAAAGTTGAAACTCTCTCCCATCGTATGCATTTCCTTCTCACCAAATTATTTACGCACAATAAATGCATTCGATCGCATGAACATACTTGTAAACAAACCGATAATAATAATTACTCTCAATCAGTGTGGCCAGAGGGCTAATTCCCGCATTAAATCTCAAAGGAGATATAATCAAAGTAGCGGTTTCTCTACTTTTAGTGTGGATATTCGCCCCTATTATAAATGACGACATCGACGCGTTATCAAGACGACAGAAAAAATGGTCGCTTGTCCACTCTTTTGTGACAGCAACAGACTACTATTGACACGTTGTATCGATATTATATGCCCTAGAGAATGATAAGAAATTGTCAAGAGTAATTACTCGACGACTTGCAGACAAGTGATAATTTTTTGCTTCCGAGTTGATGCGACGTCGACGTCGCCATTCATAATAGGGGCGATTGTGTACAGTTCAACGAAATTTATGTACCTAACTCATGGTAATCCATAGTAGGCTTCTGTCAGAATGCTACTTCGCTGGTATGAAGTCGTTAGCAAATTGTCTATCGGAATCCTATTTTAAAAAGGTGATGTTGGCTGAAGTAGTAGAACACGAGACTATGAAGCGCAGGGTCCTGAGTTCAACCCCGCGCTGAGTCATGAAATATTGTGTTGAATGCTTCCGATCAGCATTAGTCCATGGTTGTGTTAGTTGTTGCCAGCCTGTTTTCAATGATGAAGTCACTGAACATAATTGGCAACGACTAAAATCAGAGTAAGAGTACCCTCCTTCGTCGGTCCTGTGGCAAAGATTAGCCGGCGAAGTAAAAACGTTGAAATAGCTAAAAAAAACCCTCTATCTTCTTATCTTTCTTCATCTGTCCCCTCAATACTATCCCCTTCGCTCTAGTTCCGGCGCAATGCACTGCATATGTAGGGTCATCCCCTGAGTGATGCTCCAAGATAAAAAAAGAGTTCTTTATACTGGTCAGAGACCAGTCAAAGACAGCTCCAGAGCTGGAAATCATAGTTTTTTAATATATAAGAAACTAAATACAACTAATTAACTTCTTTGGTAATCAAACGTATTTTACATTTCAGAAAGAACTAAATTAGTATTTGAAATCAGAAAAATCAAAAAGGTGGTTGCAGGGTTGGAATGAATGTATGCATGAATAAACTCCAGACGTACATCGGTGAGGTGGCACTGTTATTGATTGGTAGCGATGATAGCTTATTAGTACAGATATCGAAGGTTCGATTCCCGCCAAAGACACTTGTAGAGTTTTCAGATAAGACAATGGAATCTACTTCCGATTCAAGTGAATAGGATTCGTTAATCAAAGGTGACCGCCTCTACAAACTATGTCGGTGAAGGGCATTGAAGATTTGGTGCAGACTTTTATTTCACTCTTACTTACTTTTGTTCACAGATTGTATTGTTATTCGTTCATTGCTTAAAATAATTTAAACGTAACTGGGGAGTACTTTTCTTAATAAACAAATTTATTTTGTTGCTGACTCCATATTTTTGGTATAAAATAATAAATATAGCAACTAATATATCAAAAAATTATAAAAATTGTCCAAAGAATTAATGAAAAGTGTGCCTTTATTTTCTGGAATATATTTGCTTTTTTTTAACGCGATTTAGCTTCGTGTTATTGCAAAATATGGTCACTCTCTTTATAACCCAGCCGATCAAAAGTATGTTGTGGATTTTATTATTTACTCTCATTAAAAGTGAAATGGTATGGTTATTCAAGAGTATATTTTATTTGTGTGCATAATAAAAATTAAATAAAAGAGTTTTTATTCAGTTGAACTGAGCATAAACTTTACACTCGAAAAATATTTTTGGTATTCACTGCACTCGAACAATTCTAAATACTTGCAACTTTAAAATTAAACTATTCAAATTCAACATAAAATGTCTTCTGATTATTAAGCAAAGCAGGTCTCATGCACTTTTCCAGTTACGTGCAGAACCAACTGAAGTTGACAGGTGCTCGCAACATATACCGATATCAATATTTTTATTTAATATATTGATATTTTAAAAATAGATAATGAAGAAAATATGAACTTTTTATTAGTTAGTTATAAATTATGTATGAATTTTAACAATTTACATTAGTTAGTTATTTGTGTTACTAGGTATTGTTTTTATACGGTACAGTGAAACTTCGATATAAGGAACTTCGTTATAACGAAAAACTCAATATAACGTATGTTTTATTGAGTCCCTTGAGAAAACCTCTTTATTGCAAAGTTTTTCATACAAAAATAAACTATAGCTATAACGAACAAATTCTATATAGAGAAATATTCCTTCAAATGCCTCAATATAAGGAAATCAGAATAAATCCCCTTATGAAAACAGCGAAGTCTAAATGTATTTACAAGCGCATTTGTAAAGCCTCTATACAGCGAAGTGCTCATACAAAAGCCTCTATACAACGAAGTAAGAATAAAATAATAACAAAATGGTAAAGTCCCGTTATCAAAAGAATGAACTCTTAATGTGTGTGCAAAACTATAGTTATAACTAATTTTTTTCTCATTTCTTTATATTTTCGTTATATCAAGGCTTTATTGATTATATTTATAGCGAAGCAATGGCTATAACGAAGTATTTTCGGATATCCTTGCAATTCGTTATACCGAAGTTTTACTGTATTTTAATTTGTTTTCATAACCTGGTGTTGAAACAACAAATTGTGTTGCAATATGTGAATTGTTTTTAACGCATGCTGCAGTGATGTTTACTCTGAAAGCTTTTCTCAACTCAGCTACTTTCACCATACACAATACTAGCAAACTGATGTCTAATATCATGAAAATATCTAACTCTGTTCGCAACAGCAAAGTGTACAGTTACATTAAATGTCCATACACGCGCAAAACCACCTGCACCAACACTTTATTTGATTAATCTAAAACAATGGGTGATTTGTTAGTAACTTTCTTTTTGGCAACACTGTTTTTGGCGGCTCAGCTGTTTCCGTTCGTTACTTATGAACATGTTCAGTTTGGTTTACAGCTTAACCATGAATCGGCTTACAAACGAAAAACGCTTGATGATTATTGAATTTTATTATCGAAATTCATGCCTGGTTAAGAAAGTCCATCGTGCTCATTTCTGATTGAATGAACTGTTTGGGTGGATTGTGGACTGGTGGCATCATGGAAGACTTGGCTAATATGTGTTTTCAATGGGACGGTGCCACGTGCTACACAGTACACGAAGCAATGGCCTAATTGAGATTGCACCTCTAGGGACGGATAATTGATCGCCTAGATCATGCGATTTAACGCCTTTAGACTATTTTAATGGGGCTATGTTAGGGCTTATGTCTATACGGAAAAGTCTCAAGGGATGGCACCCTGGAAGCCAATATTAAACAATTTATTCTTGAGATATCTGGCGATTTGTTGGAGAGAGTACATTAAAATTAGACCTAGCGTACGAACCATTTGAAGCGTAGCCGCTGCCAACATTTACATAAAATCATGTTTAAACATTGAGTTATATGGATCGTTTTATCGAATCAAATTTGCCTTTTTCAAATCTGAAGGCTTTAAAAAAATCTTCCATTATTATTCAGTCAGTTTACTTTTCCCGGATTCTAAGTACTGAATTATATAAAGCGAACACATATTATTTATTCGAACTTCTTTGTATCGAAAATCTCGCATAACCGGCACAAAGTCGGTGGTTTCCAATTCTCGCTTAACCGAATTCGACTGTATTACTACCACTTTCAAAACATTTTATTATCATTAAACTATTCTAAATATTCTTTGTTTGATGCTAATGTCATATATTTCGTTTATAAATCAATTTTAAAAGTAATGAATTTCTCTAAATGAAACAGATATTATTTATGCGAACTTCTTTTTAATGAATAGTTCGCATAAGCGTAAAAAAGTTTCTGTTTTCAATTTTTGCTTAAAGGAGTTCGAGGGTAATTTATTTCATTCATAAAATAAGTAATTATTTATTTTTAAAACTGGGAGTATTCAAAATTTTTAAATGTTCTGCTCTAATATGATAACAATAATCTTGGGGGTATGGGACGCTTACATCCCATGTGCTGTATGGTGAGCAATTTCAACGGTGCAACTACAAACTTTACTTTATTTATAAAAATATATGGATTAAATTATATATGAATTTTTATTAGTCGAACTTTGTAATGTAAATTGTTAATTTTTGGGCTTAAGTTCGAATCTGCATGACTGCAAATGATTTTTTATTATTTTATTAATAAATGAATTTGTTCAAATTCTATTTATTATTTTATATTAAGATTGGAATATTAAGAATATTTTCAATAATCATCAAACCTGCAGAACGGATCAGTACTGATTTCGAGGCCGCTACGCCATCTCATCAGCGTTCTTTGTTCAATTTTTCCACTTTTGCAAGTGGTGCTAGTTAGTAGGAATATCAACTATTTAACCAATATTTTAACAAAAATTGAATATGAGAAGTTATCACATTCATATATTTTTCTTAAGTTATTACATTTTTGGTTAGTACGAAATTCCCCAACCCTGACGATTAATATTCCCAATATTCCATGTATCTCTTTCGCTTTTTCCAGAGCCATCGGCTGCTGATAACTAAAGCTTCTTTGTTATTTATGTTCAAGTAATTGAATTTAGTTGTCAATTTACAATGAACAAGTGCGCGTGCCCCCGCAATGTTTTTAAATTATGTATGAATTTTTATTAGTCGAACTTTCTTATGTAAATTGTTAACTTTATCAACGGGCTTAAGTTCGAATCTGCAAGACTGCAAACCATTTTTATGATTTTATTAATAAATGAATTTGTTCAAATTCTATTTTTTATTAATTTATATTAAGATTGGAATATTAAGAATATTTTTCAATAATCATCAAACCAGCAGAACGGATCAATACTGATGAGATGGCGTAGCGGCCTCGAAATCAGTACTGATCCGTTCTGCTGGTTTGATGATTATTGAAAAATATTCTTAATATTCCAATCTTAATATAAAATAATAAATAGAATTTGAACAAATTCATTTATTAATAAAATAATAAAAAATCATTTGCAGTCATGCAGATTCGAACTTAAGCCCAAAAATTAACAATTTAAATATATGGATTTAAAAAAAATGCATTTAATTGTTTCGGAAAGACAACTATGGTGCAACACACACAATTTTCAACGAAATGGCGTACTAAAGTCAACAAGATACATTTTTATTTTATAGACTCTAGCTTAAATAGATAAGAAATGTCCAGGAAATTTAACTAAACTCGACCGTAGTTCCATTGTATATGTTGCTAAATTAATTTTTGAAATCTGTAGTTCTGGATATTACCGGTAAAAAACACAAGTAGTGTAAAGCACGGGTATTAAATAAAAAGTCTGCTACCATCTGTTTTATACAATTCTGTATACAATTTCATAATAAGGTTTCGAAAGCAGCTTTTCTACGCTGCTGTGTAAGGTAAATAATTTAAAACTGATGGTGACTTTCCTTTGTACCTTATCATATCTTTCTGAATTTAAACAACTAAAAGTGCTATATACGTAAAAATGTTACATTCATTCCAACCCTGGAACCATCGTTCTGATCTTTTTGATTTTATATACTAACTAAGTTCTTCTTAAAGAATTTCGATTTTAGAACCCTGGAACCAAATTTTTATTTATATCAATTTTTCCCATATTATAAAAAAAGTTTAATTAACAAAATAAATAAAAAAACAAGTAAAAGTGCTATATTCGGCTGTGCCGAATCTTAAATACTCTTCACAGATGTAATTCTTCTTTCTTTCTTTCTTGCCAAAACAGAAAGTAGGTTTAATTAAAAAATCAAAATGATGTTATCGGTTACTTTTATATATAAGAAAACGTTTAAATTTTTCGGCTATATTATATATATTATATATATTATATATATTTAATTTACAATCAAAACCAAAAATTCGTTTCATGTTCCCCAAAAAGTTCTAATTGTTCAACCGTAGAATCGTCTTTTAGATTATGTTGGTTTTTAATACCAGTTTACTTCTTTCTGATATATAAAGTATGTATAATTCATCATAAAAATCAAAAAATAACAAATAAAGTGGCTGCTTTTATGAATCGGAATATGTCGATTTTCCAACCCTGGAACCGAATTTTTAATTTTTTAATACTAATTTAATTTTTTCTGATGTATAAAATAGGTTTAATTCACTAAAAACACAAAATTTGGAATTTATGTATGTACTTTTATGTACCAAAAATATTTCGATTTTCCAACCCTGGAACTGAATTTTTAATTTTTTTACCAATGCAATTCTCAGTGAGGTTTAAAATAGTTTTACTTGAAAAAAAAATTAAAATATTTTAACTTTTCATGTACCATAAAATATTTCATTTGTCCAACCCTGGGGTCGAAATTTTGCTTTTTTTAGGATTTTAATACCAATTTTGTTCTTCCTGAATTATAAAACAGCTTTAATTAGCAAAAAGAAACAACGCCAATTGCTTTTTTGGTTACTTTTATGCAGAATATATATTTCAAGTTCCTAACCCTGGCAACGAAATTAAATTTTTTTTACCAATGCAACCTTTAATGAGGCATGAAATAGTTTTCATTAAGAAAAACTTAATATTTGTAACCATTTAGGTAATTTTTAGGTACCACAAAATATTGCAGTTATCCAACTCTGGAATCTATATTTAGATTTTCTTAATTTTTGATACCAATTTTGTTTTTCCTGAACTAAAAAATAGTTTTAATTAGTAGTCAATTGCCTTTTTGGTTACTTTTATGTACAAAAAAAATTTTCAATTTCCCAACCCTGGAAGTGAAATTTATATTTTTTAATATTTTCTTTTTCAATGCAAATCTTCATGAGGTATAAAGTAGTTCTGTTCAAGAAAAACTCTAATTTTGAAACCATTTTGGTTATTACATGTACAACAATATATTGCATGTACCAAAAAAAAAATTAATTTTTCCAACCCTGGAAACGAAATTTTAATTTTTTTTGTTTTTTTATCAGTGCAACGCTTCTTGAGGTATAAAGTAGTTTTATTTAAGAAAAATTGCAAATTTTTTACCATTTTGGTAACTTTCATGTACCATAAAATATTGCACTTGTCCATCCCTGGATTCGAAATTTTATTTTTGATTTTTTGATACCAAGTTTGTTCTTCCTAAATTTTAAAACAGTTTTAGTTAGCAAAAAACAAAGATAAACAACATCAGTTGCCTGTTTGATTACTTTCATGTATACAAACAATTCAATTTCCCACCCCTGGAAGCAAAATTTGAATTTAAAATTTGTATTTTTTTTGCCAATGCAAATCTTCATAACGTATAAAGTGGTTTTGTTAAAGAAAAACTTGACATTTTTAACAATTTAATTTACTACATGTACTACAAAATACGGAATAAGCCGAAAAAAAATTTTAATTTCCCATCCCTGGAAAAAAAATTTTTTTTTTAGTTTTAATAGACCATTGAGGCTCCCCAAAGCACGAAATAGATTTGATTTACAAACATTAAAAAAAATAATTGATTTTTGGTATAAATTTTGTGGCCAGAAATAGGTGTAAGCTTCCCAGCTCTGGAACCATACTTCGGATCTTTCTGAATTTCGAAAGCAGCCTATTTAAGTTCATTTCCAATCCAACGGTCCGAAAACGAAGTCTCTAGCTTTTCTGGGGGCTTGGGAAAACTTACTTACAGACGGACGGACAGACGCAGATCGCTCAATCGTCACGGCTATTCATAAGGATCCAGAATATATATACTTTATGGGGTCCCATGTGCATATCGAAGAAATTACACACGGAATGACAAACCTATATATACCCTTTCACTTTTTTGTGAAGGGTATAAAAAATTAATTAACAATCAGGAAAATGTCTTTTCTTTCTAGAAAGTTTAATTTTTATTACAAAGACGTAAACGTATGTTATTGTATTGTCCAGCAAAGCGGACAGGTTTACTCTAGTTTACTTATAAGTTTGATTTCTGCCATCATAAAAAGCACTGACCTATTCATTTATATATTCTAATGTTAAAGTGTTATATAACAATTGTTATAATATTTTATGGTAAACAATAAAATCTAATTTGCGACTGTTCTTATTGACTCTTGCGAAATGTTGCAAAAATCACGTACATGGAAAATTTTCTACAACACGTGCATTTACCGATAAAACATTTTACGCAGCCACTATTATTTACGTTTAATTTTCAATTTCATAATATCAGCTTTAAAACTGAACAAATCAAATAGAGATTTGTTGTAACAATATATATTTTGCTAATCAAATTTTGTGCTATTGTACGGTCCGACTTTGGAGGAAAATATCTACTGATAGTAAGTAAACTCTTTAGTAGTATTATAAAAAAAATCCAAACTGCCTTTTTTTGACTTGTTAGCAATATTTTCTGTTTTCTTAATTATAAGTTTAATCTTCCAAAATGAACAACGTGTTCAGTAAACCAATTGAAATTATTCACTTATGCTCTTAGTCATAGATATGGTACCGAACTTTTCTAATCGGTATTAAAGCATGGATTCGTTGATTGGCGGCGGGATGTTTCAATGACAAAGGCGTGCCACTGCTCGCTGATACTATTGTGCACTAAAGAGTGCATAACAGCAGACTCCGTCGTCGGTACCGTGGCGCAAATTCGCAGGTGAATTAAATATTATATGACTACAACAAACATTCTATCATCCCATCTTTCTCCATCTGTACTATCAGCACAATAACTTGAATTGCTATTCGTGAGTGCTGGAGCAAGTAAAAGTGCTTCGGCTGTGCCGAGAGTTATACACCCTTCATTGATGTGGGCCCGGAATATATATATATATATATATATATATATATATATATATATATATATATATATATATATATACATTCATTCATTCGAACACCCTAAGCATCTTTTTCATCTTTCTGGTTTTCGATACTAATTTCTTTCTTTCTAAAATATAAAATACTTTTGATATATGTACGAGTACTGTACTACTCCAAAATAAGTTTAAAATTTTCCAGCTCTGGAGCTGTCTTTTTGGCATTTCTGATTTATAATACTAATGAATTTCCTTCAAAAACGTCAAATATGCCTAGTGTAGAAAGAAAAAAATTAAATTTGTTTTCAACACCAAAATAAGTATCTATTGTCCAACCCTGGAATTGTCTTTTTGGTTTTTGTTTGAAGTAAACAACAGTTTCAATTGACAAAACGACAAAAATTGTTTTTACTATACTTTTATATACCAAAATTAAGTTTAAAATTTCCAGCTCTGCCATCATGTTTTGGCTTTTGTTGGAGGTGCCTTCTACCTGCTTACAAAGTAAGCGACTTTGTGTTAGAGATGCCTACTGCCTCTTACTGTGTATGATACTGAGCCTTTATATTCATTATACGAACAGATCACTATCTTGCTTGCTTTGCGTACAAACGGAAGGGGTTCACTTGAAAATTTGGAAATGTATACCAGTTTCGTATGTGAGATGGTGTGCATTACCGTCTTGTGCACCGAGCTATCGATTACGTAATTTGCATTTTGGACAATGGATTCTAAGTAGCTGAAACTGCGAACATAGTTCTCGAACAGTAAAAAATGGTTAATAACTAATCAAATTCCTTTGTAGAATCAATGTAACATAGGAACAGGGATAGAAAACTCATTTTAAATAAAGTACTTAATGCGTACGAGCCCATCGTTCCTAAATTTATCATTTTTCCTAAATTTATCATTTTAGTAACAAGTACACGTCACTTGCACTCACAGTTTGTTTCAATAATTCATATAAAAATTATGTACATAAATACATATGCAACAACAAAGGATTCGATATTCAATTGTCAAAATTATGAGCTAAAGATAGATTTGCACATGTACACAATAGCCTCAGTTGCACATCCACATTAAAATGTAATAAATTAAATTAAAAAAAAATAATTCACAAAAACATGTATATTTTATTAAATACGAGTAAATACATATTATACATATTATTTACTCGTATTATTAACATCAGACGGATAACGATAGTGTTGGTGGTCGTCATCAGCATCATGTCACAACAATTTGATTGATGATCCCACTGTAATAATTATTTTATTTAAATGTATTATATTGTATTTTCATTGAACGAACTCTGGATTGTTTTTGGAGGAAATTTTAATAAATTACTAACCCATTACCAACCATCACTTATTAGGGGCATAGAAAACGCAAACAAACAAAATAGAGTAAAATCGCGAATGTTGATCAATTGAAGAAGATTCAATATTGAAGTTCACATTAAATAATTTTTATTGCCCTTAGACATTACCTGCGCACCCAACATGTCTTAAAAATAATCTAATTTTTATACCCTTCACAAAAATGTGAAAAGGTATATATATAGGTTTGTCATTCCGTGTGTAATTTCTTCGATATCAATATAGGACCCCATAAGGTATATATATTCTGGATCCTTATGAATAGCGATGACGATTGAGCGATGTCCGTCGGTACGTGAAATCGGTTTTCCCAAGCCCCCAGAAGAACTAGAAACTTCGTTCTTGGACCGTTGCATTGGAAATGAACTTAAATAAAGTACTATTGAGAAAGATCCGAAGTATGGTTCCAGAGCTGGGAAGCTTACACCTATTTCTCGACGCAAAATTTATACAAAAAAATCTATTATTTTTTTTAATGTTTGTAAATTAAACCTATTTCTTGCTTCATTTGGAAGCCTCAATGGTCTATTAAAAACTAAAAATATTTACAATTTTTTTTCAGAGATGGGAAATTAAAAATTTTTTTTCGGCCTATTCCGTATTTTGTAGTACATGTAGTAACTAAAATTGTTAAAAATTTTAAATTTTTCTTTAACAAAACCTCTTTATATATGAAGATTTGCATTGGCAAAAAAAAAATTTTTAAATTCAAATTTTGCTTCCAAGGGTGGGAAATTTAATTTTTTTATACGTGAAAGTAATCAAACAGGAACTGATGTTGTTGTTGTTTTTTTTTGCTTAAAACTATCTTATAATTTAGGAAGAACAAAATTGGTATCAAAAATTAAAAAAAAATCAAAATTTTGGAACCAGGGTTGGACAAGTGCAATATTTTATGGTACATGAAAGTAACCAAAATGGTAAAAAATTTCAAATTTTTCTTAAATAAAAGTACTTTATACCTCAAGAAGCATTACACTGATAAAAAAACAAAAAATTAAAATTTCTTTTCCAGTGTTGGGAAAATGAAAATTTTGAATCCTGGGTTGGACTTGTGCAATATTTTGTAGTACATGTAGTAACCAAAATGGTTGCAAAATTTGAGTTTTTCTTAAACAAAACTACTTTATATCTCATGAAGATTTTTATTGATAAACAAATTTAAAAAAATTTAAATTTCGCTTCCAGAGTTGGGAAATTCAATTTTTTTTACTACATAAAATTAACCAAATAGACAATTGACGTTGCTTTTTTTTCTAGCTAAAACCGTTTTATATTTTGGAATACCAAAATTGGCATCAAAAATTTAAAAAAAGTTAAAATTTCGAATCCAGGGTTGGACAAGTGCAATATTTTATAGTTCATGAAGGAGACCAAAATGGTTGCAATATTTGAATTTTTCTTAAACAAAACTACTTTACACTTAATGAAGATTTGCATTCATAAAAAATTTTAAAATATTTAAATTTCGCTTCCAGGGTTGGGAAATTTAATTGTTTTATACATAAGAGTAACCAAAAAGGCAATTGACGTAGTTTTTTTCCTAGCTAAAACTATTTTATATTTTAGGAAGAACAAAATTGGTATCAAAAATTTCAAAATAATCAAAATTTCGAATCCAGGGTTGGACAAGTGCAATATTTTATAGTTCATGAAAGTGACTAAAGTGGTTTCAAATTGTAAGTTTTTCTTACTACAAAAAGTCATTTAACGTCGGTTTTTTACTAATTAAAACTATTATTTAGTTCAGGAAAAACAAACTTAGCGTCAAAAATTTAAAAAAAAATCAAAATTTAGATTCCAGAGTTTTATAACTGCAATATTTTGTAGTACATGAAAGTGACCAAAATGGTTACAATTATTAAGCTTTTCTTAAATAAAATGATTTCATGCCTCATTAAGAGTTGCATTGGTAAAAAGAACAACAAAAATTAAAGTTTAGTTTCCAGGGTTGGAATATTTATTCTGCATAAAAGGAACCAAAAAAGGCAATTGACGACGCTGTTGTTTTTGATAATTAAAACAAAAGAAGAAGAAAATTGGTATTAAAATCTTAAAAGATCAAAACTTCGACTGCAGGTTTGGACAAGTGAAATTTTTTATGGTTCATGACCAAAAAGTTTAAAAATTTAAAAATTTAAACTTTTTTGACAAGTAAAACTATGTTACATTGGTAAAAAAATAAAAATTCGCTTCCAGAGTTTAAAAGTCGAAATATTTTTGGTACATAAAAGTACTCGGCTAAGGCTACTTAAACTTAAACGTGTTCTTAAATTTAAAAGTAACTTTCTGTTTTGGCAACAAAGAAAGGAAGAAGAATTACATCTGTGAAGGGTATTTAAGATTCGGCACAGCCGAATATAGCACTTTTACTTGTTATTTATTCATACATATTATACAAAGTCCACTTGAAAAGGATTATATTCAAACAACTTTTGTAATTCCCATGTACGGTTTATCGGTACAAGGGATAGCTGGTTATGGTTTGTAAACAGGCAATTAACGGTTAACCGATTAATTGCTATCCAATTATCTGTTCGATTAATTTAAAACTATCTATTTTCGATTAAACCGACTAACTAACAGATTAAACATAATCTGGTGTTATTTTATACATTAAAAAAATTAAGTAAAAACGTTATATTCGACCGGTTCGAATCTTAAATACCATCCAAATATTTAGTAAGTAAATTTAAAATGTTTAACTTGGTGGGACAGAGATGCTTGATATAATATCGAACGTCAACGCTCACTCAAGGGGGCGGGGTTCAAAAATAGACTATATCATGTTTTCCACAGACGATCAAGAATATATAATTATATACAAAATTTTAATTTAATTTTTTTTGATAGGGTCATTTAGATGGCAAAGGGGGAGGAGGGTGTGGGGCAGAGTAGTACCAGGTTACGTCTTAGCCTCGTCATTACTGCTTAAAAATGTTATTTTTAAGGAATGTAGGCTTAAGTAAAAGGATTTTTAAAATGTTTACACTACTTTTGCATATAACAACGCTCACTAAAAGAGGAGGGGTCCAAAAAATATTTATTTTTATTTTTATTTTAGTTTAATTCGTTTTTTTTTTGTTTTGTTTAAGAGTAGGACCAGCACTCAGGGGATGACCCCTACATATGCAATGCATTGGGCCGGAACTGAAAACGAGGGGATAGTATTAAGAGGACAGATGAGGAAAGATGAGAATATAGACAGTTTTTTTGTAGCTATTTCAACCTTTTACTTCGCCGGCTAATTTTTGCTACAGGGCCGACGAAGGTGGGTGCTGTTACTCTGCTTTTTAGTACATGATAGTGTCAGTCGCCACCAATTATGTTCAGTGACCAGTCACTATGCCTTCATCATTGAAACAGGCTGGCAACAACTAACACAACCGCGCACTAATGCTGATCAGAAGAATTCAACACAATATTTCATGACTCAGCGCGGGCTCGAACTCACGACCCTCCGCTTCATAGTCTCGTGTTCTACTACTTCAGCCAACAGCACCCACGTTGGACCTTCTTTGACATAAAAATATATCATTTGCTTAACAAAATAACAAAAAAAAAACTTTTAAAATTATTTTGTTTTTTAGAGGTTGGTTTAGTGCCTCTTAGGGGAACTTTTTTCCCTCTGGCCCGATTTAGCCCATCTCCGGTCGTTACCTGTGCTATCCTTCAAGATATATTTATACCAAACTTCGTTTGGACTCAAATGTGATTTCCAGAGACGTGCGGACGGAAATGCTCAGATCGTCTTAGATTTCATCACTGATCAAGAATATATATACTTTATGGGGTCTCAGATGGATATTTCGCTGCGTTACAAACGGAAGGACAAAGTGAATATACCCTCCATATTCTTTTTTGGAGGGTATAAAAACAAAATGATTATTTTAGCGATTTTAATCTAGTTCCCATGCGCATTTTGCTGAGACAAATGAAGATCAGTGGGGAACTTTCTACTCAAATTATTTTAGAAAACATTAGGGTTTAAAATTATTAAAATATATCAAAAACAACACAAGACCTGAAAGAATTACTGTTTTCTTTGTTTTCTAACTTTATTTTGTATAGGGATAATTTCTATTTCTAATGGATGATTTTTTAAAAGTTTTCTAATTTTATATAAGAAATAAATACATAAAATTTAAAGAATATGTGAAGTAAATGTTGATCCCGACTGCTCCTCAAGTGGTTCATACGCTGGGTGTATTATTGGCATACCTCCTCTTACAAATCGGTCGGTATCTCACGAATAAATTTTTCATTACTGACTTTGGGTACGCCAACCATTGTTGCCTTGTCCTTTTATGCACGATCCTTAATATCGACTCACAACAAATAGTCTAAAGGCGTTAAATTTCTCGATCTAGGTGGCCAAATGACCGGCTCCAAACGTGAAATAAGTTGTTCACCGAAATCTCCTCTCAATTCGGTCATTGCTTGGAATTTATTCAAAGAAAAATTATTACAATGCACTTCCCTAAATGAGAATGCATTTTTCATTGTTTGTTTGTAAGTTTATTTATGGTTAAATTATTGACCAAACCGAACATGTTTAAGAATTACAGATTACACGAAAACAGCTTAGCTGCCAAAAACAGTGTTGCCAAAAGAAAAGATGTTAAAAAATTTTAGTTGTAAAAGGTGAACCAAAAACGATAACTATTTTCTTGCAGCAACAATAGTGTCGATAACTTGTATTTTTATGCGCTGGCACTCGAATATTTATAAATACAATTTTAAAAACATCTCCGGCATATATGCATCGATATTTTTCTACGGCGGATTGATATTGAACCTACATACATCAGCACAAACACAAAAACATTGTTTTTTTTTAAATTGCGCTATGTCAAACGTCATCCGTTAAAATTTCACCTAAATTCATCGATTAGTTTATTTGTTGGAGTCGTTTGAAGTAAGCAACTTTCGTGTTTCTTGAAAAATGGGGAATAAGTGAATTTCGTGCAGCGATTAAACGCTATTATTTGAAAGGGAAAGCGGTGAAAGAGAAAAAAAAAGCTTGACAAACATTACGGTGAGTCTGCTCCATTAGATTACATGGTAAAATATTGGATTGCTGAATTTAAATGCGGCCGAACAAGCACTGCAACAACACCATCAACAGGAAGACCAAAAGATGTGGTTACTGAAGAAAATATCAAGAAAATCTCCGATATCGTTATGAATGATCGCCGAGTCAAGTTACGTGAGATTGTTGAAATGGTAAACATATCATATGAACGTGTGTTCAACATGTTGCATGAACATTTGCATATGAAAAAAGATATCGGCAAGATGGGTGCCGCGTTTGCTCAGTGTCGAACAAAAACGAGTTCGACAGACCATTTCACAGCAGTGTTTGGACATGATAAAGCGTAATCCTGTTGATTTTTTGCGTCGATTAATAACTGTTGATGAAACGTGGGTCCACCACTACACACCTGAAACCAAAATTCCATCGATACAATGGGGTGGATGCTGGTGGAAGTGCTCCGAAGAAGGCGAAGACAGTGAAGTCGGCTGGCAAGGTTATGACCACTGTTTTTTAGGATGCACTAGGAATATTGCTCATCGATTATCTTGAAAAAGGATCCACAATCACAGGAAAGTATTATCGTGCATTATTGGATCAATTGATTGATGCAATCAAGAAAAAACGACCACATTTAAAGAATAAAAAAGTGCTCTTTCTTCAAGACAACGCACCGGTTCATAGAGCATTAGATACGATGCTAAAATTACGTGAAATACACTTCGAATCATCCTCCTTATAGTCCAGACTTAGCTCCTACTGACTTTTTCCTGTTTCTAAACTTGAAATAGTAGCTCGCAGGAAAAAGATTCATCTCAAACGAAGAAGAAGTGATTACCGCAACCAACGCGTATTTTGAGGGGTTCTCAAAATTATATTATTCAGATGGTATAAAAAAGTCTTACTAAGTGTATTGAGCTAAAAGAAGACTGTGTTGAGAAATAAATAGTTTTTGAAAAAAAATGTTTTTTTCCTACTTAGGTAGCTTCAATGTCAATCCGTAAATAATAACAATATATTATTAATAATTATTTGCATCGCAGTGAGAGACTTTTGTTAACTCAATAAGGTGATGGAAAATTAGATAATTTTCATGCATTGAAATATTTCATGCATTGAAATATTTGGGGTATTCACACTTCGTGTTATTTAGTTATATTGTCATAAAGTCATAATATTTTAGACCAGTTTAAAAAAGTTGTTGCTATGCTGCATACAAAAAAGCTATAAAATAATAGCACTCTTTCAGGCATGTTTTTGTTTTGTCATAAAATAGATCTAGATATCTGAGTCGAACGGCTGAAAATCTTTAGGCGACACGGCGATAATATATGTTTGCCGCCGTTACTTATAAATGATACACGACTAAAAAATTATTCATACTTATGTGTCTGTACATTAAATCACATATTTATAACATAAAAAATATTAAAAGAGAACTAAATCGCAAAAACTATATATATACATGTGAAAATTTTTTCTCGTTTAACTTACGTAGCTGGCAGGCACTGAACGTTTTTCGTATGCCGCCGTAAAAAAAATTTATTCAGCTCATATCAAGGCAACAGCTGTTTAAGTTTATACATACAAATTCATTTGGATATTCTTGTGCACCAGAAGACAAATTTAATAATTTTATATAAAATGGAGTTTTTAGACGATTCATATTTAGTTATATTAATTTTCTTTTGCTTTGATAACATCTAATTCAGTGGTGTTCAGCCCATACAACAATTGTTTAAAAAATTTACACACATTTGTTATGCTCTTATAAAAATTTTCATTCAGTCCTCGTGGAGCAAGCGATGAGAACAGATGCGGATGGTTGTTGTCATTTTATTTCAGAAATTTATTAAGCATTGTTGTTGCTTCTTGTTGGACGAAGCATAGCAAACACAAGCGATTCAATTACAATTGAATACGAAAGTTAAAGTCGAAATTGAATTAAATCTGAAGTAAAACATTTCGATAAAATTAGTAGTCTGGAGTTTTGGAAAAATTTTGATGTTGCAGTATCAAAAAAATTTATTTAAAATATATATAATTTTTTTCCACTACTTACTTATGTGAACAAATTTTTTCAAACATGAAAAATGTTTGTTCTAAGCAGCGAAATAAAATAACTTCTTTGAACTTAAAAAATTATTAACATGGATTGTTTAATTTAAAACTTTCATAGTGATTTTAAAAATTATATTGAGGAATGAAACTGGTTTAAAAAGATTTATTTTTGTTTTTTCTCAATATAACTGTTGTACCAACCCGCTTCAAATCTCAAAATAAATTCGCTTTACTGTTATTAAGATGTGTTCTTTATCAATAATGTTTATTAATTTTATATTTCATGTGTCGTAAATCCAAAATCAAAAAGATCTCTATATCTAAAAATCAATCAATCGTTTTTTCGTTTTTCTTCTTTTGACAACCACACATCCTTGCCAAGCAAGCATCAACGCCGACGCCAAAGTGTTGGCGGCCTATGCCGGTCGCCACATCCCTCCAATGTTTTTCAAATGAAGCTTCAAGGTCTGGGAGCCGGAACTTCCATTGCTTTCCTGTGCTGTTGATGTTGGGTCGGATAAAACCAATGTGTTGGTAGATGAATGCGGCAAAACATTTAAGTCTGAAGAAGATTGCTCATTTCCGGGAACGGATGGAACTTTCTTCAAGTGGCTTACATTTCTACGAATGACTTTCCCATTGTTCTTTATCTCAACTATGTTCCCATTTCTAGCTGTTACTTCATACTCAGTTGTATCGAAATTAGGTGTCAACTTATGTGGAAAAACTACGTTCTTCAAAACGACTTTATCACCCACATCTATATTAGACTCCTTCGCCCCTCTCCTTTTGTCGGATCGCATTTTTCCTTTATGCTTAAGTAAGCAGTCTTGATCCTTTTCAGCAGACTCAAGTGGGATATCTTTTAAATCATCAATACCTGGTATTTTGTCTCTTATTATCCGATTAAACATGAGCTTAGTTGGGGCCTCACCAGTTATGCTATGTGGTGTCACGTTATACATATGGACAAATTTTTGAAGTTCCTCCAACAGGTTGAGGCCATTCATATGAGCTATCTTTAATCGTTTAACAATAGATTTGTTTATATTTTCCACCTCACCATTAGCTTGAGGCCAATAAGCTGGGGTTAATATCCGCTGGATACCATTTTCCTTGCAATATTGCTCGAATTCCGAGCTTATATATTGCCGTCCATTATCCGTTCTTATACATTTTGGATAGCCGAGTCTACAAAATATTTCCCTCATCGAATTAATTATGATTTGTGATGAGATAGTTCGAATAAGCTTAAATTCCATATAACGTGAAAAATAATCTATAAAGACCAAAATATATTGTCCATTTGGCAAAGGACCCAATAGGTCACTTGCTATTGTAAGCCACGGCCCTTCTGGAAACGGATGTCTATCCATTGGAGGTGGAGGAATTGGTTGTGATACCAAAAGGCAATCCTTGCATGATTTTACGTACTTCTCAGCTTCTCTATCGATGAGAGGCCACCATACTTTCGATCTTAACCTACGTTTCATCACAGACTCACCTGGATGTCCTTCATGAGCTAGTTCTAAGACCTTACTTCGCAAAGCGGTTGGAATGACAATTTTACTGCCTCTTAATAAAATGTTGCCAAGATATGATAACTCATATCGAAAAGGGAAGAAACAGTTTGTTGTAGCATCAGTCCATGAATTTCCACTAAGGCACATTACCGCATCAACAATGTCTTCATCCATACAGCTTTTATCAGAAATTTCCGTAACTGATAACGCAGAAGGAGTGCTCATCGATACCACATGTAAAATATTTCGGTCACCTTTCCAGTCAAATGAACTAGGATTATCTACACGACATAATCTTGATAATGAGTCTGCTATATTTTCCTTCCCAGCCTTGTAAACAACTTTAAATTTAAATGCTTGAAGACGAAGTAACCATCGTTCAATGCGGGCTGGAGGCTTTGAGGTTGGCTTAAAAATAGCTTCCAATGGTTTGTGGTCAGTAACCAATTCAAATTCAAGGCCAGCCAAATAATAATAATACTTTTCCACTGACCACACTAAAGCCAAACTCTCTTTTTCAGTTTGAGAGTAGCGTTTCTCGACATCCGAAAGAGACTTACTGGCAAATGAAATTATCTGGGGATTATCCCCATCAAATTGTAGAAGTACAGCACCCAATGCCACAGGACTGGCATCAGCGATTAATCGAGTACTTTTTGTTGGATCAAAATAAGAAAGTGTTGGTATTTTAGCCAACAATTGTTTCAAGTAATCAAAAGAATTTTTCATATCCGAAGTCCAGTTAAATTTCGCCTCAGTTTTCAAAAGTCTTCTCAAAGGGTCTGTATGATTTGCCAGATCGGGTATAAACTTACCCACATATGTTATTAAACCCAGGAAGCTACGGAGTTCCTCTTTATTCCTGGGATCCCTAAAACCCATGATTGTCTCCACTTTTTCTGGGTCAGCTTCGATGCCTTCACTGGAGAGAATGTGCCCGAGAAATGTTAATTTGTTTGTTTTCCAGATACATTTGTCGTTATTTAACAACACGTTGTTTTCACGAAAAATGTTAAGAACTTCTTTGACCACTATGTCATGTTGCTCCTCAGTTTGCGCAAAAATTATGACATCATCAATGTAATTCATGGCGTTGGGGCATGGTGACAGCATTTCTTCCAAAAGTCTCTGAAAAATTTCAGGTGCTGAGTTTACTCCAAATAAAAGACGTTTGTATCTGAATAATCCACGAGGCGTAATGAATGTGGTGATTTCTCTGCTATCTTCATGGAGTTCAATTTGATGATAGGCATTCTTTAAATCTAAGCGGGTAAAATACTTTGCTCCTTTGAGTTTCGTCATAAAAGACTCAAACGTTGGAAGAGGATAATTTTCCCTTAAAATTGCTCGATTCGCCCTCCGCATATCAATGCACATCCGGATATCGCCGTTTTCCTTAAAAGCCAAAACAATCGGAGATATCCAACGGCTTGGACCAGCTACGGGTTCAATAATATCAGCCTTAACACCGTCTTCCAATTTCAAAATAACCTTTTCCTCTAAAGCAACTGGTATACGGCGAACTGGTTGTTGTACAGGAGTAACGTTTGTATCAATAGTTAACTTTACAACAATATTTTTCCATTTCGGGAATGGTGCCAGCTCTTCAACTTTATTCACATTTAGTCCCAAGCGTAAAACATTCAGTTTTATAGCCGTGTCCTTTCCCAATAATGACTGTCTTCCATTTTCCATCACATAAAATGTAGCAATCTTTTCAGGCATGTGGCTAATATAAATTGGAGCTTCAAAAACACAGATTACCCTTAGCAATTTGTCAGATGCATATGCACGAAAATTATTATTAGATTTTGATCTAATATTAAATAATGCAGACTTGTTCTCTTGTAATTTTATCCAATCTTCAGAGCTTAGTAAATTGAATTTAGATCCAGAATCAATGATCATAGGAATAGGTCGGCCTGCAATGTGACATAAGATAGTTTCATCTATTTCGTGATCACTTGAAATTTTAAAACATTTGTCCTCCGTTTTATCTGTGCTGTTACTTGAAATATCAACATTGCGAACATCAGTTCTTCTGCGTTTTACGTCCCATTGCTTACCCGATAAGTAATTACGTTTAAAATTTGTCCTACATTTCCGAGCAAAATGTCCAAATCTATTACATTTATTACACTTTTGGCTCTTAGCTGGGCAGTTTAAACTTTTATCATCATGGTCTTTACGTCCACAGCGACCACACTCCACTGTGACATTCGCTTGGGAATTCTTATGCAAGTTTATTTTATTAACTGAATCCAAATTGCTGGTTGGTTGCATAGATTGTGACTGTTTCTTAATCTGTTCGTCGACCTGACACAGCTGTATGATTTCATCCAAATCGTACTCTTTTTCAAGCAGCTTTCGTTTTAACTCTAAAGGAGCCCATTCATCAATTATCTTATCGATTAAGCAAACATTCTCAATCTCACACTTTGTCGACCCAAAATTACATTTAGCCATTTGTTGACGCAATCTCAAAATAAATTGATTGAATGTCTCTCCTTCAATGACATTTATGCTACGAAATATGTGTCTTTCAAATACTGAATTTCGTTTCGGTGTAAAGTGGTTGTTCAACTTTTCAACCAAGATTTTAAAAACATCATTATTCTTTTTCTCATCAAAATCTTCGATTGCACCAGGTATTGAATAGGCTACTTCTTGTAGTTGAGGTCCTCCAATATGTAATAATTTATTCCTCTTCTTTAGGCTCGAGGTTATTTCCTCAGCATCAGTGTATATTTGAAAAGATCTTAGCCATTTTTCCCATTCTGATCTTATAAGTGGTTTTTCAATCGTAGCACAAGGAAACGATTTCAAGTTTTCAGCCATATTTTATCAATTCTGAAATAAATTAAAACAATTTACAAATAAGCAAATCAACTCAACATTTTAATAAACTTATTTATCACTTCATAAATCAAGTTTTATCGTTCTCATTCTTTCTTTCATATGTACGCCATCCGGCCCTGGTTTTACCCAGATATTACCCATGGCGAACTGCCTCCAGCCTTTGCTAGCTGAATTTTGATATGGCAAACTGCCTCTAGCATTTGCTAGCTAATTTACAATACGGCCAACTGCCTCTAGCCTTTGCTAGATTACTATTTTACATGGCAAACTGCCCCTTGCTTCGCAAGATAATAATATACCGACTGATAAACAGTCCCTGCTCTATAGCAGCTAGATAACCATAATTTAAATGCCCTTAACTATTTCATATTCAAGAAGAAAAAAAAAAAACATTAGCTTCACATTGCAACCATCAAATTTGCATATATTTCCACAATAACAAAACACTTTACTTTTCCCACTTTAATGTTTATTTCGTAAATTACCGATTTTACTCGTCGCCAATGTACCAACCCGCTTCAAATCTCAAAATAAATTCGCTTTACTGTTATTAAGATGTGTTCTTTATCAATAATGTTTATTAATTTTATATTTCATGTGTCGTAAATCCAAAATCAAAAAGATCTCTATATCTAAAAATCAATCAATCGTTTTTTCGTTTTTCTTCTTTTGACAACCACACATCCTTGCCAAGCAAGCATCAACGCCGACGCCAAAGTGTTGGCGGCCTATGCCGGTCGCCACAACTGTTCTATTTTTTAATATTGATAACTGCTATTTACGGTCTCCGATATTTTTTTCTTAAAATTAAAATTACATTCACTTAATAAGTTGGCAAAAACTCTGTCTTTTTTTTTTTTTATTTTAAGCGTTTGACATTATGTTTGCTGGGCAAAGTCTCTCACCAATACATCTTCACATTAATTTTTGAACACCACTGATCTAATTACACATGTGTTGTTTTCTTATCAGCTGATCGATGTTTGAAATAGCATACTATGTTATGACAGGTTGTTCACACTAGTCATATTTTTCGTGCTATTATTTTATGACTTATGACTTTATGATTACAGTGTGAATACCCCAATTATATTTAGTTAAGATCAGCGACATGACTTCGAATTCACTGAACAGACGTCAGAATATAGAACTTCTTGCAATGACAACAATAAGTAAAAACCATTAGAAATGATGCAGATTAGCACTTAGAATCTTACTGACTTCGTTGGATGTACTTTTCTTGCGGGCTAGGCTCTTAAAGGGTTAATAATATTATAAGTACACAAGTTTCTTTGAAAAAAATAAAATGCATGCACATATTGGCTAGCAAATATGTACAGAGAAAGTCAGTCAAGGCTTAATTTCTACAATTTCGAAATATTTATGTGTGCTTTATTAATTGTACAAAAATGAATAATTTATTACTTTTTAATTCAAGCAAAACCATGGCCCAGGCAATAATCATAATAAAGAAAATTACTACAATATGTGAAATGAAATCTATTTAGTGAATTATAACAAGAACCAAACGGATTTCGATGTATTTTACACTTGTTTGAATAGGTGAGTGTCGTTGGATATACCATTTAGTACATGCGTAAGTATGTGTGGCTGTATGTACTCGTATGCATGCATGTGAGTTTATTTTAAAATTTGTTTGTACTTTTAATAAATAATGACAGAAATGAGCATTTAGTTTACAATATTATGTGTGAATTTGCATAAAACTCACGTGCCAAACCGAACGACAATGATATGGGATGGATAAGGCCATACAAAGGCCATGCACACAAACATATGCACTTACACACATACAATTCTCCGCGAAAACTCATTCACTCACACGCACTCATTGAATAGGTCAGTGTATAACACAAGCACAAATGCAGCAACGAACCATGATTGTTGCAGCATGTTTGAATGGGAGTTTGTCGTTTATTGTAGCATACAAATGGGGAAATATGCATTATATAAATTTTTCCTTACAAACGCACACATGCTCGTATGCATGTGTATGCAAATAGAACAACAAAAACGTACTGGTATGTTGCAGGAATATTTATTATTTCGTTTGGATAAATTACTTTTTACTTATAAACATACAGCGAGCATATGGAAATTGTTGTGTGCGTGCGTGTGCTTGTTTATGCATGAGTTTTATATTTTATCTGAATTTATACAGACTGGTGATTTGCGTGTTTTTGACATTTTTGCGGAAATTTCATTACGATTCACATGAAAGTTTATGGGTATTTTTTGTATTATAAATGTTTTTTTTTTTATTTGATTTATTTTGCCAACTCTACTCATATGCGTTTATTGTTTACTGCCTGCCACAGAGCGCTGCCTCACGCCTTTGTCATACTGTATGTGCATAGATGTTGTTCATTCATTAAGCGTTTCATGGCAAGAATTAGGTCAAGTAAGTTAACAGCGTCAAAATTGCGATAATACAAAAATTATTTTTATTTTCATTTTTTTGTAATATATTCTCATGTGTACAAGAACAAAAAAAAATTATTTAAGTTTAAATAATTTTTTGAATATTTGAATGTTCTCGTATGTAAAAGCGTATGAGACTATCAAAAATTTATATACATATACGAGTATGTATATATTTTTTCTTCTTAAATTCTTTGGTACTGAAGAACGGGTGAGAAAAATGGGTCATTGAACTCGAAACTAAAACGATAAGAATTATTTCGTTGGGGCAAAACACGAAATGAACTGCTCGTTTACCCATTCATCATCTAAACCGCTTGACTCGAGCAGAATTTTAATTAATAGAATAAAGGTACGTTCACATTGGTGAAATATTTTATGAAAAACGTCAAATATTTGTTCGCTCTAATGTGACCATAAAATATTTTAGACTGTAAAATAGAAAAACAGCTGTTTTAGATAAAACAAAATTATTTGCCAGCTAACAAATATGTTTTCAATGTGAACGAAGTGTGACCACTCACTGTCAAATATATCTCTCCTTTGCCAACTAATATTTATTAGTTCTTACAAAATTTTTGTAAGAACAAACAGCAAGAAATAATAGATGTTAAAATGAGTGTTGTCAGGTTTTGAGATAAAATCGCTAAATATTAACAAGCAAACATAACTATTTCAAACCTATTTTATAAACATATATGTACTTACATCTAAATAGATATACATATTTATATATATTTATATACCTATATATATATATATATATATATATATATATATATATATACATATATATATATACATATATATATACATATATATATATATATATATATATATATATATATATATATATATATACATATATATATATATATATATATATATATATATATATATATACATATATATATATATATATATATATATATATACATATATATATATATATATATATATATATATATACATGATATACATACTAAATATATACCTATATGTATATATATTTATATATATATATATATATATATATATATATATATATATATATATATATATATATATATATATATATATACATATATATATATATATATATATATATATATAAATAGTGTACATATAGGTATATATTTAGTATGTATATCATGTATGTATATCATGTATGTATATATATATATATATATATATATATATATATATATATATATGTATATATATATATATACATATATATGTATCGAACATACTTTATTTGTTGGTTTTGTTTTGTATGAGTTGCAAGCCTATGTTATTGTTCTGTTGTTATTTTTGAAAATAGTTTGTTATTTACAAGTTGTGAATTCTCAGATGGTTTTCGGAAGTATATGCATAAGATAAGAGGTTTTTAACTTTTCAAAACTGTGGTTAAAGTCTACTGACGATTTGGTAAAGCACCAATGAAATGCATATAGACATTGCTTAACCACCAACAAATAAATTTCATTTATATATTAGTATTGTGACAACAATGTGTTAAATAGAAAAACTTCATGACGGTTTGATTTAGATTTTATTTTTCATTTTGCCTTATAAATACTTTTCTTGTTATCCAATGGATTTCTGATTGTATGAAGGTGTAGAAAAATAAAATAGATTCGTATCGAACATACTTTATTTGTTGGTTTTGTTTTGTATGAGTTGCAAGCCTATGTTATTGTTCTGTTGTTATTTTTGAAAATAGTTTGTTATTTACAAGTTGCGAATTCTCAGATGGTTTTCGGAAGTATATGCATAAGATAAGAGGTTTTTAACTTTTCAAAACTGTGGTTAAAGTCTACTGACGATTTGGTAAAGCACCAATGAAATGCATATAGACATTGCTTAACCACCAACAAATAAATTTCATTTATATATATATATATATATATATATATGTATATATACATATATATATATATATATATATATACATATATATATATATAGATATATATATATATATATATATATATATATATATATATATATACATATATATTAGTATATAGTATATATATATATATATATATATATATATATATATATATATATATATATATATATTAGATAGTATTATAGGGAATACGAAAGATGTACTGAAGAGATCTAAAACTCTCCCCTGTCGCCAAGTATCGAAGTGTAACTGCTAGTCGATCGCAGGGAGAAATTGACTCACGAAGTCTTGTTGTTTTCTTTGTTATAAGTGGTGCAACTAATTTCAACTGCAATCAGATTAAAAATACGTACATATGTATGTGTATATATGTACATGTATGGAATAATCCCTCAAACAGAATTTGAGATATTTACCAAATGATCGAAATCAGTTGAGCTCATTCTTAAAAAGTTTTTGTATAAAGCAGGATTTTCTGAACGCAGCTCCTTCAAAAGTTTTGCACAACATCCTTCCTCTTTTCGACGTTGTACCCACTTTCTAACCCATTGTCTCTTTTTTGTTAATATATTTGCCTCCTCTTCCAAAACTAATAAGGATGATGCCCCACAGCATAGCACAACAAAATCTTCAAAATTTTCCATATTTCAACTATGTACTACAATAAACTTCTTAAAAAAAACAATATTATGTTTTTTGACAGTTTTCAGAAATATTTGTTTTAGACAAATACTGCTTTGAGTGTGACCACACATGAAATATGTTTTCTCATGGTTGCAGACTATGCTATTTGATAGTTGTTAGATCAAACAAACTGTTCAAATAAATATGTTTAGTGTGACCACAAAACAAATTCTTCAACAAGTTTAGCACAAATATGAACAAATATGTTTCATGCAAATATTTCACCAATGTGAACATACCTTAACTTTGTGGAGTCAATTTATTCACCAACAGTTTTGATTTATTACTTTATTTATTAAGTCATTTACCACTTTATTTATCAGGCTATGGAATATATTTGATCAAGACAGTTTATGCTACATTGCGACTCGAATTACGGAATAGCGCTTCTGACCTCGAGCTTCGATGAAAAATTATCGATATTTTGCAGTTATCTTTGAAATTACCTTACACCCCAGTGAAGGATTTTGAAAAAAGGAGATTAGTAATTAGTGGGAAAGAGGGTGTAGCGCAGAGGACGACTAGATAATGTCTCAGCTTCATCGCGAAAGAAACTTAATTTTTAAGGAATGTAAACCTAATACAATTTCTTAAATTTTCACACTTTTTTTATATGTAACTTCAACGCCCACTAAAGGAGGCGGGGTTCGAAAGGGCGATCAGATATGTCTTAGCTTCGTCAAGTGTTACAATTTGTTAAATTTTTGCACTATTTTTGCATACAATATCTTATGTTAACGCCCACTAAAGGGGGCGGGGCCCAAATATTTATTTTTCTGATCTTGTGGCTCTAGGTATAAGGCTTTGGATCTGTTTGACATAAAAATATATCATTTGCTCAACAAAATTTTTTTCCATCTGCTCTGGCTCGATTCAGCCCATTTACGAAATTTGACGTGTGCTCTCTTTCAAAATATATTTATACCAAGTATCAAGGGTCTGGCTCTTTTCGTTTGGACTGAATCATGACATTCGCAGACGGACGAATGGACATGTGTAGATCGTCTTAGATTTCATCATTGGCCAAGAATATATGTACTTTATGGGGTCTTTCGAGGAATATTTCGCTGCGTTTCACACGGAATGACAAACTGAGTATACCCTTCAATTCTTTTTGGGGCGCCATAAAAAATAAATACATGAAATTATTTATCAGATTATAATGGAACAAATAATAGTGTTTTATTCATCTTTTATACCCTCCGCCGATGTGCGCCTGGAGTACAGGCATTCTTGTATTCTAACCCAAGAACCATATTTTTGATCTTTCCAATTTTTAATACTAATTTAATTCTTTCGAAAATATAAAATATGCTTAATTACCAGAGATAAAAAAATTGTTCCATTTAGTTGCTTTAACATTCAAAAAAAAACTCTTAAAAATTAAGCAGCTCTGCAGTTGTCTTTTTGGCTTTTGTGATTTCTAATACTGATTAATTTCTTTCAACAACATCAAATATTTTTAATTTATGAACAAAAAGGAAACAAATTGATTAATTTTATGTAACAAAAAAAGTTTCAGCTGTCCAACTCTGGAATATTCTCTTGAATTCTGTATCTCGTTTCTGTAATTAATGAACGAATTTCTCGCTTCGAAAATTTTTTTGTCATGCTGTAAAATACAGGGTAAGTCAGAAAACATTTCTATTATTCTATGGATCGCGCTCCAGTAATTGGCAACAGCCAGAAACCAGACACTATTAAAGTACGTTCACACTTATCAAATATTTGAACAAAAAAGCGTAACCACTGAACACTAATAAAAAAGTTTTTAATTAAAAAAAGTATTTATTGAGTTAAAAAGTTTCCAATAATATTGGATTCCTGATACTGTCTACTAGTTTTGTATGAAACTGTTTTAATTAATAAACACGTATCTGAACAAAAGTATTTTTCATTAGTATTTATTTAGTGGTTACGCTGTTCGGGGCAAACATAACTTTAGATTTTGAATTCCTTCCGAAGAAAGAGAAAGCACTTTTATTTAAAAAATATGTTTATTTTTTCTAGTTCTGGAACCGTATATTGGATTTTGCCGATTTTGAACAGTAATACATACATATATTCAGAACTGTTTCCAACACATAAGTCCAGGAACGAAGTCTCTACCTTTTCTGGGGGCTAAGGAAAACTGATCTCCTATACAGACAGGCGGACACCGGTTACTCATTGAATTTACAAAATCTCAGTTTTGTTTATCTTATTATGACATCCTCTACATTTTGTTAAAACCACCCAAGTTCTTAGTACGGAGATAATCATCTTTGTACTTATCTCTTTAACAGTTTTCATCATCTCTTTTGCTTATGTTTCTTATTTGTGCAAATGAATTTTAATTTAATTCATATTTAAAAAAAATTGTTAATGAATTTCTTCATTGTTCGTTAATGGAAATATTTGCCACAGCATCATGAAATTTTAATATATGTACATATTGTGTTTTGCGGTTCTATCTTATGAGTAAATATATTTTAGCAATAAAAATACTTTAGTCACGGTACTTTTAATTGTTCGAAGGGTAATTCCCATTCACATCTTACTTTTTTGGATGTTTGATACGTCACCACGCGTCATGAATTGTTAGCAGGTGCGTAGTCTTCATTATAACGTTAAATGTTGGTGTGTTTTTATTTTTTTTAGCCATTTATACGCAAACTGGTTTTTAAAGAAATTAATAAGTTTATTAACCAGCATTAATCACAGTTTTATGACACAAACATTTTGTGTTGTAGCGTACATAAGAAAATTATTTCAGCGTAATTCAAACAATAAAGCGGAGTTAAGAATGTGCTAGAGTTTCAATTCAGTCGACAAAATTATGTGATAGAGCAACAAGTACCAAAAAACATTTGCATTTCAAATAATACAAACTTTTGCAAAAACAAAAATACAATACATATATAACAAGTTGAGTATTAGTTTTATACAAGCAAAAATTGATTTTAAGCGCTTCACAAGTGCTCATGAAGTTAAAAATATGCATTGATATATACGTTTACGTAAGAAATATGCACCAGTAACATGCAAATGTTTGGCTTTTATTATTTATTTTTCCGACAAACAATTTAAGAATTTGGGAATTTGTGGGTGCTGTTGGCTGAAGTAGTAGAACACGAGACTATGAAGCGGAGGGTCCTGAGTTCGAGCCCGCGCTGAGTCATGAAATATTGTGTTGAATTTCTTCTGATCAGCATTAGTGCGTGGTTGTGTTAGTTGTTGCCAGCCTGTTTCAATGATGAAGGCATAGTCACTGGTCACTGAACATAATTGGCAGGGACTGACACTATCATGTACTAAAAGCAGAGTAACAGCACCCACCTTCGTCGGCTGTGTAGCAAAAATTAACCGGCGAAGTAAAAAGGTTGAAATAGCTACAAAAAAAACTGTCTATCTTCTCATCTTTCTGAGTGCTGGTCATACTGCTAAAAAAAAAAAAAAAAATAGATATTTTGATTTTGTACCACGTAAAAAGTCAAATGTACTTTTCACATCATGGCGGTACCATTTTTATACTCCCAAAAAATTGGAGTGTATATTCACTTTGTCACTCCATGTGTAACGCAGCGAAATATTCATCTGAGACTCCATAATGTATATACATATATTTTTGATCAGTGATGAAGTCTAAGACGATATAGCAATGCCCATAGGTCCGTATGTGGAAAACACGATATTGTCTATTTTAGGACCCTTTCCCTTTAGTGGGTGTTAAGCTACATATCATATGAAAAAATTTTATTAAAACGTATTAAACAATTGTATCCCTTCATTCATGTTTTTATACCCTTCACAAAAAAGTGAAAGGGTATATATAGGTTTGTCATTCCGCGTGCAATTTCTTCGATATGCACATGGGACCCCATAAAGTATATATATTCTGGATCCTTATGAATAGCGATGACGATTGAGCGATGTCCGTCTGTAAGTCTGTCCGTCAATCTGTACGGTTTTCCCAAGCTCCCAGAAGAGCTAGAGACTTCGTTCTTGGCCCGTTGAATTGGAAATGAACTTAAATAGAGTGATTGTGAAATTCAGAAAGATCCGAAGTATGGTTCCAGTGCTGGGAAGCTTACACCTATTTCTCGACGCAAGGTTTATACCAAAAATCAATTATTTTTTTAATGTTTGTATATTAAACCTATTTCGTGCTTTGGGGAGCCTCAATTGTCTATTAAAAACCAAAAAAATAAAAAAAAATTCCAGGAATGGGAAATTAAAAATTTTTTTCTGCCTATTCCGTATTTTGTAGTACATGTCGTAACTAAAATTGTAAAAAAATTAAAGTTTTTCTTTTACAAAACCTCTTTATACATCATGAAGATTTGCATTGGCAAAAAAAAAAAATTTTAATTCAAATTTTGCTTCCAGGCGTGGAAAATTGAATCTCTTTTATACATGAAAGTAATCAAACAGGCAACTGATGTTTTTTTTTGGTTTTTGCTAACTAAATCTTTCTTATAATTTAAGAAGAACAAAAATGGTATTAAAAATTCAAAAATAAAAAATAAAATTTCTAATCCAGGGATGGACAAGTGCAATATTTTATGGTACATAAAAGTTACCAAAATGGCAAAAAATTTGCAATTTTTCTTAAATAAAACTACTTTACACCTCAAAAAGCGTTTCACTGATAAAAAAAAACAAAAAAAAATAAAATTTCGTTTCCAGTGTTGGAAAAATTAAATTTTTTTTGGTACATGCAATATTTTGTAGCACACGTAATAACCAAAATGGTTACAAAATTCGAGTTTTTCTTAAACAAAACTACTTTATACCTCATGAAGATTTGCATTGATAAAGAAAATTTTAAAAAATTTACATTTCACTTCCAGGGTTGGGAAATTGAAATATTTTTTATACATAAATGTAACCAAAACGGCAATTGACGTTGTTGCTTTTTGCTAATTAAAGCTGTTTATAATTCAGGAAGAACAAGATTGGTATTAAAATCTTAAAAAATGTATGAATTTTTATTAGTCGAACTTTTTCTTATGTAAATTGTTAATTTTTTATCGGGCTTAAGTTCGAATCTTGCATGACTGCAAATTATTTTTTGTTATTTTTTATTAATAAATGAATTTGTTTAAATTCTATTTATTATTTTATATTAAGATTGGAATATTAAGAATATTTTTAATAATCATCAAACCAGCAGAACGGATCAGTACTGATTTCGAGGCCGCTACGCCATCTCATCAGCGTTCATTGTTAAATTTTTCCCACTTTTGCAAGTGGTGCTAGTTAGTAGGAATATCAACTATTTAACCAATATTTTTCGTTAAAAATATTGGTTAAATAGTTGATATTCCTACTAACTAGCACCACTTGCAAAAGTGGGAAAAATTTAACAATGAACGCTGATGAGATGGCGTAGCGGCCTCGAAATCAGTACTGATCCGTTCTGCTGGTTTGATGATTATTAAAAATATTCTTAATATTCCAATCTTAATATAAAATAATAAATAGAATTTAAACAAATTCATTTATTAATAAAAAATAACAAAAAATAATTTGCAGTCATGCAAGATTCGAACTTAAGCCCGATAAAAAATTAACAATCTTAAAAAATCTAAATTTCGACTCCAGGGTTGGGCAAATGAAATATATTATGGTACATGAAAGTGACCAAAAAGTTTAAAAATTTTAATTTTTTTGTCAAGTAAAACTATGTTACACCTCACTAGGAATTGCATTGGTAAAAAATAAAATTTCGCTTCCAGGGTTGGAAAATCGAAATATTTTGGGTACATAAAAGTACATACATAAATTCAAAATTTTGTTATTTTAGTGAATTAAACCTATTTTATACATCAGAAAAAATTATATTATTATTAAAAAATTAAAAATTTGGTTCCAAGGTTGGAATATCGACATTTTCTGATTCATAGAAGCAGCCATTTTATTTGTTATTTTTGTTTTTTATGATGAATTATACCTACTATATTATATATTATACTTTATATATCAGCAAGAAGTAAACTGGTATTAAAAACCAACAAAATCTAAAACACGATTCTAACTTTCGGGGGTACATGAAACGGATTTTTTGTTTTGTGTGTAAATTAAATATATATAATATTTTTCAAAGGCGTTCATAGGTATTAGTCATAAGAAAAGCCAAACATTTCGCTTCCTAGCCGAAAAATTTAAACGTTTTCTTAAATATAAAAGTAACCGATAACATCGTTTTGATTTTTAATTAAACCTACTTTCTGTTTTGGCAAGAAAGAAAGAAGAATTACATCTGTGAAGGGTATTTAAGATTCGGCACAGCCGAATATAGCACTTTTACTTGTTCTTGTTTACTTATGTCAAATACCATAAAAATGTAAGTTTTAATAAAAATAAAAATAAGGCTTTTATTTACTAAGTATTTGGAGGGTACTTAAAATTCGACCCGGTCGAATATAACGATTTTACTTGTTCTCTCTCGAAAGAACAACCTTTTTCGACTCAAAAAGGAAGTGTATTGAGCCTTTCATAAAATACTGACTCGGAGATAGTCATACAGTGAAAAGTTGAAATAAAAGCTATAATTATATATTGTTATAGTTCACAAAAGATAATTAATGATTATTAACAGATTGTTTGACAAATTTCGTGAAAAAAAAATGTAAATAACATAAAATTTATTTAACATAAAATAATATATTTTAAATGAAATTTATTTGTTGGTGGTCAATGTCTATATGCATTTCATTGGTGCTTTACCAAATAATCAGTAGAATTTAACTACAATTTTTAAAAGTTGAAAACGCCTTATCTGATACACATTCTTCTGAAAACCATATGAGAATGCAAAATTTGTAAATTACAAATTATTTTCAAAAATCACAGCAGAATAAGCATAGGCTTTGAAACTCATATATACAAAACTAACCCAACAAATAAATTTCAAAGCCTACTATGCTTTTTCTGCTGTGATTTTTGAAAATAATTTTTAATTTACAAATTCTGAATTCTCATATGGTTTTCAGTCTACTGATGATTTGGTAAAGCAAGAATGAAATGCATATAGACATTGCTTGACCACCAACAAATAAATTTCATTTAAAATAGAATTGTGACAATATAAATAATAGATTGGTGGAGATATCTAAATTGTATCAATTAAAGCACGGTAGTACCACGGAACCAAGGAAATCGAAAATATACTATAAAAAGCCCAATTGTACCATGTTTTTCATTCGTCAAATTTATTGACTAATTTTCCTTTGTTCTTTGTCATGGTGAAATAAATATATATATTTCGTAATGGTTTTGTATAGTAAAAAAAGAAAAAAGTTGGGCGTATGAAACGCGTTGCATGCAACATGAATGTAGAAATGTACATAATGCACAGAAAGTATGAAACGCATAAGCATAAAATGTATGATAAGGACTTTCAGCTTTAGGGCGTACGTGGAAAAAAAATGTTTGTGCTTAACATAAGAACACGGTTGCAGCTGATTTAGTAGAAATCATATGTTTAATTTGAAAATTTTTGGGTTTAAGTTATGAAAAAATATGTCTGATCTTGCAACATGGCAAGGTCGAACAATCGTCTATATAGATAATATCTAAGCATAATCATTTAGATATTGATTATACAGCCAGTCATAAGTCGATTTTTAAAAACTGGTCTTAGATCCATACAAATTGGTTCCATTTCTTGTTGAATGTCTGGAGAAAAAAAGGCAACCGAACCCGTTTTTCCAGCGTTTGTATTACATCCAATTCATACCCCGATTTAAAAATCAAACTTTATTTTCAATTCGCCTTAAAAGTTGTTTCAAAGACCTTAAACATTCATAACTCGATTTGCCACTCCGAATGAAATTTCCACAATATTAATATGCGACCCTGGGAAGTCTAATAAGTGCAGTTCGTCGGTCTGTGTTTAAAATCGGTTTTCCGAAACCGCAAGTAAAGCTAGAAAATTCAGTATTATATTGCTGCATTGGAACTAGTGCTAAATAGGCTACCATTGAAAATCAGCAAAATCCAAAATACCGTTCCAGAGTTGGAAAATTATTTTTGGTATATAAAAGTTCTTAAAAGAAACTAATTGGTATTAGAAATCAGAAAAACCAAAAACGATCCATCCAGAGCTGGAAAACTTAATTTGTTTTTTAATAAAGTAACTAAGTTAATATAATTCTTTCTTTGGTAATCAAACATATTTTATATATGTATATGAAACATATTTTTATGCCTTACTCAGATCACATGCCATTAGTCGTTTCATTTTGCTCAAAAAATAGTACGCCATTAAAAGGATTACATTTCTCCCTAAAGCTCCCTTGGATTCCAAATAGATTGAATAATTATATAAATGTACTGGAGAACCTTTCCATGAGCTATATAAAATCAAATATTCTAATTGATGGTAAAATAAACATATGCACGGGCAAAGTTAGCATTGCTACAGGTTTTTGTTCACCTAACAAATGTTTTGACTCCAAAAATAAGTGGTTTGATTTGTAGTGCTACTATGCTCGCAATAAGATGCATAGGGTACTAAAAAAATATCGCGAAACAGGTACTGAATTTTTTAGAATCGATTATATTGATTCTAGGTCGATTTATACAAAGATGTGGGCAAATAAAAAGTTCAACTTTAAAATCAGCAATATCGAGGAACTTAATACAGTTAAAAAGAGTTCGGATTGGTGTAAACTTGCTAATAGTATGAAATATAATAAACCATGCCTGGGAAACAAACTCAGTATTGCCAATTTTTATGATCACCTCACCCTCTTGTGCGAGACGGACTTTGAAAGTGCTGAGTCTTGGAATTTGCCCAATTTTATTGATCCCCTTCTAGACTCTCCATTTGAGATGAGCGAACTTAAGCTGGATTTAAAAGGTGCTAAACTTAATAAAGCTCATGGTGAAGACAGGATTGGGTATGAATTTTATAAATTCGCGCCTCCAAATTTTTTATATGAAATTTTGTCATTGCTTAATTATATTTTTCTGCATGAAGAATTTCCTAGAGCTCTGCCATTATTCCCTTGTTCAAAAAGGGTGATGTTAATACTGTTTCAAATTACAGAGGCTTATCCCTATTGAATAAAATTTTTACCGGACTACTCCCCAGTCGGATTAACTGCTGGGTGAATACGAACATAATATTAAGTTAATATCATGCCGGGTTTCGCAAGGAATATTCGACTATTGACAATTTATTTAACCTAACCGGTATAGTAAACCTGGGGTTTAGACAAAATAAAAAAACTTTTGCATTTTTTGAAGATTTTCTTCGGCTTTTGATAACATCCCACGCAATTCACTTCTTTACAAATTTAGTCGTATAGGGCTATCTAGTAAAATTGTGGCTCTATTACAAAAATTATACGGAGATACCATCAGAAAGTATGGGATGGTCATTCAGTTCCCGAGGCTTTCATTGTATTTCAAGGTGTTAGACAAGTTTGTTTACTTTGTTCAGCTTTGATCTTGCTGTACCTTAACGACCTCCCTGATTTCTTGCCGGGAGGTGTACCCGTTGCAGGCCGAGGTTTAAAAGTCTTGTTATATGCAGATGACATCGTATTACTATCTGACTCTCCTGATGGCTTGCAGAACATGATTGTTGCCCTACACACTTATTGTATAGATTGGGGTCTTAAAATTAATCTGGCTAAGTCTAAGGTGATGATGTTTAGAACAAGTAGTAGATACAGTCGTAAACTTTCATGGAGGTATAGTAACTGTGTGATCGATGTGGTCAACGAATATAAATACCTTGGTATTACGCTAACGTACAATTTATCCTTTAAGAAGCATCTTGAGACAAAACTTTCATCATCCAAAATGGCCATAAGTTCCACTTGGTTAAGTTATATTCACCATCCAAAAATTGAATTTTCAAACAAACTCAAAATATTTCACACTGCTACAAAATCCATAATGCTTTATGGTGCTCAGATATGAGGATTTCATAGGGACGATGAAGTAGAGAAATTGCTGAGATAATACCTGAAGAAGATTTTATTTCTTCCTATGAATACTACCAATTACATATATGTTACATATTGAAACACGTTTACCTTCCTTATTTTTGGAAACATTAAATTTATATTTTAATTATATTGGAAAAGTCTTGAATCTTTCTATGAACAGACTGCCTAGTGTGCCAGCTGAAGAAAGTATTCAGCAATATATTTCTTGGTTTTCGTAATGGGGTTTCCTATGTACTGGAGGTGGTATCAATTTAGGCATGGAAAGTTGGAGAAATAATTTACGTCATCATCAAGATGTTCTACTGAATGTCTTAAATTCGTTAGAATTTGTTAATTTTGTTGCAAGTGCCAGAAATCCGCGTTTTGGTTTCTATGATATGTATCCAACGTTAATATATGATTTTCAAGATGGTAATTCGGCCTACATGATATTACGAAAACATGCATGCGAAGCATTGGCAAAACCCTGTGAACATCTATTTCCACTCATATACATTTAGAACTTTTAAGTTTCAGCAAAACGCTATAAAATATTCCATCGCCACATGAATATGCAAATCATCAGGAACAATCTCAGCAAACTTGATCTTGAACGGAGAGACCGCATGTGTCATATTTCATAATTAACCATTTTTTCAGACTTCATATCGGAAATCTCACACAGTGGAACAGGTAGAACAGCAACAACAAAGAAAACAAAAGCAAAAAATTAGCTGAATTTATATACTTTATAAAATATTTGATTAAAACAAATCCATATTACTTCCCTTTCCCTTTTTTCATAACTAATCAAAGCTAAATGTTAAATTTGCGACTCAAAGTCACGTTCTGAAGAAAACAAAAACAATTTTCAAAACAACAAAGAGCACAAAAAGTGCAATCAAAAACAAATAATAGAAGCAAAACATGTTTTAAGATTTCAATATCAGGGTCAATTGAATTGGAGCAATTCATTCGAAATTAATTCACTTATTTAATAATTCAAAATAATAACAACAATTTTAGTAGCTGCAGCAATGACAAAGTGACTGACCGCCTAAACGAAGAACGCCTATTTCAATTTTACTTTTCCATGCAACAGCAATTTACTTCCGCTTTTGCGTTCTTTTGCTTTTCAAATTTATTCAATTTATTTACAAAATCATGCTGCTTTTTTTAATGAATCATTTCACTAAAATTATAAATACACAAACTTTTTAGCTGGACATAAAAACAAAATTAATATATTAAATAATTTACTACAATAACAAAAACTAAACTTGATAAAGTAAATAAGAAGAAAATTATTATACGTTTTGTGTATGATTTAAAAAAATAAAATGAAATTGTGCTTTCATTCATCACTGCCAATAATCAAGTTGAGTTCGTGACATTTGGAAAAAAAAATTAATTATAAAAAGAAACAATACTTTCGAGATAGAGAAATACTAGCAGCTTATGAATAAAAATGAAGAGGGACACAACGCATGTCCCATAATGCATACGAACACACACACACACTATGGTTAACAAGGCAGAGCTGTCGCTACTTCACTTTTCTGGTCAATTTCTTACTATTAATTAATAAAAGAATTAACTAATTTGCGACCAGGACTCTATTAGAAGACATTAACCGATTTCTGCTATATTAGCCCAATTTACGAATGAAGTGTTCAATGAAATTTGTTAGAGATATTCGGCCCTATTATGAATGGCGACGTCGACGTGACATCAACTCGACAGTAAAATATTATCACTCATCTGAAAGTTGTCGAAAGTTGCATTCTCTAGGACACATAATATCGACAGAACATGTCAATAGTAGTCAATTTCTGTCGAAAAATAGTGTAGAAGCGGCAATTTTTTGCTGTCGTCTTGATACGGCGTCGATGTCGTCATTCATAATAGGGGCGATTGTCTCAGTTAATTTATTAAACATACACTTTATTTGGGGTGGGTTAAGCACGTCTCTAGGCCTGCATTTTATTGCTTTTTACACCAAATCATCGCCTGTATTGAGGGGACAGATGGAGAAGGGTGAGGAAATTAAGAATTTGTTCTAGTCATTTTATTCTTTACTTCGCCGTCAAATTTTTGCTATAGTTCCGAGGAAGGAGAGAGGATGCTGTACTGCTATTATTAGTGCATGTAGTGTCCATAGCCGTCGGTAATATTCAACGACCAGTGCTATGGCTTCATCATTAAAACGGGTCGACAAGCCATTAATCCATTCATGCACCAGTACAGAAATATTTTACACCATATTCCGAACTGAGTGCGGAATTTTCGGCTCCGTAGTCTACGCGTTGACTACTTCACCCAACAGCACCTTCAACAAAATATTTATTGTGGATTGTTCATAGAACTAAGTACATCTTTTAGCAGAGGCTGATAAATCGGAAAATGAAGAAAATGTGCTAAACATCTGCAACATTAGAACATATGACATTTTAGATTTGCTGAATCTAAAAATAAATAATATATGTACTAAAAATTTGCTAAAGAAAAAGGAATTTTAATATACATACACATATTTCTATGTGTGTGAATATTTAATAATATGTTTTATTAACCCAGTAAAGGTATGGAGTGGGAGGGTGCAGATACAATGAACCCCATAACTAACCTATACACGGACGGGTCGAGGATTGGTGACCGATCGGGTGGAGGTTTCTGTGACATGGGTCGTAACTTTCGCAAATACTTCCACCTGCCGGATCATAGCACGGTATCTCAGAGTGAGATCGTGGCTATTGTGGAAGGGATAAAATGGTTGAAGGAAATCGATAACAGACTACCGGTACGTATATTCACGGATAGTAGGAAGGCCATCGAGGCCCTAAGGAATCATGTGGTTCAATCTCGGTGTGTACTACAGTGCAAGGATGAGATTAACTCATACACGCACTGTGGGGGCATAGAGATAATATGTATTCCAGAATATCAGGGGATACCTGGAAATATTGAGGCAGATAGGCTAGCAAAGATGGGAGCGTTAATGGCAAACATCACACTGGATAGTCCGAAGCCATTTCAGGTTTTTAAGAACGAACTAAAGCGATGGGCTATAGAATTGCATACAAGAGATTGACTAGAATTCTATGGGGGGCCCAGATGGTAGGAGGTCCTAACATTGAGTAGGCCAGCACTAAGGAGGTGGGTTTATTTAATAACAGGACATACAGAGTTAAGGACTCACCTGGCACGAATGGGTATCGTTGGCGATATAACATGCAGGGCCTGCCAGGAAGAGGACGAGACACTGGAGCACTACTTGTGCTACTGTCCAGCTTTTAGCCAAGTCAGAAGACGAACATTTAATCAGGAGCTTATGCAGGAGATTGAATTTCTTAGGGGCTCTGATTGGAAAGACTTAAGGAAGTACATTGAAGAAACTAGGTTCTTGACGTAATCAAACTCAGAGGTTTCCATGGTATCGGTGGAGGCTCCCTACAGTGGAATGGGAACTACTTATTATAGAGCGCACAATAGGCCTATGAGGCCTAAGTGTAATCCAGGACGGATTGGGGTGCTTATGCCCCTCTTTTCAACCTAACCTTACCTAACCTAAACCAGTAATAACGTTATATTCGACCATGTCGAATATTTAGTAAGTAAATGTAAATTATTTAACTTGGTGGGACAGAGTTCCTTTAAGACCCAATTTTAAATGTCTCTTTTGACAGAGTCATTCCGGGAAGGGCCTTGGGAGAAACGCTTCACCTCTGCAAGATCAGAGAGCATCTCAGCTTCAATACAAATTGTTCAATATTACTATTTTTGCATATAATATCGTACGTCAACTCCCACTAAAGGGGTGGGGTCCAAAAATTACTATATCATGTTTTCCACAGACGAACGTATGAGCATTACTAGATCGTCTCAGACTTCATCACTGATCAAGAATATATACACTTTATGGGATCCAATTCTTTTTGGAGGGTATTTTGTCGGGGTCTCTCTGGAAGGGGCTATTGGGGAGGCATTTCACCTTTGCCATAAAACTTCAAAAATAAATGTTCGGAATAAGTATATGTAAAATTTATTTAAATCTTTTTTGCTTTTTTTTTATAGGGTCATTTAGGGGGCAAAGGGGGAGAAGGGGGTAGGGCAGAGTAGTACCAGGTTACGACTCAGTTTCGTCATTAAAGCTTAAAAATGTTATTTTTAAGCAATGTAGGCTTAAGTAAAACAATTTGTTAAATTTTTATGCTATTTTTGCATATAATAACGCCCACTGAAGAGGGCGGTTTCCAAAAATTAATTTTTATTTTATTTTATGGTTCCAAGTTTAAAGCGTTGGATCTTCTTTGACATAAAAATATATCATTTGCTTAACAAAATTACAAAAAAACTTTAAAAATTATGTTGTTTTTTGGAGGTTGGTTTAGTTCTTCTTAGGAGAACTTTTTTTCCTCTTGTCCGACTTAACCCATTTCCGAACTTGCCCTGTGCAATTATTTAAGACATATTTATACCAAATTTCAAGAGTCTGGCTCTTTTCGTTTGGACTAAGTCGTGAGTGGGCTGGATTTGTTAATCAAAACTGGCAGTCTGTACAACCCAACAACCCAAGTGGTGACAGACAAAAATTATCGTAAGTACTCATGAGGAAAGTGTAGTGGTTTTAAAAACAGCTGTTCTGCCCTGCTGCTTAAGTTGGATAACTTTAATATTAAAACATTTTTTAAATATGTCAAAAATTTTAAACAAGTTGTTAGGAAATTTAGATAAAATAATCTTCACCGAAGAAATCCACTTCCAGTTCAATGGCTACGTCAACAAGTACAGTTGCCGCATTTGAGACGAAGAGAATCCGAGAGTTATCTTTGTGCAACCATTGCATCCAAAAAAAGTTTTGATTTTGGTTCGTAGGACCATATATTTTTTGAAAACGAAAATAGGAATGTTGCCAAATATTGATGATTTAGACCTAAAGAATATGTAGTTTCAACATGATCTTTTGAAAATCGCATTATTTTTCCAAGAGGAAGCGAAAATTGGCCACAAAGATCGTGCGATTTGACACTTTTAAATATTTTTTATGGGAGTCTTTTTTTGAAATTGAAAGTATATAAATAACAGTTCAACAGCTTAAAATAAACATTATCGGGCAGATATAAACCATTGACAAGAGTTTATTGAATAACATGTTTGATAACTTTGGTCAAAGACTGGGAGCCAGCCGAACCAATAAATTTTCATATTTGACTGGAACTTAGTTGTAATAAACTAAAAAAATTCTTTCTTTTCTTAAAAATTAAAATGATACCTCAATTTTGAACACCCTTAAGCATTTGCACTTGCACACCGGCTGTAGCTAGTAAATTTAACTCAAACGATTCCTGCACTAATTCCATTTAATCACACGTTTCTTGAAGTGCCAAGGTTAGTATATGCCTGTAGAAGATAAATTTCTCATTGACGCTTTTGACCGTTAGTAACATTGGTTCCGTTTACTTTTGATAAATCTGTTTATTATTTAATATTATCTCAGTGCAGCGAAATTTTACAAACATATTTCCATTATTAATATAAAAAATAAATAGCACTAGAACTAAATGAAAAGCTTTTGAATATTGAAATATTGTAAAGCAATAATTTGCAAGTTAATAATTATTTATCTATGTATGTACATTGTACATATGTGAAACGCACACTTGTATGTGGTGCATTAAATTGTTGCTGCAGATCCATTAATAAAAACATTGTGGAGGAAAATGTTTTATTAAATCGTGATTCATTTAAATTTGAATTTGTCGCTATTTTTCACAAAATAAATTTAATTAATCGTGTAATATTATTAAGCACTCATATCACAAGTGCAGCTACTTGCAATTGCACATATTAATTATCTAGATACATAAAGTTTTTACACACGCTTCCATTTTAATATGAATAGATTTGCAAATTCATGTTTTTGCTCATTTTGTTATGACACGATTTGATTATATTTGACTTTCCATAAATTTTCATCGTGTTCAATGAACGCTAAATTTAATTACCACTGCCAGCAGCACTCCATCTATTCATTGTGCTGCTGGACTGGATGCAACGTTCTATAGTCGCGGACACACTTTTGTTGCACTTGCATTTGCATAATTAATTTATCATAATTCATCTCCCGCTGCGTATGTGTATCTATTTATTTGCTTAATTTATTTATTCACTTTATTATATATTTTGATTAATTTATTTAAATAATTCCAATATTATTTACACTTTTTTATGATAAATAGCCGTTGAACGGTGGTAACTACCGGCCAGTTCTTTTAATAAAATTCGGCTTTTCAATTATGAATACCAGATATGATGAGCGAAAAATAATTAAGTACGTAGTAAGTATTTTCACGAACATTTGTATGGCTATATTAAATTGAATTAAGATTCATAGGCTAATTGTTCGAAATAGGTTTTTTTTTAAATCTCAGAAGGACATGATAAATATTCCAAGGCACAAAGGAAAGTCAACATCAGTTTTATTCAACTTACACAGCAGAGCAGAACAGCTGTTTTCGAAAGCCGCAACACCTTCATCATCACTGCTCATGTGTATTGTGTTTATCACCACTTATTAGGTGGCTCAGTTGAATGTGATAACAGTTCCTATTTACACAAATTTTATTGTGAAAAATAATCCGAGAACTGTATCAACCTGATGTTAACATGTTATTGGTTTAATACCCGTGTTACCGTTTGATTATTTTTCTTCATGTCCTATTTGTTTGAATTTTTTGTTCCATCATACCTAAGTCAAACTTTTTGGGTTTGAATTTTGTAGTTAAGTACATGTGAAAGTTTTCCAATGTTATTATTGGTAGCTCAAGCCATAGCTGAAATTTGTATGTAGTAAGTATTTTCACGATAACATGTTAACTTCAGGTTGATACAGTTCTCGGATTCTTTTTCATAATAAAATTTGTGTAAATAGGATCTGTTATCACATTCAACTAAGCGACCTAATAAGTGGTGACAAACACAGTACACATGAGCACTGATGATGCAAGGGTTGCGTCTTTCGAAAACAGCTGTTCTGCCTATGAATCTTAATTCAATATAATTAAGTACTTTTTAGAATACAGGCAACACTCATTCCAACCGTGGAACCATCCTTAAGATATCTCTGATTTTCAATACTTACCTGCTCCTTTCTAGAATAAAAAATATTTTAGATTAAAATGAAAATCAAATAAAATTTTCGTGAGCTATCTTTTTGACTTTTTTGATTTCTTAATATGTTTAAACAAAAAGAAAAATTTGGTTTCGGTTTATTACTTCAATGTACCCAAAAGTTTAAATTGTGAACACCTCGAATCGTGTTTTTGATTTTGGGGGACGAACTTAACTCGTCCTAACACAGTACAACATTTTTCAGGTGATTGATTCGGGACTCAATTCTGATAATTCTTTATGAAAGTAGCCCTCAAAAAGAAGAACTTCTGCATCATTCGTTTTGTCATGGTACATCAAATAATAATTTAAAAATTAATTTGAAGTTAGTAAGTATCGTATAGGGGAATTTGTCACGTTTTAGGCTCTTTTGTTTGTCATAACTCGAGAACCACTAGAACGAATAAGCTGAAACAAATTTAAAAGAATTAAAAATTATAATTCCTTTAACCTGTTCATACAACGCTTTGCTACATAAGCAACAGTTTCGCAGTTATAAATAAATGTATGAAGAAAAAAACTATTTTTTGCCTAAAAAATTTAATATTTTTATTTTCAATTCATAAAAAATCCAAAACGGTAAAAAAGTGTCAAGTCCTATTACTTTCACGTAAAGTCGCATAACCTATGAACAAAATGAGACATAAATCATGAAAATCGATGAACGCGTTTCGCTTTTATGTACAATTAAGCTGATTCTCGAGTTAATGGGCCTTATTACGGTTCTCGATTCGACTCAAAAGAATGTAATAAATTAAAGTAAAATTCAAGATTTTGTTTAATCTATTACAAACACTCGAGTCGATTCGAGAACGGTAATAAAGCACAATATATAAAAATTAAGAAAACAAAAATTAATTTTAGCTAGTTAATTTAAATTTTCCTTACTTTGGATTTTACAAAATTTTAATAGCACTCTATTTATGTACATTTACAATCCATTAGTCCAGGAATAAAGTCTCTAGCTTTTTAGGGGGCTTGGAAAAACCGACATCGCTTGTCCGTCTGTCCTATTTATAGAGATTAAGAATATATATACTTTACAAGGTCCCATATCCATATTGTGGAAATTACACACGGGATGACAGACCTATTAGGCATACCCTTTACCAGTTTTAGTGGAATATATAAATAAAAACAATTTTGCAACTTTAGCCTAAATAATTACTACAGACGACAAATAACAGAAAAACTTCTGAAATTTTACCATCTCGTTTAAAAGAAGAAACTACTGCTTACTCCGGAAACTAACGTAACATTTTGTCCTACTCAATAATGAAATATTTAATACACATAACTCTCTAAGTGGCATACAAATTTCCATCAGTTTTCGTTTTAAAATATTTTAATAATTTCACAAAGTATTGCTTTTTACAGCAATAAATTATGAATTTTTCTTATTGAAATAGTTCTCTTCAAAACTTTCGCCTATGTTCTACATTCCACTACAAAATGAAAGTGAAATGGTTTTCAATTTCACACATGGTATTCCATAGTGTTCTAGGAAAGGAGTCAATTTCATTCTCATTTTGGTTTAAGCGACTAACTAAAACGACATGAAATTTATTTTTGCTCCTTTAATATAAGTTTTGAAGTATTATTTAAATTTTAAAAAACTTTACTGATATTTTCATTCGTTCACATTTGGTTTTCTCCAAAGTTTTGTAGATCAGTTTGTGTTGACTCAAATCTTCTTTTCCTCGTCTTCTTTGGCTCTGCATTTTCATCAGCCTCATCTTGTAAAAGTGTATTTAGCACATCCTGGATACTGTTGCTATCTAAGTTTTCCAATTCAAGGGATAAATTTGCTTCTTTTCTGGTTACCCCAAATGACTCCACAGCAGTATACAGGCCGCAAAGTTTTGCAACCGCATCTTTTTTCGATTATATGTGTTGCATATTGTTAGGTCCCCCTCCGGTTGCCGAAGCCTGCATCCTATCTTCCGCTAACTTTTTGAGAATGCAGGCTTTCCAATCATTCCAGCCTTTTTTCCAGCCACTTTGATCATTTTCTGGAGGACCTAAAGAATTTAGCTCTATTGTTGGGTACTTCCGGAGTTGGTCACATACCGTGCTGTCGCCTTTGTATAAACCCTTGGCCAATCCAAGGGTTTTTTTTTCCAGAAAACTCAATAATGCTTCTTCTTGTTCTGTGTTTTTGTGCTTACCACTTAAAATACGAAAAATAATTTGATAAATTTTTTTTATAAAAAATTTGACAAGTACTTACATTTTATTACTTTTCTTATAAATATTAAGATTTAACTCAAACATTTAATCTTTTTTTCTGTCTTTCGTGCGGGCGTTTGCTGCCGATTCCAAATTAAATTTTTTGTAGTGAAATTGGTTTACAGAACACTCCAATTCCGCCTGAAACAAAGTGGAAATTTCACTTCACTTTAACAAAATCTATAACATATAAATGGCGAAAGTTCCACTTTCACTTCATTTTACGAATGCAGAACATACATCATTACATTTTTGGAAAGTGATAGTCGAAAATATATTTTTTTGCCCAGACCATACCACTGTGCAATGTTTTACCTACTTCGGGTCCCGTTAATATTGGTTCAAATTGTGTTCGCCTCTTCCATTAATTGTGTAAAAATACATTTTGATATTAATTTCATGTCTATTAGAGAACTATCGATGGTCACAACTCCAATTTTTAAGAAATTTACTTTTTCAGTGATTCCAATACATTTCACATAAATACACCTTGACACAAAAATTGTACAAGCAAATGATAGTGCAAGTTTCTATTGTGCTTAATACACTTTCTGTTATATATTTACCTTATCCTGTATATACATATATTTAAAAAAAAATTTTTTTTGTAAATATTGCAAAGCTATAAAACTTATATTTAAAAAAAAAACTATCAAATACTCGTATTTTCACGTGATGTGAAAAATATTGGATTTTTTAAATAGATCGCTTAACATTTTATATACTCGCATAAAAAAATTATTTTGGAACATATAAGAAATACGTACTTACCTTATTTAAAAGGTATGTGCATAGACTTGGATCGATGGTTGATCGACTGCGTCAAGGCTCGAAATGTCGCTACGCTTCTTACTTATTGAGCTATTGCCAATGTGGCTAGCCCTCGTTTTCACAACAGAGTGGCACTTGTTTTTAGCACTATAAGGGCAATGCTCGATAGTACTGTTTCCTGATGATCTGCGTTATTTCCAGTGAAATACTCAAAAGCAATTAGCTAAAAGTCTCGCAATGACCACATTGAATTTTTTCAAATGATATTTTGAAGTAAAAGTCCACTATAAGGAATGAAGGAAAAAAGTTATATAAAATTTTTAATATGTTAGAACTATTACTAAAGGGCTAGTAATATTACACAACACCAAGTGTTTTATTGCAAAAGTTTTTTATTGAGTGATGATAATAAATAATTATTTTACATATAAATCAAATGCTTGATTAATTCAAAACAAACAAAATGATATTAATAAATTACAACGGAACTTATAGAAGTATATTTTAAGTATAAATTCAACAAGAGCAAACCGAAGCTTGCCAAAAGTCAAATGTGCATAATAAAGAATTTTTGGTCCATCAGTGTTTACGATTTCATCGTTGCCACGTTCTATTTTGCTTCCCTTCCCTCCTGAATGGAGTTATAATTCTAAGCACTTTGGCGAAGTTCAGAAGAGATACCATGTAAGCGGAAGATTTCCTAAGAGTTGCAAGTAATTGATCCATTATACCGACGTTATCCACTGCGGGCCGTCAACGTTTGAAATCGAGTCGAAGATTTGACATATTAAATAATGACTTCATAAAAATATCGGAATGGTATAAATCAAAAAGGGTCGATTTTAATGCTCGTAAGGCTCAGCGTTTTATGTTTACGCATCTATTTACGTACGACCATGCTGCTTATAAGGAGTCAGGGGTCTTGATGTTCTAGGCATGCACGTGCAGTGTGATGTCAGATGGACGGATCATATTTTTCAAATCGCAAAAGAAGAATTCAAGTGCCTTGGCTTCTTAAGACGATGCAAGAGATACTGTACCCCTTCTGATCTCCTTGCTATTTACACCACTTACACCCGAGCGAAAATGGAATATAACTATCAAGTGTGGGTCGGTGCCTCAAAGAACATTTTGAAATTTCTCAACTGCGTACAGAAGAGGGCGATGGAAATCATCGGAGGCAGTAGGGTAGCCAACTCTGTTGACTATCTTGACCATCGTCGCAATGTAGGATGCATTTCATTGTTTTCTCTTTACTATAATGGGATGTGCCCTGGTGAAATCGGGGATCTTGTCCCTGAAACCCATTCTTTTTTACGCTCAACACGTTTTTCATAAAGTCCGCATACATTTGTGGTCAATATTCCAACGAATTGCACTACACATTACAGAGAGAATTTTTCGCGAACAGTCAGTGTGTGGAACAAACTACCTGCAGAAGTTTTCCCCTTCACTTAATAGAGTGTTCACAGACACACTCTGTTTATCCTCCTTCCCAAAACGCATCTTTCTGGTTCCGGTGCAATGCATTACATACGGAGAGGTTATCGCCAGAGTGCTCGTCGTACCACTAAAAAAAATACCGTAAGTCCTTGATCTACAGAACCCACCCACGCGTACTACATTAAGATAATCGTGGTACAATTGAAAAACATTTTTAAATTGTACCCAAATGACCGCAAGAAATCAATGTCGTCTCTGCTGTACGAGCGCACATTTGCATGAATGTGAGTGGATGTATTTCATTGTCAATGTGTTGTTTGTTTATTTTGTATTCAATTGTACATTTTTGTTGAAGCTTTTGTTATTGTTTTTCTCAATGCATTCGTTTATAAATTAAGTTGTCTTATGCACAATTCACACCTTGTACTTAATCGTACAGCGTTCTGTTGCGTTGCATTTTATTGTAAATAAGTTTTAAATTAAATCTAGTCCATGTATGGCTTGTTAAACAATAATATTAAATTTGTGAAAATTCGGAGATGCTGACATCGTATGAATATATATCTACTATATATGGGTGTACAAGGAATGTGTGCCCATGTGAGTGATTGCAAAGTTGTGGGTGGATGCATGTAATTGGAATTAATTTAAGCTTTTAATTAATTTAATACTGCCACTTACGTAAAGGAGTTTCAATTAGCAAATAATATGACTTGCTTTGTAAACTGTTTAGACATTACATCACGAAATTAAGGTTAAAAGCGGATTTTAGTTTGTATGCATCAGTTTTGTTTTTCAATAAGAAAATCAGTCATATTCACTTAGTGGGAAAAGTAGAGCAATTAAAGACCTTCGGTAACAATCAGGGTATTCATTCCGATTGAGAGTTAACCAATTAATTGCTACCTGATTAACTGATCGGTTAAATTAAAGTATTAAGGCCGGATTTTTGGGATCTCCGTTAAACTAGGTTTAGTTAATCTGAAAACAGATTTTTGCCGCTATTATCAAGTTTTTTATACAAAATTTTGACGGATCAGCTTAGTTTTGCTTAAAATGTGTGTCCTTAATGAAATAATAAAAAAAAATTGCAGTTTGCTGGAAAGATCAGAGTTTCTGACTTCGTTAAACTAGGTTTAAACTTAAACCACCTCTCAAAAACCCGACCTAAATTATTTTATTTTCGATTAATAACACGGTGACACGGTGAAGATACGCTTAAAGCGAGACCCAGTTCAATCAGTAGGGCTCGATTAGGAGCTCATTTTGCAATATTTAAAAATTTCGATATACCCTCAAAATCGAAAGTTATCGATAAAAAACGATTTTTTGGACTTAGCGGGGAAAAAAAGCCCTAAACACTTAGACGACAGCAGACTTCACAACTTCACGGCTTCAAATGCTGCCAACTTCAATTGCTGCTCTGAAGTCAGCTTCATAATTATTTTGAAGACAGCAACAACATAATAATCAGCTGATGTGTAAATCAATCAGGGATGCCGCATATATATTTTATAATGAATAAAATTAAAGTTATTGATAAAAAATGTAATAATATCACGAAAAACTATAAAAAAACACATAAATTTATTTCTATATTATATATTTGTAATGTTCTTTTATGTTTAATATAAAAAAAAGTTTTTGTTCTTATTTTTCTAATTTATATATATAATGGCAACACTATATTTGTTTATTGCTGCCCGTCAAATTAGAAAATAGCCTAAGTTGGCAGCAGCAACAAATGCTGTTGTGTAGTCCTGCTGCTGTACTGCCGTGAAAATAATCGTTTTCATTTAAACACATGGATTTTATTTTTGACATATTGCTGCTTGCTGTCTGCTGTCGTCTATGTGTTTAGAGCTTAAAATAATTTTACTGGGTTGCACCAACGGAATGTTTAGAACATTTTTTGTGCCTATTTGAAAATGATTTCTTGTTGGCCAGCTTTTTAAGGTATATTGGTATTTTGCACGACTATCCCAATCGCTAAGGTAACAGGGGAACTTTTTATAACCTCCCTGCATACCGAGTAAAATTGGTCGGACTTTTAATTCAGCAACTTAAAATTCCCATTGATATTTTTATAGTTTAAATTTTATTTAAATTTATTGAAAAACGTTACCAGGGGAAAAGCCAGATAAAATGCTTGCAAATTGCTGCTGGTCACCTAAACGAGAAACAGATGACAGTCTCTATATCCGTAAAAGACAAAAGAAGCATTTATAGTTAACTACTTAAGTTATTTTCAATGCCATGTAGAACTGTATAGAAAATTGTTTACATACAAATAATACTGAATTCACTTTTTCTACCAAAATCGTTATATCTCTGTCTATAGACAAAACAGATTGGGTTTTCTGATAAATTAGACCAAAAAAACTTTCCAAAGTAGAAAAAATTTAAAAAAAATTCTATATAAAATTTAAGAGGGAAATATTTTTATGAAAAATTTTTCAAGTTAAAAAAATTTTTTACGGAAATAAAGCCTTTCTTCTCTTTGGCCGAAAGGCATTTTAAATTTTAAGACCCGTCCAAAAAAATCGTTTTTTATCGCTAACTTTCGATTTTGAGGGTATATTTCGTGCTTTGGAAAGCCTCAATTATCTATTAAGAACAAAAAATGAATTTATTTTTTTTCAGGGATGGGAAATTAAAAATTGTTTTTTTGCCCATTCCGTATTTTGTAGTACATGTAGTAACTAACATTTTTAAAAATTTAAAAATTTTCTTTAACAAAACCTCTTTATACGTCATTACGATTTGCATTGGCCAAAAAAAATTTTAAGTTCAAATTTTACTTCCAGGAGTGGGAAATTGAATATATTTTATACGTGAAATTAATTAAACAGGCAACTGATGTTGTTTTTTTTTGCTAACTAAAACTGTCTTATAATTTAGGAAGAACAAGATTGGTATCAAAAAATCAAAAATATATATAAAATTTTGAGTCCAGGGATGGACAAGTGTAATATTTAATAGTACATGAAAGTGACCAAAATGGTTAAAAGTTTTAAATTTGTCTTAAAAAATATTACTTTATATCTCATGAAGCGTTGCACTGATAAAAAAACAAAAAATTAAACTTTCGCTTTCAGGGTTGGAAAAATGAAATTTTTTTTTGGTAAATGCAATATTTTGTAGTACATGTAATAACCAAACTGGTTACAAAATTTTAGTTTTTCTTAAACAAAACTACTTTATATCTCATGAAGATTTGCATTGATAAAAAAAATTTAAAAAATTAAAATTTCGCTTCCAGGGTTGGGAAATTTAAATTTTTTTTATATATAAAAGTAACCAAAGAGGCAATTGACGTTGTTTTTTTTGCCAACTAAGACTATTTTATATTTCAGGAAGAACAAAATTGGTCTCAAAAATTTTCCAAAAAAAATTAAAATTTCGAATCGAGGGATAGACAAGTGCAATATTTTATAGTTCATGAAGGTGACCAATATGGTTCAAAATTGTAAATTTTTTTTAAATAATACTATTTTATACCTCATGAATAGTTGCATTGGTAAAAACACACAAAAAATTAAAATTTCACTTCCAGGGTTGGAAAGTTTAAGTATTTTTTGGTACATGCAATATATTTTAGTACATGAAAGTGACCAAAATGGTTGTAAATTTTAAGTTTTTCTTAAATAAAACGACTTTATACCTAATGCATACTAGGATTGGTAAAATAAATTAAAATTTCGTTTCCAGACCTGGAAAATAAAATTTTTTATACATAAATGTAACCAAAAAGGCAACTAACGTCGGCTTTTTACTAATTAAAATTATTTTTTAGTTCATGAAAAACAAAATTGGCATCTAAAATTAAAAAAAATCAAAATTTAGATTCCAGAGTTGAATAACTGCAATATTTTGTAGTACATGAAAGTGACCAAATTGGTTACAAATATTAAGTTTTTCTTTAATAAAACTATTTCATGCCTCATTAATGGTGGGAAATTGAAATATTTTTTCTGTATAAAAGTAACCAAGAAGGCAATTGACGTTGTTTTTTTTTGGTAATTAAAGCTGTTTTATAATTCAAGAAGAACAAAATTGGTATTGAAATCTTAAAAAATCAAAATTTCGTCTCCAGGGTTGTACAAATGAAATATTTTATGGTACATGAAAGTGACCAAAAAGTTTAAAAATTTTAATTTTTTTTGTCAAGTAAACACTTCATTAAGAATTGCATTGGTACAAAAAAAATTAGCTACCAGAGTTGGAAAATCGAAATATTTTTGATACATAAAATACTCACATAAATTTCAAATTGTGTATTTTTAGTAAATTAAAACTATTTCATATATCAGAAAAAAAAAATTAGTATTAAAAAATTAAAAATTCGGTGCCAGGGTTGGAAAATCGAAAAATTTTGGTGCATACATTTGGTACCCACATAAATTCCCAATTTTGTTTTATTTTCAGTGAATTAAACATATTTTATACTTCGCTAACTATTAAATTGGTATTAAAAATTTTTAAATTTCACGGTTGGAAAATCGAAATTCTTTAGTACATAAAATTAGCCATATAAGTTCCTAATTTTTGTTTTTTTGTGGATGAAATCTTTTTTATACCTCGGGAAGAGTTAAATTGGTATTACACACCAAAAAAATTAAAAATCCAATTTCAGGGTTGGAATATCGACATTTTCTGATTCATAAAATTAACCATATTATCTGTTATTTTTGATTTTTATAATGAATTATACCTACTTTATAGATCAGGAAGGAATAAATTGGTATTAAAACCCAAAAAATCTAAAAGACTATTCTACGGTTGCACAATTAGAACCTTTTGGGGTACATGAAACGGATTTTTAATTTTTTTTTGGAAATTAAACATATTTACTATTTTTGAAAGACGTTCAGATGTACTAGAATTCAGAAAAGCCAAACACTAGGTTCCACCTCCGCGGCTTATAAGTGAAAAGTTACCATCGGATGTCACATAAAACAATCTTGCCAAATTAAAGATCTCCTCCAGCTGCAAAATTAAAAACCATTGCGAAAACAACCAACAGTTTTAAGTTCAATCTACTTAAGATTGTTGCATTTAATTTAAAAACCATTCTTTATATATCCGCCTGCCGCTATAATTTTATATTAAACATACTGACACTTCAGGTGAGCTCCACATGCAAATGCTGGCTGTCATACATCCACTCATGTACACATATTGCTTATGGCAGCCGACACTCACGTGCATGTTCAGCAATGAAGATATATGCAATTAAAAGCATTAACAAAAACAGCGGGAGGCTGTCCGCATTCCTCTGGACAGTATTAAAAATCGAAGTAAATAAAAATTTCAATTTCACAATTTCGCTTTAGCTGTTTTACTTGCTGCGGAATAAAATGTTTAAGATAAACGGAAGTGAGTAAATGAAATAAAACAAAATGCATAAAGAACACACACGCAGCCACACACACAGTCACACAACTGCCAATTCAATACCCAAAAGTCTATTTTATGGCATAACTTAAGGATTGAATTTCGATAACACACAAAAGTATGCCACAGTGATGCAAAACAAAAACATTTCCATTAAAAGTTGAAAAATAATTACACACATCGGAATGTGGAGCTGCTGCCCACCCATCATTACTGCTCTTAAAATGTGTAGTTGTGTGCGTCTCATTGTCATTCCAGTCACAATTACAACTGCCAAAGTATCAATTAATTCAATTGAAATGTTACAATCAATGTTTTCGATAAACTAAAGAGGTTAACGTATGCACACACCGACACAAATTCATACGTATGCAAATGCGTGTCGTGTAATCTGTGTGTGCGGTGTGTAGCAAGATCTTTATCGATGTAAGTGGATATGCATCTAAATGAGCACTTGCGGCCAAAATAATATGTACATGTACTTGAATAAAATATATTTATTTAAAATTACTTCTCTACATCAATTAAAATCAATATACATCAATAATTTTTTTTTTGTAATATATATTTAGTTTTTATTTGTTTGTGTTAACAATATTGATAATATTTGTTTCTAAATTAATTTGTAAATTTTTTGTGCTTATAATTTTTATATAATAGAGTAAACGCGGGTAATATGGTATAGGCTGGTAATGTGGTATAGTAGCTTTTTTCTTAAACTGACAATATAAGAATAACGGAAACAGGCTTAATAGTTTGTTGCTCTCAGAGAATTAAGAGAGCAAGGATCTGTTTTATATTTGGTAGCCATTCTTGGAATCAGTTAAAAAAATTAGATTTTGCGCGGTCGACTTTTTTTCGGTTGGAGTTAAAAAATAAGTTTTTGTTTTAAAGGCGTATATTAAAGTTTTTAAGTGAAAGATTAAAATAATTGGTAAGTACTAAATAAGCAAATAATGTATGCAATTGCTCTATATATGTTGCCGTTATTTTTAAATATATAAATATCTACATTGAACACAAGTGCAGCTATTATGGTATACTTTGAGTCACCTAATTAGGTTAGTATACCACATTACCTTCCAAAAAAATCAGAATGCCGAAAACAGGTGAAATAAGAAAATGGGCAGCAGAAAATATGGAAAAAGCTATACAAGCTGTCCGAGATAGTGAAATGGGTATTCTTTTGGATTCAAAAACATTTGGCGTACCCCACACAACTTTTGGTACACTATAGAACTTTACCAGCATATGGTGTACCACATTAACAGCACATATTTTAAAATGGTCTTTAATGGGATTTGAACTATTTTCTCAAGTATCTCTGAAATTGTGGATTTAGTGTTTTTCTCAAATATATTACTGGATGCACAACACATGTAGCATGTGGATGGTTAAATCATAGTTTAATCGAACAAAAAATAAAAATTTGGTGATCAAAAAACAAATAGGTATACCATATTACCCGCACTTACTCTACTAGAGTAACCCTGCCCGCGTTGTTGGACAATACAATAACATACGTTTACGTCTTTGTATTAAAAATTAAATTTTCTAGAAAGAATAGACATTTTTCTGATTGTTGAATAATTTTTTTATTTTTTATTTGATGCAAAAGATTTTAATTTTAACTGAAAGATTACAATTCAATAATTAACAAGTAAAAACGTTATATTCGACAGGGTCGAATCTTAAATACCCTCCAAATATTTAGTAAGTGAATTTGAAATGTTTAACTTGGTGGGACAGAGTTCCTTTATATAATATCGTACGTCAACGCCCACTAAAGGGGGCGGGGTTCAAATATATACAATATCATGTTTTCCACAGACGAACGTATGGGCATTGCTAGAACGTCTTAGACTTCATCACAATTCTCTTTGGAGGCTATAAAAACTGTATTTTTGCGGGGTCGCTCTGGCAAGGGGTGTGGGGGAAACATTTCACCTTTGTCATAAAACTCTAAAGATAAATGCTTGGGATAATTATATACAAAATTAAAATTTCTTTTTTTTTTGATAGGGTCATTTAGCGGGCAAAGGGGGAGGAGGGGGTAGGGCAGCAGCAGGCAGTCCTAAAACTCTAAAGATAAATACTTAGGATGATTATATACAAAATTTAAAAAAACATTTTTTTTTTGGTAGGGTCATTTTGGGGGCAAAGGAAGAGGGTGGGGGGGGGGGGTAGGGCAGAAATAGGCAGTCATAAAACTCTGAAGATAAATGCTTGGGATAATTATATACAAAATTTAAAGAAAAATTTTGTTTTTGGTAGGGTCATTTAGGGGGCAAAGGAAGAGGTGGGTGGGGAGGTAGGGCAGAAATCGGCAGTCATAAAACTCTAAAGATAAATGCTTGGGATGATTATATACAAAATTTAAAAAAAAATTTTTTTTGGTAGGGTCATTTAGGGGGCGAAGGGGAAGGAGGGGGTAGGGCAGAGTAGTACCAGGTTTCGTCTCAGCTTCGTCATTAAAGCTTAAAAGTGTTATTTTTAAGCAGGGACCGTAACTGTTATGACTTTTATCAAAAAAATCAAGAAATAAGAGTTATTTTTGATTTTTATATTTTTAGATAGAAAATAAGAGTTATTTTTGATTTTTATTTTTTTAAATGAAAAATAAGAGTTATCTTTGATTTTTATTTTTTTAAATGAAAAATAAAAGTTATTTTTGATTTTTATATTTTTAAATGAAAAATAAAAGTTATATTTGATTTTTATATTTTTATATCAATAATAAAAGTTATTTTTGATTTTTATATTTTTATATCAATAATAAAAATCAATTCAAAATTCGTGACACAGGTAATATGTTTATTAATCTTTGTTACGTATTAAAGTAAAAATAAAGTACACAGTTATAATAACAACAAAATGTGTGTAACAAAGTTTCTAAATTACGCTGTGCATTGCCCTTGAACTTGAAATAACGCTATTATTTGTTCTTTCATTTTTGTTGTTGTTATTTGAATGAAGCAGCATAATATAATACATACGGCATCAACAAATAAATAAGAGTTTTGAATTGATTTTTATTATTGATATAAAAATATAAAAATCAAAAATAACTTTTATTTTTCATTTAAAAATATAAAAATCAAAAATAACTTTTATTTTTCATTTAAAAAAATAAAAATCAAAAATAACTCTTATATTTCATTTAAAAAAATAAAAATCAAAAATAACTCTTATTTTTCATTTAAAAAAATAAAAATCAAAAATAACTCTTATTTTTGATTGTTAAAATAAAAATCAGAAATTTAAAAATCATGCAATATGTTGGATGCATTTCGCCTAAAAATCATGATGGTGTAATTAAAAGTTTTCTACGATGTTCATTTGTGTATGATTGATTTCTTCAAAAATTGAAAAATAACTCTTATTTCCGGTCCCTGTTTTTAAGGAATGTAGGCTTAAGTAAAACAATTTGTTAAATTTTTATGCTATTTTTGCCTATAATTACGCCGACTGAAGTGGGCGGGGTCAAAAAATATTTTTATTTTATTTAATGGCTCCAAGTTTAAGGCGTTGGACCGTATTTGACATAAAAATATATCATTTGCTTAACAAAATAACCAAAAGACTTTAAAAATTATGTTGTTTTTTCTGGGTTGGTTTAGTTCTTCTTAGGGGAACTTTTTTCCCTCTTGCCCGATTTAGCCCATCTTCGAACTTAACCTGCTCTAAGTTTTAAAATATATTTATGCCAAATTTCAAGAGTCTAGCTCTTTTCTTTTGGACTGAATCGTGATTTCCACAGACGGACGGACGGACATGCTCAGTTCGTCTTAGATTTCATCACTGATCAAGAATATATATACTTTATGGGGTCTGAGATGGATATTTCGATGCGTTACAAACGGAATGACAAAGTGAATATACCCTCCAAATTCTTTTTTGGAGGGTATAAAAATATACATTTTATATAGGGAAAACACACTATCACAAAAGTGAGCGTATAACGCATATTCGTAGAAATGTTTCAATGTTTTATAAGCCATCAGTGAAAGTAAACCTTTCCAACGCATATACTCGTTTGAAAATCGGTTGAGTGGTTCTCGAGTTATAAAATCACGAACATAGGACAACTTATTTTTATATATATAAGAAGATTTATTTTTATACCCTCCAAAAATAATATGGAGGGTATATTCACATTGTCATTCCGTTTGTAACGCAGCGAAATATCCATCTGAGACGCCATGAAGTATATGTATTCTTGATCAGTGATGAAATCTAAGACGATCTGAGCCTATCCGTCCGTCCATCCGTCCGCCCGTCTGTAGAAATCACGATTCAGTCCAAACGAAAAGAGCTAGACTCTTGAAATTTGGTATAAATATATCCTGAAAGATAGCACAGGCTAAGTTCGGAGATGGGCTAAATCGGGCAAGAAGGAAAAAAGTTCCCCTAAGAAGAACTAAATCAACCTCTAAAAAACAACACAATTTTTAAAGTTTTATTTGTAGTTTTGTTAAGCAAATGATATATTTTTATGTCAAAGAAGGTCAAACGCGTTAAACTTGGAGCCATATAATAAAACTAAATCATTTTTGGACCTCGCCCTCTTTAGTGGGCGTTATTATATGCAAAAATAGTGTAAACATTTAACAAATTGTTTTACTTAAGGCTACATTCCTTAAAAATAACATTTTTAAGTTTTAATGACGAAGCTGAGACGTAACCTGGTACTCGTCTGTCCTATCCTCTTCCTTTGCCCCCTAAAGAGAATTGGACCCCATAAAGCATATATATTCCTGATCAGTAACGAAGTCTTAGACGATCTAGCAATGCCCGTACATTCGTCTGTGGAAAACATGATATAGTTTATTTTTGAGCCCCGCCTCCTTTAGTGGGCGTTAATGTACACTATTATATGCAAAAATAGTGTAAATATTGCAGAATTTTTATTACTTAAGTCTATAAGAAGCTGAGATATTCTCTGATCTTACAGAGGTGAAACGTCTCCCCCAAGGCCCTTCCCGCAATGACTCTGTCAAAAGAGAGATTTAAAATTGGGTACACCAAGTTAAACATTTTAAATTTACTTACTAAATATTTGGAGGGTATTTAAGATTCGACACGGTCGACTATAACGTTTTTACTTGTCTTATATTTAATATATTTATATATTTTATTATTTCAATTCTAAATACAAGACTAAAGTCTCTTATTACATTGTTTAAAGTTTTATAATAAAAGTTTATAAAAGAACAAATAACAATGAAAATATAAAGGAACAAAAAGATATTATTTTAATTATTCGAAAAAAAAGTTGAAAGGAAAATAGTTGATAACTCTACCAATAGGCTTATAAGCAAGCAAAAAAAAAATATGTCACCTAGTATTCCGAGTTTGTTAAATTAAAAGTGCAATTTACTAAAAACCCATCAAAAGTTTTTAGGATCATAAATTTAAGGCATTTATTAAGTGTTTTTCTTCTCCTGTAAATTAACAAAAATTGAGTTACGCCTTTTTATACCCTCCAAAAAAGAATTTGGAGGGTATATTCACTTTGTCATTCCGTTTGTAACGCATCGAAATATCCATCTCAGACCCCATAAAGTATATATATTCTTGATCAGTGATGAAATCTAAGACGAACTGAGCATGTCCGTCCGTCCGTCTGTGGAAATCACGATTCAGTCCAAAAGAAAAGAGCTAGACTCTTGAAATTTGGCATAAATATATTTTAAAACTTAGAGCAGGTTAAGGTCGAAGATGGGCTAAATCGGGCAAGAGGGAAAAAAGTTCCCCTAAGAAGAACTAAACCAACCCAGAAAAAACAACATAATTTTTAAAGTCTTTTGGTTATTTTGTTAAGCAAATGATATATTTTTATGTCAAATACGGTCCAACGCCTTAAACTTGGAGCCATTAAATAAAATAAAAATGTTTTTTGACCCCGCCCACTTCAGTGGGCGTAATTATAGGCAAAAATAGCATAAAAATTTAACAAATTGTTTTACTTAAGCCTACATTCCTTAAAAATAACACTTTGAAGCTTTAATGACGAAGCTGAGACGAAACCTGGTACTACTCTGCCCTACCCCCTCCTTCCCCTTCGCCACCTAAATGACCCTACCAAAAAAAAAATTTTTTTTAAATTTTGTATATAATCATCCCAAGCATTTATCTTTAGAGTTATATGACTGCCGATTTCTGCCCTACCTCCCCCCCCCACCTCTTCCTTTGCCCCCTAAATGACCCTACCAAAAAAAAATTTTTTTTTTAAATTTTTTATATAATCATCCCAAGCGTTTATCTTTAGAGTTTTATGACTGCTGATTTCTGCCCTACCCTTCCCCCCTTTTCCTTTGCCCCCAAAATGACCCTACTACCAAAAAAAAATGTTTTTTTAAATTTTGTATATAATCATCCCAAGCATTTATCTTTAGAGTTTTATGACTGCCGATTTCTGCCCTAGCCCCCCCCCCCCCTTCTTCCTTTGCCCCCTAAAATTACCCTACCAAAAAAATAATTTATGGGCAAAAATAGCATAAAAATTTAACAAATCGTTTTACTTAAGCCTACATTCCTTAAAAATAACACTTTTAAGCTTTAATGACGAAGCTGAGACGAAACCTGGTACTACTCTGCCCTACCCCCTCCTTCCCCTTCGCCCCCTAAATGACCCTACCAAAAAAAAATTTTTTTTTAAATTTTGTATATAATCATCCCAAGCATTTATCTTTAGAGTTTTATGACTACCGATTTCTGCCCTACCTCCCCCCCCCCCACCTTTTCCTTTGCCCCCAAAATGACCCTACTACCAAAAAAAATGTTTTTTTAAATTTTGTATATAATCATCCCAAGCATTTATCTTTAGAGTTTTATGACTGCCTGTTGCTGCCCTACCCCCTCCTCCTCCTTTGCCCGCTAAATGACCCTAAAATAAATATAAATTTTTTTTATTTTGTGTATAATCATCCCAAGCAATTATTTTTACAATTTTATGTGTATCTGTTTCTGCCCTACCCCCTCTCCCCCTTCGCCCTTTAAATGACCCTATCAAAAAAAAAGAAATTTTAATTTTGTATATACATAATTATCCCAAGCATTTATTTTTAGAGTTTTATGACAAAGGTGAAATGTTTCCCCCACAGCCCTTGCCAGAGCGACCCCGCCAAAATACAGTTTTTATAGCCTCCAAAGAGAATTGTGATGAAGTCTAAGACGGTCTAGCAATGCCCATACGTTCGTCTGTGGAAAACATGATATTGTATATTTTTGAACCCCGCCCCCTTTAGTGGGCGTTGACGTACGATATTATATAAAGGAACTCTGTCCCACCAAGTTAAACATATCAAATTCACTTACTAAATATTTGGAGGGTATTTAAGATTCGACCCGGTCGAATATAACGTTTTTACTTGTTTATATTAAGCCATCGATATGTATGTCGGCTGAAATCATCATTTAGATTTCAAAAACTCTATTCAAAAAATCAGCTTAGAATGTCGAATACTATTTATTTTTAACTTCCCGCTAAGAAAATTTTAACATATATGAAAAAAGTAAAAAGTTACTAGTTTTACCCCGTTTTGAAAAAATAGGGTTTTCACCAAATCTCCACGTTTTGAGTTCCTTGGAAGCTTTCCTGACTACTCCTGAGAAGCCGTCACTATGTCTGTATGTGTAACTTTTGAATGGCTTAACCGAATCGAATCAAATTAGTCGTGTTTCAAAGGGTTTTGGAACCACTTCGGACCGGTAGATTTCGAGAAATATTAAAAATATATGAAAAAATTTTGTTTTATATGCATGCATTTTTTGGAACAACTTTAAACTGCTATTCAGCTATTGACATTTAAAAAGAAAATTTTTTAAAAACCTTCGAAATTATATACCAAACACACACATATTAACTAGGGTATTCAATCCATTAATTGATTAATTTCTAACCAATTAATTACGATTAAAACTTCAAATTTCGCACTATTAACTAGTCTTGTGTCGAACACAATACGATTTTAATACGAATACGAATTTAATTTTTTCTGAATTATAAAATCGGGTTCATTAAGGTTTCTTTTATACACCAAAATATAAAGTTTAAATTTTCCAGCTCTGGAACCGTATTTTTGATTTTGCTGATTGCTCATAGCAAATTATTTAGGAATTTTCTTCTCCAGATGGCAGTGTCTAACTTTTCGGGAGCCTTCAAAATAGCGATTTCACGTACAGACAGACGAACATCACTTATTCATCTTCCCTATTTATAAGACCTTTCACCACTTCTTGTGAAATATATAAAAAGAAGAGCTCTTGTTACAATTTCAATAGTTTTTGTAAGCTTCTTAACCACTGACTGGACTAGAAGTTAAAAATAATATATCTAGTAATTCTAAGAGAAGTTAGGTGAAAGGTTCCCCGAAGATTTGTGTTAGCCCCAGTGAAAGAAATGAGCACAGCTAAAAGACACAGAAAATTTGTTTTTTTTTATTTTTAAGCGGGGAGCTGCACAATTAATTTCAAATTTAGTGTTAAAATAATAAATTTTGTTTTATCGGTTGATTGTTAAACAGGCTTGAAGTAACGCATGTGGGTGTTAGTCGTATATAGTCGATTTCAAATTAATCGATCCGTTTTAATCGGGAAGTAACTAGATCGAATATCCCAGTAGGCGCCATCTCTCGTAAAGTCTCGTAAAGAAGGCAACAGAAAATGTCAAAAAGAAGCATTATTTAACAACAATCTTAAAGCTCAGCATCCCCAATTCGAAATCAATGAGTGGTCAGATAAGAGTTCAAAAATTGTATGTGTCGGTAAATAAAAAATCATTTTGTGTATGTCAACTTTAATATTTTTTAGTTAAATTTTGGACTTAAACTTCTTTTAAGATATTAGATAATTTCCACTGACATTAAATCAGTTTTAAACACATGCATTATTACTTGCTATTATTTAGCACACCACTGTAAAAAAAGTATTATTAATCCGGTTCAACTACTTTCGGTTGTATTGTAATTAAAAAATCAATTCTTTATTTCGACTGCCCGGCACCGTGACTTGACTGGTATACACATTTACACAAACGCTAAACTAGTGTCATTCCATTCATGACACATTCGCATCATTGAAAATAATAAGAGAAAAATTAAAGCGTCTAATTGAGCCGTGGTGGCCAGTAATTACGAGTTGTCTTGGGCTGCGAGTTGCATTAATTTTGTTCAAATACTACAATGCGAGTATCATTGTGGCATCAAAAGCAATTGCTCGTCAATTTTCTATGCTTATTTCCAAAGTATTTAAAGGTTTCTGGGAAAGGAAATAAAATTTCCCATTAATGTGGCTTTTTTTTGTTCATGTTACCTGATAATAAACATTTGCTTTAGCGAAGATGCGTTTAAATAAAAATTGTTTGTTGTGATTCTTTACTAAAACAATTTGCTAAATCACCTCTTATATTTTATTTACAACACTTTTTTCAACTTCCACACAGTAAAAGAAGTTAATCATGTTGTATATACAGTTTAATATTTTAACTGGTAGCAAAATTCAAAATATGATATGGAAACAGTTTTAAGTATGTCTAGGAAAGAGCTCCATATTAGGTAATACGAATAGAGACAAGTAGAAGTACCCCGAATCTTAAATACCCTTCAGAGATGTATTTCTTTCTTTCCAAAACAAAATCCACCAAAATAAGAAACTTATTTAGTTTCTTTTATGTACCAACATATTTCGATTTTCCAACCCTGGAATCTAATTTTTAATTTTTTTGGTTTTTAATACCAATTTGTTTCTTCCTGAAGTATAAAATAATATGTAATATAATTCACAATAAAAACCAAGCTTAGGAACTTCTATGACTACTTTTATATAACAAAAAAAATTTCGATGTCCCAACCCTGGAATCGAAGTTTTGATTATTATAATTTTGATATCAATTTTATTTTTCCTAATTTCTAAAATAGTTTTAAATTTCCACACAAAAAACCCCCCATCCCTGGAATAAATTTTTTTATATTATTTTAGTTTTTTATACGAATTTGAGTATTTCCAAAATATCAAAGACATTTAATTAACAAAAAACAAAAAATAAATTGTTTTTGTCAGTTAATTTTCCGTCCACAAATAAATGTAAGCTTCCCGGCTCTGGAACCGTGTTTTGGATTTTTCTGAACACCAATAGCACTGTATTTAGGTTTATTTCCAATCGATCAGTCCAAGACAGACGGTACAGTCCGGCGGATATCGCTTATCCGTCTTCCCTATTTATAAGGATCCAGAATATATATAATGTTGGCTCCCCCATTAATATTGAGGTAATTACACACGGAGTAACAAACTTATACAAAACCTTTCATTTTTTTGTGAAGGGTATAAAAAGGGAAAAAAGAGAACAAGCACAACTGCTATACTTGGCTGTGCCGAATCTCGTATACCCTTCACCGACGTACATCTGGTGTATATACTCGTATGTACATATGGGTATTCATATAATAGGGCTTTTGGATTACGGTCGAGCCTAATTTAACCCATTTAAGCGTTAATCGAATAGAAGAATTTTTAAATTATTCGAAAGAGATACATGGAATATTGGGAATATTAATCGTCAGGGTTGGGGAATTTCGTACTAACCAAAAAGGTAATAACTTAAAAATATGAATGTGATAACTTTTCATATTCAATTTTCGTTAAAATATTGGTTAAATAGTTGATATTCCTACTAACTAGCACCACTTGCAAAAGTGGAAAAATTGAACAAAGAACGCTGATGAGATGGCGTAGCGGCCTCGAAATTAGTACTGATCCGTTCTGCTGGTTTGATGATTATTGAAAATATTCTTAATATTCCAATCTTAATATAAAAAATAATAAATAGAATTTGAACAAAATTCATTTATTAATAAAAATAATAAAAAAAATCATTTGCAGTCATGCAGATTCGAACTTAAGCCCAAAAAAATTAACAAGTTATTATTCGAACAGTTAATCGGGTAGCAGTTAATTCGTTAACCTAATAACGATTAATCGATTGAACACAGTATACAATATACAAACTAAATACTTTAAATTGTTCTTCTTATTATTTATTGCAAATAGAGCGTTATTTAAAACATTGTATGGCGATTCCATCCCCATTTTGGCTTTGTAAAACCAACAACGAATGCATGCAAATGAGAATAGTTGCAAATAATACCCCAGAAGCTCTGACAAGGTGTCAAATGCGTAATTTAATTGTGTGATAAACATGTAAAAAGCAGCGTGTAGTCGGGGGCCTATTTGTATGCGTGTGTGTAGGAGTAAACGAAACAAAACGCATTTTAACTGCCACATTGCCTTCGGTTAAATGGTGGTTTACCAGAAACATGCATCATATCTGGGCTGTCAAACTATTATATTACAACCAATTTCAATGTTTAGTCTGTTTTTTTTTTAAACACATCAACATGATAAACTAAAAGAATTTCAAGACTCGTAAATGTCGACAGAAAAGAAATCAATTTCACTGAAATCATTAAGCTGGAATCGAAATGTTAAATCCCGTTTTGGAAATCTTGTGACAAAAAGTACTTCTTTAAAGAGATCTACAACGACTTGTAAATTCGTGAAAAGCCCTAAAGGAACATCTTTGGTCTTAATATAAACAAAAAGAAGAAAGAAAAACTACATAATGATAAGCCGAATCGAAAGTCTTTATAACGCGCTATAGGAAATTTTAGTTATCAAATAAGTTTTGAATGCAGTAAATTTTGTGACAATTAATAATAAAAAATTTCACAACTAAAATTTACAGCTTTCCAAATTAAATTAAAATGAGCTAAAAAGTTAAACTTTTAAGATTAATCTATAAAAATTTATTTAACCCTGGAATATCATACTTCGTCGTTTCGACTACTCATGTTTACCTTTTGTATATCTCTTCCTCTATTTGTATATATTTATACCTGATTTTTCGTATAGCAGTAGCCGCTGATATGGCCTTAATGTGCACGCAGTTATAGCCCTCTACGTATTGGGCAAGTTTTATTTTTCTGCATATGTATCATCGAAACCACGGGTTATACAAAATAGAATTTTCTTATTCATTTGTAAATCATAGACTGACACTATTGAAAATAAGTTCATTTAATTACTTAATATGTTAATTTGCAAATTCAAACAAATTTAATCGATTATGTAAACTATATTTATAAATTCCCATGTCATGTTTTAAAAAATCAACCAGATGAAGTAGAGCCTTGAAACGCGCTTTTATGTCAAATTAATAAAAACAAAATAACTTATGTTTACTTTTTTATTAACATACAAAAGAAATAATTGAAAGAAATAAGTTTCATTTATTTAGTTGTTGCCGGTCTTCTTTTATTAACTTTCGAATATCGTCGTCGTCGATTCGACGAACTATGATGTTTACGCCACAAAAATATGCATGATATTCCAGGGTTAATTTCGAAGTCATGTACATTAATTTTATGCTGTAAAATATTGGCAAACTCATTCATCACATCACTCATTCAGTGATCTTTGAAGATGACAAATAGCCGAAACTAGCGTGTTTACAAACGAAATTTAAAGTGGAATGACAGAATATCATTTCCAATTTTATATTGAATTCAATTACAATTGATAGACTAGTTTTCATACCTTATAAATAATCCAAGCCACAAAAGAAAATCAACATCACTTTAATTATCCAACTCACACAGCAGAGCAGAAGTGCTAGTTTCGGAATAAGCTACACGTTCATCATCAGTACTCATATGTATTTTTGCTTAACACCACTTATTAGGAGACTCACTTCAATGTGACAAAAAAAAAATTTATTTATAAAAGATTTATACAAAACCCGATTCAAACCGATGATAACACAGTTTAAATACATTTGATTACCTTCTTCCTGTCCTATTTTCTAAATTTTTGTTTCACATTATTTTTATACCTAAATAGATGAGAACGTTTTTTATTTATTGTTAACTCAAGTCCGTGGTTTAAATTAAAATATAATTTTTATTTATACCTGCACAAAACGTAATACATACTTATTCCATAAATTGGTAGAGATTGCAGTCGAAATCTACTAGAGTTCGTGTAGATCTAAATCAGATACGGGCGTTTCATAGCACAATTGTGCTGAGATCATTCACACGTATTCTTACCCTCTTTAATTTAGTCGTCGATGAGACAGCGACGAATGAATGTTTTATATTTTTTTCCAGAATATTTGCACAGCAAACAATTTCAGTAACGATGATATGCGAAAAATGTTTTGTCATAAACAATGTTTTCGATAACATACCATACCTTTTACACAATTTTTCTCCAATAACGGACTATACTAATTCTCCTAATTTAGTAATACACTTACTCTTATTAATTAGTCTGTGTAAAATCTTACCAAAAATAATTTGAATATGTTTCCCATATGAAAATGATCTTCCATGCCGACAAATATCAAAGCTTATTAAGTTTGATACAACCGCGTATTTGTTTTTTGCGAATATTCAGTGCTATGCTCTAGCAAGAAACCATTCTTTTATTTAGTTTTTTAATGGAAAACATAACAAATTATTGTTCTATCTTTTTTAATATTTTTCGTTTGACTGTTTACTTAGAAAAAGCTTTATTTTTAATTAATAATTTTACGTAATCAGCGTTTTTTTTCCAACTTAGAAAATTTTGCTACTTATGTATAAATATATAATGCACCATTATCTTTCAAACGCTTGGCTTTTTGTTTGGTGGGTAGCTCGCAATCTCAACACATACAGAATTTACCAATACATTGACGGTGCCCACCACTGATCTAAATGCACTGTGAGAAATATAGGATGGCACAAAACGACCGAAGAGATTTGAATTCCTCATACCTTACTTACTAATATATTTTTCAAGCTCTCGCTAAGAAAATTGAAATTTTTGCTTTGTTTTCAATATTTTTTAAAGAAGACTTGGGGAATTTAAAATGGGGCAGCACATAATTGAACCAGCAACGACTTGATTATGCAGTTTATTATATATGGATATGGGCTACGGAAAATCTAATAATAGTTCAGCAGCGAGAATTAGACCCACTTAAGTGTACCGTTTGGTGTGGTGCTTCTTCGAAAAGTATAATTGGCCCACATTTTATATGAACACGGTGTCAGCTTTGCCAGCCCTGGTATTAGATATCGGATAATATTATACAATTGTTAACTCCAGCCGTGAAAAACTGCAACATTTTTGTCGAACGAATTAATTTCCGATTTGAATTGACTCCCGCGTTCACCGGATATAACCGCTCTAAGCTGTTCACTTTCCCTTGGGGTTATTTGAAAGAAAAAGTGTATATTAAAATGTTATGAAAAATGTTTTGGAAAGAGCACTAATATGCGAAGCAAAAAATTACATTCACGTGCGAGATATAATTTTTCATAATTATATTAAGAATATTCTCCATTAATATACTGTACATAAAATAAAAAGTAATAATAATAATAATAATTATGTCCTAAATTAGATGTTATAATGAGCTCAAACCCCTTTGGTCATTTTGGGCCACCCAGTATTTATTCATCTCGTATAACCCGAACCATTTTGAATAATTCAGAATACACAACAAGTCAGCAACGTAAACTGAATAATTTTAATTTACAAAAAAAGCATAATTTACAACGACCTACCGGCCAGCAAAGTAATATTTAATAAGAGATCTAGTAAACAAAATGCAATGGGTAGCTTTGGCCTACTCACCATTTAAGCTGCAAGAAAGAACAGAACAATTTATTTTATAGCAATTTTCCTCCCAACCGTATATTGTATGCCAATTTCATATATAAGAATACAAAATATATCATATCTAATAAAAAACAATAAATTAAGCGAAGAAAACCTCCCAATTTGCCAATATAATAAATTTGTTTTGTTTGGCAATGGACGTTTACAATATTTTTATGTATGGGATCCCAACAAAAACTCATGGGTGCATGCATGTAGAATACACGTATCTACCCAGTTGGCCACGTCTTTAAGGCTTTATAAAAGATGGCGCTACAACAACGTTAACCCTTCGATGATATATTAGGCACAATCGTACTTCAGTACAATTCATTTCCTAAAATGCTTTAGTATTCCAGTCAAATATCTTGTGCAAGGATAAAATTTTCCAATTTATTGAAACAAATTAGAAAACATATTGTTTTTTGCAGGTTCAATTAATCGACAGTCCACGCAGTAATTATTTTGCGACTACATATTACACTGCTCAACAGCAAAATTCTACTTTAAATAAAACTATGTGGACTATATGGATTTTGATGCACTGACCTAAAATCGGTTTTCGGTTCTTTTCTATCAGATTTTTTCTATCCAATTTTAAAAACTAAAACACTAAAAGATGCGTAACAAAATTGCATTTATTTTAGTTGAATGTAATTTTTCTCTATCCCTTATCGTTTTGGAAATATTCAGAAATTAATGGAGAAAAAAAATTGTTTTTCGTGCAAAATTCGTAATTTTTTTCAGTTTAAAAATGGAATTAAAAAAAAATTAAGCCAATATGCAACATTTTGCACATTTTTCTGAGAACTACATATCTTAAAAATCGGTTAAAAAATTTGGATTTTATTGTCAATTTACCGCAGGTACCCACGCCTATAAAATAAAACCCGACCTGATCAGCGCATCAAAATCCATATAGTCCACATTATTTTATTTAAAGGAGGGACAAAAAATTATTTTTTGCAGAGCAGTGTTATTAACACAAAGTAATTCAAGAAACCTGTTTGCCTTTTATCCCCCGTTGGCTTAATACAAATAATATATTCTACTCTTAGTTGTGCATTAGATGGCGAAATAATTGGTTCAACGATATAATATGTAATGGCCGTCATATATGGATATATTTCGAATATTTTTTATCGAATAGTTTTAAATTGGGTCATATTTTGAAGCGCAAAGTAAACAAAATAAAGTATTCTTGAAATATGTTTGATTAGTAGACATGCGATTTCCTGTAATAGTGCATTTACACCTCCTCGGAATCTAGCAGATTTCTCTTAAACACTCTTTAGAAATCTATACCTTTTACACTAATGTTTTTAAACATATATCAAGATATCATTGCTATACATAAAGAAGTGGTAGCATAGTTTTCCTCCTGATATGTCGAATTCCATGTAAAAAAAATGTTTTCTTAAATTTAACTCAAGTTCGCTCACACCTCGGTAAATAATTTGTTTCTCCAGTATAGTATTTTTCCGTACATTAAGAAAATAAAGCACAATTGCATCTGTTAGTAGTAAAGACTTTAACTAGATTTTGATGAAATCCAGTGTCTAACTTATATTCATTTTGTATGGGGAATGTGGTAAAAATCAATTAGATTTCGCTGGAAGTGTTAAAAATATATTCGAAAATATTTTCTTCTTCAATTATTTTAATTCAAAATAAGTAAGGAAATATATGTAGCTGTTAGTACAATTGGAGTCGAAAGACTACAGATGGGCTCAGTGCCTGCCATTTCGGCATAGCCCGACAGTGTTTTTAACACCATATGCAGTTGGGTGTCCACCACCTACTACTTTCGCGCCTATTGCTATGCCTCCAGTAATAGAGGAATACTCAGCAAAGACAAGACCACTTACAAAACGCTGATGAAATTTAGTAGCAGCAACTTTTTATTTTCTGTTTATTCAGAACAGCAAAGAGAAATCGCAAGACCATTTGCACAGAACCCTGAATATCGCCATTGTTTTCAAGTTCAAAATCTAATTTGTAATTACATGATTAATTCTGTTTTATACAAATTGTTATTCTTTTATAATGAACGAAGAACCTTCGATCAAAGCAATGTAATTTAAAGGGTTCTTGTCAAAAATGAGCAAATGAACGAGTTCGACACAAGTCTGGTATTCTCAACTTGTCATGTCGTCAAAAGTTTACAATAGAGAATTTGTTTGTTCAGATGATCGTAAATTCCGACTGTCTTACAGCAAATAAATTTTATGTGATGCCAAATTCATTATTAATCGAAATTTCACTACAATTTAAATGAAGTTGTAGAATATATCGAATAGGTACAACGTTGTCTTCTGGTCAACTGGGTGTGCAGTCGTACAGATGCATGTGTGTCTTTAAGCTTCTAGTTTCTATACAAATGCAACAATAGTAACATCAAAAAAATAAATAAATAAATTTGTTCAAACTACAAAGTAGCTTCAGTTTCTTGGGCTGGCAACGTTTTTTGACCCATTTTTTTAATGTACTGAGTGTCCGAACATTTAAGCTTGTGCAGATACGTTGGAATTAGCAATATTGTCTTTTAAAATATTGTTTTGTGGCTTTTGTTTTTATATAAAATTTATGTGCCTAATATATTTTACTTAAGAACTGTCCTCACAATAAACATTTGCACATATGGGTAAAATTTGTTTTTGGAAATTCAACAGATATGAAGGACTTTTAGAAATATTTGTAAAATATGTGTGACTTTTGCAAATATGCTGCACTGAGCACAGTGAAGCAGAAGTGAGCTATAAGTGGGTTTTGATTTCGTTTTTCCTGGGAATAAGTATCATATCATTCTGAATATAAAATTGGAAACTTTTGCCTAAAAATTATATATAAGAAGAAAGTAGTTAGAAGAATATATGAAAGATAATTTCATGGCATTTATTTGTTTGATACATCTGCCGGGGATACGAACTACCTTGTCCATTTAATTAGTCCAATTTTTGATAAATTCTTCTGGCAAAATGGCGTCAATGTTGTCGTTAAAGTTATCGGATTAATTTTTGGAAAGATTAATTTTGGAAAATTAGGCCTTTTTTAAGTTTTATTATCTTTTTTTTATTATTATCTATTCAGACTATTTTTTGTTTTATTATCCATTTGAAGGTTAATCACGCCTAATAATAAGTTTCCATATACGCGCTTAAATTAAGTGTTTTGCGATATGATTAGCCATATATTTTTCAAATGATCAAATTATTTCAAATTATTTGATATGCTCCAAATTAAGTCACAATTTATCCGTGCAACACTGCACGGCTGCTATTCTTACAAATGCAACTTTGGGGTATCTATTATTGGTGGCTTACAAATCCGAAAAACTGATATTTTAGTACGAGTAAAAGTGGCTCCGTTTTTACATATTACATATTTATAATTTTCTAAAAACTAGAATGTTGTTTTGCATATTTATAGTTTTTTTTAATTTATTATTACAAATTGTTATTGAACAAACTTCTTTGTTTTGTTTTTTATATTAAAAAATAACTTTAACTTTATTTAGAAAATTCGAACACATGATTCCTCAAATCAATTTAATTCGCTTATAAAGGCATACAAAGTTATTATTACAAGTTATTTTCATATATAAAATAAATTAAAACAGCCATGATTTTAAAGCTTAGCACGTATGTACATGCACCTAAAAACAAATTAAATTTATGAGGCCTTATAAAGGTTTATAAAAATCAGATTTTCATACATGATTTGTTCTATAAACCCTTTCTAAAACAGGAATATTTTTATGAATATGGAAGATAGTCTCTTCAGTATTTTAACATGATTACTGTATTACATCCACAATGATACCTGGATACGAATTTTGTTTATAATAATCGCTTTAGAAAGCCTGGGGTTTTATTTAGGAGCTTGTCTACAATAATCATGTTCAATGGCTTTGGTTTGTGTTTCGGTGCGTGGACGTGCTAAGCTTTAAAAATACTGGTTGTTTGAAGCACGTTTTAAATTGATCGAAATATAAAAATATCTTGTAATGATAGCTTTTAGATTTAATTTTGTTCTGCTTAAGGGAGAAAGATAAACACACAAACAGATAATCACATTCCTGTTAAGAACTATCGCTTAGACTATGTCCACACGGTGAAACATTTGCTGCAGAAACGTTGTGTTTGTTGATGAGAGGGGAAAGACGAGTGGAAAAGGGTACGGTGTTTCATGTACATGAAACATTTGTTGAGCACGCCATTCTCCGCTTCTGCATATAATATAATACGAGTATATGTATGCTGCAAAACAAATGTTTCAACCGTGTGGACACAAATGCAGCTTCAAAAGGGAATTAATAAATGTTTCTGCAGCAAATGTTTCATCGTGTGGACATAGTCTAATAAAAATAAATTGAAGAACATCAAATATATGTCTAGAAAGGGGGCAATTAATTGCAGCTTCTAATAGTATAAGTATTTTATAAATGTTTTTATTGTTTCGCTCTATCTGTTATCGTTCCTATATGTCTATGGGGCGAAACATAGGCATTTCCCTATTGTAAATGCCAGTGAACTGTCATAAGTCATGTTAGTAAACAATGCTGTTAACCTCATGCTAAACCGAAAAATTTCCTTACTAAAATACAGCAGCAAATAACGAAGTTAAACAACGGCATGAACAATTTTCATATTTCTGTGGCTCAAAATGACGTAGTGCATTCTCGGCTTCAACTACAAGCAATAAAATGCCAACTTTGGTTTTTATTTGCGATAAATGTAATGAATATTTTAATCTACTCTAAAAATCGAAATGCTTGAACATGAAACTGCCAAATGTTGATATGAAATAAAAACACACATACATACATACATAAATACAGGGCCAGGCAGACAATTCATAGCGCATATATGGACAATAAAACGTGGATCTTTTCCAAGGGTTTTCTATTTATATAAAAAATACGTTGGTATTATTGTGTGAAACAGTTAAAAATCTCCTTTGCATGGTTTGCACTTTAGCGTATGCAGATGCACATATATATCAAAATACTAAAAGTCGCAATAAAACTGTTAAAACTTTTTCAAGTTCTTCTTCAAATTAAATAAATAAAGATTTTTGTCTTTATATGTTGCTGGAGCAACTTTATCATTAGCGAACAATTAAATATACAGAACTTCTATGAGAAAATAAAATAATTAAAGTTAAAATTAATATTGATAAAACAAAAAAACACTGCAAGGAGAAGTGATTCCCTCTGATGCTTTTTATTCGAAAGATCTGTTGAAACTAAAGAATAGTCTTCAGGGAAGTCCATTACATGAAACGGGTGTTCATTATAAATTGTAAATGAGTGTCACGTATAAAATGCAATATGTACTGCATATTTGGAATTTCTAAAATATTTGTGGACACTTATTTCATGGAAATTTACTAACATTAGAGGGGCACGCGGCGGATAAAGTCAATGCGACTACGGTGCATGAAACCTGTTTTCCCATACAATAATAATAATAATAGTAATAATAATAATAATAATAATAATAATAATAATAATAATAACTTTGCAAAGAAAATTTGTAAAATATCGATGTACAGATGCCGGGGATGTGACAGAGACCATATGGCGGCCATGTTGTTTGCCCAATTTTATTTGGGAAGTTCCTCAGATGAACTGTAAATGTATAGAGTTGTCAAAATTAACTAGTGCGAGTGAGAAGCGTAACTATCAAAAGAGAGTAAACGATCAGTGGTAAGGCTGCACGAAAAAATAAATTACCAACGAGGTTTGGTAATGACTGGTTCAGAGCTACTTTGCGACTGAATAAATAGATTATACTCACTTTCTTTCAATTGACATTGAGTCGAAGTTGAAGTGTAATATCGAACATTTTAGTTCTGACAAATGGTCCATGATAATGGTCCATCGATCCCTGTCCAGTTAACTGTCAAACAAAACGGCTTGCTCACTTTCTGACATTTGTGATCGGTAAACTCTCCAATCATGACAAATAAAGAGACGCCTATTAAATTGTTCATATTTAAAATTAGTAATTAGTGGTTGGAAACTGGTCCGATATATTATCGGGAAAAGTGTTCCTGACGATGAAGCTAATTTTTATAAACAAAAGTACAGCATAAACGTAGCCACGGACTAATATTGCGGCCTCCGAAATTTGAATTATTATAAAAACATTGAGTGTAAAGATTAATCATATATAAAAATTGTAAAGTCTACAATATTTGCAAGGGGTTTTATATTACTCGTATTAACAAATATAAAAAAGTACCAAGCTTTTCAACACTCCCAAAGAATAATAAATTCAGTTAAAGCAGCATATTTGTTCCAGACTTTTGAACTTTTATTTAGGCATATGTGTTCCGAAACACAAAACAAAAGTGGAATGTTTTCTTAATACTTTTATGCTAAAAGGTTTCCTAAAAATTTAATTATTATATTGTGCATATATACATAAAAATACCTTTTAAACAAAACATATATTATTAATATTGGTGGATGATAAGTTACTTTTCGCTGCACAACAGCAAAAACTGCAGATACTTTTTGTAAAAGAAAATTTTTGAAATATCATACATTAACATAAACAAGAAGGAATTAGTTAATGAAAACCAGAAATCGAATATTACCGATAGTCAATGTGAAATATTCACATATCTGCACAAATATATACAACAGTGAAGTTCTAAAGATATGATGTAGTTTTTTATAAGAATGAAGGGCTGCCCGCAGTAAAGCGAGAAAAACACTCGGAGGCCATCAAAAGGCCCATTGTGATGCCCAGAGGACTAAACCCTACGCACTCCTCTCAAGACGAAATGATGGTTCCTGAGAACCACCCAGAACTTCTCACAAAGTCCGCCAATGCAGACAGCGGTGCATCCCTGAGGCAGTCAAGATCTCGCAGGAAACGAGAGCCTAGATGTCTAAGCCTATGCTCCTGCAGGGCCGGACAGTCACAAAGGAAATGCTGTACTGACTCCTCCTCCTCCTCATCGAAGCAGCTCCTGCAACGACCATCATGGGGAAAGGCCAAATGCTCTCACATGTGCCCAATTGCACAGTGCCCCATCAAGACCCCTACCAGGAGCGCCAACGACCTCTACCCAAAAGTTAGAAACTTCTAATCCTAACTCTGTTAAGTGAGGGCCATAGAATTTTGGAGACCCTACAGGTATTAATACTTGATCACCTGCTTGTCACCTCCCTCCTTGCCCACCCCCGAAATCTGCCCAGCAGCTCAACTGAGGGAATGTCAATGTCCCTACGCGATACTGCTTCATCCAAGGCCGAACCCGCTCTCGCGCAATCAATTCTTAATGTGGTATGAGGGAGGAACTTGTAACACCATTACAATATAATTATATTCTATGTGTCCAAGAGTTGGTGCGGTGAAGCTCATCGGGAGTGACTAGTTCCTAATACATATATATTTTTAACTATAGTGGTTTTTTTAAAGCATTCGACTTTACGATTACCTTACGAGTACCTTAAATCCAGATATTTAGCCTGTCTAGGGTGTTTATAGGAAATATAATTTTTGAGCATTGTTTCCTAATGTGTCCAAAGAGGGTGGATCGTAAATACTCCAAAAATGGCACTTAACATGAAGAGTTTTACAGTTTACATATTTCAAACAACTTTCTCTGGTCCCTGGTTTTTCATACAAACATGACTAACATTAATTAATAGATTTTAAAAAGTGAATGTCTCAATAGACCCTTTTACACAGTATTATATATATGCATAGATTTCATATCTTCAACATGCATTCGTATTTCCTCATGATATATAACAGCATCCTTGAAAGGTTCCTTCCCAAATTATATTTTAAAGTAAAATGTTCGCTAGCTGCCTCAGAGAATGTTAAAACGTTTGCGGCGCTGCAGGACAGGGAAAAATAAAATTTGTACACTTTAGTTGCTTCCGTGATTTTTTTCTTCTCCGCAAAAGTTTTGTTCTAATAAAAAAAATAAGAAACAAGGCAGCTAAAAATATAAATTCATGAAAACTGCAAGCAATTAGCGACAACTAAAATAAAAAAGATAAAGACAACATTAAAATATTGTTGGAAAGAAACAGATGATTCCATATTTCATTAAAAAAGGAACACTTAAAAAAGACGTTCAGTTCGTGTTGCGTGCCATATGCCAAAGTCCTCGTCACTTGTTTTGTAATAATTTGATGCGAAAGGAGAAAACACGAGTAGAACAGAAACGAACATTTAAAATAAAATAGTTTTCCCTCTTATGCTCCCAAAAACTTGACAATGCCACTTTAATTTTTAGAATATCTTTCATGTTCACAACTTTTACTACACAAAAGTTAAAAAGGAACAAACAAAAAGCCATGTTTGGCATATATCATCCTTTGGTTTTCCCACTCCAAAGCAAACCGTTTTGGAGTGTGTAGTATTTACAAACAGTTCCAAAGAAGATATTCAATAGCAATTAGACACATTTGAAGAAATGTTTTCGCATAAAATAGTCAAAATTATTATTAGATTTTAAAAGAAACCACATTCCTTCGTGTATAAGTTTGTAACGTATAATTAACTCTACGGTTTCACCAGACAATCCTGTCATGACAATAAATAATACGTATTAAGCCGAGGCCACACTAACAGCATTGCGCACAATAAAGTGCGATTACGATTTGATGTTACTTAAGTGCTGTGTTGTAAAATAATCAAGATTCGTTTTGGTTCAATATGAAAATACTTTTCCTAAAAGTACCATTTCCAAAAAGTGATTTTTATATAACTACATTTCCATAAAACCGCCTCTTAAGAAAAATCCTTTTTGAATAAAGTACTCTTCCAAAAATTTTCATTTTTTTTCAAAATATGTTTTAAGTTCTTTTATTGTTCTAGTCTTTTACTTGTTTTTATAATAATCTATGGATTCGAAAAACACACTTTTAAGTAAATTACTTCTCCTAAAAGTACTTTTTATACCCTTCACAAAAAAGTGAAAGGGTATATATAGGTTTGTCATTCCGTGTGTAATTTCTTCAATATTCACATGGGACCCCATAAGGTGTATATATTCTGGATCCTTATGAATAGTGATGCCGATGGAGCGATGTCCGTCTGTCCGTCCGTCTGTACGTGAAATTGGTTTTCCTAAGCCCCCAGAAGAGCTAGAGACTTCGTTCTTGAACCGTTGGATTGGAAATGAACTTAATTAGAGTGGTATTGAAATTCAGATAGATCCGAAGTACGGTTCCATAGCTGGGAAGCTTACACCTATTTCTCGACGCAAAATTTATACCAAAAAACATTTAGTTTTTTTTAATGTTTGGGATGGGATGGGAAATTAAAATTTTTTTTTCGACCCATTCCATATTTTTTAGTACATGTTGTAACTAAAATTGTTAAAAATTTTAATTTTTTCTTTAACAAAACGTCTTTATACGTCATGAAAATTTGCATTGACCAAAAAAAATTTTTAAATTCAAATTTTGCTTCCAGGGGTGGGAAATTGCATTGTTTTTATACGTGAAAGTAATCAAACAGGCAACTAATGTTTGTTTTTTTTTTTGCTAACTAAAACTGTCTTATAATTTAGGAAGAACAAAATTGGTGTAAAAAATTCAAAACTTAAAAATAAAATTTCGAATCCAGGGATGGACAAGTGCAATATTTAATAGTACAGGAAAATGACCAAAATGGTTAAAAATTTGAAATTTTTTTAAAAATATATTACATATACCTCAAATATTTGACCAAATGGTTCAAAATTGTAAATTTTTCTTAAATAATATTACTTTATACCTCATAAAGAGTTGCATTGGTAAAAAAAAAAATATAAACAAATTTAAATTTTACTTCTAGGGTTTGGAAGTTTAAAGTTTTTTTGGTACATGTAATATTTTTTATTACATGAAAGTGACCAAATTGGTTGCAAATTTTAAGTTTTTCTTAAATAAAACGAGTTTATACCTAATCAAGGCTATGATTGGTAAAAAAATTAAAATTTCGCTTCCAGGGCTGGGAAATTTAAATTTTGTTTATACATAAAAGTAACCAAAAACGTTTTTTACTAATTAAAACGATTTTTTAGTTCCGGAAAAACAAACTTGGTATCAAGAATCAAAAAAAAATCAAAATTTGGATTCCAGAGTTGGATAACTGCAATATTTTGTAGTACATGAAAGTGACCAAAATGGTTACAAGTATTAAGTTTTTCTTAAATAAAACTATTTCATGCCTCATTAATAGTTGCATTGGTAAAAAAAAAACAAAAACAAAAATAAAATTTCGTTTCCAGGGTTGGGAAATTGAAATATTTTTTCTACATAAAAGTAACCAAAAAGGCAATTGACGTTGCTGTTTTTGCTAATTAAAAGTGTTTTATAATTCAGGAAGAACGAAATTGGTATTAAAATCTTAAAAAATCAAAATTTCGCTTCCAGAGTTGGACAAATGAAATATATTTGGTACATAAAAGTACCCAAATAAATTCCAAATTTTGTTTTTTAGTGAATTAAACATATTTTATACTTCGCTAAGAGTTTAATCGGTATTAAAAGTTTTTACATTAAAAATTCGGTTCCAGGATTGGAAAATCGAAATTTTTTTACATAAAATTAACCATATAAGTTCCTAATTTTGGTTTTTTGTGTATGAAATTTTTTTTATACTTCGGGAAGAGTTAAATTGGTATTCAAAACCAAAAAACTCTAAAAGACGATTCTACGGCTGGACAATTAGAACTTTTTGGGTTACATGAAACGGATTTTTACTTTTTGTTATTAAATTAACATGTTTAATATTTTTGAAAGACGTTCAGAGGTATTAGAAATAATACCTCTTAATTTTCCTAGCCGAAAAATTTAAACGAAAAGAATTACATCTGTAAAGGGTATTTAAGATTCGGCACAGCCAAATATAGCACTTTTGCTTGTTTAAAGAGTACTCTTTTCGTAAAGTACTATTATAAAGAACTAAGTTATTCAAAACATTTTTAAATGTTTTCGTATTCTAAAAGCTCATTTTGGATCATTATATATAGGGTGTCTGTCTGGTGGCAAATTTGTATATTTAAATCAGGGAAAGGCAAATGCAGGGCGCGGCGCCCTTTCATTTACTCTTCTGTCACGTACGTGTGTACACGCAGTGTAGATCTGTAAACAACTTTAATCAGTCTAGTTTCAGCATTCAAACAGGCAGGTTGTGTTTATCGCATACTTTAAGAATCAGCGTTGCCAGAAAGCAATATGAGTCCGATCAGGGTGGAGAAATCTTTATGAAAAAAATTTTTGCTGATTCTAGTACAAGGAAAGACAAATGCTTTGGCGAAAAGTATGAAGAGATGCGGAAAATTATGAATGACATTCCCTTATGACCACCTCGTGTTTTGTTAACAATTTGAACCACAATTCATTGTGTTCATTACATTCAAACTTTTTGCAAATAATGCAGTGAAAAATATATATGTACGTAAGTGTATTTGCATTACCCTTTGTCAAATGTCCTACAAAACCTTCATTTTTACACACCATCACTGCATACAGAGCCATAAACATCATTTTGCTCCAATGCCATGCCGATAATAATTTTCTATTATATTGCAAATACCCATAATAAAATTAAGTTAGTTTTTGGAGATTTTAAAGTTTTATTTGGGGAGAAGTGACGAAAGTTGATTGCCAATACCGATTCGTGGTGAGAGCGCAGAGAGTATATAAGTAATACAATCGCAAAATGTAATAGTATAGGTTGCCTTTCCCTGATTTAAATACAATTACATATTTCAAAAAGTAATAAACGGTGCGGAGGGAGGGTGGCGCCGTTTTAATGATCGATTGTGCGGATTAGTCAGTCACGATGTCGCAGTGGTCGAGTGAGCATCGTGCGTTCACTGTGGAGACATTTTTTTAGAGTAATGATTCTTACGTAAAAATTTTGTTCAAAGTTTGGTATTCGGCCAATAAGTAATGGACCGAGTGTAAATTTAATTCGTTCGTGTGTCTAAAGATTCCACGAAACTGAATGTCTCACGGCTGGGCCGATCTTCAAGGACTCCCGAAAACATTGAACTCATTGAAAGCAGTTTACGTACAAATCCGCGACTTTCAATACGCAAATTAGCCTCCCCACTGGGACTTTTATATAAATTTTAAAAAAGTGTCTAAAGTTCCATTCTCTTAAAATTCAAATCGTTCATAGACTGAAAGAAAGTGACTTTGATCTACGCAAAAACTTTTATGAAACGATGTTGAAGCGTTTTCCTACTGTAAATCCCATTTTTTGGAGCGACGAGGCTCATTTCCACTTAAACGGCCACGTCAACAAGGAAAACTGCCGTTACTGGTCTCCAAGAACCCGCAACCCTCGATTGAAACATCAAAAACTGTTGCATTGATCCAGGGTAACTGTTTGGTGTGCGTTATCCACGCATGAGATGATTGGACCATATATTTTTTCGAAAATTCTCGAGGACAGGCGGCGAATGTCAACGGTGAAAATTATCGACGCATGATTACGGAATTATTTTTGCCAAGCCTGCGAGCTCATCCATCGCAGTCTTGACATACGTGGTTTCAACAGGATTGGGCGACTGAACACACAGCCAGAGCTTCTATGAATTCTCATCTCATGGCCACCGAGGTCATCCGATCTAACTCCCATGGATTTTTTTATTGGGTTACCTCAAAGAGAGGGTCTATAATGACGATCCCCAATCTCTTGTGGCTTTTGATGTGTATTTAACCTAAAGTTCTCTCAATAAATAAGTTCTCACTTAATGTTCTCTTAGTTTAGTTACTAATAAGCTCATGTATATATGTATATAATTATGTTAATAAGAATAAATAGTCAGTCTTCAACTAGCATTAAACCACAGTGTTTGTTTAAACATATCAGCTTTAAAGGAAAATATTCGTCGAGAAACCAGCTCAATTGAACCAAGTTTACTGTAGCGTGTGGCGCAGATCAAAAGGCTCCGTTTTGAACAGTCTCTTCAACTCGACGGAAGACATCTGGATGACATACTCATTAAAAAATTAAATTCGAATTTCTATTCTATAGTTCAATGCTGTTAGTAAACATTTTTGTCAATTATTACGTTTTTATGTAAGTTTGAATATATAAATCTGCTACCAGACACCCTGTATTTAAGAGCAAGTAAAAGTGCTATATTCGGTTGTGCCGAATCTTAAATACCCTTCACAGATGTAATTCTTCTTTCTTTCTTGCCAAAACAGGAAATAGGTTTAATTAAAAGATGTAACTTAGTTTTACTTGAGAAAAAGTTTAAATTTTTAAGCTTTTTGATCACATTCATATACTATAAAATATATAATTTGTCCAACCCTGGAATCGAATCTTTGTTTTTTAGGATTGTAATACCAATTTTATTCTTCCTGAATTATAAAACAGTTTTAATTAGCAAAAACAGCAACGTTAATTGTCTTTTTGGTGACTTTTATGTTAAAAAAATTTCAATTTCCCAACCCTGGAAACGAAGTTTTAATTTACTTTGCTTTTTTTACTCTTAATGAGGCATGAAGTAATTTTATTTAAGAAAAACATACAATTTGTAGCCATTTTAGTCACTTTCATGTACTACAAAATATTGCAGTTCTGCAACTCTGGAATCGAAATTTCGATATTTCTTTAATTTTTGATACCAATTAGATTTTTCCTGAATTAAAAAATAGTTTTACATAGTAAAAACTCAAATTTAGTTGGTTACTTTTATGTATAAACAAATTTTAATTTCCCATCCCTGGAAGCGAAATTTAATTTATTTTATTTGTGTTAGCAATGCTAGTTTTCATTAGGTGTAAAGTCATTTTATTTAAGAAAAATTTTAAATTCGAAACAATTTTGTTTATTACATGTACTACAAAATATTGTATGTACCAAAAAAACTTTCATTTTCCGAACCCTGGAAACGAAATTTAAATTTTTTTTCACAAAATTTTTTAATATTATTCGTGCTGATTCTTTTCCCAAATTTACAAAAAAAAGTTCAAAATTGATTATTGAGGGGTTTTAGCTAGTTCCTATGCACATTTCACTGGGGCTAATGCAAATCATCAGGGAACCTTTACCCAACATTTCTTAGAATAACTAAAGATATTATTTTAAACTTCGACTGAATTGAATCAGAAGTTTAAGTAAATATCAAAGCTATAAAAAGAACTCAACGATCAATTTTTCCCTTTTTGTTTTCTTACTATGTCATACTACAACTGGCTGGCTTTTTTCCAACTCTAATTGTAGGTGTAAGAGACAAAGAAAACAACAACTGCTAATTATTCGCAGTGTTGACAGCATTTTGTTATTTTTGCGCTGGCACTCGCATCTTTTATAGTTAATTTTATATATTTGGGTATTTGTTGTTTTTCACAAAATTTTTTAATATTATTCGTGCTGATTCTTTTCCCAAATTTACAAAAAAAGTTCAAAATTGATTATTGAGGGGTTTTAGCTGATCCCTGATGATTTGCATTAGCCCCCGTGAAATGCGCATAGGAACTAGTTAAATTAGTTTTTTTTTATCAGTACAACGCTTCTTGAAGTATAAAGTAGTTTTATTTAAGAAAAATTTCAAATTTTTGATCATTTTGGTCACTTTCATGTACTATAAAATGTTGCACTTGTCCAACCCTGGGCTCGAAATTTTGATTTTTTTTTAATTTTTTATACCAATTTTGTTCTTCCTAAATTATAAGACAGTTTTAGTTAGCAAAAAAAAAAGAACAACATCAGTTGCCGGTTTGATTACTTTCACGTATAAAAAAGAAAATAAATTTCCCACCCCTGGAAGCGAAATTTTAATGAAAAAAAATTTTTTTCGGCCAATGCAAATTTTTAGGACGTATAAAGAGGCTTTCTTAAAGAAAAACTAAAAATTTTGAACAATTTTAGTTAATACATGTACTACAAAATACGGAATGGGACGAAAAAAAAATTTTTAATTTCCCATCCCTGGAAATTTTATTTTAATTTTTTTAGTTTTTAATAGACCATTGAGGCTTCCCAAAGCAAGAAATAGTATTAATTTACAAGCATTAAAAAAAATAATTGATTTTTGGTATAAATTTTGCGTCGAGAAATAGGTGTAAGCTGCATAGCTCTGGAACCGTACTTCGGATATTTCTGAATTTCAATAGCACTCCATTTAAGTTCATTTCCAATCTAACGGTCTAAGAACGAAGTCTCTAGTTCTTCTGGGGGCTAGGGAAAGCCATAAGGATCCATAATATACATATATACTTTATGGGATCCCATGTGCATATCGAAGAAATTACACACGGAATGACAGACCTATATATATCCTTTCACTTTTTTGTGAAGGGTATAATAACATGACAGTAGGACACGACTCACACGTGATCTGTCAAAAAAAGGCTATTGAAAAAAGTATCTCTACTTGAATCACCCATTATATACCTTACGGGATCGAACATTAACATTGACGAAATTACACACGGAATGACAAACTTATACAATCCTTTCATACTTTTTGGTGTGGGGTATATTAAAAACGAATCAAAATCGGCAACGATTTCGCGCAAATTTTCTAAAAGTGCCAAACATATTCGGGACTCTGTTCAGAACATGGATCGTTGTTATGTTCAATAGGTTAGAAGCTGTATGAGTTGCAAAATAGAAATCGAAATTCACTTTTTGGCACTATGTTAACCACTAAAATTGCGTACATATATCAAAAAAGTACCAAACGCATTATTTTGAGAACATCAATCTATGTAACCCATTTACCCTCGCATTTAAGTTTCTAAAAATGCCTTCTTAGTAAATTTATACATCGGACCTATATATCAAAAATTAGCTATAATCATTTGGGATGATGATAACCAGTAATCTTTTTCTTTTATATTATACACTTATGTATGTACATATGTATGTATATAGAACAGCTGTGGGAACTTTGCTTATATAAAATAGGCTTTATGAATGAAAAATTTCAAATTGGTGATGAGATGAAAAAAACAGTTGTGTCATGTTATTAACACAATATTATTAAATATCTAAGGTATATGTGAATAAAAAATTCTGTTTCCGCCCGGGATCGAACCGGGGGCCTTCCGCGTGTTAGGCGGATGTGATAACCACTACACCACGGAAACTTACAACAAAAGTTAGCTAGATGCGCTACTATAGCAGAAGACGAAACTGATACTGTAATAGTTTCGTTTAAAAGATATTACTTGTTTGTGAATATATTTTAAAAAACCTACAATCAAACACACAACCAAAACCCGCAACACAGGTAAACAGATTATTTTTATTATTTTTGTTTAACATTTTGTAGGATTTGTTGCTGTGGTTTAATTTTATTTTCAATCGATTTGTTGTTGTATATTTGTTCTTGCTAAAATTAACATCACACACATACTTTTAACATTCCGTGTTGTTTGGTAAAATACATATATGTACATACTATGAGCGGTTATACATATATTAAAGTGGTATACGTCCATTTTTTCATGAAACGAGAAATTTAAGGGTATGCCTTTGGAGTTAATTTAAAAATATTGGCGAATGGTGATCATCTATAAGATCTGAATTAAATCTTAAAATTTTATTATGAAAAATTAATTATTATAATTATCTGCAAAAAAAAACTCAAATCAAAACTCAATCAGGACCAAATGCTGTTACACCACATTAAAAAAAATTTCATTATAAGAAATGAAGACAAGAGCATATTTAAACTCATCTTTTTATAGATTTTTGCACGTAAAAGTGCTATATTCGTTTGTGCCGAATCTTAAATACCCTTCACAGATGTAATTCTTCTTTCTTTCTTTCTTGATAAAACAGAAAGTAGCTTTAATTAAAAAATAATTTAAAACAAGTAAAAGTGCTATATTCGGCTGTGCCGAATCTAAAATACCCTTCACATATGTAATTCTTCTTTCTTTCTTGCTAAAACAGGAAGTACGTTTAATTAAAAGATGTAACATAGTTTTACTTGACAAAAAAATTTAAATTTTTAAACTTTTTGGTCACTTTCATGAACCATAAAATATATTATTTGTTCAACCCCGGAGTCGAAATTTTGATTTTTTTAAATTTTAATACCAATTTTGTTCTTCCTGAATTATAAAATAGTTTTAATTAGCAAAAACAACAATTGCCTATTTGGTTACTTTTATATATTTCAATATCCCAACCCTGGAAACGAAATTTAAATTTTTTTTTACCAGTGCAACTCTTAATGAGGCATGAAATAGTCTTATTTAAGAAAAACTTAATATATGTAACCATTCTGGTCACTTTCATGTACCACAAAATATTGCAGTTATCTAACTCTGGAATAGAAATTTTGATTTGTTTTAATATTTGATACCAATTTTGTTTTTCCTGAATTAAAAAATAGTTTTAATTAGTAAAAAATATTTCTATAACCGTTTCTGAAAAAACTAAAAACAAAGATAAGAAATTTAAGGAAAAGTTGAAAGATCCTGTAAAGTTGCAAGCGTATCGCTTAAAAGCAAAGGAAAGAGCACAAAAATATCAACAGCAGTAGTTGAAATTGTCTACAACGAGCTTTAATGACGAAGCTGAGACGTAACCTGGTACTACTCTGTCCTACCCCCCTCCTCCCCCTTTGCCCCCTAAATGACCCTATCAAAAAAAAAGTTAAATTTTGTATATAATTATTTCAAACATTTATTTTTATAGTTTTATGACAAAGGTGAAATGTCTCCCCCACAGCCCTTGCCAGAGCGACACCGCCAAAATACAGTTTTAATACTTTCCAAATAGAATGGAACCCCATAAAGTATATGTATTCTTGATCAGTGATGAAGTCTAGGACGGTCTGGCAATGCCCATACGTTCGTCTGTGGAAACCATGATATTGTCTATTTTTGAACCCCGCCCCCTTTACTGGGCGTTGACGTACGATATTATATATAGCAACTCTGTCCCGCCAAGTCAAACATTTTAAATTTATATACTAAATATTTGGGGAGTATTTAAGATTCGACCCGGTCGAATATAACGTTTTTACTTGTTACTATTTTTTTATTCTTATGAACCTTTTCAAACATTTTCCGGAAGTTGAATTTTCATTTACTTTCGTTGAATTAAAACTTTAAAACCAAACTACATCAAAAATTATTCGAGTTTATCATAAGGAAAAAAATATCACGTAACGCAATGTCACGTCACGCTTCATATTATGGCTTGTATCAATAAAACGAATCATAAAATCATTACAAAACAGTTATGAAAATAAAGCTAAACTATCCCTTAATAATATTCAAATAAGTTACATAGAAGTTTTTAGCTTATTTCGATGGTTTTTGCACTTAAGTAAATGTAGAAAAAAACCAATTCCATTTTTTGTCACATCACGCAACAGCTTTTGTAGACCAATATGTCAGGACCCCGACTGCACCCATGCTTTCCACTAAATAAAGAGCTCTGTTGGCTGAAGTAGTAGAACACGAGACTATGAAGCGGAGAGACCTGAGTTCGAGCCCCCGCTGAGTCATGAAATATTGTGTTGAATTCTTCTGATCAGCATTAGTGCGTGGTTGTGTTACTTGTTGCCAGCCTGTTTTCAGTGATGAAGGCATAGTACTGGTCACTGGACAATTACTGGCAGCGACTGACCCAATCATGTACTAAAAGCAGAGTAACAGCACCCACCTTCGTCGGCCCTGTAGCAAAAATTAGTCGGCGAAGTAAAAAGGTTGAAATAGCTACAAAAAAAAAAAAAAAAAAAAAAAAAAAAATGTCTATCTTCTCATCTTTCCTAATCTGTCCCCTCAATACTATCCCCTCGTTTTCAGTTCCAGCGCAATGCATTGCATATATAGGGGACATCCCCTGAGTGCTGGTCCTACTCCTAAAAAAAAAAAAAAAAAAAAAATTGCTTCCCAAAAACTTAAATTAAGAAAAAAAACATTTGGCCTTAGTTTGATTTTCTTCATGCTGAATACGTGCGACTGTCACGTGCGCAGCCATGGAAATACCCATATATGAATTTTAGTTTAAAAGTTTTAAACCTCATGCACCATTAACTAAGTTATATCTGCCTAAATGCATGTCATAACAATTAAATAAAAATTGCACTATGAAAGTTGTTTTAATTATAATTACTAGAAATTGACTTACCCCAATTTAAACAAAAAAATTTATTTTTAAGACACCATTTTATTATTTTCATAAATTTGTTTATTATATGGGCAATTCGCACTCCACTGAATAGATGATAATAAATGTGGGTAGGAGATACCTTCCATACTTAACTAAAGCTTAGGTTACATCATATTTTTTATGAAGTGGACTTATGGCACTTTCAAAAATAACAGCTCATATGTTCATATAAATGCAGGCTTACCAGAAGGAGACAGATTAAAAGTGCTTAATCACCCTAAAAATGTGCCAAAATGTTCTGCATTTAAGAAAAAAATTCTATTTTTTATAACATTGCTTTTTATCAATGTAATTACTAGATGCAAGTCACCTTTTAAATAGCTTTCCATATATAAAAAATTTTTATCATTTCGAGTACTTCAGCCAGTTTGCTAGGATATTTATAGAAATGGAATACAACAGTTCCATATTCATTGCACTGCCACAGTTTGATGTTAATTACGCCCACTTAACTGAGCAAACTCTGTACTTCTGCGTTTCAGCAGGGAAAAACAAGAGAATACAAAACTTGACAACTCTTTAAAGGAGTTTTGCTTAATAGAGTTTTTAAAATTGTACAAGTCGGCTGTATTCGTTTTCATATCACATATGCGCTCATTTATATAACTTCACTGATTTTGAATGTTTTACATTTCAATATCAATTAAGAGATCCTTAATTTTTTCAGAGTATCATAAATTGAATATGTTGAAATTTGCTTCAAAATTTTAATATTTTTGGAAAGACGAGATTTTAATTCACTCAATGTAGAATTTTGATCATGCGAATTTTGAAATAAAATTACGACCTTAAAAAAGTGCACCAATACCTCGCTTTGCGTCGTTTCGTTTTGCGTTTTTTCAAAGTTGCGTCGCTGCTGAATTAGTACTAATTTTCACTGTGAGTCATTAGATTTTCAAAGTTGCGTTGTTTTGGATTCGAGGCCTTAATTTTTTTCCTTGTTTCTTTTTTTTCTAAAAAATTGTGCCATGCCATTATAACTCGGGGATCCCGTTTCTAACTGAAAATCAACGAATTTTTAATACAATTGGTGTGTTGTTCTTTTTTTTTAAAGAATAATAAATTTTTATAAAGTTGTACTGGTTGTTTCTAGTTACAGAAAAGGTAAATATTTTCCCAATTTATTTGTAGGCCGAGTTATATTAATTTTTTTTACACTATGGACTCTTCAGGTTGTGATTAATTTTAATTTTGTTTTTTATAAATTAATTGAACATTTTTTAGTTTTAATTGAATTTGTTTTTTGTATATAGTATGTAATGAAATTTTATATCATTTTTGTTTTTTGATGTTTATTTTCTTTTTAATATGTAGCATTTTCGTAACCCTGGTACCTATCTTCGATCTTTACATGTTTTGCTATAAAAAATCATCATTCACTTTGCGTCGTTGCAATTTGCGTCGCGTTTTCTTCAACGCAAAGTGAGAGATGTTGGTGCATAAAGTGAGAGATTTTTTTTGAATTTAGATTCTCTAAAATTTTATTAAATTCTTAAAGAGTTTGATAGGGGAAGTGCCAATACTAATAAGGTTATCTTTTCTGCGTAATATGCTGCATTTATTCAGCGTTTTATATTCCTTCTCGTTCTCTTCTGAAATATGAAGATCCTCTTAAGAAACACATGCTCCATATTCAACATTAATTTTCATTAAAAGGGCATGAGTGCACCACTATATCAGCTCGATTTGTTATTGTTTGTTATGGTTTTGTTTGCTTAATACCGAAATTTCTTTTCTTAAAATTCGGATGATCATATAATGAAGTTGCCAAATCACATGTAACACTTTTTCTTTAGAAAAACCCTCAATGTATGTATGTACATATATTATTCGATTCATATCAAAACCTTAATATATCATTATACAAACATATCAAAAATTGTAATCCAATTGAATACATATTTGGGGTATTCACACTTCATGCTATTTAGTCATATTGTCATAATGTTTTAGACCAGTTTAAAAAAGTTGTTGTTGTGCTGCATACAAAAAAAAAATCCATAAAATAATAGCACTCTTGTCATAGCATACTAAGTTATGACGGGTTGTTCACACTAGTCATATTTTCCGTGCTATTATTTTATGACTTATGACTACAGCGTGAATCCCCCAATTGTTTAAAAATATCAAATATTTCATGTAACAAAAAAGGGGCGGCTTATCAGGAAAGGGACACTAAGTAAAAAGGCAGTTTAAATAACGGCAATTTGTTTAGTCGCCATAACGGGCACAAGTGTTTTAAAATCCCTTAAATTATATCAATTAAATGTGCTGGTATTAATATTTAATTCTCTGAATAATTGACAATCACAATGGTTCTTAAATAAATGTTTGATTACTTTTAAATAAAATATATGTAAAAACGAACAAAAAATTAATAAATAAATATTAAATCGGATTACAAGAAGTACCGTGTTTAGTAGAAAAACAAAAATACCCGGATACATTAAAATCATATCTGTGTGTGTGTGTGTGTATGTATGATCGGTATAATTGCAGCCAATAGTAAATAATTGGTGACACTGAACAGTGGAGCAGAATGTTTAAATCTGTTGATCATAAAATAAATGAAATGAATAACACAGAATGTTTTTTTTTGGGAATTCATATTCAATTTTATCTGAATATGGATTTAATTTTTTAATATTGTTGCAGGTAATTTAACATAACTTTTATATATGTATGTAACTTGAACTACTATTATTAAAATGACCAATAGGGTCGTACCTTTTTATTTGACAAATTTCAGTACAAATGTTTTTATATAAACAGTTTATAAGCATAATTTTTTTTATGATTTAGGACTGAAATATGATTTTTAAAAGGCAAAGCCAATATTAATTTAGAACACAAACAACTGTTTTGGAACTCCGCTAGAGATTCACCATATGTATTTTGCTTCGTTGTCACTTATTAAGTGGGTTAGTTGAATGTCATAAAAAAAAATTTTATTTACATGAATTTTGGTATAAAATTTTATAAAATTATTAAAAACCAAAACATTTTATGGCTTACAGAAAGGTTTGTTATTCATATGTACATAATTATCACAAATAGAATACAACGAGAATAAAAACAATAATTAAAAATTGGCGCAAAAGCGTTTATTTTTTCAAATTCCAAAAGTACAGATTTCACATTTTATCACGATATATAGCATATTTAGAAGCGTGAGTAACATCACTTGCAAAAACCTTTTGATTTTTTCCAAAAAATTTAATAAAAACATAATGTTTTTATTTTCAACCGAATATTATTGTTTCAAATATTTCATATCAAAATTTTCTCAAAATTACTGCAATTGATATAGGCTTTCACAGATAAAATATATAACTGCCGATTTCACAATGACGACAGAGTTCTTTCTTTCGTATAAATACATTTGAAACAAAAACAATTTATAAAATTTTGTTTTTGTTTCAAATATAATTGTACGAAAGAAAGAATTCATTCGACATTATGAAATAGGCAGTAAATGTAAAATCTTTATTCGTGTAGCCAAAAAATACTATATTGTAAACGCCTTAAAATCGTAAAAAGTCAATAAAATCTGATGCGGTTCACTCTGACTAATTACACTAACTGTCTTTTCGCCGATATCGAACGATAGCTTTCGACATCGGCGAACAGGCAGTAAAACTACAAATACCAACTAAAAATCTTGAAAATTCATTACGTCCATAACGTGTAAAATTCAGGATTTCACATGTTATGTGAAATCTCCGATTAGCGCCGTTTCAAAGATGCGTCTCTTTTTGGACTTCATCAGGGGATCCCCTAGCTTGAATAGGAAGAGGTTTAGTATTTAATGTATTTATTTTGAGGTTATGGTAGAAAGACAAATTCCTTATTTTCATTTTAATCTTAATATTTATATTATATTTTCTTGCGATTTTCTCAGAAAAATCTAAAAACCGAGGCATTAGTGTATAACCACTTAGCAATACCCGAAGCCCCACTGTGCTAATCCGTACAAATCGTTATAACCTATACCTACTTTTGGTATCATATAATTTTTTTTTACTTTTTGTGGGGGTAACAAACAGTGATTTACCACAAACATCAGAAAAATAAAATATATGTTCGTATGAGTATATGCCACGCTATATTGCTGAGTGAATATGACAAAAAAGGTTTATAGAAAGAAACACAGCAAGAGCGAGAAATCAAAATAATTACCAAACCAAAAATATATATGTATGTACATATAAACAGAATTTTGCCGAAATAAAAGGAATGCAGAAAATTTTAAACGACATCAGTTCATTCAATTCCACTGCAAAGAACAGTCTTCCCAACAACCAAAACTCAGCATGAAAGTAAGTTCATTTGATTGAAGCCACTTTTCTAAGGAAATAATTTTAATTTTTACGTTCCTTTCGTTTTTAGTTCCTTATCTGCTTCGCTCTATTCGTGGCTGCTGCCTCAGCTCATGTCGTAAGTCCTGTTGCCACTTATACCGCTCCTGCTGGTGCAGCTTTCACTACTTATCAGGCTGCTCCTGCATATACCACATATTCAGCAGCTGCTCCCGCATACAGAACATACGCAGCTGTTGCTCCAGCTTATACTGCCTCCGTTTATAGCGCACCTGCTTCTTATGTAGCTGCTCCTGCTTCTTATGTAGCTGGTTCTGGTTTGTATGCAGCTGCTCCTACTGCGTACAGTGCTGCCCCAGTCACCGCTTATGCTGCTCCGGCCACCGTTTACTCTACTTTGTTGAAGAAAAAATAAACTCTTTTAAATTGGAATATGATCGATAACGTCGCGGAGATTTGAAATTAATAAAAATAATCCCTTTTATTTTGTAACTATTTTTCAACGTCACGGAAAGACAATATTAAAATAGGATACTTCTGTGCTCATTTTCTAAAAGCCTCTTGCTATTTTCAAGAGCTTAGAGAGTAGTCACAGGCTGTCAGAAGTAGTGAATTGAATATTGTCTGGACGTGACATTGACAACTACTTACAGAATAAAGGGGAATAATTAAAAAAAAATATACAAATTTGACTGAATTAAAAGAAGTTGATTTCCTTTATTGCGCTTTTCAGTTTGTGGAAAGAAATATTTGTGTTTGTCTATGATCAGATATATAGTTTTAGAATTTTCTTCAAAAAATTACTTTTTTCGAATTTTTTTTAATGTCGAAATCTCTCGGAAGCATCAGTCAATTTTGACTCAGTTAGTAGCGCTTGACGTGATTTTTGATTGTTCAGTTTAGGTTTTTGAACCGATCGGCAAAGCCGTTAAAAAGTTACTCCAAAAAACACTTTCGAAAAAAAAATTTTTTATTATAATTTTTATTTTATTTCCGGAAATGTATCGGTGCGGAATTGGAAATTGGTTTGAAAGAACCCTTTGGAACGCGACTAGTTCGATTGGGTTCAGCCGTTCAAAATGTATAAGCGGGTCACGTCCTTATACAGTCCCTCACACACCCTTACACACACACACACATACATAATGATATCAATAATTGTTAAGTGAGCTTCCTAGGAACTCAAAACCTAAAGATATGGGGAAAACTCTTTTTTTTTAAACACAGTAATGCCAGTAACGTGATCCTAAAATTTTTGATGTGTTTGTTATTTTGAAGAAATTCTTGTTATATATCATATAATATAGGTCTCAGTAAGAATGCTGAATGGATTCGGGAATGCACAACGTTTTTGAACTTTGGGTTTAAAAAATCCGCAAATATACCCACAGCGAGTAACTCTCCGGTTCGGATTTTGGTCTGTGAAAAGTCATGGTAAATTTAGTAATGGGCTGTCATCTGACTCTTGGCGGCCATTTGACAAATATTTTATTCTGGATTTAATCGGAATGTGTTTTCGTTGCAATCCAATAAAAGTATCATAACTATTTCATAAAATACGTAATATTTTTTTAACATTAAAAAGTGCCTTTTTCTGAGAATTTTTTTCAGAATATGTAGGACCTTATTTGTACATATTGACTCAAAATTATTTATTTTGTGTATTCTTACAAAATTTATATGAAACAAGAAAATAGACACTATCATCAAATTAATAATTAGCATCAGATTTTGAATAGTTGCTGAAATTATTGTTAAAGTATGCTATAGGTTTTTGCCACATTTTTTATGACTTCATTTGCAATCCAAACGTTTTGGCATATTTACGTTTAAACTTTCACTTACCCATTTCACTTAGTAACAATAAACTCCGCTCTTTTGGTAGGTATATAAAGTAGAGTTTAGCGTCTACGTTTCAGAGTAGACCTCAAGCAAGTTTTCAAGAAAAGTAATTTTCAGAAGGTTTAAGATATACTTTTTTATCACGATAATTAGCCGTGCTGTTAAGGTCATGGACGTGTAACTAATTGTGAACGCAAATCCTTTACATGAGTAACATTAAATAAGTCTACTTAAATGCTTTGGTCGTGGCTTATTTATTCCATGGATAAGTTCCAGAATAAATGGGAATATGCATGAATTGCATTTTTAAACTCGTAGAAATCACTTCAATTAAATTGAGCATTATAACGCCCTAATAATCAATTATTTTTTTAACATGTGGTTGGTTAGACTCTTACATGTGATATGTGTAAGTAGATGTACTTGTATGTGTGTTTATCCTTTTTCCACTCATTTATTTCATCGCAAACTTTTCCATTATATTTATTTAATTTATGGTTTGAATAAAAATGTGATAAAAATCACACTGTTTTCAATTAATTTCAGACAACAACTATAGAAAAAATAATATTTTATATGCACAATAAACAAAACAACAGAAGCACAATACACAAACACACCCACACCCACACGTAAATATATGCTGAACAAAACTTTTACAAATCAATCAGTTAAAATAATTACTATTGTAATTTATATAGATTTTTTGCATTCCTGTTTTATGCAATTTATTTTATACTTTTTATGAATTTAATGTTCAACATACAAACTCACAAGTAATTCATCACTTGTTTCCGACCATTGAGAATAACTTCCATTTTAAACAAATTGCATTCATAAATCTTGCACTCAGGGTTCCCAGTTTCTTCTACACCTCATTCCCAATATTCTATTTGTAATCCCCAAAGTATAAATTTTTGTATGCCCAAAATCCTCACATGTTGTTTCTACCTTAGGAAAAATCTGTATACATTCAATCATTGCTGTAAATCAATTATAATGCATATTTTAAATATTAATTTCTTAAAAGTCTAAAATTCTTACATGCGAAGTATTTTAAAAAACAAGGTGAATTTTCCAATTTCACTGCATTTTATTAGCTTCTCTGTTGTTGCTATTTTCCTACATTTAATAAATATCATTACACTACGTAAATTTATATAAATAATGACGCACCGTGATTTACACAACTGGAATTTATACCATGTTATCCCTTAAAATTCCTAACCAAAAAATTAATTTTCTCCCAAAGAATCTTCTGGGAATTTTTTAAGAATTTTTATCCCCAATCACAAAAAACAAATCCCCTATTTAAGGGCAAATCCCAAAACCGGAAACGCTGCATGCAGTTTATAAACATAAACTATCTCATGTCATTGAGTAGAATAGATACATACACATATAAATATAAACATATTTCCTCACATACTCTCATACATTTACAAATACTGATACAAAATTATCTTAATTGTGTCGTAGTCAATCTGTAGTACATATGTATTATATTGTACACATCTATCTCCAAGTATCTATCTATTGATTCATTAAGCACAATCAAATTAAAGCACATATACCAGTGATGGAAAAAGAGATTTTCATTTCACTATGAAAGAAATGATTTGCGAGTACCTTTTTTGCCCCGAGAGTAACAAAACCACTCCTTTATAAATAATAATACAACTAAAGGGTGTTTTTATAAGAGCTTGCTGACTTGAAATTCAAATAAAACACATGATTAATTATGAAATGGCAAAAAAAAAATTTTTATTTGGTAGATAATTTCTTGTCATTTAACATTTATATATAATTTCGGGCATATGGCCACCACGACAATTTTGCACAAAGGTCATTCTGGAGGTCCAATTTTCGACCACCTTTTCAAGATTTGAGGGCGTATTTCAGCAATGACACGTTGAATACTGGTTTCCAAAGCGTCAATCGTTGCTGGTTTATCCACGTAAACCAATGATTTCAGGTATCCCCACAAAAAATAATCGAGTCCATTTCTCGAAATAATGTTGTCGTTGAAATGTTCTTTCAATAAGTCCATTGCTTCGCCCGCAGTATGACAAGTGGCAGCATCCCGTTGAAACCACATTTCGTTTACATCCAAATCTTGAAGTTTTGGCACCAAAAGTTCATTGATCATGATTCTGTATCGATTTCCATTCACGGTAACGCGTCGTCCTTCCTCATTTTTAAAGAAATAAGGACCGACGATTCCACTAGCCCATAGACCGCACCAAACAGTACATTTATCGGAATGCATTGGTAATTCTGGAACGGCGTGTGGATTATCGTTGCTCCAAATACGGCAATTTTGCTTGTTGACATATCCATTCAACCAAAAATGCGCCTCATCACTGAAGAGAATTTTGCGGTAAAAAAGCGGATAAACATTTTTAATTGAACACTGTTTTTGAAAATAAATTTCTACGATTTGGAAGCGTTGTTCTGGAGTTAACCTGTTCATGATGATTTGCCAAACAATACTGAGTAGAGACGTCGCTTTAAACTGTCAAAACAGCTGTCAGACAACAGAGTGATTCGTATAAAAAAACTTCATAAAAATACACCCTTTATAATATATGACTAATATAAAATTGTTTACTATAGTTATAAAATTGTCACAATTTTAGGAACTCGGAAAGGATAATAAAGTCACAAGCTTAAAATTTCGACATGTTGTCTCAATTAATAAATTAATATTAGTGATTTTTGTTTCTTATGTAGTCAAGTATGTCTATATGTATGCAATTCATTGGGTCTTATTTTGGAATTAGCATGAAGTCTACTGATAACAAGTTGTAATAACCAATGAAATGCTTGCATGTAGATATACTTGACCACATAACAATCAAAAGGCACTAATATCACAAATTTAATAAAATAGTATAAATATATACATTAAGGTGGACCTTGAAATGAAATTTTTGCGATATTTTGGTAGATGAGTGCTCTATTCCGTGCCTTTTTGAAAAAAAATGACAATGCCGAAAAAAAAAATTAAAAAAAAAAAAATTAGGGGTTGCGCACGAGCCGAGAAAAAGGTCCACTTTGCCAAAATTAGGGGGGAAATTGCCATAGGTCATCAGGGGTCACCCGTAGGGGGGAAGAATGTATGGCCGACCCCCATTAACTTTTTACCGCCAACATTTTCCCCCAAGACACCCACCCCGTAGCTCCTCCCCTTAGGGGGGTCACCATACAAAAATGGAGGTTGCTCAGTATTTTCGAAAAACACCATAGGTCATCAGGGGTCACCCCTAGGGGGGCAAAATATATGACCGACCCCCATTAACTTTTCATCCCCAACATCTTTTCCGAACAAACTCTATCTCTACTCCTTGAGGGACTCCCCATACAAAAATAAAAGAAGCTGTAATTGAGTAGTACTACTAAGCACTTTTAATATAATATAGTCAAATTAACATATTTTTGTTCGCTGATGGGTATTCCTTGCGGTAAGAATCGATAACATGTAGTAAATACTGTTTCTCTTCTTCGCCTTGACACAGTATTCTATTATAATCTTGTATCATTTTTACTCCTCTTTCGGCAGTGTCGTTCACAACGCGCAAGTTATTTACAATTCTACGACCTTCTTGATAGTCTGCGCGAGATTTCCAGGTTGCTGGACTTGCTAGAATGAAATCTTGCGATATTCCAAATCGTACAAATAAATTTTTGGTATTATGAGAGACGACCCCACCTGGTTAACTATCTTGTCGCGATGTGGTGGCTTAAGGGGAGGCTGTGTCTCTTACTTCAGGCCAGGCGCTGTACATACACCCGTACGTTTAGGGCCTGTCGTGAAGTACGAAGATAAAAAGGCCTCCTCAACCAAAGGTTAACCGCCCCCTTCCACCTCCCATTTCCCATAATCCCTCATCCACCCTTCCCTCCTCCCATACATCCCTTCCCTCCCCCACTTGTAAGGTCAAGGTGATTGGTAGCTGTGCCGAGGACCTGAATGGCTAGTTAGTGGTAAAAGAAGACTAGTCGATAACAGCTCCCCTCCGGCGCCAGGACACGGGCCGGTTGTAATAAATTGTCTAGTCTGCGTACGCCGTCACTGCGCAGATGGTCCATCCCCTTACTGGCCTACTCGTGGGAACAATATATGGAGAAACTAAACAATAAAAAAACAAAAAACAACCAAAACAGAAGGGAAGAAATCTCTTCAGAGGACGACATTCTTGCCTCCAGCCAGGAGACAGTAGTCGACCTCTCGGATAGTGAGGGTAAAAGACAGAGTACTCCGCTATCCGCACAACAATCAAAAAAAGTGCCCCCAACACCGGTAATCGAGGCCGATAACCGGCAGAAGGGAAAACCAAAAAAAAGGAGCCAGAAAGAGCTCCTTAAAACCAGATACTCCAAGGCCGTGTTTATTCTTGACAAGATCGCCAAGAATGCGGAGAAAGGAGTCACGCACCCGCATGATGCTGAGGATAAGGTGAGATACCAGGCCGTGGTAGAGGAATATCGTAAGTTTATGGATTCCCTACCAAGCACGTCCAGAGCGGCCTCCCAGCAAATTGCCGAAGGAAAGAGCTCAAAAAGAAACCGCTCTCAGACAGAGGGCGGCCAGGAAGCAAAAAAAAGGAAGGTGCAGAAAACAACCTCTCCTTCAACATCATCTTCGTCGTCCACTCGAAGGCCCTTTAACGAGGTAGTTAAGGATAACCTTCTTGTGGCCTTGGCGAATTCCAAAAATGGGAAGATTCTCCCTGTAACAACGGAGTGGGGGGCTATCGAATCTAAATTGGCTGAGCTCGTAATGGACTACGTCCTCTCCAATAAGGGTAAGCCGGCTCCTCGCTTCGACTCCGGTGAGATACACCGGGGGTACAGGGTGATCAAGTGCTTGGACGCGTTTTCTAAGGACTTCCTCTGCGAAAGTATCGCTAAGATTAGTGAGACTTGGGATGGGTTAAGCCTTAAACTCATCCCTGCGGAGGAAATACCGATGAGACCGCGGGCAAGGATTTGGTTACCAAAACTTGGAAAGGATGGTAACAAAATGCTAGAGTGTCTGAAGCTACAGAACCACAGCATTCCAATGGATGACTGGTCAGTCATCCGCACGGAAGATCATGGCAGTAATGGTACCTGCCTAATCCTCTCCATCACGGAGTCTGGAGCGGAAGCGCTCGAGAAAGCAGGCTCCAAGCTATTCTTCGGGGTCAGGGACGCTAAGGTAAAGGTGTCCCGCCCAACAAAAGCTGATATCGACGCTGTCGAGGCTGCGAACAACCTCCTGGGAGGAATGCAGCTAGCTGAAGAATAAGCACGATGGCTCTAAAAATCGCCCAGATAAATCTGAAGCACTCGAAGTGTGCAACAGATAACCTAATTGTTATCTCAGTCGAAGAGAACATCGACATTTGTATGGTGCAGGAACCATGGGTAGCAAACTCCGAGGTCAAGGGGTTCCCGAGGTCCACATACAATGTACTATATGCTAAAGGAAATGGTAAGCCCAGATCATGTCTAATAGCCAAAAAGCACATAAAAATCTTTCTCTGTTCACAGTTCAGTACTGAGGACCTTACAGTTGCGAGGGTCGAGCTGACAGATGGAACCAGCTTCCTTATCGCATCATGCTACATGGCGCACGACAAAGCAGCCCCTCCAGATGAAGTGAAAGCTCTCATGTCATCTATTGGTGCTGATGAGGACATCATACTTTGTTGTGACGCCAACGCCAGGCATACAATTTGGGGTAGCAGTGAGATCAACGACAGAGGTGAGCATATCCTTGATTTCATAAACCTTAATAAATTAACCATATGTAACTCCGGTTCCTCTCCGACCTTCATCTTTCCGAGTTCGGATAGGTTTAGCGGGTGGGAAGAGGTTCTGGACATAACTCTTGTAAATGATAGATTTAGACCTTTGATTGATAGATGGAGGGTATCCAATAAAAGATCCTTCTCGGATCACTGTTGGATATTCTTCGAAGTCGCGTCATCAGGCAATGAAAAGCAATGCTTCAGGAACCCGAGGAGAACAGACTGGGATAAGTTTAATGGGATCCTGAAGCAAAAACTAAGAAGAGTCCCAGAGATCGAGAATACGATTGATGGACTTGAACACAATGTGGGGGCGTTTAATAAGGCTATAACGAAAGCCTTTGAAGTATCCTGCCCCCTAACAAAGACTAAGAAAAGTTACCCTCCGTGGTGGAGCTCGGAACTCTCAAAGTTACGTAAGGAGGCACGCAGGGCCTTCAATTTATGCTATGAGAAGAAAGCATGGCAGCCTTATCGGGATAAGTTAGCAACGTATAAAAAAGCTATAAAGGTCGCCAAAAGAAGCTCATGGAGAAATTTCTGTGAGTCAATAGATAGAACTAGGGATTCCGCAAGGCTTAGTAGGGCTCTGACCATGAACCGCACATGTCCAACCTTCGTTAAGAGGGGGGATGGGTCATGGACAGATTCCTCCGCGGAATCCCTAAGTATTCTTTTCGACACCCACTTTCCAGGCTGTACTGACACGGCCATAGGAATCCTCCCATTTAGTGGGATTCAACACACTGTCAATAGAGATTTAATATCCCCAGAGAGAATCTCTTGGGCTATTGACAGCTTCGCACCGTTTAAATCGCCGGGTCCGGACGGCATAATTCCAAAGATGCTACAGAGTGCGAAGGGCTCTGTTATTCCCTGGCTTTATAGGTTCTTTGAACTCTGTCTTACACTCAATTACGTTCCGACCAGCTGGAGGAAAGTAAAAGTGGTTTTCATTCCCAAGATTGGAAAAAGGAGTCACGAGGACCCAAAAGACTTCAGACCAATCAGCCTTTCATCTTTCTTAGTTAAGACGCTAGAAAGATTACTAGACACCCATATTAGGCATCGACTTGAAGGATCGCTTATTCTCTCAGATAGTCAGCATGCCTACCTGAAGGGACGCTCCACGGAAACAGCTCTGCATGAGGTGGTGGGAGTCGTGGAGAGATCCTTAGAAAACAAGCAGTATACCTTGGCTGCCTTCTTAGACATAGAAGGCGCTTTCAACAATGTATCAGTGGCAGCCATCCAACAGTCTCTCCGGGATGCAGACGTTGAGGAATACATCAGCAACTGGATCATTACTATGTTGAAGGCAAGAAATGTCACTGCTGCGTTAGGTAATAGCGAAATGTCAAGATGGGCATGTAGAGGAACACCACAGGGTGGGGTGATTTCACCGCTGCTCTGGCTTCTCGTTGTTAACACGATTCTTCTCAGACTAGATGCTATAGGAGTTAAAGTTGTGGCTTACGCGGACGATGTAGTAATAATGGTATCAGGGATGTTCACGGACGTGATTAGCGATATCATGTCCAACGCCTTGGGTATGCTCAGTAGATGGGCTGCAGGATGCGGTCTAGGAGTAAACCCTAGCAAAACGGAACTGGTACTATTCACTACAAAGACCAAAACCCAAAGCTTTAAACTTCCTCGGCTGAATAATCTGGAACTGTCCCTTTCGGCCACGGCAAAATACCTAGGAGTTATCCTGGACACGAAGCTATCGTGGAAACCAAATATACACCATAGAATAAAAAAGGCAACAGTTGCCTACTACTCCTGTAGGAGAATGTTTGGCTCCAGATGGGGCCTAAAACCCACAATGCTTAAGTGGATGTACACAGCAATTGTACGCCCTATACTGACTTACGGGTCGTTAGTATGGTGGCCCGCCACAAGTAAAAAATATGTAGTAGATCAACTATACAGGATACAGAGATCTGCTTCCATCGGGATTACTGGTTGTCTACGTACTAGTCCTTCAGAGGCGCTGAATGCTATACTAAACCTAATTCCGATTGACCTTTATGTACTCCGGGCATCCTCAAGCAGTGCGGCTAGACTAGCGGCATCAGGGAGGTGGAGGTCAAGGGACTATGGCCACGCAAGAATCCTTGGCCGGCTACCACCGACACTGAGGAAGCCCACCGACTATATAGTACCTCACTTAGACTTTAACACTTCATTCAAAGTCCTCTTACCATCCAGGCGGGAGTGGAGAAGGGGTAACTTAGAAAGGGAATTCAACTTCAGAGTGTATACTGACGGATCAAGGATGATCTGTGGTGTAGGCGCAGGGGTCTTCTCGAGGGACCTTGGAATAAAACTCTCGCTCCGTCTCCCAGATGAATCCAGCGTATTTCAGGCTGAGATACTGGCTATAAGGGAGGCGGCGAGGCTGTTAATTGATAGGGGTGTTCAGGGTAGAGTCGGTATCTTTGTCGATAGCCAGGCGGCACTCCTATCTCTCAGGTCGTTCACTACGTCGTCTACTCTGGTAGCCCAATGCAAAGAGCTGCTATCCAGACTGGGGGGTCAGATAGACGCTACCCTCATCTGGGTACCCGCTCACAGCAGTTTCTTTGGAAACGAACAGGCAGATGAGCTAGCTAAGGCTGGATCTGCTAAGGACGTCTCCACTGCCGTATCGGTGGACATGCCGTTTGGCACCCTAAGGAGCACCATTCAGAGCCATTTCCGGCAGAAAGCGGCGGACAGGTGGCGTAAGCTGAACACGTGCAGGGTGGCTAGAAGCATGTGGCCATGTTATAACGACAATAGAACGGCACAATTGATTAACAGGAATCGCAGGGACATCTCAAGGCTCGTAGCGGTTGTGACGGGGCACTGGGTAATAGGCAGACATGCAGGCAGGTTAGGTCTCAACCACAATGCATTCTGTAGGAGCTGCCGGGATCAGAGCAAGGAGGAGACAGTTTATCACTTCCTTTGCGAATGCCCGGCCTTGCACAACACGAGACACAAATTCTTAGGCAATAGTATCATAGGCGACCTCGCGGAGTTATCAGGTATAGGTCTGGGGGACCTTATTAGATACCTCAATGCGACGGGGTGGATCTAGTAACCATCCGTACCCGAGATCAGGATACGGCTTCCATAGGTAGTCACTGACGAGTGGAGTGGTTTTTCAAAACGGGATCTCAGAGATCCTACTTGAATGCTTGCGTGTAGCGGGCAGCCACGTATACCAACCAACCAACCAACATGAGAGACGAAGTTGCTCAAGTCTTTAGCCAAGAATTCCTCATTCACATCTTTGAATTTCACCTCGATTTTTTTAACGCTGGACTCAGTCTTTCTGTGAGATGACTTTCTTAAAGCATCCCACTCATCGTGCAGCGCAGCTATTTTTCTTGTAACATCTCCTCTGGCTTTCGTCGGAATAGCTGCTTGGCGCCAAAAAATCATCACTGCGTCCGCGACTATATCCGCACTATTTTTCTTCGACATGTTTCGTTTGCGAATGTTGAAGAAATGCATTCTTAGCACTTGCTTCTTCGACGGTAATTTGTTCCCCGTAATATTCATGCTTGGATAACCAATCAAAAAAATATCGTCGCGCGATCTAAGTTGTGTTGTCATCTTAACTTTGGTGGAATATTGGTGGAATTTCTGTAAAAAAATCAAAAAAATCTCGATATTGTGCAACTGTAAATACATAGATTTTCAGTATTTTTGTATGGGGAGTCCCTCAAGGAGTAGAGATAGAGGGTAAGTTTGTTCGGAAAAGATGTTGGGGATGAAAAGTTAATGGGGGTCGGTCATATATTTTGCCCCCCTAGGGGTGACCCCTGATGACTTATGGTGTTTTTCGAAAATACTGAGCAACCTCCATTTTTGTATGGTGACCCCCCTAAGGGGAGGAGCTAGGGGGTGGGTGTCTTGGGGGAAAATGTTGGCGGTAAAAAGTTAATGGGGGTCGGCCATACATTCTCTCCCCCTACGGGTGACCCCTGATGACCTATGGCAATTTCCCCCCTAATTTTGGCAAAGTGGACCTTTTTCTCGGCTCGTGCGCAACCCCTAATTTTTTTTTTTTTAATTTTTTTTTTCGGCATTGTCATTTTTTTTCAAAAAGGCACGGAATAGAGCCCTCATCTACCAAAATATCGACACAAGGTTCACCCTAATATACATATATGACTATCGAGAGAAACTTCTCAAAATTAAATATTTTATACGAAACAAAAGTATGGTGCTGAAAATACTGGCATATGTAAATATAATGGCTAGAGCTAACCATAAAAATTAAACGTTCATTTGTGCTTAAGTATAAAAGAATTCAAACCAAAAAAGTTTAGCTGGAGTGTAATGGAAAAAATAAGGAAATGGTGCAAGAAGAGAATAATCAAATGGCAAAACGGGAATTATAAGTGTTCTGTAATGGTTTTGATACACTTCACGTATGCAAGTTCCTAATAAAATTTGTATAGATAACAAGTTAAAGTGCTATATTCGACTGTGCCGAATCTTAAACCCTTCTTCAAGTAAATTTGGAGTACATGAACACATTTTTTTCAACCCTGAGTCCAGCTTTTTGACCTCTCTGATTTTCATTATTGATTTATATATTTTTGAAATAGAAAATAGCTTTGATTACCAAACAAACGAAATTGTTACTTTAATATTTGAGAAGAAGTTTAAATTTTTCAACTCTGTAACTGAATTTTATGTTTTTCTGATTTCTAATACCAATGGAATTCGTTTCATTTGGTTATTTCTTTGTACCAAAAAAAAGTTCCAACTGTCTAACCCTGGGCTGGTTTTTTTTAAGTTTCAATACCAATTTTATAAAACCCAAAATTAGTGATCTCCAACTCTGGAGGCCATTTTTAGAGTTTTAATACTAATTTTTGTGTTCTTGAAACATAAAATAGTTTTAAGTCCAAGCAAAAATTAGCGGCCGTTTTGCTTTACTTATATGTATCAAAAAAAATTTCGATTATCCAACCTTGCTATATAATTTTTGGGTTTGTAATACCAGTTTAATACTGTAATTCGCCAGGAAAACGAAAATTAGGAACTTATGTGGTTACTTTTATGTGCTAAAACAATAACGATGGTAAAAAAAAAACAAAATTAAGAACTAATGTGACTACAAATTTCGATTTTCCAACCCTGGAATCGAATCTTTTTTTTTGGATTTTTTTCTTACATGATTTTAATTCTTCCTGATGTATAAAAATGGTTTAGTTCAACAAAAAAAAAAAGGTTTGAAATTTTCAAATTAAAATTTACCTTTTCCAGTCCTGGGTTAAATTTTTTTATTTTTAATACCAATTCAATTCTTAGCGCAGTATAAAATAGTTAGAGTTCAAAAAATATCAAAATTTTTAACCTTTTTGTTTGCTTTTATGCACCAAAAAATATTTCAGTTGTCCAACTCTGTGATCCGAGTTTTAAAAATTTCAATTGCCCAAAAAATTTTGTTTTTACCGAAGTATAAAATACGTTTAGTTAACAAAAAAAAAATGGTCTTCTCTAGTTAATGTTGTGGCCACAAATAAGTAAATAGGTAAGCTTCCCTGCTCTGGAGGCAATTTATGTAGGCTCATTTCGAATCCATTTGTCCAAGAACGAGGTTTACAGGTCTTCTGGGGGCTCCGATTTCAAGTAAGGGCAGACGGTCATCGCTTATTCGGTTTCACTATTTCTAAGGATACAAAAAATACATATTATATGGGCTCTCATGTTAATATTGAGGAAACTACACATGGAATGACAAACCTTTCACTTTTTGTGAAGGGTATAAAAACTGTTATAATATTCAACTAAGCCACTTAAAAAGTGCTGGCAAAATAGCTGTTTTGGTCTGCTGAGTAAATCGGATAATTAAAACTGATGTTGGCTTTCCTTTGTGTCTTGGAATATACATACATATTTCATGTCATTCCGAATTTAAAACAAATTTCCCAATCATTAAATTTAATTAAATTTAATTTAGTAACAAAAATAAAGTTTTTAAAAATTGATGTCACTTGAATTGAATTTTTTTTGTCTTGTAAATTGAAAACTTTTAGAAAATCGGGAAGTTACTGGCTCCGATTCGGGCTGGTAGACTTCAAGAAATATGAAGAAACCTATAATTTTGTATATGATTTTTTTAATAACTTTTAAGTGGCTTTATTGATTGATGCCACAAGCTAATCAAAAAACCACATCGATCCTCACTAACTGTGTAAAATCGTTTGATGCCTTCGCGAAATATCATAAACAAAAAAATTTAAAAAAAGTTACTTAAAAAAAGAACTTAGAAATTAGATATCATATTGGCATATTTTAACTTTAGAATTTCTTTTGTCTTATCGTTATTAAGCTACCTGAGAGAATACTAGACACTCTACCGACAGTAGGGTTCTGCCAAAATGTGATGTATTGTTCTAAATGGTTAGCCGTTATCTAGTGTGAAGTTGCTTATTAATGTACCATCCTCTATGACTATGCCATTCCATATTGGACTATACGATTTTTTGGGGTTTCGATGACGTTCCTGTGAATAGACTGTTTGGTGGTCAGTTATCAATTTCCTTCAGCAACTTAATTCCTTCAATGACGCTCGTATTCGAGATTAAATATATTAAGAAAGTTCTAATATTTTATAATTGATTGTGTATTTTTGCAATATATCGGTGAAGTTATTTTTATTACAATGGACAAACAGATTGATTTTAATATTTTTTGATACTTTTGCGGAAAAACTATTAATACTCTCTTCGGAAAATTGGTAGTGACTGCGGAATTAAAGCGCTGGTATAATAATCAAATAGTTGTTATTTAATCACAGTTTAGTGTCTCTTTATCTGATAAAAAAAGAGATAAAAGACAAGTTATTACTTAAAAAATTATGTTCTTGTATATGTTCTTACATTTGTTTATTTTTATACCCTCCAAAAAAGAATATTGAGGGTATACTCACTTTGTCATTCCGTTTGTAACGCATCGAAATATCCATCTCAGACCCCATAAAGTATATATATTCTTGATCAGTGATGAAATCCAAGACTACCTGAGCATGTCCGTCCGTCCGTCTGTGGAAATCACGATTCAGTCCAAACGAAAAGACCCAGACTCTTGAAATTTGGTGCAGATATATCTTGAGGGATAGCACAGGTTAAGTTTGGTGATGGGCAGAATCGGGCGAGGGGGAAAAAAGTTCCCCTAAGAAGAACTAAACCAACCTAGAAAAAACAACATAATTTTTAAATTTTTTTGTTATTTTGTTAGGCAAATGATACATTTTTATGTCAAATACGGTCCAACGCGTTAAACTTGGAGCCAGTAAAATAAAAAAAAGCTAATTTTTGGACCCCGCCCCCTTTAGTGGGCGTTATTATATGCAAAAATAGTGTAAACATTTAACAAATTGTTTTACTTAAGCCTACAATCCTTAAAAATAAAATTTTTAAGCTTTAATGACGAAGCTGAGACGAAACTTGGTACTACTTTGCCCTACCCCCTCCTCCCTCTTCACCCCCTAAATGACCCTATCAAAAAAAAGAAAATTTAATTTTGCATATAAACATCCCAAGCATTAATTTTTAGAGTTTTATGACTGCCTGTTTCTGACCTACCCCCTCCTCCCCCTTTGCCACTTAAATAACCCTTTAAAAATATATTAAATTTTGTATATAATTATCCCAAGCATTTATTTTTAGAGTTTTATGACAAGGGTGACGTGTCTCCCAGACAGCCCTTGCCAGAGCTACCCCGCCAAAATACAGTTTTAATATGCTCCAAAGAGAATTGGACCCCATAAAGTATAAATATACATTCTTCAACAGTAATGAAGTCTGAGACGATCTAGCAATGCCCATACGTTCGTCTGTGGAAAACATGTTATAGTATATTTTTGGGCACCGCCCCCTTTAGTGGGCGTAGGCGTACGATATTATATAAAATAACTCTGTCCCACCAAGTTAAACATTTAAAATTTACTTACTAAATATTTGGAGGGTACTTAAGATTCGACCTGGCCGAATATAAGGTTTTACTTGTTTTTTATTGTTTACTTTTTTAGTGAGCTAATTTCCAAGCTATTTTTCTGTTGGAAAAAGTGCTTCCTTGATGAAATTTTTTTTCTATAGTTTAAGGGTTGGCAGGACATGAAATATAGAAATAAAGAATTATTGCTGTCAATAAAGTTTGCTTAACATTTGAATGGGTGTGTTTTCGTAAATTTGGATGTGTGAGAGAAAATTTAAAACACCAGCAAACACTGCATTAGGATGATAACTTTTTGGTATTTCAATACTATTTTAAAAATGTTGTCACACGCATATATTCAGCCTTGTCATCAATTCCACATATGAAAATTTGCGAATGTATAATTTTGTTATATATGGTATGTAAAATTATGTTATTCGAGGTATCAGCTGATATTCACACGTTCGGAAATTTTCATGTGAAATTTTGTTTATTTTAAGTTTGATTATTTTGAAGAGCAAAATTGGAGAATGCATATCGTTTAATTTCTAAATTAATAAAACAGGACGTGGAATAATTTAGTTGGAAATAATATATCTTATTGTAACTTCGCCGTCTTTCGTATAACGAAGATATGTTTTAAGTATCAGTCCTAAAGTTTTGTTAAGTACTTTGATATGGAGCCGGACTGGCAAGTTTTTAAAGCTCCTACTCCTGATATTTGGGAAGAGTAAAACAAATTGTATCGTTTTATTATAATGATAAGTAGACTCTTAGTAAAAATATACTTTATTTCCCCTCCAGTACCATGTAGATCTTTATATATATAAAAACATTTTTGTTGCAAATCTTTCGAAGTTGAATCTTGAAAATGTTAATTATTATCTATCCTTAACAAAAATACGTCATACATACATTTATTCCAGTCCTGAAACTATCTTCTTAATTTTTTTACACAGATACGTAGTGACAGCCTCTCAGAAGTAGTCAGAAAAGTTTCTTTGTATCTCAAAACGTCTAGATCTGGTGAAAACTTGATATTTTCAAAACGGAGTAAAACCAGTAAGTATTAGATTTTTTGAAAATTTTCAAAATTAGTACTATTTATTGGCATATAAATGAATAATGAGCTTGAGAAAACTTGTAATAAAATAACACCAAAGTTTATTTTTATCCATATTTCGAAAAAAGTTAATATTTTCTTCAGCTCTGGAGCTGCCTGTTTGACGTTTCTGATTTCTAATATTATAATCTCTTTTAGAAAAAAAAAACATTGTTTAAGTTATATACCAAAAAATTTTCAAAAGGAATCGCTGGCAACATTCATTTTTCAGAGAACAAAAACCGGAGGAAAATTTTAATTCGAAAACGTCACTTTTACGTCAGAGTACATATTTGTACATAAACTCGGTAAAGAAAACGGAGCTGCTGATATGCAACATGTATGTATATTAACGTAAGTGTAAACGGACAGTTTAGAAATGGAATTTATAATGATTTTTTTTAATACTCGATCATTCGACAACAATCGTGAAATTTTTCTGGAGCTATTTTTTGTTCTTTCCAAAGCCGTAACTCACTACTCTGCTTAGACTTGCTATCTGGCAAATATGACATCTGTGGTAAAAAAAGTTTGGTAGTGTGGAGTTCTGTAAGCATTCCCCGTGAATCATACTGTTACGCAGCATAGTGAACCATGGCGTTAATAAATGGCAAAATAACAACAAAACTAATATATAAACACGGAACTCCCTTAATTGAGCCGCCTTATTCATACAAATAGTAAGAACTTCCTCCTGCAAGTATTAGTTACTTAGATGTACCTGGGTGCAATCGACACTGTTGATTTTTATATACATATGTATGTATATAGTATATTTCAAAATATATTTGTTTATGGCTTTTGCGAAACACAAACAACAACAATACGGGTTGTTTAAGAAATGTTATTGAAAGTACATTTTGTTAGTAGCTCTTGTGTGACTGCTTGATGTATGTTTTTAATAGAAGTGAAATACACAATAGAGAAAAAATGCAATTTTCCTTTGGTAGTTTACTTAGACTTAATTAAGCATATAAATCTTAAGAGCTCATTTGAAATATATTTATTACTCGTATTCTTATTTATTAACATATTTTGAATTATAGAAAAAACAAGTAAAAGTGCTATATTCGGCTGTGCCGAATCTTAAATACCCTTCACAGATGTAATTCTTCTTTCTTTCTTGCCAAACAGAAAGTAGGTTTAATTAAAAAATCAAAATGATGTTACCGGTTACTTTTATATTTACGAAAACGTTGAAATTTGTAGGCTAGGAAGCTACATGTTTGGCTTTTCTAATACCTCTGAACGTCTTTTAAAAATATTAAATAAGAAAAAATCCGTTTCATGTACCTCAAAAAGATCTAATTGTCCAACCGAAGAATCGCCTTTTAGATTTTTTTGGTTTTTAATAACAATTTAACTCTTCCCGAAGCATAAAAAATGAGTTCATCCACAAAAAACCAAAATTAGGAATTTATATGACTAATTTTATGTACTAAAAATTTCGATTATTCAACCCTGGAACCGAATGTTTAGTTTTTAAAATTTTTAATACCAATTTAATTCTCAGCGAAGTATAAAATATGTTTAATTTACTAAAAACAAAAAAAAAATTGGGAGTTTATATAGGTACCTTCATGTACAACAAAATTTCGATTTTCAAACCCTGGAACCGAATTTTTAATACTAATTTAATTTTTTCTGAAATATAAAATAGGTTTAACTCACTAAAAACACAAAATTTGGAATTTATGTGGGTACTTTTAAGTACCAGAAATATTTCGATTTTCCAACTCTGGAAGCGAATTTTTATTTTTTTACCAATGTAATTCCTAATGTGGTGCAACATAGTTTTACTTGACAAAAAAATTAAAATTTGTAAACTTTTTGGTCACTTTCATTAGTCCAACCTTGGAGTCGAAGTTTTAATTTTTTAAGATTTTAATACCAATTTTGTTCTTCCTGAATTATAAAACAGTTTTAATTAGCAAAAACAGCAACGTCAATTGCCTTTTTGGTTACTTTTATGCAGAAAAAATATTTCAATTTCCTAACCCTGGAAACGAAATTTTATTTTTTATCGGTTTTTTTTACCAATGCAACTCTTGATGAGGCTTGACATAGTTTTATTTAAGAAAAACTTAATATTTGAAACCATTTTTGTCACTTTCATGTACTACATTGCAGTTATTCAACTCTAAAACCTAAATTTTAATTTTTTTTAATATTTGATACCAATGTTTTTTTTGCTGAACTAAAAAATAGTTTTAATTACTAAAAAACCGACGTTAGTTGCCTTTTTGGTTACTTATATGTATAAAAAAAATTTAAATTTCCCAGCCCTGGAAGCGAAAGTTTAATTTTTTTACCAATGCTAGTCTTCGTTTGGTATAAAGTCGGTCTATTTAAGAAAAACTTAAATTTTCAACCATCTTGGTCACTTTCATGTACTACACTATACCATTTACCAAAAAAAATTTTCAACTTCCTAACCCTGGAAGTGAAATTTTAATTTTTTTTTGTTTTGTTTACCAATTTAACTCTTCATGAGGTATAAAACAGTATTATTTAAGAAACATTTACAATTTTCAACCATTTTGGTCACCTTCATGAACTATAAAATATTGCACTTGTCCAACCCAGGACTCGAAATTTTAATTATTTTTCATTTTTGATACCAATTTTGTTCTTCCTAAATTATAAGACAGTTTTAGTTAGAAAAAAAACAACATCAGCTGCCTGTTTGTTCACTTTCATGTATAAAAAAATTAAATTTCCCACCCCTGGAAGCAAAATTTTAATTTAAAAAATTTTTTTTTGACCAATGCAAATCTTCATGATGTATAAAGACGTTTTGTTAAAGAAAAAATTAAAATTTTTAACAATTTTAGTTACTACATGTACTACAATATACGGAATAGGCCGAAAAAAAAAAAATTTATTTCTTATCCCTGGAAAAAATTTTTTAATTTTTTTAGTTTTTAATAGACTATTGAGGCTTCCCAAAGCACGAAATAGGTTTAATTTACAAACATTAAAAAAAATTGATTTTTGGTATAAATTTTGCGTCGAGAAATAGGTGTAAGCTTCCCAGCTCTGGAACCGTACTTCGGATTTTTCTAAAAACCACTCTATTCAAGTTCATTTCCAATCCAACGGTCCAAGAACGAAGACTCTAGCTCTTCTGGGGCTTGGGAAACCCGATTTCACGTATAGACAGACGGACATCGCTCAATCGTTATCGCTATTCATAAGGATCCAGAATATATATACTTTATGGGGTCCTATATTGATATCGAAGAAATTACACACGGAATGACAAACCTATTAATACCCTTTCAAATTTTTGTGAAGGGCATAATAAACAATGAAAACTCCCAATGAAGTTGTAATAAATTTATGGTGCATTTTATATATTCATGTTGATAGGCGCATTTGCAAAGAAGAGAATATATAGCAACACACATATACATTAACAATATGGTAGTTATACTTCTTTTGTTATACCCTTCATCAAAAATATTAAAAGGATATAAATAGGTTTGACATTCCGTGTGTAATTTTCTCGATAATATATACCATGCGAACCCATAAAGTATATATATTGCACATCCTTATGAATAGGGAGGCGATATCCGCCCAAAAAAGATATTGATCTTGAAATAATATATTGGATATATTCCTAATAGAAAATCAAAAAGACAGCTGCAGGGTTGGATAATTGAAACTTATTTGAAACATATAAGTAAGCAATTAAATATAATTTTTTCCTTTTCTTTATATATTGAACATAGCTGATGTTTTTGAAAGAAATTCATTGCTATTTGGAAAAGCCTAAAATACAGCACCAGAGATGGAAAATATTTTTTTGGCGTAATATAAAATTAGTATTTTTCTTTGGTAATAAAACATATTTTGTGTTTTAGAAACAAATAAGTTTAATATCAGAAAGATCTAAAAACAAGTAAACGTGCTATATTCGGTTGTGCCGAATCTTAAATACCCTTCACAGAAGTAATTCTTCTTTCTTTCTTTCTTGCTAAAACAGAAAGTAACTTTAATTAAAAAACAAGTAAAAGTGCTATATTCGACTGTGCCGAATCTTAAATACCCTTCACAGATGTAATTCTTCTTTATTTCTTGCCAAAACAGAAATTAGGTTTAATTAAAAATCAAAATAATGTTATCGGTTAATTTTATATTTAAGAAAACGTTTAAATTATTCGGCTAGGAAGCTAAATGTTTGGCTTTTCTTATATTTAATACCTATGAAACTCTTTTAGAAATATTATATATATTTAGTTTACAAACAAAAAGAAAAAATCTGTTTCATGTACCCCAAAAAGTTCTAATTGTCCAACAGTAGAATCGCCTTTTAGATTTTTTTGGTTTTTAATACCAGTTTACTTCTTTCTGATATATAAAATAGGTATAATTCATCATAAAAATCAAAAATAACAAATAAAATGGGTGCTTTTATGAATCAGAAAATTTCGATTTTCCAAACCTGGAACCGAATTTTTCGTTTTTAAATGTTTATTACCAGTTTAATTCTTAGCGAAGCATAAAATATGTTTAATTCACTCAAAAAAAACCAAAATTGGGAACTTATATGGTTACTTTTAATTTTTTGATACTAATTAAATTTTTTCTGATATATAAAAACACAAAATTTGGAATTTATGTTAATTTTAATACTTTTATGTGCCAAAAATATTTCAATTTTCCAACTCTGGAAGGGTATTTTTATTTTTTGCCAATGCAATTCTTAATGAGGTGTAACATAGTTTTACTTGACAAAAAAATTAAAACTTTTAAACATTTTGGTCACTTTTATGTACCATAAAACATTTAATTTGTCCAACCCTAGAGTCGAAATTTAGATTTTGTAAGATTTTAATACCAAGTTTGTTCTTCCTGAATTATAAAACAGCTTTAATTAGCAAAAAGAAACAACGTCAATTGCCTTTTGGTTACTTTTATGCAGAATAAATAAATCAATTTCCCAACCCTGGAAACGAAATTTAAATTTTTTTACCACTGCAACTCTTAATGAGGCATGAAATAGTTTTATTTAAGAAAAACTTAATATTTGTAACCATTTAGGTAATTTTTATGTACCACAAAATATTGCAGTTATTCAACTCTGGAATCTAAATTTTGATTTTTTTTAGTTTTTGATATAAATTTTCTTTTTTCTGAACAAAAAAATAGTTTCAATTAGTAAAAAAAAACAAGGTCAATTGTCTTTTTGGTTACTTTTATGTAAAAAAAAATCAATTTCCCAACCCTGGAAGTGAAATTTAAATTTTTTAAAATTTTCTTTATAAATGCAAATCTTCATGAGGTATAAAGTAGTTTTGTTTAAGAAAAACTCGAATTTTGAAACCATTTTGGTTATTACATGTACTAAAAAGTATTGCATGTCCCAAAAAAAAATTAATTTTTCCAACCCTGGAAACGAAATTTTAATTTTTTTTTTGTTTTTTTTTTATCAGTGCAACGCTTCTTGAGGTATAAAGTAGTTTTATTTAAGAAAAATTGAAAATTTTTTACCATTTTGGTAACTTTCATGTACCATAAACTTGTCTATCCCTGGATCCGAAACTTAATTTTTTTTTAATTTTTGATACCAATTTTGTTCTTCTTAAATTATAAGACAGTTTTAATTATCAAAAACAAAAAAAGTAACAACATCAGTTGCCTGTTTGATTACTTTCATGTATAAAAAATTCAATTTCCCACCCCAGGAAGCAAAATTTGAATTTAAAATTTTCTTTTCTTTTTGCCAATGCAAATCTTCATGACGTATAAAGAGGTTTTGTTAAAGAAAAACTTAACATTTTTAACAATTTTAGTTACTACATGTACTACAAAATACGGAATGGGCCGAAAAAAAAAATTTTAATTTCCCATCCCTGAAAATTTTTTTTATATTTTTTTAGTTTTTAATACACCATTGAGACTTCCCAAAGCACAAAATAGGTTTAATTTGCAAACATTGAAAAAAATAATTGATTTTTGGTATAAATTTTGCGTCGAGAAATAGGTGCAAGCTTCCCAGCTCTGGAACCATAGTTCAGATCTATCTGAATTTTAATACCACCCTATTTAACTTCATTTCCAATCCAACGGTCCAAGAATGAAGTCCTTATCTCTTCTGGGGGCTTGACAAGACCTGTTTGATTAATTTCACTTATAAAAACAATGCAATTTCACAACCCTGGAAGCAAAATTTGAATTTAAAAAAAAAAATTTTTTTTTTGACAATGCAAATCTCTATGACGTATAAAGTGGTTTTGTTAAAGAAAAACTTAAAATTTTTAACAATTTTAGTTACTACATGTACTACGAAATACGGAATAGGACGAAAAAAATTTTTTTTAATTTCTCATTCCTGGAAAAATTATTTTATTTTTTTAGTTTTTAATAGACCATTGAGGCTACCCAAAGCACGAAATAGGTTTAATTTACAAACATTAAAAAAAATAATTGATTTTTGGTAAAAATTTTGCGTCGAGAAATAGGTGTAAGCTTCCCAGCTCTGGAACCATACTTCGGATCTTTCTGAATTTCAATAGCAGTCTGTTTAAGTTCATTTCCAATCCAACGGTCCAAGAACGAAGTCTCTAGCTCTTCTGGGGCTTGGGAAAACCGATTTCACGTACAGACGGACGGACAGACGGACATCGCTCAATCGTCATCGCTATTCATAAGGATCCAGAATATATATACTTTATGGGGTCCCATGTGCATATCGAGGAAATTACACACGGAATGACAAACCTATATATACCCTTTCACTTTTTTGTGAAGGGTATAATAAAAAAAAAAAATGATGTTATCAGTTACTTTTATATATAAGACAACGTTTAAATTTTTTGGTTAGGAAGCTAAATGTTTGTATAATACCTCTGAACGTCCTTCAAAAATATTAAATATGTTTAATTTACAAACAAAAAGAAAAATCCGTTTCATGTACCCAAAAGGTTTTAATTGTCCAACCGTAGAATAGGTTAAGGTTAGGTTAGGCCCGCAGTAAGCGAGAAAAACACTCGGAGGGCATCAAAAGGCCCATTGTGATGCCTCCGTTAAAAGACCGTAGAATAGTCTTTTAGATTTTTTTGGTTTTTAATACCAATTTATTTCTTCCTGATATATAAAGTAGGTATAATTCATCATAAAAATAAAAAATAGCAAATTATATGGTTAATTTTATGAATCAGAAAATGTCGGTATTCCAACCCTGAAATTGGATTTTTAATTTTTTTGGTTTTTAATACCAATTTAACTCTTCCCGAAGAATTAAAAAGACTTCATTCACACACAACCAAAATAATGAACTTATATGGTTACTTTTATGTACTAAAAAATTGTACCAGAAATATTTCGATTTTCCAACTCTGGAAGCGAATTTTTATTGTTTAACCAATGCAATTCTTAGTGAATTTTTAAACTTTTTGGTTTATGGTATATAAACATAAAATATTTCATTTGTCCAACCCTGGAATCGAAATTTTTTTAAGATTTTAACACTAATTTTGTTCTTCCTGAATTATAAAACAGTTTTAATTAGCAAAAACAACAACGTCAATTGCCTCTTTTGTTACTTTTATGAATAAAATATATTTAAATTTCCCAACCGTGGAAACGAAATTTTAATTTTTTTTTTACCAATGCAACTCTTAATAATGAGGCATGAAATAGTTTTATTTAAGAAAAACTTAAAATTTGTAACCATTTTGGTCACTTTCATATCCTAAAAAATATTGCAATTATCCAACCCTGGAATCGAAATCTTGATTTGTTTTAATATTTGATACCAATTTTGTTTTTCCTGAATTAAAAAATAGTTTTAATTAGTAAAAAACCGACATTAGTTGGCTTTTTGGTTATTTTTATGTATAAATAATATTTAAATTTCCCATCCCTGGGAGCGAAATTTTCATTTTTGTTTTCTCTTTTTTACCAATGCTAGTTTTCATTAGTTTTAAAATCGTTTTATTTACGAAAAACTTAAAATTTGCAACCATTTTTGTCACTTTCATGTTCTACAATATATTGCATGTACCAAAAAAACTTACAATTTCCCAGCCCTGGTATTGAAATTTTTTTTTTTTTCTTTTTTATCAATGCGACTCTTCATGAGGTATAAATAAGTTTTATTGAAGAAACATATTAAATTTTTAACCATTTTGGTTACTTTTATGTATAAATATATATCAATTTACCAACCCTGAAAGCGAAATATTAATTTTTTTTAAATATTTTTATCAATGCAAATCTTTATGAGTTATAAAGTGATTTTATTTAAGAAAAACTCAAAATTTGGAACCATTTTGGTTATTACATGTAATAGAAATTGTTGCATGTACCAAAAAAACTTTAATTTTCCCAACCCTGGAAGCGAAATATAATTTTATAAAGTAGTTTTATTTAAGAAAAATTTCAAATTTTTAACCATTTTAGTCACTTTCATGTACTACAAAATATTGCACTTGTCCAACTCTGGATTCGAAATTTCTATTTTTATTTTTTTTTGAATTTTTGAAACCAATTTTGTTCTTCCTAAATTATAAGTCAGTTTTAGTTAGCAAAAAAAAAACAACATCAGTTGATTACATTCACGTATAAAAAGTGCAATTTCCCACCCCTGTAAGCAAAATTTTAGTTTAAAATTTTTATTTGGTCAATGCAAATCTTCATGACGTATAAAGAAGTTTTCTTAAAGAAAAACTTGTAATTTTTAACAATTTTAGTCACTACATGTACAACAAAATACGGAATAGGCCGAAAAAAAATTTTAATTTCCCTGGAAAAAAATTTTATTTATTTTAGTTTTTAATAGACCATTAAGGGTCCCCAAAGCACGAAATAGGTTTAATTTACCAACATTAAAAAAATTAATTGATTTTTGGTATAAATTTTGAGTCGAGAAATAGGTGTAAGCTTCCCAGCTCTGGAACCATACTTCGGATCTTTTTGAATTTCAATACCACTCTATTTAAGTTCATTTCCAATCCAACGGTCGAAGAACTTCTAGGGGCTTTGGAAAGCCGTACAAACGGAATGACAAGCCTATATATACCCTTTCACTTTTTTGTGAAGGGTATAATATTTCCACAGTAGGAATGAATGTGTGTATAGAATGAAGACGTACATCGGTGAAGGTAGTTAAGATTTGTCACAGTCGAATATAGCAGTTTTATTTGCTTTTATTCGATTTTATTCATATTTTCCCAAATGTTGATTTATTTAAATTTTCGTATTTATATGCTGAATTAATTGTGAAACTGAAACGTTTCGTTTCTGTTCGCATATTTTTATTAGTTCAACCATTATTGCCAAAAAAAGGTGCACCTGGCAGTTAGATATTTCTTTGATAGTATGCTTATTTAATTAAGGCCATATGATTAAGAAAATAATGTTAATATATCCACAAGAATTAAACAAAATAAAAAAATGTATTTATATAAAAAATCAGCTCATTTTCTGCACAACCCTGTATGTAAAAAAGAACTATACGATATTTAACTAACTGCGTTTGTTTGCAAAGTCACATAATTCCACAGTGTGTTCATATTCTTTATTATTTCTAGCAAAATTCTAAGATTCGAATTAATATTTATGTTCACGTTTATAAATTTGCAATTATAAACTGTGGTAAATAATGAGATAAAACGACAGCAACAATAGGAAGTTTGGCGACAAAAAAATCGAAGCGAAACATAACGTAAAATAAAAACAATTAAATGATACTATAATTGAATACATTTTAATTAAAACTTTATTTCTCAACGTTGGCAATAAACGGTCTCTAAGCTTAAAAACAAAAACTGCAAGAGAAAATTTAATTAAAACTTTGAGTTTCTTAAATGTATTTTTGCAATAGTTTCGCTATTATAAATGTGCAAAAATGTTGATCACTGTCATGATTTAAATAGATGTGGGCTTTAGGATTTGAGCCGATTACAGAGTTTTTCTCCATTGCAAATATACACGAATTATGTAGAATACAAATTTTATTTATCTTCATTGTTGTTATTTTGAAACTGGAAACCAAATAGAAGCTGTGAATAGAAATTTCTGGACACATCTGGTTTCGTAATATATCTGGTAGTCCAGAAGGAATGTACTATAATGTACATCAGGAATATGCATACCTTATTTCCACGTCCTATTTCCATTTTAAAAACATGTTTTTGTCATTAAAACTAAAAAAATTAAAGATTTCTTCTTGGTTGTCATGTGTGTTTCATAATCAACTACGGAATTAAATGGGTCCGTCAATTCGGTCCCTCTGTGATACCCTTAAGCAGAGGACCTCTTAAGGGATGTCCTCCGCCGTTTCAAACCATCCTGTACCCCTGAGGAAGGATGATATCCCTGAAAGCTCCATGTTTGCCAGGCTGTCTAAGTCTGACAGGAATCGGGAGCCCAGCGCCGCTGCCCTTGCATTAGCGAGGGCAGGACACTGACACAGAAGATGGAGGACATGATATTATATGGTTACTTTTATGAATAAAAAATGTCGATTTTCCAACCCTGAAACCGAATTATTAATTTTAAAATTTTTAATACCAATTTCTTAGCGAAGTATAAAATATGTTTAATTCACTGAAAAAAACAAAATTGGGAATTTATGTGGGTACCAAATATATGTACCAAAAAATTTAGTTTTTCCAACCCTGGAACCGAATTTTTAATTTTTTAATAGTTATTTAATTTTTTCTGATATATAAAATCGGTTTAATTCACTAAAAACACAAAATTTGGAATTTATGTGGGTACTTTTATGTACCAAAAATATTTCGACTCTGGAAGCGAATTTTTACTTTTTTAACAACGCAATTCTTAGTGAGGCGTAACATAGTTTTACTTGACAACAAAATTAAAATTTTTAAACTTTTTGGTCATTTTCATGTACTATAAAATATTTCATTTGTCCAACCCTGGAGATGAAATTTTGGTTTTTTAAGATTTTAATACCAATTTTGTTCTTGCTGAATTATAAAACAGTTTTAATTAGCAAAAACAACAACGCCAATTACCTTTTTGGTTACTTTTATCCAGGAAAAATATTTCAATTTCCCAACCCTGGAAACGAATATATACGTATAAAGTAGTTTTGTGTAAAAAAAACTAAAATTTTGTAACCATTTTCTTTATTACATGTACTACAATATTGCATGTACTAAAAATAACATTCATTTTCCCAGCCCTGGAAGCGACATTTTAATTTTTTTGTTTTTTTTTTATCAGTGCGACGCTTCATGAGGTATAAAGTAGTTTTATTTAAAAAAAATTAAAAATTTTTAACCATTTTGGTCACTTTCATGTATCATAAAATATTGCACTAGTCCAAACCTGGATTCGAAATTATATTTTTCATTTTTGAATTTTTGATACCGATTTTGTTTTTCCTAATTATAAAATAGTTTTAGTTAGCAAAGAAACAACGTCGGTTGCCTTTTTGGTTATTTTTATGTACAAAACAAAAATTCCAATTTCCCACCCCTGGAAGCGAAATTCTAGTTTTAATTATTTTTTTTACAATGGAAATCTTCATGACGTATAAAGAGGTTTTGTTAAAGAAAAACTTAAAATTTTTAACAATGGTAGTTACTACATGTACTACAAAATACGGAATGGGCAAAAAAAAATTTAGATTCCCATCCCTGGAAAAAAATTTTTTTGGGGCTTTCCAAAGCACAAAATAATTTTAAATTAGAAACATTAAAAAAAAATTTATTTTTGATGTAAATTTTGCGTTGAGAAATAGGTGTTAGCTCCCCAGCTCTGGAACCGTACTTCGGATCTTTCTAAATTTCAATACCACTCTATTTAAGTTTACAATCCGGTCCAAGAACGTAGTCTCTAGCTCTGCTGGGGGCTTGGGAAAACCGATTTCCCGTACAGACGGAAATCCATGGGGCCCTATATTGATAGGGAAGAAATTACACACGGAATGACAAACTTATATATGCTTTTTAAAAAAACTAAGTTAACGGTAATTTTAATGAGCTATAGACACCTTCTGTCTATAGTTATAATCACAATTTCAATAGAGTTCTATTTTGAAATAAAACAAGTAAAAACGTTATATTCGACCGGGTCGAATCTTAAATACCCTCCAAATATTTAGTAAGTGAATTTGATATGTTTAACTTGGTGGGACAGAGTTCCTTTATATAATATCGTACGTCAACGCCCACTAAAGGGGGCGGGGTTCAAAAATATACAATATCATGTTTTCCACAGACGAACGTATGGGCATTGCTAGACCGTCTTAGACTTCATCACAATTCTCTTTGGAGGCTATAAAAACTGTATTTTGGCTGGGTCGCTCTGGCAAGGGCTGTGGGGGAAACATTTCACCTTTGTCATAAAACTCTAAAAATAAATGCTTGGGATAATTATATACAAAATTAAAATTTCTTTTTTTTGATAGGGTCATTTAAAGGGCAAAGGGGGAGAGGGGGTAGGGCAGAAACAGATACACATAAAACTGTAAAAATAAATGCTTGGGATGATTATACACAAAATAAAATAAATGTATATTTATTTTTAATAGGGTCATTTAGTGGGCAAAGGGGGAGGAGGGGGTATGGCAGCAACAGGCAGTCATAAAACTCTAAAGATAAATGCTTGGTAGGGCAGAAATCGGCAGTCATAAAACTCTGAAGATAAATGCTTGGGATGATTATATACAAAATTTAAAAAAGAAATTTTTTTTTTGGTAGGGTCATTTAGGGGGCAAAGGAAGAGGTGGAGGGGGGGGAGGTAGGGCAGAAATCGGCAGTCATAAAACTCTAAAGATAAATGCTTGGGATGATTATATACAAAATTTTAAAAAAATTTTTTTTTTTTGGTAGGGTCATTTTGGGGGCAAAGGAAGAGGGGGGGGGGGGAAGTAGGGCAGAAATCGGCAGTCATAAAACTCTAAAGATAAATGCTTGGGATGATTATATACAAAATTAAAAAAAAAATTTTTTTTTTGGTAGGGTCATTTAAGGGGCGAAGGGGAAGGAGGTGGTAGGGCAGAGTAGTACCAGGTTTCGTCTTAGCTTCGTCATTAAAGCTTAAAAGTGTTATTTTTAAGGAATGTAGGCTTAAGTAAAACAATTTGTTAAATTTTTATGCTATTTTTGCCTATAATAACGCACACTGAAGTTGGCGGGGTCAAAAAATATTTTTATTTTATTTAATGGCTCCAAGTTTAAGGCGTTGGACCGTATCTGACATAAAAATATATCATTTGCTTAAGAAAATAACCAAAAAACTTTAAAAATTATGTTGTTTTTTCTGGGTTGGTTTAGTTCTTCTTAGGGGAACTTTTTTCGCTCTTTCCCGATTTAGCCCATCTTCGAACTTAACCTGCTCTAAGCTTTAAAATATATTTATGCCAAATTTCAAGTCTAGCTCTATTCGTTTGGACTGAATCGTGATTTCCACAGACGGACGGACGGACGGACATGCTCAGTTCGTCTTAGATTTCATCACTGATCAAGAATATATATACTTTATGGGGTCTGAGATGGATATTTCGATGCGTTACAAACGGAATGACAAAGTGAATATACCCTCCAAATTCTTTTTTGGAGGGTATAATAAATAAAAACAGTTTTTCTGTACAATGCTATCGCACATATATTTCTTTTGAAAATGGAATAAGTCCATTCCTAATAATTATTATTATTAAAACAACTTTCTGGTTGCAATTGATTATTGTTACTTCAGTGCACGTTGCTCATTAGCAGATATAACTTATCTACCGCTAGTGTAGTTGTTAACAACATTGTTAACAAGGTAACGGTATTATTGTTCTGATGAAACGATCAGAAGTTGTGTTTAGTTCTCCTTCGCAAGTCCTATTATTTGGTTCTTCTACTAATAGATTTTTAAAATAACTGAAATAAACTCTTAATAAACTTGGTTATTCGTGTATTTAAATGTCTTCATTTTAAATATTGCTCTTTACATAAAAATCCATTTCAGTAAAGCTTTTATTTCTAAAAAAATATGGACTTAAATTTGCTCCTGTTTTTATACCTTCCAAAAAAGAATTTGGAGGGTATATTCACTTTGTCATTCCGTTTGTAACGCATCGAAATATCCATCTCAGACCCCATAAAGTATATATATTCTTGATCAGTGATGAAATCTAAGACGAACTGAGCATGTCCGTCCGTCCGTCCGTCTGTGGAAATCACGATTCAGTCCAAACGAATAGAGCTAGACTCTTGAAATTTGGCATAAATATATTTTAAAGCTTAGAGCAGGTTAAGTTCGAAGATGGGCTAAATCGGGAAAGAGCGAAAAAAGTTCCCCTAAGAAGAACTAAACCAACCCAGAAAAAACAACATAATTTTTAAAGTTTTTTGGTTATTTTCTTAAGCAAATGATATATTTTTATGTCAGATACGGTCCAACGCCTTAAACTTGGAGCCATTAAATAAAATAAAAATATTTTTTGACCCCGCCAACTTCAGTGTGCGTTATTATAGGCAAAAATAGCATAAAAATTTAACAAATGGTTTTACTTAAGCCTACATTCCTTAAAAATAACACTTTTAAGCTTTAATGACGAAGCTAAGACGAAACCTGGTACTACTCTGCCCTACCACCTCCTTCCCCTTCGCCCCCTAAATGACCCTACCAAAAAAAAATTTTTTTTTTTAATTTTGTATATAATCATCCCAAGCATTTATCTTTAGAGTTTTATGACTGCCGATTTCTGCCCTACCTCCCCCCCCTCCACCTCTTCCTTTGCCCCCTAAATGACCCTACCAAAAAAAAATTTTTTTTTTAAATTTTGTATAGAATCATCCCAAGCATTTATCTTTAGAGTTTTATGACTGCCGATTTCTGCCCTACCCCCCCCCCCCTCTTCCTTTGCCCCCAAAATGACCCTACCAAAAAAAAATTTTTTTTTTAAATTTTGTATATAATCATCCCAAGCATTTATCTTTAGAGTTTTATGACTGCCGATTTCTGCCCTACCTCCCCCCCCCCTACCTCTTCCTTTGCCCCCTAAATGACCCTACCAAAAAAAAAATTTCTTTTTTAAATTTTGTATATAATCATCCCAAGCATTTATTTTTACAGTTTTATGTGTATCTGTTTCTGCCCTACCCCCTCTCCCCCTTTGCCCTCTAAATGACCCTATCAAAAAGAAGAAATTTTAATTTTGTATATAATTATCCCAAGCATTTATTTTTAGAGTTTTATGACAAAGGTGAAATGTTTCCCCCACAGCCCTTGCCAGAGCGACCCCGCCAAAATACAGTTTTTATAGCCTCCAAAGAGAATTGTGATGAAGTCTAAGACGGTCTAGCAATGCCCATACGTTCGTCTGTGGAAAACATGATATTGTATATTTTTGAACCCCGCCCCCTTTAGTGGGCGTTGATGTACGATATTATATAAAGGAACTCTGTCCCACCAAGTTAAACATATCAAATTCACTTACTAAATATTTGGAGGGTATTTAAGATTCGACCCGGTCGAATATAACGTTTTTACTTGTTATTTCTTGTAATTTGTTATTTTTGAAAGTGGTATAAGTCCATGTGGAGGAAGAAATCGTTTATTCTTTCAAATAATTTTAGTAATTAGTATTTGATAATAAAATTTAAAAGGTGTATAGTGTAAAAGACATCACTCGAATTGTTTAAAGTTGGCCAATATTTTTAAATTTATTCAAACGCTAACCATTAAATATCTCAATATATGAAAAAATGGACTTATACCACTTTAAAAAAACCAGCTCATTTATCAAATTTCTTGTTGTATATAGAAACACGAAACAGATATATAATTCCTGCTAGCAAAAATGTTACTAGATAAAACTTGCTGTTAAATTTTTCTCACTCAAACTTTTATGCTCTTTTTCAACTCCCGCATTACTAGTTTTTAGAGTACGTGAACAATTTTCTGTAATAACGTTCATTTATTGAACAGGGATATTTTCATATCGAACAAAATTTATAATTATGAACATGCGAACTCGGGCGGTGCTGGACTTGCAGCACCAGAGCTTGCAGCAAGTTTCGTTCCATCGTAAAAAAGCATATTTTTAATATTTCCAAAAAAAAAACACTTAATAAATTTTGATGCTATTAATTACTTCTTTGTATACTCAAAAAAAAGCGTCGATAAAAAATATCTGAAATTCAGATATGACCCAGTGTGGCCACATCAGTTGCTAAAAGTGAAGTTAGTTCTAACGATTGTTAGATTATTCTAGGACAAATATTGTCAATTGTCAAGTATTGTATTTTTGCTTTTCGAGATCCAGTAGAAATATTTGTCTGATAATGATGTCGATTAATTTAGACTCATGTGACAATAAATAATAATATTACGACATCTCGAAGTTATATGACAATGACAAGAAATTGTCTCCTCAGTGTTTTACCACTAAAATGATCTTAATAAATGCTGGTTTTAAAGTTAAAACCTATTGTTAAAACCAAGTTAAAATTATTTTTTAATTGATTTTAATGTTAGTGTAATGTTATGAAAATACCACAGGACACTAATTGTCAGTTCACCCGGCTGTAAGATATTTGTAGACACATTTTAATGACAACATTGTTAGACCTGACCACTGCTTGTAATTTTGTAGTTTCACATTTTTATGTCATTCAAAAATGTGGGTGAATTTTAATACTTTTTGTTCAATTTATTTAAAATTTATGTTCTTCACTTTGTAGTTAAATTACACATATTTTTAAAATGTATTGAAAGCAATAAAGAAAGGGGTTAGGGAATGGAGCTTGGTTCGTTCGTTCGTTGATGGTTAAATGGAACACATGATCGCGCTTTCCTGCATATAAATACATTTCAAAAACATTTGTATGCTTTTTAAAAATTAAATTGCTAACAACATTAAACAACAGCAATATCAACAATGTTGTACATGCACAATAGCAACATACTACATACATTTTAACAACCAACTGCAATAAAAAATTGGAGTGAAAAATATATTTATAACCATCAACATCATGGTGATGTTGTCGGCCCTTTTTGTATGCAAAACTATTTACAGCTTCAAACGCCTACTTGTGAGCTTCAGGACAAAAATTCATTTGAATTTTTCAGTGTAAACAGCAAAAAATGTGAATAAAAACTTTGAAAAATAGCGTAGTGAGTGAACGAACACACAACTATGCCATGAAATATGTACTCGAAACTGGAAGTACGTTGTACAAATAATATTAGCAACTGTTACTTCTAAGTGTACTTGATGGTGTAGGAATTTTTAATATGCATAAAAATTATTTTACAAAAACCCAAAGTGAACTTTTACTTTCAAAAACATACGGGGTTTTACTTATCATTTTAGTTTAAGTCCGAAATACATCGGATTTGATTCACATTTTCCTATCATTTAGGATTTAAGAGGCCTTATTGCCCGTTTTTAGTCGAGTGAAACTATTTTTCTGTTTTATGAACTTATATGCTCACTATTAAGGGCAGCTAGATTTAATTCACGCATCAGAGCGATAAAGACACAATTGCTAAAAAAATATTTTTTAATCTGGGTAAAGTTCGAGCACGTACACGAAAGAACTATCAAACTAACAGCAACTTGGTCTGAACTAGTTTACACTTATAGGAAAGAAATACACCATTTCCTAACAACATCTCTCGTAAATATTTCTTTTTACACAATTTATTAATGCATTTGCACTAACAGAAAACCTTATCACTTTTATCCGCGCTTCCTTTATATCTAATTTCAAAATCTAGGTGCACAAATTCATTTGTCACATGCACACCATCATATTTATTCATTAGAGGAGCCCATTTTTTCCTTGATACTCATGATGAGAATCCCACAAGTAGCTCTTTTATTCTTTACTTCGCCGAAGAATTTGTCTTACAGTGCCGACGAATGAGTGTCGTTAATGTTCAGCGACCAACGCTATGCTTTTGCCGACAACATCTGATATGGTGTCCAGACATGCATTTTTAATTCACTCGCTATCCACTTTATGGACATAATTATCTTCCCGTTTATAGACACAAAATTTAGTCAAGTCAACTATCGTATGACAACTAAAAAAAGTGTTTATGTTCACGAGGCCCTCAAGTTCAACACTGTGATATTTTTCTTTTAATTTTCTTCTTATGTTGTTTTCTTTTCTAAAAAATAATGCTACATTTTTTGCACTTTTCAATGGAAAAATATAACATTATGGCATTTGAAAATAGTGAATTTATTGGAAATTGATCTACCATCCCTTATGAAAATGTGCTTTACATTAAAATTGTATTTTTTTAGAATAAAATTTGACAAAATATTACATATTTTCCAGAAAATAAATCGCCATTAGTAGTAAATTTAATTATCAACATGGCCTGGAATTTGTTCTTTGGTTTTTTTATCCTCATTTTAGGTGCTAAGTCTCGACTAAATTTGACCAGTTAGTTCTGTTTTGCTCACTAAACACACTTTTTAGCAGAGCTGTATTTACCATCTTACACAATATTACAACAATTAAGGGTTGATTGAGTAATTACTTAATTCAAATTGTATATGGTTAATGGAGCTCCATAATGGTATTTCTTGCGGAGAACTTAGATAAAGTGCACTTGAACTGAAGATCGTCGGAGTCGTTTAGGCATTATCCATATATCCAATAGGTGTTACAGATGGGACCTCATAAAATTTTTTAAGCACTTCTTCATCTTAAGCATCACTAATTTCATAACTGATAATTTTTTTACACAGGAAAATGTCTAACCGTGTTCTATTTGTGGCCACTTCTAGCTTCTAACCACCTAAAAAAGTTCATTTCGCGATCTATTCGCAATATTTGAAAAACCCCTCTCCCGCGAATTAAATGGAATTTGAAATTGTATATCAGATTTACCATCCACCATCACTTGGAGTATGAGTACGGTGACCACTCGTCCCTTTTTTAAGAGGACGGTTCCTTTTTTACACGATATCCTCTTAAATTAAAAAAAAATTAATATATCCTTTTCTTAATTAAATTGTTATTTTGCGATTATTAATTTTTTTTTCCTTAAACTCCAATATTAAAAGTTTAATTTTCTCAAATTTAACATCAATACAATGAAAGTTATAATCACCAGTACAATAGAAATTATAATATTAAATCATCATATAAACAGTGCAGAAATTAAATTGTTTTTATCAAATAACGGTCATATTTCTGGACATGTTTTTCGTTGAAACAAACCGTAAGTATGAGACATAGCAAGTACTGAAATGATCATGTTCCTTTCCGTTTTATGATCATCTAAAAAGTCTTAGTCGTCCTCTACTTTGCACGTAGTCAGAACATCATTGTGAGTAATACAAATAGCACATGCACCTGCTCTTAAAATAGTTTCACGTTTTATTGGGCTGCCAGCAATTCCTTCTTTAAGATAATATCGAAGCAGATTAAAACCGTAATGGTTCCCCTTTAGACAGACTTACGTGTCTTAATAATTGATTGTTTCCCCAATCGTTAGATATGCCAGCCAGAGATACGCTCCAACACCTTTACCTAAGTGACTACTGGGAATTATAAAATTCCATTACCATTACGATGTCCTTAGTAATAGGCCGCGTATGACTTGCCACATAAAGTCTTTAGGTATCATGTATTGGCCGGTGGCTCTCAATCTTAGTTTCTTCCATACATATAATACGTTACGAGTCCCATATTTAATAATTATAATTACTGCAGTCAACTAGGCTAATACTCTTTGGATATATCTAAAAATGTTGTTCGCTCTCTTCCCTGCGAGCTGTTTGAGCACCAAACGGGTCGACATACAAGTTGTCATCTTTAACTATCCTCCGAAGTATTTTGTATGGAAACAATGTGGAGTTATGATTCTGGTTTCTGTTCGGCAAAACGTTTTCATTTTTGCCTTAACCAAGACTAAGAATTTAGTTCGCTTTCTGCGTACACCTTACCGGACTCTGCATCCTGCGTACACCTTACCGGACTCTGCATCCCCGTCACCTGACTGATCACGTGATCTAGTGCATGCATCAGTGTAAACATTTCTTCCTAATAAATGGTCACGCACTCTCCCACACGCCGAGAAGCCAAACTTAATTGAGAGAACATCTACTCTTCCTCCCATAAGACATCCATCTGTAAAGATATTGATGTCCCTCTTCGTCTTTGTGTGTGGGGTTCTGGATACTCCTATGCCTCGTAGTAGATTAGTGGGTGCTGTTGGCTGAAGTAGTAGAACACGAGACTATGAAGCGGAGAGTCGTGAGTTCGAGTCCGCTCTGAGTCATGAAATATTGTGTTGAATTCTTCTGATCAGCACTAGTGTGTGGTTGTGTTAGTTGTTGCCAGCCTGTTTCAATGATCAAGGCATAGTCACTGGTCACTGAACATAATTGGCGGCGACTGACACTATCATGTACTAAAAAGCAGATTAACAGCACCCATCTTCGTCGGCCCTGTAGCAAAAATTAGCCGGCGAAGTAAAAGGTTGAAATAGCTACAAAAACAAATGTATATCTTCTCATCTTTCCTAATCTGTCCCCTCAATACTATCCCCTCGTTTTCAGTTCCGGCGCAATGCATTGCATATGTAGGGGTCATCCCCTGAGTGCTGGTCCTACTCCTAAAAATGAAAAAAAAAGATTGCCAGCACTGTTTGTTTAACTTGGGTCGGCATATCGCCTCTCATATTCCCACACAAGTAATCTTCTGCACCCGATCTAGCCTCCGTTTCAATTTATTTGTACTGTGACTTGTATTTTGGCCAAACTTGTTTCTTAAAAAGAACTTCTTTTAGAGTTGGTAATTGAATAGATCTAGACGCTAGCTTTGAAGCTCCGACGCGTGTAAAAAAGATAGTGCACGTCTTATTTTGATTGCTTTTTCTAGTGGCTTTTTTGTTTGTTTTAAGAACAGTATATAAAAGCTACCAAAGCAGAAATCATTACCTAAATTCAACTAACTACCAACATTTTTAGGAATCCGTAGATATTGAACACTGTCTTGAAAAACTCTTGGGATATGGAGATTTTGGCCTTCCTAATGTATACACATACATACTTACATGTGTGCATAGGTATATATTGTTTACAAAAAAAAAACTATTCACGAACCCTGTGAATATGTTTCACTATTGTGAGTGCATACAAAATAATAGAAGAGAAAAAAACAACAGCAACGGCATACATAAATAAAATAAAGCAAAACTAAACTAAAGATTTACGTGACACAATTAAAAAATTGCACTTAATAAAAAAATACTAACAACACACACGAACGTGCACATAAACAAATGCAAACGCACAATCAACCAAAACATGATGTTATTAACAGTTTTTTGCATGACCGACCAAATAAAACAGCTGTTATTTAATTCAAAAATACAAAACGCTCCATAGGCAACACACAGCCATACGCACCCATACCAGATATTCTTCTTCTTGTTCATTTTTATGAAATTCTAAAAAGAAATGGAGCAATTGCAAAAGTTGGTGGGTAATAATTTATGTTTAGCAGGCTTAAGTGCTCCAATATGTATGCAAAGCATGTAAGTTAAAACAAATAAATTTTGCAAATAATTTTATAAAGTTTCATTTGAAACAACAATACATTATCATACAATTGAACGACATTTGAAAGTGGCCAACTAACATGTTTTTATGGATGCGTATCCTACCACTGCCGTTTCAACTTAAATTGGTATAGAATGTTAGGTTAAGCTGAATGGGCGGGTACACTCCGGAACGCGTTGACCTTTTCTGATACTCATGCTTTTATATGTGAATTTAAGGAGGTCATCTCGTATTGTATGTGGCACCAGTGTCACATCATCAGTCAACATTTCCACCAGAATTTTCTACATTTAAATCTGAATAGTTCAATACCAATCGATTATAAACAAGTAAAAGTGCTGTATTCGGCTATGCCGAATCTTGATGTAATTCTTCTTTCTTTCTTTCTTGCTACTTTTATATTTAAGAAAACGTTTAAATTTTTCGGCTGGGAAGCTAAATGTTTGGCTTTTTTATTTCTAATACCACTTTCAAAAATATTATACTATTATGTTTAATTTAAAAACAAAAAGAAAAAATCCGTTTCATGTACCCAAAAAGTTGTACCGTAGAATCGTCTTTTAGATTTTGTTGGTTTTTAATACCAGTTTACTTCGCTCTGATATATAAAGTAGGTATAATTCATCATAAAAATCAAAATATAACAAATAAAGTGGCTGCTTTTATGAATCGGAATATATCGATTTTCCAACCCTGGAACCGAATTTTTAATTTTTTGATAGTTGTTTATTTTTTTCTGAAATATAAAATAGGTTTAATTCACTAAAAACACAAAATTTGGAATTTATGTGGGTACTTTTATGTAATAAATATATATCGATTTTCCAATTCTGGAAGCGAATTTTTATTTTTTACCAATGCAATTCTTAGTGAGGTGTAAGATAGTTTTACTTGACAAAAAAATTTTAATTTTTAAACTTTTTGGTCACTTTCATGTACCATAAAATATTTCATTTGTCTAACCCTGCAGTCGAAATTTTGATTTTTTAAGATTTTAATACCAATTTAGTTCTTCCTGAGTTATAAAATAGTTTTAATTAGCCAATATCCCAATCCTGGAAACGAAATTAAACTTTTTTTACCAATGCAACTGTTAATGAGGCATGAAATAGTTTTATTTAAGAAAAACTTAATATTTGTAACCATTTAGGTCATTTTTATGTACCACAAAATATTGCAGTTATCCAACTCTGGAATCTAAATTTTTATTTTATTTTTAATTTTTGATACCAACTTTGTTTTTCCTGAACTAAAAAATAGTTTTAAATAATTTTTACCATATTGTCTAAATAAATTAAAAAAATTTAGGAAAACTTTCCGTTTTTATATGAAAATTTCAGAGGCCCATAACTCGAAAACTATGCATTTCCGAGACTTTCACCAATTAAAATTTTCGTCTTATTTTTCAATTTTCTATCGATGTTAGAAATTTCATCACAATCGGAAGTGCGTAGCTAAAGTGTATTCAAGCCGGCACTTGTCCATCCCTGGATTCGAAATTTTATATTTTATTTTTGAATTTTTGATACCAATTTTGTTCTTCCTAAATTATATGACAGTTTTAGTTAGCAAAAAACAAGTTTGATTACTTTCATGTATAAAAAAATTCAATTTCCCAACCCTGAAAGCAAAATTTTAATTACAAAATTTTTTTTTGGACAATGCAAATCATCATGACGTATAAAGTGGTTTTGTTAATGAAACACTTGGAATTTTTAACAAGTTTAGTTACTATATGTACTACAAAATACGAAATAGGCAGAAAAAAAAAATTTAATTTCCCATCCCTGGAAAAAAATTTTTTTCTTAGTTTTTAATAGACCATTGAGGCTCCCCAAAGCACGAAATAAGTTTAGTTTTCAAACATTAAAAAAAATTGATTTTTGGTATAAACTTTGCGTCGAGAAATAGGTGTAAGCTTCCCAGCTCTGGAACCATACATCGGATCTTTCTGAATTTCAACAGCACTCTATTTAAGTTCATTTCCAATCCAACGGTCCAAGAACGAAATCTCTAGCACTTCTGGGGGCTTGGGAAAACTATTCATAAGGATCCAGAATATACATATATACTTTATGGGGTCCCATGTGCATATCGAAGAAATTACGCACGGAATGACACACCTATATATACCCTTTCACTTTTTTGTGAAGGGTATAAAATAAAGTTTTTTAAATTTCTCGAAATCTACTCGGAACCGCTTTCAATTCACAGGAAATCTGATTTTGAAGAAACCCTTTGAAAAGTAAAACAATTGCTGATTCCGTGCAGCCCCTCACACACACACACATACATATATACAGTAGTAATGGAAGGCTTCCTAGGAAGTCAAAACGTCGAAATCTGACGAAAACAAAATTTTTTCAAAACATACAATGACATAGATAAAAGTAGATCATAATCTTCTCTAAACGGTCAGAATCAAAAAACAGACTATCAATTTTGTTTGTAAATAATCTACAATAATTCGATGAAAGTAATCTACAGGCACAGGTTTTGGGCATGAGAAGTATTTTACCTGAACAACATTCTACGGTGTATTGAGACAAGAGATATTGTTCTTCATTTGTTACATTCCCATATAAATAAAAATATTCTACATTTGAAAATGTATCACCAACAGACGATTACAAACATTTTTTAAGGGAAAGCTGTCAATTTAATTTAAAATATTTTTAAAGAAGGGGGAAAATTAAGGTCAAGAAGTTTAAATTAGAAATTTTTTAATATTGTACTAAATATGTTATTGGAGTATTGCAGTACTTTTAGAGTATGAATTGTACTGAAAAACCTACAATTGTGCTGAATGTATCATCCTGGCTTCGGATTCACTGAAAAGGCATTAACTGTGACAGTTTCAAGTTATCTGAGATCGATATAAGTGACCTGATTAGATATCTCAACGTGACGGGTCGGTTATGTATGATTTGGAATAGTACGTGGTAATAGTAGCAATGCCGGCCATGCGCGAAAGCTACATTGTCAAGTTCATTGTCATTTATTCAGTCTGTTATGCCAAATTCCCATGGACGGATATAGCATTCAATAACACATGCAAATCCCATTTCCAGATGCATGGATACGTAAACAATACCAATCCACATGAAATCTAAGAGCGTCCAATGCATCCTGAAAAAGTCACTGTTTAGCATTGATTTTGATCTAGCGGCGTAATCGAAGATAATCAAATTTTTTTGCCTGAATTGGATGACGGAGGCACGCACAACATCTGGTTTAAAGAGGACGTCGCTACGGGCCACACATGTCATGCCAAATAGTATATTCTGCACGACCGATTTGACTGCATGGCCATGGTGATGTGAACTGTTAACCTATATCTTTCGATTTGACCCTGTTAGACCTTTTCTTGTAGGGGTTCTCTTAAATAGCAGGTGTATACGAATAATCCACAAACCACAGCAGTCCTCCAAGTCAACGTAACCCATGCCGTCTGTAAAACTTAGTATGATTTATAGAGAAGCCACGGCGGATGTTTAAATGACGATACAAGGGTGGGGTAATAAGTCCGTGACTTTTTGAATGAAACCCTAGTTTTTATATAAAAATTTATGTTATTTTTCATCTTAATCTTCTTTCGATATTAAACAATTAGCCTAATGTGTTTCCAATTTTTTTATCCCTTCCGAAATAACTGATTTATCGAGGTCATCAAAATAGGTGTTTTTTTGACGAGATGATTTCGTCATTGGCGTCAAATCTCTTTCTACCGAGCCATTATTTTAGGTTCGGAAACAAGAAATAGTCACTCGGCGTAAAATCTGGAGAATGGCGCATATGAGGGAGCAATTCGGAGTCCAATTCTTGGATACTTGCCATGGAAACTGTACATGTGTGCACCCTTGATTGTGAGCCAACGCGCACCCATTTTGAGGAGAGCTTTCTCGTACCCAAGTAATTAATCATTATTGAAACCAATGAGGATTGTGAGATGCCTGCGGCTTCCGCAATCTCTCTCACTTTCAAAATCTGATCGATTAAAACCATATCTGGAGACCTTAACTGGGCATCCAGAAACTTCGGTATCTTCCGTGCTCGTACGGCCACATCGAAATTCGTTAACCCCTTTTTTACCAAGAAAATTGATGGTGCAGAGTTCACATAGCATTTATTAAGCTTCGCCTTGGTTTGAGTAATGGTTGTTTTTCGCAAAAAATAATCCTCAATGAGCACACGAAATTCAGGTTTTTTTTTATTATTTTTGGAAACGCGCAGTAGCCTGCTATCAACAGCTCCCAAACACAACTTAAAAGCCGCATCTTGTTTAAATTTTGACGGGAATAAACCGGTAGTTCCCTGTTTCCAGGAGCAGTCTCACCATTTCACTTAAGAGCCGGGAAATTAAAAAAGCCACGGACGGTGTCACACACAATGCACCCATATGCATTTCAAGCGAATAAACATTTTTGATGATATCTCATACACACTTCGTTTTATATAAATCTAAAAATAAGAAGCTCGTAATGAAAGACCCTGTATTATATTATATGCACATTAATTTCGGTCATTCATTTCTTATACATCAAAATTTTTTTTCAAATAACAAAATAAAATTTGCAAATTTACTCGAATAACTTTTTTTTATTATATAATCAAAAATTAATTGATATACAATTTTCGGTTAATTTAAAAAACTTTATTCGAGTGAATACTCTAGCGTATAAATATTCTTGTGTTTAATCCTGTGTTTTTTTTTAATAAAATTTACAATCTTCCATTCTATTTATGATGATCCACATTTAAAACCCAAGTTTATTAGATGCATACAGCAGCATTTCCATCACCGCTACTTACTTACAAACTCCCAAACTCGCAACTGAAGAAACTAATTCTACTTTTAAATAAATGTCACGATAATTTTCAGTATCATTTGCAATACAACAAGTTGCATTTAGTGTTCCCATGATGATGACAACAACTACTATGACAATCATACAAAAAGTAAATGGAAGCAACAACAACAGTAAAGCCTTTACACACATACAGTGATATAATGCATGCATTTCAATGCATGCACACTTACGCAAACGAATACAAATATATGAATGGAATACAAAAAAAGTGAAATAAATATAGAAAATGCAAATAAAAATGACTGAATAGTGGTGGGTGGTCGCTCGGCAGCTTTGAGAGTTACAGTGATGCTTAACTTAGCGCCTTGAAATATGCAAACTGAATTTTATATTTTAAAGCGTATCACTGGCATTGCTTTGTAATTCCTTCGCACAGTGCTGCCTTGCATGTGTGACGGAATGAATGAATCGCACAGAACAGCATACATAAATAAGAGCTGAAGAGAACGATGATTGCGTAAGAATAGGAGTAAATTACACAACACTGATGACAATGTGTAGTAGTGTGGGGGCGTTTTGGGTATATGTGTGAGAGTGGGTGTTAATTGTACCACACATGTGTGTTACTTACTCACGCTCATTTGCACACATGCCCCGACCCATTCACGTTCGCCACCATTTATCCATATGTAGGTTGGTCAATTTGGAAGTTTTGTCTACAGCTTAATGTTACTCCTGCTGCACCGTGTACTCTTTAAAAAACGATTCTTATCACCGAATACATACAATTCAGCATAGAAAATAATGGATCCAAATAGGATCTATTATTTTCTATGGCTTCCTGGTGTAAAGGCAAGTCATGTTAGCTACATTGTAATCCAAATATATTTCTTTTTAACTCGGACCAGCACTCAGGGGATGACCCTTAGACATGCAGCGCATTGCGCTGGAACTAGAGAGGAGGGGATTGAGAGGACAGATGAGAAGAGGGAGAAATTTTTTGTAGCTATTTCAAACTTTTGCTTCGCCGGCTAATTTTTTGCTGCAGGGACGCCGCAGGAGGCTACTGTTCCTCTGCTCTTTAGTAGACGACAGTGCCAATCGCTGCCAGTTAGGTTCAGTGATCAGTGCAGGACTTAGCTGGCTGCACTTAGAAGAATAACAAGAACTAAAGAATTCTTTTAGTCTAATGAAAGTTTACATAGAGTTTGAAACTTCATCTCATCTGCACTGAACACAAAAATTTGCATTGGCAAATACACTTGTTTAATACTGTTTCACACAAGGAAGAACGAAGTCCATAAAGTATAGTTCGGATCATGTGACCAGAGCCAAAACTAGTTAGTGAACTCTATGAAAGCAAGGTTCATGCTCAGAGAAGCGGCCACCTGAGGTCTACCAAATTGCCCTGACATTTCGGCTGTACATTTAGGAACCTATTGAAATGAATCGAAGTCTGAAACAATCTTGAACGTATAGCCGGAGAAATGGAACTCCTAAGATTATGTAGTCCTCTGCTCATCACAAAGTCTAATGGCGTCCGATTGTAATTGCTATTATGGGGACAATATATTTATCCCAAACTACCCGTATTCGTAATATTGAGTCTCATATATAATAATTTTTTTCACAGTTATCTTGTCACTTGCACTTCCGTGCTGGCGGAAAAAGAGAAATATTTCCAGCCCAGTTGTGTCCAATAGGATCGTTTTATGTTACCTGTATAGAAAAGAGAAAGAAATGGCGCAACGGTTGGAAAAAGTTGAATAGGGAATGCACGCCTGAGGAGAGTCAGCAGCTCTGTCAAGGGCTGCTCCTAATAGAGAGGCTTGACCTTGATTCTTAAGACCTCTGATGTGCTACTAATGTGTGCTATGACAAAGAAGTGGTCACGTTAGTTCCTCCAGAGCAGGAGAGAGTCAGTGGAGATGTTGAATATTCTCCTCCTCCTCGTCATTGAAGTTGGAGCAATAACCATTCTACCATTGGATCTTAAAACTTTTATGTTCACTGAAAACGGCTCTTTCTTTTGAAGTTTACAAAATCTTTAGTTCCGCCTTCACATGTTACATTCGTCTGGAATTCTAATTAATAGATATCTCAATTCCGAATCGCAAAATATAGAGACGCTCCCACCAACTATACGTACCCGTTTTGAGTCGTCTGTAAAAACATGTACGGTTTCGTGTGATAGATAGATCACTTAAATTTCCTATTAAAGCAGGGCGTCGGAGTGCAATAGTAGTAAGAACCTATTATATCTAGAATGCTAGCATAGCCGCATAGTCGTTGGTTCCACGCACTCATTATATTCAACCGGACTGTGGTACGTAGTGCTAGTTTCCTGGCAATTAAGTCCACTGGAACCCAATACAGCGCAGAAAAAACGCCTTTGTCGGCTTCGATTTTAGAACACCATAATCGTAAATACTATTTTGTGTAGCATCCCCTCTATACAGGAGTGAGTTTTCGCTGCGTCTATTTTGAGCTTTCAATCAGAAATAGTATTGATTTCATCTCTAGTGGCATCTATCACCTTCTTTGGACTTAGGCTTTCTTAAAGACGTTAGTTGGCTTTAAGGCTTTCCTGGAGAATAAACCTATAGGAAAGCATGCTATCAATTTCATTATTGAGCTCAATTAACCATATACAGTTTTAATTAAGTGATTGCTCACTCAACACTCAATTGCTATGGAATCCAGTAAAATTACGAATGCACTACTAAAAATATGTTTAGTGAGCAAAACGAAACTCACTGAACGATGAGTCAAGCTTTAGCACCTAAAATGTGGAGCCATGTAAAAGTTAAATTATTGACATTATATTTATTTTAATTAGATAATTACAAAAACAGATCCCAGATTTGCACTTGAGGTCGTCATGAATATGAACAATTTTTAATTATATTTGTAATACGTTAATTGAATTGACTAAATATTGTATATGTGAACAGGAAGATAATTATGGCAACTAGAAAAAAGATATATCTATGAGGACGAAAAGTCACATCCGAAATCTAATTCTATTTTTTTTTTTAATTTTCTAATTAGTAATGGGTTTAAAATCAATAATCTTATCTTCAACTTGGCTCAACATTTTTGGTTTCTGTTTTTTATGCTTGCCCACATTTTAGTTTGAAGTTGCATACTTTATAACGACATGTGGTGGTGCTTTGTTATAAATACCGATATCTCCCTAAGGCCAGATCTAAGAGAATGGCGGTTTCACCTACTTACCAATAGCACCTCGCATATGCAGCTCGCTTATTTTGTTATTGGATATGTTTGCATTTTGTGGGGAAATGGTTTGTTCGTTCGTGCAGTTGTTATTGCAACAAACAAATGTTAAACAGACATTTTCACACTTAAGTGAAATACACAATTCAACAATTTTTAATTTAGTTTACAGTTCGTCTTGTTTTTTCTTTATATTTTTTCCACATTTATTTTTATGTTATTATTCAAATTGCTACTCATTTCGACTGTGCTTCATCATGGGATGCTTTTCTATGGTTTAAGGAACAGTTGCAGTTGATGGACTGACAAACAAATGCTACAACAAGAAAAAAAAAGATCTTTGGTTACCGCACAAAAGTGCGAAAAGTTACGTGACACAATTAAATGGTTCATTCCCAAACCAATTTATAGTGTCCTGGTGTTAGTTGCGCTCCCGTGCCTTTAACTTCCTAGCTGGCAGTTACTCAGAATGATGAGAGAGAATGTATAAACTGAAAAATGTAATAAATCCGTAAAGACATGAAAAGAATAAAGAAAATAAAAGAAGCATACGACTTGTAGAATTAAATGAATAAAATTAAAAATGAACTTAAGAAGCATATAAATATATTACGAGTATCTAGTAGTTACACTCGTATAAAACTACCACAATTTACATACATACTTACGTCATGCATACATACATACTTAATTCACAAATACTTTTACATTCAAGCAAACTTTCGCAAAATTTGCATGCACATGCATGCAAAATTAATTTAATTGTTAGAGACAATATTAACTGACATTACAAACTTATTAAATGAAATCTACATAAATATTTAAGCTGCTACATGTGAAATATGCTGTCATAAAGGTAGAATATGGAATATGAATGTGTAAGACTGTAAGCAGCTTTTCACATTATTTACGTCACATATAACAAAATAATTTTTATTCTTCAATCTGAACCAACTGACTTCTTAGAGACTTTGATACAGTACTACATATCATTAGTTTATTGCTACAATATGCATTTAGTTTATTTAAGTGAAAAGCTATCAATTTCTAATATCTGTTGCACATTTCAATCGATTTTCTTACATTCCTTTGATCCCTTAATTCAAATTTGTGCTGAAAAAAACTTCATATATTTGGCAACTATTTAATTTTCTGCATATTAATTCATAATAAGTTTCACTTTAACAGTTTAAACTTTAAAGTGATATCGGCCACAATAATTTTACGTTTTCTAATGTAATTGGGAAGTTAAAAAGTACCATTAAAGGGGGCACTGCCACATTTTCAATATACATAATGCGAGTATATTACTTGTGTAGTAGTATCGCTATATTTATCCATTACATCGAGTACCGTAATTGGGCTAGATATATTGAACTTTAGATAAATTAAAAGAACGTAGACAAGCGCAACACGCATTTTCGTACTGTTGTGTACTAGAGCTTGCGTTTTAAGTAGTGCCTCCTTGTAAAAATTTTCACCTTAAACAGGAAATAAAAGGGAGAGTTGTGAAATTTTCAGATAGAAGAAGTAATTTGGGCTAAACACGTTTACTATTGTAAGAGGAAAGTGAAAAAATGTTTAAACTAATTTGTTGTTGCATCAAATATTGATATATTTGGAAAACAAATAAAAGTGCTATATTCGGCTGTGCCGAATCTTAAATACCCTTCACAGATGTCATTCTTTTCGTTTAAAATTTTCGGCTGGGAAGCTAAATGTTTGGCTTTTTTTTATATCTAATACCTCTGAACGTCTTTCAAAAATTTTAAATATGTTTAATTTACGAATAAGAAGAAAAAATCCGTTTCATGTACCCCAAAAAGTTCTAATTGTCCAACCGAAGAATCGTCTTTTAAATTTTTTTGGTTTTTAATACCAATTTATTTCTTCCTGATATATGAAGTAGGTATAATTCATCATAAAAATCAAAAATATCAAATAATATGGCTACTTTTATGAATCAGAAAATGCCGATATTCCAACCCTGAAATTGCATTTTTAATTTTATTGGTTTTTAATACCAATTTAACTCTTCCCGAAATATAAAAAGGATTTCATCCATAAAAAACCAAAATTAGGAACTTATATGGCTAATTTTATGTACTAATTTAAAAATTTTTAATACCAAAAAAAAAAAGAAGCAAATTTTTATTTTTTTCCAATGCAATTCTCAGTGAGGTGTAACATAGTTTTACTTGACAAAAGAAATTTAAATTTTTAAGCTTTTTGGTCACATGAATACCATCAAATACTTCATTTGTCCAACCCTGGATTCGAAATTTTGATTTTTCAAGAGTTTAATACCAATTTTGTTCTTCCCGAATTATAAAACAGTTTTAATTAGCAAAAAAAAACAACATCAATTGTCTTTTTGGTTACTTTTATGGAGAAAATATATGTCAATTTCCCAACCCTGGAAACGAAATTTTAATTTGTTTTTTACCAATGCAACTCTTAATGAGGCATGAAATACTTTCATTTAAGAAAAACTTAATATTTGTAACCATTTTGGTCACTTTTATGTACTACAAAATATTGCAGTTATCCACCTCTGGAATCTAAATTTTGTTTTTTTTTTAATTTTTTGATACCAATTTTGTTTTTACTGAACTAAAAAATAGATTTAATTAGTAAAAAACCGACGTTAGTTGCCTTTTTGGTTACATATATGTATAAAAAATATTTCAATTTCCCAGCCCTGGAAGCGAAATTTTATTTTTTGTTTTACCAATCCTAGTCTTCATTGGGTATAAAGTCGTTTTATTTAAGAAAAACTTAAAATTTGCAACCATTTTGGTCACTTTCACAATATATTACATGTACCGAAAAAACTTTAAACTTCCCAACAATGGAAGTGAAACTTTAATATTTTTTTGTTTATTTTTACCAATGCAACTCTTCATGAGGTATAAAGTAGTATTATTTAAAAAAAATTTAAAATTTTGAACCATTTTGGTCACCTTCATGAACTATAAAATATTGCACTTGTCCAACCCTGGATTCGAAATTTTGATTTTTTTTTGGACATTTTTGATACCAATTTTGTTCTTTCTAACATACAAAATAGTTTTGGCAAAAAAAAACAACGTCAATTGCCTTTTTGGTTACTTTTATGTATAAAAAATATTTCAGTTTCCCAGCCCTGGAAGCGAAATTTTAATTTTTAAAATTTTTGTTATCAATGCAAATCTACATGAGGTATAAAGTAGTTTTGTTTTAGAAAACTCAAATTTTGCAACCTTTTTGGTTTGTACATGTACTACAAAATATTGAATGTACCAAAAAAACTTTCACTTTTCCAACCCTGGAGGCGAAATTTAAATTTTTTAAAATTTTCTTTATCAATGCAAATCTTCATGAGGTATAAAGTAGTTTTGTTTAAGAAAAACTCGAATTTTGCAACCATTTTGGTTATGACATGTACTACAAAATATTGAATGTACCAAAAAAACTTTCATTTTGCCAACCATGGGAGGGAAATTTTAATATTTTTTTTTATCACTGCAACGCTTCATGAGGTTTAAAGTAATTTTTTTTTAGAAAAATTTAAAATTTTTAACCATTTTGGTTACATGAAGTACTATTAAATATTGCACTTGTCCATACCTGGGTTGGAAATGTTATTTTTATACCCTTCACAAAATATATATAGGTTTGTCATTCCGTGTGTAATTTCTTCGATATGCACATGGCACCCAATAAGGTATATATATTCTGGGTCCTTATGGATAGCGATGACGATTGAGCGATGTCCGTCTGTCCGTCCGTCTGTACGTGAAATCGGTTTTCCCAAGCCCCCATAAGAGCTACAGACTTTGTTCTTGGACCGTTGGATTGGAAATGAACTTAAATAGAGTGCTATTGAAATTCAGAAAGTATGGTTCCAGGGCTGGGAAGCTTACACCTATTTCTCGACGCAAAATTTATACCAAAAATAATTTTTTTTAATGTTTGTAAATTAAACCTATTGCGTGCTTTGGGGAGCCTCAATGGTCTATTAAAAACTAAAATAATAAAAAAAATTTTCCAGGGATGGGAAATTAAATATTTTTTTTTTCGTCCCATTCCGTATTTTGTAGTACATGTATTAACTAAAATTGTTAAAAATTTTTAGTTTTTCTTTAAGAAAGCCTCTTTATACGTCATGAGGATTTGCATTGGCAAAAAAGAAAAGAAAATTTTAAATTCAAATATTACTTCCAGGGGTGGGGAATTGCATATTTTTTATACGTGAAAGTAATTAAACAGGCAACTGATGTTGTTTTTTTTTTTTGCTAACTAAAACTGTCTTATAACTTAGGAAGAACAAAATTGGTATAAAAAATTCAAAAATAAAATTTCGAATCCACGGGTGGACAAGTACAATATTTAATAGCAGATAAAAGTGACCAAAATGGTTAAAAATTTGAAATTTTTCTTAAAAAAAATTACTTTATACCTCATGAAGAGTTGCCCTGATAAAAAAACAAAAAATTAAAATTTCGCTTCTAGGGTTGGAAAAACTAACGTGTTTTTTTTTTTGGTTCATGCAATATTTTATAGTACATGTAATAACCAAACTGGTTACAAAATTTTAGTTTTTCTGAAACAAAACTACTTTATGCCTCATGAAAATTTGCATTGATAAAAAAATTTAAAAAATTAGAATTTCGCTTCCAGGGTTGGGAAATTTAAACTTTTTTATACATATAAGTAACCAAAAAGGCAATTGGCGTTGTTATTTTTTGCTAACTAAAACTGTTTGATATTTTAGGAAAAACAAAATTGGTATCAAAAATTTCCAAAATAATCTAAATTTCGAATCCAGGGTTGGACAAGTGCAATATATTATAGTTCATGAAGGTGACCAAAATGGTTAAAAATTGTAAATTTTTGTTAAAGAATACTACTTTATACCTCATAAAGAGTTGCATTGGTAAAAAAAACAAAAAAAAATTAAATTTCAATTACAGGGTTGGGAAGTTTAAAGTTTTCTTGGTACATGCAATATTTTGTAGTACATGAAGGTGACAAAAATGGTTGCAAATTTTAAGTTTTTCTTAAATAAAACGAGTTTATACCTAATGAAGACTAGGATTGGTAAAAAAATTAAAACTTCGCTTCCAGGGCTGGGAAATTTAAATTTTGTTTATACATACAAGTAACCAAAAGGGTTCTTTTACTAATTAAAACTATTTTTTAGTTCAGGAAAAACAAAATTGGTATCAAAAATAAAAAAAAAATTAAAATTTAGATTCCAGAGTTGGATAACTGCAATATTTTGTGGTACATAAAAATGACCTAAATAGTTACAAATATTAAGTTTTTCTTAAATAAAACTATTTCATGCCTCATTAAGAGTTGCATTGGTAAAAAAAAACAAAAACAAAAATAAAATTTCGTTTCCAGGGTTGGGAAATTGAAATATTTTTTCTACATAAAAGTAACCAAAGAGGCAATTGACGTTGCTGTTTTTCTAATTAAAACTGTTTTATAATTCAGGAAGAACAAAATTGGTAATAAAATCTTAAAAAAATCAAAATTTCGACTCCTGGGTTGGACAAATGAAATATTTATGGTACGTAAAAGTACCCACATAAATTCCAAACTTTGTGCTTTTAGTGAATTAAACCTATTTTATATATCAGAAAAAATTAAATTAGAATTAAAAAATGTAAATTTCGGTTCCAGGTTTGGAAAATCGAAATTTTTGGTACATAAAAGTACCCAAATAAATTCCAAATTTTGTTTTTTAGTGAATTAAACCTATTTTATACTTCAGTGAAAATTAAATTGGTATTAAAAATTCGGTTTCTGGGTTGGAAAATCGAAATTTTCCGGTACATAAAAGGAACTTTTATCCCAATTTTGATTTTATTTAGTGAATTAAACATATTTTATACTTCGCTAAGAATTTAATCGGTATGAAAAGTTTTTAAATTAAAAATTCTGTTCCACGAATGTAAAATCGAAATTTTGTTTTTACATAAAATTAACCATATAAGTTCCTAATTATGGTTTTTTGTGTATGAAATCTTTTAATACTTTGGTATTAAAAACCAAAAAAATCTAAAAGACCATTATACGATTGGACAATTTTTGGGTTACATTCAATGGATTTTTACTTTTTGTTTTTATATTAAACATGTTTAATATTTTTGAAATACGTTCAGAGGTATTAGAAATAAGAAAAGCCAAACATTTAGCTTCCCAGCCGAAAAATTTAAACGAAAAGAATTACACCTGTGAAGGGTATTTAAGATTCGGCACATCCGAATATACCACGTTTACTTGTTTTTTGTAATTTTTAAAAGTTGATGGCGTTTTTGTCATAAAATTTTAGCAAAAACATTCTTGGCTACATTTTTGCCTAACTTAGCAAGTGCTGATTAGCTATTTGGCAAAAACTGATGACAACTTTGTTTGGATATCATGCTAATATTGGAAGACTTTGGAGGCCCATAAAAAAGAATCGGTCACCAAATTGGCCAAACTGAGTATAGGGTTGTACCACAATTTGATAGTAGAATCGAACCCGTGTGGTCACGACCTTGCACTTTTCAAAAGGACTTAATTTGTCGCATAGTGTTATTAATATTGTAAGACAATTTGTTGTTGCATCAAATATTGATATATTTGGAAAACAATTGTTTTTTTGTCTTTTCTTTTTCGTTTCTCTTGTAATACCCTTCAAACAAGCATTGTAGGGCATATTCACTTTGGCTTTCCGTGTGTAACGCACCTCCATAAGACCCCATATAGTATATCGTTGTAAATAGTTGTAATTTTACAGAAGACGGCAAAATCATAACAGAAACTGTGTTGATCATAATAGAAACGTTAATTATAATTTGCTCGTGAAATCGTTATATTTGATACTATTGCACTAAATTTTTCTGACGAGTTGTTTTTGTGTGAAATCTATTAGAATTGCGGAAAAAAGTAGATTTTGTAAGAATATGTATAAAGATAAATTCTGAAGAATAGCTCAACTCAAGTTCATGTGTGGGCTGCATCAGTCCAGAGGAAAAAAAGTTCCCTTAAGAAGAACTAAACCAACCTCTAAAAAACAACATAATTTTAAAGTGTATTTTTGTAATTTTGTTAAGCAAATGATAGATTTTGATGTCAAAAAAGGTCCACAACGTTAAACTTAAAACCTGAAAGTCAGGGAAATCTGACCTTGGACCCAGCCCTTGACGTAAGAAATTATATGCTTCTACGACGAAGGCAGGATGTTCTTTATTGTTCCTCTGCCCTACCCGTCCACACACCTTTGCCCTCTAAATGACCCTATATAATTTTTTTTCTGCACTTAATTACCCCTAAAATTTACTTTTTAAGTTTTTACGACATATGCAAGGTGTCTATCCCACGGCCCTTCCGCGAGTGACCCTGTCAAGATGGAGTTTTAAAATTTGGAACAGAAATGTCTTAAAGGAACTCTGACTTCGCAGATTAAACATATGTAATTTATCTCCGTTCTCGCATTGAAATAAAATATTAACTGCAGAAGTAAAATAAACTGATTTTCTGCAGATGGAAAAATGTCTCAACCTTGCTGCTTCCAACTCATTAAAAACGACCGTATTAAAATAAATATTTTTCTTTACTTACTTAAGACAAATACCATAGAAATTTCAATTTTAATAAGGATAAGCTTATAGCATCGTTTCAATAGATACATACATATTATAATTATTACGTTTTCCAAAACGTACTCGTATATTTCATAGGAATTTTTTAAGATTGAAATATTAATAAAAATAGAGTTTTTATTTAATTAATATTTGGAAGGTATTTATGATTCGACCCGGTCGGATTAGTGTTCTTACTTGTTTTATTTTGTAATTAGTAATAAAATTAATATCAATAAACTTACCTTCAACTTGGCTTGAGAAATTTTGTTTACCGTTTCTTTTTTTGTTGTGTTTACTTTTTAGGTGCTAAGTCTCGTCTAATTTTATTCAGTGAGTTGGGTTTTACTCACTAAACACACATTTTACCAGTGCTGCATTTGTAATTTCACTCAATTTTATAACAATTAAGTGTTTATTGAACAATTATTGTAACAATTTCTACAACAATTTCACCTACACATAATCCTGTATATAGGAGGATGAACTGAGAAAAATAACATTTCATTGACTGACTAAATGCATATTCTTACTGGATAAATCGATTATAGTGAAAATACCGAAAAAAGGCAATCTTTCTGACTGCAATAACTGGAGAGGAATAGCATTACTTCAAGTTATAAGCAAAGTTTTTAACAAAGTGATATTAAGTCCTATTGTGTACCCATTAAATGCGACACTTCGCAAGCAACAATCAGGTTTCCGTCCAAACCGCTCCTGTATTGACAACATAAATAGTATGCGAGTTATCATAGAGCAATGCATGGAATTCAACAACACTTTATATGCAGTTTTCGTAGATTATAAGAAGGCGTTCGACTCAGTCAAAAGGGAATGTGTCTGGTTGTCTTTGGAAAGCATGGGGGTGCCGTTAAAAATTATAAATATAATAAGAAATAGCTACGAGGGCTCAATGTGTAAAGTACTGCATAATGGAAATCTAAGCGAATCATTTATATCAATCACATGTGTCAAACAAGGATGCATCTTGTCACCATTATTATTTATCGTGGTCTTAGACTGGGTTCTTGAAATCTTCGACACGCAAAATAGAGGTATCAATTGGAGATTAAATACAAGCCTTGAAGATCTAGATATCGTTCTACTTACGCAAATGCATCAGCACATGCAATCGAAACTTAACCATCTACAACAAGAATCGTATAATGTTGGGCTCAGGATAAATATACGCAAGACTGAGTCCATGCGAATAAAAGCAAATAATTCAACTCGCTTCACAATAAATAACCAAAAGATAAATGACGTCGAGAGTTTTACTTATCTGGGAAGTATTCTCTCAGTAGATGGAGGCGCTAAAATGGACATTGACAACCGCATAGAGAGGCCACGTGGTGCATTTGCAAGGCTACGAAATATATGGCGCGCTAACAACCTCCGCACGAGCACTAAAGTTAAAATTTTTAACGCATGCCTGAAATCAGTTCTGTTGTATGGATCTGAAACTTGGCTTGTGACAGCTGGAATAAAAACGAAGCTACAATCATTCATCGACCGCAGTTTACGAAACATAATGCAATTATTGTGGCCGAGAACGATCACAAACGAAGTGCTATGGAGAATAACTGGGCAATCTTCAATAAATGGTGAAATACAAGCAAGAAAATATGGGTGGATAGGCCACATATTGTGCAAGCCTTACGATGACATTACACACGCAGCGCTGACTTGGAATCTGCAAGGGACCCGACGTATAAGCAGACCAACGATGACCTGGAGAAGAACAATCATCAATGAAACTGGCAAATATTTCAATGAGTTAAGACAAATAGCAAAAAATAGACCTAGTTGGAAATCATTTGTTGTATCCTTAACCTCCTAATGGAGTACGGAATATTATTATTCTGGATAAATAAACAGTAAAATTAAACCAAATATTTGCAAACGTAAATAAGCAGGCAAAAATTTAAACAAATATTTCATGTTTTGAGCAAAAATAAAGCTATAATGAATTAAAAATATCTTTTATTTGAGTTGAATGCCGGAAACTAAGGGAATTTTTAAATAGGCTTTTGCTTTTCAAAGGTTCATTAGGAAACATAATTTCCATTGTCAACATTGCAATATGTTCCTCGTGAACCCTACAATTATCTGCAATCAGCTCTCACGTATACATTACTGGATTCTATGTAAAATGTTATAATATATCTCAAATATATCTTAACATTGGACAGTATTTACTCATTTACAAAAATAATTATTCGATTGTATTTAGAATTTAGAGTATACACTTTGCTACAAACCGTACGTCAAATAGCTGTCGCACTACTGAAGTTTATGTACTCTGTAGTACAAAAAAAAAAATTAGATTTGCGTGGGTGGAACTCCGATAAGTACGAAAATAAGTATTGGCTATCACAGTGTTTTTTGTGAGCAGCTGATTTATAAAAAGCAGTTCTTTTGCTACTTATTTTAAAATTTCGCTTAATATATCGGAATGAATTAGTAACAACGCATACTTCGATAAGTACGGAATTAATTTTCATAAAAAATTTGTTTTCAGCCTTGACTTTGAAATAAATCTCTTCAAGTTTTCGATAGTTAACAGTAAAAGATTGGCTTCCTAATTCTTTTAAAATTAACAATTTAAAAAAATACACACAGAAAAAATAAGTCGTACATACATACGTGCATACACATATGTGTATGACTGTATAAATAATGGTATTAATAACAAAATAATCTGCTGTATACCTATTAGTCGATCAAAAGTAAAATTGTATGTGCAGCCTAATATAATGCAAGTACAAGCGTGTTAAATAGGTTTATAATTTGTTATTTCTGTTTTTAATTATTTTGGGTGCAAAAAGTGAAATCAATCATTTTGTGACGGAGAAAATTTTGTACTACAGTGTTGCTTAAATCCAAGAGATAGAATTTTTAACAAATAAAGTTTCAAACTATTGAATACGTTTTTGTGATTGCCAGGCATGAATGTAAATTTTGTGATGTTTTTCTAAAGAATCTCCGGATAATATTTGGCTATATAAACATGGAAAACAGTTCGAAAAAGCATCAGTTGCCTTTCAGTTAACCAACTTAACACAACTCTAACAAAGGAAAGAAATAATTTTCAAAATGAAAGTAAGTTAGAAATGTCTATAGTGAAAGATATAAGAATATTTAAAATATTTATACTTTAAAATGTAGTTCCTCATCTGTTTGGCTCTTTTCGCTGTTGCTGCTCATGCTGGTGTTGTTACCCCAGTCAGCACATACAGCGCTGTTGCTCCTGCATACACAACTTACAATGCCGCTGCTCCCGCTTACACCACATATGCTGCTGCCCCTGCTTATGCAGCCTATACTGCTGGACCTAGTTACTCCACTTATTCTGCTACCCCTGCTTATGCTGCCTATACTTCTGGACCTGGTTACTCCACGTATTCTGCTGCACCTGCGTACACTGCATATGCAGCTGCTCCTTACAAGACCTCAGCTTACACCACATACTCGGCAGATGTACCCGCTTATACCCATTCCGTTTATGGTGCTGCACCCGTAGCCTACACTGCTCCTGTTGCCACTTACTCCAGCTTATTGAAAAAGTAAATTTACTGATGTGACATATTTTAAACGAACTGAGCGGTGAAATGAAAATAAAGAATTTTTTAAGGTAGTAAAATATGAGTTTCATTGCACTAAGTAGTTCTTAAGGTACATACTTTCACCCTTGTCAAATACTTGTTCCAAGAAGCCTAACCATTAAATAGTAATGAAAAATCTTTTATTTCGGACACGTGCTTATTGAGTTAATCAGTTCCCAATAACATTGGATTATATGACACTGTCTATAAGTTATCTATGAAACTGTCTTACTTAATAAACGTTTATCTGAATAAAAATAAGTTTCATTAGTGTTTAGTGGTTACTGCTTTTTGCAAATATTTGATAAGTTTGAACGAACCCTTATTATATTATAATAAAACCAACAAAAATGCATGCATTATTCTGCAACTATTTGTCAATAGCAAAAATAAAACACTTCCGGACACCTTTGCTGCAACAATTGATCATTTCTGACTGCTTCTTGCCATATTTAAGGCTTTAGAGAGTATTCACAGGATGTAGTTAGTTGTGGCCTACAAGAAGGTGTTCAGATCACAGTTGCCATAGTTGGTAACATTCTACCAAAATTGGTAATTTTTTTTAGGGTTGGTAACTTGGTAACATTCTACCAAAATTGGTAATTTTTTTAGGGTTGGTAACTTGGTAACTTTGTTTTTAAAGCTGGAAGTATATAACACGCGTCTACGCGTCTGTCAAAAAAGTAGGACTAGTGTAATTGTATGTAACAAGTTACATGGCAAAACGCGTAGAACGCTTGGCGCGTAAAGTAGATCTACTTTCTACTTTTGTACGCGCGGCATGCGTCTTGAAAAAATGTCAGATGTTTTTGATAGCCAGGGATGACAAATTATATAACATTTTCAATGTTATCGATTAATATGCAAAATGAATTTTTGTGAATATTACACTACAGCTGATCAAAACATAACCATTGACGCATAAAACGCTTTGCATGTAACTTGAGTTGAAAAACGCGTCTGAAGTTTGAAACGCATAGGACGCGCGACGCGTGAAACGCGTGTTATGTATTTCCAGCTTAACAAACAATCAAATTATTGCTTTTCTTTTATCATTTTTCCGCATTACTCAACACTGAGAAAAAAATCATTTAAAACAACTGCGTGAATGTGCAAATGTCATTATGTTTGATCACCAAAAGATTATTTTAAATGACTGCAATATTAAATAATTTATTTAAATTAAATACGGAATTCGTAGGTATAATGAATTGAAATATTTATTTATGTTCTAAAATGAATTAAAACGTTTTATGTTATGTTTTTTATTAATAAAAGTTGTTGTTTTTATTATAATAGAAATAGAGATTTTTGTTTTTATAAAAAAAAAAAATTTTGGTAACTTTTTGGTAACATTTTCGGAAAATTTTGGTAGAAAATTTTTTTACTCAGTGGCAACCGTGGTTCAGATATATGCCCTGATTGAGCTTATCGCAATTAATGCCATTATTCAGCTCCATTAACCATATAAAATTTTAATCACGTGATTGCTCAATTAACCCTTAATTGTTATAAAATCTAGTAAAATTACAAATACAGCACTGCTAAGTGAGCAAAATACAACTCACTTAACGCAATAAGTCGACACTTAGCACATAAAGTTTGGAAAAAGTAAAAAACTTTAGTAAAATATGTCGAGCCAGGTTGAAGTTAACTTATTGATATTAAATTTATTATTAATTACAAAATTAAAAAAAAAATAAAAAACAAAAGAGATCACAGATTTTAACTCGGGGTCCTTATCCTTTAAAATATGTATTGATGAAAAAATGAATTTTGAGATCATTCTATTAGTTACGGCAATAGTTTAAGGAGGTCTAACAAAATAATTTTTTAGAAAAATAATTTAAGTGACTCATTTGACTTGAATTGGAAAAACTTCTTGCACTTTCCGTAGAGGTTGAAGAAATAAATCAAAAGCAACTCATATAATACATAGTGCTTTTTTCTAGATTTCTCTAAACATATAAAATCTTCAATTACGCCATTAGAGTCCTGTTTTATTCAAGTTTTTAAGACAGTTAATTATCTCGGTCAATTCTGTTAAAGGATTGATTTTGTTACCATCGAGAATTTCTTCTCTCAGTAGCGAACATTCTTCAAGAAAGTTTATTTCCAAATTTCTTATTTTCTGTTTTAGTACATTAAGAATGTACTGCTGGAACGAAATATGCCTGAGTGGAGGTATTAAATAAGTGTAAATAAATCTTAAGTTCGTCTCGTATTAAATCTAATTCTTAGATTTTTAATTATATCAAGACTCAAACTCAATTATAGTAGCAGAGTCTTTACTAATAATACAATAATTTCCACGTCCAAAAGATTAAAGGCTTTACTTAAGGTTTTCAAAACTCATTTATTCAAATCAAAATCAGCCTAAACATGACCCTCTCATTTTTATACGAAGGCAATTGTGCATCATATTATGTTTTACATCATGTATTAAGCGAAACTCGTTTCTTTCTTGCGTCTTAATGTATGCTTAAAGTTTTCAATACTTTTCATTCGAAAACAGCGAGTTTTAAATAAACCGATCAGTTAATCGGGTAGGAATTAATAGGTTAACCGAATGAATACCGTAACAAGAAATCAACATCAATTTAATTTTTCAAGATAGTAGACAGAGGAACAGAAAAAGAACTGTTTCCATCTTCAGTGTAGAGCTCCAAGAGATTCACTTTTCGTTCCAGCGTCACGAAAAAAGCAAAGCACCAAATGTTAATATAAAAATCACCGACCACTTATTTACATTTTTTTTTTCTATCAGAAAAAGAGGACAGATGTATGAACATATTAAAACAAGAAATAGGCTCAATTGCATAAAAATACATTTCTACAAACTTGTGTATGAGCGAAACGTACTATATAGCAGATGCAATTACTCAGCGTCAGCGTTGCCAAGTTTTTCCTTTTTTTGCAAGTTTGTTGAGATGCAAAATGGTTTATATCTTACATGCAGTTTTTTTAAGTTTTTTTTAATAACTTAAAGTTTGGAATTAATATTATGAATATATGGATTGACGATATAATGCACATTATGCAATGAAACGACCTTATATTTTTCACTCCCTTTTTATACAACAATGCTGATTTGTTTTTACTCCCACCAAAAACAATGACGCTGTAATTATTTTAAATTGAAAGTTTGCAACTTACTTCGTTGTGAATTTTGTTTTAAATTCAGAAAGACTATAAATATTCCAAGGCACAAAGCAAAGTCAACATCAGTTTTAAGTTGTTCAACTTATACAGCAGAGCAGAATAGCTGTTTACCAAATGCTTTCATCATCAGTGAATATAATTTTATTTTTTATTATTATTTATGTGTATAACGTTTAATATACAAATGTATGTATAGGTACATATTATGCAATGTTTTTTATTAGTTAGAAATATACGTTTTTTTTTTGTTAATAAAATATTTTTAATAAAAACTAAATCTAATTTTGTATGTTCGTTTATTATTTTGGAATATTTAAAGAGTGTTTTTTTATTAAAAAAAAGTTGTTTTTTCAGGAATGGTAAGTTTTTTGAAAAAAATATGGTAACGCTGCTGAGCATATACCTCAGTTTAAACTCAACATAACTACTTACCATTTTTTATAGTTGTGAGTTGAATAAGTTCAAATCTATTTGTGAAACTTATTTAATACACAAAAATGTATTAGAGACACCCTGTTTACACAAAATGGTGAATTTCTGAGAAATTGTACCATTGCCAATATAACCACCAGCTTGCGTTAATATTTAGCTATGTGTACTTCTTCACTTGACCTTCAGTAGCCGTGATCGTCTAGTGGTTAGGACCCTACGTTGTGGCCGTAGTAACCCAGGTTCGAATCCTGGTCACGGCAATGTGTAAAGACATTGTCACGGGCGGAGGTTGTTTTTTTTTTAAATAAATAAAAAGAATTAATTTAAGTTCATGTAGAAATTGTCCAGCTAATGGTTTATGATACGTGAACATTCAAGTAAACATACAGCCCGACAGATAACAAAATTTTGCATTGCATAGGGAATTTTTAGGCTTTTTGTGGTAGTTTTGGGACAAGTTGAGTGCATTGGAGACGGTTTTATTTTTTCTTTACCATTCCAACAAACATTTTTGTGACTAATCCTATTGCGATTTTACATTGATACCTTTTTTATTTGTAAAAGGGTATATTAGCAACTGCTTACAACGATTTGTAAATGCACTTTATTCGAAATTTTTATGATAAAAAAATTCGTTGGAAATTAAAAAGTATCTATTTGATAGTTTTTTTTAGCTGTTATCACAATAAATAACATATGAGATTTATATGTTGGTGGTCAAGCAATGTCTATATGCATTTCATTCGTGCTTTACTAAATCATCAGTAGACTTTAACCACAGTTTTGTGCGTCTACTGATGATTTGGTAAAGCTCCAATGAAATGCATATAGACATTGCTTGACCACCAACAAACAAATTTTATTTACCTATAATATAGAATTGCGACAACAATATGTCAAATAAAAATTTCATAACAATAAATAACAACAAATTCCAATTTTTATTGAAGAACGCATTTTCGCTTAATTTTTTTAAAATTCTCCGTTCTTCTGTTTTTACTCATTTTGCTAAAATGTCTGGTTTTTAATAATTGCATGTACATTTTTTTAATTTAAATTATTGTTAATTTTATCAACGGGCTTAAGTTCGAATCTGCAAGACTGCAAACCATTTTTTTATTGTTTTATTAATAAATGAATTTTTATCAATAAGGAATTTCGTACTAACCAAAAATGAAAAAAAAATATGAATGTGATAACTTCTCATATTCAATTTTCGTTAAAATATTGGTTAAATAGTTGATATTCCTACTAACTAGCACCACTTGCAAAAGTGGAAAAATTGAACAAAGAACGCTGATGAGATGGCGTAGCGGCCTCGAAATCAGTACTGATCCGTTCTACTGGTTTGATGATTATTGAAAAATATTCTTAATATTCCAATCTTAATATAAATTAATAAAATAGAATTTGAACAAATTCATTTATTAATAAAATAATAAAAAAATGTTTTGCAGTCTTGCAGATTCGAACTTAAGCCCGTTGATAAAATTAACAATTTACATAAGAAAGTTCGACTAATAAAAATTCATACATAATTTAAATTATTATTAAAACAGCCTATAAGGGTTTTTACCTACCTGTGCAGCTGCGTACTAAATGGCGTTATTTGAAAAATAAATCTACCCCTTTTAAATTACTTCCAAAATTAAACATAATGATGTTGTTTGGTTATTTTGATTTTTGTGTAGTTATCTATATGCCTGTATATCATCAATTTGGATACCAGACGATCAGTATATTTCAATTTAATTCCAAAATAACAGAACTTCTCTGGTTATACATTAACTTACAAAAACAAACATTTATAATGTCTCATTTGGGGGATTCACACTGTGGTCGTAAGTTATAAAATAATCGCACGAAATATATGACTAGAGTGATCAACCCACCATAAATTAATCTGCTATTCCAATTTTCGATAAACTGATTAGAAAACAAAATATTTGTAATTAGCTGTTATCAAAGCAAAAAAATATTAGGACAATTGTAATAAAGTTGTTTGAAAATATCTAATAATAACTCCGTTTTTATTTAAAATTATTAAATTTGTCCTCTGGACCATAAGAATCTCTAAATGAATTTGCATGTATAAACTGAAACAGATTCTGCTTGTATATATTTAGATTACGCGATTTGATTATCTTTTACTTTAGTAATTTTTTATTCATGAGTCATATGTAAGTAACGGGGTCAATATTATACCATTGCAACAGTGGTTCAGTAGCAGCACATAGTGGTCAAATGACTATGTTCGATTTTTTCACCGTTAGTTCGCTGTAATACTCACTATTAGTGGTACTACTAAAACATGCAAAAAGATTTGCAATCAGTTGGTTTTTACATTTACTTTTGTGCATCGGAAGTGAACAAATCAAAACAACTTTCGCTATCTTTTTCAGCAGTGCTATTAAAGTTAATTTCTAGTGCGTGTTTTTCAAAGAAAAACACATTTTTGATTTATTGTTTTACAATGGATATTTAAGTTGTATTTAATAATTTTTTAAGCAAAACATATTTTTCTGAAAGCGGTTTCACTACAAATCAATCTTTAGGTATATTTTTGACGAATTTTTTTTTTACATAAGGTATTAACTATGTTGCCGTCTTATGACGCCTTCAAGTTACATATCAAAATGTCGCTCTATATCTGTACTTTTAATTTAAAAATAATTTATCTGCGTTTGTTTGCGAATGTGCATGGCACAGAGGGTCTTCGTCTCTACGACTAGATTCGTAGCGCATACATATTTTTCAGATATTCTTTACCGTTTGTTGCTCACTGCACAGTTCATGTTTACGATTTGATTTATTGTTTTATTTCTTCACAATTTCTAGGACACGATTAGGTTTAATTGACGACAAAGCTCAAAGTGGCGGAAGTGGCACATCCAATGACGGAAACACTGCAAGAACTTTTTTTTTTGAATTCAGCTATATCATCTGAAATAACTGGCTTAGATCAAGCAGTTATTGGTCGGTGTCATCATCTTTTGCAATGTCTTTCTTCGGGAAACAAAATTAATTGTGTAGAATTTAGAGATTACTCATTAGGAACGGCGCGTATGCTTATTAGTACGTATCCATGGTATAATTTGCCTCCGTCAGTTCATAAAGTGTTAATTCATGGATCGGAAATAGTTGATCACTGTCTAGTTTCCATACCCGAGCTCTCTGAAGAAGCCGCTGAATCTTGTTCTAACTTATTTAAGCAATTCAGGCGAGACAACACGCGAAAAATGTCTCGTGTTGTCACTAACACTGATCTTTAGCATAGACTTCTTCTAAATTCCGACCCGTTGATTTCTTCTTTACGTAAATTATCACAAAAGAAGAAGTCTATGCTATCACCTGAGGCTTTACGTATGTTACGTTTTTGAAAATAATGTACAAATGTTGTATTAAATTGCCGTTATAAAATTTATTTTATTTTAATTAATAACTAACATTTTTGGTAAATAAATTATTATAATATTATATTTAAAGACTTTTTTATCTTATTTTACCCTAATTAGCCCATAAATCCCGTAAACATAAATATTTATATTAATTTTGATGACTATAGCTGAGTAAACTACGTATGACCGCCTTCCTTAGAAACTTGAACCACTGTGCATTGCCGACTCGCCGAAAGAGTTTCAACATTTCGACTCAGATATGTAGAGATATTTTATGACAAAACAAAAACAAAGAGTGCCATTATTTTAGGACTCTTTTGTATGCAGCACAACAGAAACTTTTTTCAACTTGTCTAAAATATTATGACTTTATGATAATATGGCTAAAAAGAACATAGTATGAATACCCCAATTATGTTTAATAAATTAAATTAGACAATATCTCAAATAAATTACCATCAAACTTTCGAAATGATTGAAAACGCTAATAATATTTATAAAACAAAAAATTCGACTAACAGGTGCTCAGTTTTCAATATATATTTTTATCAGAGCCTTTTTAAATCTTCGAGAGTAGAATATAAGAAATGTGTACAATATTAGGACTATCCCAAGTAGAGCAGGTATCGAATGCTAGCCCGTTGAAAAGAAATTTAAATTTTTAATTAGAATATTTGCAATATATTAAAATATCAAGGAGATGGTTTAATAGAATTGATTACTATGAATAAATTAATATATTTCAGATAAATTATTACTTCATTGGTATATGTTAGTAACCCACCGCAAAAAATTGTAGTTTTGTCAGACTTTTAAATAATGATATACTTGTTCCAGAAAGTCTTTTCTCGGAAAACACTTTTGAAATAACAAAATTTTCGTAAAATTACATTTTCTTATAAGTACCTTTTTCAAAAAGTTTTTTCTAACTGCTTCTTTAAAAAGCTCTTGTCCACAAAGTCTATTCTTACGTAAGTACCTACTAAGTTTTTTTTCCAAAATTTATTATACCCTTCACAAAAATGGGAAAGGGTATATATAGGTTTGTCATTCCGTGTGTAATTTCTTCGATATGCACATGCGACCCCATAAAGTATATATATTCTGGATCCTTATGAATAGCGATGACGATTGAGCGATGTCCGTCTGTCCGTCCGTCTGTAGGTGAAATCGGGTTTCCCAAGCCCCCGGAAGAGCTAGAGACTTCGTTCTTGGACCGTTGGATTGGAAATGAGCTTAAATTGAAATTCAGAAAGATCCGAAGTACGGTTCTGGGAAGCTTACAACTATTTCTCGACGTAAAATTTATACCAAAAATCAGTTATTTTTTTAAATGCTTGTAAATTAAACCTATTTCGTTCTTTGGGAAGCCCCAATGGTCTATTAAAAACAAAAACATTAAAAATGTTTTTTCAGGCATGGGAAATAAAAATTTTTTTTCTGCCCATTCCGTATTTTGTACTACATGTAGTAACTAAAATTGTTAAAAATTTTAAGTTTTTCTTTAACAAAACCTCTTTATAATTCATGAAGATTTGCATTGACCAAAAAAAAAATCAAAATTTCGAATCCAGGGATGGACAAGTGCAATATTTTGTAGTACATGAAAGTGGCCAAAATGGTTAAAAAAATTTTATTTTTCGTAAATAAAACTACTTTATACCTCCAGAAGACTTGCACTGATAAAAAATAAAAAAGTAAAATTTCGCTTCCAGGGTTGGGAAAATGAAAGTTTTTGTTGGTACATGCAATATTTTGTAGTACATGTAATAAACAAAATTGTTATAAATTTTGAGTTTTTCTTATAAAAAATCATTTTTTACTTCATGAAGATTTGCGTTGAAAAAAAAATATTTTAAATTAAAATTTCGCTTCCAGGGTTAGGAAATTGAAATTTTTTATTCATAAAAGTATACAAAATGGGTAAAAATTTAATATGTTTTTTCAATAAAACTACTTTGCGACTCATGAAGAGTCGCATTTATAAAAAAGCAAAAAAAAAATTAAATTTCAATTCTAGGGCTGGGAAATTGAAAGTTTTTTTGGTACATGCAATATATTGTAGAGCATGAAAGTGACAAAAATGGTTTCAAATTTTAAGATTTTCGTAAATAAAACTACTTTATAACTAACGAAAACTAGCATTGGTAAAAAAAGAAAACAAAAATGAATACTTCGCTCCCAGGGATGTGAATTGAAATAAAAGTAACCAAAAAGCCAACTAAAGTTGGTTTATTAGTAATTAAAACTATTTTTTAGTTCAGAAAAAACCAAATTGGTATCAAATATTAAAACAAATCACAATTTCGATTCCAGGGTTGGATAACTGCAATATTTTGTAGTTCATGTACGCCAAAATGGTTACAAATTTTAAGTTTTTCTTAAATATACCTCACAAATTTTTTGGTAAAAAAATTAAAATGTCGTTTCCACGGTTGGGAAATGGAAATATTCTTTATGCATAAAAGTAACAAAAGAGGCAATTGACGTTGTTGTTTTTGTTAATCAAAACTACTTTATAATTCAGGAAGAACAAAATTGGTATTACAAAAAAATTAAAATTTCGATTCCAAGGTTGGACAAATGAAATATATTATGGTACATGAAAGTGACCAAAACGTTTAAAAATTTACTAAGAATTGCATTGGTAAAAAAATAAAAATTCGCTTCCAGAGTTGGAAAATCGCAATATTTCTGGTACATAAAAGTACCTACATAAATTCCAAATTTTATTTCTTTATCGAACTAAACATTTTATACTTCAGGAAGAATTAATTTGGTATTAAAAATTAGGTTCCAGGGTTGGATAATCGAAATTTTTTCAGTTCCTTATTTAGGTTGTGTGTGAATGAATTGGTATTAAAAACTAAAAAAATTAAAAATCCAATTTCAAGGTTGGATTATCGACATTTTCTGATTCATAAAAGTAACCATATAATTTGTTATTTTTGATTTTTATGATGAATTTATATATCAGGAAGAAATAAATTGGTATTAAAAACCAAAAAAAAATCTAAAAGACGATTCTACGGTTGGACAATTAGAACTTTGTGAGGTACATGAAACGGATTTTTTCCTTTTGTTTGTAAATTAAACATATTTAATATTTCTGAAAGACGTTCGTAGGTATTAGATATAAGAAAAGCCAAACACTTAGCTTCCTAGCCGAAAATTTTAAACGAAAAGATTTTAGATTTTTTTGGGTTTTCAATACCAATTTAACTCTTCCCAAAGTGTAAAAAAGATTTCATCCACAAAAAACCAAAATTAGCAACTTATATGGTTAATTTTATGTAAAAAAAAAATTCGATTTTCCAAACCTTGAACAGAATTTTTAATTTCAAAAGTTTTAATACCGATTAAATTCTTAGCGAAGTATAAAATATGTTTAATTTACTGAATAAAATCAAAATTGGGATAAAAGTTCCTTTTATGTACCGGAAAATTTTGATTTTCCAACCCTGAAACCGAATTTTTAATACCAATTTAATTTTCCCAGAAGTATAAAATAGGTTTAATTCACTAAAAAACAAAATTTGGAATTTATTTGGGTACTTTTATGTACCAAAAATATTTCATTTGTCCAACCCAGGAGTCGAAATTTTGATTTTTTTAAGATTTTAATACCAATTTTGTTCTTCCTGAATTACAAAAGAGTTTTAATTAGAAAAACAGCAACGTCAATAACCTTTTTGGTCACTTTTATGTAGAAAAAATATTTCAATTTCCCAACCCTGGAATCGAAATTTTAATTTTTTTCTACCAATACAACTCTTAATGTGGCATGAAATAGATTTATTTAATAAAAACTTAATATTTGTAACCATTTTGGTCACTTTCATGTACTACAAAATATTGCAGTTATCCAACTCTGGAATCTAAATTTTGATTTTTTTTAACTTTTGATACCAATTTTGTTTTTCCTGAACTAAAAAATAGTTTTAATTAGTAAAAACCGATGTTAGTTGCCTTTTTGGTTACTTTTATGTATAAACAAAATTTCAATTTCCCATCCCTGGAAGCGAAATTTATATTTTTTATCAATGCTAGTTCATTAGGTATAAAGTCGTTTTATTTAAGAAAAACTTAAAACTTGCAACCATTTTGGTAAATTTCATGTACTACAATATATTGCATGTACCAAAAGAACTTTAAACATACCAACCCTGGAATTGAAATTTTAATTTTTTTTACCAATGCAACTATTCATGAGGTATAAAGTAGTATTATTTAACAAAAATTTACAATTTTGAACCATTTTGGTCAGCTGCATGAACCATAATATATTGCAATTGTCCAAACCTGGATTCGAAATTTTGATTTTCTTGGAAATTTTTGATACCAAGTTTGTTCTTCCTAAAATATAAAAAAAACAACGTCAATTGCCTCTTTGGTTACTTTTATGTAGAAAAAAAATTTCAATTTCCCAACCCTGGAAGCGAAATATAAATTTTTAAAATATTTTTTATCAATGCAAATCTTCAAGAGGTATGAAGTAGTTTTGTTTCAGAAAAACTCAAATTTTGACACCATTTTGGTTATTACATGTACTACAAAGTATTGCATGTACCAAAAAAAACTCCAACCCTGGAAGCGAAATTAAAAATTTTTTTTATCAGTGCAACGCTTCTTGAGGTACAAAGTAATTTTTTTTAAGAAAAATTTAAAGTTTTTAACCATATTGGTCAATTTTATGTACTATTAAATATTGCACTTGTCCATCCCTGGATTCGAAATTTTATTTTTGAATTTTTGATACCAATTTTGTTCTTCCTAAATTATAAGAAAGTTTTAGTTAGCAAAAAAAAAACAATGTCAGTTGCCTGTACTTACTTTCACGTACAAAAGAATTCAATTTCCCACCCCTGGAAGCAAAACTTGAATATAATTTTTTTGTTTTTTTTTTTGGCCAATGCAAATCTTCATGACGTATAAATAGGTTTTGTTAAAGATAAACTTAAAATTTTTAACAATTTTATTTCCTACAAGTATTACAAAATACGGAATCTTGGGAAACCCGATTTCACGTGCAGACAGAAGGGCAGACGGACAGACGGACATCGCTCAATCGTCATCGCCATTCATAAGGATCCAGAATATATATACTTTATGGGGTCCCATGTGAATATCGAAGAAATTACACACAGAATGACAAACCTATATATACCCTTTCACTTTTTTGTGAAGTGTATAAAAATATTTCAAAAATACCCTTCCGAAGAGTATTCTTTCAAAACGTTGATTAATGTTTCAAGTACCTCTCTAATGTTAATATTCAAGATATCAACAAGAAACTAATTTTACAGGAGAAGTGTTTTTTCCCGATTTCCAATTCACTTAAGAAACTTCTTTTTTTTTACCAAATTTTTATAATAACCCATAAATATTATTATGCAGTTTTTTTGCAGCTGTATTTTTAATAACATCAACTGATTCAATCAAAATTAAGGCTTTGAATTTTTTGTTAGGTACGGCCTTTTATATTTTAGGTGACGATATATACTTTTACATATTAAATGTTTTTATGTATAAATAAATAAATCATATAAACTCTAAATAAAATATGAGAACAGAAAATTGTAATTTAAACAAGAGTTTTTTAATACCACTTGCTTCAAACCAATAAACGAAACTACGAGTGCATAATATGTAGATAAAATTAATTTTTGGTTGTACGTTGATCGCATTGTTATTTCTAATGTTGAGGTTTATATTTTTCTCATTATATGGCAGCTCTCTCGTTGTTATACCCTTCACAAAAAAGTGAAAGGGTATATATAGGTTTGTCATTCCGTGTGTAATATCTTCGATATTCACATGGGACCCCATAAAGTATTTATATTCTGGATCCTTATGAATAGCGATGACGATTGAGCGATGTCCGTCTGTCCCTCCGTCTGTACGTGAAATCGGTTTTCCCAAGCCCCTAGACGAGCTAGAGACTTCGTTCTTGAACCGTTGGATTGGAAATGAGCTTAAATAGAGCTTAAATTGAAATTCAGAAAGATCCGAAGCACGGTTCCAGAGCTGGGAAGCTTATACCTATTTCTCGACGCAAAATTTATCCCAAAAACCAATTATTTTTTTTTATGTTTGTAAATTAAACCTATTTCGTGCTTTGGAAAGGCTCAATGGTCTATTAAAAACTAAAAAAATAAAAATTTTTTTCCAGGGATGGGAAATTAAATTGTTAAAAATTTTAAGTTTATCTCTAACAAAACCTATTTATACGTCATGAAGATTTGCATTGGAAAAAAAAAATTAATTCCAAATTTTGCTTCCGGGGTGGGAAATTGATTTTTTTTATGTGAAAGTAATCAAACAGGTAACTGATGTTTGTTTTTTTTTTTGCTTACTAAAACTGTCTTATAATTTAGGAAGAATAAAATTGGTATCAAAAACTCAAAAATAAAATTTCGAATCCAGGGATGGACAAGTGCAGTGTTTTATAGTACATGAAAGTCTACGGTTGGACAATTAAAACTTTTTGGGGTACATGAAACGGATTTTTACTTTTTGTTTTTAAATTAAATATGTTTAATATTTTGGAACGACATTCAGAGGTATTAAAAATAACAAAAGCCAAACATTTAGCTTAATAGCCGAAAAATTAAAAAAAAAAATTTACATCTGTGAAGGGTGTTTAAGATTCGGCACAGCCGAATATAGCACTTTTACTTGCTTTTATGTTACTTACGTTATTTTGCAGCCACTAATTTAGGCGTATGTGGGTTACGTTAAAATTGAAGGGCTCGTATTTCTCTCAATATTTGGATTATCGATACTATCTTTTACAGGACAACGTGTTGTTACTTAGAGAACAATTGTGCATCAAAAACTCAGTTTTAACAAGTAAAAGTGCTATATTCGGCTATGCCGAATCTTAAATACCCTTCACAGATGTAATTCTTTTCGTTTAAATTTTTCGGCTAGGAAGCTACTTAATACCTCTGAACAGCTTTCAGAAATATTAAATATGTTTAATTTACAAACAAAAAGAAAAAATCCGTTTCATGTACCTCAAAAAGTACTAATTGTCCAACCGTAGAATCGCCTTTTAGATTTTTTTGGTTTTTAATACCAATTTATTTCTTCCTTATATATAAAGTAAGTATAATTAATTCATCATAAAAATCAAAAATAGCAAGTTCTATGGTTACTTTAATGAATCAGAAAATGTAGATTTTCCAACCCAGGAACCGAATTCTTAATTTAAAAATTTTTAATACCAATTTAATTCTTAGCGAACTATAAAATATGTTTAATTCACTGAAAAAAATTTATGTGGGTACCAAATGTATGTACCAAAAAATTTCGATTTTCCAACCCTGGAACCGAATTTTTAATTTTTTAATACTAATTTAATTTTTTCTGATATATAAAATAGGTTTAATTCACTAAAAATAAAAAATTTGGAATTTATGTGGGTTTATATGTACCAAATATATATATCGATTTTCCAACTCTGGAAGGGAATTTTTATTCTTACCAGTGCAATTCTTAGTGAGGATAACACAGTTTTACTTGACAAAAAAATAAAAATTTTTTAACTTTTTGGTCACTTTCATGTACCACAAAATATTTCATTTGTCTAACCCTGAAGACGAAATTTTGATTTTTTAAGATTTTAATACCAATTTTCTTCTTCCTGAAATATAAAACAGTTTTAATTAGCAAAAAAAAAAACAGCAACGTCAAGTGCCTTTTTGGTTACTTATATGCAGAATAAATATTTCAATTTCCCAACCCTGGAAACGCAATTTAACCATTTTGGTCACTTTCATGTGCTACAAAATATTGCAGTTATCCACCTCTGGAATCTAAATTTTAATTTTTTTTTTGATTTCTGATACCAATTTTGTTTTTACTGAACTAAAAAATAGTTTGAATTAGTAAAAAACCGACGTTAGTTGCCTTTTTGGTTACATTTATGTTTAAAAAAATATTTAAATTTCCCAGCCCTGGAAGCGAAATTTTAATTTTTTTTTACCAATCCTAGTCTTCATTAGGTATAAAGTCGTTTTATTTAAGAAAAACTTAAAATTTGCAACCATTGTGGTCACTTTCATGTACTACAATATATTTCATGTACCAAAAACACTTTAATCTTCCCAAACCTGGAAGTGAACCTTTAATTTTTTTTTTACCAATGCAACTCTTCATAAGGTATAAAGTAGTATTATTTAAGAAAAATTTACCAACTTTGAACCACTTTGGTCACCTTCATGAACTATAAAATAATGCACTTGTCCAACCCTGGATTCGAAATTTTAATTTTTTTTTAGAAATTTTTGATACCAATTTTGTTCTTCCCAAAATATAAAATAGTTTCAGCAAAAAAAAAACAACGTCAATTGCCTTTTTGGTTACTTTTATGTATAAAAAAATTTCAATTTCACAGCCCTGGAAGCGAAATTTTAATTTATAAATTTTTTTTATCAATGCAAATCTACATGAGGTATAAAGTAGTTTTGTTTCAGAAAACTCAAATTTTGCAACCATTTTGGTTTTAACATGTACTACAAAATATTGCATGTACCAAAAAAAAACTTTCATTTTCCCAACCCTGGAAGGGAAGTTTTAATTTTTTCTTTTTTTATCAGTGCAACGCTTCATGAGGTATAATGTAATTTTTTTTAAGAAAAACTTCAAATTTTTAACCATTTTAGTCACTTTCATGTACTATTAAATATTGCGATTGTCCATCCCTGAGTTCAAAATTTAATTTTTTATTTTTGAATTTTTGATAGCAATTTTGTTCTTCCTAAATTATAAGACAGTTTAAGTTAGCAAAAAAACAACAACAACATCAGTTGTCTGTTTGATTACTTTCAAGTATAAAAAATATGCAATTTCCCACCCCTAGAAGCAAAATTTGAATTAAAATTTTTTTTGGCCAATGCAAATCTTCATGACGTATAAATAGGTTTTGTTAAAGATAAACTTAAAATTTTTAACAATTTTAGTTCCTACATGTACTACAAAATACGGAATAGTTAATTTAACTTTTTCGATTTTATGACCCCAAGTTTAATGCGTTGAGCCTTCTTCGACATAAAAATATATTTTTTGGTTAAACTGTTATGAAAATTCATTTGACATATTTTCACAATTCTATTTTAAATGAAATTTATTTGTTGGTGGTCAAGCAATGTCATGATTGGAAAATAAAAATTGTTTGGTACGTAAAAGTAACCAAATAAATTCTCAATTTTTATATTAATTTTTTTGTTGAGTTAAACGTTTTTTATACTTCAAAAATAATTACATTCGTGTGAAAAACCAAAAAATTAAAAATTCGTTTTCATGGTTGGAAAATCGAACATTTTTGGTACAAAATAAGTTTTTAATTTTGTTTTTTAGTGGATTAAACCATTTGTATACTTCATGAAGAAATATATTTGTGTAAAAAATGAAATACATAAAATATTCTATTCCAGGGCTGGAAAATCTATATAGTTTTTTTACATAAAAATACCGATGTGTGAACTAAACCTATTTTATACTTTAGAAAGGATTAAATTGGTATTAAAAACCAAAACAATTTTAAATTTAATTCCAGGGTCGGAAAATCGAAATATTTTTTGTACATAAATGTAGCCATACAAGTTCCTAATATTGGGGTTTTCAGTGAATTAAACCTATTTTATACTTCGCGAGGTACTAAAAACTAAAATTATTGAAAATTCAATTTCATGGTTGGAAAATAAAAATTGTTTGCTACGTACTCGTAAAAGTTACCAAATAAATTCTCAATTTTTATATTAATTTTTTTGTTGAGTTAAACTTTTTTTATACTTCAAGAAGAATTACATTCGTGTAAAAATTACAAAATAGATTCCAGGGTTGGAAAATCGAAATTTTTCGGTACACACAAGTAACTAAATAAGTTCCTTATATTGATTTTTGGTGAATTAATCCTATTCTCTTCTGTGGAAAGAAAGAAGAAATATGTCAGTGAAGGGTATTTAAGATACGGCACAGCCGAATATAGCAGTTTTACTTGTTATTGAATAACTCAATTTTGTTGTGTTCTGAAAAATTAAAGTAACATGTGCAAAGACAACTATATTTTCGAATTGAATTAGGATATCCTTGTTAAAGCCACACACAGCAATTCTTTTTCAATCAATGTGTACATGAAACACGATGGAATTCTGAACCAATAATGAATTTTTATAAAAACTTCAACAATCTGCTAGTATTGCTCCTTAGTAAATCCATTCATAGTTAAATTATGGACCAAACTGAACATGTTACACGAAAATAGCTGAACTGTCAGAAGAAGTTGCACAAATAAATCATACGTTACTAAATGCTATTTCATACGAAAATTACTAATTTTCATCAATTGAGAAAGAGTGCAGTTGTTATACCCTTCACAAAAAAGTGAAGGGCTATATATAGGTTTGTCATTCCGTGTGTAATTTCTTCGATATTCAAATGGTATATATATTCAGTACGTGAACTCGGTTTTCCCAAGCCCCAGAAGAGCTAGAGACTTTGTTCTTAGACCGTTGGATTGGAAATGAGCTTAAACAGAAAGCTATTGAAATTCAGAAAGATCCGAAGTACGGTTCCAGAGCTGGGATGCTTACACCTATTTCTCGACGCAAAATTTATACCAAAAACCAATTATTTTTTTAATGTTTGTAAATTAAATCTATTTCGTGCTTTGGGAAGCCTCATTCCGTATTTTGTGGTACATGTAGTAACTAAAATTGTAAAACATTTTAAGTTTTTCTTTAAAAAACTTCTTTATACAGCATGAAGATTTGCATTGGTCAAACAAAATTTTTTTTTAAATTAAAATTTTGTTTCCAGGGGTGGGAAATTGGAATTTGTTTTATACATGAAAGTAATCAAACAGGCAACTGATGTTTTTTTTTTGCTAACTAAAACTATTTTATATTTTAGGAAGAACAAAATTGGTATCACAAATGTCCAAAAATATCAAAATTTCAAATCCAGGGTTGGACAAATGCAATATTTTATAGTTCATGAAGGTGACCAAAATGGTTCAAAATTGTAAATTTTTCTTAAATAACACTACTTAATACCTCATGAAGAGTTGCATTGATAAAAAAAAAACAAACAAAAAATTAAAATTTCACTTCCAGGGTTGGGAAATTGGAAGTTTTTTTGGTACATGCAATATATTGTTGCTCATGAAAGAGACCAAAATGATTGCAAATTTTAAGTTTTTTTTAAATAAAACGACTTTATACCTAATGAAGACTAGCATTGGTAAAAAAATTAAAATTTCTCTTCCAGGGCTGGGATATATAAATATTTTATACATAAAAGTAACCAAAAAGGCAACTAACGTCGTTTTTTACTAATTAAAACTATTTTTTGGATCAGGAAAAACAAAATTGGTATAAAAAATTAAAAAAAAAATCAAAATTTAGATTCCAGAGTTGGATAACTGCAATAGTTTGTAGTACATGAAAGTGACCAAAATGGTCACAAATATTAATATTTTCTTAAATAAAACTATTTCATGCCTCATTAAGAGTTGCATTGGTAAAAAAAAACAAATAAAAAATTAAATTTCGCTTCCAGGGTTGGGAAATTGAAATAAGTTTTCTACATAAAAGTAACCAAAAAGGCAATTGACGTTGTTGTTTTTGCTAATTAAAACTGATTTATAATTCAGGAAGAACAAAATTGGTATTAAATTCTTAAAAAAATCAAAATTTCGACTCCAGGGTTGGACAAATGAAATATTTTTGGTACATAAATTCCAAATTTTGTGTTTGTAGTGAATTAAACCTATTTTATATATCAAAAAAAATTTAATTAGTATTAAAAAATTAAAAATTCGGTTCCAGGGTTGGAAAATCGAAATGTTTTGGTACACACATAAATTCCCAACTTTGGTTTTTTGCAGTGACTTAAACCTATTTTATACTTCGCTAAGAATTAAATTGGTATTAAAAATGTTAAAAACTAAAAATTCGGTTCAAGGTTTGGAAAATCGAAATTGTTTATTACATAAAATTAGCCATATAAATTCCTAATTTTGGTTTTTTGTGGATGAAATCTTTTTTATACTTCGGGAAGAGTTAAATTGGTATTAAAAATCAAAAACATTAAAAATCCAATTTCAGGGTTGGAATATCGACATTTTCTGATTCCATGTTATTTCTTATATTTGATTCTTATGATGAATTATACATACTTTATATATCAGGAAGAAATAAATTGGCATTAAAAACCAAAAAAATCTATGAAATGCTTCTACGGTTGGACAATTGGAACTTTTTGGGGTACATGAAACGGATTTTTTCTTTTTGTTTGTAAATTAAACATATTTAATATTTTTGAAAGACATTCAGAGATATTAGAAATAAGAAAAGCCAAACATTTAGCCGAAAAGTTTAAATGAAAAAGAGACATCTGTGAAGGGTATTTAAGATTCGGCACAGCGGAATATAGCACTTTTACTTGTTTTCTATTTAATATAGTTTTACTCAAAACTTTTAAACGGAGCCAAAAGAAAGACCCTTGTGAAAAAAGCTTCACTTATGTGTAGAAGTTCTGCGTTTTGGATTTTTTTTAGACATTGTTTTGAATTCAAAATGCATAACAATTTGATTTGTTGGCAAAGTAATACGAGTATTGTTCCCAATTAACTGTTGATTCTTCAACCTGCTGTAGCTCACTCAAAGAGGTTGTGATGCTATAGTAATTAAACACATCAAACCCAGGTTGAGTGAGGCAACGCAAGAGAAACTGTCACCATCACATTGATTCACTTTATGTTTATACACTTGAACTTGATCAATTTTTTACACTATCACTTGTTACGTACAGTTTTTGCTTTTTAATATTTAATTTGTTGGACTTTAATTATTGTTTATAAAACTGAAACACACAATCACAAATATATATTTTATGAATTGCTATATGTATTTTATATAGCAATATAAGTACATATATATTTTACGCATTGCAATAAAGCAGTTTAAAATTAATTGAAAAGCGATATTGCTGTTTTCATGGTAAATAATGAATATGTACTCTTACAATTTGGTAACGTAAGCCTGTCTTCATCTTGAAATGTGTCATATAAGGACTTTGGAAGAGCAACGCTAAGTTTGAAAAGAGAAGATGTTTTTATGTAAATTAAAAATGTTTTATATCATAAATTTAATTAGCTTAAAGTTAATAAAATAGTTACGGCACATATATGCGGGATCTGTTTAGAAAATAAGGTGAATTGTCGCTATAAACAGCCTAGTAAGGTATCTGACCAAACAAGGTCTTCTTTCTTTTATGCAAACATAGGTGGCGAAATCATTTGTTTGTTGCACATAAAACACCTAGAGTCGCCGACGACTCCACGATCTTTGGACTGTGTGGCCAGCATTCCTAGCTACCACCAACAACGACACCTTATCTTGTCTGCCATGTGGTCAATGTCATGTTACTTTTTATGAGCCTTAACCAACTTTTCTGGGAAGCAGCAAGGAACCTCAATATTGCTTTAACCTGTAGCCCGTTTCTATAACTTTTCGTTATGATAACGAATGATTTTTATTTTTTTCATAACGAATGGGTCATAACGAAATTTTGCTTCGAAGTGTTTCTACAATTCAGAAAACTTACCTTTCGTTACGAGCGTGGCGAGTTATTACAAAGTGTATGAAACAGTGGAAACAAAACACTGTTCGTTATATGTAACAGCTGAGTTGTTTTGTTTACTTCAATTCTACTTGTAGATTTTACTTGAACATATTGTATTGTATTGATTTGCTTAATTAATTATTCAGTTAAAAAAATAAGTTGTATAGATAAATAAAGATGGTTTCACCATCGCCACCAACAAGAACAGCTGGAAAGAACTCCAGCACCTCCTTGTCCATCCCTTCTAGCGGCGTCGGACCTTCGGTGGCAGGACGATTCCCAGTGACACTAGATTTCCAGTCTGCCCAACACTGTAAAAATAAATATATAATGGTTATGATGAATTCAAACATATACAGTGTATATGTATATTATACACACTATATATAACATATATATTATAAATATACTGTTTTTCATTTGCTGAATACAACTTCATATAAATAAATAAAAATATGAACGAACCTTTTTCCACTGGTCACTCGTCTTACATGCTGGTCCGCATGCATTAAGCTCTGCCGCCACTGTTTCCCAAACAGTCTGTGCCGATTTCCCGTTTTTTTGGTCCACCAAACTGACCCATAGCCACATTTCTGTGGCCATGTAAAATTTCCAAAAGCTTTTGCTTTAGGCCTTTGGAAATTTCACCAGTACGTACTTTCCTCTGTAAATAATATGTTTTAATAACTATAATTTGCACACAATAGTATAATTTTTCAGCCTTACCTCACTCATGTTTGTTTTTGCGCCAAATATCACTACAATTTCTGTTGAACATATAATAACGAAAACTTTAACGAAAATTATAACGAAAATGAATACCACCACACTTATAGAAACACCGCTGTTCGTTACACCACTAAATTCGTTATATCGTTCGTTATAATGCGTAACGAAAGTTATAGAAACGGGCTACTGGGCATGAATATAAATCCTGAAAAAACCCGAGAGAGACCTTTTTACCAGGAAAACAAAGATCATGATTTGTCATGAAGGGCGATCCTTTTATGGATATATCAAATAGAGTAAAGCGCCAAAAGGGCTAATTGGTCTCTCTGCAGAAGGACCATTGATTCTAGATGAGGATTCAGCCGCAATGCGACACATTAACTCTATAGAAATGTGATTGGACCAATTCAAACATACGCATCGATGGAATGCAAATAGATGACTTCAAAAGACTGTAATACTAAAGTGTCTGGCAAAAGCGGGTCTGTGAAAAGTACCGCCATAACGGCTCTACCAACTATCAAATTTGTCCAGTCTATCAGCCAGAATACTATTCCATTTTGTGCGTGTGTAACTTTCTAAGTGACAGCACAAATTTGATGTCACAAAATGTCGTACTTCTTGCTATTAAACGTCTACTAGTAATGGATCGAGACCTGGGTACCATTTATCCGGCGTTACAAGACGGATATAATCAGACATTGGATAAGTCCGATCGGTCACAAGAGACTAGAATTATAACTAAGTGTGAGACACTGTTGCTATAGAGACCAGCGGACGAAATTTTTCTCTACTTATCTCACTGTAATACAGTCTTCCTGTTGGAGGTTCACGCTGTCATGGTGGGTCAGTGCAAATATTATCGCTTCGGATGTCGACACCGGGGATCAGGCAAATGGTTTGTTGAACAAGTCCAGAAAGTTTATGGGCGGCGAAAATTGAAATAATAAGTTGGTCGATAATGGCCCACTGAGACGATGAAATACTGATGTTGTGAGTGATATAACCCAGGTCCTGCAGCGTTGCACAGAAGAAGATAGACTGAAATAGCTATTGAAACTAAGAAGCCCGAACTAGGTGAGTTGATCGTCGTCTTATTTGGGCACTCTAACTTGAAAGGACATTTGCAACGGATTACAGCCGTTGATTACAATGAATGTAGCGCAAGCAGGAAGAAAACATACGGAGACATTAGAATACTTTCTATGCCACTGTTCAACTTCCGCCCAGCCCAGATCTAGATATTTTGAGGATGCTACTTTACAATACATTACATGCCTCAAAGCTATTGACTGGAAACTATTGAGAGGCTACGTCAATGATGCGGAGTTCTTACAATGGTGGAGAATTTGCTTTCTATAGATTGAGGGCGCACAGTAAGCTTTTACTAGGTTGCGTCTATGCTCTTTTTACTTGGATCAGCATTCAGGGGATGACTCCTACATGTGCTGTGCATTGCACCGGAACTAGAAAGGAGGATATAGTATTGAAGGAGCAGATGAGAAGATTTTTGTGGCTATTTTAACCTTACTTTGCGATGCATTTTTTTCCTGGACATGAGCTTTCATCTATATGAAATTTTTTTTTTACTTATTTCTTATGCAAAACTTATTAAACATAAATTTCTATTAAACAATTAAAAACCAAGATGTACCATTTTCGGAAAGTTTATTTTTAATGTATTAACCAGTTCGCTTAAAATATGTCACATCCAGAAAATTTACTTTTTCAATAAGCTGGAGTAAGTGGCAACAGGAGCAGTGTAGGCTACGGGTGCAGCACCATAAACGGAATGGGTATAAGCGGGTACATCAGCCGAGTAGGTGGTGTAAGCTGCGGTCTTGTAAGGAGCAGTTGCATATGCAGTGTACGCAGGTGCAGCAGAATAAGTGGAGTAACCAGGTCCAGAAGTGTAGGCAGCATAAGCAGGGGCAGCAGCATATGTGGTGTAAGCGGGAGCAGCGGCATTGTAAGTTGTGTATGCAGGAGCAACAGCGCTGTATGTGCTGACTGGGGTAACAACACCAGCATGAGCAGCAACAGCGAAAAGAGCCAAACAGATGAGGAACTACATTTTAAAGTATTAATATTTTAAATATTCTTTTATCTTTCACTCTAGACATTTCTAACTTACTTTCATTTTGAAAATTATTTCTTTCCTTTGTTAGAGTTGTGTTAAGGTGGTTAACTAAAAGGCAATTGATGCTTTTTCTAACTATTTACGAAGTTTATATAGCAAAATATTATCGGTAGTTTCTTAAAACAACCAACGGAACTCTATCTGCTTTTAGTTCTTTCTAAGCCATAAATTGTTTAATATCACATTTTGCAGCTCAGATACAAATATAACAAATTATAAATCCATTTGACACGCGTGTGTGTATTAGATACGAGAGTACATAACAACTTTGTTTTAATTGACTTATACACAGCGGATTATTATTATTAAAATTTTCTTACGGATGTGGGTGAGTCTGCAAATGTTAGACATATTTTATATTGAAACATTGCGTTCTCTTTATACACTGGGAATAATGTTTTATTATTTTGTAAAATGCAATCTTTTTCATTATTAATGGTTTCTCAATTTATTTAAAAGTCAATATCGCTTGAAGGTGAAAAATTGGAATTTGGTAGACCTTTTAAAGGAATATTTTTAACTAGAAATCTGTAGTTTCTATGAATACAATCGGGTATCGAGCACCGGTGTTCGGAAATTCGCCCACTTGACATTTATTATCAAAATAAATTTTAAATTAATAAAAGTAACAAAGCGGTGATTTCTTCACATTAAGAAACGGAAATTAAAGAAATATAACAAACGGCTTTTGACCTTTTCTCTTTCAAATTAATGGTAAAGCGTATTCGTTTTCTTTCTGGCATCCATAACAAGTTACACCATTGAATGCTTAATAAGGGTCTGCAACGAATAATATTTCGGATAAGTCAAGACATTCGAACAAAACGCGAGTAATGAAGAGAAGAGAAGGTTTCATGGACGAATACCAACGTGTATGTAGCCGACTTGTTCAATAAGTACGGAACATAGAAAAATGAGAACATACGAAAAATAACTTCCTCAAATTTTATGTTCCTACTCGTTGTACTTCAAATACTTCTACAGCAGTGTTAAATTTCATAATGATGTTATTATTTTCTAGAAATGGTAATTTTGGTAGTCTTTTAACACACAATAGAAAAGTGACGCAATAATTTTATAATTTTTCAATACTTACACTATTAATATATCTTTTTGTTAAATTTAAGAGGATTTTTCAAAACTTGATAAATCCACTTTTTGTATTTTCTCACAATTTCAGAGAATATTGTTTTTAGGTAATTCCACTTGTATTTGATATGAATTTTTGTTGCAGTATTATGGACGTCCAGACTAGTCATTGATCTGTACAAGATTAAAAAATTATATTATTTGAATACATACAAATTTTACAATGGATTTATCAAGTTTTGATGCGTTCGGATTGCTTTTTATTAAGTTTTGTATTAAACCACTATGGATTAATCTTTCTTTTGCTAAAATTTCTAATGTTAAATTAATCATCTTAACTATGCAGTCACATAAATTCAGACTAAAACTTAACAGATGTCTTTTATCTGTAAACCTTCACGTGGAACTTATTGTACAACATGAAGTTCGATCTTCAATTCTTGCTCGATATATTTGATGAATGACTCGAACATAAAATTGCAAAGTACGTGTATAATTGATATTGTTATTTTAGAAAATAAGTACAACATTTTGTTGCAGAGCAGAGTACAGTAGGAAAATATGTACAAGCTTTGCCATATTAGGAGTACTTTTTTCTTCAAATACATTTATGCAGCGGTCTAATGTTTAAACAAGTGTGTTTGCGGGTACAAAACAATACATTTTATATCTTTTATCCTGAGAACCGGGATATATATTCATATCATGCATATTTATACAAAAATACATTTCTAACGGTATATATTTTATAAAATTTGGTAGACAAGTCATCATATAAAATTGTACCACAGAAATGTGTTAGGTGTATTTATACATAAGATATTCATGCACGTGCAAGTTCATTCTGCCAATTTTAAGTTTTTCAAGTCATCTGACTTTCTGTAGGTTTAAATATTTTCAAGATATAGTTCACCGGCAGCAGTAGTTCTGTTTCAGATGCTTAACGAAACAGTTCGAACAGGCAATCATTTATCCAAAAGCGTTTCAGGTAAAAATTTTTGTGCAATTTTGAGAGCAAATGAGAGAGTAATTTATTTATTATTTATTTTTATGGTGAAATACTTTACAAAGTAAATTTGCAAACTATTTGGTGTACAGGTGCCCAAGGGGGTGACTCAGACCATATGTCGGCGATGCTATTAGCCCATATTTTCTTCCGTTACTGTGACTGACTGTACACGACCTATGCCTTCACACAGGAAGTAGCAACGTAGTTAACCACGGAATATTCCTCAGAAGGACTGTAAATCTGTACAGTTATCTCAGGCGTTGAAGTTAACTAGTGCGAGTGAGACGCAAAACTCTCGAAAGAGAGTAAACGGTCAGTGGTCTGGTTTCACTTAAAAAATAATTGTCAACGAGGCTTTATGTTGACTGACTCAGAGCTGCTTTGCGACTGAGAGAGTAATATTTTTCATTTCTTGAGAAAAGTTGTGTGAGTTTTTTTCTTCGGGTACGTTAGGAAGAGAATTATATTATCAGCTGTTTTTTGTTTACATTTGAAAATGGAAAAGTAATCAGAAAATTTTCAAACAAAGGAATAATGTTTTTATTCAAAAAGAAAACCGTAAGGTATTTAATATAAACCAGTTTAAGATGCTTTTTATCAGCTTTTATTCATTCTAATGTCAGATGATAATTAGAGCACGTTATATTTTGAACTTGTTTATATGCCGGCAACATAAAAGAAAATATGGAACACAGTTGACCTTGGAAACCTGCTACGTCACGCCAATTTTCAAATGGTATTATCTAATTTTAAAACTGCTATAACTTTCGATTGGATCAGTCGATTTCCACGTGGTGAGCGGTGATTGGTGTAGCACTTTGATACCTGATACGAGAACATTAATTGATTACATATAAATATAATTTCGCACTTTTTTCGAAAATTTCGTTCAAGATATCTCAAGCGCTCGCAACCCGATTTTGACCCGGCTGGCAGTGCTCGACGTGGTTTTTGATTGTCAAGATTTGGTATCGATCAGAAAAGTCGTTTAAAAGTTATTCTAAAAAAGGAACTTTTAAAACAATTTTTTTTTATATGTCTCTAAAATTTCTGGTCGAAACCGGTTCCAATTCACACTAAATCGAAGTTTGAAAGAAACCTTTGAAACGCGACTAGCTTGATTGGAACACAAATTGATCAAATATATAAGTTCAGATGTTTTTTTTTAAATCACTTTTCGAATTTGTTCGAAACTCATCAACGGATTTTGACCCAGCTAACGATTTTTGGACTTTAAGAGCTGATACTTTTGTGGAATCGATCGTTAGAGCTGGTTAAAAGTTATTTTAGAAAAACTCTTTTGAAAAATCATTTTTCCTAAATTTTTTGATATTTCTCGAAGTGTACCACTCCGAATCGGTTCAAATTCACAGGAAATATAAGCTTGAAAAAACCATTTGAATCGCGACTAGGTTGCCTCGATTCATTTCAGCCGTTCAAAAGTTATAAGAGTGTCACACACACAAACAGACATAATGGCGGTCTCTCAGCAGGAAAAGCTTCCAAGGAACTCAAAACGTCGAGATCTGGTGAAAACTCCATTTGTCAAAACGAGATAAAACCACTTGTTTGAAAATTTTTAATTTTCTTACCGGAAAGCCAAAAACACGAAGAGGCTGGTTTTATATGCACATGCATCTTTGGCGGCAGATAAAAGTTAATTTATATCTATAAAAGCAAATAACACTGGGCAACAATTATGAAGAATAAATAAATGAGAAGAAAATTTTGATTTTAATTTAATTGCAGGTACTATAGAATTAATGCAATGTATTTCGATAACTTTAGTAATTTTAACAGGAATGCCAATTCAGCGTGCAAAAAAATTTTTGCAAAGGGATTTCGTTACTATATTAAATTTGAATTAAGATTCTATAAGCTAATTGTTCGAAATTTTAATTTAAATCTCAGAAAGACATGATAAATATTCCAAGGCACAAAGGCAAGTCAACATCAGTTTTATTCAACTTACACAGCAGAGCAGAACAGCTGTTTTCGAAAGACGCAACCCTTTCATCATCAGTGCTCATGTGTATTGTGTTTTTGTTACTTTTAATAAAAGTTTTCTAATAAGATTTGACAAAATATGAGGAAAAATAATTAATAAAATATATTTAAATAATTAATAAAATATATCAGCTATTAGTTTAATCTTTTAAGTCATAAAAGTAGTCAGCCACGAAGAAAACATCCGCATTCATTGAAAAAATAAAGTAACTAAATAATAACACACAATGAACAAAATTTGACCAGAGTAGACGGCTGTCAACAAAATTCGATTTACTAATCTCTCGAAATGAATAGAAACATGTTTCGTTTGCTTGTGTGTTCTTCCATCAACGACATTTAAAGCCAGAAAGTTTGCTTAACACTTAATGACACGCCACATTTAATTGAATGATTGATACTTTACACTAAAGATATTTATCTTGAGAGTCTTGTTAATGGATTCCCTTTTTTTCTGAAAGCAAAAGAGAAAGAAAGGCAACAAACAAAATTCTGCGTAGAATATTAATTTAGTATAAAAACGTCTAGTAGTTATTGGAAATGGCATCAGTTCTAATTTGTTTACTCAACAAAGCACAGCCAGTAATCGACATCTAAACAAAATGAAAGTAAGACTTTAAATATATGCTGCAATAGTTGAAATTAATTATTGTTTTTAACAGTTTCTAGTGTGTTTGGCTCTTTTCATCGCTGCGGCTCAAGCTGGTGTTTTGGCGCCAGTCACCACTTATAGCGCAGTTGCTCCTGCTTACACCACTTATGCTGCTGCACCAGCCTACACTTCCTATGCAGGTCCTGCTGTTACTACATACTCAGCCGCTGCCGCTCCTCTAACCTCAGCTTATACCACCTACTCTGCTGCAGTACCCGCTTATACCCGTTCTGTCTATGCCTCTGCTCCTGTAGCGTACACAGCACCCGTTGCCACCTACTCCACTCTGTTGAAAAAGTAATTTGCTTGCCACCATTTGCTTTTGGCTGTGTTAAAAGGATTTCGAGTTCAATAAGTTTAAAATTTTCGTAATTTGAAAAAATTTATTTATAGAAATTAAATGAAGAAATTTAACTTAATTTCCGTCTCATTGATGGTTGTGTCTACTCACAAGTTATTACACAATCGGAAAAATAACAGGCCTTATTCTACTTGTCGTAATCAACACAAGACGACAACATATTTTATTGTGTTAAAAATACGACGACGATGTTGCTTTAAATTAGCTCCGATTTTGTCGTCTGTGTTTGCGAGGTCGAATATGTTTTCCTTCAAATTAAAATATCAAATTGAAGGTACCACCACTCACGGCTCAATAATAATTGTTAAGGGTAGTTACTCTTCAAGATCTGCCCTGATGTCTAAAGTTTAAATTACACTACTTCACAAAATTTCAACAAAGTCGTGACCAAATGAATCTGACACTTGATCTGTATGTAAAATTGCTCACTGAATCCGAATATGAAATCAAAATGGTCAAAAGTAGAACAGTTTTCGAGATATTGCGTAATAACCGTTTTTTGCGTTTTCTAAAAAGGTTATGTCACTATAGTGAACGTACCTTCAAAACAGCTTGGCGGATTTTGAAAGTCTTTTTTGCCGTTGAAAGACAATAAAATTATCAAAACAATCACGCGACGCTTGCAAAAATTGGTTAAGAATTTAGAGTTTTACAGTTGACCAAAGCTTGAACTTCACGAAAATTTTAATGATTTTTTGAAATTTGGCTGTTTTCAACTTCTTTTTTTTAAACCAAACAATAACTTTTTCTTTAGTTTCATCACTTACGAGATTAGTTTATTTCAATACAAATATTACGGGTCCAATAAGAATCAGATCGGTGCAAAAATCACAGAGTTATAGAAGATTAATTATATTATCCCATTTTTAGATTTTTATAAAATTAAAAAAATGCATGTAGGTATAAATTGCATTATTAATAATAAATATTAAAAATGACTTAGAACTGTTGAATTGCTTTGCCTATTGTAATTATTTTCTGCCTCTCGCATAAGGAACCAACAATAGTCGCCCAGCATCACCTCACCCCTTGGTACCGTTCGTCACTTTCATCGCCTAGGTTATTTGGGAAGAAATTTAAGTGCGAATGCAGCAGGTGTATTTTTAAAGACATATGAGCTCCTTTTTAAGTAAGATATAAAAATGAGTGTTAAGTAAAATTCTTCAATGAAAAAACGATTTAAAAACCTTACCAATTTTCTCATAGTTTTTTAGCAAATCACGAATGACTTTGAAATACATCCGAAATGCTTTTTGCAATTGGTTTGAAAAATTTGACGGCTGTGCAAAACTGTACACTCCACAAGCATAGCAAAACTTGTTTGGATTGTTCTTGCAAATAAATGCCCGTTTTGCCTTACGCATTTCGTTCTTGTTAACAAATTTCACGCTTTCTTAATTTTTTTTTCGCAAAATTAAAATTTTTTAATATTTAAAATGTTTGTTTTTCCTTTGGGCACTTGATTTAAAAATAGCGAAAAGTGGCTAAATTCACTTAATCTTCTGTAGCTTTGTCACTTCTGCACCAATCTGGATCATGTTGGACGCAAAATATTCCCACTTAAATATACTAATACGCTATGTAAAAATACATACAAATTTTTAATTGTTCGGTTTCAAAAAGATTGATTGAAAAGGGCGAAATTGCTAAAAATTAACAAATTTGTCATGGAATCTGAAGTTTTTTCCACCATTACTCTGTCATTTCATGACCGATCTTAACAAACAACCAATGGTTATTTTAGTAATTTTATTGTCTTTCATCGGAAAGAAAGAAATGTCCGATCCGACGGAAATTTTTGAAAATATTTTATTTTAAGTGCCTTCAACTTTTTTAAAAACACAAAATACGGTTATTTTGCAATATCTCGAAAACTGTTCTACTTTTGACCATTCTGACTTCATATTTGGATTCAGCGGACAATTTTACATATTAAGTGTCAAATGCGTTTGGTTAATAAACTGTTCTCTAGTGTTATTAGTTTGAAATACAGCCTTTAAAAAAGAAGCTCAAAAATTACATAAGTAATTTTATATTGCACAATAAAATCCAAATATCATATTAAAAAAAATGAAAACGGTTGACCGTAAAGGTCATGCCTATCGTAACGTGCTTTGTTGTGGTGTTCTATGCTCTTCAGTTCTTCGAGCTCAAAAGTCTGATAAAAGACTATTATTTTTATTTTCAAACTATTATAACTCTTGGATAATCGAATGAACGTGATTAGCGATGAGTCATGTGATTATAAAAGAAAAGTGAACATCCATTGATCAGATCTAATTTCGGAGTTGCTTAAACAATTATTATTATGATTTTCTTTGGAAGTTTTTCGCTCACGAACGCATCAGCCGATTCTGACCCAATTAGTGTCGATTGGCATGGTTCTTCAATGTCAAAGAGATGATTCATTCCAAAACAGATTTGAAAAAAATTTCCTTAGTTTTTTTTGAGATTTCTATTGGTCCGAATATATTCCAATTCAGAAGTTATATAGATTTTTTTAATTGCCACTAGGTTGGGACGATCCGGTCAAGCCTTTCAAAAATTACAAGCCTTTCCATCCCAACACACACACAGACAGAAATAGTGATCTCTCCGGAGTAGATACGGAAGCTTCCTAGCTTTCAGTTTTCTTAGCGGAAAGCTAAAACTATCAAGTTAGGAATATAGAAACTAATTTTAAGAAAAGAAAAATTGAAGCCAGGCACTGAAAATTCAAATAAAAAGATATTAGCGATATTTAGTGCTTGGTCATGTTCTTAAATTCTCCTCCAATTTGGATATACAATGATGCAACACCATTTCCATATCATACTGAATATAGTCATTGTAAATCGTTATTTAGTAATAATTTGAATATGGGATTTTATGCACTATCAGAAAGAAGTGTAGACTATATTCACATTATCATTCCGTGTGTAACGTAGCGAAATATCACTCTAAGACCCCACAAAATATATATATTCTCGATCAGTGATGAAATCTGAGGCGATCTAACAGACCCGCTTGTGGAACTCACGATTCAGTCCGAACAAAAAGATTTGGTATAGATAAATTTTGAAGGATAGCACAGGTTAAGTTCGTAAATGGGGTAGATTGACTAGAGTTGAAAAAATTCCCCTAGTAAAAACTAAACTAACTAAACAACATAAATTTTAATTTTTTTTTTGTAGATTTGTTAATGTCAAATAAAGGTCAAGCGTTGAACTTGGAGCCAGAAAATAAAAAAAAATATTTTTGAACCCCGCTCCCGTTAGTGGGCTTTGACGTAAGATGTTATATGGAAAAATAGTATAAAATTTAACAAATTGTATTACTTAAGCCTATATTCCTTAAAAATAAAATTTTTAAGTTTTTAAGACGAAGCTGACACGTTACCTGATCGTCCTCTGCCTTACCCATCTCCTTTTGCCCCTAAATGACCCTATAAAAACATTGTTTTTTACACATAATTACCACAAACATTTACTTTTTAGTGTTTTATATCAAAGGTGAAATGTCTTCCCCACGGCTCTTGCCAGAGTGACTCCGACGAAATAGAGTTTCTATACCCTCCATAAAAGAAGTGGACCTTATAAAGTATATGTATTCTTGATCAGTGATGACATCTAAGACGATCTAGCAATGCCCATCCGTCCGTCTATGGAAAACAGGATACAGTTCATTTTTGGATCCCGCCCACTTTAGTGGGCGTTGAAGTCACATATTACGTGGAAAAATAGTATAAATATTTAACAAAGTGTATTACTTAAAGGGACGTACCCTTAAAAATTTAATTTGTAAGCTTTTACGGCGAAGGTAAGATGTTCTCTAATCTTCGCTTGTCCTACCCCCTCCATCCACCTTTGCCCCCTAAATGACTCTATAAAAAAATGATTTTTTCTACACTTAATTTCCCAGAAAAATTACAAATACCATAAAATTTAAAATTTTAATAACAATAAAAATAGAGTTTTATTTACTAAATATTTGGAGGGTATATAAGATTCGACCTGGTCGAATATGGCGGTCTAACTTGTATTTTCCCTGTATTCACCCGCTTCAAATGAATAGCGTTTGGAAGCAAAATCAACGTAAACGAACCACTGTCAGGTAAATTTTTTGCTGAGCACTTGCATTTTATGTTTTTGCTGTGCTTCTAGGTTTTTGTAAAAGAGACGACTAAAAACGGAAGTACGACAGAATGTTTTATAAAATACCTTCCGTTTATAAACTGTTTCCTATCGCTTTGTAACTTCATCATTTGTGTGTGCTGGCCATTGTGTTTAACTATGTGTCATGCATGAACTGTGCTTTTGTTTATTTTAATACTTTTTTATGTTATTTAAAAAGAAAGAAAAAACGTTTTTTGGAAAACATACACTAGAATAATGTACTGGAATATACATATTTGCAGGTTTTAAATATTTATCTTCAAAGTGGTTTGTGTTTTAAAAATGTTTATCCTGCCTCATATTTAGATCTGGTTAGTTAATCATACAAACAGAGGTGTGTGTATGTATGTGAGTGTCGTTGCTGTTAAATATTATGAGTTAGTGTCTGAGGGCTTACTCTGTCTAAATGTATGTATGTAATTTAGTTGACTTTGCATGACTTTAATATTATAGCATATGAAAACATTTCTTAGCTTCTTAAGGACAGCAACAATTTCTGTCTGAGAAAATATATACTCTTCGTACCTCTTTTTAAACCTGGCACTGAAAATCAATAAAATCTTTAGCTCAGTGTATTAACTGACATATTCTTATTAAATGGCCCATACACGAAATTAGTTTAGTCGTGCATGGCCATTTGGTGTCATTGTACTCATTGCTGTAGTGATGTCAAATAGAGTTTGATATTTTTATGATGGCAACAATTTTCTGGCGCAGTATATGGCAGATGTGTTTTAGTACTCTATTAAGAAAATAAATAAATATATGTATATGTATATATATATATATATATATATATATATATATATATATATATATATATACAATATTAACAGCAATACTGTGTAAAGAAAATTATCAATAAAATAAAATAATATGGATTTCGAAAAATACTTTGCAAAGTATCGGTACACAGATGCTTATCAGTGACTCGACTTATTCTTTACATAATAAGTGGAAACGTAGTTTACCACGGAAAATTCGTCGGAAGAGATGTTGAAATTAACTAGTGCGTGAGTGAGACGCAGCACTCTCGAAAAAGTGTAAACGATCAGTGATCTGGCTGCAGGTAAAAAAATTGCTGCCAACGATGATGACTGACTGACTTTGCATTTTAATTAAATAACTTTATAAAATCTATTAGTTCGCTGGGCATATGTTGCCATTGAATTATATATTTCAAATTAAGTTTATCCTCCGAACATACAAATCTGATGGTATTTGAGCTTTTAAATATTTTTATGTATTCAAATTGGCGACGTATTTTCAAACGAGGCAACAACTTGGTGGTTACATGAATACAGATTATTATCTAGAATTTCCATTCCTTCACTTAAATCGAAAACGAAAATGTATAAAAATCATGAGTAAACTTTTATTTAAGCAAAAAAAATAAACAAACTTAAATCTAGAAAGATAAAAAAGAAATCAAAAATACACACATCCATCCAGCTACCATAAGGTTTTCATCACATTGCTGGAAATCTCATTAAAAATATCCTTCTGGCTGCAAACACCATAAATCTGCACAAAGTCATCTAGCATTCTTAACTTTAATAAAACAAAAGGCAGCATAAAAATCAACAACTAACTTGATTTTTTTGCCATGTGCATAAGTAGTGGTGGAAGAAATTATTAACAACTACAAATAAAAAGGAGGAATAAAATTTCCTTGCATATACGAGTATATCCAGCCACTCAAGGATACAAAACTCTTTTTCCATTTCTACGATTTTATTTTATTATCATCTTTTTTTGCTTCAAATGTGTCGCATACAAATTCAAACACACTTTTTTTTGCTGCTATGCCAGTGATATTTATCCAGCGATAAAAATGAAGACAGCGAGTAAGAAAATGTTCACGTATTTGGGACAGACTTGGTATTAAGTTGGGTCACTGTGTGGATTGTGGCGTAAAATTCCATTTAAAAAGCAATTATTTTGCGTTTATTCAATACAACACCCAGCATCTGTGGCAGTTAAAACATTCTCCATTGGAGTTGGTTGAAAGGAACTATAAAAGAAATGCCGTTAACAAGAAACGCACCAATGTTTGATGGACTACTGCTAACTGCTTCCTCTGTCCGTACAGACCACACAGATGCACACACACACACACACAGGCAACAGCAGAAATTGGTAGAAAATATGACAATCAGCGTTAGAGCAACAACATCATCATAATGTAACCTCAAGGCTATAACGATGATGTTGCTATCTGATGACCATGAAGAAGCATATGAAGATACCAACCAATACCACCCTCCGTCACCAAATGTGTGTCTGCTATAAAACACCTTGTCTGCTACTGCAAAAACAATAACACTAATGCTCCCAGTGGACAAGAGAAGAAAGAAGAACATGAAAATTAAAATGAAAATCGAAGAGGAAACAAATTGCTGAAGATATCTCAAGTATTCATTTTGGTTTGATGCTGGCCGGCCATAAAGTACTTAGATTTCTTTTTACGAGCTTGTGGCTCGAATTTATTATGAGGCCGTCTTGTCAAATACATAAAATAAATAAAGTCTTAAAACAGATTGTTGAATTATTTTTAAATGGTGCCACCGAGCTACAAGTGCTACACTGGCTACTCGTATACGCTTCAGAATAGTTGCATATTATAAGTTTTTCATTCCGTTTGTAATTTTTTCATTTGATGCAAATAAATGCTCTTAATTTCTTAAATAGATGATATGCTGACGTGAAACTAAAATGAAATTTTATATTCCCGATAAAAGAGTCAATTGTTCAATTCTACTACTTGCTGCCCGATTAACTGTTAGATTAATCTAAAATTGTCTTTGCTAAAAATTGTGGAAGCTGAAATATAATTTCCAAAATATTAATATGTGAAATGGATTTTCGAGGCTCGCTACGGTTTTGTATTGATGTATTGGAAATGGTCCTAAATAGTTTGATATTGAAAATCAGCAAAAACCCACATACGGTTCCAGACCTGGAAAATTTTAGTTAATTTTCGGTATAAAAGTAGCAAATATTTTTCTTTTGGCAATTAAACTTATGCTATACTTCAGGATGGGTAAAATCGGTATTGAAAATAAAACAAAATCGAAAAGATGATTTCAGGGTTGTACAACTAAACAAACCAACTAAAACAAATTTTTCTTTTCGTTAATTTATTAAACAAATTTGATGTTTTTAAAGAGATTTATTGATTTTAAATGAAATTAATTTGTTGGTGGTCAAGCATTGTCTATATGCATTTCATTGGTGCTCTACCAAATCATCAGTAGACTTTAACCACAGTTTTGAAAAGTTAAAAACCTCTTGTATTATGCACATACTTCTGAAAACCATTTGAGAATTCACAATTTGTAAATTACAAATTATTTTCAAAAATTACATCAGAATAAGCACAGTAGGCTTTGGAACTCATACAAAACTAACCCAACAAATAAATTATATTCGATATGAATCTATTTTATTTTTCTACACCTTTAAATTTAATTTAAAATAGAATTGTGACAATATGTCAGATAAAAAATTTCATAGACATTTATTGATATTAGAATAACTTCCATCTACGAAAATTTTAAATATTCAAAAATAAGGAAAGTTACTCGTGTTACCCCGTTTTGAAAAAAAATCGAGTTTTCACCAAAGCTCGACGTTTTGAGTTCGTTAGAATCTTCCTGACTACTCCTGAGAAGCCGTCACTATATCTGTATGTGTATGCACGTGTGTGTGTGTGTGTAAGTATATGACCAGCTTATAACTTTGGAACCGAGCCTGTCCAAACTGGTCTCGATTCAAAGGATTCCTTCAAAAATATCAAAAAAACTTATTTATTAGAATAACTTTTAAACGGCTCCTCCGATCGCTTCCAAAACTAATCTGCTCTTGAGAAGTTTCAGGAAGTAACTAGATACAACTTTTTTCTTTTTTGGTAATGAAACATATTTTATGTAGAAAATATAGAAAAAAACTTGTGTTGAAAAAAGATGGTGGCAGTGTTGGTACTCCAGACGTACTGCGGTGAATGGTACTTAAGATGCGGCACAGCGAAATATAGCCAACGAAATAAAAATAGATATTAATCGTCAGGGTTGGGGAATTTCGTACCAACCAAAGAGTAATAACTTGAAAAAATTAATGTGAGAACTTCTCATATTCAATTTTCGTTAAAAACATTGGTGAAATAGTTGATATTCCTACTAACTAGCACCACTTGAAACAGTGGAAAAATTGAACACAGAACGCTGATGAGATGGCGTAGCGGCCTCGAAATCAGTACTGATCCGTTCTGCTGGTTTGATGACTATAAAAAATATTCTTAATATTCCACTCTGAGAAATAAATAGAATGTAATCACATTCATTTATTAAATAAAAATAAAAATAGAAAATAATTTGCAGTTTCGCAGATTTGAACTTATAGCCTGTTGAGAAAATTAACATCCTGTAATACAATTTACATAAATAAAAGTTCACTATTAAAATAGAAATTCATACATAAAAATAGATATACTTTGTACCGCCTGAATATGTTCACTTGTTGAATTTTATCTATCTTCTCATATAAAGAGTGTTTTTTTATGAATTTTTTTTTTATACGAATCACTCTGTTGTCTGACAGCTGTTTTGACAGTTTAAAGTGACTCAGTATTGTTTGGCAAATCATCATGAACAGGTTAACTCCAGAACAACGCTTCCAAATCGTGGAAATTTATTTTCAAAAACAGTGCTCAATTAAAAATGTTTATCCGCTTTTTTACCGCAAAATTCTATTCAGTGATGAGGCGCATTTTTGGTTGAATGGCTATGTCAACAAGCAAAATTGCCGTATTTGGAGCAAAGATAATCCACACGCCGTTCAAAAATTACCAATGCATCCCGATAAATGTACTTTTTGGTGCGGTCTATGGGCTGGTGGAATCATCGGTCCTTATTTCTTTAAAAATGAGGAAGGACGACGCGTTACCGTGAATGGAAATCGATACAGAATCATGATCAATGAATTTTTGGTGCCAAAACTTCAAGATTTGGATGTAAACGAAATGTGGTTTCAACAGGATGGTGCCACTTGTCATACTGCGGGCGAAACTATGGACTTATTGAAAGAACATTTCAACGACAACATTATTTCGAGAAATGGACCGGTGAATTCACCTCCGCGTTCGTGTGATTTGACGCCACTCGATTATTTTTTGTGGGGATACCTGAAATCATTGGTTTACGTGGATAAACCAGCAACGATTAACGCTTTGGAAACCAGTATTCAACGTGTCATTGCTGAAATACGCCCTTAAATGCTTGAAAAGGTGGTCGAAAATTGGACGTCCAGAATGATCTTTGTGCAAAATGGTCGTGGTGGCCATATGCCCGAAATTATATTTAAATGTTAAATAACAAGAAATTATCTACCAAATAAAAAAATTTTTTTTGCCATTTCATAATTTGGCACGTGTTTTATTTAAATTTGAAATCAGCAAGCTCTTATAAAAACACATTTTATAAGATACTGCCAAAATTTCGAGAGCTATATATAATGGGATATGATTTTGAAATTGAATTCTAATATATTTTCACTGGATTATTTTATTTTAGGCTAGGATTGGAAAAAGCTTAGTTTCCCCAATTTGTCTTAAGTTTCTCCAATCTATATCGGTAATATATTCTAAGTCTGGTAGATATATTTTCTAAATAGAGATTTATTTGCCTTCTTTTTACTGAGTATTTGAAACTGGCATAAGTAGTGCTCGAGCATTATTTGCTTTTAGTATACATTTTTAATAAATCATTTTCTAGACGCTGTAAGGATGCGTTGCATAATGACAAGACAATAAAAGAAACTATTAAACATTTTAAAAAGTTAAACAGAAATATAGAGATAAAGGAAATTATAAAGGGAGCTTTTATATGCTTAAGAAAAGGCAACCATTACAGATGTGCTCTATTTCCACATTCTCTCTACATACAGGAAATAAATATTTGTTATGATATTTTTATTCTAGCTAATATATCGAAGGAAACAAATTATATATGGTTTATATATAATCTGTATAGTTTTTTGTTAAATGAACTTTTTTTCCAAAATTAAATATTTTTTGCAAAATAATTGCGTGTGTGAGCAGGGCTCATCCACTGAGTGTCGATCCTAGTTCGAACATTGTTTTCCATATGATTGTTAGATTAGGTTTATTCATAACAAATAAATAATAAGTGTATCTCTCATATGGTTTGTTTGGCCACTTGTTGCACATACGCATTCAAGTAGAATCAATAAGATTCCATTTTGAAATATCTCGTATATATTTAATGTATTTTTTAATTGTTGGCTTTTAAAAAATTTAAAGTTCCTTAGAAATCTTGTTAAGCATCACATCACAGTGAATTTAAAGAATAATATATAGTCCGCATTCATACCAGCAGAATATTTTAGAATCCTTATTGCTTCAGATTACATTATATTCGGCTTTGTCGCTCGTCCAGTTGCTTTATTATCATTTTAGTTTGTTTCATTTATTTACTCTCTCCAGTTTTATCGTTTAAATATATATATTTTTTGTCTATGTTTTGGGGCTATTAGTTTTTATGATGCTTGAAGTAATTTAAAAGATTATATTTCATTAATTTTTATTTTAACCGCAAGTATTGCAAAATCAGTGATACATTTCTTGGTACACATCATTGCACAGTGGAATTAAGTTGACAATCTAAATAAAACAAGAATTGGTAATTTAATTAAAGTAATAAATTAAATATTCTATTGCTATTATTATTATTACTGCTACTGCTTCTTGCTTATTGGAAAGTTTTTAATAAGGATTTAAATAAAATAATGCCTACCTTAGAAGTTCAATTAATTACAGTTGTTCCACAAGTTAACCTTGGAAACGTACGAAGAGTACGTGCGCTGCAATTTTAAAATATTTTTAGGAATTAAGTATTATATGATTCAACTCTTAAACTTTGTGGATAAACGAAATCTCCAAAGTGTTGATTTCTACAAAAAATAAATAAAAATAAATAAATTAATAATTAAATAAAATAAAAGACATCCTTTTTCATACAAACACAGCAGGTTTCCATTTTAATAGTTCAAATGATAAACAACAAAAACTACAAGAATAAGTAAAGATACTGGAAGGAAACGACTTTCGCCTTATACATGATGTAAAACATCGTTGGCCATCGTTGTTCAAAATGGTCGACACTTTTGATTTAGACGGACGACTTTTAGAAAACTTATACCACGTCCAAAGACTTTAAGGACGTGGTACAAAAGAGCTACGTAAACGCTTTGCTACTCTAATTGAATTATGTTGTTGCAGGGTAACTTTGTGTTTGGCTGAAGGCCATGCATATAACAATTATTTATGATTGCATAGTTTTTATTTTATAAATTTTATTTCGATATTTCGATCAACTTTGCTGACCATCATAATTTTGATTATTAATTTAATAAAAGCCAACAACACTATTGCTAACGATTTAATTAAAAATCTAAGGATTAGATTTAATGAGAGATAAACTCAAGATTATATAAAAATTATTTTATACCCCTCCACTCAGGCGTGTTTCCTTTTAGCGATGCATTCCTAAAATACAAACAGAGTTGCTGAGCTTTGCCAGGATGAGTCAGATGATGTCTGACAACAGAAGTGACACTTAATAGTAACACAAAAAATATTTTAGGAGAAGTAACCGAAACAATTAGAAGTGTTAAAAATTTGTAGATATTAAAAGAATACTCTAATGGTGTAATACAAGATTTTATATGTTTAGAGAAATAACAAAAAGTCGGAAATCAGATATTGCGTTGCCTTCGGTTTCTATAACATCTACTATAAGTTAAATGTTTTTTAAAAGTAAAGTTTTACAATATTAAATCCTAACGTCGCTTAAATCCTAATGCCAAACTACTTTTCTAAAAGATGATTTTATAAGATCCCATAGGTCGGATTTTTGGGATCTCAGTTAAACTAGGTTTAGTTAATCTAAAAACAGATTTTTGCCGCTATTATCAAGTTTTTATACAAAATTTTGACGGAACAGCTTAGTTTTGCTTAAAATGTGTGTCCTTAATGAAATAATAAAAAAATCGCAGTTTGCTGGAAAGATCAGAGTTTCAAGATTCGTTAAACTAGGTCTAAACTTAAACTACCTCTATCTTCTCATCTTTCCTAATCTGTCCCCTCAAACCTATCCCCTCGTCTTCAGTTCCGGCGCAATGCATTGCATATATAGGGGTCATCCCCTGAGTGCTGGTCCAAGATTAAAAAAAAACCCGACCTTAGACTATTTAAATAACTAATAGAATTGTTTTTATATTTTAAATAATACGGAACATGAATTCTGTTTTACTTGCTCGTTGTAGATCAAGTGCTGTTGTTATTGTTAATCAATTATCAATTTATAAATTTTTATTAATTTTAAAATCGTTTATTTGACACTGATGATTTGGTGTAAGAACCAATGAAATGCAGGCATATAGACATATTTGACCACATAACAAACAAAAAGCACTAATTTTTATTGATTGAAATTTCTTAATTTATAAAAAAGATTGATTAATCGATTAACCGATCAGCAATAAAATTAACCGATTCTTAATCGATTAAACTAAAACCTCGGTTAATTAATCGATCGATTAAAGTAAAAGCCCGATTAAATGAATATTTAATGCCAATTATAATTAAAAAACATCTATTAAATTCACACCAGCTGACAACACGGTAATTCCGATTTTAAACCATATTTTTATGTAGTAGTAGTAAGTAAAATATCTGTTCGGCTTGAGGTCTAAGTTTATATTTTTTTTGCTGTAAACATTGACAAAATTAATTTAGGAAAATTGATGTTAAGCAATTTAAATGAATCATATCATATATCTTTATCTTTGCTTGAATATATTTTGATTCAAAGGAACTACTGAAATCCAAGATTTAGACAGGATCAAAAATTTATAAGAAGGATATATGAAGAATAAAATTTGCTAATATACCAAAAATAACAGTTTGAAGAGAATTTGTAAAACAAATTAATCTTCCGCCACATTCATCCGGAAATGGCGAATGAATATTTTGTGCTATAAATTTAAATAAAGCTTGATTTCGATGTTCCCTAGAAAATTAAAGTTAAGTAGGAAACTCATGTCCAATTATTAAATAGGATTCAACAAAGATTTTAGTGAATTATGATATATTATTGTTAATTGTATCATATTTTCTGGCGATAGTCATAAAAGGCTATACAAACTAAAAGTGCTCCCAGCCAGGCCCGGCGTGCGTAACAGTTAAATTAATTTTGATAAAAATTAAAAATAAAATACAGAAATATTACTAATACTTACATTTTCATAAAGCCGTTTATGTTCCAATTAAGTCTCAGATGATCTGAAATAAAAAAGAGAACCAACTTTTTTTTAATAAAATCAAACATTTGTGAAAAGGAAATTTGTTAATTCTAGCATAACTGAAATTTAATATCCTTCAAAAAAAAAATATAGTGAATATCAGGGTTGCAACGGTCATGTTAATCTCAATAGGGATTTCGGTGCCTCAGTATTCTTCTAACTGAAATCAGTTTCCCTAAGTCGATGTATTGAAAAAAGTCTTAAATAGATTTCTATTCAAAATGAGCTAGATCCAAAATACGGTTCCGGAGACGGAAACTTTCAACATATTTTTTGAATACAAAATTAACTTGCTAAAGGTAACCACTTTTTATACATCAGGAAGAACTAAATTGATGTTAAAAATCGAATAAATTCAAAAAGTCCATTCCAGGGTTGGACAATTGAAAGTTTCCTTGTACATAAAAGTGACCAACTCAAACAATTAACAATTTTAGAAATCAGAAAAGCCTAAAGGACAGCTCCAGAGCGCATTCCGTATTTTGTAGTATATGTAGCAAACAAAATTGTTAAAAATTTTAAGTTTTTCTTTAAACGTCATGAAAATTTGCATTGGACAAAAAAAATTTTTGAAATTAAAATTTTGCTTCCAGGGGTGGGAAATTGCATTTTTTTTATACATAAAAGTAACCAAAAAGGCAATTGACGCTGTTTTTTTTTGCAACTAAAACTATCTTATAATTTAGGAAGAACAAAACTGGTATCAAAAAAAAATATATAAAATTTCGAATCCAGGGATGGACAAGTGCAATATTTAATAGTGCACGAAAGTTACCAAAATGGTTAAAAATTTGAAATTTTTCTTAAAAAAATTACTTATACCTCATGAAGCGATGCACTGATAAAAATAAAAAAAAAATTAAAATTTCGCTTCCAGGGTTGGGAATATTAGAGTTTTTTTGGTACATGCAATATTTTGTAGTACATGTAATAACCAAACTGGTTACAAAATTTTAGTTTTTCTTAAACAAAACTACTTTATACCTCATGAATATTTGCATTGATAAAAAAATTTTAAAAATTAAAATTTCGCTTCCAGGGTTGGGAAATTGAATTTTTTTATACATAAAAGTAACCAAAAAGGGAATTGACGTTTTTTTTAACTAAAACTATTTTATATTTTAGGAAGAACAAAATTGGTATCAAAAATTTCCAAAATAAATAAAAATTTCGAATCCAGGGTTGGACAAGTGCAATATTTTGTAATTAATGAGGTGACCAAAATGGTTCAAAATTGTAAATTTTTCTTAAATAATACTACGTTATACCTCATGAAGAGTTGCACTGATAAAAAAATTGTGAAAATTAAAATTTCACTTCCAGGGTTGGGAAGTTGGAAGTTTTTTTGGTACATGCATTATATTGTAGTACATAAAAGTGACCAAAATGCTTGCAAATTTTAAATTTTTCTTAAATAAAACATAAAGAAGACTAGGATTGGTAAAACAAAAAAAATCGCTTCCAGGGCTGGGAAATTTAAATTTTTTATACATAAAGGAACCAAAAAGGCCACTAACGTCGGTTTTTTACTAATTAAAACTATTTTTCAGTTCAGGAAAAACAAAATTGGTATCAAAAATTAAAAAAAAAATCAAAATTCAGATTCCAGAGTTGGATAACTGCAATATTTTGTAGTACATGAAAGTGACCAAAACGGTTACAAATATTAAGTTTTTCTTAAATAACACTATTTCATGCCTCATTGGTAAACAAGAAACAAAACAAAATTAAAATTTCGTTTCCAGTGTTGGGAATTTGATATATTTTTTCTACATAAAATAACCAAAAAGGCAATTGACGTTGTTGTTTTTGCAAATTAAAACAGTTTTATAATTCCGGAAGAACAAAATTGGTATTAAAATCTTAAAAAATTAAAATTTCGACTACAGGGCTGGACATATGAAATTTCGTACTAACCAAAAAGGTAATAACTTGAAAATATGAATGTGGGAACTTCTCATATTCAATTTTCGTTAAAAACATTGGTTAAATAGTTGGTATTCCTACTAACTAGCAACACTTGAAACAGTGGACAAATTGAACAAAGAACGTTGATGAGATGGCGTAGCGGCCTCGAAATCAGTACTGATCCGTTCTGCTGGTTTAATGACTATGAAAAATATTCTTAATATTCCACTCTCAAAAAAAAAAAAAAAAAAATTATAACAATAAATAGAATTTATTAAAATAAAAATAAAAAATAAATAAAAAATAATTTGCAGTTTCGCAGATTTGAACCTATAGCCTGTTGGGAAAATTAACATCCTGTAATACAATTTACATAAATAAAGGTTCACTATTATAATAGAAATTCATACATTAATTTAAACCTATTTTATATTTCAGGAAAAATTAAATTAGTATTAAAAAATTAAAAATTCGGTTCCAGTGTTGGAAAATTGAAATTTTTTGGTACGTAAAAATACCCACATAAATTCCAAATTTTGTGTTTTTAGTGAATTAAACCTATTTTATACTTCAGGGAAAATTGAATTGGAATTAAAAATTCGGTTCCAGGGTTGGAAAATCGAAATATTTTGGTACATAAAACTAGCCATATAAGTTCCTAGTTTTGGTTTTTTGTGGATGAAATCTTTTTTATACTTCGGGAAGAGTAATACCAATTTATTAAAAACCAAAAAAATCTAAAAGAGAATCGTCTTTTGGACAATTAGAACTTTTTGGGATACATGAAACGGATTTTTTCTTTCTGTTTTTAAATTAAACATATTTAATATTTTTGAAAGACGTTCGGAGGTATTAGAAATAAGAAAAGCCAAACATTTAGCTTCCTAGCCGAAAAATTGAAACGAACAGAGTTACATCTGTGAAGGGTATTTAAGATTCGGCACTGCCGAATATAGCACTTTTACTTGTTAAATTCACAAATGGTTTTGAAAGTATGTACAGGAGATAAGAGGTTTGTTACTTTTCAAAACTATGGTTGGAGACAAACAAATAAATTTAATTTAAAATAGTTTGCCAAATAAGAAGTTTTGAAGCATAAAATATTTTTTGATAAATTAAGATTTTATTGTATAATCAGAATCGTTAGAAAAAATTAATAAATTCGCTGCCGGTATGAGTTCATTTCAGAATCAAAAGTACTCGTCTTATAAATTTTGAGTTTTCATACTGCATTGTCTGTTTGAATATTTCTAATTCTTATTACAGATTGTGACTATGAGCCCTTTTAATACACGGAAATGGAACTTCTTCCCCCTCATTCGTGTGGGTTTTGTTCAATCACAATTATTTACCAGTTTGTGTGCATGTTGTACGAGCACTCGAAGTAATAGAATAAACATCTTGATATTTAGGATGTTTAAAAACTATTTGTTATCATTCATTTTTGTCTAAAGCACGATCTAACATGAATTTCAATTTTCTGTTTTTATTTCCCGTAGGGCTTTCATTTTGTTTTTGAGCCTTAAAATGTTCTTGTTCTTTTTCAATAGCTCGTTTTTGTTTGCTTGTTTGTTTGTTTCTTAATATCTGTTTGTGTTCATTTGTTAATTTTTTTCAATTTTTAACCGCAGGCAATGTTGTTCGGTGCGAGTGTGTTTATTTTGAATACTTTTGTGTGGCATGTGTATAGGCAATTCAAAAAGTCGTTTAGGCCCCGATAAAAGAAATCAGTGCAGAGCACTTAAGTGAATATATTTCTTAGATATAGGTATATTGAATAAAATTAGCAATAAAGATAATCACCACTTTAAAAACGAAGTTGATAACACAAGACGGACTTCAACCTCGCGCTCAGTCATGAATGTGGTGTCGAATTCTGATCTGCATTAGTGCATGGCTATGTTAGTTCTTCTCGGACTGTTACACTGACGAAGTCACTGAACAACTGCCAGCGATTGGCACTATCATGCTCTAATTCGTCGCCCCCCTTTAGCAAAACTGAAATTTTCAAAACCGGTTTTCCGAAACCCTCTAAAATATCAAAAAGGTGATTCCAGGGCTGGGCAATTGAAAGTTTTTTTTTGTACATGAAAAAAACCTACTGAAAAATGGTGTTTGTTTATAAATTAAACATATTGGAAAGAAATACCATTATTGTGGAGCACATCAGAAGTCTGAACACATAGACGCCGCATAAAGAAACAAGCACATATGGATGTCATTGCTACGCCGGCGTCATTTTCAAGTCACGTTCAAGTCCATAACTCGAAAAGTAATTTGAAAAATGGATAAGGAAAATTACTTTCCCATCGCTAAAAAATAGAAGTAAACAAGCAAAGGGTCAATAAATTGAAATGGCAACACTGCTCTTATCAACAGATATCTGTAAGCTGACTCCTGTCAAAATTTGAAAAAATTGGGTCATCTACTAGTTTGTATATGGCAGCTGCTAATAGGAGACCACCACATGTTTTGAGAAGAAAATGGAAAAAAAATTTATTTCGTGTGATCTTTAAGGAGTATTTTTTGCGTAAAAACCCCATCACTCAAACCAAGGTGAGGCTTTGAGGACTCTGCACCATCCATTTCCATGGTAAAGAAGAGGTTTACTGAATTTCGATGCAGCCGTACAAGCACCGAAGATGCCGAACGTTCTGGGCGTCCAGTTCAGATCTCTACATCCGAAACTAAAGTGGTTGTAGCCGATCGGAGATTTAAAGTGAGAGAGTTTGTGGAAGCCTTAGGCATCTATGGCTCAGTGGTTTCAATTTTGCATGATCACTTGGGCATGAGAGAGCTTTTTGCTAGGCAGGTGCCGCGTTTGCTCACAATCAAGGGTGCATATATCTGCAGTTTCTATGAATTGGATCTATCTGTCCTATTAGCCAGATCTATACCTGACTGAATATTTCTTGTTTCCAAACTTATAGAAATGTTTCAGCGGAAAGAAATTCGACTTCCACTATGGAATCCCTATTTTGATGGTCTCGACAAGTCATATTTTTCTGAAGGAATAACAAAATTGGAGAAACGTTGGACTAAGTGTGCAGAACTCAAGGGAGACTATGATGAAAAACAAAATAACTTTTTATATAAAAACCTGTGTTCCCTTCAACAGGTCGCGGACTTATTGAACCACCTTCATGTATTTGTTCAATAAATTAATTGGGACAATATTTTAAATAAAATGCATTAAATCAATTTTAGTTCCGGTCTTAACATATAAGTCCCAGTTTTTGACTTCTTATTTAAGTACAAAATTAGTTAGACTTTAAGTTTAAATAGTACTTAATTTTGAAGTTAAAAACAGGGCATTAGTGTCATTGACTACTTTAACGACTTACCTCGTTTAAGTCATATTGGATCTACCACTGCGGATAGAAAAGTAGATAGACATTGAAATTATTTGATGAGAAAGAAAGTCATTTACTTGTTGGCTTCTTGCCAACTTGGTCAACGCTGTATTGGATGAAGAGCTGTTAAATGTAATTTTTTCAAATATTTGTATGTTTATTCGTCTTGATGCTATGGGATTTGAGTTGCATGTAAAAAAGATGAAACAAAGAAAAATAATGACAACAAAAAGATAGAAAATTGTTAAAAATAAACACAAAAACCAGTAACACTTAGCAGAAATTGAGTGAATACGTATATTTGCATAAGGACTTTGTTTTCAATTAGGTCGAAATTCAAGAAAACAAAAGCAAAAACTAAATGGTTTGATGATTCTGCAAGGACGTTCTTAGTGTTGGTTTCATTTATAATACGAGTAAGTCAAAATACATATGTAGATATTGTGTAAAAATATGCTGCCAAATCTGTTTTACTAATTAAAAATATGACTTTTTATAGAAATTAAAAAAAAAAAGTTTATGATAATTTAAAGGGTTATCTTATGAGTAGAAACAGGTCTGAAAAATGGTTTATTAAACTATTTTGAAAGCGTGGTGCATTCGAATGTTCTTAATATGTTATACATTTGCTTTGTTTGTTAAGCGTTAAATATTTTAACATATGTACGAGGGCTACGACTATTTGAAAATTTCTCGTTCCAAAAATATTTCTGTTACATAATATTAATAATTATTATTCATTATTATATTATTCATCATTATTATTATTGTTAATATTATTAAAATAATTATTATTAATTGTTACCCCAGAGAAGATATCCAGAGTTCAGGTCAGAGAACATCTCAAAATATATTTATACCGAATTTCAAGGGCCTGGCTCTTGTCGTTTGGACTGAATCCTGACTTCCACAGACGGACGGACATGGCTAGATCGTCTTCGATTTCATCACTGATCAACAACTCATAAACTTTATGGGGTGTTAGAGGGATGTTTCGCTGCGTTACACATGAAACGACAAAGTGAAAATAGTCTCCAATTCTTTTTTGGAGGGAAAAAACATCAAAAAGATATTACAGACGTCAGTATATACGTATTCTTATTAACATAAACTGTTTAATTTATTAATGGAGTTATTTTAAAGTTTAGCAATTGTTTAATTGAAAATGTAAGAATTATGAGGACTTATCTCTACCGAATTTAAACAAAGAATAAAAAATTAAGGAAAAAAGAGAAAAAGAACGATGTTCACATTGTCAATTACGAAGGACTGAGTTGCCAGACAACCGTATATTTCAACACTCCTTCTCAATGTGAATAACGTTATTTACTATTTAAATAAATTTCATAAATTTTTCAAAATAATTGTGTTTTATTTTGGCCAGGTTCTTCGTTAGGATGTCAGCTATCATGTCGTTTGATGGACAATACTTCAGGCTCACATCTTTAATCCTTACAACTTCTCGGACATGATGAAAGCGTATGTCGATATGTTTCGACCTTTTGTTTTAAACTGGATTGGTAGCTAACTTCTCAGCACCTTGGTTGTCAACGTTGAGGATAAGGGGTTCTTTGGATTAGTAGTTGATTTCTTCTAATAACCTCTTTAGGAATACAGCTTCTTTCACCGCCTCAGACATGGCCATATATTCGGCTTCAGTGCTGCTGAGTGCCACGGATGATTGTCTTGATGATTGCCATGATACTGGACAATTTCCAACAAAAAATATAAATTCTGTATAGGATTTTCTGTCGATGGTATCACTGCCCCAGTCAGCATCCACAAAACCTTCAATGGATCCTTCGCCTTGTTGATATATGATCTTCTTATCTTGTGTACCACGAAGATACTGCAAAATTATTTTTGCTGCTTGCATATGTTCTCTGTGGGGATTGTCGTTTCGTTGTGCAAGCTTGCACACAGAGTGAAGAATATCTGGTCTTGTCGTAATGGCTAGATACATTAAGGCCTCAATTATGGACTGATATTCATGTTGAGGTATTTCTTCGCAATTTTCTTTGTTGCATAACACTTGCAAATTTACCTCCAGAGGCGTTGCCACTGGTTTGCATTCTTTCATACCATATTCTTTAAGCAAGTCTTTAATATACTGTGACTGACAGATAGATAGTGCGCCCGTTTCACCTTCACGCTCAACTTCGAATCCGAGATAGTGATGCAATTCACCTTTGTCCGTAATAGGAAACCCTTCTGCCAAAAAAATTTTTACAAACAAAACATGTTCTTTGTTTGCTGATGCAATTAATGGATCATCTACGTAGACTGCCACTAACAAGTCGCCTTTTATTGTTGTTCGGTAGAGACATGGTTCATTTGCACACTGCACAAGACCAATTTCAGGACAAGATCCAACTTCTCGCTCCATTCTCTGCCGGACTGTTTTAAACCATAAATTGCCTTAAGCAGCTTTGGTTGTCGAACATAAATTTCGTGCTGTATATTACTTTTTATATATGCTGAGCTGACATCAACTTGATCCATCAACAAACGTATAGTAGAATATCGGGCTACCGGCGAGAACGTCTCGTTATAGTCGATATTAAATCACTGGCTACAGCCTTTGGCTACCAATCGCTCTTTGAATTGCTCTACATTGCCATTCATATCCCTCTTTAACGCAAACACCCATCTGGAATCTATCGCTTTAGCACCAACAGGGAGGTCTACCAATTACCAAGTTTTGTTTTGTTCTAACGATTTTATTTCTGCTGGCATTGCCTTATGCCATTCCTCTTTGTTAGGGCCACTCATAGCTTTCTCAACACTACTTGGAATACATTCACTTAACGAGGGGATAGTATTAAGGGGACAGATGAGGAAAGATGAGAAGATAGACAGTTTTTTTGTAGCTATTTCAACCTTTTACTTCGCCGGCTAATTTTTGCTACAGGGCCGACGAAAGTGGGTGCTTTTAGCACATGATAGTGTCAGTCGCCGCCAATTACACACAGTGTGATTGTAGCAAGGACATTTTCATCTTTTTCGTCTCAGGATTCTTTGTCTTTATCGGTAGCGCCATCTTCTCGCTTAACACCTCCATTCACATGTTTCCATCAGCCATTATGCACTAACACACCACGCATATGTATACTCCAGCTAACATAATATGTGCCATAACATTTTTCTATTTGGAAAAAGTTCGCCATTTATCAAATCAACAAATCTTCTAGTTCCACTCTTATTATTTTATTTTCAATTATTTTTCACAACTGCCAGAACTTTGTTCTGGGCCCATAACCTGTTTAATTTATTTACAGAGTGATTTTAATGTTTAGTAAATGTTTAATTGAAAATGTAAGAATTATGAGAACTTATCTCTACCGAGTTTAAACAAAGAATAAAAAGTTAAAGAAAGAAGAGAAAAAGAACGATGTTTACATTGTCAATTACAAAGGACTGAGTTGCCAGACAACCGTATATTTCAACATAAACAATACCAACTGTTTCCAATGCATAACTTGGCAGCACTCAACTTAGCACAGCTAAAAACTGGCAGAAACAAGGTTGGATTTCATAAAACCTACTTAAAACCAATTCGAAGGTGATTTTTTAAGTTGGTTTTAACAAAATCTTTTTGTATGGTAAAACCAGTTTTTAACGGTGGGTTTTTATGTTAAAACCAAAATTTATTAAAACCATGTCAGTGTGAAAATACTATAAGGGAATTCCGAATCTTTATTCAAAGGGTGTTTTTTAAAAACTTTCGGATTTGGTTCATCCATACAATTCAATGTATACCATTGACTTCATGTAAATGCTGACGGTGGCTACTCCTCAAAGAGTTCACACCGTGGGTCCAATTTTGGCATGCCCTCTCCAACATATCGGCCGCTGTATAGCGAAAAAATTCTTTAATATTGCCTTCCAGTGTGGCAACCGATGTGAGCTTGTTCCTATAGACATGAGCCTCAAAATAGACCCAGAAAAATTGATCTAATGGCATTAAATCGCAAGATCTAGTCGAGCAAATGACCGTCGCAAACTTTAATTAAACTATTCACCAACTGAACATGTTCAACATGATGCCTGTTCACTTAAACAGCTGAGCTACCAAAAGGAGTGTTGCCAAAAAGAAAAATCAATATATATATATATATATATATATATAGATATAGATATATATATATATATATATATATATATATATATATATATACATATATATATAAAAAACAAAACGTTATATTCGACCGGGTGGAATCTTAAATACCCTCCAAATATTTAGTAAGTAAATTTAAAATGTGTAACTTGGTGGGATAGAGTTGCTTTATATATTGCCCCACTAAAGGGGGCGGGGTTAAAAAAATAGACAATATCATGTTTTCCACAGACGAACGTATGGGCATTGCTAGACCGTCTTAGATTTCATCAATGATCAAGAATATATATACTTTATGGGGTCTCAAATAAATATTTCCCTACGTATTCTTTTTTGGAGGGTATAAAAATCACCAAATATGTATATGATGGAACATGTCCTTAAGGATATAGCATCCAGTAATATGTATATTGTAATCTCTTTATCTCTTTACAAAAAATGTTTTTGTTGATATTTGCGAGTACGTAAATTGTAAACACATGAAATTATTGGCGATTCTTACCTCTTGTTTTCTTGTTAATAGAAATTAATAAAAGCCCAGACAAAGCGTAATTTCATTTAAACCGATTTTCGAAACTATTGAAAAATTTCGAAAATGTCGATTTTTGCTTTAAAAAAAAAGCGGGGTTTTGTTATCAAAATCATCTGGCAGCTATTATTTCAATAGGGAAGTTAAATGAAATGAGAAAGACATGCCATGTTATGCACTCAAGTGACTAGAAAGCATTATTTATTATGAAATTAGAAGAAAAGGAAGAAGTTAACAAAGTCTGGCAGGTGGTACACTTTTTAAAAAAGTTTTAAGCATTTTCATCAGTTTTTTTGTGGGTCTTAAAATGTGAAAATAATGTGCGTTAAATGCCATTATGAGTCTGAGTCAATAGAATTTATTAACAATTTGATAGACGGAATTTTATTATTCTTTTTCATGGCAAAGCTGAAACTTAGATTAAACAAACAACATCAAAATGGAGTTGATAATGGCACAGCAAAGTATGAAACGGTTGCTTGGCTCTAAGAAAACTGAGTTGAAAAAATATTACACGGCTCATTTCCACTAAACCCCCATTTAACAGCAAGATGAAAGTTAACAACAAAAAGATAACATACTCACACACACACACAAATGCCGAACTCCTTTTTTGCTTTCAATCAAAAAGTTTGCGCAATAAATTTAGCTTTTGCTTTCGTAATGCCATGTTCCGTTTTAACGACAAGCTACTAAATCTTTTTTATGAAACTATTCATTTTTATTTATGTGTTGTATTAATTTTATATGTAAAACTTAAATTAGACTACTAAAAGATTATTTGTCATAAAAAGGACAAAGAGATAACATTAGCTCATAAAAAGGCTATTAATTCTTCCAATATGCTTTCACTGCTATGTATATGCGAAAATGTCATGGCTTATTGAATGCGTTCACCTAATTTTAATTTCAAACATAAAACAGCAGAAAATACATGTACTATTTCCTAAGGTCGAAATTGGATAACAAAACTAAATTGAAGAGAATATTTTGCTTGCAAAGATGCATGATACCATAGACAGGAGTCGGTACTCCGGCAGATGACTATTTTTTCTCTTTGGCCAAAGCTATATTCTTCCGAAACTGGTCCTTATGAAACTATGTATTATTGATTAACTTTGTAAGACCAAAATAGTATTTGGAAACGTCGGCTTTCTTTATCATGCCCTTTCTAGTACCGACATTTTAAATTTTCTTGCAGTAGCTTTAAAAAACTGCACTGCTTATGTCAACCACCATCTGGTGGAATATGACTGTAAAATTTTCAGTTTGTCTTTAACACTCATTAAATGCAGACAACTTCGTGAAATCTAACAAAATGTAACAATTAAGAACGTTATATTCGACCGGGTAGACTCTTAAATACCCTCCAAATAGGACCATCTCCATCAGCATAAAAGAGGGAGACAAGAGAAGATCTCAAATTAGTCATAGAAGTTCAAAACTTTATGTATAATATCTTACTTCCACGCTCTCCAAAACTGATTTCTCTGATTTTATGGTTCCAAGTTCAACGCTTTGGACCTTCTTTGACGTAAATATATATCAACTGCCTAACCAAATTAAAAACAATTAAAAGTGCTATATTCGGCTGTGCCGAATCTTAAATACCCTTCACAGATGTAATTCTTCTTTCTTTCTTTCTTGCCAAAACAGAAAGTTTCCAACCCTGGAACCGAATTTATAATATTTTGATACTAGTTTAATTTTTTCTGAAATATCTAACAGGTTTAATTCACTAAAAGCACAAAATTTGGAATTTATGTATGTACTAAGTATTATGTACGAAAAATATTTCGATTTCCCAACTCTGGAATTTTTATTTTTTTACCAATGCAATTCTTAGTGAGGTGTAACATAGTTTTACTTGACAAAAAATTTAAATTTTTAAACTTTTTGGTCACTTTCATGTACCACAAAATATATCATTTGTCCAACCCTGGAGTCGAAATTTTGATTTTTTAAGATTTTAATGCCAATTTTGTTCTTCCTGAATTATAAAACAGCTTTAATTAGCAAAAAAAAAAAACAACGTCAATTGCCTTTTTGGTTATTTTTATGCAGAATAAATATATCTATTTCCCAACTCTGGAAACGAAATTAAAATTTTTTACCAATGCAACTTTTAATGAGGCATGAAATAGTTTTATTTAAGAAAAACTTAATATATACATATATAACAACATAGGTTATAAATATAGTTTTAATTAGTAAAAAACAACGTCAATTGCCTTTTTAGTTACATTAATGTTTAAAAAAATATTTCAATTTCCCAACCCTGGAAGCGAAATTTAAATTTTTTAAAATTTTCTTTATCAATGCAAATCTTCATGAGGTATAAAGTAGTTTTGTTTAAGAAAAACTCGAATTTTGCAACCATTTTGGTTATAACATGTACTACAAAATATTGCATGTACCAAAAAAAAAAATTTAATTTTTCCAACCCTGGAAACGAAGTTTTAATTTTTTTATTTGTTTTTTTTATCAATGTAACGCTTCTATAGGTATAAGGTAGTTTTATTTACGAAAAATTGCAAAATTTTTCCCATTTTGGTAACTTTCATGTACCATAAAATATTGCACTTGTCCATCCCTGGATTCAAAATTTTATTTTTTATTTTTTTATTTTTGATGCCAATTATGTTCTTCCTAAATTATAAGGCAGTTTTAGTTAGCAAAAAACAAAAAAAACAACATCAGTTGCCTGTTTGATTACTTTCATGTATAAAAAAAATTCAATTTCCCACCCCTGGAAGCAAAATTTTAATTTAAAATTTTTGATTTTTTTTTGGCTAATGACGTATAAAGGGATTTTGTTAAAGAAAAACTTGAAATTTTTAACAATTTTAGTTACTACATGTACTACAAAATACGGAATAGGCAAAAAAAGAAAAATTTTAATATCCCATCCCTGGAAAAAAAATTTTATTTTTTTAATTTTTAATAGACCATTGAGGCTCCCCAAAGCACGAAGTAGGTTTAATTTACAAACATTAAAAAAAATAATTGATTTTTGGTATAAATTTTGCGTCGAGAAATAGGTGTAAGCTTCCCAGCTCTGGAACCATACTTTGGATCTTTCTGAATTTCAATAGCAGTCTATTTAAGTTCATTTCCAATCCAACGGTCTAAAAACGAAGTCTCTAGCTCTTCTGGGGGCTTGGGAAAACCGTACAGACGGACGGACGGACAGACGGACATCGCTCAATCGTCATGGCTATTCATAAGGATCCAGAATATATATACTTTATGGGGTCCCATGTGCATATCGAAGAAATTACTCACGGAATGACAAACCTAAGTATATATACCCTTTCACTCCCCCCGGGGACGCCATTGGGGAGCGGCGGATGTGCATATTAGAATCTAAAAGAAGCCTGAGTAAGAATTGGCAGGTGAAGCGACACTTGAGTTTGGGTAGAAAAGAAACTGAAGTCGATAGAAAGTTTATAGAACCTACACTGGTTTGACTTTCGAGACTTTACCAGTAGTTACAACTGGTACCACGGGATCCAGTACAAGCCCCGCAGTTTACTGCGGCTGGATATTGGTGAGGTCCCCCTCGGAAGTACACGTGGTGGCTGTGGTAACCAACTTGGTGGAAGGTTTGTCAGATAAGGATTGATGTTTCAACCCTTGGGTTGGACTTCGGTCCGGCTGATAGTAGCAAAACCTATGTATTGTTGTGAATAAACAAATAAATTTCTATTGGGAGACTTTTTGTAGCTCATAGAATTAAGATCATCTAGATAGGATCGGCACTTTACCAAGGTGTTAGATCATGGGGCTTACCAAATCATGTCTAAAAATTGCCACCTGGGTGACCCGAGGTCGCCTTCGTGTGGTTCTTGGGTACTAAGAGGGGTGCTGGTAACACTTATTTTTTCACCCGGTGTTAAGAGCACCGTCAGGTAGGGCCGTAAGGCTGGTACTGACGTAAATAAATGGCGTATATACCCTTTCACTTTTTTGTGAAGGGTATAAAAAAACGGTTTAAAAATAATGTTGTTTTTTAGAGGTTGATTTAGTTCTTGTTAGAGGAACTTTTTTCTCTCCGACCCGATTCAGCCCATTTACGAGTTCGACCTGTGCTGTCTTTCAAAACTTATCTGTACAAAACTTCAAACGTCTGCCTCTCTTCATTTGGACTGTTCCGTGATTTCCACAGATGGACGTACGGACATGATCGTTTTAGATTTCATCACTGATCAAGGATATATATATATATATATATATATATATATATATATATATATATATATACATATATATATATATATATATATATATATATATATATATATATATATATATATACATATTATGGGACTCCAGAGGGATGTTGCGCTGCATTATACACCGATTGGCAAAGTGAATATAGCCTCGAATTCTTTTTTGGAGAGTTTAAAAAGGAGAGTTTGATATGTGACTAAGCACTTAAAAAAATCACCACTGAAACCAAGGAAACAATTGATGAATACCATGGGCACTCTGTACCATCAGTTTCAATGCTTAAAAAATGATTTACTAAGTTCCATAGTGATCGTACCAGCTCAAGTGACGTTGTATGTTCAAGTCACCGGAGAAGGTCATCACGCCAGAAATCGATGATAAAATTCATGGAATAATATTGCACTATCGAAGAATGAAAATAAATGAAGTGGTTGAAGATATCTTAACTGAGGGCGTACATCACGTTTTACATGAATATTTGGAAATGAAAATGATATCCGGTAGATGGGTGCCACGATGAACACAATACTCGTGCGCAGGCGTCAGTATGGCAAAAATCCATAAATTGGCGACGAATTACTATTTTGTTTTTCAAACCTAGTAAAATGGCTGGACAGAAAAGGATTTGGGTCGAATGAAGAGGTCATAGTCGAAACAAACGCCCATTTTGAGAGCTATGAGAAAACCGTTTATTGCAAAGGAAGAACAAAAGTTAAGCGCGCTGGGTTAAATGGTTTGATCCGAAAGCAGAGAGCGGTCATCTCCAAAGCGATTGTCATACTAAAAAAAATCGATGTGAAGTGTTTGCAGTACCAAAGCCGTCTGTTGTTGGAATATCAGCATGAAGGCAAAGTTGCGTCCGAAATGCATTTTAAAAATTGTTTTTTTTTTGTAATTGGACTTTTATCCTCATTTGATCCAATCTGGTAGTTTTCATATAACATTTTCGGTGTAAATGTAGTACAAACTGCGCAAATCTCGTGTAGCAGTGGGGAGAACTTACGCCATGTTCTGACTGGAAGACATTTTTTTAGAATACTAACCTTCTTACCTATGAAACCCTGTCCCGGCTACGACATTTAAAATTTTTCCGCCAATAGAAATAAAAGACAAATCGAATTTTATTTGCATTGTTTTATCTTTTTCTACTTTTGTAATCGGATGTTCGAGATCTGTAATTGGTTTATCCAAATTCTTCTTTTAAACTTGGTTTGTTTCTTTTGTTGACTCCAACTTTAATGGACGACAACACCTTGTCTATTGCGGAGTACGGAACTTTTCTTGCAGACCCCAATGGTCTCAATGGATTTACTGTCGTTGGCCAAAACGAGCAATCAGTATAATGGCATGTATTTGACTGAAGAAATAATTATGTAATTGAGCTTGATCAATTCTATTGTCAAATCCTCATTTTAAAATTAGTTGTGTTAACATTATCCACACTAAAACATAAATGTGAAAAATAAGGCCAAGTTCCCATAAAAACTTCGACCATAAAGAGCATTAAAGATCAAAAAGGAGAACAAAGTTCTTGGTATTTAAAATAACAATTTATTTCTGGGTAGACTTCCATAATTTCGAATATTTTTTTACTTTCTTATACAATTCTTTGAAGACAAAATTTACAAAAATATTACGAAACCAGCTTAAAACAGTGACACTGTTGATATCAGAGATAATAGATGTAATATCGTAGTTATTCCTACAACTCATAATGTAATAACTTGGAATATATTAATTTTGGCATAATGGCAAACATTTTGTTAAAGCCAGAAATAAAAGGGAATTAGAACAACTAAACAGACTGTGCCACTGTAAAGCGACATAAATGATACAAATCAGTTAAAAGAAATCCTTCACAACTGCAACATGCTTTGACTGAACCGTTTACAAATACACAATCACTAGAAGGACACAATCACAATTTTCCACCGCACTTAGACCACAATCGTTTGTAAATTCTCATTCAGTTATCCATTCGCCTACTATTTCATTCACTTGCTCCTTAGCTTATTTGCTCACTAGTTTGGACTTTCATACAATTGCCAAAACTGGCTGCAGGAAGTAATCGACGTGTTTTTCTAGCAACAAACTACTTTTTACTTCCTGCATTTTGAGTGCAATTTCATATTTGTGTTGGTGGGGAAATATTCTTGTAATTTAACTTTTTTTCTAAAATGAAAAACCAAATGAAGATATTTTGGCAGCAAAAATCAAAAGTAATACCACAATTTTCCTAAGGCTTGAAAACCGAATGAAACAATATTCATTTGGCACATATACGAGTATAGGTGATAAGAAAAACATCATCAACTGAGTAAAAATAAGAAATATGTATGTTTAAAAAGGATATTAAAATACTCTGAGTGATAAGAAATAACTTTGTTATGAAAATCATAAAAAAATAAATAATTGACCACAGGAAACATATTGAAACCATATCTAACATTCAGTTTTGGCAAAAATTTAACATTTATTCTTCATTTATTTCTTCATCAAAAATATATTTCTAGTTTGTTCTCTTAATATGTGATGCATATGGCTGCATCACGTGATAAACCGCATTTCCGTACGAACAAACAGACGAGCACATATGACCAACATTTTTAATAATTCTGCAACCAAGTTTCCAAAACCAAACTAAATATTTGTGTCTACACTCGCATGTGCCTGTTTGGACAAATAAATCAGGATGTGCAGCAATACGTGCTGTCCATAAACAGACCCACTCAATTGCAAACATCATCAACATACGGTAACTAACCCTTGGGGAATCAATTTTGGAATGCAAAAAAAAATATATTAAAGAAGGAAAGTTGTCTATCTTCTTACGTAACAGAAGATATGAAAACTAAAAGTAAACTAATTTCGACACGTACAGTTTTAAATGAACAAACATCTCACTAGCTTTAGAAGGGACTTGAGGAAAGTTGTATTAAGGCAGGTTATTTGGAAAGGGTATTGTTTTCTTACGTAAGCAACAGTTAAGCTGACTAGACTAGTGCCAGCTAATTTGCGAACTTTACACGTGGCTTCTGTTTAGTTATGAATATTATTTATAACAAAAAAAATACCTGAATGGATTCAAACTGCAGTTATTGTTCGCAATAAAATATTTTTCACCTACAGTAACTTTTATCAACACCAAGCCTTTAAAGGCAGTGAACGTGGCCTACAGGTCACGATGAAACTGAGATACTGTGGATAATTTAAACACGGATCTGTGTTGCGATCCTGATGAAAATAATGCAACGGGGAGATCGGACTAGGAAAGTTCATTGACGTTAAAACGGCGCCCTCTTACTTATAATAGTACTGAAAATGCTGGTAGGATACGGAAACGGATATGTGTAAGATTTGTTGCAGTAACTTCCATTGCAGTCTAAGCTGACTGCTTACATCGTTTTTTTTTTTTTTAGGAGTAGGACCAGCACTCAAGGTATGACCCCTATATATGCAATGCATTGCGCCGGAACTGAAAACGAGGGGATAGTATTGAGGGGACAGATTAGGAAAGATGAGAAGATAGACAGTTGTTTTCGTAGCTATTTCAACCTTTTTTTACTTCGCCGGCTAATTTTTGCTACAGGGCCGACGCATGTGGGTACTGTTACTCTGCTTTTAGTACATGATAGTGTCAGTCGCTGCCAATTATGTTCAGTGACCAGTGACTATGCCTTCATCATTGAAACAGGCTGGCAACAACTAACACAACCACGAACTAATGCTGATCAGAAGAATTCAACACAATTTTTCATGAATCAGCGGGGGCTCGAACTGAGGACCCTCCGCTTCATAGTCTCGTGTTCTACTACTTCAGCCAGCAGCACCCACAAGCAGCAGCCTTCTACCAGAGTACTGTTTACGAAGCTACTCCTTTTACATTTTTTATAGGCACTTCTATTGCTCTTCTGTAACAGACATTGGGCAAATACACAAGTTTTATGGATTGCCAGTAAAACGAATGTCTGGGGAAACTGTAAAACCCTCTCTCTCGTCATCGCCGAATCGGAAATAATTAAAACGTAAATTCAATTACAATTGATAGACTAGCTGTTCAAAAATTTGTTTCAAATTCAGAAAGACATAATAAATATTCCAAGTCACAAGAAAAATGCAATATCAGTTTTAATTATTCAACTTACACATCAGAGCAGATTAGGTGTTTTCGAAAGCCGCCACACTTTTATTATCAGTACTCATGTGCATTTTTGTTTGTTGCCCCGTTATTATGCTGCTTAGTTGAATGCAATAGCAGTTTTTATTTATACAAATTTTATTTTTTTATTTTTTTTTATCTTGGACCAGCACTCAGGGGATGACCCCTACATATGCAATGCATTGCGCCGGAACTGAAAACGAGGGGATAGTATTGAGGGGACAGATTAGGAAAGATGAGAAGATAGACAGTTGTTTTTTTGTAGCTATTTCAACTTTTTACTTCGCCGGCTAATTTTTGCTACAGGGCCGACGAAGGTGGGTGGTGCTGTTACTCTACTTTTTGGTACATGATAGTGCCAGTCGCTGCCAATTATGTTCAGTGACCAGTGACTATTCCTTCATCATTGAAAACAGGGTGGCAACAACTAACAGAACCATGCACTAATGCTGATCAGAAGAATTCAACACAATATATCATGACTCAGCGCGGGGTTGAACTCAGGACCCTCCGCTTCATAGTCTCGTGTTCTACTACTTCAGACAACAGCAACCACAAAGCGAGCGTAGTCGGAGACACGTCAATGTGACTTACCGAGTTTGCACACGTGGCAATTTCTCGTACATGGACTGCTACAACCCACTTACAAACACCTTACTGAGCTTTTCGCCCCCCATCTTACTACTACAGTGAACCGCGGGATATTCACCAAGATATGCGTCTACGAAACGTAGATGAGAATTATGCCTTCCCCAAGTCCACATTTGTATATTATGTTTTATTGACAACATCGCGTGAGAATTGCTAATATTGGTAAAAGCAACGTTCAGGCAGGCACTAGCTTTGTCCGAGCATCCATTCGTACCCACCATTCGCTAGCAAATCTTGGTAAGAAACAACTGATACCACATGGACTCCCGAGGGAGAACTCAACAAAATATCCGCACACAAAATCATCCAACTTGAGGAAGCAAGAAGTTCGCACGAGCATTTCAACCCATGGCAACAGTGTTAAGTTACTGATCGGGCATCGAAATCCGTGGAAGTAGATTTTCTATTGACTTCGTGTCTAAGGGGAACCTTAATGCTTATTGCTTACATCTTCTACCAGTGTACCCTTGATGAATCTACTCCTTTTGAATTTGTTATATACATTTCTATTGCTCTTTTATAACAGACTTTGGGCAGTAACACATAAGTTTTATGGATTGCCAGTAAAACGAATGTATGGAGAAACTCTAAAACCCTCTCTCTTCATCGCTGAATCGGAAATAATTAAAACGTAAACTCAATTACGATTGATAGGCTAGCTGATTATCCAACTTACACAGCAGAGCAGAATAGGTGTTTTCGAAAGCAGCCACACTTTTATTATTAATACTCATGTTCATTTTTGTTTGTTGCCCCGTTATTATGCTGCTTAGTTGAATGCAATAGCAGTTTTTATTTATACAAATTTTATTAGGAAATTGCATGTGTCAAACCGATGAGAACACACCTTTAATCCCTATGTTGCTGTTTGATTATTTTCCTCATGTTCCATTTTCTCAATTTTTACATAAATTTAATATGGCAATAAAAGAAAATTCTTGTCTTATTTGTAGAACACGAGTGTTTTTTGAACTTTCGACGTTATTTATATTAAATTTTTTTGTTTATAGTGTCTTGTTGGTAATAAATTAAAATTCATCTTGAAAAAGATTTTGAAGAGTTTAAAACAAAAGGTATGGCAACACTGGGCTAAAGCAAAATATGATTAACCCAAAATAACCCATATACAGAAATTTACCTTTGACACTGACTCATGGTTTGTAACATGGCGGTCCGCCTCAATCAAGCTATACCTTCTAAAACAACTATCGGGATTACGTGATGTTTACGTGACCTTTATAACCTTTAATTTTAACCTTAGCGGATGGTAGGTAGTGGCGATTAAGAACTTATGGTTATGAACATATACTGGATCCATCTTTACTGGTTTCACCGAAATAGGTTTCACTTATCCGAAATCGGATTCATAGAAAATCACGCAAAAACGGAGCAAAGTTCCTTCATATATTAATTTTACATATTCAATATAATTATCTTGACTGCAATAGCCTCTGGGGCGAGTATTTCGGATTCAGATTAGAGATTTTAGTTTTTAGTTTCTATGTGCATTACTAACTACTTCTATTAGAGAACTTAAGCATCCAAAATTTGTGGTTTAGACTTGGGTCCAACTAGCTCATTCGCTCAGTTTTGCCAAGAACCTCTGATCATACCCATTGAAATTTGATTAAATTTGATTAAAGGTTCTTGTCAAAACTGAGCGAATGAGCTAGTTGGACCCAAGTCTAGTTTAATCCTTATATAAAAACACTGCTAACATATACTAGACTAGTGGAGAACTCCTTCATTCGCTAGTTTTTGACAAGAACCTATGATCAAACAAACGTAATATAAATGGGTTTGATCATAGGTTCTTGTAAAAAAAAGAGCGAATGAAGGAGTTCAACAAAAGTCTAGACTCTTTGATTAGAACCTTGGGCATTTACCAAAGATTGTTGCCATTTTCCACTGTTCAATATGGGAATTCTTCTAAGCCTACAATCGTCTTTTTTCTTAATTTTTGAAAAAAAAATTTAACCGAAAAAATAAACCCTTGTTTTAAATCTGGAATACAATTTCTTATATGTGATAGACTTTGTCATACATCTGCGTGCGTATCTAAATATAAATACTTGAAAAGATGCATGAAAATCAAGATTATGTTGTAAATAAATAAGCAATTGTCCGTGATTTATCAACCGTTGTAATCGTACCAAATGCTCTTATGTACTTTCCTCTTTTGTTCCATTTATGTGGCTCTAATTTTTTATTGTGAAAAATCGCATTTAACTTTTAAATCACTTAGAAAATATAGTCAAAAGGAAACCAAACTACAGTTTAAAAACTTTGTTTCGAAACTTTAAAAATGGTAAGACAAATTGTTGTATCTGTAAGGGAGAGAAAAGAAATATGTGTCTTAAGTACATGATAAGTTGATTAAGATAAAATTTATTTATGCATGCAAATGCTTAAAGCAAGTGAAATAAAATATAAGATTTGAAATACGGAAATGATCAGTGTGACCATATTAGTTTTTCTAAAGCTACAAATAACTTCTTGTTTTTCACATTTAACACCCAACTATTTATACCCTTTCACCAAAAAGAATATGTATCGGTTTTTCATTCAAAAGTGTAAATTTTTTTGGCTCCTTATGAATAGAAAGTCGAATCAGCGATGCCCGTCCGTTTGTACGTGAAGTATGTTTTCTAAAGGCCCACAAAAGCTAGAGACTTCGGTCTTGGCAGATGCATTGAAAATAGTCCTAAAGAGATCAATATTGAAAATCAGCAAAATCCAAAATACCGTTTTGTCTTTTTATAATTAAACCTATTTTTCGCTTAAGGAAGAAATAAATTGGTATTAAAAATCAAAGAGGTAATTCCAAGGTTCGACAATTGAGACTTTTTCTTGTGCATGAAAGTAACTAACAATGAACAATTTTTTCCTTTGCTTTATATGTTAAACATTTTTGGCATTTTTGAAAAAAATTCATTAGAGTAAAATTGGTAGAACTTTCTATTTCAATATTAAATGAAATTTGGAGTGACAGGCTAATTGTTTGAAAATACGTTTTAAGTTCAGAAAGATGTGGCAAATATTCTAAGGCACAAAGAAAAGTCAACATCAGTTTTAATTGTACAACTTAAACATCAGCCGAAATCTGCTGTTTTCGAAAGCCGCCGGTTTGTCAACCCTCATTACAAAATATACAAAATAGCACAACTTCACAGTTACGACAAACTCAAGAGAAAGAAAACTGTGCAACTGTTTTCTATATATTTTTATGAAACATTTTATTGTCTTTTTCGGTTTTGAGGTTCCATATTTTATATTGACACGAGTCAGGCACAATTCCTGTGATTATTACATTAAACTGCCAACAGTGTGGCAATTCTAGAAATTGAAAAGGTAGTTTCAATGGTTAATAAGTTAACAAGTTTTAGGAAAAAAGGAACAAAATGAAATAAATACTCGCATTTCTATATTGAAAAAATAAATATCCAATTTTGGTTAGAAATTATCACAAACGCAAGCTCGACCATGGGGCTCTCGTGATACTTAGCAATTGTTATATTGGAAAAAGGACTTGTTGGACTAAAAGGACTTTGTTGGAAAAAGGAATTTACACTAAAGTCCCGGTATACGTTGAATATTATAGCAATAAGTACGGCACACATTTTTCCAACCAATGGTTGAGCAAAAAACTGTCATTTGGTGTAGTGATGCCACTTTATATATATTTCACCGGGGTACGGATCGAATCATATATATCCTTCAAATATTTAATAAATAAAAAAAACTCTATATTTAGGTGGGGCAGATGAGGATCCGATTAGGTCTCAGCATTGTCATAAAAGCTTAAAAATGTTATTGTTAAGGAATATAGGCTTAAGTAATACAATTTGTTACATTTTTACACTGTTTTAGCATGTAATAGCGCCCACTAAAGGGGGGTCAAAAAATAAATTTTTTTGATTTGTTTAACGCGTTTGACTTTCCTTGACATAAAAATATAAAATTTCCTTAACAAAATTAAAAACAAAAAAACTTTAAAAACTATATTGTTGCTTGAGTTCTTCTTAGGGGACCTTTTTTTACCTCTGGCCCGATTCAGCTCATTTACGAAATTGACTTGTGCAACCCTTCAGAATATATTTATACCAAGTTTCAAGGGTCTGACTTTTTTCGTTTGGACTGATTCGCGATTTCCACAGACGGACGAACGGACGCATGGACCGACATTAGATCACTGATCAAGAATATATATATATACTTTATGGGGTCTAAGATTTATATTTCGCTGCGTTACACACGGAATGACAAAGTGAATATACCATCCAATTATTTTTTAGAGGGTATAAAAAGATAAAATTTAACTTGCTTAAAGGGGAAATTTTTATCTAAAATAATTGTAGGCCAAGTTAACAATGCGGAAGTGATAAATCGGCAGTCACCAGCTGATTATATTGATCTCCATTGTAGCACAACTTGAAGCGTGCTTTTGTAATGCATAATATATTCTTAATTTTCATGCGTGAATAAATATTATTTATCATTATTCGCAGAGGAGTGTCTACGTTATGTAAAAGAAAGTCCCAGAATAGTGAAGCTTTAATACAAAATGCTCGCTCGAAAGATTATTTTGAGCCACTAAATGTGTTGCAATCGATTTACTGTGGAATAGAGCGTACGAGTAAAGTGCCTCGAAAGTTGCTAAGGCGTAAAAATTTTATGTAGACACCCACTAACAGAAATTTATATACTTTTTAGAACACCAAAGAGAAATAAAAACCCACGTAAGCCTTCCTAACAAACTCTTATTCCTTGACGTAATAAAGAATATTTATAAATTATATTTTATTCTTAATAAATACCAAATAAATTTTCTTCTCAGAAACATACAACAGTAAATGCTCACTTGTGGGAACGTGTGTGCTTGGCATCATATTTACATAAACTTATTTCATAAGAAAACACATTATCAACATAATGTCCTTTCTTATGAAATAACAGGCGTGTGTGCGTTTGATACACATTCCTTCAAAATTGTTGAAACAATAAAGTTATTTTGTACGTTATTTTTCATGCTGACTGCAGTAAAATACTTTGCAAACTTTAATACCGTTTTGTTACATATTCATTTAATTATAAATACTGGCATTTGAATTATAAATGTTTGCCTTAACTTTTACATGGACATTTATTATTGTTACATTTAAAGCAAATTGCTATTCTGGTAATTAGTTATTAATTAAATTCATAATTGGTTAGTTAACAACAAATGTGAATGTACGAGTGTATTGAAATCTATCTGCTGTTATTGCAAAAAATTAAAAGTATTTATGCAATTCCTAAGAGAATTTACGGACTTTAAGCAATTCGTATTAAATATGGTTAATTAACTCAATACAATAGTTATTTAATTCTCTTTTAAGGATATTGTAAGATTCCTGCAATTGAAACCTTTCGGTAAAGAATTGTTGCATTTTAAGTAAATCATTGATAGAGAATTTTAAATCTTTAAATATAATGAGTCTTATAAAAGTATTAATTTTTAGTGTAGCACAAAATTATACACATATAATTCATCACATTTGTTTTAAAAAATATATTATGAAGTGATTTAAAATTAATATAGCACAATTCATAAACTATTGTGATCATTGCCTTATTTTTACAGTATTCACAAAAAAAGACAGGAAGGAGCAAATTATTTTGAATTTTTTATTCAATTTACAGCTTTTTTTTTAAATAAAATAAATATTTTCGTTTTTTTTTTGCAACAATAATATACGAAATTTGTTTTTGTTTTTAATATAACAACGAAAATATTTATTTTATTTAAAAAACAGGAAGTTATCGCCCATGTCACAGATTCCGATTCCGGTGGGAAACTGAACCGTTTCCGCATTTTGATTCCTCAGAAAGCAAAAAAGGAAACAATTTTTCGGAATGATATTTTTTAACTTCACCCTCTGATTCCATTCATAATATCAAATATTATTTCATTCGGAAAACCTGTTTCGTTTATCGTTTTCTGAAGAATACGAAATCAATTTCGTTGCCGCACGGAATTGAACTCTGTTGCAGGCTGGATAAAAACAAAAAAGCAAAAATAAATTATCTTCTGAAGCTAAATTTTATTAAAACTTAAGAAAAAAATATATTTTAAATAGTCATCGTTTCGGCTAAAAACAACATATTTCTAAACAATTAGTTTTAGAGATCTCTGTGAACAATTAAATTGTGCAAGAAAAGAATCTGACATCCTTTTTATTTGTATATGAATATTAATCAATCTGCTGTTTCGTTTAGTTTAATTATTGTTATTTTGGTTGTGTTATTGTTTTCGAGTAACGAAATATCAAAATAATAAATAACATTCATATTTACGAGTATATGATTTATATTTTAATATTAAGTAACATAATTTTAAACATTTTGTTACACGTTAGCCAAAGATTAACTGGTTAATAACCGATTAAAGCAAAACCTTAAACAATTAATCAAGAGACTAACCGTTTAAAACAAAAAACCCGGTTAAACGTATGCCTCATACATATAAAACAATATGCCTAGTACACTAATATTTTTGTTATACAAATTTACAGTGTGAAAGATTATTAAAACTTGATCTGAAATTGAATGCTAAAATAGACCAAAAGTAATATTTTCTTTTAAATAATATCATAACATAATAGTGTTCCATTAATCACTAAAAAAAATAAGGATATTTATAACATTTTTATTCAAAAAACAAGTAATAACGTTATATTCGACCGGGTCGAATCTCAGATACCCTCCAAATAGGAGCTGCTGCTTTTGTGCTGATAGGAGCAGCAGGTGTATCTTTCCATCAGCACAAAAGCAATTTACGTTATTTTTGCAATTAATATTTTATATAGGTAAATTAAAATCGTTTAATTGGGTTGGAGTTCCTTTAAAACATCTCTCTATTTTGACAGCGTCACTTCTTTTCCAGTTTGCAACAGTTTCCAACCTTCCCATAAATTGAGCCCTACCAGACGTCTTTTTTATGTTATATTACATTATGTTAAAACTTATATTATGACTTAAAGCTTAATATAAATAAAAAATTATGTTAGGTTTAAATTCATTTTGATACACTAATATAATTTTAAGTGTCCGAATTTGGACAAATCGAAAAAACCGTTTAAAAGTTATTCCAAAAAACACTTTTGATATAAACAAAAAATAAGTTTTTTGATACTTCTCGAAATGGGCCGAACCGGTTCCAATTCACAGGACATTGAGATTTAAGAATCTTTTGAAATGCGACTGACTTGGCTCGAACACTAACTGATCAGATACATAATTTCAGAGTTTTTTTCTTTAAAATCACTTTTTGTTAATTTTTTCAACGGGCTTACGTTCGAATCTGCATGACTGCAAATGATTTTTATTATTTTATTAATAAATGAATTTGTTCAAATTCTTATTCAAATCTCACGCTCGGCGTGATTTTTGATTGTCAAGAGCTGATTAATTTTTGAAATCGATAGGCAAATCCGTTTAAAAGTTATTTTAAAAAAACACTTAAAAAAAAGCTTTTCAGTTTTTTTGATATTTCCGAAAATGTCCCATTCCGAACCGGTTTCAATTCACAGGAAATCTAAGATTGAAGGACCCCTTTCAAACGCTACTAGTACATACAGACATAGTGACAGGAGTAGTGAGGAAATCTTCCTAGGAACTCAAAATGTCGAGATCTGGTAAAAACTTGATTATTTTTCAGAGCGCCGTAAAACCAGTAACTTCCCACTTTTTTCAAAATTTTCAATTTTCTTAACGGGAACTTAAAAATTTATGAAATAATGAAATAAAATCGATTTGAATTAAAGTGCTCAACTAAGAAATACAAAAATATTTAAAAAAGTTATTGCAATTTTCCATCAATTTGCACTGCAGTTGGTTTAATAAATTATTTCTATATAATATAAATATATTTATGTGAAATTTTACTTAAATGTCTGACTTTTCCAACTCCGTTTGTTGTTTATGAATACAAAATTTAATTTTATGCAATAAATGAATACAAATTTTTAGATTAGATTAGATGAAATAACATGAATCGAGATGAGCTGTGACGAGATTAGCATAATCACTAGACGAATTTATTTATAATTTTAACAGCTTCATGTGTGTTTGCGTCGTCTCGCGACATTTCATCTTTGTCATAAAAACTTATAAAGTAAATTTTTGGGATAATTAGGTGTAAAAAACATATTTCAAGGTCCAGTTCTTTTCGTTGAGACTGTATCACGATTTCCACAGACGGACAAACTGGCAGACTAGACTAGAACGTCTTAGATTTCATCACTGATCAGGAATATATTATGGGGTGCGTTACGCATGGAATGACGAAGTGAATATACCCTCCAATTCATTTTTAGAGAATAGAAAAAATGCTATATTCGGCTACGCCGAAGCCTACATACTGTTCACCGACGTAGTACGCCTGAAGTATTTACTTACATTCGTTTAATATTCTTTATATTTATGTACCAAAGGAAAAAATTACTTACAGTAATATTCCGAAAGCCCAGCTCTGAAGCTGTCGTTTTTGTTTTTCTGATTTCCAATAGCAATGGATTTTTTACAAAAACATCAAATATGTTTAATTTATAGGTATAAACGACCAAAAAAATTTTGTTTAGTCGGTTGCTTTTGTGTACAAGTAAAAAGTTAATTTTTCCTGATGTATAAAAAATCTTAGTGACCTACTTGGTTACATTTGCGTACACAAAAAAAATCTAATTGTCCAAACCTGGCAACGACTTTTTGGTTTTGTTTGATTTTTAACACCAATTTAATTCTTCCTGAAGTATAAAAGGTTCAATTAGCAAAAATAAATAAACAAAACTAGTTTTAGTTATTAACTTTCATATTCTAAAAATAAGTTTAAATTTCCCAGTTCTGGAGTCGTATTTCGGATTTTGCTGAATTTTAATATTTAATAATGTATTGCATTATTTCGAGACCGAGGTAAACAGCTTTTTGCATATTTGAAAAAAATTGTGTCGAAAAACATTGAGATTTGTGATTCTATCAGTTTTGCGTATCTAAAAGTTTGGTAGCGAATACAATTTTCCAAAAATAAAAAAATGAAAATTAATAAAAAATAATATTATTAATATAAGGATCGAGTTCAAATTTGCAAATAATTTTTTGAAGAGTTTTTATTAAATTCAAGTTATTTTATTAAGAGTGGAATATTCAGAATATTTTTATAATCTTCAAACTAGCAGTTACTGATCATTACTGATTTCGTGGCCACTACGCCATCCCATCAGCATCCTTTCAACTTTTTCCACTTTCCACGGCGGTACTAGTCATTAGGAATATCAACTATTTAAGCAATTATTTTAACGAAATAGAACATGAGGACTTTTTATATTCTTCTTATATGATATAATATGGAACTTAGTGATGGTTGGGCGAATTGAAATGGAGTTGTCGTTATAATAAATCTACATAGATCAGTATTCATAGACGTTTGTTGAAGTTAAATTATATTCTAAAACCAATTTTTCCATGCAAAGTTTCAACTGGAAACCTTCATCAGAATCTAACAAATTACTGCTGGTAGTCCATTGCATTTTCGAAATACGAATAAATAATTCAAAACTATTTAATAAACTCGCATGACCTTTCGAGCGTAAGTGTGGAGGTTGTGGGTTCTATTCCTACCGCAGACACAAGTACTTTTCATTACAACGGGTGAAGCCATTTGTTACTATTCCCGGTTTAGAAAATTATGAGATATTGCAATTTTGCTTGTAAAATTTAATGAGAAAAAAACTAATATACAATAATTTTTTTAAGTACATGTTTAATTTCGTATTCATAAACAACTGTTTAAGTTAAAGTAAAGTAATTAAAAAAATTAAAATTTTTGTCTTAGAATCATTTTAACTTGGAAGCAGACTTGTTGACATGATAAATAAAAACACACGCACTCATAACATATTTTTGAATAAATTGCTAAAGTACAGTTTAAAACCGGTGTTGCACTTGAAACTAATCTTATTCACAACGATTTCTCAGCAATTCAACTGCCTTTGGAAAATAAGGAGAAAAAAACGTTACAATTCATTCCAGATTTTGTTGAAGTTTGGTTTTAATTACTTTAACTTTCTTTTAAATAAATATATATTTTAAATATTCTAATCACTTTGTAGTATTTTCCATTCTGGTTTTAGCGGAAATGTAATCACTTTCCATATTCATTTTGCGGCCGTACGGGTTACCATAGAAATACTTATTAATGAATTTGTTTGCAATGCCTTTGCACAATTTTAATAATTAAAACTAAAGTACAAATGATTGATATGGCATGTTTTCTTAATATGAAAAATGTTAACCCAGAAATGTTGCCGATTTTTACTGTATCAAGAATTATAAATATTTTTAATGCACATATGTTTATTAGTTTAGAGCCACATACACTAGTGTAAAATTTCTGTAAGATTCAATTAGCAATAAGAAATAGTTTGAAAAAGTCACGAATTACTAAACGCAAATCTCATTCAAAGGACTTGCTAATGAAAATACGGGTATAAAAAATCATTTGTTGGTCCAAAATCATTTGATATTCAACAAGACATATTTTAAACTAACTATTGGCTAGTAAAAAAGCTTCCAATTAAAATATTTTAAAATAACTCATTAAGCACATTTTTATTTTAATATAATTATATCATCATATTTATCACCAGTTTTTATGTTTGTATTAAAAATAAAATTATTTACTTACCATTCGTAAGGGCACATTGTTCTTTGAATAATATTAACCACATTTGCAAATGATGTTTTATATAAATGTTCATAAAGAAAGTTCATTCACATTTAGTTCGGCTTCTTTTCATGTAAAAAGTTTTCCACTTTAGTCCCAAATTTAACATCATTTTCACACTGATGCATAATTTTTTCTTTTTTCAACAAGAAAATTACACAAAAACTTTGAACATTTACTTTTTTTTTATACTATATTTTTAATGATATATAGCGTAGCTTTGTAGCGTCTTCGTGGGGCACGTGTCACCAACTGAACACAGAATTCAAATGTTCAGCTCGTCAAACTTCGCTGGGAACCAGGATATTTTTCTGTTTAGTCTGTTGTTACTGTTTTCCTTTGTGTATTTTTTTATTGCTGCAAACAGGACACAGTTTTCGTTGAGGATTGAGCAAAAGTCTGCTCAATGATTTCTGTATGATTTATTTTTTTTTTCATTTGGGTTTTCTCTAATTTAATAATTTGGAAATGTGTGCCGGATCCAGGCCAACAGTGAAAAATTGTTGTCCTTTCCTTGGCCAACTCACTTGCTTGACTAAATGGCGTACAAAATTGTGTTTACATTAAAAAGTATTTTGCCAAGATGTAACTTGTTACGAAAACGATTAAAATACTTCTACACGAAGCAGGTCCTTTTCACTTTTGTTCGCTCTCTTTTCGGCTTTCATACAAGGATTTTAGCTCTTTCAAATTGTGATGGCAAGGGTAAATTGTATTGTGTGCTTAGAACGCATGCTTAAAGTTTCAATTAAATGAATAGGAGTACATGATGAAGCTTTATTTGTGAGTACGCAGGGCAACAATTTCCGTCAACCCTTGAAAACAACAGCTGTAGGCGATAATAAAACAAAATATTATGATGACACTGATTGCTGTGCACAAATATCACTTATGCAAACGAAGCTTTTCTTTATACGCCCGAAGTATAAGAGATCTGCTAAATTCCCCTTGGTTCATTGTACAAATATAAGCAGAAGTCCTTAAAGCTTTTGCTTGCAACACAAAATGTTATGTGCATGTCACACATCTAACATTCTGTTTGTTGTAAAGGGCTTGAAGAGTGATTCATCGAAATTTGCTTTTGAAAATAATACATTCAACGTGCACACAAAGCCAAACGCAAACACAGGCAGATTAGTTTAATTTTAATGAAACTACATTCATAAGGATTCACGTACGTCTGCCCCTGCAATAGTAAGATCTTTTTAAAACCTTCCCAGGACATTTTACTTGGGTTTACTGGCAAGTCCTTGCAAGATTATGAACATGTTTCTGTTTGTTTAAGCATCGGTATCCATTGTTTGTTTTTATATTAATTTCTTTTGTTCTTGTTCACGTTCAGTTTGTTCCCTTGCTGTCTCTGCCTGTATCATTTATTCCCCTTTTAAAGTATTATATTCCAGGACAAAACTTACAATTTCCTCAAGAACTAAACAGCAAATATAATTTTAAATACAAACGAAAAAAACTGTCTATTGTAATTTGAGCCCTAGTAGGCTTTCAAAAGTTTTAGCACGTCTCCGGCAGTTAGCGGTTTCTTGGCATCATTCAGTCGCTGTTGGCAAGGCATGTTGCAAGTGTATTTCCGTGCATAAGTAGCGGCCACATCAATGTTTCAAAATCATATTTGTCCTGGGATATTAGATGTTATTTAGTCTGTTAAATTAATGTTTATTTACTAGTGCATACATGCCAGCACTATTTTTGGTTTCAGTTAAACATTTTATTGTTACACATAAGTGTGGGAAAATACTCGTAAATTAAAGACTAGTTTGTCAAAAATTCGGAGTAAAATATGTTATTTACTGGAAATAATATATCTAAGATTTAAAGTCCCTGAGAATAAGAGAAAAGAGAAGAAAAATAATTAGCAAACTGTGTAGCGTACAACAAGCAGGATGCGCCACACATATTCCTTTGGTACGCTTTTAAGTACATTGACAACAACCGGTATTGATAAAGCACATCAGACTTAAAAGGCATTTTATGTAGATATGCACAATATAAATAATTTATTTTAATTCTTATCATAACAGTTCACAAAAAATTAAACTTCAAAAGCAAAAACAACAAAAGCTTTCTTTCAAACACTTGTATTGTTCCTGGAAACCACACGTACACACATACGGGTATACAAACGTTCAAAGTTCTCGATATAATTTTTTATATAGATTTTTTTTTTTTTAGGAGTAAGACCAGCACTCAGGGGATGACCTCTACATATGCAATGTATTGCACCGGAACTGAAAACGGGGGGATAGTATTGAGGGGACAGATTAGGAAAGATGAGATGATAGACAGTTTTTTGTAGCTATTTCAACCTTTTACTTCGCCGGCTAATTTTTGCTACAGGGCCGACGAAGGTGGGTGCTGTTGCTCTGCTTTTTTAGTACGTGATGGTGTCAGTCGCTGCCAATTATGCTCAGTGACCAGTGAATATGCTTCCTTCATCATTGAAACAGGCTGGCAACAACTAACACAACCACGCATGACTCAGCGCGGGCTCGAACTCAGAACACTCCTCTTCATAGTCTCGTATTCTACTACTTCAGCCAACAGCACAATATATGTCAGACGTAATTATAAAGTGATCGAATTTTCATTACAGGATTTTCTTAGTATGTATAAAAATACAAAAATTTATTAAAAATCGTTCAGACGGACAAGTTTTCAAAAAGACTGAAGGAGCCTATATACGTCTTCAGTGAGTGGAAAATTCATGAAAAAATTTTGCAATAGTAGTACTGTGTTTTCTCGTGGTAAAACATATGAAATGTGTCTGGCAACATTTTAACAAAGCTGTGAAATAAAGAAAATGTTCTTTATTTCATACGGAATTTTGACAGCTGTTCATAAATATATAAAAGAAATTAATAAAAAACAAACTTAGAAACCATATTTTAAATGTCATATTTTCCAAGTGAAATATTAATGTTGCGCAACATGAATTATTTCAGTTTCAGTTATTATCCTTTTGAATTAAAATTATGTTTTCCATTTTCAATGAGAAAATTTTTAGTGTCAAAAAATTATGGTACGAAATATATAACATTCATATTATTTCACATGTTTTTCATAATAAAAACAGAGTACTAGTCTACCAACATTTTTCCATAAATATTTCGATTGAATATTTTTTGTATAGCCTGGTACTCTCTTCAAAATTTCGTGTGGAATTATGTCAAAATATTTACATGTATAAAAAATTTGAGTGGAAAATTCATGAAAAAATATTGCAATAGCATACTACTTCACACTTCTGAGAAAATGTTGCTAGAAACATTTCACATGTTTTTCTTAATTAAAGCCTAGTACTCTGTTTAAAATTTCATGTGAAATTCTGACAGAACCCATACAAAATATATTCAATCGAAATATTTGTGGAAAAATGTTCCTAAACTAGTACTCTGCATGTGAAATAATATGAATGTTATTTATTTCGTACCAAAATTTTTTTAAACTAAAAATTTTCTCAAAGAAAGTTAAAAAAATAATTTCAATTAAAAAAGAAACAAGTAAAAACGTTATATTCGACCGGGTCGAATCTTAAATACCCTCCAAATATTTAGTAAGTGAATTTGATATGTTTAACTTGGTGGGACAGAGTTCTTTTATATAATATCGTACGTCAACGCCCACTAAAGGGGGCGGGGTTCAAAAATATACAATATCATGTTTTCCACAGACGAACGTATGGGCATTGCTAGACCGTCTTAGACTTCATCACAATTCTCTTTGGAGGCTATAAAAACTGTATTTTGGCGGGGTCGCTCTGGCAAGGGCTGTGGGGGAAACATTTCACCTTTGTCATAAAACTCTAAAAATAAATGCTTGGGATAATTATATACAAAATTAAAATTTCTTTTTTTTTTGATAAGGTCATTTAAAGGGCGAAGGGGGAGAGGGGGTAGGGCAGAAACAGATACACATAAAACTGTAAAAATAAATGCTTGGGATGATTATACACAAAATAAAAAAAAATTTATATTTATTTTTAATAGGGTCATTTAGCGGGCAAAGGAGGAGGGGGTAGGGCAGCAACAGGCAGTCATAAAACTCTAAAGATAAATGCTTGGGATGATTATATACAAAATTTAAAAAAAAAATTTTTTTTTGGTAGGGTCATTTTAGGGGACAAAGGAAGAGGGGGGGGGGTGTAGGGCAGAAATCGGAAGTCATAAAACTCTAAAGATAAATGCTTGGGATGATTATATAAAAAATTTAAAAAATATTTTTTTTTGGTAGGGTCATTTAGGGGGCAAAGGAATAGGTGGGGGGGGGGGAGGTAGGGCAGAAATCGGTAGTCATAAAACTCTAAAGATAAATGCTTGGGATGATTATATACAAAATTAAAAAAAAAAATTTTTTTTTGGTAGGGTCATTTAGGGGGCGAAGCGGAAGGAGGGGGTAGGGCAGAGTAGTACCAGGTTTCGTCTCAGCTTCGTCATTAAAGCTTAAAAGTGTTATTTTTAAGGAATGTAGGCTTAAGTAAAACGATTTGTTAAATTTTTATGCTATTTTTGCCCATAAATTATTTTTTTGGTAGGGTAATTTTAGGGGGCAAAGGAAGAAGGGGGGGGGGGGGCTAGGGCAGAAATCGGCAGTCAGAAAACTCTAAAGATAAATGCTTGGGATGATTATATACAAAATTTAAAAAAAAAAAATTTTTTTTGGTAGGGTCATTTAGGGGGCAAAGGAAGAGGGGGGGGGGGTGTAGGGCAGAAGTCGGCAGTCATAAAACTCTAAAGATAAATGCTTGGGATGATTATATACAAAATTTAAAAAAACATTTTTTTTTGGTAGGGTCATTTTGGGGGCAAAGGAAAAGGGGGGAGGGGTAGGGCAGAAATCGGCAGTCATAAAACTCTAAAGATAAATGCTTGGGATGATTATATACAAAATTTAAAAAAAAAATTTTTTTTTTGGTAGGGTCATTTAGGGGGCAAAGGAAGAGGTGGGGGGGGGGAGGTAGGGCAGAAATCGGCAGTCATATAACTCTAAAGATGAATGCTTGGGATGATTATATACAAAATTTAAAAAAATTTTTTTTTTTGGTAGGGTCATTTAGGGGAGAAGGGGAAGGAGGGGGTAGGGCAGAGTAGTACCAGGTTTCGTCTCAGCTTCGTCATTAAAGCTTAAAAGTGTTATTTTTAAGCAATATAGGCTCAAGTAAAACAATTTGTTAAATTTTTATGCTATTTTTGCCTATAATAACGCCCACTAAAGTGGGCGGGGTCAAAAAATATTTTTATTTTATTTAATGGCTCCAAGTTTAAGGCGTTGGACCGTATTTGACATAAAAATATATCATTTGCTTAACAAAATAACCAAAAAACTTTAAAAATTATGTTGTTTTTTCTGGGTTGGTTTAGTTCTTCTTAGGGGAACTTTTTTCCCTCTTGCCCGATTTAGCCCATCTTCGAACTTAACCTGCTCTAAGTTTTAAAATATATTTATGCCAAATTTCAAGAGTCTAGCTCTATTCGTTTGGACTGAATCGTGATTTCCACAGACGGACGGACGGACGGACATGCTCAGTTCGTCTTAGATTTCATCACTGATCAAGAATATATATACTTTATGGGGTCTGAGATGGATATTTCGATGCGTTACAAACGGAATGACAAAGTGAATATACCCTCCAAATTCTTTTTTGGAGGGTATAAAAAGTGAAACTGAAACAACTGATGTAGTGCAACCTTTCCACAAATTCAAACAAAGTACTAGACTTAAGTACTCTATTTGAATTTGTGGAAAATGTTGCGCAGCATCAGTTATTCCAGTTTCAGTTTTTATACCCTTCACAAAAAAGTGAAAGGGTATATATAGGTTTGTCATTCCGTGTGTAATTTCTTCGATATGTACATGGGACCCCATAAAGTGTATATATTCTGGATCCTTATGAATAGCCATGACGATTGAGCGATGTCCGTCTGAACTTAAATAGAGTGCTATTGAAATTCAGAAAGAAGGTTCCAGAGCTGGGAAGCTAACACCTATTTCTCGAATCAAAATTTATACCAAAAATCAATTATTTTTTTAATGTTTTTAAATTAAACCAATTTCGTGCTTTGGGAAGCCTCAATGGTCTATTTAAAACTAAAAAAATAAAAAACATGTTCCAGGGATGGGAAATTAAATTTTTTTTTGGCATTTTGTAGTACATGTTGTAACTAAAATTGTTAAAAATTTTAAGTTTTTCTTTAACAAAACCTCTTTATGCGTCATGAAGATTTGCATTGGCCAAAAAAAAAAATTAACTAAAATTTTGCTTCCAGGGGTGGAAAATTGAATTTTTTATACATACGTGAAAGTAATCAAACAGGCAACTGATGTTGTTTTTTTGGCTAACTTAAACTGTCTTATCATTTAGAAAGAACAAAATTGGTATCAAAAAATAAAAAAAAAATCATAATTTCGAATCCAGGGTTGGACAAGTGTAATATTTTATAGTACATGAAAGTGACCAAAATAGTTCAAATTGTAAATTTTTCTTAAATAACACGATTTTCTACCTAACAAAGACTAGCATTGGTAAACAAAATAGTTACAAAATTTGAGATTTTTTTAAACAAAACTACTTTATACCTCATGAGAGGCAAGATAAAAAAAATTAAAATTTGCTTCCAGGGTTGGGAAATTTATATATATATTTTTTTATACATAAAATTAACCAAAAAGGCAACTGACGATGTTTTTCTTTGCCAAATAAAACTATTTTATATGTTAGAAAGAACAAAATTGGTATAAAAAATTAAGAAAAAAACCAACATTTCGAATCCAGGGTTGGACAAGTGCAATATTTTATAGTTCATGAAGGTGACCAAAATAGTTCAAATTATAAATTTTTCTTAAATAACACGACTTTCTACCTAACAAAGACTAGCATTGGTAAACAAAATAAAAATTTCGCTTCCAGGGCTGGGAAATTGAAATTTTTTTATACATAAAGGTAACCAATTAAGGCAACTAACGTCGGTTTTTTACTAATTAAAACAATTTTTTAGTTCAGAAAAAACAAAATTGGTATCAAAAATTAAAAAAAAAATCAAAATTTATATACCAGAGTTGGATAACTGCAATATATTGTAGTACATGAAAGTGTCCAAAATGGCTACAAATATTAAGTTTTTCTTAAATAATACTATTTCATTAAGAGTTGCATTGGTAAAAAAAATTTTAAATTTCGTTTTCAGGGTTGGGAAATTGAAACATTTTTTATGCATAAAAGTAACCCAAAAGGCAATTAACGTTGTTGTTTTTGCTAATTAAAACTATTCTATAATTCAGAAAGAACTAAATTGGTATTAAAATCTTAATAAATCAAAATTTCGACTCTAGGGTTGAACAAATGAAATATTTTATGGTACATAAAAGTAACCAAAAAAGTTTAAAGATATTAATTTTTTTGTCAAGTAGAACTATGTTACACCTCACTAAAAATTCCATCGGTAAAAAAATAAAAATTCGCTTCCAGTACCCACATAAATTACAAATTTTGTTTTTTTATACTTCAGGAAGAATTAAATTGGTATTAAAAATTTTAAAATTCAAATTTCGGTTCCAGGGTTGGAAAATCGAAATTTTTAAGTACATTAAATTAGCCATATAAGTTCCTAATTTTGGTTTTTTGTGAGTGAAATCTCTTTTATTCTTCGGGAAGAGTTAAATTGGTATTAAAAACCAAAAAAAATTAAAAATCCAATTTCAGGGTTGGAATATCGACATTTTCTGATTCATAAAAGCAACCATTTGTTATTTTTGATTTTTATGATGAATTATAAGACTATTCTACTGTCAAAGACGATTCTACTGTCGGGCAATTAGTAGCCTTTGGGGTAAATGAAACGGATTTTTTCTTTTTGTTTGTAAATTAAACATATTTAATATTTTTGAAAGACGTTCAGAGGTATTAAAAGTATGTAGACCAAACATTTAGCTTCTTAACTAACAAATTTAAACGTTGTCCTAAATATAAAAGTAACTGATAACATCATTATACCCTTCACAAAAAAGGGAATGGGTATATATAGATTTGTCATTCTGTGTGTAATTTCTTCGATATCGATGACGATTGAGCGATGTACGTCTGTCCGTCTGTCTGTACGTGAAATCTGTTTTCCCAAGCCCCCAGAAGAGTTAGAGACTTCGTTCTTGGACCGTTGGATTGAAAATGAACTAAAATAGAGTACTATTGAAAGAAAGATCCGAAGTATGGATCCAGAGCTGGGAAGCTTACAACTATTTCTCGACGCAAAATTTATACCAAAAATCAGTTTTTTTTAATGTTTGTAAATTAAACCTATTTCATGATTTGGGGAGCCTCAATGGTCTATTAAAAACTAAAAAAATAAAAAAGTTTTTCCAGGGATGGGAAATTAAAAATTTTTTTTCGGCTTATTCGTATTTTGTAGTACATGTAGTAATAAAATTGTTAAAAATTTCAAGTTTTTCTTTAACAAAACCACTTTATACGTCATGAAGATTTGCATTGGCAAAAAAAATAAAAATTTTAAGTTCAAATTTTGCTTCCAGGGGTGGGAAATTGATTTTTTTTATACATGAAAGTATTCAAACATGCAACTGATGTTGTTTTTTTGCTAACTACAACTGTCTTAAAATTTAGGAAGAACCAAATTGGTAACAAAAATTCAAAAATAACAAATAAAATTTCGAATCCAGGGATGGACAAGTGCAATATTTTATAGTACATGAAAGTTACCAAAATGGTAAAAAATTTGCAATTTTTCTTAAATAAAACTACTTTACACCCCAAGAAGCGTTGCACTGATAAAAATATTTAAAATTTCGTTTCAAGGGTTGGAAAAATTAAATTTTTTTTTGGTACATGCAGTATTTTGTAGCACATGTAATAACCAAAATGGTTGCAAAATTCGAGTTTTTCTTAAACAAAACTACTTTATACCTCATGAAGATTTGCATTGATAAAGAAAATTTTAAAAAATTTAAATTTCGCTTCCAGGATTGGGATATTGAAATTTTGTTTTATACATAAAAGAAACCAAAAAGGCAATTGACGTTGTTTTTTACTAAATAAAACTATTTTTTGGTTCAGAAAAAGCAAAATTGGTATCAAAAATTAAAGAAAAAATCAAAATTTAGATTCCAGAGTTGGATAACTGCAATATTTTGTGGTACATAAAAATGACCTAAATGGTTACAAATATTAATTTTTTCCTTAATGACATGCCTCATTAAGAGTTGCATTGGTAAAAAAAATTTAAATTTCGTTTCCAGGGTTGGGAAATTGAAATATTTATTCTGCATAAAAGTAACCAAAAAGGCAATTGACGTTGTTTTTTTTTTGCTAATTAAAACTGTTTTATAATTCAGGAGGAACAAAATTGGTATTAAAATCTTAAAAAATCAAAATTTCGAGTACAGGGTTGGACAAATGAAATATTTTATAGTACGTGAAAGTGACCAAAGACTTTAAAAATTTGAATTTTTTTGTCAAGTAAAACTATGTTACACCTCACTAAGAATTGCATTGGTAAAAAAAAAAATTAGCTTCCAGAGTTGGAAAATCCAAATATTTTTCGTACATAATAGTGCATACATAAATTCCAAATTTTTTGCTTTTAGTGATAATAGGGTTATTAGATATTTCAGAAAAAATTAAACTAGTATCAAACAAGTAAAAACGTTATATTCGACCGGGTCGAATCTTAAATACCCTCCAAATATTTAGTAAGTGAATTTGAAATGTTTAACTTGGTGGGACAGAGTTCCTTTATATAATATCGTACGTCAACGCCCACTAAAGGGGGCGGGGTTCAAAAATATACAATATCATGTTTTCCACAGACGAACGTATGGGCATTGCTAGACCGTCTTAGACTTCATCACAATTCTCTTTGGAGGCTATAAAAACTGTATTTTGGCGGGGTTGCTCTGGCAAGGGCTGTGGGGGAAACATTTCACCTTTGTCATAAAACTCTAAAAATAAATGCTTGGGATAATTATATACAAAATTAAAATTTCTTTTTTTTGATAGGGTCATTTAGAGGGCAAAGCGGGAGAGGGGGTAGGGCAGAAACAGATACACATAAAACTGTAAAAATAAATGCTTGGGATGATAATACACAAAATAAAAAAAATTTATATTTATTTTTAATAGGGTCATTTAGCGGGCAAAGGGGGAGGAGGGGGTAGGGCAGCAACAGGCAGTCATAAAACTCAAAAGAAAAATGCTTGGGATGATTATATACAAAATTTAAAAAAAAAAATTTTTTTTTGGTAGGGTCATTTAGGGGGCGAAGGGGAAGGAGGGGGTAGGGCAGAGTAGTACCAGGTTTCGTTTCAGCTTCGTCATTAAGGCTTAAAAGTGTTATTTTTAAGGAATGTAGGCTTAAGTAAAACAATTTGTTAAATTTTTATCCTATTTTTACCTATAATAACGCCCACTGAAGTGGGCGGGGTCAAAAAATATTTTTATTTTATTTAATGGCTCCAAGTTTAAGGCGTTGGATCGTATTTGACATAAAAATATATCATTTGCTTAACAAAATAACCAAAAAATTTATAAAAACTATATTGTTTTTTAGAGGTTGGTTTAGTTCTTCTTAGGGGAACTTTTTTTCCTCTTGCCCGATTTAGCCCATCTTCGAACTTGACCTGCTCTAAACTTTAAAATATATTTATACCAAATTTCAAGAGTCTAGCTCTTTTCGTTTGGACTGAATCGTGATTTCCACAGACGGACGGACGGACGGACATGCTCAGTTCGTCTTAGATTTCATCACTGATCAAGAATATATATACTTTATGGGGTCTGAGATGGATATTTCGATGCGTTACAAACGGAATGACAAAGTGAATATACCCTACAAATTCTTTTTTGGAGGGTATAAAAATTATAAATTCGGTTCTAGGGTTGAAAAATCAAAATTTTTTGGTCCATAAAAGTAACAATATAAGTTCCCAATTTTGGTTTTGTTCAGTGACTTAAACCTATTTGATACTTCGCAAAGAATTAAATTGGTATTTTCTGATTCATAAAAGCAGCAATTTTATTTGCTATTTTTGATTTTTATGATGAATTATACCTACTTTATATATCAGAAAAAAGTAAACTGGTATTAAAAACCAATAAAATCTAAAAGTCGATTCTACGGTTGGACAATTAGAACTTTTTGGGGTACATGAAACGGATTTTTTGTTTTGTTTGTAAATTAAATATATGTATATAATATTTTTGAAAGACGTTCATAGGTATTAGATATAAGAAAAGCCAAACATTTAGCTTCCTAGCCGAAAAATTTAAACGTTTTCTTAAATATAAAAGAACCGATAACATCATTTAGATTTTTTAATTAAACCTACTTTCTGTTTTGGCAAGAAAGAAAGAAAGAATAATTACATCTGTGAAGGGTATTTATGATTCGGCACAGCCGAATATAGCACTTTTACTTTTTTTTATTTTATTTTATTTAATTTTATTTATTTAAATTAGTCTATGGACAATTTCCTTACAGACTATTTAAGCAGAATAGTATATAATTCAATTAAATTAATACAAATTAAATATTGATCTATTTAAAGAACATAGTAAAAGTTAATGATTAAAAAAACAAATGACGATACGTTTGATAATACAAAGGTTTTAATTGCATTCATCGTCAAAGACAATCTCATCTACGACGATTTTGCCAGCTGGGTAAGGAAGTACACTCGGGTCTCGTCTTATGCGGATTCGAATTTATGCGATTTTTTAATGTACGATTTTTAGAGCTTTAACAAGTTTTGAAATTTTAGTTGTTTTTAGGCTTTTTTCCATGTTTAAATAAAGCCAAGTTTGCATCACTTATGTGATGATTGATCTTTTTAACTAAAATTTAAATTTATGCGATTATACAGATTTTTGGAACGAATCACTAGTTTTTATAAGAAGCTAGAGTATCATTTTATGCGAATTTGACTTAAGCGATTTTTTTTGGAATGCATCTATTGCATTAAAAGAGTGTACTTCTATTTAGTTGAGAGGATGCGCTTGTAAACATATATGTATATGTTCGTGTAACTTCCTCTGGTATAGTTGCTGTAATCATAAATTTTAAGATTCGGCAAAAACTCCACACCCAGTGCATCATCGACCGCTTTAACTATCGTTATTTTTATTTCCTAAGGATTCTTAAAAATCTAATAAAAACGAAAATGTTGTTGGAATGAAATCTGCAAGTTACATGACGCATTCCATCAGTCAAACTTTTGACTCCTTTTTTAATATATTCGGCCATATGACACTAGTTGTGGCTTGAAACATAGCCGCTGTATGTATGAGTACAATAAGTTGCCTAAGAGAATAATCGTATTGCCTTTATATTAATTAACCCAAATATTTAATAGTTTAATTAATGATTCTTCTCATCATATTTTATAACAGCACAGATTATTTGGACTAGTTGTAGACTGCTTACGAACAGGCACACATAAATTGTTTCAATTAATGAATTAAATTTGCTAACTTTTATTTGCTCCATTTTATTTAACACTATCCTTCATCTACTAAAAGGTTTGTAGGTGTGTGCACCTTTAATATATTTATTTTTAAAATAAATTTACAATAACAAACGCGTAGATACATACTCGCTGTATACATAGATGAAACGTGTTGCATTACAAATATTTTTTTTTTTGTATAAAAGTTTTTAATTAAGCGTTGTACCGAAACCAATATAAAATTAAATGTTTAATGAGTTTTCATTTGATGCTTCATTGGATGAACGTATAGACTCTCCCATTCTTTCTCTTCACGTTACATGCCGGAGCAGAATTTTCATTTGGGTTTATGAAAACGTAAGTTGTTTTATAGATTACTGGCTTGGATGCTGCTGATAGTCTTGCAGCTTTAGCTGTCGGCGGTATACTGTCTGCTAGTAAGCAGGAGGTAAATACAGAACATAAGGAAGCAATATTATGTAAATAAATTTGCAAATTGTTGGTCACGCAGCAATGATTGTTGTTCTTGTATTTTCTTTTAATTTTTCTACTTTCCCTGTAATAAATGCACAGTGTGTAATGTGGAATAAATACAACTTGTTTAATTGAAGCTTTCACAAACCTAAAGATATATAATAGATCGTAGCAGCTGATAAAATATTAGAGATGACAATTTGCAAATTCTTATATTAATTAACAATATAAAATTAACCAATTCTTAGAAAATCTTATTTTATATTATTTTTTAGCACTAATTGTGAATAAGTAAGAAATTCTCCCTAATACGGTGTTCAGATATGCTACTTAATTAAGTTTATTTTCTCTTAATTAATGCTATTATTGAGCTCAATTAACCACATGCAATTGTAATTAAATAATTGCAACATTTTGTGTTTAGTTAGCAAACCACATCTCACTGAACAAAGTCAGTCGAGACTTAGCACCTAAATTGTTAGTGAATTTAAAATGTTTAACTTGGTGGGACAGAGTTCCTTTATAAAATATCGTTCGTCAACGCCCACTAAAGGGGGCGGGGTTCAAAAAAAGACAATATCATGTTTTGCATAGGCGAACGTATGGGCATTGCTAGTCTTAGACTTCATCACTGATCAAGAATATATTTACATAATAACGGTGCAATTCTCTTTTGAGGGTATTAAAACTGTATTTTGGCGGGGTCGCTCTGGCAAGGTCTGTGGGGGACTCATTTCATCTTTGTCATAAAACTCTAAAAATAAATACTTGGGATAATTATATACAAAATAAAATTTTTTATTTATTTTTGATAGGGTCATTTAGGGCGCAAAGGGGGGAGAAGAGGTAGGGCAGAAATCGGCAGTCATAAAGCTCTATAAATAAACGCTTGAGATAATTGTATACAAAATTAAGCTTTTTTTAGTAGGGTCATTTAGGGGGTGAAGGGGGAGGAGTGGGTAGGGCAGAGCAGTACCAGGTTTCGTCTCAGCTTCGTCATTAAAGCTTAAAAATGTTATTGTTAAGGAATGTAGGCTTGATTAAAACAATTTGTTAAATTTGTATGCTATTTTTGCATATAATAACGCCCACTAAAGTGGGCGGGGTCCAAAAATAATTTTATGTTATTTTATGGCTCCAAGTTTAACGCGTTAGACCGTATTTGATATAAAAATATATCATTTGCTTAACAAAATAACCAAAAAACTTTAAAAATTATGTTGGTTTTTCTGTGTTGGTTTATTTCTTCTTAAGGGAACTTTCTTCCTTCTTACCCGATTTAGCCCATCCTTGAAGAGATATTTATACCAAATTTAAAGAGTCTGGCTCTTTTCTTTCCTAATTAATAATAATTAAATTTATTATTAATTAGGAGATTAAAAAGGCAAAAAAAGGGTTTATCAGATTTCAAGTTGCGGTTCCATAAAATACATATATATATATATATATATATATATATATATATATATATATACTATATATATATATATATATATATATATGTATATATATATATATATATATATATATATATAAATAGGGAGATCAAATAAGTGATGTCTATCTATCTGTATGTGAAATTGGTTACCGTAGCTCCCAGAAAAACTTTTGATTTCAATCTTAGGTTGATGTATTGAAAATAGTTCCAAAAAGATCGCCATTGAAAATTTTCAAAATCCATATTTTGGTGTTTGCTGACTTCAGTATTTCCAAAACTGGAAAATTAATTAAAAATTAAAGCTATTTTGATATATAGTCGTAAAAGTAAGTAGCTAAAACCAATTTGTATTTCTTGTTAATAAAGAATATTTTATGCTTCACAAAGATTTAAATTGGTATTAAAAATTAAAGAGACGATATCACACTAGGGAAAATGTTCCTTATTTGTTATATATACCAACTAAAATGTTTTCCTTTTCTGTATATTTTAAACATGTCTCACGTTTTTCAAAGAAATTAATTGGTTTTAGAAGTCAGCAAATCCAAAAAAAGCATCGGAGTTGGAAAATTTAAAATTTTTTTGCAATAGAGTGAAAACTTGATAATCCGAATTATTCGGTAATCCGGACATCGTTGTTCATTAAATTGTGATTGATTGCAACTATTTGTATAAACCGGATTGTACACAAACTATTGTGTAGTGTTATTAATTGAGACTACAAAAACATATTTCATCATATATTTTGTTTGCAGCAAAAGCAAACTATTTTGCTCAATTCCATGGTTTTCATACCCTCCAACAAAGAATTGGAGGGTATATTCACTTAGTAATTCAGTTTGTAACGTACCGAAATATTAATCTTTGGACCCCATAAAGTATATATATATTCTTGATCAGTGATGAAATCTAAGACGATCTGAGCATGTCCGTCCGTCCGCCTGTAGAAATTACGGTTCAGTCCAAACGAAAAGATCCAGATTCTTAAAATTTGGTATAAATATATCTTGAAGCATAGCACAGGTCAAGTTCGTAACTGAGTGTAATCGGGCTACAGGGAAAAAAATTCCCCTAAGAAGAACTAAACCAACATCTAAAAAACACAATAATTTTTAAAGTTTTTTTTGCAATTTTGTTAAGCAAATAATGTATTTTTCTGTCAAAGAAGGTTCAAAGCGTTAAACTTAGTGCCATTAAATCAAAAAAATCAATTTTTGGATCCCGCCCCCTTTAGTGGGCGCGATTATATGCAAAAATGGCGTAAAAATTTAACAAATTATATTATTTAAGCCTACATCCCTTAAAAATAAAATTTTTAAGCTTTAATGACGAAGCTGAGACGAAATATGAAATTCCTCTGCCCTAACCCCTCCTCCTCGTCCTTTGCCAGCAAATGACCCTATAAAAAAAAAAAATTTTGCATATAAGTATCCGAAATATTTATTTTTAGAGTTTTATTGCAAAGGTGAAATGTCTCCCCCACGACTCTTGCCAGAGAGACCCCGACAAAATACAGTTTTACTACTCTCCAAAAAGAATTGGAGCCCAAAAAGTATATATATTCTTGATTAGTGATGAAGTCTAAGACGATCTAGCAATGTACATACGTCCGTCTGTGGAAAACATGATATAGTTTATTTGTGGACCCCGCCCACTTTAGTGGGCGTTGACGTACGATATTATATGCAAAGATAGTGTAAATATTGAACAATTTTTATTCCTTAAGGCTATAAGAAGTTGAGACGCTCTCTAATCTTGCAGAGGTAAAACATCTCACCCATGGTCCTTGCTGGAACGACTCTGTCAAAATAGACATTTAAAATTGGGTACAGAGATGTCTCAAAGGAACTCTGCTCCAACATTTTAAATATACTTACTAAATATTTGGAGGGTATTTAAGATTCGACTCAGTCGAATATAACATGTTTACTTGTTTTAATTAAGTTGCTGAGTACTATTTTTACTAAGTTTTCCAATTGAATATACAGTAAAACTTCGATATAACGAATTCCAAGAGGATCCGAAAATACTTCGTTATAGCCATTGCTTCGCTATAAATATAATCAACAAAGCCTTGATATAACGAAAGTTGAAGAAATACGAAGAAAATTCGTTATAACTTTAGTTTTGCACACACATTAAGAAATCGTTTTTTTTTGAAAACGGGACTTTAACATTTTGTTATAATTTTATTCTTACTTCATTGTATAGAGGATTTTGTATGAGTACTTCGCTGTATAGAGGCTTTCCAAATGCGCTTGTATATACATTTAGACTTCGCTTTTTTATAAGGGGACCTTAGCAATTAGGATTTATTCTGATTTCGCTATATTGAGGAATTTTAAGCAATATTTCGCTATATAGAGACTTTTTCTTCTTAATTTGTTCGTTATAGCTGTAGTGTATTTTTTATGAAAAACTTAGCAATAAAGAGGTTTTCTCAAGGGACTCAATAAAACATACGTTATATTGAGTTTTTCGTTACAACGAAGTTTCACTGTATAAATTGTAGACTTCTTTGGAGTATATTTTTGAGGTTATATACCGGCTTTCCTTAGATCTATTACGTGTGTTAGATGAAAGCTTACATATTTCATTTCTTTTTGCCGTCAATGTTGTTAAAATCGATCGTATGAAATTTATTATTTATTTATAATCAAATATGCAAATGTGTCAAATTATTTTAATATGTCAGTGGAAAAATGTGCACAAGCAGTTCGATACCATTTTGTTACAAATTTACAAATGACACACAGTGCACCTTGTGGAAAATTGTGAAAACAACAATACCAAATTCAAGAAGTATTTGTCTGTCTATAGTTTCTGTTAAACATTGTTTAAACACGGTGGACAATTGCTTCCAACTACTCTACTTTATTGCTTTCCCCATCAGCATTATTCCATGGATTTTGAGTTTCTGCATTGAAGTATAAATTGATCTCTGCGAAATTTTATTTTCTATTCCAACCCAATTTCCCATAAAACTCAATGTAAATAATGTAAAACAATCAACTGTTATGTGGGATAAATATGTAATTTCAATTGTACATGCAAAAGCACATTGGATATCCAATACAATTAATTGTTGTTTAATTACACAAATGTAGGGAACAGTGTACCGACCAAAAGAATAAATAGTTTTTATTTAAATAGAATTTTGCATACTTACCAGATACTTCCTTAAATACACAATTGCAAACCAATATACGTATAAACACACAGACACACACACTCTCACAAACACATGCTCACGTGCATATTCACTAAATTGAACATTTGTTTGGCATCGATGTAATGGCGTATTAATCATTTTATTTACAGCAAATAGTATCTTGTGGTTTAGCTTGTAACCAACACCCGTACATACGAAATTACGGTTATTTGTAATTCTCCAGTGATCAGCTAAATGCGGGATACAATTGGAGAATTTGTATGGAGTTGAAAATAAAGTTCAATTAAATGTATTACTGTTATCGGCATTTAATACAACTTTTGCAACAACACATTTAATTGTGAAAAGTGCTCACAAATGACCGATGCCCAGATAACGAAACGACGAAAAGGAAATATGTATCTGTGCGTATTCTTCTCTTCACAAAACTTATAGATTTCGCTAATATCTATAGTGGTTTATTTCTTAGGCTAACAAAGTACGAAGACTGCCTGATAGCTGCAGCACTATTTGAATAAAAAAAATTATTTCGGTAAAATGTAAAGAAATAATCTCCTTTAAGGTCAATACATTTAGTCTGGCGTTTTTCCAATTTTTTATGCCTTCAAAACAATAGGTTTTCTCAAGGCTCCCAAAATAAGTGCCAAAACCATGGGCTTCCCTTAAAAAGGTTAATGAAGGATGAGGAGGTGAAGGACAGTATTGCGTACTTACCCTGTCCTGCTCTGAAGGACCAGTATCCGCAAGTCCTTGAAGTTTAATGTATTTCTTTTTAGTAGGAGCAGCACTCAGGAAATGACCCCTATATATGCAGTGCATTACATTGAGGAATGATGAGAAGAGTTAGAGCTTTTTGTAGCTATTTGAACGTTTTACTTTGCCGCCTAATTTGTGGTACATTGCCGACGACAGAGGTACACTTACTCTGCTCTTAGTACATGAAGGTGGCAACGCGACCACTTACATATGTTCAGTAACTAGTGCTATGCCTTCGTCGCTGACACAGGCCGACAACAATTACCACAACCATGTACTAATGCAGATCAGAAATTCGACAATATACTCAGACCGAGCGCAGAGTCGAACTCGGGGCTCTCGATTCTGCATCGATAGTTCTCGTGAGCACTGGTTCCTTAAACTGCTGAATTCCCTAAGGGGTGCATGCATGACTCATCCTTCCCCACCAAAGTCTTTCGCATCGTTTTGCTTTTCAGTTTTCTTAGTTTGTCCTTTCTTTTCTCTTCCACTCATTATATCTCCATTTCTTTTCTTCTTACTTTCCAGGATTTCAAAAAAAAAAAAAAAATTAAATAAAATAGTTCCCGAGGGGCTGTTAACAAAATGGCTTATTAAAAAAAAATTTATTAAATTATGTATGAATTTTTATTAGTCGAACTTTGTAATGTAAATTGTTAATTTTGGGCTTAAGTTCGAATCTGCATGACTGCAAATGATTTTTTTATTATTTTATTAATAAATGAATTTGTTCAAATTCTATTTATTATTTTTTATATTAAGAATATTTTCAATAATCATCAAACCAGCAGAACGGATCAGTACTGATTTCGAGGCCGCTACGCCATCTCATCAGCGTTCTTTGTTCAATTTTTCCACTTTTGCATAACTTAAAAATATGAATGTGATAACTTCTCATATTCAATTTTCGTTAAAATATTGGTTAAATAGTTGATATTCCTACTAACTAGCACCACTTGCAAAAGTATAAAGTAGGTATTATTCATTAAAAACCAAAACTACGAACTTATGTATATAGTTATTTTTTTTTATGTACCACAAAATTTCGATTTTCCAATTCTAGAGTCAAATTATTAATGAATTAATTTTGTTTTTAATACCAATTTAATTCTACCTGAAGTATTAAATAGGTTTAGTTCACTACAAACCAAAATTACGAACTTATAGGTTAGTTTTATGTGCCAAACACTTTACGATTGTCCAACCCTGGGATCGAAATTTTGAATTTTTTTAATTTTAATATCAATTTTGTAAACCATAAAATAGTTTTAATAAATAAAAGAACTCAGTTGCCCTTTTGGTTACCCTGGAATTAAATGTTTGCTAATTAATTAAATATAATTCTTCCCAAGTTATAACATAGGTTTAATTTACAAAAAAAAATAATAACAATAATAATTAGTTTTTGCTAGTTAATTTTATGAAAACAATTAGGTTTAAGCTTCCCATTTTGGATTTATCTGATTTTCAATAGCTTTATTTGTAGGTTCATTCCCAATCCATCAGTAATAAAGTAATGAAGTCTCAAGCTCTGGTGGCTTGGGAAAATCTATAGACGGACGTCGCTTATTCACTTTCCCCATTTATATGGTACCATATTAATATTGAGGAAATTACTCACGGAATGAAACCTATACATACCCGGTCATAATTTTGTGAAGAGTATAAAAACACCCGATACGAGTATTAATAAGCTGAAGTTGAATTCTTTAATTTTTGGGTTTAAATACACCGAAATATGGAAAAAGCTAATTGTTATTATAAAAGCTGAGTACTAACGTTTTTGTTGGTTGCCATATCACTATTTTAGGGTATTGTGCTATTAAAAAAGTTTTTGTCAACTACCTTGATCAATCTGTTCCCACCACAGGTTTAGAGAGCAGTAGCGTCAAAAAGTAAATCCAAAAAGAGTTATACGAGGGCGGGCAAATAAGTTAATGATGTTTTTAATGATACAAACTTTTTTTATATATCATTTACTTTTTCTACGTAATCTTTGAGTTCTATGGACTTTGTCGAAAGCTTACCCAAACATTTTATTCTTGTAAAAGTAAAATCTAAGTCGAGGCCACCAGGTTAGGAAATAAAATATGAACTAACAATTCGTAGCCTAACTCGTGGAATTTCGCCATTGATGGGCAATAACTTTTGTAGATCAAGTACAGTCGATACAAATTATCCTCATTGAATCGATTAAATAATTTCGCGATTGATCGTTTTAGTCTTTTGAAGACAGTCAATATATTTTACATCCATGAAATGATGGCCATAATTTTTATGGTTAATAAACCCTGTTTGGTCTGTGGTACACTGTGGTTCCCAAATGGCACGGAAAGTCATCGATATTACGATTAGACAACACCCAACACTACTAAGTAGCTGTCAAACTATTGATTTTGTGGTAAATTATAAGCAATCGCTGTTACCATAGCCGAGTCACAATTCAAAATTTAAACCACTGAACAATCTCTAACATTCTCTCGTGTATCAATCTTCAATTGTCCAACATCGTATAACGAGTTTTTCATTTGTTTACGGTATTAACTGGGCGGCCTCAAAGAAATGCAAAAAAACACAATTTTTTCCATTGAAAATGATTCTACAGAGTTCCCATCGTATTAATTTAAGTGAAGTTACTTTTGCAAAAAAATGGGACATGAAGAAAATTATCAAATGGTAACACGGGTATTAAAATAGTAATATGTTAACATCAGGTTGATATAGTTCTCGTATTCAATTTCCTAATAGAATTTGTTTAAATAAGAACTGTTATCATATTCAACTAAGCCACCTACCTAGGGATGACAAACACAATACACATGAGCACTGATGATGAAAGCGTTGCGGCTTTCGAAAACAGCTGTTCTGTAAGTTGCTGTGTAAGTTGAATAACTAATAACTGATGTTGACTTTCCTTTGTGCCTTGGAATATTTATCATTTCTTTCTGAATTTAAAACATACAAAAATCGAACAATTAGCCTATATATATAAATTCAATTTAGTATAGCAATATGAATGTTCGTTAAAATACTTACAACAAAATGTAATGTTTTTCTCCACAAACAGCGTCAGGTGCAAATTCTATGATGCAGCTAGATAAAATTTGTCAAGAATCAAGGCACAAGTGCAACAGTGATCTTTCAGCTAAGCGGCAGAAAAGTTAAAATTGATATAATATATGATTTATGTTATGCATAAATGTAAGTATTAATATTTTGTATCAACGTGCAAAAAGGGATTGAGATAAATTAAAAATGTTTAACCTCCTGGGTCACAGCTCCATTAAGACATTTCTGTGCCCAATTTTTTAACTCTATACAGGGTCGCCTAAATCGTAAAAGCCTAAAAACTAAATTTGCTGGGTAGTTAACAGTAGAAAAATAGTTTGTTTTTTATAAGGTCAATTAGAGGGCAAAGGGTTAGAAAGGGCTAGGGCAGGGGAAGATCAGAGAACAAGCCTTTGTCGAAAAAGCTTAGAAATTAAATTTTTAAGGAATGTAGGCTTAAGGAATACAATTTGTTCAATATTTATTATTTGTTCATATGTATAATATGTAACTTCAACGCCCACTAAAGGGGCCGGAGTCTGAAAATAGATAATATCGTGTTTTTCACAGACGAACGTATGGACATTGCCAGACTTCATCACTGATCAAGAACATAAATACTATATACGGTCCAACTTTTTTGGAGGGTATTAAAAATGTATTTTGTCGGAGTCGCTCTGGCAAGGGCCGATGGGGAGACATCAGGTTACGTCTCAGCTTCGTCATTAAAGCTTAAAAATTTTATTTTTAAGGGATGTTGCCTTAAGTAATACAATTTATTACATTTTTACACTATTTTTGCATATAATAACGCCCACTAAAGGGGCGAGGTTTAAAAATTAGCTTCTTTTTATTTTATGGCTCCAAGTTTTACGTAATGGATCTTCTTTGACATTAAAATATATCATATGCTTAAAAAAATTACAAGAAAAAACTTTAAAAATTATGTTGTTTGTTAAAAGTTCTTCTTAGGGGAACTTTTTCTTCTTCGACCCGATTCAGTTCATTTACGAAGTTGAGCTGTGCCATCCTTCCTTCATCCTCCCAGTTTCAAAGGTCTGGCTATTTTCGATTAGACTGAATCGTGATTTCCACCAACGGACGGACGGACATGGCGAGATCGTCTTCGATTACTGATTAAGAATATATACTTTATGGAGTCTCAGATGGATATTTCGCTGCGTTACACACAGAATGGCTTAGTGAATACATTTTGGAGGGTATAAAAGCAGGAATTAGAAGTATCATTCGCGCAGGACTAAGATACAGAAATTACTGCACATTTTAAAATACAGTCAAAGCTCTCCTATGCGGACACCTACCATCGGCGAAGATTTTGTCCGCGAACTCGAGGTGTCCGTTTTTTGGAATGGTATAAAAAGTAATTTTTAGAATATTGTTTGATTTCAAAAATTTAAATTATTTTTATTAAATAAAAAAAAGGGTACAAAGTTGGAAAAAAATCTAAAATATTGATTTGTTTTAATTTTGCTTCATTTTCTTTAATCATTTTTTCTCCATAATAGCATTCTAGATGTTTCAAGCGCTCAAATGCTGTATAGTGTTCTTCTGCAAACTTCAATAAGCGTCTAACTTCTTCTAAGGCTTCTTTAAATGCAAATATTTTGTATTGGTCTTCTTCTAAAATGCTTGTATCATTATTTTCTGATGACCTTATATCCACGCTTTCAACCAAAACTTCTATAGTGTCAGATTCTGTTAGAATATTTTCATCAATAGAAGTAAACTCACTATATTCTACATTTTGTCTAGCCAATCTCGAGAGGATAGATAAAGGGATATTATCCTCTGCATCTAATTCTGCATTATCAAAATCTTTCATGAATCCTGCTTTGCCAAAACAGCTCTTAATGGTTTCGGATGTTACTTTTTCCCCTGATTGTTTAATAAAGTACAAAGTATCACGAACAGTATGGTTCTTATTTCTCTAATATTTATATGCAGCTTACACAATAAAAATAGGAGAAACACTGAAAATTATTTATTGTACAATTGTTTGACATTTTAACTACAGTTTTATGCCGTACATGCTCTTTTTCTTTTTCAAATGTCCGCTTATTAGAATGTTTTGGCCAAACAAAATGTTGTTTTTGTGACCGCCGCTGGCTATGGGAGCGGACAGATGTCCGCTTATAAGAGCTGTCCACTAAGGGAACTTTCACTGAACATCTTTTCACTTCTGACTTATTTTAAATTTTTTTCACCAAGCGGTGAACAGCTCTATCCGAATAGTCAATATTTGAGGAACGTATAGGTTACTTAGGAAAAGTCTTTGGCATGTCTGTACCAAATTTTTTAAATTGTTTGTCTTATCTTCATTTTCCTCCTGCTTGCTGCAACACTGTACACATCAGTAGTCGCTGCAAAAGTCAGAGGGCATTACTAATTGTTTACGTTTTACATTCTTAATTTTTATTGGTTCTAAGTTAATTTTTCTTATTTTGGCATTTACTTCCTCTAACAATTTTACGATGTAGTTTTCATAATATTTGTATACCCTTCACAAAAAAGTGAAAGGGTATACTATATGTATATAGGTTTGTCATTCCGTGTGTAATTTCTTCGATATGCACATGGGACCCCATAAAGTATATATATTCTGGATCCTTATGAATAGCGATGACGATTGAGCAATGTCCGTCTGTCCATCCGTCTGTACGTGAAATCGGTTTTCTCAAGCCCACAGAAGAGCTAGAGACTTCGTTCTTGGACCGTTGAATTGGAAATTAACTTAAATAGAGTGCTATTGAAAAGATCCGAAGAATGGTTCCAAAGCAAGGAAGCTTACACATATTTCTCGACGCAAAATTTATACCAAAAATCAATTACTTTTTTTTATGTTTGTAAATTAAACCTATTTCGTGCTTTAGGAAGCCTCAATGGTAATTTAAAAACTAAAAATATTAAAAAAAATTTCTAGGGATGGGATATTAAAAATTTTTTTCAGCATTTTGTGGTACATGTAGTAACTAAAATTGTAAAACATTTTAAGTTTTTCTGTAACAAAACCTCTTTATACGGCATGAAGATTTGTATTGGCCAAAAAAAAGATTTTTTCATTCAAATTTTGCTTCCAGGGGTGGGAAATTGCATATTTTTTATACGTGAAAGTAATCAAACAGGCAACTGATGTTGTTGTTGTTTTTTTGCTAAATAAAACTGTCTTATAATTTAGGAAGAACGAAATTGATATCAAAAATTCAAAAATAAAAAATAATATTTCGAACCCAGGGATGGACAAGTGCAACATTTAATAGTACATGAAAGTGACCAATATGGTTCAAAAATTTTAAATTTTTCTTAAAAAAACTACTTTATACCACATGAAGCGTTGCACTGATAAAAAAAATTAAAATTTCCCTTTCATTTTCCCAACCCTGGAAAATGAAAGTTTATTTTTTTTGGTACATGCAATATGTTGTAGTACATTTAAAAACCAAAATGGTTGCAAAATTTTAGTTTTTCTAAAACAAAACTACTTTATACCTCATGTAGATTTGCATTGATAAAAAAAAAAATTTAAATTAAAATTTCGCTTCCAGGGCTGGGAAATTGAAATTTTTTTTATACATAAAAGTAACAAAAAGGCAATTGACTTTGTTTTTATTTTTGCTAAAACTATTTTATATATAAGAACAAAATTGGTATCAAAAATGTCCAAAAAAAAAATAGTAACTTCGAATCCAGGGTTGGCCAAGTGCAATATTTTATAGTTCATGAAGGTGACCAAAATGGTTCAAAATTTAAAATTTTTCTTCAATAATACTACTTTATACCTAATGAAGAGTTGCATTGGTAAAAAAAAGCAAAACAAATTAAAGTTTCACTTCCAGGGTTGGGAAGTTTAAAGTTTTTTTGGTACATGCATTATATTGTAGTAGATGAAAGTGGCCAAAATGGTTGCAAATTTTAAGTTTTTCCTAAATAAAATGAATTTATACCTAATAAAGACTAGGATTGGTAAAAAAAAATTAAATTTCGCTTCCAGGGCTGGGAAATTTAAATATTTTTTTATACATAAATGTAACCAAAAAGGCAACTAACGTCGTTTTTTTACTAATTAAAACTATTTTTTAGTTCAGTAAAAACAAAATTGGTATCAAAAATTAAAAAAAAGAATCAAAATTTAGATTCCAGAGGTGGATAACTGCAATATTTTGTAGTACATGAAAGTGACCAAAATGGTTACATATATCAAGTTTTTCTTAAATAAAACTGTTTGATGCCTCATTAAGAGTTTCATTGGTAAAAAAAATTAAAATTGCGTTTCCAAGGTTGGGAAATTGTAATATTTATTCTGCATTAAAGTAACCAAAAAGGCAATTGACGTTGTTTTTTGTTTTGCTAATTAAAACTGTTTTATATTTCAGGAAGAAGAAAATTGGTATTAAATTTCTAAGAAATCAAAATTTCGTCTCCAGGGTTTGACAAATGAAATATTTTATGGTACATGAAAGTGACCAAAATGTTAAAAAATTTTAATTTTTTTGTCAAGTAAAACTATGTTACACCTCACTAAGAATTGCATTGGTAAAAAATAAAAATTCGCTTCCAGAGTTGGAAAATCGATCTATATTTGGTACATAAAAGTACCCACATAAATTCCAAATTTTGTGTTTTTAGTGAATTAAACCTATTTTATATATTAGAAAAAATTAAATTAGTATCAGATATTAAAAATTCGGTTCCAGGGTTGGAAAATCGAATTTTTTTGGTACATTCATTTGGTACCCACATAAATTCCCAATTTTGGTTTTTTTTCAGTGAATTAAACATATTTTATACTTCGCTAAGAATTAAATTGTTATTTAACATTTTAAAAACTAAAAATTCGGTTCCAAGGTTGTAAAATCGACATTTTCTGATTCATTAAAGTAACCATATAACTTGATATTTTTGATTTTTATGATGAATTATACCTACTTTATATATCAGGAAGAAAAACTTGGTTTTAAAAACCAAAAGAATCTAAAAGACGATTCTACGGTTAGACAATTAGAACTTTTTGAGGTACATGGAACGGATTTCTCCTTTTCGTTTGCAAATTAAACATACTTAATATTTTTAAAAGACGTTCAGAGGTATTAGAAATAGCTTCCTAGCCGAAAAATTTAAACGAAAAGAATTACATCTGTGAAGGGTATTTAAGATTCGGCACAGCCGAATATACCACTTTTACTTGTTCTACGTTTCATTGTTTTCATTTATTTATTTGCCATTAAGTTTGAAATTGGATACCAACACAACATATGAACAATGAACATTGAATGATGATGTATTTGCAGAAGAAAGAATAAAATTACATACAGACAGCGTAGGTTGGCTAACATGTTGGCAAAGCAGACCTACCAGAAAAGTAATTGATAACTTTGCTAAATGTATGTACGCAATTATTAATTTTATTAAATTTTCTTAACGTTTAGGTGTAGGACGCTTAACATGTCATGCTAGCCAACAAACAAGAGAACTTAAAATATTTCAGTTGCTCTCTTTGTATCACTCCCAATGAAGGATTAAGTTAAGGGGAGCTTTGAAATTCATTATGGCTCTACGAGTATTAATAACTTCTTCGAATGTTTAAAAAAAGAGATTCTCTTTTTCCGAATGCCCCTAATACAATTCTGTTTTATAACAATTAATTTACACTTGGGAATATTAAGCAGATGTTTCATTGTTCTTAAGTGGTAAAATTAAATTTTCTTTCAAATGGGCCATTCACTTATCCGTAAAATTATAGCAACAAACCGAGTAATAAAATTTTTTTATTGGTTTTTAATACCAATTTAATTTTTTCTGAAGTGTAAAATAGGGTTAATTTAAAAAAAAAACCAAAAAACAAGTAAAAGTGCTTGCTATATTCGGTTGTGCCGAATCTTAGATATTCCTTCTTTCTTTCTAAAATATAGAATAGTATTAACTACAACAACAAAGAAATAATATATTATATTTTATATTTAGTTACCTCAATTTTTAAGAAAAAGTTTAAATTTTTCAACTGCGAAGCTGAGTTCTTCGCTTCTTTGCTTTCTAGTACTAATGGGATTCCTTTAAATATTTTAAATATCTTGAATTTATAAACAAAAATAATATATTCGTTTCATTTTGGTTACTCTCATGTACCAAAAAAAGGTTCAATTGTCCAACCCTGGAATTGTCTCTTTGATTTTTTTTTAATTTTTAATACCAATTCTATTCTTCCTGAATCTGACTTGAAGTATGAAATAGGTTTTATATATCAAAAAAATTTTCAATTTTTTTAGAGTTGTAATGCCAATTTTTCTCTCCTTGAATCATAAAATACTTTTAAGAGCAACCAAAAACAAAAATTAGTAGCCATTTCACTTATTTTTATATACAAAATCCATTTCGATCGTCCAACCTGGGAAAAAAAAATTTAAATTTAATTCTTCCAGAAGTATGAAATAAGTTTAGTTCACTAAAAAAAAATTAGCAAATTATGTGGTTGCTTTTAAGTACAAAAAAAATTAAATATTATCGATTGTCAAACCAAAGAATCAAATTTTAGATTTTATTGGTTTTTTATAACTATTTAATTTTTTCTGTAGTGTAAAATAGGATTAATAAAAAAACTGGAACATGGTTACCTTTATGAATCAAACAATTTCGATTGTCCATCCCTGGAGTCGAATTTTTAAGTTTTTTGGTTTTCAATACCAATTTAATTCTTCCTGAATTAAAATAAGCTTAATTCACTAAAGAACCGAAATTAGAAATACGTGGAAGAGTCCCAGCTCTGAAACCGTATTTGGATTTTTCTGCATTTCAATACCACTTATTTCTAGTTCATCAGTCCACTACTGAAGTTCTAACTATTCGGGAGGCTTGCGAAACCCGGTCTCGAAGTTTATATTGAGGAAATTACACACGCAATAACAACTATACAGAGATTTTATTGCTATAGTATAATAATATTATAGAAAGAAATGTTACTATTTACTATTTGAGATTTTAGCGAATCTCAACATAAACAAGTCTCCTGGGCCAGATGGCACTCCAGCAAAACCCCGAAAATTACCGCCCAATTGTAAGTATGATCAACTTCCACCTATTAAGGTGGCCCAACACCAACTTAAAGACAGCCATTATTGTTTTCGTCGAGCCCGCTTTATGAGAGACCTGGTGACTCTGTTATCGGAAAAATTAAGTGATTCCATACAACATTTCGGCGAGGCTAAGGAGGTGACTCTAGATATTTCCAAAGCTTTAACTAAGTGTGACATGATACACTTCTGTCAAAACTGACTGCTCTCGGCTTATAGCGAGCTTTGTCAGCGACCGCAATATACCAATTGTTATAGATGGGGTATCGTCAAACGAGTTCAAAATAAAGTTAAGGGCAAGGCAACGTTCTGTATCCTACTCTCTTCCTCATCGTTATAAATGACCTTCTATGTCAAACTTCGAACTTTATCTACTCTTTCGCTCATGACAGCAGCATGAATCACTCGTTCTCGTTCACCAGCTGCCCTAGCCTACAGGAGATTGATGGCAAAAGGCAAAGAATTAATGACTCGAAGAACCGCATCAACCAACGCTTACACAAATATAATTTCGGACAAATTCATTTTTTCGAATTTTTTCTTCACGATATCTCACGAACACGCGAACCCATTTTAGCCCAGTTAGTAACACTCGCATAGTTTTTTGGAATCGATCAGAAAAGCTGTTTAAAAGTTATTCTAAAGTGTTATGAAATTTTTATTTGACATATTGTTGTCACAATACTATTTTAAATGAAATTTATTTGTTGATGGTCAAGCAATGTCTATATGCATTTCATTGGTGCTTTACCAAATCATCAGTAGACTTTAACCACAGTTTTGAAAAGTTAAAAACCTCTTATCTTATGTACATACTTCTGAAAACCATCTGAGAATTCACAATTTGTAAATTACAAACTATTTTCAAAAATCACAAGAGAATAATAAATAGTTTGTAATTTAAAAATTGTGAATTCTCAGATTTTGGTTCGAACATTAATTCATCAGAAATAATAATAATACAATTTCAGAGTTTTCTTTAAAAAATTACATTTTCCGAATTTTATCATTCACGAAATCTCACGAACGCATCAACCGATTTGAACCCGGTTAGTAGCCATCGACATGATTTTTGATTGTCAAGCGCTGATTAGTTTTTGGAATCGATCAATAAAGCCGTTTAAAGGTTATTCTGGAAAAACAACTTTTGAAAAACTATTTTTTTTATATCCCAATATTTAACGTTCCAAACCGGTTTCAATTTACAGGAAAAATATATTTGAAGGAACCCTTTAAAAAGCGACTAGTTTGGTTGGGTTCTGTCCAGCCGTTCAAAAGTTATAAGCGGTTTACATATTTACACACACGCACACACACATATAGACATAGTGACGGCTCAGGAATAGTCAAGAAAGCTTCCTAGGAACTCAAAACATCGAGATCTGTTGAAAACTCGATTTTTTTCAAAATAAGGTAAAAGAAGTAACCTCCCACTTTTTAGAAAATTTTCCGTTTGCTTAGCGGGAAGTAAAAATCGTTTTAGCAAATTACTTTTATATTCCAAAAATATTTTTAAATTTTCCAGCTCTGGAATCATATTTTGGATATTGTTGATTATCAGTTACCACTGATTCCAATAAATCAGTCCAAGACCGAAGCCTCCAGCACTTCAGGGACTTCGGAAACCCATTTTAGATAGACGGACATCGCTTATGCGAGTTCCCTGCTCATAAGAAGCGAGAATATTTATAGTATACTTTATGGGATCGCATATTAATATTGAAGATATTACACACAGAATGGCAACCCTATACATGTCCCTTCACCATACATTATAACGATCGAAATAACTGTATTCATTATATCCACCATCTATAATTCTCTTTTTATATTATGGTTAATTAAAATAGTACCCTTAATTTAATATTACGAGGTGTAGTTATTAAACAAAATATCCATTGATATTGTTAAATTATAGAAAAAAAAAATTAAAAAAAATTCGTTCTAACTTGCACATTCTGCAAAGTGCTGTGTACCAGTATGTTAGTGTGTGGTAAATAATTGAAAGTAGTGGGATATTATTGGGTGGGTGTAGATTTCCAAAAACATATCAAGTTGCATAAGCAACCTACAACATACAAATGGCTGGATAGCTGGCACTTTAACACCCGCATGCACATGAAAGGATGCATGTCTGACGCTTTGTGTGAGACAGTGTGTGTTTGTGATTGAATGTATGGATGTGTGGCTCAAATTAAGTTTGTTTTATTGAATTTCTTTACTTTGCTTTTCAGTCCCTTTGTTTTATACATACATTTTTTCGTATTATCTTTACTTCTCTGCAGTGTTAAAGTTATTTTATATAATTTTTTTGTTGTCAAACTTGTTTATGTTGGCTGAATACATCCTGGGGTAAAAAGTATTGATCATTTCAATATTCGCAAAACTTGCTTATCCTTCAGAGAGAATGAGTTGCAAGTCCTCGCAGCGGTATCTCCATTACTGCAACACAATATAAAGGAAATGAAGTAATAGCACATTTGTTGTTCATCAAATTCCAACCGGTAATTAATTGTTATTGTTGGTGGGTTGGGAAGAATATTTATTGAATTTCGGACTTGATGGAAATTAAGATATTGAGAACGGAAAAGAATATAACTATTACCATATGGTCGCCAACATTAATCATGAAGAGGTTTTTTATTTTTTTTTCTGCCAGAAATAAACCACAACTTTTAAAAAACGGCGTATGCCAGAGAAAGAACTTTCTTCCAGGATTAAATATTCTCTACAAAAGTGAAGCCTTAGCAATTCAAGAGCGCTGCGTTGTTATATCCTGAAACAAGCAATTTATTCAGCAGTTACTTACGTCATATTGCTCCTTCATTGCGACGTAGTCATAACCCAAAAACATCAAACGTGGCGATTAAAGTTTTTAAAATGTACACGTTAAATGGGATTGCAGGTCTCCCATAGACGACTGTATTTTGTTATAAACTCAGTTCGGTTTTAAATATACAGATTGTATGAAGCACCTGTTTTCCTTAGATAAATTAAAAATTTATATTTTTTGCCATATGACTACTTTTCATGAGAAAGAGTGACATGTTTCTGTATAAAAAATGCATGGCTGTACTGCATGATTACCTTGAGCTTTGGTCCTTATAGAGCTAGTTGCTTTGTAAATAGAACATAGAGACGGACTCTTTCACTAAAGTAGTGGAGGTTCTCGCGTTCTTTTCTTGAATTTGCGATTGGAAGATCATTACACGTGCCGACAACATGGAATTACGACTAGTTCTGAGAATGGAACTCCTATTTGCTGTACTCTACATCCCACAGAAATATCTGTTTTTAGCTTCCCGCGGAAAAGAAAATTGAAAACTTTCAAAAAAGTGGGTTTTACCCCGTTTTGAAAAAATCGACTTTTCACCAGATCTCGAAGTTTTGAGTTCCTAGGAGCTTTCCCAGCTACTGAGAGGCCGTCATTTCTATGCCTGTGGATATACGTGTATGTAATTACGTATATGACCCGCTTATAACTTTTGAACGGTGAAATCGAATCGAATTGCACTTCAAAGGGCTGTTTCAAACCTAGGATTCCTGTGTATTGGAGCCGGTACATTTTTAGAAATATCAAAAAAAAAAAAAAAAGTAAAATGTGTTTTTTTAGAATAATTTTTAAACGACTTTGCCGATTGATTCCAAAAACTAATCAGCACTTGATATTCAAAAGCCCCGTTTGAGCCCCACGAATGTAGTCAAATCTTGTGGATGCTTTCGTGAGATTTCGTCAAAGAAAAAATTCGAAAACTATTATATAAAAAAAACTCCGAAATTATATATCTAATTAATTAATGCTCGAACCAAGCAACTGGCGTTTCAAAGCACTTTTTTAAATTTAGATTTCCTGTGAATTTGAACCGGTTCGGTCCGGTAGATTTCGAGAAATTTAAAAAAAAACTAAGGAAAAATGTTTTTTCAAAAGTGATTTTTTAATAACTTTTAAACTGTTTTATCGATCGATTCCACAAACTAATCAGCTCTTGACTTTAAAAATCTCGTCAATCACTACTAGCCGGGTCAAAATTGGGTAATGCCTTCGTGAGATATCGTGAAAGAAGAAATTCGGAAAGTGCTTTCTTTAAACTCCTCATCGTAGCTGCACGTGACAATGTGATTAAAAATAGCGTGAGGTTGCAGGGATGGCTTTTAGGGTCAACCGTTTTCAATGCCGTTTGGTATACAAAAGTAAGCGGATATTAGAAATCAGAAAAGACAAAAAACAGCTCCCAAGTAAAAATATTTTAGTTATTTAGATTACTGTTCCACAATATTAAATGAATTTAACCAGGCCGTCTCCCAAAGTATATTTTAATACACAGTGTTCATGTGTATTGTGTTTGTTACCACTTGACGAAAGCGTTGCGGCTTTCGAAAACAGCTGTTCTGCTCTACTGTGCAAGTTGAGTAGCTAAAAAACAATTAGCCTATAAATCTTAATTCAATTTAATATAGCAGTATGAATTTTCGTTGAAATACTTACAACATAAATTTTTTTCTTTGCTTGCTTAACCCAAATATCATTAAAATGTAACTTTTAATAAGTAAAAAAATGGAGTTTAATACCTTAAGTACTGGGTTATTTTTGTCAAAAATAATTCTTTCGATGTTTTGTGAAATCAAAACCTTATAATATATTTTTATGTTTATTGTCCTTTTCTACAAAAAACAATTGTGACACTATTGCATCAGAACAATGTTTCTGATTTTTATCATCTCTGCTTAAGTTCAAGACATCTACAGTATCATTCTGCTGGGTTTTTTCTTATGAAGCTGCCAACTCCAAAAGACCTTAGCATTCTGCTGAACATTTCATTCAATACCGTGCCTTCTTTGTCAACAATATAACCTTCAATATTCCCCAAAGCTGACGCACCGCAAAAGATGTGCAATGAGTTGAACAAATTTAATAAATTTATTAACTACTCCCTACTGCTCTAAAAAGACAATTTAATTTATTAACACATTAAAATACGTAATTGTTGGAATTTGTATAATTCAAGTTTTGCTTTCTACGTTCAGTATTAGTTCATATACATATAAGTATGAATGTGTTATACAAACTTACCTTTTGTATGTATTTAATTTAAAATGTCTCACGAAACTATTTTCCACAAACAAATAAATAACTTAATGTTTAAATGATTAATATCTTTGTATCCATTTGTTTATTTACGGTTCCTTTGCCCAGTGAGTTGCGGAAAATTCTCAGAATTGATGTATTTCATAGCAATTTTTATTACATAATTCTGAATACGCCAGAGGTAAAAATTATATTAAATTTCAGAAATAAGTTAAGACTGAAACTCTTAAGAAATTTCAATTTAAAACTGTAATTAATGCTGGACATGAGAAATCAATGTAGAAGGGTGAGCGGCTAAGCATGGGGACTTTCAGACTGGATCTGTATTATGTTGGATAGGCCTACTCTTGCTTACACATCGTACTTTTTTGGATGCCCAAGGCTGAATGGAGTTCAAAGGATTGCTCACCGATGCATTTCATAACTTAACCTAATTGTATTATTGCTTTTAAAGGCAAGTCATTTTACCATACATCGTAATTACCAAAATTATATTTTTAGTCTATCTTTATAAAAAAGATTCTCATTGTTTGTTTAATTGCCTATATACTCTTTACGGAAACAAAAATATTGGAGACATGCGATGGAGAAATCTATACTCGCAATAAAAAGCAATTATAAGTAGTGGGGCCTTTCCTGCACAACTACAACAGAGAAGTTTTCGAATCAGAATTTCCAAAAATATATATATATATATATATATATTTATGTTGTATGAAGTGTAAAACATAATATTTTATATAGGCACAGGCCTCACAGGCCTAGGCGCAAATCAGCCACTAACAACATTATGTAGACACCAAAAAGTTGCTTGGGCTTAGTTTTATTATTTTATTCGCCACACTTGGTGGATGCTGCTTCCCTTTTCATAAAATTCATATAAAATTTGAAGGAAAATAATTTGTGCGGTGGATACTGTTCTATACCCGTGAGAGCAGTAAAGATTTTCTTTCAAAATGTACTTTATTTTAAAAATAAAATGTAGAAAATCTCACAGCAGTACTGGAAATCAATACTTATTTTGTATGGGGCTAAGTCCCCGTTTCTAAGCCATCAACATTCGCTAAAAGATCAGGGCAGTCTACATCAAAAGTAGAGCGCCTTTTTTTCGATCATAATAAAATAGCACTATGAAGAAATCTTTTAGCGAAAAAAATTGTTCAAGAAAAAATTGCGATTTTTAAATCAATCACAGCCATAATGAAAATTTCTTTGGACCATTCAAGTTTCTTGCTCAATTTGATGTCGCAGTGAAATTTTTTCGAATTTAATTTATTAAAAAACCATGGCAATATTTTGGCCAAAAACAACACCTTATCATGCCATCCTATTCACTCGATTTGCCCTTCGTAAGTTTTTCTTATTCCCATGATTGAAGAGGCCTATGAAAACTCGACTTTTCGCCACGATTGAGCAGATGAAAGCTGCATCGCTCAAGGACATACAAAAAATTGTAAGTCAGAACTGCTTCGAGGATTGGAAAAAACCTCTGGCGCAAGCATTACTTTCACGGGGACTGGATAAAAATTTATCAATAAATAAATAAATATTTTGAGAAAAATTAAAATGCACTTTAAGTTTTGGACACAACTCTTAAATCATAAAATTGAATCAAAATGAATATTGAATTAAGATTCTATAGGCTAATTGTTCGAAATTTGTTTTTAAATCTCAGAAAGACATGATAAATATTCCAAGGCACAAAGGAAAGTCAACATCAGTTTTATTCAACTTACACAGCAGAGCAGAACAGCTGTTTTCGAAAGACGCAACCCTTTCATCATCAGTGCTCATGTGTATTGTGTTTGTCACCACTTATTAGGTGGCTTAGTTGAATTTGATAACAGTTCCTATTTACACAAATTTTATTGTGAAAAAGGATACGAGAACTGTATCAACCTGATGTTAACATGTTATTGTTATAATACCCGTGTTACCGTTTGATTATTTTTCTTCATGTCCCATTTTTCTGAATTTTTTGTTCCATCATACCTAAGTCAAACTTTTTTGGTTTGAATTTTATACTTAAGTACATGTGAACGTTTTTCCAATTTTTTTTTTATTATTGGTAGCTCAAGCCATAGCTTAAATTTATATGTAGTAAGAATTTTAGCGAACATTTATATTGATATATTAAATTGAATTAAGATTCATAGGCTTATTGTTCGAAATTTGTTTTTAAATCTCAGAAAGACATGATAAATATTCCAAGGCACAAAGGAAAGTCAACACCTTTTATATACGACTAGTTCAATCGTACTTCTGAAAGTGCAACAACAGTATCAACTAATATCGTCCTCAGCTATTCTCAGAAAAATATTACTGCTCGGGTTCATGCGAAACGGTAGAATATGTAATGATCGCCACCACTTGCAGATAAATCAAGATACTCTTGTGCCAGAAAAATACCAATTACCTCTTTCGTGTTAATACACAATCCTCGTAACCCTCCTACATGTTTTTCCCCGTAGGACAAGTAAAAATGTCGTCGCTGACGTAGTGATTGAGATGAAACACAAGTTCGACTAATTTGTTTCTTTCATTATATTCCATGTCTATAATTCTTACAGACCAATAAAAATGTGTAAAATGTTGGAACCAGGTACATGATAATTTTTAGAAGTTATATACTCGTAGTATATTCACAAAACCATTGGCAAAAATTCTCGTAAATGGATTAGCAAAAGCATAATTAGAAATGCAAAATTTAAAGACAAGCGAATTATAATGATTATATTAGAACAGCAAGTATTATAAATAAAAAAAATTTGTCATGTGGTCGGAGCAAATGTTACCATTAATTAATTTGTCATAAAAGTTAGATACATACTCGTATAACATTGTCCGACGACTTTTGAGAGTAGGTACTTTCATTAATGGTAGCCTACTGGAGCTAGAGCTCCATTGAAGGTAAAGTAAACTGAACAATAAAAATTGTTCTGGCAACCATTCAATACATTATTATTATCTGACAAACTGCTTCGTAATGTGAGGACCAGGAAACTTTTTCTGCTTTTTATACCCTCCAAAAAAGAATTTGGAGGGTATATTCATTTTGTCGTTCCGTTAGTAACGCATCGAAATATCCATCTCAGACCACATAAAGTATATATATTCTTGATCAGTGATGATATCTAAGACGATCTGAGCATGTCCGTCCGTCTGTGGAAATCACGATTCAATCCAAATGAAAAGAGCTAGACCCTTAAAATTTGGTACAAATATATTCTGAAGCTTAGAGCAGGTTAAGTTCGAAGATGGGCTGAATCGGGCAAAAGGGGAAAAAAGTTCCCCTAAGACGAACTAAACCAACCCAGAAAAAAAAACATAATTTTTAACATTTTTTCGTTATTATGTTAAGCAAATGATATATTTTTAAGTGAAATACGGTCCAACGCCTTAAATTTGGAGCCATAAAATAAAAAAATAATTTTTGGACCCCGCCCACTTTAGCATACAAATATAACAAATTGTTTTACTTAAGCCTACATTCTTTAAAAATAACATTTTCAAGCCTTAATGACGAAGCTGAGACGTAACCTAGTATTACTCTGCCCTACTCCTTCCTCCCCCTTCACCCTCTAAATGACCCTACCAAAAAAAAAAATTTTTTTAAATTTTGTATAAAATCATCCCAAGCATTTATTTTTAGAGCTTTATGACTGCCGATTTCTGCCCTACCCCCTCCTCCCCCTTTGCCCGCTAAATGACCCTACCAAAAAAAAAAAAATTTTTTTTAATTTTGTATAGAATCATCCCAAGCATTTATTTTTAGAGCTTTATGACTGCCGATTTCTGCTTTACCCCCTCCTCTCCCTTTGCCCCCTAAATGACCCTATCAAAAATTATAAATTTTAATTTTGTATATAATCATCCCAAGCATTTATTTTTAGAATTTTATGACTGCCTGTGTCTCGATGTACTCATTGACAACTCATTTACTTCTGATTTTTAATACGGTAGTGCTTAGTTAGCACAATTCAACGTATTTATATTTAAAAAATATCACTTTTTTTTTTTGCTTCTGGCAAACCCTTTCCTAACTCTTTCCTTTCCTAGCAATTATTTAGAGCGATATAAGACATGTATTTATTTCAAACCCCGTAATAATTTCTCCCAGCATTTAATCGACACCTTTTTAATGACATATTTATCAAAATGTAATTGAATTAAAAAATTATAACTACTATTTGTCTGCAATATTATTTCATTGCAAAAAATAGAGATTTTTTGTTACAATCCCATGTTCATTTAAAAAAATCGAAATTATCATAACATTTATGAACAAATTTTATTTATTTATCCATACACAAGTGAAAAGTACAGAAGTTATTTATTCTGACTAAAAAAAATTGAAAGTGTTTTTATGTCACTATTAATATTTTTATTAACTTCAAACATTTTGTCATGCAGCTGAAGCAATTGAAGCAATTTATTGTAAAATTAAATGACATACTCCATACCTGTTTTTATTTATTATCGTATTTTAATGTAAAAATTGATTAGGGGCGTTCCGATACTGCAAGTATTTGAGAATATCTCTTGATTTTATTTGTTTGATTTATTGTAGTGCTCCGAGAAGAAACATATACCTAATTCTGTTTTTAGTATTAATATTAAATGGGGGAATTGGTTCCTCGTAAGAAATATCAAGTAAAATGAGATAAATAACTCCAATTAATGTTGCACACTTATTACATTTATTACACACTTATTTTATTTAAACTAAAGACAATAGAAAAAACAGTTCATTCAGAGAAGTAATCACAAAAATCATAAAAATTAAATTATATTTTAATCAGTATCACTTTCAGATAATCATATTCGTTGACGTAAGACATCACTTTCTTCGCTAGAAATATTTTCGAAATCATGCTCAGCTGCTGCTGATGGTTCAGTGATTTTGGTCACAAATTGACTTCCAGTCTTTATAAGGCATTTATGTAATTCACGATTTGACTGTATTCTTACACTCTTTCCTTCAACTAAATGTATTTGAAATAAAGAAGGAAAGTCCCCTTTTTCGGTTGTGTTGTTTTTCATACCACACGATTTATAGTGCTGCCAACTATTTGCTTAATTTAAAATCCTCCAAATACAGAGCAAACAACGTTTTTCAGATAAAAATAAAAACATTTTTAGATCGCGTTAAAGCAAGTCGTGTAAAAACAGAACGAAATATTTATTTGGAAACGCGTTAAATCAAATTCGCGTAAAAAAGTTCGTGTAAAAACAGAATTAGGTGTATTTGATTTGTGAAAAAGAAACTTTGTCTATTAATAGACGTTTTACACCCCTAACAAACAAGTGAATGCGTATATATATAGGCTTGTCACGCCGTGTGTAATTTAATCAATACCGATACGGGATCCTATAAAGTATATGCATATGTTCCTGGTCGTTGTGAATAGGGACCGCATCACACATAGCCCTTTTTTGTTCAAAATAGTGATTTTTACTGGCTGTTTCACTTAAAAGCTACTTTAAGAAATTTTCGTAGAGATGTACCTAGATACAGTGCCTGCAGCTTACTTCCACCAGCATCTTTATATTTATTTATGTATATAAATAATATTATTTCTATTTAGACGCCTCAAAACAGGGTTTGCGATATTTCCCGCAGAATGAGAGTGTTTTGCAATAAACAATTATATTATACGCTCGCAAAGCGTAAGCGTACATGTGAGTTTTGTTTTCACAATTGTGTATGACGCTGACATCACTGCTCTATGGACTTATTTTTGTCGTTTCATCGTGTTTGAAATCACAACGATTCTAAAGAAGTTTCACTTCAATAAATTTCATTTAAATATGTATGTATGTGTTAGAATACAGAGACCTTTTTCCATCGGTATTACAGTATGTGTGGGAAGTAGCTCTTTAGAAGCTTTGAGTGCTATACTAAACTTCACTCCGATCGGCCTCCGGTGACTGTAAGGATCTATTACCATCCAGCTATGAAAGAAAGGGTGGCAAGATGGAATATTAGAATATATATTAATGGATCAAGAATGATCTAAGATGCTCCACTTGGAGGTTTTGCGATAATACATATATTTCCTAATGAAGCCAACATACTTCTGCATAATCGTAATTAACATAAACATTCAGGCGAAATCCGGAATTTTTTCGATACCAAGATGGCTTTATTGTTCCTGAGATCATGTATCATTCCTCTACTCTTTTTAGACAGTGCGGCGTTGTATTGTGACATTGTCTTCCAAGCTGTAAATTTCTAAATGGCAGCACAAATTCGAAATCACAAAATGCCAAAGTGTGTTGTCGTCTCTAGTGTTCTTGTACCTTGGATGTTGCTGAAGCAAAGTTTTAGCATTCAGTAGGTACGTCCTTCCTTAATACAATAAACATCTAATTGCGCTGTATATAATTGTCCGCTTCTTTGAAATATATTGAAAAAACTCATATCATTGTGAACCACCCTAATGGCAACAAGTAAATCATGAAAAAATATATATACAAAATTTATTATGTTACATTTACGATAAGTGAACGTATTATTTTATTATTATGACTTTTTATTATTAAACATAAATTAATTTAAAAATATACAAAAACTTTATACAACTTCTGCTAAAGGTTTTAATATTAAAAACAAAACAGCAAACAAAAAAATCATTATGAATCGACAAGGTCAGTGATATGAAAATGTTGTAAAAAATTTATAAAAAGTTAATCTTATAATTAAAGTTTATTTATTAATCATATTAATATCGGATTGCAGGAAGTTATACACATTGTATGTAAGTAAGGCTCGACATATCTGCATGAGTAAAATACGTATTTGGTTAATTACAGGAAGCGTAAGCTTCAAGAGTTTTATTTTAAGGCAACCAAAATAATTGTGTTCACAAAACATTGACGTTGATTTTCCCATGTTCTTTAGAATATTGGTCATCTCTTTTTAAATTTAATATTATGGCTTTCAACATATAAATCTTAATTAAATTTAAATATAGCAAAAGTAATAAGTCTAAGAACCATTTAAATTAAAAACAAGTAAAAGTGCTATATTCGGCTGTGCCGAATCTTAAATACCCTTCACAGATGTAATTATTCTTTCTTTCTTACTTGCCAAAACAGAAAGTAGGTTTAATTAAAAAATAAAAAAGGTTGTCATCGGTTACTTTTATATTTAAGAAAACGTTTAAATTCTTGGGCTAGGAAGCTAAATGTTTGGCTTTTCTTATATCTAATACCTATGAACGTCTTTCAAAAATATTATATATATTTAATTTACAAACAAAACAAAAAATCCGTATCATGTACCCTAAAAAGTTCTAATTGTCCAACCATAGAATCTTTTTTTAGATTTTGTTGGTTTTTAATACCAGTTTACTTCTTTCTGATATATAAAGTAGGTATAATTGATCATAAAAATCAAAAATAGCAAACAAAATGGCTGCTTTAACGAATCAGAAAATGTCGATTTTCCAACCCTGGAACCGAATTTTTAATTTTTTCTGATAAATATAGCTTTAAAAAATAGCTTTAATTCACTAAAAACACAAAATTTGGAATTTATGTATGTACTTTTATGTACCAAAAATATTTCGATTTTCCAACCCTGGAAGCGAATATTTATTTTTTTACAAATTCTTAGTGAGGTGTAACGTAGTTTTACTTGACAAAAAAATTAAAATTTTTTAACTTTTTTTTTTTTGGTCACTTTCATGTACCATAAAATATTTCATTTGTCCAACCCTGGAGTCGAAATTTTGATTTTTTAAGATTTTAATACCAATTTTGTTCTTCCTGAATTATAAAACAGCTTTAATTAGCAAAAAGAAGCAAAGTCAATTGCATTTCTGATTACTTTTATACAGAATAAATATTTCAATTTCCCAACCCTGGAAACGAAATTTAAATTTTTTTTACCAATGCAACTCTTAATGAGGCATGAAATAGTTTTATTTAAGAAAAACTTAATATTTGTAACCATTTTGGTCACAAAATATTGCAGTTATCCAACTCTGGAATATAAATTTTGATTTGTTTTTTAATTTTTGATACCAATTTTGTTTTTCCTGAACTAAAAACTAGTTTGAATTAGTAAACAAACAACGTCAATTGCCTTTTTGGTTACTTTATGTATAAAAAAAAAATTCAATTTCCCAACCCTTGAAGCGAAATTTAAATTTTTTAAAATTTTTTTTATCAATGCAAATTTTCATGAGGTATAAAGTAGTTTTGTTTAAGAAAAACTAGAATTTTGCAACCATTGTGGTTATTACATGTACTACAAAATATGGCATGTACCAAAAAAAAATTTAATTTTTCCAACCCTGTAAACGAAATTTTGTTTTTAATTTTTTTTTTATCAGTGCAACGCTTCTTGAGGTATAAAGTAGTTTTATTTAAGAAAAATTGCAGATGTTTTACCATTTTGGTAACTTTCATGTACCATAAAATATTGCACTTGTCCATCCCTGGATTCGAAATTTTATTTTTTATTTTTGAATTTTTGATACCAATTGTAAGACAGTTTTAGTTAGCAAAAAACAAAAAAAAAACAACATCAGTTGCCTGTTTGATTACTTTCATGTATAAAAAAACTTCAATTTCCCACCCCTGGAAGCAACATTTTAATAAAAAAAAATTTTTTTTTAGCAAATGCAAATATTCACGACATATAAAGTGGTTTTGTTAAAAAAAAACTTAAAATTTTTAACAATTTTAGTTACTACATGTACTACAAAATACGGAAAAGGCCGAAAAAAAAATTTTAGTTTCACATCAATGGAACAAATTTTTTATTATTTTAGTTTTTAATAGACCATTAAGGCTCCCCAAAGCACGAAATAGGTTTAATTTACAAACATTAAAAAAAAATTTATTTTTGGTATAAATTTTTCGTCGAGAAATAGCTGTAAGCTTCCCAACTCTGGAACCATACTTGGGATCTTTCTGAATTTCAATAGCACTCTATTTAAGTTCATTTCCAATCCAACGGTTCAAGAACGAAGTCTTTAGCTCTTCTGGGGGCTTGGGAAAACCGATTTACGTATTAAGTATTTCTGCATATGATCACATACATATATCCAGCAATGGATTGGTAATAAAAGAAGGAGAAGGGGGCAAAGGGGGAAGAGGGGTAGCGCAGAATAGTACCAGGTTACGTCTCAGCTTCATCATTAAAGTTTAAAAATGTTATTTTTAAGGGATGCAGGCTTAAGTAAAACAAATTGTTAAATTGTTACACTATTTTGGCATATAATAACGCCCACTGAAGGGGACGGGGTCCAAAAATTAATTTTTTTGATTTTATGGCTCCAAGTTTAACGCGTTGGATATTCTTAAAAACTTGAAAAATATTCTTGTTTTTTAGAGGTTGGTTTAGTTCTTCTTAGGGGAACTTTTTTCCCTCTTGCCCGATATCCTTCAAGATATATATATATATATATATATATATATATATAAATATATATATATATATATATATATATATATATATATATATATATATATATATATATATATACCAAATTTCAAGCGTCAGCCTCTTTTCGTTTGGACTGACATGCTCAGTTCGTCTTAGATTTCATTACTGATCAAGAATATATATAATTTATGGGGTCTCAGATGGACATTTCGCTGCGTTACAAATGGAATGACAAAGTGAATATACCCACCACATTCTTTTTTGGAAAGTATAAAAATAGTGTAAAAATTAGCAAATTGTGTTACTTAAGCCTATATTTCTTCAAAATTACATTTTTTTAAGCCTTTATGACGAAGCTGAGATGTAACCTGATCCTCCTTTGCTCTTCTAGTTACTTTAGAAACCAGAATTTTGCAAAAGGTTAGAAAATGGCAGAATCACTATTCAAAACTACTACCACCAAATATAATATTTCTGATACAAAGCAGTTCAATTCACTTATATATAATATAAAATATATGTTTCAGTGTTATGAAATTTAAGACTAAATCGCAGTTGGTGAAGTGGCTAAGAGTGGCGAAACCTGCAATTTTCATGTTGTCCAGATTATAATTTAAAAAGTAATTTTTAAGGCAGATAAGGAAAAATTATTCATTCAATATCAACTGTTCAAGTGGTTCAGATGTCGATATATGACACATCATTTTTAAGTTCTTATTATTAACTAATGGAAATTTTAAATCATATTTCATGGCAAATTCTCACACCAGGGAAAATCTTATATCTTGGTTACTTTTTCTCTCATTGGGTAAATTTTTTTTAACATATTGCTAACAAAAACACTGGTCGCTATAACACTTGAGAAGTGTACTTTATATCAAGCTCACATACGGGAAAAGCTTAACAATTTTTAGAATGTGGTTTGGAAAGATGACATTTTACTGTGTTTCGCCCAAATCAATAATTGATCTAATGAAATTTGTATTTGTTGTCTAAAAAATTTCTGTGTAGTATATCTTAGTAATTCATAATTCTCTCTTTTGTTTTAGGAAACCAAAGCGTTGGCTTCTCTAGTTCAGAAAAACTAAAACTATCGCAATTACATGCCTCCTCAGTAAGTAGATATCAATGGGAAAAGTTTTATAGAAATAATAAAAAATCACTCCTTTCGAACTCTTAAATTCAACATGTGATGAAAATACAAGAACAAATTAGTTTTGTTGTTTTGTATTTCAGTAGAAAAAAATGTTGCAATACGTAAGATTTTCTTTATTAAAAAACTTATCCACTGACGTGCAATTTAAACTTTAACTCGGCTGCATCAACGCAGAATTGCATAATCTCTGCAAACAGTCGTGTTTGAAATTTTCTATTTCGCTTGTTTTGCTTGTTTTTACTATTGTTTATAATTTTTTGTTTGAAGCAAGGCTTCAGAAAAGTTTTGTTTTGAAATCTCTGTCAACATGCGTCAAACGTGACATTGTCAACGTGAGTGTCAGTAGGCTTTCGTATGTGTGCGTATATATTGTGGGCTTCAACAAAAACCATATTTGAAAGGCTGCAGCAGGCAACATCGGCCAATGGTTATATACAAAAAGGAATGAAAGAAAAATGTGCTAAATTGCATTATTTTCGTTATGCAGAAATCTATTCAATTCTACTTTTCTGCGATGCTTATTCAATTATATTTTTATGTTTAAAAACGGTGTTTTATCAATCAAATAATTTGTACGAAAGCAACAATTTGATACTAAATTTTGATTAATAATTATTACTCGTATATTGCTAAAATTATATTACTAAATTCTATATTACTAAAATTCTTCTTTCTGGACGAGTGCCCAGGAAAATGCACAAATATAAATATATGCATGTACAGTGCACTCACAGTAACGTGAACACCGTCTAACGTGAACACCGCCTAACGTGGACAAGCTTTTATTTGCGTTGACTACTCTGTAACGTGAACAAACCCAGAATGCTCTATAACGTGAACAATGTTTTGCACTGCATATGTTTTCTAAGATTGTAGACAACACTGAAATACATTAAATTCTATTTTTAAAGTTTAGGAAATCCCGTTATAAGGTTGAAAGCAATATTTCAGCTATTAGAAAAGAAAAAAAAGCAGAAAAAGATAACGAATTTTTTAATCCATAAATGTAATGAGTAATTTTCTCGTATTAACGTTTTGTTTTGTAATGAATTTTTAATAATAACTAGAACTGCGCCCCGCGGTTTCACCCCCGTAAGTCTACATTCCGTGGAAATATCGGGATAAAAGTAGGCTATGTGTTGAGAGGTATATTGTTTTTAGCTGGAAATATGTATTTGTATAGCCATTAATAAGCACACCAATATTTATTACGATTTCACATTTAAATATAATATTTTATTAGGATTGATTTGGTAGTAATACAAAAGTTATAGATAAATATTGCAATATACTCCTATAAACTATATTAAAAGATTTTTTTCGTTCATCATAAATGTGCAGATTTTGTGCTTTAGAAGTCCGTAGGCCACGTAGAGCTGGCCGTGAGAAAAACACGGCGGGCCCAAATGTAAGCCTGCTACATTTAAGGTTTGAACCTGTCATTTCTTAATAGTCATAGAAAATGCAACTTTCAATTGAAACTGGTAAATTATTGGGTATGATTGGGATGCGTGGTATAAGAACATTGTCTACCTTGGCTTCTTCAGTTAAGATTGTGGCCTTCACAATATGCCTTCCTAGTAAATTATATATGTGTAACTTCAACGATATTTGCGGTGCACGCCAAAACATGTAGCTGATTGTAGAATTTTTTCCTACTTACTTGACACTGATCGTTATATATTAGACAATTTACACAATATCTTGATAAATTATAGCCTATGTGTTATTCTGATGTATAATCTAAATTATTGTAAAGTTTCATTAAAATCCATTCAGTAGATTTTGCGTGAAAGAGGAACAAACATCCACACTCACAAACCTTCGGCTTTATAATATTAGTAGGATTTTATTTTCATATTTTAATAAGGTGAATAATAATAAAAGAATTTTACATTCCAGAGTGTAAACAAGTACACGAAATCGCTAACGTGAACAATTTCGCTAACATGAACTCAATTGGTTTTAATTAGTTCCTTACCGCGAGTGCATTGTATGTGTATAGCTGTTAGAAAGTGTTTTAAAATTTAATAACTAAAAAGAGTTGTTGGACAATTAGAACTTTAACTGACACCAATTTGTGTCCATTAAAATGTTTACTTCGCGCCAAGAAAATTGGAAATTTCCTAAAACTCGGGAGGCTATTGGTTTTACTCCGCTTTCAAAAAATTAAGTTTTCAGCAGATCTCGACATTTAGAGTTCTTAGGAAGCTTTCCTGACTACGCCTGAGAAGCCGTCACTATGTCTGCATGTATGTGTGGGTGTATGTATGTGATCCGCTTATAACTTTTGAACGGCTAAATCGAATTCGAACAAACTGGCCTTGAAACGCGGCCTTTCAAACTTAGATTTCCTGTAAATCGGAACCGGCTCGACCGGTGGAAATGTAAAAAAAGTATTATTTCAAATATTTGTTTTAATAACTTTTGGAAAACTTTCCGAATCGATTTCAAAACCAGTCAGCTCTTGACGCTTAATAGCCACATCGATTGCTACAAACGGTCTAAATCGGCTTAAGCGTTCTTGACATACAATTCAACTATGAAGTTATTATGTAAGCAATTCGTATTATTTTATCGGACCTGATGATCTACATTAATCGCCGCTTACCACATGGTAATCAGCTGATCTATTCGAAACTTATAGCAGTTTGAAAACTAAAATAGCATTTTCTATACCCTCCAAAAAAGATCTGAGACCCCTTTAAGTATATATATTCTTGATCAGTGACGAAATCTCAGACGATCTGAGCATGTCCGTCCATCTGTGGAGATCATATACCGACCGTTTGCCTCCTAAATGACTTTAAAAAAATTAAAAATAACAAATTTTAAATATTGAATTTCCTTATCCCAAACAGTTATTTTTAGAAATGTATGACAAAGTTGAAATGTCTTCCCCACAGCCCTTGCCAGAGCGACCCCGCCAAAATACAGTTTTAATACCCTCCAAAGAGAATTGGGCCCCATAAAGTATATATATATTCTTGATCACTGATGAAGTCTGAGACGATCTAGCAAAGCATAGATATTCGTCTGTGGAAAACATGATATAGTTTATTTTTGGACCCCGCCTCCTTTAGTGGGCGTTGACGTACGATATTATATGCAAAAACAGTATTGAAAAAATTTTATTCCTTAAGCCTATAAGAAGCTGAGATGTTCTCTGATCTTGTAGAGGTGAAACGTCTCTCCCACGGCCCTTCCCGCAATGACCCTCTCAAAGTAGAGATTTAAAATTGGGTACAGAGATGTTTTAAAGGAACTCTGTCCCACCAAGTTATATATTTTAAATTTACTCACTAAATATTTGGAGAGTATTTAAGATGCGACCCGGTCGAATATAACGTTTTTACTTGTTAACTGTAAAAATTAGTTGGGAGTTGCAGGGATGCCCTTTATTATCAACCGTTTTCTATTTTTTTTTTCTCAAAAACGAAATGCTATTATTCTCTCGTTACACTGGAATGAAAACGTATAAATGGACCGTCCACTAAATTTTAAAAAACGAAAATATACTGCGGAAAACGACATGTATAAAATTTTACCCCAGGTCTAAGACAGCTGTGAGTGAATCTACATCAAGCCTCATTGAAACCAAATTTTTACGTGCTGCGTTTACTTTCTTTCGAAAGGACAAATGCTTTCAGTCGCCCCGACGGCAAAGTATTCTTTAAATAAACAAAAATAAGATCGACATTTTTTTCAAATAGGTTTGATAATATTTAGACCATTAAAACTCATTTAAATTACATTGGGTTGATCATAGGTTCTTGTCAAAAATGAGCGTATGAACGCTTTCGACACAAGTCTAGAAAAAAGCTAATCGAATGTATGTAGCAAGTGAAATTTTAAAATTCAACTTATTTTTTGAACATTGATAAGATATGTAATAAATATATAAAATTTAACATAATTAATGAATATAAAATTTAACATAATTAATGGCTGCAATACTGCATTAGTAATATTTGCAACACGATCTACCCAACTACTCACTTACAAGCTTTAAAGTTCTACCTTTGAATTCCTATGCAGTTAAAGACATTTAAATTTCCCAAAAGGAATTATTTTCATAGAAAACCGAATCACTTGTTACATATCAATTTTCTTTGTCAATATCCGACAATTTTTGCATGCTGATAATGCACATTTTGAGACTTAAGTATTTTGCATTCTTATTAAAGTTGTGTTTACACGTTGTGTATTTCTCAAAAGTGATGTAAAACAAAAGAATTGAATACACGTCGAAAAATGTTTATTAACTTATAGATAAAATTATATCATTATATTTATGAAAAAAACTTCGTAATTACTTATATTGTAAAGTATTTAAAATTTTAACTAAGCCACCTAACAAATCAAATACACGTGAGTACTGATGATCAAACTAAATTGGCTACGAAAAAATTAAAAAAAATCGATCAGAAAAATTCAATCGAAGTCGTTACGAAGTTTATTAATGAAATGATTGCGTTAATCACTTCATATAAAATCCTTTATGAATTCGGTAATATATCAGTTCCGAAATGGGAACATAATGCCGGCTGTTCGTTATGAGTTCTTTAAGATATTGAAAGGGTTTGATGGGTCCACATATTTTTGAATGTCTGTACTGGGGTAATCATTCCGGTAACCGATTAATTAGCAGGCGATTAACAGATCGGTTAATTTCAAATTGGCTACTTTCCATTCACGATTAAAGCTAATAATTTCAGTCAATTAACCAATGTAACAAAATTTAAAATTTTTTGTAGTAGATATTATAACATATTTTTTGTGTTTTTGAAACCTTAAAACCTTTAGACGTGTGTATGGAATAACTTAGTAAATACTCTTCTACTATAATTGATACTTAGGTAACTTTTAAGTTTTCGATTAGTAATTTGGTAAAAGCCAATTATTGACAAAGATTTAACTAAAATCTAAACGCACGGTCACAGTTGGCAAAAAATTCTCCAACACAACGTAACCACAAAATTTGGTCCTTTTAATCACCTATCATCCGGTATTAAATGAAAATGTGTTACCATCAGTTCTCGTATGAACTTTCCTAATAAAATTTATATAAATAAGAACTGTTTTCATATTCAACTAAGCCACCTACTAAGTGGTGACAAACAAAGTACACATTAGTACTGATGATGAAAGTGTAGTCGCTTTCGAAAACAGCTATTCTGCTCTGCTGTATAAATTGAATAATTAAAAAAGAGCTGATGTTGACTTTCCTTCGTGTTTTTCTGAATTTCAACAAAAAATTCGAACGAAATTTCTTAATTAAATATAATCTAATATGCAAGGAGGGCCAAAAGAAGTAATCCGATGACTCCTCCAGCGGGAACAGCGCACCATGCAGTCACTTTGAGCTGATGTAATGGCTCCTCGTGCATCACATGTAAATTTCCGGTGGCCCAGAAGCGATAGTTTGGCTTGCACACGTACCCGCTGAGGTGGAAATGAGCCTCATCGCTCAAATTCAAAATAATAAATAATTTATAAATTTTTATTCATTCAAATAATTTAATTTACAAATTTGTTTTATTGGTTAACCGAGCAATAAAAAAATTAATCATTTGAACTAAAATCTCGGTTAATTAATCGAGCGATTAACCCATTAACGACAAAGACCGATTATATGAAAACCCTAAAAAAGTTTTAAAGAAGCCTCTTTAAAACCATAAAATTTTTTATACTTGTGTCGAACTCGCTCATCCGCTCGTTTTTGAGAAAAGCCTCTGATCATACTAATGTAATTTAAATGAGTTTGATCAGAGGATCTTGTCAAAAGCTAGCGGTTGAACGAGTTCGGCACAGGTCTAGTTCTGTCAAAAGCTAGCGGTTGAACGAGTTCGAAATAATAAATTTATAATAAATATATTAAAAATTTTTGCTAGATGGCTTTACATTATTGTGAATAAAGGCAAAGTCTATCATGGATTAACTCGCGTGTTAGTTAGGTTTCTTACCAAATAGTTTTTTACAACAAAACAGAAACGAAGGCATGAATAATGAAGAGGAAAATATGTGTATTTGCATAGAAAAGTGATTTTTCTTTCGACAAGTGCATGTGGTGTAAAAATACTTTGGATAAACATGGAGATGACGGCGCCAAAATTCCTCTGCAATTTTTTTCAATCATCATAATACAGAGTTTAATGAATTCTCTATGCATTAGACTTATTGTCGCCATAAACTAGAAAGTGTACGTTTTATTGCCACGACCGGCTGGAAGGTATGAGAAACATATCCAACAGTTTGTTTTAAACAGTGGCTCTCAAACGTTTCTTTTTAACTTTTCCACCTGACTTTTTATATCTTCTTTGCAAATATATTTTCCCAATCTTGACATACAAAACAAAAAAGCTTTTGATCTCAACAGCCGATGGCTCTGGAAAAATCAAAGAGAAAATGAAATATTTGGAATCACAATCGTTGGGGTTGGAGAATTTCGTGCTAACCAAAAGTGATTTAACTTAAAAAATTAATGTTAGAAGTTCTCATATTCTATTTCGTTAAAAATATTGATTAAATAGTTGATATTCCTAATAACTAGTACCACCGTGGAAAGTGGAAAAGGTTGAACAAACAACGCTGATGAGATGGCGTAGCGGCCTCAAAATCAGTACGGATCCGCTAGTTTTATGATTATAAAATATTCTAATATTTCACTCTTAATAAAATAACCTGAATTTAATAAAAATTCGTAAAACATCATTTGGAGATTGCAGATTTGAACTTGAGACTGAATAAAAACTTCCTATCTTAATAATAAAGTATTAACAAGTTCGAATAATATAAATTTTCGTTGATGTTTCTAAACGAAATTAAAATTTAAACACAAGAGTTTAAAACAAGCTTCATCCACTATGGCTACAAAATTCATAAAAGCCGGCAATAACTCTTGTATTAGAAGCAACGAAATCTTATTCGCAGAACATCATGATATAACCGTAAACGTATTGAATTAAATGCATGATAGACATGGACTGGATGAATGATTTAAATCCATCAAACATGCGCAGTAAAGCTGTTTCACTGTGATTTATATTATGCATGCATTTCTCGAAGTAAATTTCTCAACTTAAAGTCGATTTGACCTTAGAGTCAACAACTAAATAAATAGCGTTCTTTACTCGGCTTAAAGAGTTCTATAGACATTTTATGGGAACCACTTTGGGAATCGCTGATGTATGAGAATACAGACAACGGTTGAAAAAAATCATTAATAAGAAAGAAATTTAGGTTTCTTGGCCATACGAAGTTCAGATTTATTTTCAGTTTAACAAATACACTCTCCGTCTTAAAAACATGAACTGTACAGAGAAGATTTAATCAGAAAACAAAATTGGGAAAACGATAATGTCAAGTGAAGTTAAATCTTTAAAAACGGTTATTATTTATGAGAAAAAAACAAAACGTCCATTATTATATACTTTATTATACGGAGGTAAATAAAAATGATCAGCAAACACTAACGTAAAAAAATTTGTTTAACTATTTTCTTAATCAAACACAAAATTTCAATTAAGTTTTTAATTGCACACTTTAACAAACGCAACAAACGAAATAAGTTAAGATTCGTCCATTGTTTGTCCGTACAAAATGTTATGTATTTTGCAGTGTTGTCAACTCTTTACATACAAAATGCGCCGTCTTCCTAGTCAAAATACGCTAAAATGCGCTATATATGGTTTAAATAAAAAACAGCATGAATAATTGTTAAAAGTTTAAGTGTTATTAATTGTATTTAATTGTATTGAAAAAATGAGATCTAAAGGAAAGCTTAATAAATTAATGACAAATGTTGATGACTTTTTAAATGAATTTTCATTTAATGAATTTTGCTATTAAAAACAATTGTAAAACTAAATGCGCTAAGTTAGCGTATTTTCCATAAAATCCGCTAGGGATAAAATATGCGACATTTTAGTTATTAAAATGCGCTACATCTAGCACAAAATGCGCTAAATTGGCAACGCTGGTATTTTGTTATGTATAGTTTCTCTTAGCTAAAAAAAAGAGAAAAGGAAGAGAGATAATTTTGTGCGTAAATGACCAAAACGTGACAAATAGATGGCAACATTACGGATGTTATTTTCTATGTCGATTATTTACTCAACGATTGCTAATCTACAAATATGTAAAATTTTTTTTACATTAAGTCCTCGGTGAGTTTTTAATTTGAATCCAATAAAACTCGAAAATTCGTCGAGGAAGTAAAGATATGTACAAAGAATTTTCCACCTTCTCTACTTTCTTTATCTGTCCTCTCCAATGCATCGTATATGTAAAGGTCATTCACTGAGTGCCGCTCTTACTAAATAGAAATGGAAAACAGTTGGCTCTAATACTCATGTCTGCAAAAAATCTTGAGTTTTCTCGAAATTTACCAGTCCAAATGGGTTACAATTGATAGGAAATCTAAGTTTGAAGGAACCCTTTAAAAAGTGGATAGTTTGGTTCGACTCGGTTCTAAATTTATAAGCGGGTCACACACACACATGTACACACATAGCGACGGCCTATAAGGAGTAGTCTGGAAAATTTTCTACGAAGTTCAAAAGTCGAGATCTGGTGAAAATTATATTTCTCCAAATCGGGATAAAACCAGTAATTTCTCTATTTTTTGAATATAACAAAACACTGTTTAAAAGTGATAATGCTAAAACTATTAAATAAATAATCGAAACAATTTAAAAATGTGTGTTTAAACACTTTAAAATTCATTAAAAGTTGTATGAAATCTTTGAGTGGATAGAACGATCTATATATTTCAATGTTTAAAGATGATTTCATGTAAATGTTGACCGCGGCTAGGGTCATACGCAGGGTCCAATTTTCCCATACTTTCTCACAAATAAATATTTCAATAATGCTACTGCGTGAACTGTTGCGGGCTTGTCCTATAACCCCACAAAATGTAGTGTAAAGACATGAAATCGGACGGTATCGGCGGCCAATTGACCGGCTTGAAATGTGAAATAAACTGTTCACTGAACTCTCCTCTCATATAGGCTATTGTTTTGAGTGCTGTATTGCATGTGGCAGCGCTTTCTTGAAACAACTTGTAACCTAGGTCCAGCTCTTCCATTTTGTGCAAATTATAAATTGTAATCATCGCATGGTAGCGCTCGCTATTCACAGTAACTTTCCTGCATTCGTTGCTTCTGAATACGTAGGAGCCAATGATGCCACCCATCCATAATCCACACCAAACAGTGCAGTTTTTCTTTTGCCGAGCATGAATTTCGATAATAAAATTCAATAATTTGTAAGCGGCATTCGTTCGCACAAATTTTTAAATTATAGACCGAACTGAACATGCTTAACAGTGTTGCAAAAAAGAAAGTTGCTTCTGAATCACCCGATATGCCCAATAATGCTTTCAAACCATTTTAATACAATCTTGTAGATATATTTTTAGTGTTCGCAAGACATATATTTTCTCTTTGCTATTCTTTTTTTCTGGAACAGTTTATCGCTTAACTACTTGCCTTAACTAGATCGAAGAAAATCTACAGTATGTTTCATGCAAGAAGAAAGATAGTGTTCTCTCAAAAGAGATCCCAAGGGATCCCAAAGTTTTATACGGTATCACACCTAATTTTTTAAATTAATGCCACTATAATATTTTGCTGAGGCCCTTTCATAAAGCGCTTTCTATTTTTAAATTAAAATAAAACTAAGTGTACGTGATATATCGTAAAAATTTTTTATTCACTTGAAATACCGAATCTGAAATGCATCTAAAGAAAAACAACGGTGTTAAATCGCGCGACATCGCCTCAAAGTGAGATAACCATGCCGTAGTACCGTGCTCATGAAGGCACATGTCATTGGTGTCCAGATCATCCAATTCGAAGTTGACAGTGATGCCCTAGCCAACGTCGTTCGCAAACAAATATGGGCCTATAATAACGTCAGGCAAAAATTCACACCGAACAGTGACTTTTACATTGGCCGCTGTTGCATCTCATGTGAAGTGGTATCGTCCCAAATTCGTTTCATTTTGTATGTTTACGTACCCATTCATCCAGAAATAATGAGTCCCAAATGATTTTTTGATGCAAATTATGGCCAGTTGCCAAACGGCTGCAGAGCCCATTCCTGGCGCAAAATTCACTAAATAGTAGTCTGCGAAATCCGAGTTCTTGTTAGTGAAGCGAAATCGAATGCCTCAGATTCTCCTGCTCACTCTCACGGGCAGTGACGATGTTTTCGACAGATTTTGCGTTTCATCATCGTACGAATGTTGGTCGATCGTTTGCTGAGCTAGTGATTCAAATTTATTCACCACATTGCGAAGAGTCTTCTTCGTAAGACAGTTATGGCGGTGATAAAATGGCCGAAGCGCACGGTACGTTTCCCGAACAGCACGCTCATTTTGATAACAATTCTATTATTTGCACTTGTTGTTGAATGTCATATCCGTTTGTGGTGATTTGGCGAAACAGATTGAATAAATGACAACCAATTTGGCAAACTTTCGGAAGTCTCTGTTAGAAGATCCTGTACAACTTTTCATACCAGTCTTAATTATTGTCTCAAACACACACATTCATACATAAGTACATACACTAGTGTTTGTATATTTTATGTAAAGCTCTAAACACATAGACGACAGCAGACAGCAAGCAGCAATATGTCAAAAATAAAATCCATGTGTTTAAATGAAAATGATTATTTTGAGGGCAGCACAGCAGCAGGACTGCACAACAGCATTTGCTGCTGCTGCCAAGTTAGGCTATTTTCTATTTTGACGGGCAGCAATAAACAAATATAGTGTTGCCATTATGTATATAAATTGGGAAAATAAGAACAACAACGTTTTTTAATATTAAACATAAAAGAACATTACAAATATACAACATAGAAATAAATTTATGTGTTTTTATATAGTTTTTCGTGATATTATTACATTTTTTGTCAATAACTTTAATTTTGTTCATTATACAATATATATGCGGCCTCCCTGTTTTTATGTTGTTGCTGTCTTCAAAATAATTATGAGCTGACTTCATAGCAGCATTTGAAGTTGGCAGCATTTGAAGCCGTGAAGTTGTGAAGTCTGCTGTCGTCTATGTGTTTCGAACTTAATGCTTAGAAAGGTTTTTTTTTCGTTTTGGCTCTTGTTGTATGCGATTCCTTTATTCATATGAGAGATGTAAGTTTACACTTGCCTTAATGCAAATATATCTACATGCAAACGTATTACTTTTTTTTAAATGTAGAACAAGAGTATCATCAAAATCCAACAAACAAACGTTTAAATACGTGAGTAAACATTAAAAAAGATGCACACACAAAATATGCCAACATACATACGAATGTATGTTTGTATGTATGAAAGTATCAATGGTTTTGCATATTTATTCTAACTAAAGCAAATGACAATCATGTCTAAACGTCACTTTGTGGCTAAGGAAACAGGCATTCGAACAAATAAGCCAACAAGCAGAAAATGTCGTATACAAAAACAAAGCCTACGTCATCTATTCATCCGTTCCAACAACAAAAAAACAGCTAAATCCTTATATTTACTCAGCTACTATAGCGAGTATGCTTGCATGGGCCATAAGAAGGCTGTGGAATGAAATCAAATGTAATAGAAAAATTGATGAAAACAATAGTTTTGTATAAAAATAAAACCACACAAAATAAAACACGAAATATAACGCGTTCAATTTCGATCACTGACACCAAAAACGTATGTAAAACAATGCAATTCACGATTTCCGTTTCCTATCATTTCCTTGCAAATATAAAGTTTTAATACGGTGTGGTAGGAAAAAATAAGTTTACAAAATAAAATCTGTGAATTTAGGATTATTTAAATTGCATTTTGAGCGGCGACACGGTACACTTTCATACGTATACCGTCATATGCTATGCGTCATCTTTTTTAACTGACATGAACGTACCGACGGAGACGGTTGGCGCAATTAGTACTTTGTTGACGGATATTAAATCAGTTGTTTGTTGTCCATTTTATTTATTTAATTTAAATTTATTTATTTTATACAATTTTGTATATATTATTTAATTTTTCCTGAACACACAATACAAAAAAATTAATCAAACCAATTTGAAAAAATTACTGATGTCTGTCAAAGTATTCAATGTATGTATGTCAAAAGTTAAAAGTTGTTCAACTTTCGTACTTTGCGTTGACGCAGAAGTATTGTATTGTATTTTAACTTAGTTGATAGTTGAAAAAGGCGACGTATAACGTACGACGGATTCTATTTGTCTCGGCATTTACTTTCAAATATTTGGTTGCCATGTTCCCTAAAATAACCATTAAGGGCATATGTCACGATCTTAACATGTGCCACAACACAAATTAAAAACAAGTAAAAACGTTTTATTCAATCGGGTCGAATCTTAGATACCCTCCAAATATTTAGTAAATAAAAACTCTATTTTTATTATTATCAAAATTTACATTTTAATGGTATTTGGCTTAAGTAAACAAGAAAAAAAATTATGTTAATACTGTCGTTTCTAATTCGTTAAATATTTACAATATTTGTTCATATAATATGTAACTGCAATGCCCACTAAAGGATGCGGGGTCTAAAATAGGCAATATTGTGTTTTCCTCAGACGGACGTATGGACATTGCTAGATCGTCTTAAACTTCATCACTGATCAATTATACATACTTAATGGGGTCTCAGAAGTATATTTCGCTGCGTTACACACGGAATGATAACATAAATAAATTCTTTTTAAATATCACATAGTATTTGGAACAGTATAAGGGAAAATGTTTACTTTCTTAATGCAGGGTTTTTATATTTTGAACGAAAAATAAAATCCTCCTGGACGAATAACTGAATAAATACAGAGAATACACGCGCATTTGACTCCACCGTGCACCGTAATATAGTTCGTTAAATTTCTCTCAATAACCTTTTCTTCGCATTCATTTAAGTTTTATAAATACAATTCAACTACTAAATAGTACGTATTTTTTTCAGAACATCAGATTTACATAGATTTGTGTAGCTGTCTGTGCCGATGTACAATGAATTGAAAAGTATTCAAATCGCATTGATTTCAAAACAAGAACCAAAAAAAAAAACTTCAACAAAGCAATGTCTCTGCATTTTAAAATCTAGTGAGAAAAAACTTTTTGCTAAATCCTTACCCAAAAACAGAAAAAAAGTCATTCACTTGTATTTAGCATGGCAAACGTGTTGAAGAATACATTTCACAAATGTTATTTGGCGGCAGAAACTAAAAACAAAGAAACCTAAAACGGAAATACAAACCCTCCCTGCAATACTTTCAATACTTAACAGCAAAAACAGTTTGCACTATCGGCTGGATCGGTCTTTCCGATTTGAAAGAAAGGAATTTTATTGGTGACAACCTCGTTAAGTGTATGTAAACGTGGAATCCCGTTTAGGGGGAACTGATCTAATTATTTTGCAAAGTTTTCCAATTTATTGTTATTAATTGATACAAGGCTGCACTTGTTTAATGAGAAAAACTAATATAATATCTTAATTTTCTGATCCAAATATGCGCAATAAATTTTAAATGCCAACAAAAGGCACTCAAAATGTTCATTTCGTAAAAGTACGTCCAAATTCGCGGAAAGTGATTTCATCAGCTTTCAAGCACTGCTTTTATATTATGGAATAGAAATTTTTATACCCGTCACAAAAAAGTGAAAGGTTTGTCATTCCGTGTGTAATTTCTTCGATATCAATATAGGACCCTATAAAGTATATATATTCTGGATCCTTATGAATAGCGATGACGATTGAGCGATGTCCGTCTATCCGTCCGTCTGTACGGTTTTTCCAAGAGCTAGACTTCGTTCTTAAAGCGTTGGATTGGAAATGAACTTAAATAGAGTGCTATTGAAATTCAGAAAGATCGGAAGTACGGTTCCAGAGCTGGGAGGCTTACACCTATTTCTCGACGCAAAATTTATACCAAAAAATTAATTATTTTTAATGTTTGTAAATTAAACCTATTTCTTGCTATTAAATGTCTATTAATGGTCTATTAAAAACCAAAAAATAAAAAAATGTCCAGGGATGGAAAATTAAATTTTTTTTTGCCCATTCCGTATTTTGTAGTATATGTAGTACTAAAATTTTTAAAAATTTTACATTTTACTTTAGCAAAACCTCTTTATACGTCATGAAGATTTGCATTGGCCAAAAAAAATTTTTAAATTCAAATTTTGTTTCCAGGGTTGGGAAATTGCATTTTTTTTATACGTGAAAGTAATTAAACAGGCAACTGATGTTGTTTTTTTTTGCTTACCAAGCCTGTCTTATAATTTAGGAAGAACAAAATTGGAGTCTAAAATTCAAAAAATAAAATTTCGAATCGACGGATGGACAAGTGCAATATTTAATAGTACATGAAAGTTACCAAAATAGTTCAAAATTTGAAATTTTGCTTAAAAAAATTACTTTATACCTCATGACGCATTGCACTGATAAACAAAAAATTAAAATTTCACTTCCAGGGTTGGGAAAATGAAAGTTTTTTTTGGTACATGCAATATTTTGTAGTACATGTAATAACCAAAATGGTGTCAAAAATTGAGTTTTTCTTAAACAAAAGTACCTCATGAACATTTGCATTGATAAAAAAAAAAGAAAAAAATTTTAAATTTCACTTCCAGGGTTGGGAAGTTGGAAGTTTTTTGGTATATGCAATATATTGTAGTACATGAAAGTGACCAAAAGACTTTAAGTTTTCCTAAATAAAACGATTAGATTAGGTATAAACCTAATGAAGACTAGTAAAAAATTAAAATTTGGCTTCCAGGGCTGGGAAATCTAAATTTTTTTTATACATAAAAGTAACCAAAATGGCAATTGACGTTGTTTTTTTATTTTGCTAACTAAAACTATTTTATATATCAGGAAGAACAAAATTGGTATTAAAAATTTCCAAAAAATATGAAAATTTCGAATCCAGGGTTGGACAAGTGCAATATTTTATAGTTCATGAAGGTGTTTAAAATGGTTGAAAAAAACAACAAAATTAAAATTTCACTTCCAGGGTTGGGAAGTTTAAAATATTTTTGGTACATGCAATATATTGTAGTACATGAAATTGACCAAAATGGTTGCAAATTTTAAGTTTTTCTTAAATAAAACGACTTTATAACTAATGAAGACTAGCATTGATAAACAAAATATAAATTTCGCTTCCAGGGATGGGAAATTGAAATTTTGTTTATACATAAAAGTAACAAAAAGGGCAACTAACGTCGGTTTTTTAATAATTAAAACAATTTTTTAGTTTAGGAAAAACAAAATTGGTATCAAAAATTAAAAAAAAATAAAATTTAGATTCCAGAGGTGGATAACTGCAATATTTTTTAGTACATGAAGGTGACCAAAATGGTTACAAATATTAAGTTTTTCTTAAATAAAACTCTTTCATGCCTCATTAAGAGTTGCATTAGTAAAAAATTTTAATTTCGTTTCCAGGGTTGGGAAACTGAAATATATAAAAGTAACCAAATAGGCAATTGACGTTGTTGTTTTTGCTAATTAAAACTATTTTATAATTCAGGAAGAACAAAATTGGTATTACAATCTTAAAAAATCAAAATTTCGACTTTAAGGTTAAACAAATAAAATAATTTATGGTACATGAAAGTGGCCAAAAAGATTAAATATTTAAATTTTTTTGTCAAGTTAAACTATGTTACATCTTTTAATTAAACATACTCTCTGTTTTAGCAAGAAAGAAAGAAGAATTACATCTGTGAAGGGTATTTAAGATTCGGCACAGCCGAAAATAGCACTTTTACTTGTTTTATATCTAAAATAGCACTAAAAATTTTGTTGCAGGTTTTAAAACACATTGCAAACAAATCTATAGAAAAACAAATGAAATTTATTTGTTGGTGGTCAAGCAATGTCTATATGCATTTCATCGGTGCTTTACCAAATCATCAGTAGACTTTAACCACAGTTTTGAAAAGTTAAAAACCTCTTATCTTATTCACATATCTGCAAAAACCATCTGAGAATTCACAATTTGTAAATTACAAATTATTTTCAAAAATCACTACAAAATAAGCACAGATGGATTTGAAAGTCCAACAAAACTAACCCAACAAATAAATTATATTCGATTTGAATCCATTTTTTTTTCTACACATTTCATAACAGTTAACTTAACAAATAGATGCTACCTAACCAAATGTACTCCGGAAATATTATTTCTAAAACTGCTACAAATACCTTGCCTCGGGCTTTGGGTGATGCACATCGGAAAAATGAGAATATTTTCGTATTTTGGTCCAAAGTGACAATGGAAAATTAATTGCATCAACGAATGTTGAATAAATATTTTATTATCAGTTTGTCTATTATGAAAAGAAAACAGACAGCATTCTCCATCCATAAAATGAATTTTTATATCCTTCACAAAGTATTTACAGTGTATATAGATTCCATAACGTGTATAAATTCTGGATACTTATAAATACGAAAGACGAGTAACCCATGTCCGTCTGTATGCATTTGACATCGGTTTTCCTAAGAAAAGCTAGAAACTGATGGACTGGAAATGGTACTAGATAAAGTGCTATTGAAATTCCAAAAAGTTCAAAATACGGTTCCAGTGCTGGAAGGCTTAAACTTATTTTGGTCCAAAAATTTAACTAGCAAAAACTAATTCATTTCTGTTTTCTTTTTTGTTTTGTTAATTAAATGGATGTTTTACTTTGGGAAGGTTTAAATTTGTATTAAAAATTTTATTCCAAGGCTCGAAAATCTAAATATTTTTACTCAAAATTAGCCAAACAAGTTACTAGTTTTTTTTTATATTATATTTTTTTACCCATAGTGCGTATATTTGTGACACATTCCCCCCAAAAAAAAATTATGCAGGCAATATACTCCAATACTCCAAAGTGTAGGTATAATAGACATTTTCCTACTTAACTTAACTTTGCTGTTGACATCACACACATTGAAAGTTAAAGTCGTTAAGATGCATGCCAATATTCCGAAAACACACATTCGTACTACACACTAACAAACACACGCACACAGATATTCAGAACAGAAATCAACGAATTGCAGCGTCAATTGCATGGTTAGAGAATAAAGGAGATGTCATTGCTAAACTGTTCTCTCTTAATTTCGTATCGCATAGCGTGCATAAGGAAAAGTAACCGCCAAACTGAACTGAGCTGGAAATAAAGTCAAATTTTAAATGCAAAACCTCGAAGTAGGCTTTAGTAAATGTTTCGTCAAAGTTAATACCCATGCATGTCATTTCTAAAGACAGACAAATATTCACACGAGTTCCTTTTTAAACTCGAGAATGTGCAGAACAAAATAACATACACACACACATATATAAGCAGGTATACAAGTATGGGCATGTACTATGTATGCATTTGTAAAGTTGTTTGTGGCATGATTTAGTCAGAAGCGGGTTAAGTTTGTTTTTACATTTCCAATTTAACGTGAAAAAAACGAATCGTTTCAAATTTATTTTAAAATTTTGTAGGGCTACATCTTTCGGGAATTAAGGTATCGTAAAATCCATCCAGTGTCCTTAGAGGCCTATGGCTTCATTATGGGTTGGTGGCTATTCTCATGTCTTATATACAAACTCCAATGCAGTAGATGCATTTGTTATATTTAATTAATTTTATGCTGTTGAAAATGGGCAATTCCAGAAAAAAGTCCACCTTGATCGAAAAATTAAAAGAGAAACTTCTAAAATAAATTAAATTTAGGAGCTCAAAGCTTTCTTTTGTTGGGATGGTGAAATACTGAGCTACAAGTTTGAAGTTCCCGTTTTTGTAAGTGTTTCTTAACTTCAAGGGCATTTTCTCTTTATAATTAACATTCCTAAAAGCAATTTCATAATAATACTCTTAATGCAAAACTGTTGCTACAAACATATTTAATCATAAAACAAATGCAAAAAATAAATTTTGTATTTTGTAGTTTTTATATAATTTTCTAATATTTATGTCTTTTTCGCATTTTTTTAACATAATAAAATAAAGTGGAAATTTTAGTAATGTAACGCCAGTAACGTAACGCCAGACCAATTTTCATAAAAGAAAAAAAAGGAAAAAAGATTTGTTCAATTTATAACTTGGAAAATAAATGTATATTGGTCCAAAATCTATCAAAAAAAATTTGATTAAAAATACTTGCCCAATTCGCAGAGTTCAACAATTTTGTTATCAAAGTCAAATCGCACTTCCGTTTTTTGTAACGTAACGCCAGGTCACTTTTTGGAGTATATCTTGAAATTCTTAGGCTCAACTATTTCCATTTTTTGGCTGAATATAGAGATATCCAATCACTTCTCTAATGTGAGAAAAAAACTTTTTTAAATTCTGGTTTTTAACGTTTTTTTTCAACATATCGTCGTACAAAAGTAACGTAACGCCAAAATGGAAATGCCCAAATACAACATGATGGGAATAGGAGTGAAAATCTCTGAAATGACAGCCTAGCACATTGTCTTCTTCATATATTCCAGTTAAAGAAAAAAATCATTTTTATTTCACTGCTTCGTTAGCGACCATTGTAATCGTAAGACAAAGACTTACAAAATTCGGGGATTTAACCTGTAGTCATAAAGTTATAAGTCACTACACCACGAAAATGTATGTCCACTGTGAATAACCCGTCATAATTCAATTAGCTATTTTAAAATTCGGTCAGCTGATAAGAAAATAAGTAAAAATTCTTTTTCGGCTGTGCTAAATCTCATATCACTTTCCTTCCTTTCATCAGGGTTTCGCTTAATTGGTTACAAGCTTGATTAATTAACCGAGATTTTGGTTTAATCAGTTTTGTTTTAAAAAATCTAAAAATTGTAACACTTCTAATTGTTTTGGTTAATTCTGTTAAAGAATTACATGTGCTACTATCAAGAGTTTCTTCTGTTGTCACGTCATTTCCTAGATTTCTACTTTAAATATGTCTGAGTGGAGGTACAAAATAAGTGTATTTGAAACTTGAACTAGTCTCTCATTAACTCTAATCCTTAGATTTTTATTCAAATCGTTGGCAATAGAGTTATTAACTAGCACCACTTGCAAAAGTGGAAAAATTGAACAAAGAACGCTGATGAGATGGCGTAGCGGCCTCGATATCAGTACTGATCCGTTCTGCTGGTTTGATGATTATTGAAAATATTCTTAATATTCCAATCTTAATATAAAAAATAATAAATAGAATTTGAACAAATTAATTTATTAATAAAATAATAAAAAATCATTTGCAATCATGCAACAACCATGGCCAACAATGTTTTACATCATGTATAAAGCAAAACTCGTATCCTTCTTTCATCTTTACGTATGTTTGCAGTTGTTGCAGTTTCTCATTTGACCTTTTAAAAACCTTCTTTGTTTGTATGAAAAAATATTGTCTAAGCACATGCCTCTTGTGTATGAGGCAAAACAATTAATTAACAAGGAAAAGTGCTATTTTCGTATGTACGGAATCTTACATGCCCTTCACCGACGGGCGTCTGTAATATATACACCCATTCATTGCATCCCTAGAAACACCTTCAGATCTTTATGATTTTCAATACTAATCTATTTTTTTATAATATACAAAACAAAGAAATAAATTTATATCGTCCAGCTCCGAAGCCGTCTTTTTTCTTTTCTGATTTCTAAATAAACATTAAATATATTTATTATATAGAAAGAAGTAAAAACGTTATATTCGAACGGGTCGAATCTTAAATACCCTCCAAATATTTAGTAAGTAAATTTAAAATGTTTAACTTGGTGGGACAGAGTTCCTTTATATAATATCGTACGTCAACGCCCTCTTAAGGGGGCGGGGTCCAAGAATAGACTGTATCATGTTTTCCACAGACGAACGTATGGGCATTGCTAGACCGTCTTAGACTTCATCACAGATCAAGAATAAATATACTTTATGGGGTCCAATTATTTTTGGAGGGCACTAAAACTATATTTTGTCGGGGTCGCTCTGGCAAGGGTTGTGGGGGAGACATTTCACCTTTGTCATAAAACTCTAAAAATAAATGTTTGGGGTAATTGAATACAAAATTTGCAAAACCAATATTTTTATACCCTTCACAAAAAAGTGAAAGGGTATATATAGGTTTGTCATTCCGTGTGTAATTTCTTCGATATGCACATGGGACCCCATAAAGTATATATATTCTGGATCCTTATGAATAGCGATGACGAATGAGCGATGTCCGTCTGTCCGTCCGTCTGTACGTGAAATCGGTTTTCCCAAGCCCCCAGAAGAGCTAGAGACTTCGTTCCTGGACCGTTGGATTGGAAATGAACTTAAACAGGCTGCTATTGAAATTCAGAAAGATCCGAAGAATGGTTCCAGAGCTGGGAAGCCTACACCGATTTCTCGACGCAAAATTTATACCAAAAATCAATTATTTTTTTTAATGTTTGTAAATTAAACCTACTTCGTGCTTTAGGGAGCCTCAATGGTCTATTAAAAACTAAAAAAATTAAATTTTTTTTCCAGGGATGGGAAATTAAAAATTTTTTTTCGGCTTATTCGTATTTTGTAGTACATGTAGTAATAAAATTGTTAAAAATTTCAAGTTTTTCTTTAACAAAACCACTTTATACGTCATGAAGATTTGCATTGGCAAAAAAAATTAAAATTTTAAGTTCAAATTTTGCTTCCAGGGTTGGGAAATTGATTTTTTTTATACATGAAAGTAATCAAACATGCAACTGATGTTGTTTTTTTGCTAACTACAACTGTCTTCAAATTTAGGAAGAACCAAATTGGTAACAAAAATTCAAAAATAAAAAATAAAATTTCGAATCCAGGGATGGACAAGTGCAATATTTTATAGTACATGAAAGTTACCAAAATGGTAAAAAATTTGCAATTTTTCTTAAATAAAACTACTTTACACCCCAAGAAGCGTTGCACTGATAAAAATATTTAAAATTTTGTTTCAAGGGTTGGAAAAATTAAATTTTTTTTTGGTACATGCAATATTTTGTAGTACATGTAATAACCAAAATGGTTGCAAAATTCGAGTTTTTCTTAAACAAAACTACTTTATACCTCATGAAGATTTGCATTGATAAAGAAAATTTTAAAAATTTAAATTTCGCTTCCAGGATTGGGAAATTGAAATTTTGTTTTATACATAAAAGAAACCAAAAAGGCAATTGACGTTGTTTTTTACTAAATAAAACTATTTTTTAGTTCAGAAAAAGCAATATTAGTATCAAAAATTAAAAAAAAATCAAAATTTCGATTCCAGAGTTGGATAACTGCAATATTTTGTGGTACATAAAAATTACCTAAATGGTTACAAATATTAATTTTTTCCTTAATTTCATGCCTCATTAAGAGTTGCATTGGTAAAAAAATTTAGATTTCGTTTCCAGGGTTGGGAAATTGAAATATTTATTCTGCATAAAAGTAACCAAAAAGGCAATTGACGTTGTTTATTTTTTGCTAATTAAAGCTGTTTTATAATTCAGGAGGAACAAAATTGGTATTAGAATCTTAAAAAATCAAAATTTCGAGTCCAGGGTTGGACAAATGAAATATTTTATAGTACGTGAAAGTGACCAAAGACTTTAAAAATTTGAATTTTTTTGTCAAGTAAAACTATGTTACACCTCACTAAGAATTGCATTGGTAAAAAAATAAAAATTCGCTTCCAGAGTTGGGAAATCGAAATATTTTTCGTACATAATAGTACATACATAAATTCAAAATTTTGTGCTTTTAGTGAATTAAACCTATTAGATATTTCAGAAAAAATTAAACTAGTATCAAAATATTATAAATTCGGTTCCAGGGTTGGAAAATTTAAATATTTTTGGTATATAAAAGTACATACATAAATTCCAAATTTTGTTTTTTAGTGAATTAAAGCTATTTTATATATCAGAAAAAATTAAATTAGTATTAAAAAATTAAAAATTCGGTTCCAGGGTTGGAAAATCGACATTTTCTGACCATATTATTTGTTATTTTTGATTTTTATGATGAATTATACCTACTTTATATAGCAGGAAGAAGTAAACTGGTATTAAAAACCAACAAAATCTAAAAGACGATTCTACGGTTGGACAATTAGAACTTTTTGGGGTACATAAAACGGATTTTTTGTTTTGTTTGTAAATTAAATATATATAATATTTTCGAAAGACGTTCATAGGTATTAAATACATATAAGAAAATCCAAACATTTAGCTTCCTAGCCAAAAATTTAAACGTTTTCTTAAATATAAAAGTAACCGATAACATCATTTTGATTTTTTAATTAAACCTACTTTCTGTTTTGTCAAGAAAGAAAAAAAGAAGAATTACATCTGTGAAGGGTATTTAAGATTCGGCACAGCCGAATATAGCACTTTTACTTGTTTTCTTTGATAGGGTCATTTAGGGGCAAAGGGAGAGGGAGTAGTACCGGGTTACGTCTCAGCTTCGTCATTAAACCTTAAGAATGTTATTTTTAAGAGATGTAGGCTTAAATAATACAGTTTGTTAAATTTTTACCCTAATTTGGCATATAATAACGCCCACAAAAGGAGGCGGGGTCCAAAAATTATTATTTTTTATTTTATGGCTCCAAGTTTAACGCGTTGGACTTTCTTTGACTTAAAAATATATAATTTGCTTAACAAAATTACAAAAAGTTTTAAAAATTATGTTGTTTTTTAGAGGTTGGTTTAGTTCTTCTTAGAGGAACCTTTTTCCCTCTTGTCCGATTTAGCCCATTTCCGAAGTGTGCTATCCTTTAAGATATATTTATACCAAATTTCAAGAGTCTGGCTCTTTTCGTTTGGACTGAATCATGATTTCCACAGACGGACGGACGGACAGACGGACGGACATGCTCAGATCGTCTTAGATTTCATCACTGAACAAGAATATATAATTTATGGGGTCTCAGATGGATATTTCGCTGCGTTACAAATGGAATGACAAAGTGACTATACCCTCCATATTCTTTTTTGGAGTGTATAAAAAAAACTTTTGTGGTAGTTTGTTCCTTTTATGTACCAAAAAATATTAAATTTTTCAACACTGGAATCCTGTTTTTGATGTTGTTTAACTTTTAATACCAATTAAACTCTTCCTGAAGTATAAAATTGGTTTAATTAAAACAAATAAAAGTAGTTTTACCCAGTTACTGTTATGCACCAAAAATAAGTTTAAATTTTTCAGCTCTTGTAGAAGACTTCGAAAACCCAATATCGACTTCTTCATTCATAAGGATCCAGGATGAATACTTTTTATGGGATGGCATATTAATATACTGGGAATTGTACACCTATTTACTAATTTTGGTGAAGGCTATAAGAGAGGGTTCCTCTCATAATTACAGGTAAATAAATCTTTTCATTTCCACGTCCATGTGTAAACACATACGGCTCTATTTCCACGACTTGATCAATCTGATAATTCATATTTTGTTTCACGCCTCCAGTCTTCACCAGATGCATATAATTTAATTAAATTCGGCACTCTTGTGTTCAATTAAATTTTGGAATATATGTTGTCTGAATTTCTTAAAGAACGTTTAGCCCACAAAATAAATAACATTTCATATAAATGAATTTCGGATTTCTCTGAAAAGTTTCTTAAAAATGTTTCAATTCCTGCACGCATCTGTTAAACCAAACATCGTTTAGCAATATCAAGAAAAGGAATGTCATGGCAAAAATTTCAAGAATAGATCAAAGACTTAACAGAACAAAAAGCAGCAATAAGTATGAAGCCGTTAAGTTGGTCCTTAAGTTGCAATGATTTTTGCCTGCATAATAATGTGCAATTTTTAAAGCCCACTATTGTTATTGTTAAAATTTTTTATATCACTTTCGCGAAATATGCAAATTACAAAAGAACATTGACTACAGAGCAACAAACAAACTATTTACACGGATATTTTGCGAGTGCATGTGTAAACGTGTTCATACACACTATGTGTGGATTTGTATGTGCACTTACATCCGCATAAGTCCTTCTCAAAGGAAAATATGCATTAGCAGGCAGAAAACGTCGACTTTATTTTGCTTTAATTACAACATACATACTTGTGTATATGAATAGTCGTCTTGCAAAGGAACGAAATTTTTAGAAAATCGATTTAAGCTCGTAGTCATGAACGGATTGAAAAATCATTCCACGTTTTCATATCATAGATAAAATCAATTTTAATTCAAATATAGCCAGTTTTGACTCGTATGTGGTGTTCAGACATGCATTTTTAATTGAATCCAATATTTACTTTATTGGCATAATTATCTTCCTGTTCACATATACAAAATTTAGTCAATTCAATTAACGTATGACAACTAAAGATAATAATTTTTCATATTCATTAGGGCCTTAAGTTCAAATCTGGGATCGTTTTCTTCTTTCGTTTCTGTTTTTAATTTTGTAATTAATAATAAATATAATGTTAATAGTTTAACTTCAATATGCCTGAATATATTTTGTTTATGGTTTTTTTTTATTTTTTCCAAACTTTAGGTGCTAAGTCTCTACTATCTTTGTTCAGTGAGTTGTGTTTTGCTCATTAAACACACTTTTTAGATGTGCTGCATTACTCAATATCATAACAATTTTGTATTTATTGAACAATAATTAAATGAAATTTTATATGGATAATTTAGTTCAATAATGCTGTTTATTGCCATAAACTCAATTAAGGCGTATGTCTGAAAACCGTATTATGCCGCTACATAAAATTAAAATTTAGGCTTTTAAATCGGAAGCACACATAAATTTTGTATGTAAATAAATCACTGGAAAATTATTATACACTTGTTTCTTATTCATCATCTATTGAATTTTTTGCGGTATCGATTTTTTTTTTCTTCTTGGAAATTGCCAATAGCACAATCCTCTGCAAAATGCTTTTTAAGCATGTTCTTGATTTCATTTAATTTTCATGATTTTACTGGAACTAAACGTTCTTCAACGCAATTGCAAATGTCTTCATATGATATGACTCTTTTAAAAATATCTACATCCATAACTATTCACTGTCGATATACTATGTTATTCGCCTTTCAGGACAATGATTCAATTTTCATCTGTTCGCAAAGAGAATCTCTTCATGGTACTAAATTGGAAATACCATTACGGTTCTGGTGATTGATACTCATAAAGCTTAATTCTTTTGTAATCATAAATTTCTATGAAGTCTGGGCCCAGTGTCATACATATGGAAAAAATCAAAGAAGGTTTCCGGACCAATAATTGCTTCTATAGAAGCTCACTGGAGGATTAAAAAAAGAATAGAAATAATTCTGCTAATTCTAAACAAGGAAATAACTTTAAGTTTTCAAATTGAATTCTTACACAGGTCAACACGATTTTTGAGTCTGAGTTCTGTACCTCTGATTTTGATTACTTATGCCAAACTAAAGAAAGAAAAAATATTTTTATCTAATAAAGTTTGCTTTTGTAGATACCAGAACTAAATTTCAACATTTATGGAAAAGGTCTATTTTTCAATGTTAATCATATTTAAAATTAAAACAAGTTATGAATTATATATTTTAATTAATTTTTATTATAAAAGACAGCACAAATAAACATATGAATACAAAAACATGATACAAAAGAAGCTTTAAAAATGAATACTTTTAGTATTTCTAGTGTAATCGTCAGAACTTTCTCGTATGAGCATTCAAATGTAGTCACCCATCATGTTCTCATTATATTGTCCTTGAGCAAATAATTCTGCTAAAATTTTAGGAAGGTTTAAATCTCTTATTAAGTTCAACAGATGTTGTCGCGATTACGAACTCGCTGCCTCCGCTATTACTAGATAATTGTGATAGCGGTACCATCTCTTGAGTCTTCATGTTTGGTCTAGAAGGAACTGGAAAAATTTCACTGTGAGGTACTGGAGCAGACGTTGATGGTAGGTTTGGATCTTCTTGGCATTTTTTCCAGCACGACGCTTACGTGGATTAACAACATAAAAATAGCAATCATTGATGTGATCAGTTGGCTCTCTCCACATTCTTGGTACTGCAAACTTCATCTTTTTTTTTCTCCTCGGTAGCAGGCTGGAAAAAAAATTAATATCATTCATTAACATATGACGCATTTAATGTATATTTTAAAAATATGTAAATAGGTATACGAATGTACTTTGAATATAAGGTGTATTTTCTTACCTTCTAAATTGTTTTTGCAGTTATTACACGAGAAGTGGGGCGCCCATATTTTATTCTGACTTCGTACGGGCATGTTAAAATAAGCTTCATAGGCTTCACAAAGTTTCTTATTTGATGATAAACTAAATTTTTTGGCTCTCACTTTAATAAACTCACCACAAACATAGCAAGAAGAGTCCACGTAGTTTTTACAAATTTTCGATGATATTTTTAGGCCTCGCGACACATAAAATACGTTATTCCTCTAGAAAGCACACTCGCATACTGCCATGACACTCTGCTACCTCTCACTTCACACCCACAGTCCCTCTCACCCCTCTCTTGCATCATAAATGCAACGGCTTTTAAAAAAATGTGCAAAACCACTGTATATTTAGTTTTCATTATATTAAGTACAAAAGCAAACTTTATTTATTATTAATGGAGTTCCTGTTTACTTTTCCATTTATATAATCAGAAAATAATCACTAAATAAAAGACTCAAAAAAAAATTTTTTTTTTGTTGACCTCTGTTATATATGGGCTATCTCTAGATTTTCAGAAACTTAAACTTATGCCCAGCTTATGAACTCAAGTAGGCAAAGAATTTTTTGCAAGTAGACTTTAAAGGTCAAACAAAAGTCTACCACGCTTATAGGTTTACGTTTACAACTTAGGAAATATATGTATGAAAATTAAATTTTAACCCAACTTTGTACTATGTTCTCGAAATAGGGAACTTAAATCTTATAGGATTAGCAAATACTTTTCCCTTGTCGATAAAAGAAAATACGTTTTAATATCACAACACGAAAACTTTTGCGAAAAACCACAAGTCAATTAAGGGCCATTATTCAACTTAACTATAAAGTTCCCAATAGTTAACCTTAACATTAGCTAACGTGAACGATAAAGTGACCTTTAAAGTTTTTCCATTATTACAACTGTCATATAAAATAAAAATCTAATTTATATATTGTGGCAACATTGCGGTGGATACCGACTACTATTAGCGGTCTTAAAAAAGCGTAGTGGCAACGATTTACTTTTGTTTATTTCTTAAATTGAAAACGTTATTATCTTTTCTGTGTGTTAAATTATTTTGTTACTTGTGTTAAGTGCTTTTGTTGTTTGCGTTAATTGTGTTATTGAAAATAATGTCGAAGCTAAATAATGTGACTGAATTGGAAAGAAAGAGAGCAAAAAATATCTTCTAAATAATTTAAATAAAATACATGTTGTCTATTGTCCATTTTTCAGTTGTCAAAGTTACCATATTTTCAGAAGAAAATATGGCAGCTTCATTTGCTTAAAGTTAACTTTGAAAGTTATCATGAGGATAAACCATCTGTTAGCTTATCAGTTACCATTAAGGTTAATTTTAACTTATAATAATCAAATTAAATTTATCTGCCAGTTAGCATCCTATTGTTAACTATTTGAAAGTTGTAATAATGGCCCTGAAAACTATAGACAATTTAAGTTAAAATTTTTAATAAGTCCGCTTTTTCTACGTGATTCTGAATATATGTTTCAAAAACTGATACTAGTAATACGTCTTGGGGTTTTCAGGTAAAAGAAACTGTTCGCTGAACTCGCTTCTTAATTAGGAGATTTTTTTTTTTATCTTGGAACACCGAGGGGATAGTATTGAGGGGACAGATTAGAAGATAGACAGTTTTTTTGTAGCTATTTCAACCTTTTTTAACTCGCCGGCTAATTTTTGCTACAGGGCCGACGAAGGTGGGTGATGTTACTCTGCTTTTAGTACATGAAAGTGTCAGTCGCTGCCAATTATGTTCAGTGAACAGTGCTATGCCTTCATCATTGAAACACGCTGGCAACAACTAACACAACCACGCACTAATGCTGATCAGAAGAATTCAACGCAATATTTCATGACTCAGCGCGGGCTCGAACTCAGGACCCTCCGCTTCATAGTCTCTTTGGCATGTTGCACTGTCTTATTGAAACCATGTCATTTAGAGCAAAAGAAATTGTCATCATCGTACGGTAGCGCTTGTCATTCATAGTAACGTTCCTGTTTTCGTCGCCTTTCAAAAAGATGGCAGCGGCCCGTAATACATACCAAAAAGGTTTTCATGAACTTGCAATGTTGCTGGATGCTCTTCACACCAACTACGACAATTTTGCTTGTTCACGTATCCGTTCAACCAGAAATGACCCCAATGTACTTTCCTGTTAGATCATTAAGTTTATAATAAAATCAATCATTTGTATGGTTAGACCAAACTGAACATGTTTAACATTAACATGTTACATGAAAACAGCTGATCAGCCCCTTATTACTTACGAGTGTCTGCCCGTTATTACAAGAGAGTATCAAAATAGATCAGGGGCCAAATTACTGCATTCGATATCGAACGAAATTTACATACAATTTATATGCAAATTTCGAACGATATCGAATGCCGTAATTTTCCGCCTGTTCTTATTGAAAATAACAACTTTAAATCCTGCTTCCTACAATTCTTCGTTGAGAATTGAAACAAAAAGATCTCATTACTACATTTTAAAACTCAATTTTTCCAGAATTCCAAGATTTAAGGAATATAATTAATTATATATACTTCAATTTGGTAACATAAGAGTCCGCATTTGCTACTTAATGCAAACTTTTAATACGATGCCATAAGAAGTGTAGAAACGTAGTAAAAATTTTCAGAACACAGGACTACAATTATAAAATTATGTAGTGAATATCAGATTCCAATATCTGCATTTGGTCCCCTAAGAAAAGCAGAAAGTATAGTTCTAAGGTCACTGGTTCGTTCTCAATGCCAAGCACATGTTAAATGTCTACAGAAAAGAGCATTGGCTGGGGTGTAATGAGTTAGCAGTACCGGTGTCAAAATCAATTCCAGTTGGGTATGTACGTAAATGTCGTTGATCTCATATATAAAGCCTTTAACTTACTTTTTACGATACTGAAATTACAATGCATTTCACAACAATACACTGCGGTACAAATATTTAGAGCAATAGTATAAAAAATAACTTCTTTATAAGTTGAATATTACAGTTTCTCAGATGTTTTATCGTCTCCAGTAAAGTTGAAATTACATAATTGAGTTATGATGTTTTTACATGAGATGAACAACGATTGCAGCACTTGGGTTACATTCGATGGGTCAAAATACACAAAATATTCTGAAAGCACACAATTATTTCAGTATTCAAAGGGTTGAAAATTGGTGGATTGCGACTAGTATTCACGTTGATCTTTTAACGAGGCTCATTATTTCACTTCACAACTTTTTAGTTTTACAATCCCAAATCGCACTCATTTCTACTACAGCAGATCATAATTTTGTGATGGAATATACATAAAGTATGTTTAAAAACCGACTGGATTCGAGGACTTGGCATAAATATATTTATAAGTGTTTCTTTACGAGTCAGTCATGTTCGAGTACCTGTAGACTAAGCGTAATTTAAATAAAACATTATTTATATACCGTCACAAAACACCAGCCCAAGCCCCTGTTGCCTATAATAAGGCACAAAAAGGATTTTTGTAAAATCTTCGTACATATAATGTAAATATGACTGTACATACGAATAGAATTAAATGCACACATTCATATATGTGTGTACATACATAAGCAGATAGACTTTTATGTAAAAAGTTTTGTTTTTCGTATATAATGTATTGTGTTGTTTTTGAGCAGATGGAAAAGTCAATTTAGATTAATACTTGAATATAACCGAATTGTGTTGTTGCTTTATGCAATATGAAATGCAATTGGAATCTGCCTAAACTTATATTGTGTTGCGTGATTTGAATTTTTAATATGCACGTAGGAAAAACAAATTTTGTAACAAAAATTCGATGAGTTTGTAATTATACCGAAGGAAATTGTCACTGAAATTCGTTGTACGCAGTAATAATTTCCATTTCAAATTATTAAGTAATATTTTTATTCACCTATAAAGGCGCATAGGTTATTACAAATACTTTTGAAAATTGCTTAAAAACTCCATAGAATTTTAAAATTCATATATCAGAAGTGTGAATACATTAATTTGATAGTTGATACGTTTTTTTCTTGGATCGGCAAGGGAGTGTGTGAACTAGGTCATTTAAATGGTTAGCCGATTAGCTACTACCCGATTAGCTCTTCGATTATATTAAAACTAACTTTTTTCCATGAACGCTTAAACATGTTAAATGCCGTCGATTAAGCGATTAACCATCTAAAGAAAATTTTGTTTTTTGTAGTTAATATTATTAATTGCTTCCTCCCATTTTATATCTCTAAGATTTTCGGTATATGTCCACTTCGGCTATGAGTTATATGGTCCATTCGATCAATCCAATATAAAACTATAAATCTGGCCATATGACAATAGTGTCCAGAATATTAGCTTCGAATACGTATACAGTTGCTAATTTGTTGGTATAAGCCAACATGATCGTATTTGAAAAATTAATTAAAAAGCATTAAGCCGCATTTAACAGGATCACTTCTTCAATAAATCAATTGTTAAGCGCACTCTCCCCGGGGGTGCCGTTGGGGAGCTTTGCTATGATGTCAGGCCTTGCTTCAGCACAGATCCGGGGAAAGGGTTATGCAGTTTTTACAGACGGTGCTTTTGCTGATAACCCATAAAACTCATATGTTACCTGCGCAATCCCTGAAGTTGCAGTGCAACGGGAGGGCATATAAGAAATTAAAAAGTAGTAGGTACATCTGTGCTGAAAAGTACATCGTCCTAGTACGATCACTGTAGTAGGAGCCTGCCTCCACTCCGAAACATATCCGAAGACACGCATGGAAATTTGGCAAAGGACTATTCCTATGTAGTCTGTTGTAAGGAAGAAGGTTTAAGGACGCCTGGTACCGTAAGAGGGCCAAATCAATAGAGAGTTGAAAACCTTGACTGGTTTTTCTCTCGGGGGTTATAAAGTTTTTGCAGACACAGCTTTTGCTGGTGGCCCATAAAAGTAATATGTACTCTGCCCAATCCCTGAAGTTGCCGTGCAACAGGAGGGCATATAAGAATACAAAAAGTAGTAGGTGCATCTTTTGCTGAAGAGTACATCGTCCTAGTACGATCACTGTAGTAGGAGCCCACACCACTCTGAAACACATCCGAAGATACGCATTGAAATTTGGTAAAAAGATTGTAAGTTTGAAATAAGAAAGGAGGTCCAAGGACGCCTCGATCTAATTAAGAGTTCAAAAGTCAATAGAAAGTTGAAACCTATAATGGTTGGCTTTCGAGGGGTTACGATGTTTTTCAGGCAGTACTTTTGCATGTACCCTCGTAAAACTTATATGTTACTGCTCAACCTCTGTTACAGTGTAACAGATGTGCATATAATTATATAAAAGTAGTAGGTTCGCCTACGTGCCTGAGTAAGAACCAATAGGTGAAGCGACACTTAGGTTTGGGTAAAAAAGAAACCGAAGTCGATAGAAAGTTTATAGAACCTCCACTGGTTTGACTTTCGAGGCTTTACCAGTAGTTGGAACTGGTACCACGGGATCCAGTACAAGCCTCGCAGTTTACTGCGGCTGGATATTGGTGAGGTCTCCCTCGGGAGTACACGTGGTGGTTGTGGTCACCAATTTGGTGGTAGATTTGTCAGATAAGGATTGATTTTCAATCCTTGTGGTTGAACTTAGGTCCGGCTGATAGTAGCAAAATCTATATGTTGTTGTGAATCAACAAATAAAAGATCATCTAGATAGGATCGGCACTCAAGCAAGGTGTTAGATCATGGGGCTTACCAAATCATGTTCTAGAAATTGCCACCTGGACGACCCGAGGTCGCCTTCGTGTTGTTCTTGAGTGCTAAGAGGGGTGCTGGTAACACTCAATTTCACCCGATGTTAAGAGCATCGTCAGGTTAAGGCGAGGCAGGAACTGACGTAAATCAAAGACATATTTGTTAAGCGCGCTGTACAGAAAGTTCCATCATCTTGTTGCAACAAAATGAGGTTGATGTTTAACTGATTCATTTTTGATTTTCACCGTAATGTCAACTGCTTGCCCACTTCGTAAAATGTAAGGATTGATGATTGCACAAACAAGGTTGTAAAAATGTACTTTTCCAATCCCAATTGTACCAGCAATGAATTTTGTTAAAGACTTTAAGTTTTCTCTGCTTAAAACACTCATATCATGGTTTGTCAGATTTGCATTATAGAAATTTAAATACAGATTGTTTTACATAAACTGCTGTTTTTTGATTAAAAATTGTATATGAATCACAGCTTTTCTACGCTATTGTTGAGTTATTTTGGTAGGAGAAAACTACAAAATAAACTTAAGTTGGTGTTAATAATAACATCAATGCAAAAGTAAATCACAAATAAATAATAATAATAGAATGAACAATTAGAAAATTTTCATAAAAAGGCATAAACTAAGATAATTCGTTAGTAGTACCATGGTGTACCATCGTATTTTTAAATCGGCAGTTGTACAAAAAAAAAGAACAATCGTACCAAGTTTTGCAACCCTGATAGTCACCATCTTCTATTCGAACCTACTGTCATATTCATAAAAAAGATGACTGCTTTATAAAGGGTTTATAACATGAATTCTGTATGAAAATCTGTTTTATAAACCTTTTATAAACCAAAAATATCTTTTATGAATAAGGCCCCTAGTATTTATCTGCAAACTCATTGCCGCAATTGTGTTATGAAATCCTTTCGTTTGAACACAAAATAAACGATATGTGCACCGCAGAGGGTACTGTTGGCTGAAGTAGTTAACACGAGACTATGAAGCGGTGGGCCCTGAGTTCGAATCTCCGCGCTCAGTCATGAATATGTTGTCGAATTCTTCTATTCAGCATTAGTGCATGGATGTGTTAGTTGTAGTCCTGTAGTAAGAGCGGATTTATAGAACCCTTCTTCGTTGACCCTGAATCAAAAATTAGCCGTACTGGTATTAGAGTACTGGCCCTACTTGAAAAAATATGGAAAACGATTGACCATAAAGAATAGATACCCATAAAGAATAGAGAACACTACTTGATCACATAAAATACAGTTTTGGAGTGTTTTCGTTTTTTTTCACGTTTTCAGTTCACGATATCTGACGAACACATGCACCGATTTTAGCCCGGTTAGTAGCGCTCGACGATTGCCAAAGAGCTGATTAGTTTTTGGAATCGATCGCAAAAGCCGTTTAAAGTTATTCTAAAAGAAGTACTTTCGAAAAGAAATATGAAGATTATTTTTGATATGCCTCAAAATCTGTTGGTCCGAACCAGTTCCAATTCACAGGAAATCGAAGTTTAAAAGAAACCTTTGAAAGTCGACTAGCTTGAGTCGAACACTGATTGATCAGATATGGTATTTCGGAGTTTTCTTCAAAGAATCGATTTTTTCTAATTTTTTCGTTTACGAATTCTCACAAACACATCAACCGATTTTAGCCCGGTTGGTAGTACTGGACGTGATTTTTGATTGGTTCTTAGATCGATTTTCAAAGCCGTTAAAGAGATATTCTACAAAAATACGAAAATGTACCAGTCCGAACCGGTTCCAATTCACAGGAAATCTAAGTTTGAACGAACCCCGACTAGTTTGGTTGTATTCGGTTTAGCTGTTCAAAAGTTATAAGCGGGTCACATGCTTACATACGCACACACACATACATACAGACTTAGCGACAGCTTTTCAGTAGTCAGGAAAGCTTCCTAGGAACTCAAAACATCGACATCTGGTGAAAACTCTATTTTTTCAAAACGGTGTAAAACCAGTACTTTCTCGACCTTTTATAAATTTTCAGTTTTCTTAGCGGGAAGTTTAAAATGGATTAATATTTGTTTATCAGACGAAATTGCCACTATTTCAAAGCATTGCTCTGGCGTTAAAGGATTCATGATGAATTGCCGAAACTTACTGAACAGAAACGTCAATGCAATTACGTATGTAAATATAGATAGATAAAACAGTACTTTGTAACTCCCACAAAACTTCGAAAAATTTTATAAAACAATTAAGGTAGCCAAGATTTAAATGTTGGCGTACACACACAAGTTTCTAGTTCTAATTGCATATCACCTCAATATTTGATTGCCCCGCACGCAAGTTTTGGTTGGAGTTAATTATTTATTATATTTAGCACTAAAAACAATCCAAAAGCTTAACTTTTTCTTTCTTTATTATAAATTGTTGCACGCAACTTCATAATTGATCCACACGGTTCCTGTGAAAATAGCATAAGTTCTTTCATTAAAAAAAAATTATTATAATTTTGAAATTTTAATGTGATCCTTTTAATGAAAAGTAAATTACTTCATGGATGATGAGGACATTTTATTAACAATTTTCTGTAGTTGACATTGTAGTCCGACGGACTTGGTCCGTTTAATATCAAATTGTTCAATTAAAACAATTTTCTTCCAAGTAATACATTAATGGTTAAGCATTTAAATGGGAGTTTAATTATACTGTCAAAAATTATCTTGATTTCGTAGGCAGACAAATTTAGTAGACAATGAAAAAAGTTTCATAACCTGAAGTAGATATCGGTAATGGAAAGCAAGACTCATTCCCCTCCCTCGAATACATTAAAATTTCTAGTATTTCTATTATATTGAATGGAAATATTTACATTTATTTTGTTTACATAAATGTTACTTATATTGTAGTATGCTCAATTAAACACAGGTATTTTGTGCCTATTTCTTAGCTTTTTTTATCTTGGACCAGCACTCAGAGGATGACCCCTATATATGCAATGCATTGCGCCGGAACTGCAAACGAGGGGATAGTATTGAGGGGACAGATTAGGAAAGATGAGAAGATAGACATTTTTTTTGTAGCTATTTCAACCTTTTTTACTTCGCCGGAAAATTTTTACTACAGGGACGACGAAGATGGGTGCTGTTACTCTGCTTTTAGTACATGATAGTGTCAGTCGCTGCCAATTATGTTCAGTGACCAGTGACTATGCCTTCATAATTGAAACAGGCTGGCAACAACTAACACAACCACGCACTAATGCTGATCAGAAGAATTCAACACAATATTTCATGACTCAGCGCGGGCTCCAACTCAGGACCCTCCGCTTCATAGTCTCGTGTTCTACTACTTCAGCCAACAGCAACCACTAATAAATTTGTAAATACAAAATTTTTAAAATCCTTCGTTGTATTCATAGATCAAACAGTTACAGGGAGCATTCCACGTCACGTACAGACAAATTCAACTATTTTTTAGCACTTATTTTACATATAACTTCTAATTGGTAAATCAGATTTCTTTTTTTTTTTTTCTTATATTAATTAAACTGCATGATAGTCTTCAATCGTACATAGAACTTGTTTTTAATCATTCTTAAAATATTAAAGAAAAATATAAACAAACTTCGTCACGTGTGCGACAGATTTCCCTCTTTTTATGGAATGCTCCTACAGGATAATTAGAAGGATCTACTACTGACAGTCTTACCAGCGCGAATGTTTAATTTTTGGTAGCTGAGGGTGTTGATAAATGATTCAATTAAAGCCATTTTGCGAAGACTAGGGCCCCAGCTTCGACGCCGCAGTCAGTCTTGAATATCTTATTGAATTTTTCTGATCTACATTAGCACATGGTTAGTTATTTTAGTTGTTGTCGGCCATGGTGGTAACGCTACGCAAGATGACAATTTTTTGCTCAACCATTGCTTGGGTACATTGATACCAAGCGTTAGTGTACAATACGTTCTCGTTATGTTTGTGTATATATGTGTATGAACATGTGTATGGGAACATTGTCAGTAATTGCGCATGCCTGCAGCACTTCAGTGTGTTTCGTTGGTATAATTTTTGACGTGGACCCTTGACAACACACAGACAAATACACGTTTTAGACCAAAAAAGAAATCATACGGTTCCCATATAAAATGGTACAGAAAAACGCCATCAAATTTAAAAAATTACAAAAAAAATCATAGAAAATGAGTTTGATGGAGAAAAATATATGATTTAAAATACCTCTGCGTACATGTATATGCCATTTGAAAGGCCTTGGTCTTTCCAAATACACCAAGAAGTCAAAGTTCGGTTGACAGATACAGGCTAATAACTAAAACAAGGTAGAACACGCGGTTTGTTACCAGTAACTCAAGATTTTGGAGGTATTTCGCAAATTTCAAAGACGAAATCTCGTTCTGTCCTACAAGACCTATCAGAAAAAGAATATCATGTCCCAGGTATTTCAACTTTGTTCTATTTTGTATCATAGTGTTGTTATTTAAAAAAATGTAAAAGTTGATTCTTTATGACCTATTTTTGGTATCTAGACACGTTCAGATTATATTGGTATGTTCACAAAAGTTGTTCAGCTTTACCGTGGCTACAATTTTCCCAAATAAAGTGTACGAAAATCAGGATTTCCTAAAAGTTATGATCAAAATATTGAAAAAAATATATTTTTCTTTAACTTTTTCAAAAAACATTACATTTTTGTCATAAAATTTTAGCAAAAAATATTCAACCTACTCTTGGCTACATTTCTGACGAACATAGCTAAGCGATATTTTTAAGTGCTGATAACACCTTTTTTTTAGCATCATGGTAACATTGGGAATCTTTGGAGGCCCATAAAAACAAAACGGTCACCAAATTGGCCAAACTGAGTATAGGGTTTTACTACAATTTGATAATAGAATCGAACCCATATAGTCACGACTTTGCACTTTTCAAAAGGTCTTCATTTGTCGCATAGTGTTATTGATATAGTAGTACGATATACTAAGAAAATAAAAACGTGAACACATGATTATTGAATTCTGATTATAGCTTAGATACTTGTTTGAGCTGCTGATTGAATTGAGTAGAAGCTTAAAATAATATCTCTAGTTATTTTAAGAAATGTTGGGTAAAGGCTCCCTGTTTAGTCAGGAAATAGTTAAACCCCTCAATAATAAATTTTGAACTTTTTTTTGCAAATTTGGGATAAGAATCAGCACGAATAAAATTAAGAAATTTAGTGTTAAATAACAAATTCCCAAATATATAAAATAAACTAAAAACAATTCAATTGGGTGCTGTAATATTGTATTTGTAGCCACCGCATTCGTTGATATCGGAGCGAAAATTACTCGATGAAGTATATAGTAAAATAGCTACAAGAAATTCTTCTCATGTTTCTTCATCTGTCTTCTCAACATTATTCCCTAATTTCTAGTTCCGATCATCCCCTGAGTGCTGGTTCTACGACGAAAAAATATATGGAAAATGGTTGACCCTAAAAGTCATTCTTGCAGCGTTCCGCTAATTTTAAGCACCTCATAACGTGGAGTTACCAAACGGACTTTTTTAAAAATATCACTTTATTCGAATTCTTTATTCACGGTATTTTACCAACACAGCAACGGTGTTTGAACTGGTTACCATCGATAAGCGTGGTCCTTGAATGTCAAGAGCTGAGTAGTTTGTGTAATCGATTTCAAAAAAGTCGCTTTTGAAAAAAAATGTGTTAATTTTGTTTAACATTTCTCAAAATCTACCGGTTCGAATCGATTCCAATTCACAAGAAATCTAAATTCGATAGCACCGTTTGAAACGCGATTAGTCTGGTTCGATTCGATTAAGCTGTTCAAAAGTTATAAGTGCACAAACACACACATACAGACAGACAGACACAGTAATACGCTCTCAGTAGTCAGGAGCTCTTCCTAGGAACCCAAAACAACGAGATTTTGTAAAATCTCAATAATTTCAAAACGGGGTAACTTGCAGAATTTTTCAATTTCAAAAAAAATCGAATTGAAAATTTTTTGGTACATAAAAATGACCAAAAACGTTACTAACCTTTTTTTATTAATTAAATCTATTTTATACTTCAAGAAAAATCATTTTTGTATTACAAATTAAAAAAAGGAAATGAAAAAGACGATTTCAGGGTTGGTAGCACAATTAAAACTTTTGTCTGGTACATAAAAGTGACCAAAGAGATTACTATTTCTAGTTTTTTGTTAATTAAATTTTATACTTAGGAAGAACAAAATCTAAAAGAAAATTAAAAAGAGGATTTCAGGGTTGGACAATTGCAAATTTTTTTCGTACATAAAAGTAAAGAAATAGGTTACTAATTTTTGTTTTTTCACTAATTAAAACTATTTTATATTTCAAGCAAATTAAAATTGGCATTGAAAATGTAAAAAAAGTCAAAAATTCGATTCCAGCGCTGGACAATTGCTTTTTTTTTTTTGCTACAAAAAGTGACCGAAAAGGTTGTAAATTTAGGTTATTATACCTACTTCATACTTTGTGAAGAATAAAATTGTATTAAAAACTAAAAAAAAAAAAAATCCTGGAATGGGAAATAGCAAATTTTGTATTTATTTTTTATTTTTTTGGTGCAATGTAGTACATGAAACTGATGAAAATGGTTAAAAAGTTTTTTTAAATAACACTCATTAAGAGCATTTGTAAAAAAAAAATTAAAATTTCGCTTTTTTAGTACATAAAAGCAGCCGTATAAGTTCCGACTTTTTTCAGTGAATTAACCCTATTTTATACTTCAGAAAGAATTATATTCCTGTAATAAATAAATAAAATTAAAAATTTTATTCCAGGGATCGAAATTCGATATATATCTGCTACATAAAAATAGTCATAAGTTCCTAATTTTGGGGTTTTCAGTGAATCAAACCAATTTTATACTTAGGAAAAATTAAATTGGTATTAAAAATACAAAAAAAAAAATCGAAAAGACAATTGGATTTGACAATTCCAACTTATTTTGGTACATAAAAGTAAAGAAATAGATTACTAATTTTTTATTAATTAAAACTATTTTGGTTAATAGAATATTTTTAACTTTTTTTGGTACATGAAAATAAATAACAAATTTTTTTTTCTTTTTGTTTACAAATTAAACATATTTGATATTTTTAAAGGAAATGCATCGGTAGCTTGAACCTGAGAAGCCAAAAGACGCCTTTAGAGGTGAAAATTTTAAAATTTTTTTTGAAATATTAAAGTAACTATATAAATTTAATTTTTTTTCCTTGGTAATCAAACATATATTATATGTTAGAAAGAAAGAAATTTGTATTGAAAATCAGAAAGACCAAAAAGATGACTCCAGCATTGAAATGATATACCCCAGATGTTGAGCGGTTATGGGTATACAAGATTCCCAGTGCAGGAAAGTATGGTTTCTCATTCCGTCACGGATATATGTATGTTTTACTGAAAAAAATGGTTCAAGTTCAAGAGTCTCATCGCTCTTGATGCCGGAATTCAAATGCAAATAACAATAGATAATAATTGTCTCTCAAGTTAAGCCGTTGGAAGTAGTTAAGTTCTTGGCTTAGTGTTGTTACCTAATATATTTACATATCGCCACATAAAATCGTCAATTAACAAAAAATTCACAGTAGGTCTTTTGTTTGTTTATGATGTATTTTTGTTAATACAGAATCAATAAAAAATAGTTTTTTTTTTATTTTTAATCAGTTGCGACCTTTCTGGTTTCAGGTGACGATATATGATTGTGTATACATATTTTTTCCATTTCCATTCTTTCCAGGTATACTTTTATATATTAGCCTTGAAATGTCTTACTGCAATGACCTATATCGTGGTTTGCTAAGCAAAAATATCACATTTCCGTTTTACTGTTATTGTAATTTAACCCAACATTTAAAACCACTGCCGCAAATATGTTATCCGCTATGAAATTATACTTATTAAGCTTTATTTTAAAATGTTACCTATTTGCTTTGTTCCTACAGTTCTGCTTTTGTTTCAATGTTTTCACTCATTAGAGGTATTCGCTGTTTTCACTATTTGTTGCAAAAAGTCCTTTTAATGGTAGACTTAGTTGATTAAAGTGTTTGTAACGCTTATGCTATTTATTATGATTTCTGAAAACATACAACCCGTCATAGTTTACTGACGGGGTAGAGTATACTACCAATGGTTTGAAACAATTCTCGTATACAATTTCCTAATAAAATTTTTATAAATAAAAACTGTTATCACATTCAACTAAGCCACCTAATAGGTAGTGACAAGCCAAAATACGCAACAGCAACGATAATGAAAGTGTAGCGGTCTTCGAAAACAGCAGTCCGCTGCGCAAGTTGAATAATTAAACATTCAAGTTGGCTTTCCCTTGTGCCCTGGAATATTTTTAATTTTTTTCTGATGTGAAAAGCACACTTTTGAAAAATTAGTCTACAAATCTTAATTGAATTTAATGGTGGTAATAAATAAATCGGAACAAAGTACTTACATTGAAAAATTTAACTTGACATCAAAATGTCGAAAAAGTGTAAAAAACTAAATTAGTAGCCATTTTGTGCAAAATTATATATGTTCTTTTCTGTTTTTGTTTTAATTCTATTCATTTTTAAACTCTTTCATTTTCGCTAACTTTTTGAAGATATTTTATACTGACCATATTTTCCATATACGAACTCGTAGAGTTCTTGTTAACATATTTTTTTTGGCATTTTTTAATGCAATTTTTTATAACGATTTAATTGTAGACTTTTTTTGCAGATTTTTATCGAGTACTGTTTGTCACTTTAATAATTAAGGCGGTAAGAAACCTTTTTGACTTCCTGCTAAGAAAATGGAATATATTCAAATATGTGGGAAGTTATTGGTTTTACCCCGTTGTGAATTCCTAGGAAGTTTTCCTGACTACTCCAGAGAAGCCGTCACTATGTCCGTGTGTGTGGGTGTGTGTGTAAGTGACCCGCATAAAACTTTTGAACGGCTGACTCGAATCCAACAAATAAATTATATTCCATATGAATATACTAACCCCGGTATTCATAAAATTTAAAATGAGTTTGAAATGTATTTTAATCAAATTTTTTCATACAAAATTTTCTTAAAACAGATTTCAAATACGTTTTATTTTTTTTATGAATACCGGGGTAATTGTATAAAGGTGTAGAAAAATAAAATAGATTCATGTCGAATATAATTCATTTGTTGGGTTCATTTTGTATAAGTTTCAAGGCCTACTATGCGTATTCTGTTACGATTTTTGGAAATAATTTGTAATTTACAAATTGTGTATTCTCAGATGTGTATTGAAAGTATGTGAATAATAGTCTACTGATGATTTGGTAAGGCACCAGTGAAATGCATGTAGATATTGCTTAACCATCAACAAATAAATTCCATTTGAAATATTGTTAAAAACTTAATAAATTTGTAACCTTCCGATATAAGATATATGGCCCATCTTTGAAAAAAAAAAATTTAATCTGTCCACTTTCACACACATTAGTTTCGACCCGTCAAGTCTTGAGATTTCGGTAGAATATAAATTTGTACTGAACTTACCGTACCGTCAAGTTTAAAATGAAGTGTAAAAGGAGATATAAAGTTGAAGGCAAAGCAAATGAAAATTGAAACAAAATGTTCAGAGAAAATTGAAGGAAAACAGTACTTGATATGTTTTCCTGCTATGTGTGGAATAGGAGTAACAAAAGGTACTATACAATTGGTTTGCGCAATCGAAACAATATGCGCTGGAAAAATTTGCTAAACGGCTTAAAGCATTTACTTGATATATGATGTGGAAGGTCCGAGATAGCTTAGAAATTACCACAGAGCCGGCAAATATTCAAAAGTGGCACAAATGATCCATTCGTGCAACATAATAAACTCCTACACAATATTCTTCATCACGATCAAATGCTATTTTAAATACTGTCAAGTTAGGGGAGTTGGAATAGCTAAAGAATCGCAAAATATTGCATATATTTCCGAATATCTCGCCAATTGGCATTTCAAATTTTCATCGCCTTAAACTGTGTTTCATAGCCGTATTTGCCGTCAAATCGCCATAACGAATAGCACAAGGCTGCGCCATTTTTTAGACATTTCTTCATTAGATCCTAGTTGAACTATTAATTTCTTGTTATCAAACTAATCTCTTTTTCTTCTTTAAACTTTCATTGCAGTTCACAAAAGGCAAGTCTTATTCCTTAATCTGATTTATTTGCACAGGAATTCTGACGTTAATGTATTAACGTGTATGTGTGTTTTGTCAAAGTAGAAATGTTTTGAGTTACAAATAAGAAAGAAAATCGAGTTTCAAGTGTACATGACACTCAATACTTTTTGGTTTTCCCTTTCCCCTCTCGCCTAAAAACTAATCAGCTTAAGACTTGCATTATCACAAACTATTGACAACACTTACTTCGTCTAAACACGAACCTTTCGAGATATGAATTTAGCATATACATAATAGCTTATATGGTTATAACAACACACATCCATATACATTCATATGTATATGAACTTCATTCGAATAATAACATAGATTTGTGATTGTCAGCTGGATTCTTAGCATGATCTAATTGAAATTTTGTCAGATGACTTTTGCACGACACGACATATACGTATAAATGTTTTGCAGGGGGAAGTTAGACAAGGCAGATGTAATAAACATGTTGTGTATGTATTGTGTTATTGTAATCGAAAATACTAAAGTAGTGTTAATTAATTGCAGTGTGTACAAACTTTTCTTTTTTAATTATCACACTTGCTAATTGTCCTGACATTAATACGCGTTCGTTTAAAATATGCGATGAGTGAAAAAGAGAAAATAAAGGTGTCTGAGGAATCAACGGCTAATCCTCATTTGGCTGTATTGTGTTCATGCAGCGCAACACAGTGGTGCAAAAGTTCAAATTTTACAATATTGATAACAATTAAACGTATTTTACATAACAAAAATGTTGGGGTATGTACTTGTATAAGGCAACAACAATTAAATTTATTTAAATTAGAGGTTGACACTAGACTTGTATCGAACTCGTTCATACGATCGTCTTGGACAAGAGCCTATAATCAAACCAATGTTATATAAATGGGTTTGATCATACGTTCTTGTCAAAAACAAACAGATGAACGAGTTCGACCCAAGTCTAGTTTACAGCAAAAATGGCCTCTGACAAATAGAACAATCTCAGCAAGAATGTTACTCAGTAGTATGGCAAAAGGTATACAAGGGTTAAGTGTTAATAACTCAATATCATATTCAGAAAACTTAAAGAAGGTTTTAATATAAATTTCATTATAAGAATTCTGGTTTAGAGCACACATTATTTTTTAGCAGCTCAAAAATAAGCCATACCCTTACGGATATTTAATTAAATTGTTATTATTTACTAATAGCTTAAAGAATGTTGTTGATAAGCAAAAAGCACAAAACGTGGGTTACTCAGCCATTACAAAAATTAGAAAATAATGAAAATATGAACTCTAAAAATTATTTTTTAACTAAATGTGGCTGTATGGCGTCAAAAGTGCTTACAGATTTGTGGTTTATTGTCATAAGCCAATGGTATAAAAGTTAATCCCAAGGCGTTCAATCGTTCGAACGAGACGGCCTGTGGACAGGACCACTTTTGAGATATTTAAGATATATAACGTTCTTAATTGTTAGTTTTTAATATATTGAAATACATATATCATTAAGGCTTTTTATACCCTTCATAAAAAAGTGAAAGGGTATATATAGGTTTGTCATTGCGTGTGTAATATCTTCGATATCAATATAGAACTCCATAAACTATATATATTCTGGATCCTTATGAATAGCGATGACGATTGAGCGATGTCCGTTTGTCCGTCCGTCTGTACGTGAAATCGGTTTTCCCAAGCCCCCAGAAGAGCTAGAGACTTCGTTCTTGGACCGTTGGATTGGAAATGAACTTAAATAGAGTGCTATTGAAATGCAGAAAGATCCGAAGTACGGTTCCAGAGCTGGGAAGCTTACACCTATTTCTCGACGCAAAATTTATACTAAAAATCAATTGTTTTTTTAATCTTTGTAAATTGAACTTATTTCGTGCTTTGGGAACCCTCAATGGTGTATTAAAAACTAAAAAATAAATTTTTTTTTCCAGGGATGGGGAATTAAAATTTTTTTTCGGCTCATTCCGTATTTTCTAGTACATGTAGGAATTAAAATTGTTAAATATTTTAAGTTTTTCTTTAACAAAACCTCTTTATACGTCATGAAGATTTGCATTGGCCAAAAAAAAATTTTCTAATTCAAATTTTGCTTCCAGGGGTGGTAAATTGCATTTTTTTATACGTGAAAGTAATCAAACAGGCAACTGAAGTTGTTTTTTTTTTTTTGCTAACTAAACCTGTCTTATAATTTAGGAGGAACAAAATTGGTATCAAAAATTCAAAAATAAAATTTCGAATCCAGGGATGGACAAGTGCAATATTTAATAGTACATGAAAGTGACCAACATGGTTAAAAATTTAAAATTTTTCTTTAAAAAAATTACTTTATACCTCATGAAGCGTTGCACTGATAAACAAAAAATTAAAATTTCGCTTCCAGGGTTGGGAAAATGGAAGTTTTTTGGTACATGCAATATTTTGTAGTACATGTTATAACTAAAATGGTTACAAAAATTAATTTTTTCTTAAACAAAACTACTTTATAACTCATGAAGATTTGCATTGAAAAAAAAAATTTTTTTTAATTAAAATTTCGCTTCTAGGGTTGGGAAATTGAAATTTTTTTATACTTAAAAGTAACCAAAAAGCAATTGACTTTGTTTTTTTTTTGCGAAGTGAAACTATTTTATATTTTAGGAAGAATAAAATTGGTATAAAATATTAAAAAAAATTAAATTTCGAGTCCAGGGTTGGACAAGTGTAATATTCTATAGTACATGAAAGTGACCAAAGTGGCTAAAAATTTAAAATTTTTTCTTAAATAAAACTACTTTATACCCCATGAAGCGTTGCACTGATGAAAAAATAAATTAAAATTTGGCTTCCAGGGCTGGGAAACTGAAATTTGTTTATACATAAATGTAACTAAAAAGGCAACTATCGTCGGTGTTTTACTAATTAAACCAGGAAAAATAAAATTGGTATCAAAAATGAAAAAAAATCTAAATTTAGATTCCATAGTTGGATAACTGCAATATATTGTAGTACATGAAAGTGACCGAAATGGTTACAAATATTAAGTTTTTCTTAAATAAAGTTATTTCATGCCTCATTAAGAGTTGCATTGGTAAAAAAAAAAACAAAACAAATATTAAAATTTTATTTCCAGGGCTGGGAAATTTTAATATTTTTTATGCATAAAAGTAACCCAAAAGGCAATTAACGTTGTTGTTTTTGCTAATTAAAACTATTTTATAATTCAGAAAGAACTAAATTGGTATTAAAATCTTAAAAAAATCAAAATTTCGACTCTAGGGTGGGACAAATGAAATATTTTATGGTACATGAAAGTAACCAAAAAAGTTTGAAGATATTAATTTTTTTGTCAAGTAAAACTATGTTACACCTCACTGAAAATTTCATTGGTAAAAAAATAAAAATTCGCTTCCAGTACCCACATAAATTCCAAATTTTGTTTTTTTAGTGAATTAAACCTATTTTATACACTTCAGGAAGAATTAAATTGGTACTAAAAATTTTAAAATTCAAAATTCGGTTCCATGGAAAATCGAAATTTTTCGGTTGATAAAAGTAACCATTTAAGTTCCCAATTTTGGTTTTTTCAGTGAATTAAACCTGTTTTAAGAATTAAATTGGCATTAAAAATTTTAAACTTCACAATTCGGTTCCATGATTGGAAAATCGAAGTTTTTCGGTAGATAAAAGTAACCGTATAAGTTCCCAATTTTGGTTTTTTGTGAATGAAATCTCTTTTATTCTTCGGGAAGAGTTAAATTGATATTAAAAACCAAAAAAATTAAAAATCCAATTTCAGGGTTGGAATATCGAAATATTTTTTAGTCATAAAAGTAGCCATATAATTTGCTATTTTTGATTTTTATGATGAATTATGCCTACTTTATATATCAGGAAGAAATAAATTGGTATTAAAAACAAAAAAAGATCTAAGGGACTATTCTACGGTTAAACAATTAGAACTTTTTGAGGTACATGAAACGGATTTTTGCTTTTTGTTTTTAAATTAAACATATTCAATATTTTTGAAAGACGTTCAGAGGAATTAGAAATAAGAAAAGCCAAATATTTAGCTTCCTAGCCGAAAAATTTAAACGTTTTCTTAAATATAAAAGTAACCGATAACATCATTTTGATTTTTTTAATTAAACCTACTTTCTGTTTTGGCAAGAAAGAAAGAAAGAAGAATTACATCTGTATTTAAGAATCGGTACAGCCGAATATAGCACTTTTACTTGTTCTACTTCCTATAAGCACTTCCCTAGTATTAAAGCTAGACTATTAAATATTCCTAGTAACAGGTTTAAAAACTATTGGCCACTTTTCTTTTAAGAGGCCCTGGTCAATATGAATTTTCATAGCAGAAAAGATTTAATCTAAATATTTATAATATTTAATTTAATTAATAATATTTAATTTAAAATATTTATAATATATGTAGTTTATATATAGCCCTTTTTCTGATACAAATTATGTGAAATTTGAATTAAGAATTAGCCTGTAATAATTGTTCGAAATTGTTATTTTTTAAATTCAGAAAGCCATGATAAATATTCCAAGGCACAAAGGAAATTTAACATCAGTTTTTAGTTATTCAACTTACACAGCACAGCAGAACACCTGTTTTCGAAAGCCGCAATGCTTTCGCCTTCAGTGCTCATGTGTATTGTATTTGTCACCACTTATTAGGTGGCTTAGTCGAATATGATAACAGTTCTTATTTAAACCAATTTTATTAGGAAAGTGTTTTAATACCCGTGTTACCGTTTGATTATTTTCTTCATGTCCCATTTATGAAATGAAATTTAGTTTGCATACCTGGATTTATTTGAAAATATAAAATTTTGCATAAAATCTATTCAATGCCGAAAATTGTATTAGAATCCTTTAATAAATTGCTACTTAAAAGTATATTTATATTATTTATTATACGTTTAGAAGTATGAATTGAACTTTTGAAAACTAGTGCACCTGTAAACTGTTTTACTAACACTAACAATATATTCATTGTGTAGCGGAAACGCAATACGCTGTTCCATTTTAATAAGTCCCCTGTGCGTAATTGTCAAGTAAATAACTATCACGTGACGTCATCAATATTGAAAATGTAAAAACTGTAGCAACTATTTTATGAAAGGAAGGAAATAAGTGTAATTCAAATCGACGAATAAAATGTATTGCCTAAAGATTACAATCTAAATTACAGTTAAGCAGCTGTCAATTTAATTATATATGCGAGTACATTGTTTTTCAAACACTATTTTGTAAAATTATATGTTTACAGCTATGGACTTTCTAAAAAAAATTTCCATTCCATTAATTTAAGCGCATGATTTGAAAAATCGATTTTATGTGTTCTCATTCCTTGAGAGGCACGAGTATTTAAAATAGAAAACTCAATTGGCTCGCAGAATGATTCTATTCTGCGCCTGGAATTAAATTTTTAAATTAATTTCGATAAGTTTATCATTGTCTCTGATCCCTACAAAATTTATGACACAACGTTAAAAGAGTAGTGCTATTCTCCATATTCGCCGTCCTATTAACCTACTTGTTATTGCCACTTATGTTTTATTCAGAAAAGTATTGCTATACACTCCAAAAAAGAATTGGAGGGTATAGTCACTTTGTCATTCCGTTTGTAATGTAGCGAAATATCCTTCTGAGACCCCGTAAAATATATATTCTTGATCAGTGATGACGTCTGATATTATAGATATTATGTGCAAAAATAGTGTAAAAACCTAACAAATTGTATTGCCTTGTCTGTCACCTATATGACCTATCAAAAATGTTTTTTTTTAAGTTTTTACAACAAAGGTGAGATGTCTCGCCCCAGGGCCCTTCCCGAAGTGATCCTGTAAAGGGGTTCTGACTCAGCAGGTTAAACATTTTTAACTTATCACAGTTACTTTTTTGCACCTGGATACAAAATATTAATATGTAAATTACTTTTATGCTGATGGAAAGGGGTCTCGGTCATGCTCTTTCCAGCAAATTGGAAACGGCCGTATTAAAATAATTTTTTTTTACTTAAGCCAATTACCATAACAATTTAAATTTTATTAAGAATTAAAATAGTTTTGATTTACAAAATATTTGGAGGTTATTTAAGATTCAACCCGGTCGAATGTAACGATCATATTTGTTTTCTTATGAAATTATATATTCTTATTGAGTATTTTCTTCTAAATGTGTTGTTTGGTCAACACACATGTTCCCAAATAAACTAATTTTTTTTAATTTTACGTTTTAGCACCATTTTGAGTCAAGTACAAAGGGTGCTTTTTAGATCGATAGATGTTGCACATGCATTGAAATTGCTGCATATAGAATCTAAAAATTCCACATTATTGAATGGCAATACTTTTTCCTTTTATCCTGATGGAATCTTGCAACAGCACGCAAATTAACGACGAGTTGTTTAATACGGTCATATATTTTTCTTTTATTATTTTATGGCATATGACTACCGTCTGAATGCCCCAAAATATTTTGAACTATTTTTTACAATTTCAATTTTCATAGTGCTTAAAAAAAACGTTCTACAATATAATTACTGCCTATTCGGCGATGTCGCTAGCTATCGTCCGACCGAATAAATAACATTTAAAGCAGAAAAAAAAAACATTTTTAAATTTGTTTTCGTTTTAAATCGTTTTCATTCGATCGAACGGTAGCTGACACTGTTGCCAAACAGGCACTTAATATATAGAAATGTTAAGACAATTGGGAAATTCAAAAATTATGCTATTACCTCATAATGTCTTAATATTTTAGAATAACTAGTTTACAAAAATTGTTGTGCTACACGCAAAATAAATAAACAAAATTATTTTCCCTTATTCTGTAACTATTTGTCAACGTCACGCAAAGACAACATCAATACTAAGACATCTGCGTACTCTTTTTCCTCCGTATTAGACTTATTTTAAGAGCGTCTTGTTATTTTATACGCTTTAGAGAAAAAGCCAGACCCTGTCAACAGTAATCAATTGGTGTCCACAACCAGAATGCAACTGCCCTATTTTTTTGATATTGTCTTGACGTGACGTTGATAAATAGTTACAGAATAAGGGGGATTATTATTTTTAAACTAGATGAAACATGACTAGAAATGAAGCACACGTTGAGAGAGAGAGGGCTTGGCAATGACGGAGCTTAAACTAAATTATAAATCTCTTCTCATCTTTCCTAACCTGTCCCCTCAATACTATTCCCTCGTTTTCAGTTCCGGCGCAATGCATTGCATATGTAGAGGTCATCCCCTGAGTGCTGATCCTACTCCTAAAAAAAAAATCTTATTTATGTAAATTTTGTTATTGCAAATGTGTACTGTAATTTACACGACGGTTCAATAGGCTTAAAATCATATAAAATTAAATACCTTGTGACAAGCGGATATATTAAAGCATCCTACTGGCAGACTTGGCTAAGCGGTAATAAGGTGATAAGTAAAAGAAAGCGGAGTACCAATGGGAGCTACTGAAAACACTAACGTTCAGCTGTGAAATTGAGTTGTATTGGTGTCACAAATTCCCATGCCAACTGGAAATCGTCTTTACTTAAATAATTATTTTATTTCTAATTCATAAACAAAGTGCATGCTTATTGCCTTCTTATTTGAAAATTTGTGTATAGAAATATGTTAAATAACGATGTTATAAGCATCATATATATTTTATGAATTACACCTTTAGAAGTTCTTAAGTCCTGTGGTAAGGAAATGTTTTTATTCATCGTAATTCTTATAGTGTGACTATGGCGCTAAATGTTGTTCAAAGCATTCATATATTTCCCTGTTAGTATTTTGTGACATACATATGACTTTATGACTACCATTGGAATTCTACAAATATCCCAAAAAAATTATTATATATAAAAATTATATTCTTAAGATAAAAATGTTTTATTCAGACTCAATCTCAAATCTGCAATCTGTAAAATATTTTCTTCTCAAGAATTTTTATTGAATTCAAATTATATTATGAAGTTCTCATATTCTATTTCGTTCTAATGCTTTTGCGAGTAGGCTAAATAGTTGATATTCCTAATGACTGGAAAAAGTTGAACAAAGAACGATGATACGATGGCGCTGCGGTCAGTACTGATCCCTTCTTCTAGGTTGATGATTACAAAAATATTCTAAGTATTCCACACTTAAAAAAAATTAAAAATTCCGATTGGAAAAAAATTTTACAAAGTTTTAAAAAAAAAGTATTTTTACAATTAGTCTTTTTTTATTAATTGTGTGTTTCATACATAAGGTTAAAGTGTACTGATGATATTTTGTAAGAGCTAATGAAATGCAGCCATATGTATAAGTATATGTGTTGAGACCGCAACAAATAAAGATATGTTATATTTATGTGAATAGTCCACAGATATTGTGGAACACTTTTAAGTAGTTTTTCACTCAACAATACTAATGATTATATATGTTTCAAAGCGTATTTATGTGTAAATTTGCACAATATAAATTTTGATTAGAAATACTATAATAAAAGCGGATTAAATAAGGTTATAAGCAAAAACAAAATATGTCTGTTCTGTAATTCTTCTGCATTCACAAACACAAATGTATTCATATCTTTCTTATGGCTGATAAAGGAAAACGAGTGCATTTTCTGTTCTCTTAAAAATGTATTGTGTAACGAATATAATGAAATAGATTTGAGGGGTTACAGTGCCTCCATACATAATTGAGAACAATAAGCTTTAAGTTATATCGCAATAAAAAATATTAAATGTTTTAGGCACCTTGTACTTCAATATCTTCATTTCTAATATTTTTCTTTTCCTACTTTGAAGCGAGAGGGGTTTCTTTACTGAAGAAGTTAACAGTTATATCCAGGGTTCGGCTCCGATTTCAGTCATAAATATGCTACCGATTTTATTTGATACGCATGTTTGCTAATCACTGCCGATAGCGATTGACACCTTCATGTACACTAAAGAGCGCATTGCGGCATTCTCCTTCATTGGTACTATAGCAAAATTCCGGTAAGTCAAAAATACAACAAGTTTTCTATCACCTGCTTTCAAAGTTCCGGCTCAATGCGTTGCATCAGTAGAGTGCATACTTTGAGCGCCGGTCCAAGTAAAAAACAATTAAAAATGTTATGTTCGACCGTGTCGAATCCTTCCAAATATTTAGTAAGTAAATTTAAAATGTTTAACTTGGTGGGACAGAGTTGCTTTATATAATATCGTACGTTAACGCCCACTAAAAAGGGCGGGATGGAAAAATAGACAATATCATTTTTTCCACAGACGAACGTTCGGGCATTGCTAGACCGTCTTAGGCTTCATCACTGATCAAGAATATAAATACTTTATGGAGTCCAATTCTCTTTGGAGGGTATTAAAACTGTGTTTTGGCGGGGTCGCTCTGGCAAGGGCTGTGAGGACACATTTCACCTTTGTCATAAAGCTCTAAAAATAAATGTTTGGGATAATTAAATACAAAATTTAAAATTTTAATTTTTTTTGATAGGGTCATTTAGGGGCAAAGGAGGAGGAGGGGATAGGGCAAAGTAGTACCAGGTTATGTGTCAGCTTCGTCATTAAAGCTTAAAAATTTTATTTTTAAGGAATGTAGGCTTAAGTAAAACAATTTGTTAAATTTTTACACTATTCTTGCATATAATAACGCCCACTAAAGGAGGCGGGGTCCAAAAAGGATTTTGTTTTTATTTTATGACTTCAGGTTTAACGCGTTGGATCTTCTTTGACATAAAAATATATCATTTGCTTAACAAAATTGCAAAAAAACTTTAAAAATCATGTTGTTTTTTAGAGGTTGGTTTAGTTTTTCTTAGGGGAACTTTTTTCCCTCTTGCCAGATTTAGCCCATCTCCGAACTGACCTGTGCAATCCTTCAAGATATATTTATACCAAATTTCAAGAGTCTAGCATTTTGGGTTTGCACTGAATCGTGATTTCCACAGACGGACGGACGAACAGACATGTTCAGCCTGTCTTAGACTTCATCACTGATCAAGAATATATATATTTTATTGGGTCTCAGCTGGATATTTCGCTGCGTTAGAAATGGAATGACAAAGTGACTATACCTTCCATATTCTTTTTTGGAGGGTATAAAAGGAACTATATACGCATGCAAATGAACATATATTTAAAAACATATATTCAAGTGGTCGAATTGTGAATACCGGGTGATGGTAGTTTTTAAAATGTCTACATTAAATAACATAAAATATCGTACATTTTACAATTTAATGTTCTTAATTTTAGTTGTAATGATTGTACATTTCATTTTAAATTTCCTCTAGCAAAAATTTGAAATGGATCCGTGGCAGCTTACTTAGTTTAAAGCATACGAACTGTTTGCATTTACGTCAAGAGCTGACAAGATTCGGTAACACCGATTATTAATAATACTTTAACTTGTTTGTCTAATTTGCAAAATATTATTATCAACTTATTTTTTATGTTTAAACAAAAATGAAACTCATACTGTAAAATGCCACGGAAGCAAATAGTGTTAAATTTCCAAAAATATTATTATTTAAATTATAAACAATTTCTTCACAGAAAAAAGACGTGAAATTCAATATGTTAGACCGCCAAATAATTTACATTCAAGTAACGTGTAGTGGTTGAGTCTACTGTATTCCTTGACATTTATTTATTTTTTTTCTGAGCAGCGACATTCGTGTCGTCTAAAAGTGTGTTAAATTGTATTCAAAATATTATTTTACTTTGTGCTTTTAATTTTAGTACAACGTTTTTTTCAGTTGTAATTTAGTCCTTTAACCGTGTGAATGTCTTACCTTGCTAATCGTGTGATACAAAAGTATACAATAAATAGAATTGAAAAAGTCATTGGAAAAAATAATGAAACATAATTAATAAATAGTATGAATATAAATAATGAATCTATTGTTTTAATATATATTGCACGCAGTTTGCACTAAAAATAGTACAAAACATTTCAACTAAAGGTTGAAAAGATATAACGATGTTAATCATTGGCTTTATTTAAATTGTTATAAAAAAGAAGCTGCTTATTAGTCGGCAAAAATTGGTGCTGCCAACAATAAAATTATTAGAGGTGTTTTATTTGAACAACTAAAATTGTTTGTGAATGTTTTTTCGCGTTCGATGGAAAACCCAACTTTTAATAGTCTGTAAGTGAAATAAATTTTCAGCATCTTGCTTTATTAGACCAATTTTATTAAACTACCTTCAAAGTAAAACAAAACTGAGCATATCAAGAGCTTTAAGGTCTAAAATGCTATAAGTTCAGCTCAGAACATCAAATTTAAAAAGGTTTTCTCTTTTTTCTTGTATGGCTTCAATAACTACAATGCGTAAATATTGAGCGATTGAGCTAATATATCAACTAGTTCCTCCATAATCGAGAAATCATTCCCAACTATTATTCGGAAAAATTGATAACTACCCCAATTTTATTAGACTTGTGTCGAATTCGTTCATCAGCTCGTGCTCTTGATCAAACCAATATAATTTAAATGGGTTTGATCATAGGTTCTTGCCAAAAACAAGCGAAAGAACGAGTTCGACAAAAGTCTTGTTTGGCTTTGTTTAAAAAATGCTACACCCACCGAAAAGGATTTCTATATTAATATTTATTATTTACACTTATATCTAGCATCGTCAAACAGTGGAAATCATAGGGAGCACGTGGAAAATGACAGGAATGTGATGTTTCCCGAAAATTCGCAATGGGTTTAAGATCTAACTGTTGTTGAAATATGTTACATTTAAAATTTATAAATAAATTCTTGCCAACGTATTTATAAAAAATTAATTTAACCTTGAGAAATGCATACATTGAGAAAAAGGTTTATGGACATTCTCTATTCAAATACTTTATTAATATTATTATTAAAATAAGAATTTTTTATTAAGACTTGCGTCTAAATCTGCAATCTGCAAATTATGTGTTTTTTAACCAAAAGTGATTTCACTTGAAAAATTAATATAAGAAGTTCTCATATTCCATTTTCGTTAAAAACATTGATTAAATATTTAATATTCGTAATGACTAGTATCACCGTGGAAAGTGGAAAAAGTTTAACAAAGAATGCCGATGAAATAACTTGAATTTAATAAAAATTCGTAAAAAACATAAATTACATACTGCGGATTTGAACTCGAGCCTGAATAAAAAATTTTTATAAAATATGTTTTTATAAAAACAACAGATAAAACTATATATACGGAAAAATAGTTGTTATTATACAATAAGTGTTTATTATACCCTTCACAAAAAAGTGAAAGGTATATATAGGTTTGTCATTCCGTGTGTAATTTCCTCAATATTAAAATGAAACCCCATAAAGTATATATATTTTGGATCCTTATAAAAAGCGATGTATAATGAGAGATGTCCGTCTGTGTGTACGTAAAATCGGTTTTCCCAAGCCCCAGAAGAGCTAGAGACTTCATTTTTGGACTGATGGATTGAAAATGAACTTAAATAGTGTGGTATTGAAGTTTAGAAATACGGTTCCAGAGCTGGGAAGTTTACACCTATTTATGGACGCAAAATTAACTAGGAAAAACCAATTATATTTTTGTTTGTTTGTTAATTAGACCTATTTCATAATATGGGAAGAATAAAAACTAAAAATTTTTGGCAGGGATGGGAAATAACAAATATTTTTTTGTAGTAAGTATTTTCTCGAACATTTATATTGCTATATTGAATTGAATTAAGATTCGTCAGTGCTTGTGTTTGTCACCACTTATTAGGTGGCTTAGTTGAATTTAATAACAGTTCCTCTTTACACAAATTTTATTGTGAAAAAGAATCCGAGAACTATTCACATGTACTTAAGTATAAAATTCAAACCAAAAAAGTTTGACTTAGATATAATATAACAAAAAATTCAGAAAAATGAGACATGAAGAAAAATACTCAAACGGTAACACGGGTATTATTACAATAACATGTTAACATCAGGTTGATACATGAGCACTGATGATGAAAGGGTTGCGTCTTTCGAAAACAGCTGTTCTGCTCTGCTGTGTAAGTTGAATAACAATTAAGATTCATAGGCTAATTGTTCGAAATTTGTTTTTAAATCTCAGAAAGACATGATAACTATTACAAGGCACAATGGAATGTCAACATCAGTTTTATTCAACTTACACAGTAGAGCATGCTGATGTTGACTTTCCTTTATGCCTTGGAAAAATTATAATGTCTTTTTGAGATTTAAAAACAAATTTCGAACAATTAGCCTATGAATCTTAATTCAATTCAAATATTTTTTTATTTAATTTATTTTATTATTTTTATTTTTTTTTTTTTTGTACATGGTAGTAAGTTTTTTTATTTATTGGTAATAAAAACTATTTTAGAAATTAGAAAATAGTTGTCGTATCCAATAAACATTTTTAAAATAGAAAAAAAAATTTTAATAGATTTTTCTTCGTATTCTGAACCATTGTGCCCAGGTTGTCTTTATATCAATTAATTAATCATCAATCAAGTATTTGAATAATAATTTTTGTGTCCAACTGTCATGTTTCCTTAAAAACGACATGTGTTTAAATAACTTCCAATGCTTCCTAATGACCTTTTAACCAAAATCAAGTGCATTGGTAATTTTTATTGGTTTTTGGTAACAATGTACAAAGTCACATATGGGCATTTCCTCCGTATAGTCAACCAAAAAAAAAATATCATAAATATTGTTAGAATTTCATTATTTCATATTAAATAAAATATTCTATTTCTTGTTATACATAAATTGAGTATTAAGTTTTTTGTTAGGAAATTTTAAGATATCTATGGGAAAATGCAAGGTGATAACAAAAAAACAACATATGGAGAATTCGTCCATTCGCCACCCATACGTTCGCGACCGGTACTTAAGCCAATTAAAAAAAAACAATAGAGATATGTTATATTCTAAATACTGGATAGAAACCTACATTAATACACTTTTAAAATAAATTAATCGCTCTTGAATATTCCATTCCATTTCGCAGATTTTTATACCCTTCACAAAAAAGTGAAATGGTATATATAGGTTTGTCATTCCGTGTGTAATTTCTTAGATATCAATATAGGAACCCATAAAGTATATGTATTCTGGATCCTTATGAATAGCGATAACGATTGAGCGATGTCCGTCTGTCCGTCCGTGAAATCCGTTTTCCCAAGCCACCAGAATAGCTAGAGACTTCGTTCTTGGTTCTTGAAAGTACGGTTCCAGAACTGGGAAACTTACACCTATTTCTCGACGCAAAATTTATACCAAAAATCAATTATTTTTTTTAATGTTTGTAAATTAAACCTATTTCGTGCTTTGGGAAGCCTCAATGATCTATTAAAAACTAAAAATATAAAAAACTTTTTCCAGTGATGGGAAAATAAAAATTTTTTTTCGGCCCATTCCCTTTTTTGTAGTACATGTAGTGACTAAAATTGTTAAAAATTTTAAGTTTTTAACAAAACGTCTTTATACGTCATGAAGATTTACATTTGCAAAAAAAAACAAGTAAAAACGTTATATTCGACCGGGTCGAATCTTAAATACCCTCCAAATATTTAGTAAGTGAATTTGAAATGTTTAACTTGGTGGGACAGAGTTCCTTTATATAATATCGTACGTCAACGCCCACTAAAGGGGGCGGGGTTCAAAAATATGCAATATCATGCACAGACGAACGTATGGGCATTGCTAGACCGTCTTAGACTTCATCACAATTCTCTTTGGAGGCTATAAAAACTGTATTTTGGCGGGGTCGCTCTGGCAAGGGCTGTGGGGGAAACATTTCACCTTTGTCATTAAACTCTAAAAATAAATGCTTGGGATAATTATATACAAAATTAAAATTTCTTTTTTTTGATAGGGTCATTTAGCGGGCAAAGGGGGAGAAGGGGGTAGGGCAGCAACAGGCAGTCATAAAACTCTAAAGATAAATGATTGGGAGATTATATACAAAATTTAAAAAAAAAAAATTTTTTTGGTAGGGTCATTTAGGGGGCAAAGGAAGAGGTGGGGGGGGGGAGGTAGGGCAGAAATCGGCAGTCATAAAACTCTAAAGATAAATGCTTGGGATGATTATATACAAAATTTAAAAAAAAAATTTTTTTTGGTATGGTCATTTAGGGGGCGAAGGGGAAGGAGGGGGTAGGGCAGAGTAGTACCAGGTTTAGTCTCAGCTTCGTCATTAAAGCTTAAAAGTGTTATTTTTAAGGAATGTAGGCTTAAGAAAAACAATTTGTTAAATTTTTATGCTATTTTTGCCTATAATAACGCCCACTGAAGTGGGCGGGGTCAAAAAATATTTTTATTTTATTTAATGGCTCCAAGTTTAAGGCGTTGGACCATATTTGACATAAAAATATATCATTTGCTTAACAAAATAACCAAAAAACTTTAAAAATTATGTTGTTTTTTCTGGGTTGGTTTAGTTCTTCTTAGGGGAACTTTTTTCCCTCTTGCCCGATTTAGCCCATCTTCGAACTTAACGTGCTCTAAGTTTTAAAATATATTTATGCCAAATTTCAAGAGTCTAGCTCTTTTCGTTTGGACTGAATCGTGATTTCCACAGACGGACGGACGGACGGACGGACATGCTCAGTTCGTCTTAGATTTCATCACTGCTCAAGAATATATATACTTTATGGGGTCTGAGATGGATATTTCGATGCGTTACAAACGGAATGACAAAGTGAATATACCCTCCATATTCTTTTTTGGAGGGTATAAAAATTTAATTCAAATTTTGATTCCAGGGTGTGAGAAATTTAATCTTTTTTATACGTGAAAGTAATCAAACAGGCAACTGATGTTGTTTTTTTTGCTAACTAAAACTATCTTATAATTTAGGAAGAACAAAATAGGTATCAAAAATTAAAAATAAAATCAAAACTTCTAATCCAGGGTTGGACAAGTGCAATTTTTTATAGTAGATGAAGGTGACCAAACTGGTTAAAAATTGTAAATTTTTCTTAAATAACACTACTTTATACCTCACGAAGAGTTGGATTGGTGAAAAACAAAAATAAATTTAAATTTCACTTCCAGGGTTGGGAAGTTGAAAGTTTTTTTGGTACATGAAATATAGTGTAGAACATGAAACTGACAAAAATGGTTGCAAATTCTAAGTTTTTCCTAAATAAAACGACTTTATACCTAATGAAGACTAGGATTGGTAAAAAAATTTAAATTTTGCTTCCAGGGCTGGGAAATGTAAATTTTTTTTATACATAAAAGTAACCAAAAAGGCAACTAACGTAGGTTTTTCACTAATTAGAACTATTTTTTTAATTCAGGAAAATTAAAATTGGTATACAATATTAAAACAAATCAAAATTTCAATTCCAGGGTTGGATAACTGCAATATTTTGTGATATATGAAAGTGACCAAAATGTTTACAAATTTTAAGTTTTTCTTAAATAAAACTATTTCATGCCTCATTATTAAGAGTTGCATTGGTAAAAAATATAACAAAAAAAAATAAAATTTTGTTTCCACGGTTTAGAAATTGAAATATTTTTTATGCATAAAAGCAAAAAAAGAGACAATTGACGTTGTTGCTTTTGCTAATTAAAAATAATTTATAATTCGGGAAGAACAAACTTGGTATTATAATCTTAAAAAAATTTCGTTTCCAGGGTTGGACAAATGAAATATTTGTACATGTACATGAAAGTGACCAAAAAGTTTAAAAATTCACTAAGAATTGCATTGGTAAATAAATCAAAATTCGCTTCCAGAGTTGGAAAATCTCAATATTTCTGGTACATAAAAGTACCCACATAAATTCCAAATTTTGGTTCTTTAGTGAACTAAACCTATTTTATACTTCACGAAGAATTAATTTGGTATTAAAAATTCGGTTCCAGGGTTGGATAATCGAAATTTTTTTAGTTCCTTATTTAGGTTGTGTGTAATGAAATCTTTTTTATACTTCGGGAAGAATTAAATTGGTATTAAAAACTAAAAAAATTAAAAATCCAATTTCAGGGTTGGAATATCGACATTTTCTGATTCTTAAAAGTAACCATATAATTTGTTATTTTTGATTTTTATGATGAATTATACCTACTTTATATATCAGGAAAAAATAAATTGGTATTAAAAACCAAAAAAATCTAAAAGACTATTCTACGGTTGGACAATTAGAACTTTTTGGGGTACATAAAACGGAATTTTACTTTATGTTATTTTTAAATTAAACATATTCAATATTTTTGAAAGACGTTCAGAGGTTATTAGAAATAAGAAGAGCCAAACATTTAGCTTCCTAGCCGAAAAAGTTAAACGTTTTCTAAATATAAAAGTAACCGATAACATCATTTTGATTTCTTAATTAAACCTACTTTCTGTTTTGGCAATAAAGAAAGAAAGAAGAATTATTATTATTATTATTTCAAATCTATTATAATTAAAATTACAATAAACAAAAAGAAGTGAAGGCACTAGCAACTAATGACTATCGGCCCAACAGAAGAATTACATCTATGAAGGGTATTTAAGATCCGGCAAAGCCGAATATAGCACTTTTACTTGTTATATTTCACTACTGTCAGCCAAAGTTGACTTCTATTTTGCGTACGTTCGTGACCACATGTTTATAACTATTATTATGAAAACTTAAATTCGATGAAATCCATATTTTCCTCTAAACATAAAGCTACCAATATGCTATCGAATCGCAAAAAAAATTCTAGGAAAAGTTTCGTTTTCTATTTCCTTTGCACATCAAAAACGTACGAACGTACGGTCGTGACCCCAGGAAATGCCCATATGGCAACAAACATTTTGCAAGGTCTTAACCATATATTTGAAGGCATTGTGATTATTTATATCATTCATACTTGACAAATGTTTGCCTAAAATAAGCGTAACCACTAAATACAAATGAAAAAACTTTTAATTCAGACAAGTATTTATTGAATTAATAATAGGCTCGTGTCGAACTCTTTCATTCACTTCTTTTTGGCAAAAACCTATGATCCAACCGGTGTAATTGAAATGAATTTGATCACAGGTTCATGTCAAAAACGAGCGGATGAATGAATGCGACACAAGTCTAAAGTTTAGATTCATAATGAACACGAGTCTGAATCGAAATATTTTTCATTAGTGTTATTGTTTTTAGTAGGACCCCTACAAATGCAGTGCATTGCTTCGGAACTAGAAAGGAAGGCATAGGGTTGAGAGTAGAGATATGCGCGTGTGTAAAATTAAAGTCACGAAACTCAAATTGTTTTAGCGCAGGCAAATTTAAGGCGCTCACGATAATAGCCGTTCACGAACGTATTATTTTTAATCACATACTTTCACGCACGATGGTAACAGTTTTGCGAAATGGCGCACGACCAGAGTAAAATTTTTCTTGTGTGCGAAAGTGTCCATAGCACATAGATATGCACGTATTATAAATTCGTATTAAAAATTTAAGAAGAAAAAACTTACCTTCTGTTTTTATTACATGAATGTTATATGCATTAAAAGTCCCGCATGGTCCGAAATTTTTGAATCGCTCACGCACGCGTGCTTTTGCACATTGAGAGGACAGATGAAGAAAGATGAGAAGACAGAGATTTTTGGCTTCTTAGTCTCGCGTTATCTACTTCAACCAGCAGCACCTTTTAAGCTTTTTTGTTCAAATATTTGACAAATTCGAACTAACCTTAATAGTGTTTTCACACTAACATGGTTGTAATAAATTCTGGTTCTAACGTTAAAACCAGCAGTTGAAACTTGGTTTTACCATACAGAATCATTTTGCTAAAACTAAATTAAAACCACTTTCGAATTGGTCTTAATCGGTTTTATGAAATGTTTTTGGTTGTGCTAAGTTCAGTGCTGCCAAGTTAAATATTGGAATCAGCTGGTATTGCTTATGTTTATAAGCAGAACATTCAGAATCCGCTTACGTTTTTTATATATAACAGCTTGACTTCTAAGAAGTTCTTCACTTTGTATAAGTGGTTCTATAATTTAAAAATCTTCATTCACATAATGTAAAATACTTTCTATTTTAGAACGCATTTTAAAACACTTTCTTTTGCCCTTCAAACAAAAACTTCTGTTGCTTAGGTTGTCAATTAATTGCTGTAAAAATAGAGAACAAGTAAAGCAACAAATTCACACACTTCTATAAACGCTTTAATTTATTTTGAACAAATTTATTATACAGCCTGTACATTAAAGTGACAATTTGCAGTGTGAACGCAAAATCACCTGTTTAGGATTTTAACGCTAAAACCAGGTTTTAACTTTCAGTGTGAAAACACTATAAGACTTTCTTAATGTTTGTCATGCACATGATTATCAACCCCTAAATACATTATGAATATAAGATTGAACAAATTTTTTAACGTCATAAGTGGCTGGTTTCATTAGAATTTCCAAAGTATTTTAATGGCAGTTGTGCTACCTTGTGCAGTATTTATTTTTGTGGTTTATCCTTATTTTTGGATATTTACATATATTCTATCACGACGACATGTAAAAATAGTACTATTTTCGTCGAATAATTGCCTCACATAATATGTCAATATTGTTGGGCAATTAGATGGGAAAGCGTTCAAGCAATTAAAATATTTGTATACCCCAGTGAGATAATGAACAGAACATGTGTATGTATTAGGGTATTCCGTTGATCGATTAACCGATTAACTACTAACCGATTAACTGATCAGTTAACTTAAATTTGGATATTTTAGATTAATTTGACTCGATTAACCGATGTAACAACATTATTAAATTTTTTTTTTTGATAATAGAGGCTCCAAAAAGTTAAATACTTTGTTTGGAGATGCTTTTAACTTCTACGAAATCTTAACATTTCCGTGATATAAAAAATTCATGTGGTTTTATCCTGAACATCCTACTAATATTTAATATATATATTTTCAATATGTATTTAAGTATTATAAATAAATCAAAAAATTTAGATGAAGATGATTCAAATTATTATTGTATTACGAAGAGAAAAGTTCGGCAATTATGAATGAAAAATGATATCTGGCAAATGTCCACCACGACCACGTTGACTTTAAAGCCAAATCCTTATGCAAAATGCACCATGTGGTGGTTTTGTATAACCCCAATTGTTGAGAACATCGAGGAATTGACTAATTTAGATCTGCTTCAACAATGAGCCTGTCGTCTTAAATGTAACGACCCAATTCTTTGGTTGTCCGAAAATATCACGGATTTTACCAAAGGCAATTGTAACAGAACTACCATTTTCATATTGGATTTTAATTATTTGAATGCTATTTTCGAGCAAAATTGAATTCATTGTAGCAATTGCCAATGCATCTACTAAGAATACGACAAAAAACTAAATGTCAAAATTATCATGTTGTTTGTGTGAAAAACAAAGTTCTTGTTAAAAAATCCTTCACATATAAATGTATGTATTACGCATCTACATAAGCTTTAATAGCCTCCAAAAAAGAATTTGAGGGAATATTCATTTCCTATGTAACGCAGCAAAATAAACCTTCAAGACCCCATAAAGCATATACATGTGTATATTCTTCACCAGTGTCCCCCCGTCCGACCGTCTCTGGTCAACACGATTCAGTCTAAACGAAAAAAGCCAGACCCTTGAAATTTTGGTATAGATCAATTTTGAAGAATACCACAGGTCAAGCCTCTTAAATGGGCTAAATTGGATTTGGATTAAAATAGTTCCCCTAAGAAGAACTAAACCAAAGCATAATTTTAAACTTTTTTTTGTAATTTTGTTAAGCAAATTATATATATTTAAGTCAAAGAAGGTCCAAAGGTTTGAACTTGGAGCCAGAAAATCAGAAAAATATATTTTTGAATTCCGCCTCCTTTAGAGGGCGTTAAAGAAACATATTACATGGACAAATAGTGTACATATTTAACAAATTGTATTCCTTAAGCCGACATTCCTCAAAAATAAAATTTTTAATTTTTTACGACGAAGGCAAGATGTTCTCTTTGACATTTGACCCGGTCTAATATAATGTTCTCAATTGTTTTGACATTCTATAGGCCTAATTCATAAGGGGTATTCCATGTATATAAACTGCTTATTAGACATATTTTGTTTAGAAATTTGTAGAATAAGAAGAACTACATCTTACATATTTCATTATACATGTATGTGGCAAAGATAATTAGGAGGAGATTCATACAAATGGAGTTTTTACGGTATTCATTTTCGTTAGTAAAAAGTAAAGTAAAAAGTAATCGAAGTAAAAATTATGTTAAAAATAAAAGAAAATCGAAAATGACTGTAAAAGTTTACTTAAGTTTTTCGAATCTCCTTTGGTGACTGATAGCTGCTTAACTTTTCCTTATACTTAACTTTTGGGCGTCTTAACTTTTAAGAACCTCCACTATATTATATATTTTTAAGTTCCCGCTAAGAAAATTTAAAAGAAAATGGGGAAGTTAATCGTTTTACCCCGTTTTGAAAATATCGTGCTCCCACCCGATCTCGACGTTTTCAGTTCCTACGAAGCTTTCGTAACTGAACGTTACGATGTGGTTGAAATTAGCGGGAAGTTAATGGTCAACCGTTTTCCATATTTTTTTTTTTTTAAATTAGGACCGGCACTCAGGGGATGGCCCCTACTCATGCGTACATTGTGCTGGAATTAGGAACATTGGTTGTTGGAAGGAGGATAAAGGGAGTAGTGTCTATGAACATTCGATTTGAATTTCCTCATGCTATATACGGCAGGAAAGACTTCCGCAGGGAGTTTATTCCACATATGGGCAGTACGGGCAAAAAAAGGATTTTTTCTGTTCACTGGTAAATCCACCACATATGGGCGTGATCACACTGTTGAGTGTAAAAAAGTGCGTGTTTCGCGAAAAATATCCCTGACTTCGTCGGAACAAAACCCATAATAGTAACGATAAAACAGCGAAACGCACCCCACATTGTAAGTGAGTCCCCACAATGATGATTATTTGTCAAACCTTCCTGAGCAGAAGTGTCAACACAGTATCGATAGTTGCCAACATACAACAGCATGCTACAGGCTAAAAAATACCCTATATCATAATCTAATACCACAACTCAATCACCTAAATTACTTAGGAATACGTACAGACGGAAGAACAATATAGAGAACTCATATTAAAATAAAGAACCAATGATCTCAGTATTTCGAATTTCGAAGATCAAATTGCGAATCCTATATTGAAGATTAATTTAAAATAGCATTCCGCTTGCTATTGCTCTTCTTGATGATACAGAAGCAACAATGCTCCAAATTTTCCAAATTATTTACACGTTTTCCCTTATTATATGACGCATACATTTTATATATCTCTTAGGCTATTAGTACAACTTGGCGTTACTTAAAGGTAGCGAATAAAGAGGTTTTCCTTTAGGTTAACCCAAAGTGAGCGATAAGCTAGAGGGTGAATGACTTATAATTGTAAAGAAAGGTACATACCACTGAAGTTGCCCTAAACATAGAAATAAATAAAAATGTTTTTGCTCGTAAGACCATAAATTACGAGCAAAAACAAATGATTCAGAGGGTACTTAAGAAGCACGTATTTTAATATCAGTTGCAACAATTGCTCTTAATTTAGTAATCGAGAGCCGCTGCCTACTCACCGATGAGGCTAAACATTTCATTCAAACAATTTATTCGAACAGAGAAATGTCAACATCAGCCAACGAAGATTATAAACTTCCTTCAGTAGGTTGTTCTGAAGTCTCTGTGTTATATTCTTAATTAACACGATCGGCATAAATCTTTTTATGTTAATAAAATATTTGTCTATTGTCAGACATTTTTTATGTATACAAGTGGTCGTATTTGGACTTAATATAGCAGAATTAATATAAAAAAAAATGAAAACGATTGACCCTAAAGGCCATCCCAGCAGCTTTCCACTAACTTTCACCGCTAAAAATGGTATTAATTTATTAATATAGAATTATAATATAATATTATAAATATGCTATAACTTTCGAATCCATCAGCCGATTCCCACTAGGGTGACAGTTAATTTCGAAAGTCTTATTTTCTTTAGTCTCATACTTTTTTTGGGTTGAGTTTTATAAAAAAATAATCCCTGTAAAATTTCAGGGCCCTAGGTGGAGGTTTAGGGGTCGCGTCGGCCCCCAAAATTACACAAAATGCGTTTTTTTAAGTAAAATCTCACTTTGATTGTTTGTAACTTCTGTTGTGTTGACTTTGTAAAAAATTGTTGTTGACTTTGTGTTTACATGACTTTGTGTTGTTCATTTATGTGTTTACAACAACTTATTCATACATCATTTTTATCTAATGCCAATATTTACTGAAATAAATTTAAAATGCTCACAATCACCTTTTAAAAAATTTAACATGAAATAAATTAACAACTTTGGTTAGAGTGCATGTTTTTATTGATTAAGTCTAAAGAACTTGGGTCAATGTTTTTTTATTACAATCTGGAAACCGATTCCGATAATCACTCACAATTTTAATAACAAATTGCTTTTGACGTTCATTTTTTGTGAACAAATCATTGAACTCCTCCATCAATTTGACCCCCCTTTCTGCACTGTCATTTACAACTTTAAGTTTGTTCATCACTTCAACCACTTTTTTATACGACTGGTCCTGATGCCATTTTGCAGGATTAAGTTTTAAAAAATTAGTATTTATTTGAAATCTTTCAAATGATGCCTTTGTTGCGACTGAGACGAACTGCTCAATTCCGCCATTGAATATTTCAGCTATTTCTCTACCATTTACATTAACCCGTTTTGTGTTCTGCTCTAGTTCACAATCGTTTTCCAAAGCTGCAACCATTTTTTGTTTTGTAGACACTGGTACGTTATTATCAAAAAATGCAAGACCAACCGCCTCAGGACTTAAGTACCACAAATGGTGCTTAAACTTTTTCAGCGCAACGAGCGATATTTCAGCATCAATATTCTTAAAATTTTCCAGTTTGCGCAAAAATACAAAATCTTGGTATGGCGCTTCAACAGCCAAAGGAGCAGAAAACCACGCTTCAACATAGACTTCAACAATAAAAATACAAATTCGACGAAGTCCATTTATTTCGAGTGTTGAGAGCTGGAACTCGTTGCGGAATAAAAATATTTTAAGACAATAAATGGCTTTTGCCATCCATCTGGCATGGTGAACAGCTCCTGGTGAGCGAAACAATAGGCTGTTTGGGTGTGACTTGTTAGGTTTTTCACCCAGAAATAGTAAAGTCAGTTCCAGAAATTCCTTATAGTCTTCCCTGGGTTGTTTTACCTTTAAGACAGTATTTACAGCATTAATAATTCGCGCAGCTGATTCGTTCACGTAATTCTTCACAAGGGGATCTAGAAGGCCATACTCAAAGTTGCTTTTATTAATTTTAGCCCAAGCATTTTTAAATTTCTCAAATAATTTAACGTTGGGACTTCCGTAGTAGCTTATTTTTTCGTCGAAAACGCATTTAAGAATTATCTCGTATATATGATGCCGGCATGGTAACCACAAAAGTGGTCTTTGCAAACTGTTTTCTATTAAGGTACAAGTACCATTGAATCGCCCAGTATTGACCGCTGTTGTGTCAAACACTAGAGCTTTAATGTGATTTTGTAGGCCATATTCATAAATTGTATCGCACACAGCGAATGCCTGTTCTTTTCCGGTACCAGAATTCAATGCAGGTATTTGTAGAAGCTGTTCAACTTGCCCGCTCGTTATTATAATAGGCAGCCTATCAACTTTATCATTTCCCGTCAGCGCTGGCAAAAGTTTTCCATCCCAATGTAGGCAGATTGTATCCAGCTCATTTAATTTTAGCTTCTTTCTCAATGTTGAAACTCTTTCTTCGCGGATTTGTTCCCTTGCCTGGTGCAAAGACGTTCGGTTTAAAACATACTCTTCGATATTGTGGCCCAAAGATTCAGCTACTGCACTTATTATATGAACTGCATATCTGTCACTAATTTTACAGGCGTCCAATGCGGCCGCAAGTTTTGGAGTTATTATTTTATTCTTTCCTCTAAGTTTTTTGGCTGGAGGTTGACTACAACATGGTTCACATTCTGCACTTGTAAAACTATTATCCCCCTCTGAAGATTCAGATGAGAGCAATTCTGCAGTTTCATCTAGGAAAAAGGATTAAGTCTTAAGAAAATAAAAATAAAAAAAAACAATAAAATACAACGAACCAATTAATGCAATTTCATGATTACTTCGTTCCACCTGTTTCATCAAATTTTGTTTACGTTTCTCAATTTGGCGCTCTCTTCGTACTGCCTCGTAATCAATGCCATACATAAAGCCTGGGCGTCCGGGGTGCCGTTGACTTATCAAGAAAGCTCTATCTTCTTCAATAGACATCATTTGCAATGCATTGGAATGTGCCACGTCAAAAAGCTGATCCAACTTTTCTATCCACGCTTTCACTTTGTTGTTATGAAACTCAGACGTCTTTTTACAATCTTTTTGCATACTTTGCCATTCTTTGTATAATTTCTCAACCTTACTTATGCAGTGTTGTTTATCTCTGGTGGGAATGCGGGCTTTTTCCCAGAATACAAATAGTTCTGTCACAACTAAATTTGCACTTTCCCGTAAGTTCTTTTTCACTATACGTAAATTAAAAAACAAAACTTTCAACAACTCTAAATTTGATGGAAGTTTATTTCCTGTTAATGAATTTGAACAATATCCGATTAAATAAATTCGTTCACGTAAAATTGTAGAAGACATTGTCGACTTTTCACTCTCAAGTATTCACTGCAAATAAATAAAATCAAAAGGCAATTATGCTCAAGTAGCTTGTTATGTTAACGTTAAGATCAAAGAGAATGAAAAAAAAAGAGTAAGAAAAGAATGTAAAGGTTAAATAGTAAATGTATAAGAGAACTATGGTTTGTTTAAGAGCAATGATAATGAAAAGAGATTATTGAAGGCTTAGATCACAACAAGGTTATTTAAATTTATTTCAGTAAATATTGGCATTAGATGAAAATGATGTATGAATAAGTTGTTGTGAGATTTTACTTAAAAAAACGCATTTTGTGTAACTTTGGGGGGCCGACGCGACCCCTAAACCTCCACCTAGGGCCCTGAAATTTTACAGGGATTATTTTTTTATAAAACTCAACCCAAAAAAAGTATGACACCAAAGAAAAGTAAAAAAAAAAACTTGCCCATACATTTAATTGTCACCCTAATTCCCACGCAGTAAGCAGTGATTAATGTAGTGCGCATATTTGGTTCACGATATCTTACGAACGAACGGTTAAGCCGATTTTAACGCAGCTTCTAGCGCTCGACGTGGTCAAGAGCTGAATAGTTTTTGGAGTCGAACGGAAACGCAGCTTAAAAGTAATATGAAGTTTATTCTTGACATTTCTCTAAATCTACTGGTCCGTAACTGTTCCAATTCACAGGAAACACGACTAACTTGGTCCGAATAATCAGATATATAAATAATTTCAGAGTTTTCTTTAAAAAAACACTTTCTCCGAATTTTTTTGTTCACGAAATCTCAGGAACGCATCAACCGATTTGGAATCGGTTGGTAACGATCGACGTGATTTTTTATTGTCAAGAGCTGATTAGTTTTTGGAATCGATCAGCAAAGCCGCTTAAAAGTTCTTCTAAACCAACAACTTTTGACAAATAAATTTTTTGCAGTTTTTTTGATACATCCGAAAAAATACCGGTCCGAACCGGTTCCAATTCACATGAAATCTAAAAGAATCATTTGAAACGCAAATGATTTGGATTTGGTTCAGCCGTTTAAAAGTAGACTTGTGTCGAACTCTTTCATCTGCTCGTTTCTGACAAGAGCTTTTGATCAAACACATTTAAATTACATTGGTTTGATAATAGGTTCTTGTCAAAAATGAGCTGTGGAAAGAGTTTGACACAAGGCTACATACTCACACACGCACACACACAGACATAGTGACGGCTAGACTTGTGTCCAACTAGCTAATTCGCTCAGTTTTTACAAGAACCTTTAACCAAACCTATGTAATTTAAATGGGTTTGATCAGAGGTTCTTGTCAAAACTGAGCGAATGAGCTAGTTGAACACAAGTCTAGTGACGGCTTCAGGAATGCTTCAAAACATCGAGATGTGGTGAAAATTTTATTTGTTTAAAACCGAGTTAAGCCAGTAACCTCCCACCTTTTAAATAGTTTTAGATTTTCTTAGCGGGAAGTTAAAAAGTCAATTTTGAATATTCTGTTCTGTTGTTTTGCATTTTCCGCAACTATGCAGTAAGAATTTTGTTGTGCTTCAACTGGCAACTCTTACGTTCATGAATGGTTTAATACTTTGTATTAGTTGAGAGTGAAACCTTTAGTACTGCCAAGCTCCTTTATTATTGCCAACATAAAATCTAAAACTTTCGTTTTACGCCGTAAACACTGTGAGGCGAATTTGGTTGTGCACTGAGTTCAATTTTCGCACATTCACCGGCAAAACTGCGTCATTCGACATGTCATCAACAAACATGTTTTGTTTGCATAATGAAAATATGACAACAAATCTTCATTCATGACATGTCATGTAATTCATGCAAAACACTTGACTGTTTGTTTATTCATGTAACTTGCCGGCTAAAGTGAAAGAAATACATAGATAACAACAGAAATAGAAAAAATCAAAACAATTGTAAAGAGCGCTTTGTATCTGCTTCTTTTAAATATTGAAAATAATGGCATTATCATAATGATATCTTGCCGTTTCTTGGTATTTCTATGTGCATACACACATACTATCTACATATTTAAGTATAATTATGGGTGTTCATATATTCCATACACATAAGTATGTACTTACTTATGTATATACATAAGTACATACATACAATTCATGAATAGATGAATGAATACGCGCTTCAACAACTCACAATAGTACAAGTTTAAAATATTTAATTCGTTCAACACTTAGTTGGTTATGGTTGGTGTTTGCAAGTAGTTGCGAATCGGTTGTGTTAATTTTGCAAATATAAAAGTGTCGAAATAGTATAATAATTCATATTAAATTCATATTAAATAAATAGCAAAGTGAATATCAATAGCATAGAAAGTGAAATGACATAAGAAGTATTGGACAATAATTTGAAAAGTTCGTTAAATTTATTGAGGCCAATTAGTAGGGACCAAGTTGCACGTATTTTTGCCATCGCGTTCATTTGAGCAATTTCACGAAATATTTGTTTTATTCTTTCCATTGTATCATTTAGTTTTTGGTGAAAAATCCTCCAAACAGGTAAGAATTGAATTTTCAATATTTCATTGCCATTCTGTTTTGTATTAAAGAAAAAAAGTTTCTCACATGTGCATTTCGTGCCCTTTTTATTTATTTTGCTTTCTTGGTCTGTGTCAGATTTTCTTCAGTGTCATGTTATTTGGTTCAAAAATATTGTTATTTAAAACTGAAAATTGTTTAATATTCCGTTGAATTTTTCTTTACGAATAGACAAAAAAGTAGTGGCATATGTATGTAAATATGTATTTAAGTACATACTCGCACATAAGTATTTTACATATAATAGGTATCTCATAATATTTTGATACGGAAGATACCACTTTCATAGAGTTTTCTTATATATTGATAAATATATTTACCAAGTATATACATACATGTACGCAACCGAAATTTAAATACGGCCTGCATAGTGGTACATTTTACATTTTTTTTACTTGTAACTGAGAATTTTATATGTCGCCCTTTTATTGAAACATAGTCATATCTCAAAAAATTATTTTTTTTAGTTATTTAAACAAAAGTCATCTTTCGTACAATCTGCATTTGTAAAAAAAATCACCGTTGTACCTCTAGCTGAACCGAAGTTATAGCAAAAAAAATATTTTGTGTAATCGCATCTGAAAGCGTACATTTGAAAATCTTTTATCGCATTTATCCCTTATAAAAAAAAACTCTTTACTTATGCACAAACTCCATAAAACACTGAAAACTTAGACTTGCATACTAAATGTTCCGATATAAAATCGTGTCGAGCTCGTTCATTCGTTCGTTTTTGACAAGAACCTGTGACCAACCCCATTTAAATTACATTGGTTTGATCAAAGGTTATTGTCAAAAACGAGCGAATGAATGAGTTCTATACAAGTCCACAAATTTGCAATTGTGGCTTGAACTTTCAAAAGAGGTGTTCTGTAAATTGCAATCGCACATTTTTCTATTATATATTTAATATTACAAATTATCAAAGTTTTATATATATTATAAATACAACTCTGTTTGACAACACATTTGTATGGGTGTGGGAACTTCTAATGAATTAAAAGTACCGAGTAAGCAGCGGTAAACTACTGGCCATTCGCAATTCGCCAGCAATATTGTTTAACTATTAAAATATTCGATGTTCACTGGCAGTGTCGTTTCTTTCAGCTTATGGTTCTGCCAATAATTTTAATGGCAAAATTTTCTGTACTTAAATTTTATTGAAACAAAATTAATTAAAATAAATTTTGAAAAACAATAAAAAAACTTCCCATACCGGGAATCGAACCCGGGCCTTCTGGGTGAAAGCCAGATATCCTAGCCACTAGACCATATGGGATATAATCGGTCACGTGCTTAAACATTATTTAAAAGAAATGGCATATGTAGTTTGTCAATATGGGTTAAAATTATTTATTTATTCCACACGTACTAATTTACGTACACATCAGTTTTGGAAAAATAACAGGTGGATTGCTGTGTAACACGAGTCGAAGACAAAACTGTTCGAATTTTTATATTATAAGTTATAACTTATAACCATTGCAATTCAAAAGCAATTTACTTCGAATCGAGTTACAGAGCTAAATACATACATACAAAGAAGTGAAAATGTATATACACATATTAGCCCGATTCACAATCTTGTGCAAATAGTCTTGCATCATTGCATTTGCAAAATATTTGTACTCTACACCAACAAAATACATTGAAAATATTCTCAAATACTTTCTCAATTTGCAAATGCAATAGTGCAAGAGCATTTGCACAAGATTGTGAATAGGGATATTATCTTTTTTGCAATAAACTTGTGCCATAATTTACTTGAAACTATTGCTCCACATAATGTATAATAGTGGGCAAAATGGAAATAATTTGACAGTTTTGGTACTAAAACGTACCAAAATATTTTATATTACTTATATTAGAAGAAGCAGACTAAATATTAAAACCTTTGCAACAGAATATCGAAGTATACTAATGATGAAATGCAGGCATGTATGTAGATACTCGTATACTCTGTCCGCTATAAATAGAGAAATTTTATTTATATGTATATTCGACAGCAGGTTCAAGTCGTTTTTTTAGTCGCAGAAAAATTGGAGGTGCCGGCTATGAAAAATGGTTACCTACTCGGCCTAGCCGCGGCTCAGCTGAATCGGAAATGCTCAGTGACCAGTGCTACTAGGTCTTCATAATTGGAATGGGCTGTTAGCAATTAACAAATATATGTATGTACTTATAAATATATTAGAATCATTCATCTGCTCGGTTTTGACAAGAACCTACGATCAAACCAATGTAATTTAAATGTTGTTGATCATAGGTTCTTGTCTTAAAAATATATGATTAGATTAAAAGTAATATGTAGTTAGAAAATAGTTAGTTTACAGATAAGTAGACTAAAAAAAAGTTAGATTCCTCCCCGACGGGGAATTGAACCCCGGTCTCCCGCGTGACAGGCGGGGATACTGACCACTATACTATCGAGGACTTGTAAATTGATCTTATATATGACTTTAAGTTATTGTTAACTGCATTTATTGATAATAATTATTGTGTTGTGGTTTGCGAAACAACTAAATAAATGTATGTACGTGGTAAATATCCACGTATGTATATTTTAATATGCATATCTAAATACTTAAAATGCTAATAGCAATCAAATCATTTTCTTGTTTAGTATTTCAGATAAGGATAACGTTCGATAACGATTATTAAATACATATTGAAAATATGTCATATATATATATATATATATATATATATATATATATATATATATATATATATATATATATATATGTATATATATACATATATCAAATAATTTATTTTTTCCTAGCAAATCTAGTTTACCTTGTACCGTTGTGTTTAAAAAGTTGTTAATAGCCGAGCGAATATTAAGAAGATGGCCCCAGTTTTTATGTGATCGCTCGAGTTAGCACTAGATAATAAAGTTTTTACACTGAAGTCAAATAAATTAAACATTTGCCAAACTCATTTGAGCATGTGTCCCAGTATATTTTTAATTGTTTTTCTCTTTAATCTGACGACGTGAGTCTATCATAATTTGATATACAATATTTGGAAGTCTATATACTAACTGAAGCTGCAAAATATAACAAAATTCGAAATAAATATTTAGGTTATAATCTCATATACAGTCTTAATATCACCTGTCGTGATTTCCAACGATATCGCATTATATAAAAAGAAAACCCACCCACACACTACAGCCTTGCTTATATTGTTCGTGAAACATAAGTGTATCTACAATGTAGATTCTACATGTACATACATACATTAAATACTGAATTACTTTTGACAATAAGTTCAGTAATTTTAGGGCGCACAAATTTAGGAACGTCGGAATTTATATCCTCGATAGTATAGTGGTCAGTATCCCCGCCTGTCACGCGGGAGACCGGGGTTCAATTCCCCGTCGGGGAGTAAAATTATTTTACCTATTACTTTATTATGTCTATAAGAATTTTCTTATGACTTTCAAACACAGGCAAACCACGATAATTCGAAAACCTTTATAATTCTAAGTAATCTAAATAAGACTCTTGATAAGATCTCTTTAATTCTCTAAAGTCCTACACATTTTGGTCTACTCATCAATTAGTGCTTTTTACATTCTCAGGAGACAACAATAAATAGTTCTTTTTCTTAAGCAACTTCTTATATATATGAAAATGTTCTATTTCGTTAGTTTTGTTTCTGGAATTTTGGCCTTATAAGATTAGTTTATTTCTAGATTTTGTGAAGAGTGTTTTTATTTCAAGCCTCGTCAAATGATAGGTGTGTTTCTTTACTTTTTGGGTAAAGTTCGGTAAAATGAGAGCTGACTATAAATTCTCTCAATAAAAGACAAAAATGTGCAAAAGTACGGGAACGCGAAAAACCAAAACTATTGTATGTCAAAATTATTAAATAAAAACTTGCAGTATATACATACATACTTACTTACGTATGTTTTACTTACATGTTGCAGCGTATCTATATTATTTTCTTTCTTAATTTTATGTAAAAACTTATAAAACTTCGTTCGTCAGACGTTTTTAAATCTTTTTTGCAACAACTTTCCAATATTTTTATGTTTTTTTGTCAATTTAATTTTTCTTTGATGTTGTTAATTTTTCAAACAGCTGTTTGTTTATTTACTTGCCCAAACTAGCCCGAAGAAAAAGTACGGGCTGTTTCGTGCAAGAAGAAGAAGCAAATTACCCTCTCAAAATGTCTCTCATTTGCCCAATTTTCGAGTACGGGAACGCTTTTCGGTAAGATTGGGATCCCGCGGGCGCCCAATTTAGAGTAAAGAAACACACCTGATATCTCACTATTTCGAAAACTCTTCTAATTTGTTTAAAGCAGTCGGTCTCTTCAATTATGAATTATCGGGATTATACTGTAGTAGAGAAGGTATAAACTTGTTTGAAAGAAGGTTAATCAAATTTTAAAGTGGTATTCCGTTTAATCTTATCCGTTTTTTTTTATAGATCCTGAAATAATAAGCAGTAATATCAAAGATCGTACTAAGTGCAAAAATATTATCGACAAAATATCATTAAAATAATATTATTTTTATTTAAAGATCAATATGTCTTTTTATTGTACTTGTTCAAGGGCACAAGTCCAATTAATCAATGTTGAATTTTAAAAATATGTGCATATGTATACTTTTGCACAGTTAATTTTTTTATTAAGTCGAAATTACTTTTGCACCTTAAATATCTTTTCGATATTTGCTCTTTATTTTTCGGCATATATTCACATATAAACTAAACGTAGTTATCAGTTATCGAGCATCTATCAACAAAATATGGAATAATTTGAATTTATCGCTTTATGATCTTCGTTAAATCCCTCCGTCAACTAGTGAATACTGTGCCAGCACTCTAGCGATGCAAAGTGTGCTTTTGTTAGCACCATTTGAAAGTTATATACTTATGTTAAGGACCCCAATGACTAGCTCCAAATGTTATTTATTTAATTACATTAGACGATTGTATAACTTATTTTTCTAAACGATAAGAAATTGCAATATATTTACCTTTTAGGTATTAGATATGAACTAAATGATCTTACAGTTAATTATATATCAAGAATTGCCATATCCGCAATATTCCACATTTACCTGCAAATATGAACTATTCGACTGTTTCTATCTGATCCAAACTATGGAATCGCTGAAGTCACCTAATCTGTGATGCTACTATTCAGCAAAGCCTTTTTTAGTACGAAGTATTAGGATATACTTGGTTTTTTATATTCAACTCTTTCGTTTATGTACTTTTGAAGTTAAAAATAAATTCTTAAATACACACTTGCATTCAGTAGAATAAAGTACAGTGCCATTTATACAATTGTTAAATATACATAAATATGAATGTTTGTAGAAATAAATATTTATGTCAAATTCAATTCAATTAACGTATGACAACTAAAAGTAAAACTTTTACATATTCCTGAGGACCTTAAGTCTATGTCTGGTATCTACTTCTTTTATTTTTTTAGTTTTCTAATTAATAATAAATTTAATGTCTATAATATAACTTCAACATGGCTCGGCTTATTTTATTTATACTTTTTTCGCTTATCCCACAATTTAGGTGCTAGGTCTATACTAACTTTGTTCAGTAAGTTGTGTTTTACTCATTGAACACATATTTTAGCAGTGCTGCATTTGTGATTTTACTCAATATCATAACAATTTCACATCTACTGAACAATAATTAACTAACATTTTATGTGGATAATTGAGGTCAATAACGCTATTTATTGCGATGCGATCAATTAAGGCTATGACTGAATATAAGCCAGTGATGTCAGCCTCATACACAATTGTGGAAGCAAAACTCACATGTACGCTTACGCTCTTTTATTTTGAGAGCGTAAAATATAATTGTTTACTGAAAAACACTCTCATTCAGCGGGAAGTATCGCAAGTCCTGTTTTGAGGCCTCTAAACAGAAATAATATATTTATATAAATATATATATACAAAACATATAAGAGGTTTGAAATAAGTTGGATCCACTGTATGTAGGAACATCTTTTCGAAAATTTCTTAAAGTAGCTTTTAAATTAATTCATAAGTAAGACTTTTTGTAAAAATTATTTCTCTTGTATAAAAACTAGTTCAGCTTAAAAATGGAGAAATATTTTAAAATTAAATATCTGAGCACTTGGCAATTTTCGAAACCCTTTTTTACAACTTATAAAATTAGAAGATATTATTGGTAAATAAAAGGATACTCTTAGAAAAGGCCAATAGTTAGGCCTCGCAACCGCACATTTCTCCCGCTGGGAATGTAAGAGATAAGAGTGATCTCACCAACACAATCACATTTGACATCACTGATATAAGCATAAAAAGCAATTTTATATAATTAATGAAAAAAGTGAAACTATCGCAGCATTCCTCCCCGACGGGGAATTGAACCCCGGTCTCCCGCGTGACAGGCGGGGATACTGACCACTATACTATCGAGGATATATAGGGAATTGGAATTACACCTTAAATGCTTTAAATTTATATAAAAAAAATTATTTTCTTCCAATGCCTACTAGAATATCTAAGTTTCCCCTCGTACTGCAGTCTGTAGGTTAATAGCGACCAAAAAATCCCTGCAGCAGCGTGTAGGTGTGAGCATGATATCTGTATCTGTTTTCGGAATTTTTGAAGCACGGTTTTTTTTACCATCATGCAATGTTAGCTCAATAATTTCGTTGATTACATATGGCGACTTTAAAGCTCAAGCAAGATGGTTTTTGCACAAGGCCCTAGGTGTATTATGTTTAAGCCGAGAGCACACTATTGCCATCGCAAGCAAACACAGTAGCCTGTACTATTGTTTGCCATTATCGTCTATTTCGTTGTGGGTCATTGCAGTCTTAACAGTAAATTTCTGAATGACAGCACAAATGCGATGCACAAAATGCAATATTGTGTTGTCAGCATTAGAAAGATAGAGAATTGTGTAAATGTGCACTGTATTAAATATGAGGTGGTTATTGAACGTTGAAGAAATTGCTGGTTAACGAGGGTTAATCGAATAACGATACTTCATTACTTCTACATCGTATGCATTTTCACGTCTTTAAAGGTATTTTGTGAATTTTCCTTTATTTTGAAAATTCAAATTGTTACATCTAAGCAACAATGTAAGCTCTATTTATCCAATTGAGCTAAGATGAATATTAAATGCAGTTGGCTGTTAAAATATGTTTGAATATTCGTTGTTTGAAAACCATTCTAAAATATTTACATTTATCGCATGCTTGATTAAATTAATAGCACACAAAAATAAGAAATATCAGTATTAAGTGATTTACAATGCGCTATAAAAAATAGTCGAACACGTACCCAAGATTAGATAGATCTTTTTGGTATTTATAAAAATTGTAAAGCAACTTCAAAAGCAGAAGTTTTTAATGCTTCAAGGAATAGAGATTATTTAGCCATAAATATATACTTTATTATTAGAACTTTGAACTCTTATTCAGAAGCTAGTTCAAATCCCCGAGTTTAAAAATTATTTTCTATTTAGGAATATATTTCGAATTCCAATTTTTTAATAATATTTTTAATCAAAACATTCGAACATTTTCAAATAAAAATATTTAAAACCCCTTGCTAAGTAAAAAACGTAAATTCGGGGATTTGAACCTGGGAGTGTGTAAATTCAATTAATAAAATACACATTCCTGCTAAACAAAACTAGAGAATTTAAAACAAATTTGTAAATTGAATTTATTAAATTTTGTATATTTGAAAACAGTAACGTAGTGTTCACACAAGCATTATTAATTGAGTCAATATTCACTTAATTGCCTGTTCACACAAGCAAAAATTTAGTAAATTGAATTAACGTATGACAACTAAAAGCAAAAATTGTTCACATTCATGACAACCTCAAGTTCAAATCTGGGATCTCTTCTTTTTGTTTTTTATTTAATTTTTTTTTTTAATATAATAATTAATAATAGCCATTAGTTGCGAGTGCCTTCACTTCTTTTTGTTTATTGTAATTTTAATTATAATAGACTTGAAATAATAATAATAATAATAATAATATTTAATGTCAATAATTTAACTTCAATATTGCTGGACATATTTTGCTTATTTTTTTTTTCTTTTTTCCCACAATTTACTTGCTAAGCCGCTACAAACTTTGTTCAGTCAGTTGTGTTTTGCTCTCTAAACACCCTTCTTAGCAGTGCTGCATTTGTAGTTTTACTCAATATCATAACAATTTCATATATACATATGCATATTGAGCAATAATTAATTGAAATTTTATGTGGATAATTGAACTGAATAATGCTATTTGTTGCGATAAGCTCAATTAAAGTGTATGTCTGAACAGGGTGCAAGATAATTATGTCAATAAAGCGAATATGAACTCAATTCAAAATGCATGTGTGAACACTATCTAAGAACTTTAAAAAATTTCAAAGCTATAACCAAAGCCCAATGATAACTTGCCCTTTCGAGTTGCGTTGCACTCGATGAATTTTTAATTTTCATTAAATATTTATACGATCCATAAAAATAAATTTTTTTGATAAGATTATGGTCAGATACTGTTGCTGTTGTCCACTATTTGTATATATTTAATAGAGTTTTTGTTTTACCGAATTTTATTTTGAAGATATGGTCTTAATATACTTAACTCTGCTATGGGTGTAGCATACATACATTCATATATTTACAATTTATTGAAGTAAAATACTTATACATATAATGGCAATATTATGCACATATACAAAGCAAGAGATACATTTGTATGTGTGTATTTCCTTAATTTTAGTTAACGAAAGATTACAACTTAAGTCCAAGTTATGAAGTACTACTCAGACACATATTTTAAATGTGCAAATTTACGTTCTACTTAAATGTCTTCTTGTTACTTAGTTTCAGTTAAAGTCGAAATTGAAGTGAACACTAAACACACAAACATACCCAGCAAACGTTTTATTATTAGACAGCAAATACTGACATTAATTCAAATTTAGGTAACCGTGTGATTTTAGAATTTAAATTATTGTGAATTTGAGAAAAAGGATAATAAGTAAAATATTCGATATGAAGATTTTTATTGGTAATTAAATCATCAATTCATTTCAAATATCAATGAGAAATGTTGCGTAAAATGAGTTCCATGTAATATATTTCGTACTAATAAATACTTTTGCGATATTAAAGGAATTTGTCTTGTTTTTCTATTTTACACAGTCAACTTTTAAGTATGCAAATATCTGTTCTCTCTAAATATTATTGTGACTAATGTTACGTAAATCAGCTTCTTCCCTTGGTAATTTTGGAATGCTACTTATGGGTTTCTTAACAGTTTTTGAAATTGATTCTCTTGGCATCACAATGCGATTATTATTTTAGAGTAAAATTTAAAAAAGGCACAAGAACCAAAAAATATTTATGCTCCTTCCACTTTACTTAGGGAAAGGTCACATGCAAATGTATGAAAGCTCCAATTAATTTACCTGCTAAACTATTATACAGGAAGCAAGAAAAACTGAAAAATTCAATTACCATACACGGTTGGGGGATATTAATGATTTTGCAGTTTCTAATAGAATTTCATATTTAACTCAATCTTTTAGAGTTTTTATTTTAAAACTGCAAAGAGCAGATTTTTCCATGATCAGCTGTATTCGGATATGACTAACAAAATTTACCTTGTATGAGATTTGAAATTTAACCTGCAGATATACATATTTCCTTTTTTTTAAATCTCTCACTGTGATACGTTTCAACTAAAATTTTAAACTAATAGCAGTTTACAGAAACAGCTGTTTTTCTCTACAGTTCTATATTTTATAATTAAATTGATATTGATTTTCCCTTGTTCCATGGAATATTTATCATTTCTTTTTGATTATAACACTTTATGAATCCTAGTCTATCTATCAATCTTAATTTAATTTAGTATAGCAAGAAAATAGTTTGAACTTAAGCTCTCTAGCAAGTTAAGCTCTTAGAAAATTATAGAGGAGTGCCCGATAAAATATATGAGTCGAAAAATGTATAGTGTAATATATCACTGTGAGCTTAGATCTGAACTACAGTTCAAAAATAATTTTTTATAAATACGGCAATTTATCTTTATTTTTTTTTGTGGGTTAAGTCTATTGGTGTCAATGTCAATCATCAGTTGTTCTTCAATCATTATGTTTCAAAGTTTTTAATATTGTATTTTCGTATAAAAGGTATTACACAATAAATGAAAATTACTAATTTTTTTCTTGGACCGGCACTCAGGAGTTACCCTTATCATTCAATGCATTGTACTTTACCAAAGCAGGAGGTGACAGATGACAGACGAAAAAGTTGAGATTGTCTTTTGCTTCACTTCTATTACAGTACCGGCTAATGTAGATCCAAAAAATTCGACACCATATTCATAACCAAATACAGAATCGAAAATACACAAGATTTTGGAAGATGATGGGAATGTAGAAGGCTCCGAAAACAGCTATTTCCCTCTTCTCTATAAATTGTAAAATATAATTGATGATAATTTGTAATATTTATCTCAGTTGAATATAATATAAAATCTTGCTCGGTATTATAAGTAATACTATCGTCTGTTGGGTAATTCTAAATAACAATTTCGCTTGCACGCAATCCCAAAGCTTCCGCAAAAATAAATCAATGGGATATGCAACGCTGATGATGCCAGACTCGCTAATTTTCTATTATCAATTTGTAATTTATTATAATCTGCCTGGATCATTTTCGATTTAGTTCCGGACTTTGTTTTTCTGTCAGCGTTTTCGCCTGAAGGTATACAATTATTCTGTTTAACCATTAAGTCTGCAAATTCAGGGAAACACACTATCATTCAGGGGACCCACAATCTAAAAAAAGTATGAGGAAATTGATTCCTATATGATGTCCAACAACAACTTTGATATTTTTGAGCGTTTCGTAATACATCCATATCATAGGTTTCCTACACCTGACGCATGATTTTTTTTTCCGTAGTATGAAAACTTTTAGGCTAAAATTTAAACTATTATAGCAATCTGAACATTAGGTCTGATGGCAAGCATATTACTGCTACTACCCAGCCTTGAGAATTCAGTTTAATATATTAATTATACTTTTGACTCTTAATTGGGCTATCTATTATAGAATCAAAAGCAGTAAGACTTGAACAAGATTCTATTCAATTTAAAATTATTTATCAGTTTTTTCACAACTAAATCTACTCTTGATTGTGTAAATACTGTGGCCACATTTTCCTTATCAAAACAAATGACGACAATAATAACAATAACAAGAATATATTAGATAAAACAAGAAATACTTACTACAATAGACTAGTGACCGATATTTGAGCTTTGTAAGCCCTTTGCAGTGCATGCGTCAGCTAAAGAATCACGAGATTAAATTGACCTTATTAGTGCAGACGTGCACTGCTATTAAGTGCTATAGTATGTGCTAATAGTGTGAAAAAGAATCGTAATAGAGAAAATCGACAAATACAAACACTAACTGTTAGCAAAATAGCCCTTATTGTAGCAAATGAAACATTTTAGTTTAGAATCCATAAAAAGCAACAAATAACAATTGATTTCCAATGCAAAATTGGCATGAGATAAACAGTATTTAAATTAGTCAAATAGAAGAGTATCCAGCAAACGAATTATACACACACTTTTAATTTGAGTACGAAATATATTCACTAACATTTTAATAAAGGCGCCTGCACAAAACATCTCGATATAGTACATATTTATGACTTGGAATATTTCTTCATTAGCTTTGCTACTTAACGCCGAAGCCACTAGGCTATAGATATGAGATTAATTGCGCAATTAATTAATTGGAGCATTGGTTTAATATGTTTATTTTTCAGAAGACTATATAAAATTCTTACTATATGAGGTCTTTCAGTAAGAATAATAGCATTTCTAAGCTTTTATGACTAAGATGAGGCGTAACCTGATCCTCCTCTGCCCTACCCCTCCCTCCCCGTCCTCCACCTTTGCCCTTCAAATTACCCTATAAAAAAGAATTTTTTTTACACTTAATTATTTCAAAAATTTATTTTTAGTGTTTTATAAATAAGGTGAAATTTCCCCCCCCGGTCCTTGCCAAAGCGAGCCCTCCAAAATACAATTTTAATGCCCACCAAAAAGATTTGGACCCCATAAAGTATATATATTCTTGATCAGTGATGAAGTTTAAGGCGGTCGTCCGTCTGTGGAAAACATGATATAGTCTATTTTTTGACCCCGCCCCCTCTAGTGGGCGTTGAACTTACATATTATATGAAAACATAGTGTAAATATGTAACAAATCGTATTCCTTTAGCTTACATTCCTTAAAAAAGTAATTTATAAGCTTTTACGACGAATGTAAGAAGCTCTCCGATCTTCCCCGCACCTTTGCCCTTTAAAGGAGCTTATAAAAATTTTTTTTTGCTACACTTAACTACCCCGAAAATTTAACTTTTAAGTTTTTACGATTTACGCGAGATGTCTGCCCCACGGCCTTTCTCGGAGTAACCCTGTGTAGAGTTTTAAAGTTGGGCACAGAAATGTCTTGAAGGAACTGTGAACCAGCAGGTTAAAAATTTTTAACTTATCTCAGTCCCTTTTCTGAACGTTGATCTTAAATAGTAATAAGTAAATTTGTATGCTGACGGAAAGGAGTCTCAGTCATGCTCCTCCCAACACATTGGAAACGACCGTGCTAAAATAAATTTTTTTTCTTGTTTGTTTAAGCCAAATACCATAGAAATTTAAATTTTAATAAGTATAAAAATAGTTTTTATTTACTAAATATTTGGAGGGTATATAAGAGTCGACCCGGTAGAATGTAACGTTTTAAGCGGAAACACTGGCCCATGTACACATTTCTACAGAATACATCTTTTCTTCATAATGGCTTTGGTGGTGTCGTTTTCAAAATAATTCAGTAGCTATACTACAATTGAAGACAATCGCATTTATAGTCTTATAATCTACTGCTAAGTGCATAGAACTTTAGGCTTTATTCATTAAACACCTTCACGACGGAAGACTGCCGACTACAACCTGTCAAAGTTATGCATTAAACACATTCACGACGAAACGCTACCGACTACAACCTGTAAAAACTTGGAAGACTTGTGTTTATATGGGAATGGTTCTTTTCACGGCTACACCGCAGGTTGTTGTCCATGATACTTTTGGGGTTGCAGCCATATTAAACTAATTTTTATTTTCATAGGCAGCAGTTAACAATGTTGCAAACACAATGAAAAAATTTAAATAAATAAGCGTTAAAAATTTTTTTGGCGCTGTCTTGACCGTGGACTTACTTCAAAGTTTCTGTTGGTATATACATACATTTTTTAAATTTATTAACCCATTCGGAGTGATAGTCAAATTTAAAATTTAATTTTTAGAATAAGCGATTTTCATATTTAAAGGTGGCACCACTGAAATTAGATGTTTAAGCTTTAACTGACGCGTTCAAAATTATTAAGTAGCTGACTACACAGCGACCATTACTGCCAGCGGCATCTGTAGTCGGTAGCCTGTTGTCATTATGTGTTTAATGCATTATGGGTAATTAATGAAAATACTGCGGCCGATCCGTTTCTGGACAGCGTGCAAGCTATTGGCGCCATGTCATAATCGCTAAGTTGCCTGTCACTAGTAAAAGGAAAGACTTAGTTGAGTCTTCTAAATTCCAACTGCCCGGTAGGACCGATATATTGACAGCACTTCTATAAACAAGGCCAGACCAATACATGGCCTCCGATGGGTTGACAGTCCTGTGGAATTTGCACAATGCACTAGTTTTCTGCAGAAAACTAGTGGATTGTGGCAAGTAGTTCTCTTCATCAAAATGCAAATGAAATAAAACTTGCATTTAATATTATAACGTGGACTGTTTTTGCTTTAAATATGTAGGCCCCAATGCGATTTTTGTAGTTTTAGATTAAAATGAAATTGGAAATGTGCCTCAAAGAATTTATTTACATATTTTCGCATCAGTATAGAGTACGACTGCATGCTTATCGTCGCAATGCAAATTAATTTTAAATACGTTAAATAAAAGTTACTTTGATAACTGAAATATTGCAGTAAATTTTGTAACAATGCGCTTTTCTATGCACATGTCATGTCATAAATTTGAAGTTTTCGGTAAGAAGCATGTACGAACAATATAGAAACTAACTCTATTATTTCGGGAATTCCAACCGTGTTCTATTATCAGCAGCGCATTTAATTCGTATTTCAAGCATTAAGTGCGTTTTTTACGTGAACGTTGGTGCCAACAAATATAACTGTGGACAGAAAATCGGGTCATTTAAAAATTTTTTATTCTGCTTGCTTTTTATAATTATTTATTTGTTTTTTGTTTTTTTTTTTTTTTTTGTTACAAGTATGTAATGAAGAAGTTGTAAGAAGCAGTCAACTTGGACTTTAAAAGCGTAAAACTTTGCCTGCATTCACTTCAGTTAACAAAGTGGCAGTGTTAAGAAAGTTACTACATACAATAAATATTTTTTATTTGTTTTTAATTGTTAGAAGTCATAAGGTAATAAAATCTGTGGAAATAATAAATTTAGTTACACGGTATTGATTATTAAAATATTAATGTACGACAACAAATTTAATACTAATATTGTAAGTTTTTATTGAGATAATATATCCAAAGATTACTTATTTTCTCCTAGGAAAAAAATTATTTCCGCAGAATTTGTTTAACTTGAACCAGCTGAATAGGATATGTAGTATAAACAGTTTCTTACAGTGAAAAGTGTTGCTAGTTTATACAGAATAAGCTTCGTTGCTTAATTAAATTTTAATTTAACGGAAGTCATCAATTAAGTTAAATAATTTAATGAGTGTGTAAATATGGGATTTAATTATAGAATGTATTCAATTTATGTGTTAGCTAAACAATAATTCATAATATCAATAGTTTTCATATGAAAACAAACTATGTGAGACTTGCAGGATACAATTTGTCTGAAGTTAACCATCTATTAAGAGCTGTTAATTCACGAACAAAACGCTGTACATATAAAAGGATTTATGTACATTCAACAATCTTTTGTGAAAATGTTATAATATTTATTTATTTTATCCTTCTTTAAAATATGAGTATATGCTTTAAAAATTTGGAAAGATTGCATAGCGTTTGAATAAGCTTTGAACTATAAAATCGTGTAATTATTGACAAGGATAGAACTTTTTTTCCTGTTACAATAATTCAATTCTAAAGAACATTCACAAAAAGATACCATAGCAAAACAAATCTTCTGCAATATAAGCCACATTTTCTTGAATTAACTTTTTTCATATACAAAAATTTCATTTATTTTTAGCTTTAAAGAAGCACTTGTTATTTTAAGAGCAAAACTAAGATGTTCCAATATTGAAACACTGGAAAAAATTATATAAATTGGAACTCTAAACTAGGGGTATTATATTTTTACAACATTTTATTCGGCTATGATTCAGGCTACAAAATTTCTGTGTCCAAAACTATCTTCGATCTAATGTTTTTATTTTCATTTGCTTAAACTAAATATTATTATTGATTCTTTTCCTGCTCCTAATTGACCCACTTTAATGTATAATCTTATCGTGTTTGACGTTTTACGCCTTCAAACTGAACATTTCGTAATAGATTAAATATAAAGGGCTAGATTTTTATTACAAAATGTCGTATACGACAGTGATTAATTGACCAATTAAATTTAATATTAATGCTTATATTATTAATAACACTGCTCAGCAAAAAATCATTTTTTGTCTCTCCTTTAAATAAAACTATGTGAACTATATGGATTTTGATGCGCTAAATTCAAATCCGTTTTCGGGTTTTTCCATCACGTCTGGATTTGTTATTATAGGCGTGGCAAATTTTTTTCCCTAAATTAGTCAGGTACGGGGACATATTTCACCCAAACTCGAGAACGAGTCATTCGATTTCAAAAGCTGCTGATTCGATTTTTTTTGCTGCCGTCATCTTTTTCAGAATTTTTTTCTTCCATCAAACCTACTTGTCCAAATTGTGGCATTTCGAATTTTAATAATTTATTTGTGCATCCTAATTGTGCAAGTAGAATGTGCTCGACCATACTGCAAGTGGTGTTATTGTATACTAAAGAATACAGTTTGTATGTCACTTTAAAACAATAAAAACGAATTTGGCTTATACAACCACGCCTTAGATAATCCAGCCCTTTTAGTTTCTTCGACAATACAATTTAGAAAAAGAAAAAATGAGAAATCCCAAGAAAATACACAAACTTTTATATATTCTCTGACAATTGGTTCAACTAAACTTGTTGTTGTAAAAATTATTTTCCTGTTTAAGAAAGCAGGCTGTGCCAGATTCATACAGATTCATAAATATTATTTTTAAACTATTTTAACTTCTTCATTTTAAATTATTTCAACTTCAATTATTATTATATAAATAATTTATTTTAAATGAAATTTATTTGTTGGTGGTCAAGCAATGTCTATATGCATTTCATTGGTGCTTTACCAAATCATCAGTAGACTTTAACCGCAGTTTTGAAAAGTTAAAAACCTCTTATCTTATGCACATACTTCTGAAAACCATCTGAGAATTCACAATTTGTATATTACAAACTATTTTCAAAAATCACAACAGAATAATAAAAAATTTTACTAAAAATTTAATTTTTTTTGTGAATTAGGGGGTTAGTATTGGAGTGATAGTTTGTTTAGTTAATAAGTTAGTTTTTCGCACTTCTTATCTTTTATGTGGTAAAATAATTTGAATACATTTTGGAAAGCCAGCATAGTGATCATAACGTTTAGATATGGAGCAACAATTTGTTATACGACAAAGTCGCAAGCAATCGATTTGTTGCTTTGCATTTTGTTGAGAAAAATATCAGCGTATTAACAAATATTGATTTATAATAAAAATACATTAATATTCTAATAATAATAAAAACACATTAAATTACTACTTACGCAGCGAAATATCCATCCCATAAAGTATATATATTCCTGATCAATGATGAAATCTAAGACGATCAATGATGAAATCCTGTCCGTCCGTCCATCCGTCTGTGGAAATCACGATTCAGTCCAAACGAATGGAGCTAGACTCTTGAAATATATATTGAAGGATAAAACAGGTTAAATTCGGAGATGGGCTAAATCGGGCAAGAGGGAAAAAAGTTCCCCTAAGAAGAACTAAACCAACCTCTAAAAAACAATATAATTTTTAAAGTTTTTTTGTAATTTTGTTAAGCAAATATATATATATATTTTTATATTCAAGAAGGTCCAACGCGTTAAACTTGGAGCCCTAAAATAAGTAAAAACGTTATATTCAACCGGGTCGAATCTTAAATACCCTCCAAATATTTAGTAAATAAATTTAAAATGTTTAACTTGGTGAGACAGAGTTCCTTTATATAATATCGTACGTCAACGCCCACTAAACGGGGCGGGGTTCGAAAATATACAATATCATGTTTTTCACACACGAACGTATGGGCATTGCTAGACCGTCTTAGACTTCATTCACTATCAATAATATATTTACTTTATGGGGTCCAATTCTCTTTTGAGGGAATGGTCTGAGGGGACTCATTTCACCTTTGTCATAAAACTCTAAAAATAAATGCTTGGGATAATTATATACATGAGAGAGATGATAGGTTTCTAAAAAAATAATGTTTTCATCCTACTTTTAACAGGAAGAAAATAACAATTATCCACCGCATTGAAACGTTAATTTAGGTTTACAAGAGGTTTAACCAACTAATTTCCAAACAAAATTAAATTATTTTTTATGAACACGACAGTATATGTTTAATTTATTTTGAGTATGTGCATTTATTTGAAAAATAATATAATGTTTTCTTTTACATATGTATACATATTATGTATATATAAAGAATATAATTGCTCAATGGTCAAAATTTAGCCACTTGACATTTACAATTAAATTATGCTAAGAATTAAAAAAAATATTTTGTTCATATCCACATAAAAATGTCATATATACTTTATTAATATTGGTGGGCGATAGTGTACCACAAAAAAGATGTGACATGTTGCCATGTAGAAAATTTAATTTTCAAAAAAATTGGGATGCTACGGTTTTACACCCTTTTTAATAAATCGTGTTTTCACCCGTTCTTGACGTTTTGATTTCTTTGGAAGCTAATGTTCTCGATTTTTTATAGGCATTGATGAATTACATCAATCGCCGCTTACCATGTGCAAATCGGTTGATCCATTAAAAAGTTATAGCAGTTTGAAAATTAATATAATTGTATTTTTTAGCGGTTGCAGGGATGGCCTTTAGGGTCAACGGTTTTTCATATGTTTTAAGGTACAATTACATTTAAAACAAAAAACAGAAATTCTATAAATTGGTTTTGTTTTAAATATAATTATACGAAAGAAAGAATGCTTTAGATATCGTGAAATAGGCAGTTAAGAAAATAACAACAAAAGCAGTGGCAAAATTAGATCATCAAAAAATAATAAAATTAATGAATTAATATCATTAATAAGCAATTCCCTCTCCCTATTGTCATTCTGCATTTCCATTTCTATTTGAATTTATTATTATAATAATTTTTTTTGTTGTAATTCCAGTAATATATCACTGTTTGTAATCTTACGCGTCGACAACATTCTTATAATGAATTTTCGCTTCTTCCAAGATATTTTCAATTAAATTGAAAAATGTGCCTTGTGTTATTTTAATTAAAACAATAGAACTAAAATATAGAACTAAATTAAAATTTGTAATATGTACTAAAGTTTCGTTACACATATTATGGAAAAAGTTGTTAAAGCAATTATTTTCGTAACAAATAGTATTTTCAGTTTTGCAATTCATATGAAGTTTTTAACACAAAATAATATTATGACAGTGCCATGCCCTTATTTTCCAGCTACTTCCCGTTAGATATCTTAAAAAAATATTTCAAACGAATTATTGAAGTTAGTATTTCTTCATTAAAGTAATTCAACGAGAACAATAAAAAACTCATTTATTGTTCGTATTGTCTCGGTTCACACTATGAAAGCTATATTTCAGAAATAATAATTTTTTGAGAATGATGAGATAAAACACGCACCATCTGTATTCCTCATACGCTCTTCCTCAGTAGAGAATTAAAATTTCTGAAAGAAAACATTCATATATGAATCGAGCCATTAGTCAAGGACAACATTTTGTTAATAATTAGAGAAAGTCCACATCAAATTTTTAATTTCCAATTTGATTACGAATTATTATTATTATTAACTGCAATTTGTTTAGAACTGAGATGCCTTTAGTGCAGCATGAATTCCCTACCAATATACTCTTTGAAATATGTATGTATGTATTAGTGATGGGCCAAATGGTAATTTTAGACTTGTGTCGGGCTCGCTTATTTGCTCGTTTTTGACAAGAACCCTTGATCAAACTTATGTAATTTAAATGGGTTTGATCATAGGTTCTTGCGAATGTGAATGCAAATAACAATATTCGGATGAAGGAATAAGAGTATTATATGTAAAATTTAAAAACATTTAATTGTGGTTCTATTAACGTCTGCAAAATGAAAATTATATATTTTGTAAAAAAAAATGTCTGGAAAAAGCGAAAGAGGTATATGGAATATTGGGAATATTAATCGTCAGGTTTGAGGAATTTCGTTCTAACCAAAACGTAATAACTTTAATATATGAATGTGAGAACTTCTCATATTCAATTTTCGTCAAAAACATTGGTTAAATAGTTGATATTCCTACTAACTAGCATCACTTGAAACAATGGAAAAATTTAACAAAGAACGCTGATGAGATGGCATAGCGGCCTCGAAATTAGTACTGATCCGTTCTGCTGGTTATGAAAAATATTCTTAATATTCCACTCTTAAAAATAAATAGAATTTAAACAAATTGATTTATTAAATAGAAACATTAAAAATGATTTGCAGTTTCGCTGATTTGAACTTATAGTCTTTTTAAAAAATTAATACAATTTACATGAAAGAAAGTTCACTAATAAAATAGGAATTCATACATAAGTAAAAAAAATAACTTTATAATTTTTTTCCCGTACCTTAAAGTTATCAAAATGTTCCCAAAATATTAAACGATGAAAACATAAATTTCCAGTCCCTTGACAAATTTTCATTCTTATTTCTTATAGAAAATCCACATTATACTAAATAATCTAGAGACAAATTGTATTCAGACTGGCCGTGTGAATTCAACATCAAATCAGTGTAATTTAAATAGATTTGATCCTAGATTTTGTCTAAGTCGAGCGAAAGAAGTAGTTCCACCCAAGTACTGTTATATGTCACGGTATTTATGGCATGAAATTTTTAGACATGCTGATTTTATGTAGCAAAAACCAATAGTGTATCCATTTAATGTTATTTGTTCTTTGAATTGATATGAAGTAACTTTTTTATTTTTACAACTAAATATTCGAGAATTATTCGCCTTACTAGCTAAAGCGAATATATAAAAATGGCCGAATATTCTGCAACTTGATAATACAATATTCGAAGTTGAGGAATTCCTTTTGTCTTGAAGATCTAAAAAATCGATGAACTCATACAATACTTCAGTATTGAGCAAGTTTGCTATTGCACTTACATTTGATATTTCATCGTAAATATTTTGTAGCATTAAGTACCTACTAGTGTTAATATATATGAATGCATCAAATGGCTGCCTTTAATAAGGGGAGGTTTTACTAAGTTAGTTAATAGTGTAGGCGATAAAACTAATGTATTTTGTATTGCAATATAACAGGAGGAACGCAGTTCTAAAATTCAATAAATACAGTCAAACAACCATCACTGCACTTCATGGCCAGAAGTGTTACTTTTTATAATTTTCTTCCCTTTATTCTACTTTTATCGACCACTGGAATATTTTAAACTATTTTTGTTTTCTCTCACGAACGTTTCAGTTGTTATTCAGGTCCAATACTACCAATTTTAAAAGTAAACAAGTAAGAACGTTATATTCGACTGGGTCGAATTTTAAATACCCTCCAAATATTTAGTAAATAAAAACTCTATTTTTATTATTATTAAAATTTACATTCTTATGATATTTGCCTTAACTAAACAACATGAAAAACTTATTTTAATACTATCGTTTCCAATGATTGAGACACCTTTCCGTCAGCATAAAAACTTACGGATTAAAAATGTTATTTTTAAGAAATGTAGGCTTAAGTAACGCAATTTTTTAAGTTTTTACACTATTTTTGAACATAATAAAGCTCACTAAAGAGGCGGGGTCCAAAAATAAATTAAATATTTATCTCATGGCTCCAAGTTTAACGCGCTGAACCTTCTTGGAAATAAAAAGATAATATTTGCTTAACCAAATTACAAAAAAATCTTTAAAAATTACGTTGTTTTTTAGAGGTTGGTTTAGCCCATTTACGAAATTGACCTGTGCTGTCCTATGTTTCAAGGGTCTGAGTCTTTTCGTTTGCACTGAATCGTGATTTTCATAGACGGACGGAAGGACGGACGGGCTAGAACGTCTTAGGTTTCATCACTGGTCTAAAATTTATGGAGTCTTTCGCTGCGTTACACACGGAATGACAAAGTGAACATACCCTCCAATTCTTTTTTGGAGGGTATAGCAATAGCTATCTATGTACAATAAGTTGCTAGATCAATAAGTGCAAGGCAATAATATTGTCAAATATCTGACAATCGTAAGATTACTGCCATTTTCATTATATATTGTAAACATACTTTTATTTTCAGAAAAATATATGTATTTATTGGCAACACTGTACATAGAAAAGAAATCAGTTAAATAAAATTAAAAATAATAAAAATATATTTTCACATTAACTTCTCCACAATTAATAATTTCTGTCATACGCTTTCTATTGAATGTTGTGACCTGGCAATTTTTACTGCACAATAATGAGACCACTACGTGGATTGACAATTTTTATTGACAGATAAATTTGTTAAACAATTGACTGGTAATGATATTGTACGAGTTTCGTAAAATCGTCTGAACATGACAATATTTCACTGTCAGTAAATTGGCAGCACATTGCCAGACCTTAAAGTATTATTAGATCTGGCAACCGCGTATACATTGCTAGATAGCGCTGATAGCAAGGTGTAGCGATCCGTTATGCTCGTACTATTCCTTTTTGAAATAGAAGAATATTAATTCATGACTAAAATTTTTTATAGAATTGAAATATTGGACTTGAGATATATGAGATCTCTCACCTTAATAGTCCAATATATTTACTTGACTAAAATTACTAGCCGGTTTTTAGGCAACACAAGTTTCTTATTACTTAAGTTTTATTTATGAACAACAGCTTTATAAAATATTCTAAAGCTTTCGTCTACTTTAAGTTGACGTAAAAACATTTTTCTTTCGTTCCCAGTGCTGGGGATTTGTCCCCGAAGTGGGTATTTTTTGAGATTGGGGATAAGATTTCATTGAAATCCCCAGGGGTTTTGTCTAACTTATCCTGCGATTTACAGAACAACAACAATTTCTTTCGATGCGAGAATTTCTCACATTAGTTACAGATTAGCCCTATTCACAATCTTGTGCAAATGGTCTTGCATTATTGCATTTGCAAATTGAGAGAGTATTTGAGAACATTTTCAATGTATTTTGTTAGTGTAGATTACAATTATTTTGCAAATGCAATGATGCAAGACTATTTACACAAGATTGTGAATAGGGCTATTGTACCAAATTTATCTACAAACCAGTGTTGCCAGTAAAATTTCGAGAAAGATACATTTTAGTTTTGCTCATTTTCTGTATAACTTTTAATTTTCAAATTTAAACAAAAGACAAATGATAATATAATTCTTGTCCAAACTAATGCAAAACAATTCGTGAACAGGAAATGAAAAAAGTTATTTTCTCATTTTCTTGAAAAATTGCACAAAAATGCTTATCTAAAACCATGTGAAGACTTCGGGTGCTTAATATAGCATTTTGACGAATAAAAGATTTTTGCTTAAAATTTCAGACTTAAATATTTTTTAATTTAGATTTTTTTAATTAGGATTTTAGACTCTCAGCTAATTAAAAATAAAATAACACTGTTATATAATATTTTTATTTTTTTGCTTTTCAGGTAAAAAATAACACTAGAAATGTCATATATGAAAACAAATTACTTTTACATAAGGCGAATTTTTAACGATTTCTTATAATTTATTTTGACAATTTTTTTGCAATATTTGGAACGATTTTGCATGAAATTCACCTGACCGAAATAATTTTTCATTTTTAACCGGAACTTAATTATAAATTAATATAATGATGTTTTTAATATGATTCAGATATTTTGGACATACTTTATTATTGGGAACAGTGGAATAATGTAACAAAGAACGCTTATAAAATATTGTAAGCAGCTTGATTACTAGACATTAAGAAGTTATTTGTAAATTCAAGTATAATATTTGATCCCATTTTAACATTCAACTTCAAAACTTATACAGATAGAAAAATACGCATTAACATTCATAAAGTAGTTACCGTTTGTTCAAAAATTTCCGATTCCGCCATTATCATGTGTACCGTTACAGATTTTAAATTAAACAAACAATGAATTGCCATGCCGCCGTTCAGTTTGGACGCCAATGATTGTTTTCACAAGGAAGAAGCTGGCGTCCTCGTAAGTCATATTCATTCCCCCATTAGTGCATTAATTTTATCACAGATGTTTGATTTTTACCCAGTTAAAGTAACAACCGAATATTACTAGCACTCACTGTATATGTTATTCACATACTAGCAAATGATAGATAAATGAACGAAGATATGAATTCGCCGTGATAAAATAGCATTTCATGTTATTGGCTGAGTCATTAGTCAGTCGGCACAAACAGTCTGTATCTAACAGAAGTGAAGCAAAGTTGATGGTTCACTCGGTCGCGTACGGTTTTTTATTAAAATATATCTGGCATTAGTAAAAATACCTAGTCAACTGGGCATGTTGTTAAATGATTATGGGAATTCGGGGAGTTTTTAAATGTTGGTGTTAAATATAAAAATGCAATTTTCAATTAAATAATAAAAAGAATGGAAGAACAACGATTAAACAAAACTATGAGTGTACATACTTAAGTACGTACATATGTAAGCACATTCTTACTTTAAAATAATTTTATATTTGATACCGCAACAAATAACACTACATCTGTACATACAAACGTATATGTATTCATACATACATACATATGTGTAGTAATTGCTGACTTCATATTAATATGTTGTTTATAAAAGTTTACCTTTTTATATTTGTACATTCATTTGTTTGAAGTGAAATTTTATATTGTATATTGTGTATGACGTAAGCATGTGCTTCAGGGATGATAAAAAGATATTTAAATGTACTTTTTGGAATTAATTGAGCACTAAAAAATCTATATGTGTACTTCGTATGCAATAAAATAACTTATCTAAATACGTATTTAGATACCCTTTTATGTGTTTCTAGGTTTGATAAATTAATATGTAGGTACATATGTGGATATTGTCATAGGAAGCCTGAACGATAGATATGACTAGTTGATAAAATTGTAGAATAAAGTACATATTAAGTATCCGTTAGTCGACTGGAACGAAATGTAACCGTAACGACAGGAAAGTGCCGATTGATTATGTTAGGTATAAATTTATCAGAACTGTTATTGAAATGTTATGTAACATAACAACGTTTCCAACAAGGCGAATTCATACCAGGTGGCCTTAGTTCAGAAATTGGTGATCAGCTGTTACCAAGGCAAAATGATTGAACTGTCAAATTGTTCTTTTGGTTTTTCGTTTTTGTGTGCGGCCATTGTTTTTTCAAAATCATTTCATTTGACAGTTCAATAAATTTTACACAGCGTTGCATAAGTGAGTTCATCTTGTATGAATTCGCCTTGGTTTCCAACTTGTTTACTCATAACAGCTGATTCATTCCGTTACAGTATATTCTTTTGCGTGTCGGCTTATCATAAATTTTTGTTTCAAATGTTTGTTAAACTTTTCATCACTGGGGAAACTAGAAAGTTTATGATTGGGCACTATTTTTATACCCTCCAAAATGATTTTAGGGTATATTCCTTTGTCATTCTGTGTGTAACGTAGCGAAATATCCCTGTAAGACCCCATAAAATATATATATTCTTGTTCAGTGATGAAATCTTAAACGATCTAATTATGCTCGTCCGTCCGTCTGCGTAAATCACGATACAGCTAAAAAAATGAGCCAGACTCTTGAAATTTGGTAGAGATACGTTCAAGTTCGTAAATAGGCTGAATAGGGAAAAAGGGGAAACAGTTCCCCTAAAAAGAACTAAATCTACCTCTAAAAATCAACATAATTTTTGAGGTGTTTTTTTTTTGTAATTTTGTAAGGCAAAGGATATAGTTTTATGTCAAAGAAGGTCCATGGAGTCAGAAAAACCAATTTTTGGACTCCGCCCCCTTAAGTAGTTTACATAAGATATTATATGCAAAAACTGTGTAAATATTTAACAAATTGTATTGTTCAATCCTACATTCAAAAAAAATTACATTTTTAAGCTTTTATAACGAAGGTGAGACGTTATCTGATCGTCCTCTGCCCTGCATAAATAAGATGTCCTCTGATCTTGCCCTGTCCTACACCTCCACGCATCTATGCTCCCTAAATGGTCCTATTAAAAAAAATTTTCTTCCTACACTTAATTATGCCAAAAATGTACTTTTCCGTTTTTTAAGACAGAGGTGAGACTCGGCCGTTTTAATTGACTATGGGATCAGTAGCAGGTTTAGGTTTGCTCCCCAAAACTTTACTCATTTTGGTTCAATATGATCATGTGGAAAATCTGTTCAAAAGCATTAAGTGGATTTTTATTTTATTTAAAAATATTTATCAGTTCATAAATTTTATCCCAATTTAAACTCCACGAAGCAGTTCTCTGAGGGATTAAACTTTTATCTCCACTAAGTACCGACTTTTTAACCTTAATAAAAGTATAAGGTCTTAGGGCTCCAAGTTTGGTGCCTACAGAGACTGCGATATGATCCGATGTTGCAAAACTTTGGAATAAACTTCGATGCCACATCAAACTCAACAAACAGCTCGAACGTTCCCAAGAAATCTCAATTGGGGGGTTAATGAATTCCTTCTAAGTGTACTCTAAATTATTTGCTGTAAAATATTTTCCAGCACAAAATTTCTGTTTCTGGCTAAAATTTGAAAACTTTTGCGTCCTAAGATCTCTCCTTACGGCACCAGGCGTATATAAGAGTTTGTTGATTTTTTTCTTTTCTGTGTACAATTCTTATGAAATATTACGTACCTATGTAACTATTTCACCTTCCCTTCTGACATACATACGTAAATAAAAACACTTAACGTGTGTTTTACATAAAATTTTGTTCGCTTAAAATAATAAGCAAGTTGAGAAACATCTGATTACATAGAACAGGTACCTTGACATCTAATATCTAGTTTCGCATTCCGTCTGAAGTAAGCTTAAATTAATTGTTAAATATTTGAATTTTAAACACCTAATGTCGTACAAGCACTATTTTATATATGTATGTACGTAACTAGTACAAAAAGATCGATGTATATAGCATACTACGAAATATTTGAACTTTATTATTATTCTTCTAACAATACTTTCTTCAAATTAGAAATGTTAAGACTAAGTCGCTATCGGACTCTTTTTATCTAGATAATACCAACGGTGATTTTATTGAACTTTGAAGTCCGGAGCCTGGACAGGTATTTTTAATACTCAATTATATTAGCAGTATACCTAGTTATATACATATGTAGATATATGTATAAATATGCATACAAATAAGTATGCATACCAAATTCTTTATTATCAAAATTTTAATTCCGATCTGGAAACAGCGATTTAAAGTTGTGCAAATGTTGTTCTGTTCAGTAAAAAAACTATTGTACCTACTCTGAAACAAAAGCTGTACTGAAAATGGTACATTTATAATTAATTTACCATCCCTGCTATGCGCTTGAGAGGTCGGCAAATATTTATTGCAATCACGTTTTTCAATAGAAAACAAATAATAAACAAGAAATAAAGCAATTGTTTTTGTTTTGATTATTTGATGCTTTTTGTGTGCGCTGTGTACGGTGTTGCCAGCTTAGCAAAGCAAAATCCGAATACGGTCACTTGCATATCTCTAGCATGCATGCACATACATACATTCTTCCGATGACTCAGGTTTGATGTAGTTATGGGTTCGATTCTCGGCAAAGGATTAGGTGTATTTTGAAGCACAGGTTGATCAGTAAACCATCGGTTTGGCAAACAACCGCAAATTTTATGTTTGTACCAATGATTTGCGTTGTGTCTGGGGGTTCTTGCTTGTTTGTTTAAATTTTTACAGCATATTTGTACGAAAATCAAACTCTTTCTGTACAAGGCAAACATGTTGAATGTTTGTCAAACTGTTTGTGCTATCTATGTTGAATATTTGTTAGCTTTCTGCAAATGTTGCAGAGTGGAGGCGTAACAAAAATCAGAAAATGAACACAGAAAAAGTATTTTAAATTATACCTATTATTGAATATTAAAAAGCTCAACCTTAATTTGCACAATATTGTTTGGATCATAAGGGAAAATATCTTATTTCCCGAGAGCTTCTAAGCTGGCAACATCGCTGCAATGTTCAAAGTGCTCAAGCGCATACCTACACTTGCACATGTATGGATATTCAGTTTTGTTTACATCGTATTTTCTGTTTCTTTTGTCGTTTAATTCTAATTGTATCGTATCTTAATAACAATCGTTCTGTTTCATATTACAATCCGTATCGTTTCGCATGGCGTTCTTACACAAAAATCACTACGTAAGTATAATTGGAATGTGTATGTACAGTGTTACCGCAGAAAAAAAAGCGGATTTCTGTGCAAATATTACAAAATAATTAAAATGCACAAAAATATGTTTAATCTTTAAAACTAAAGCTTAACAAACGTATATATTAAGATATTTTTATAAAGTAAAATATAAGAAATATACAACACATAAACAACAGAAAACAAATATTTCTGATACCTATGTAGTGCATTTCCATTATGAGCAAAAAAACTTATTTTGCAACGCATCTACTTTTCAATTATGTTTTGAGTGTTATAATACAAAACAAAAGACAATAAAAAATAAATAAATAAAACAATAATATCTTTAACCCAGAAGGATAATCATATTCTGAGGTGTTTATACCCTTCATTAGCTTGGTTGTCATTCCGTGTGTAATTTGCTTGGTTGTCATTCCGTGTGTAATTTGCTTGGTTGTCATTTCCGTGTGTAATATATATATATATATATATATATATATATATATATATATATATGTGTATATATATATATATATATATATATATATATATATATATATATATATATATATATATATACATATATTAATTTGTCTTTGTTTGGTGCGGTCTACTATATGCCGGCATTTCATGGTATTTTATACCAAATCATCAGTATAAAATAACAAAACCTCCTCTCATCTTTCAGAAATGATTTGAAAATTTCATCAGAAATTCATAGTACGCATATTTTTAATAAATTAACTGAAAAAATATCTCAAGTAAATTCATTGAATAAAAAATAAATTTAATCAGATTATATTTCTTTCTTTTGTAGTAAAATAATCCAATTTAATATCCTATGTTTATGTTGATCTCATAATATTTATTTGCCATTTAAAATTTTTTGTTGAGAAAATGTTGTTTAATGCATAAAAATGCTACAGATATTTCTTCACATAAATGCAATTAGTTTTTATACCCTCCAAACAAGAATATGGAGGGTATATTCACTTTGTCTTTCCGTTTGTAACGCAGCGAAATATCCATCTGAGACCCCATAAAGTATATACATATATTCTTGATCAGTGATCAAATCTAAGACGATCTGAGCATGTCCGTCCGTCCGTCTGTGGAAATCACGATTCAGTCCAAACGAAAAGAGCCAGACTCTTGAAATTTGGTATAAATATATCTTGAAGGATAGCACAGGTCAAATTCGTAAATGGACTAAATCAGGCCAGAAGGCAAAAAGTTCCCCTAAGAGGAACTAAACTAAGTTTTTTTAATTTTGTTAAGCAAATGATATATTTTTATGTCAAAGAAGGTCCAACGCGTTAAACTTGGAGCCATAAAATAAAAATAAATAATTTTTGGACCCCGCCCCCTTTAGTGGGCGAAAATAGTGTAAAAATTTAGGAAATTGTTTTTCTTAAGCCTACATTCCTTAAAAATAACATTTTTAAGCTTTAATGACTAAGCTGAGACGTAACCTGGTACTACTCTGTCCTACCCTCTCCCTCCTCCTTTGCCACCTAAATGACCCTATAAAAAAAAAATTTTAAATTTTGTATTTAGTTATCCCAAACATTTATTTTTAGAGTTTTATGACAAAGGTGATACGTCTCCCCCACAGTCCATGCCAGAGAGACCACGCCAAAATAGAGTTTTAATACCCTCCAAAGAAAATTCGACCCCATAAAGTACATATATTATTGATCACGGATGAAGTCTGAGACGATCTAGCAATGCCCATACATGTGTCTGTGGAAAACATGATATAGTCTATTTTTGGACCCCGCCCCCTTTAGTGGATGTTGACGTACGATATTATATGCAAATATAGTGTAAATATTGAACAATTTGTATTCCTTAAGCCATTAAGAAGCTAGGACGTTCTCTGATCTTACAAAGATGAAACGTCTCTCCCACGGCCCTTCCCGGAATGACTCTCTCAAAATAGAGATTTCAAATTGGGTACAGAGATGTTTTAAAGGAACTCTGTCCCATTTAGAAAGATTTTAAATTTACTTAGTAAATATTTGGAGGGTACTTAAGATTCGACCCGGTCGAATATAACGCTTTTACTTGTTTTTTTTTATAAATTTTTCTCATGAGGGAAAAGTTGTGAAAAGGTTGTATATCAAAAGAAAATATATTCTATTCCGAAAATCGGCAAAATATATGATCTTTGAAATTAATTTAAAATCTTATAAAAAATTACAAAAATTCTAAAGATAGAAAAAATAATATATGCCGTGATCCAACAAAAGTTTGTGTTTTCATTGCTTACAGGTTTGTACTCCATTATTGATGAAAAAGCTAAATATCAAAGTCGTTGAGGGAATAATTGTACTTTTCATCAAATGGTTTGATTAGTATTACATTCAACTTTAAAATATTACTCGTGGTGCACTTTTTGTTTTAAATATCAATTACACATTCTAAGTTTTCTTAAGTGTTGTCAAAAGTTTTCTCTTTACACATTCTACACTTTCGTATCTTATCTCATTTCGATAGCAATGCTTTACTATCGACTTGTTTACAGGTATTTCTAACAATGACCGTTTTAGTAAAGCCTCTGAATTAAATAGTGCTGAAACGGTTCCTTACAGACTGTTGAGTTATTTTAAAAATGAAATAATCAATAATATCAATGACAATGATAAGATAAACATCTGTGATTAAGTAATTGTGAAATAAGTCTGATATTTTTATTGTCCGTTTGTAAGCATATCGCTTTTTTAATATAGGAGATTATAAATAACCCAAATTATGTTTATCGTTTTCCATAATTTGTTACATACCTCGAAAACAATGTCAATAATATTAGACAACTGGAGTAAGTCAAACACACATACATACATACAGACAAGCCGTCACTATGTCTGTATGTATGTGTGTGTGTAAGTGTGCTACCCTCTTATAACTTTTGAACTGCTGAACCGAATCCGACTAGTGTCGTTTACAAGGAATGCGGCTATTTTCGGATATACCTAAAAAATATTTGTTTTTCAAAACTGGTTTTCTTTAAATAACTTTTAAACGGCTCTTCCGATCGATTCCAGAAACTAAATTAACTCAAAAATCACGTCGAGCGCTACCACCCGGGTCAAAATCTTTTGATGCGTTCATGAGAAAAAAGTGACTTTTTAAAGAAAACGAAACAAGCTATTCGTGTTTCAAAGGTTTCCTTCAAACTTCGATTTCCTGTAAGTTGGCACATGGTTCGGATCGGTAGATTTCGAGAAATATCACATAAACTGAAAAAAAATTTCAACAATGTTATTTTAGAATAAGTTCTAAACGGTTTTTCTGATCGATTCCAACTAGTTCTTGACAATCAAAACCCACGCCGAGCGCTATCAACCTGATCAAAATCGGTTAACGCCTTTGTGAGATATCGTGAACGAAAATTTTGAAAAAAGTGAACTTTTCATAACACTCCGAAATTATATATGTGGTCAATTAGTGTTCTCCATTCCTTTATAGGTATCGTAAAGCTCTAGCAGTTCTAAAATTTAAATATTACCATTTTCAGGGGTGAAAATGAGCGGGAAGTTTCGGGGATGCCTTTTAAGGTCAAGCGTTTTCCATATTTTATTTATTTTTTGTTAATTAAAACTATTTTAACTAATTTGTACTAAAAATAAAAAAGGCATAAAACATTTTGCAATATATAAGTTAGTATTGAAACCAGAAAGATCCAAGAGATAGTTCCAGGGTTAGAAAGATGTCAAGATAAAATTTATAAAATGTTTACTTGTATTTAAGTTTCCTTTAAAACTCCGTGCCTTATATGGGTAGATTGCTAATATGAATATTATTAACCTTTATGTAGAATTTGTACAGCCTTCAGTGAGTCCGAGGTTATTTCCCTTGTAGAGAGAGTTGGTCAGGCTGGGCTTCGCTAGAAAAGTCACAAAATTGCTTATATGGTTGACTGAAGCCTCCGGTATTTAAACAAGTCCTCTTTCAACGATTTAGGTAGTAAACAGTGCCAGCATGCGAGCTGGCCATTGTTATGATAGGGATATAAATGTTTAGAACCGTACATCATTCCTTTAACACTAAAGAAGGCAGGTAATTTGCGGGGCATACCTCAACCCATGGCATCATTTTATGGTTACTGATCGAACCTTGTAAGCAAACTCCCAGAGCTTAATTTTTTGCCGCCTTTGGTCTTGGGGAAAACCTTCGGTACCAGTTCACATTTATTGTGGGTAAACTTACTTCCTTAGAATTGCTATATATGCTTCCGATTCTCTGTTATTCCAGCGGTTGGATGGTGGCTTAAAACTTTTACGGATAATCAGTTCGAGTTCTAGGCCTGAAAAAACTGTGTTCTGCGGGGTAACGATTTAAATAAAGGTGAACGCAGCGGAGACAATACTAGATAGTTTGTTGAATATAATTCAAAAATATGACACTCGTATTAAGGTGGTTTCTATATCGCCACAATCATCGGTGCCCTTTATTTTTGGGTTTCGCTGAAACCCTGGAAATGACTCTTGAAAGAAATCTTGAAAACAGAGTCACACCAAATTTAAGAAAAAGAATGGAACAGTCCAAATGGATTTTGAATATATAATCCAGGAATTAATATATCGATTACAGATGGCAACGGAATTTTAGTGACCAGTTACTGAAAATTATACTATGGCTAACAAGTTAGAATTGTTAACTTCAGTTGATGCTTAACGCCTTTCTGGCAACCTCAAATTTGCAAACTAAATATAAATTTTTCGTTGCTAATCCTAATCGACATATTAACAGTCACTAAAGCTGGATTCACCCATTGTTTCGGAACAAAAAATTTGTTCCGAAACAATTTTAGTTTTTTGAGAGTTTGTTATGAAACGATTCACCCACTTCGAACAATTGTTCTGGAACAACAAGGCTACCATATGACATATTTTTTTTTTTAATCTTGGACCAGCAGTCAGGAGATGACCCCTATATATGCAATGCATTGCGCTGGAACTGAAAACGAGGGGATAGTATTGAGGGGACAGACTAGGAAAGATGAGAAGATAGACAGTTTTTTTTGTAGCTATTTAAACCTTTTTTTTCTTCGTCGGCTATCTTTTGCTACAGGGCCGACGAAGGTTTTGTAAACGATGCGTGTTAGTTTTTCAATTAGGCAGCACACTAGCAGATGAATGCAATTTGCTTGTTTTCTTGGCGTCACACTCATATATTTTTTTGTGTAATAAACAAATTGTAAAATTAAAACATCTTAATAAAATAAAAATTTAATTTTATTAAGATTGTATTGTATTATATAGATGTTCATATAATAGGTCTGTCTGCGTACTTTTCCAGTAGCAAATACTCAGTAACTTTTTTTGGGAGAGTAAGACCAATTTTACTCTGTCGGCTGAAAATATCTGAAAAAGTACGCAGACAGCATCCAGTAAAATCTTGCAAGAAAACAGCTGATCGGTTAGTAAACGATTGAAAAAACAAAGCAAAGGAATTTTAGCATATGTGTACGCAAAGTTTGTCTCACAAAGTTCTGCTGGTCATCACGGTCGCACTGTATATTTGGACGTTTCTAGCACGAAGTAAAATGTTTTGTTAATTATAATTTATTATAAACGTTAAAAATCAACACAATTCTAACTACTTGCCTCTGCATTGTTAAATTCCAATTTTTATTTTTACTTCACAAAAATTATTTCATTCAAACAGTAAATAAAAACAGCTGTTCAAACTAGTTGCAAAATCTTGCAAGCAGAAATTTCTCCAGCAACATTTTGCAAGTTCTCTAAATTCCAACTGTCAAAAAATTCTCTTTTTGGCTCTCTCGCTGCAAGAGATTTGGAGTACGCAGACAACATTTTGCAAGATTTTGCAACATTTTGCACAATGTAATGCAAAATATGTGTACGCAGACAGACCTAATATGATGTGGCATCTCAGCTCAACCTTACTTAAAAATTTAAAGTAGCTGGCATCAAAGTTGAAATGTTTCAGAACAAAAATTAAAATTAAACCAATTCATGTTCCGAACCAAGTTAACTCTCTTTCGCTCTCTCTCTCTCTCTCTCTCTCAAAAAGAGAGACGTCAAACTACATATAAAAAAAATTGTTTCGGAACAAATTTTTTGTGGGTGAATCCAGCTTAAGAGATGCACTGTTGGCCTGCTCTCTTTAAAGTAAAATGTTTACTGCGGCCAGATAAGTTGATAATTTTAATCCTCAACACAATTCCTTTGATTTTGTGACCCAATAGAATATGAAAGTCAAATGATCATTTAAATTTATCGTCAAAGTACGAATACATTTACCATTGTTGAGACCTCGGTTGTCGTCATGCGTAAACATCCTAGCAATAAATACTGCCTTTATTCCAATAAAATTATTTAATACTTTCTTATTCACGTATTTTAATTTAGCACTGTCTATAATTGCCATGGGCATTGTTGGGTTCTGCATACATTATGCCATAGCACTGGTAATATTAAATAGAGAAGTCACACCAACGGTCGGTATGCTGTATCCACGCGAGTCAGAAACACGTGAAGTACGTTCCTTAGATGGCATATGGAATTTTGTCAAATCCGATATTACGAATCCGACACAGGGTATAAGAGATAAGTGGTTTATGGATGACTTGAGTCGTGTACAACAGACTATACCAATGCCGGTGCCAGCCAGTTATAATGACATCACCACCGAAGCCACGTTGCGAGATCATGTGGGAACTGTATGGTACGATCGAAAGTTCTTTGTACCAAAATCATGGTCCAATCAGCAAAGAGTTTGGCTACGATTTGGTAGTGTTCACTATGAAGCATTTGTGGTGAGTTGAACAATTAGAGATGTTTTTTAACGAAATGTTTGTTATTAATCTCGATATTATTTCTAGTATTTGAATGGCGAAATGGTGCTGAGACATGAAATGGGCCACTTACCTTTTGAGGCTGAAATAACAAACAAAATAAAATACGGCGAAGAGAATCGCATAACAGTAATGTGCGACAATGCGTTGATACAAACTACTGTGCCCCAGGGGAAAATTACAGAGATTGCAAAGTAAGATAAAATAATGATAAATATGTCTGTATGCGTATGCATATGTAAATGTGCAAACTTATATATGTATGTGATCATTCACACAAAAATTAATATAACTGAAACTTTTTGGATCTTGGTTACAAATGTCGTTTATAATACAGGCCCTATTCATAATCTTGTCCAATTGACATTGAAAATTTATGCAATTATAAATATTTTGTATCGATTGTGAATGACCTCTTTGATTTATGCTGCAATGCTTGTTGCGAAACATGAAATTTACGACTGATTGATAAATAGAATTATTTTCTACTTAAGTATTTGCCTAAAAATATACTTAGTGTAGCGATTGCCAGCTGTCAATTTCCAATTAAGTGTTATTTAAGTAGGGTGTAAGTAAATTACTAGCCCTATTCACTATCTTGTACTAATGGTTTTGTATGATTGCATTTTTTACTCTACACCAACAAAGTACATTGAAAGTGCTCTCAAACAATCTCACATGCATCCACATTGAACATGAAATTGTAAAAAAAAACTTCACACAAGTGCATACCACTAACCTCATGCTGGAATTATCTGCTTATCGGACAATGAGAGTTGGCAACACTAGTCAAGAAATTTGAAGCGCAGTATAAGAATATTAAAATTCAATTTTCTTTGTTATGTGTTGTTGTATTGAATTACTGGTGTTTCTTTCATTGAAGGAGCGCAAGTGTTAAAAAAAGAAAGGAAAAGTTTTGTTACGGCTTCAATGAGTTCGGCTTGCGCAAAAACAGCATCTGCCTTCCACTAAAAATCTTAAGGCGAATTATGTAGTTAACACGTGATTATGAATCCGAGTTGAACTCTGCACTCGTTCATAAATATGGTGCCGAATTTTTCTGACCAGCATTAGAAGGCATAGCTCTGGGCACAGAATAATTACTGCCAGCGATTCGCACTAGCATGTACTAAAGACCACGTACTAAAGAGCATGTACTAGAGATTCGCCGGCCAACAAAAGTTTAAAATAGCTACAAACATTCTCTATCTTCTAATCATTCTTCATCTGCCTTCTACTACACTATGTTCTGTATTGCATGTGTAGAGCTCATATATAATACATATGTATGCTTATCGCCGCAATCGCTCTGTAGATTTATTCCCCTCATTCAGATGTATTCCCAATCTTGTGCAAATGGTCTTGCATTATTGCACTCAAAAATTAAGAGAGTATTTGAGAGCATTTTCAATATCTTTTGCAATGATGCAATGACCTTTTACACAAGATTGTGAATAGGGCTATATTTTATAAGCACGTAAATTAATTATAAAGCACTGACGAATAATTCACAATAGTTGGCTTACTCCCAAGATGTTCGCCGCTCCGATTTTTTTGTGAATGGGAATAAGGACTTTCCCCAAACAACTTATTTTATTTATATAATTACAGAGATGACGGAGTGACCATAGTGCAACAATATTCATTTGATTTCTTCAACTATGCTGGTATACACCGATCAGTGCATTTATATACTACACCGTCGACTTTTATCGAAGAAATTGAAGTTACCACCGATCTTACTAAAGACAATAAAGGTAATAAAGACAGTCCTATATGAAATAAAACAAAAAATCGTGCAACATTTTCAATATTTTTCAGTTGGCTTCGTCTACTACAAGGTCAATACAAATGGCACATCTGCGAATGAAGCTGCCAGCGATTTATATGTTCGTGTACAATTACGCAATAAGGAGGGCGTTATCGTTGCTAATGAAACTTCGAATTCGGACTTGAAAGGTGTACTAGAGCTGCAAAACGTATTACCTTGGTGGCCTTATTTAATGCATTCCGAACCCGGCTATTTGTATCAAATGGAAGTATTTCTTCACGGCAGCGAAAACGTGTTGCTGGATGTGTATCGTTTACGTGTAGGCGTACGGACCTTAAGTTGGAATAATTCCACTTTTATGATTAACAATCGCCCAGTTTACCTCCGTGGTTTTGGTAGGCACGAAGATTCTGATGTAAGTTGTTATTATAAATTAACTTTAACAAGTTTATTGTGAAACTTCGGTATTTTACTTTAGATACGTGGCAAAGGCTTAGACTTGGCCTTAATGACTCGTGATTTTAATTTGCTGAAATGGATTGGCGCAAATTCTTATCGCACATCTCATTATCCTTATTCAGAAGAATCAATGCAATTCGCTGATGAAAATGGCATAATGATAATTGATGAATGTCCTAGTGTGGATACAGAGTAAGGAAATTTTTTCTCTAAATTTTCAATGTTAATTAAGGTAACAGTGTTACTGCCTGACGTTGTGTGTGATGAAACTCCATCGACAATTGAACTTTCCGATAAAATGCAGAATTAAAAAATAATGATTTTTTCCAATTTCTTCGTCCACGATATCTCACGAACGCATCAACCAATTTTGGCCCGGTTATTGGCGATCGCCATGATTTTTTAATGTCAAGAGCTGATTCGTTTGTGAAATCTATCGACAAAGTTGTTTAAAACTTATAACAAATTTTTTTTAAATATCATTTTTTTTTTTTAGATTCCCCAAAATTTACCGGTCCGAATCGGTTACAATTCACAGGAAATCTAACTTTGACAGAACTTTTTCAAATGGCACTAGGTTGGCTCGAACACTAATCGATTAGATATATAATTTCGCATTTTATTAAAAAAATCTCTTTTTTTCGAATTATTTCGTTCATGATATCTTACGAAGGCATTAGCCGATTATGGCCCGGTTAGTTAAGGTCGGCGAGATTTTTTAATTTTAAGAGCTTATTAGTTTGGGAATCGATGGATAGAGCTGTTTAATAGTTGTTTCAAAAAATGTATTTTGAAAAAAAAACCTTTTTCCTTAGTTTTTTTATATATCTCGAAATGTACTAGTCCGAAACGGTTTCAGTTCACAAGAAATTTGAGTTTGAAAAAACCCTTGAAAACGCCACTAACTTGGTTCGAACACTAATTGATCAGCTATATAATGTCAGCGGTTTTTTTAATCACTAAAGTTATAGGCGGGTCACTTACTTACACACATATACACACACATGCAGATATAGTGACAGTCTCTCGGAAGTACTCGGGAGAGATTCTTAGGAACTCAAAACGTCGAGATCTTGTGACGGCTTAAAACCATTAACTTCCCTATATTACAAGATTTAAATTTTTTTTAGTGGGAAGTTAAAAAATTGTGTTTAACTGTTATCACATTCAACTAAGTCACCTAATAACTACTCATGAGTACTGAAAACAGCTGTTCAGCTCAGCTGTGAACGTTGGATAATTAAATTGTTATTGAATTTCCCCTGTGCCTTGGAATATTTATCATCTCTTTCTGAGTTAAAGCAGTCGCAAAGCAGGTCTGAGTCAGTCAACATCAATCATCGTTGCCAATTATTATACCCTGCACAAAAAAGTGAAAGGGTATATATAGGTTTGTCATTCCATGTGTAATTTCTTAGATATTGACATGGGACCACATAAAGTATATAAATTCTGGATCCTTATGAAGAGCGATGACGATTGAGCGATGTTCGTCTGTCCGTCCGTCTGTACGTTTTCCCAAGCCCCAGAAAAGCTAGAGACTTCGGACGTTGGATTGGAAATGAACTTAAATAGAGTGGTATTGATATTCAGAAAGATCCGAAGTACGGACGCAAAATGTATACCAAAAATAAATTTTTGTAAATTAAACCTATTCGTGCTTTGGGAAGCCTCAATGGTCTATTAAAAACTACAAAAATAAAAATTTTTTTTCCAGGGATGGGAAATTAAAATTTTTTTTCGGCCCATCCTGTATTTTGTAGTACATGTAGTAACTAAAATTGTTAAAAATTTTGAGTTTTTCTTTAACAAAACCTCGTTATACGTCATGAAGATTTGCATTGGCCAAAAAAAAATTTTTAAATTCAAATTTTGCTTCCAGGGGTGGGAAATTTAATTTTTTTATACGTGGAAGTAATCAAACAGGCAAATGATGATGTTTTTTTTGCTAACTAAAACTGTCTTGTAATTTAAGAAGGACAAAATGGGTATCAAAAATTAAAAAAAAAAATCAAAATTTCCAATCCAGGGTTGGATTCGTGCAATATTTTATGGTATATGAAAGTGACCAAAATAGTTAAAAATTTGAAATTTTTCGTAAAAAAAATTACTTTATACCTCATGAAGCGTTGCACTGATAAAAAACAAAAAATTAAAATTTCGCTTCCAGGGTTGGGAAAATCAAAGTTTTTTGGTACATGCAATATTTTGTAGTACATGTAATAACCAAACTGGTTACAAAAGTTTAGCTTTTCTTAAACAAAACTACTTCATACCTCATGAAGATTTGCATTGATAAAAAAAATTTAAAAGATTAAAATTTCGCTTCCAGGGTAAAAATTTAAATTAATATTTTTTTTATACTTAAAAGTAACCAAAGAGGCAATTGACGTTGTTTTTTTGCCAACTAAGACTATTTTATATTTTAGGAAGAACAAAATTGGTATCAAAAATTTCCAAAAAATATTAAAATTTCGAATCCAGGGTTGGACAAGTGCAATATTTTGTAGTTCATGAAGGTGACCAAAATGGTTCAAAATTGTAAGTTTTTCTTAAATAACACTACTTTATACCTCATGAAGAGTTGTGTTGGTACAGAAAAACAAAAAAAATTAAAATTTCACTTCCAGGGTTGGGAAGTTGGAAGTTTTTTGGTATATGCAATATATTGTAGTACATGAAAGTGACCAAAATGGTTGCAAATTTTAAGTTTTTCTTAAATAAAAACGACTTTATACCTAATGAATACTAGGATTGGCAAAAAATTAAAATTTGGCTTCCAGGGCTGGGAAATTTAAATTTTTTTTATACATAAAAGCAACCAAAAAGGCAACTAACGTCGGGTTTTTACTAATTAAAACTATTTTTTAGTTCAGGAAAAACAAAATTGGTATCGAAAATTAAAAAAAAATCAAAATTTTGATTCCAGAGTTGGATAACTGCAATATTTTGTAGTACATGAAAGTGACCAAAATGGTTGCAAATATTTAGTTTTTCTTAAATAAAACTATTTCATGCCTCATTAAGAGTTGCAATGGTAAAAAAATTTAAATTTCGTTTCCAGGGTTGGGAAATTTAAATATTTTTTCTGCACAAAAGTAACCAAAAAAAGCAATTGACGTTGTTGTTTTTGCTAATTAAAACTGTTTTATAATTCAGGAAGAAAAAAATTGGTATTGAAATCTTAAAAAATCAAAATTCCGACTCCAGGGTTGGACAAATGGAATATTTTAAGGTACATGAAAGTGACCAAAAAGTTAAAAAATTTAAATTTTTTTGTCAAGTAAAACTATATTACACCTCACTAAGAATTGCATTGGTAAAAAATAAAAATTCGCTTCCAGAGTTGGAATATCGAAATATTTTTGGTACATACATGAATTCAAAATTTTTGTGTTTTTAGTGAATTAAACCTATTTTATATTTCAGGAAAAATTAAAATAGTATTAAAAAATTAAAAATTATACTTCATGGAAAATTTAAATGGTATTAAAAGTTCGGTTCCAGGGTTGGAAAATCGAAATTTTTCGATTTTTTTCAGCGAATTAAACATATTTTATACTTCGCTAAGAATTAAATGAAATCTTTTTTATACTTCGGAAATTGGTACATGAAACGGATTTTCACTTTTTGTTTTTAAATTAAACATATTTAATATTTTTCAGAGGTATTAGAAATAAGAAAAGCCAAACATATAGCTTCCTAAACGAAAAGAATTACATCTGTGAAGATTCTGCACAGCCGAATATAGCACTTTTACTTGTTTTTTAGGTGCAGTCACACCAATGATCATTTACTCTTTTTCGAGAGTTTTGCGTCCCACTCTTACTTTTTAATTTCAATACCTTAGCTAAGTGTATAGGTTAAAGTTTCATCGGGAGATTTATTCCGTGATTAATCACGTTTCTACTTCCTTGTGAAGGCGTAAGTCACAAATACGAATATAATAACGGGTTAATAACATCGCCGGCATATGGTCTGAGTCACCCTGTTGCCATCTGTGCACCGATATTTTGCACACTATTTTTCAAAACAATACAATACAATTTCTGGGTTAAAACACGTTACGAACAATTAACTTCTCAGTCTTAAATGAGTTCAATTTACTTTATTTTCAGGAACTTCAAACAAGAGTTATTAGATAAGCACAAGTCAGCCATGGAACAGTTGATACACCGAGATCGTAACCATCCTAGTGTGGTGATGTGGTCTATAGCTAATGAGCCTCGTACAAATCAATTGAATGCTGGCTCATATTTTCAGTGAGTAATTTAAATCTTAAATTAAATATTTTGTAGGAAGTATTTATTTGATTGTTTTAGATATGTTGCAAATTATACCAGAGAATTGGATCCCACAAGGCCAGTGACCGCTGCCATAGCAGTTCCTTCTCAAGATGATAAAGCTGTATGTATACAATTTCATTTTGCATGATAAGACAAAAACGAATGTAACCAACATTTCTAGGCCAAATATTTAGATATAATTAGTTTTAACCGCTATAACGGTTGGTATAGTAATCCCGGGCGCTTGGATATGATTACAAAACGTGTCGTTGATGAGGCTACAACATGGAATAAACGTCACAATAAACCTGTCATTATGTCTGAATATGGATCTGACACAGTTGAGGGATTGCATTTAGTAAGAACATGTTTTATTGTGTGTTTGTAGCTGTAACTCAACTTGAAATATTTCAATTCATTTTCTTCCCCAGCTACCATCCTATGTTTGGTCTGAGGAATATCAGACGGAATTATTCTCACGACATTTCAAAGCTTTCGATATCTTGCGTAAGAAAACCTGGTTTATTGGAGAATTCGTGTGGAATTTCGCTGATTTTAAAACCGCTCAAAGTAAATACGAAATCTATTATTGCAATTTTACAGATTTTAATTTAAAATTGAATTACAGCCGTTACCCGAGTAGGTGGCAATAAAAAGGGCGTGTTTACACGTAACCGCCAACCAAAAGCTGTAGCACATCATTTACGTAAACGCTATTTCGCCTTGGGTCGTGAAATGGATCAATGTAATTATCCAGACGACCTGTTTACATACATAACAGATGCGGGCTCTGCTCGTATGGAAAAACATGATGATAGTGATTTATAATAATAAACTTGTTAATATCGTTTATATGATTTTGTTTCGCTCACTTTAACTTTTATTCTTTCCATTGCATTTTATGCTTTTTTTTAATGTAAAAAAGTCATATTTTTGTTGTGACAGTATTTATTTATAAATATTTAAATTTATAAAGCATTTGTACATGTGTGTTTGTATATATTTACAGAAAATAGTAAAATTTTAGTAAATAAACTATTTTTATATTAAAGTGGATTTTTTGTACAGAAATATGTGTTTCTCTCCCATCATTAACTCAAATACAAAACGCAGTAAGTCGTACATACACACATTAAATTTAATTTCTTACTTTCGTGAATAAAACGTTTATAAATAGCATTAATTTTAAAAAGTTTTTGACGAGCTTGTACCGAAATTTCATTAAATTATTAATTTTATCGAAAATATTTTAATAATGAAAATTATTAAGTATTGGTCATTGATAAATTTAGTTAGAAATGGGTAATTTCTATATATATATATACAGGGTGGCCCAAAAAAGACTGAAGGATTAAAAATAGTTATATCTTTTTTGTGTTTAATAATTTTTTTTTTTTGTCTTTTGCAGGTTATTTACTGGTTTTTGGAGATAAATCATGGCTACATATGATGTGCAGAAACGCGTCAAAATCATTGAATTTTTTTATTCTTATGGAAGGTCAATTATTACAACTCAACGAAATTATCGTCGTCATTTTAATGTCCGAACAGCACCCAGTGACAGCATGATTAGGAACTTAGTCTCCCGTTTTGAGGAACATGGAAGAGTGTCAGATCTTCCAGGAAGAGGAAGAGGTCGATCTGTGCGCAATGAAGCAGTTGTGGAGGCTGTACGGCAGAGTGTAAACGAAAATCCATCTGTCTCTACTCGTCGTCGTTCTGCTCAATTGGGAATCTCCAGAACATCCCTGCAAAGAATTTTGAAGCGGGATCTTAAAATGTTTCCGTATAAAATTCAAATGGTACAGCAACTGCTTCCCCAAGATCATCAGGCACGTCTGCAATATGCTATTCGTTTTAGTCAAGTAGCCAGAGAAAATGATAACTTTTTAAACAATCTTATAATGAGCGATGAAGCTCATTTCCACTTAAATGGCTATGTTAACAAACAAAATTGTAGATTTTGGGGCACTCACAATCCTAGGGCATTACATCAGCGTGAATTATACCCCGCCAGATGTGCTGTTTGGTGCGGTGTTATGGCTGATAAAATTATCGGTCCATATATTTTGACCTTCCATAAGAATAAAAAATTCAATGATTTTGACGCGTTTCTGCACATCATATGTAGCCATGATTTATCTCCAAAAACCAGTAAATAACCTGCAAAAGACAAAAAAAAAATTATTAAACACAAAAAAGATATAACTATTTTTAATCCTTCAGTCTTTTTTGGGCCACCCTGTATATATATATATATATATATATATATATATATATATATATATATAGCCTAACCTCTATCTATTCTATGCTCCTACAAATTGTCAGAGCAATATTTTTGGATAAGTTATTCACTGGAAATCAAATTCCGTTGGCCGTTAAAATTTAGGGCTTGATGTAGTTACACCACTTTCCATAAATACTATCTTAAATGGGAACCGATGGGGTGTTTGTTAACATAATTCCTTCTATGGTGTCCGTTTGATTTCAATATGAACCTTAAAAGAATTGGGGGGTATATTCGCTTCGTCGTTCCGTATGTAACGTAGCGAAATATCCCTCTAAGATCCCATAGAGTATATATCTTGATCAATGATGAAATCTAAGACAATCTAGTCAAGTCCGTCCGTGTGTCTGTGGAAAACATAATGCAGTTCAAACGAAAAGAGACAGATCCTTGAAATTTGGTAGGGATAAATTTTTTAACAATAGCACAGGTCAAGCTGGATCAGGATCAGGGGAAAAAGTTCCCCTCAGAAGAATTAAACCATCCTCTGAAAACAACACAGTTTTTATACCCTTTACAAAAAAGTGAAAGGGTATATCTAGCTTTGTGATTCTGTTTGTAATTTCTTCGATATCCACATGGGACCCCCTAAAGTATATATATTCTGGATCCTTATAAATGGCGATGACGATTGCGCGATGTCCGTCTGTCTGTACGTGATTTTCCCAAGCCCCAGGAGAGCTAGAGACTTCTTGGACCGTTGGATTGGAAATGACCGGTATTGAAATTCAGAAAAATCCGAAGGACGGTTCCAGAACTTTGAAGCTTACACCTATTTCTCGAGGCAAAATTAATACCAAAAATCAATTATTTTGTAGGTTGTTTTTAAATTAAACCTATTTCATGCTCTGAGAAGCCTTAATAGTCTATTAAAAATTAAAAAAATTAAAATTAAATTTCCGGGGATGGGAATGTAAAAGTTTTTTTGTGGCACATGCAGTATTTTGTAGTACATGTAATAACTAACATTGTTAAAAATTTCAAGTTTTTCTTAAATAAAACATGAAGATGAAGATTTGCATTCGTGAAACAAAATTTTGCTTCCAGGGGTGGGATATTGAATTTTTTTTACATAAATATAACCAAAAAGGCAAGTTGTTTATTTTTTGATAACTAAAACTGTTTTATAATTTGGGAAAAACAAAATTGCTATACAAACTAAAAATTAAAATTAAAATTTCTAATCCAGGGTTGGACAAGTGCAACATTTTATGGTACATGAAAGTGACCAAAATAGTAAAAATTTAGAATTATTCTTAAATAAAACTACTTTGTACCTCATGAAGAGTTGCACTAATAAAAAATTAAATTTCGCTTCCAGGGTTAGGGAAATAAAATTTTTGTTTTTTGGTACATGCAGTATTTTGTAGTACATGTAATAACCAAAATGGTTACAAAATTTGAGTTTTTCTTAAACAAAACTACTTTATACCTCATAAAGAGTTGCACTGATAAAAAAACACAAAAAATTTTAAATTTCGCTTCCAGGGTTGGGAAATTTAAAGTTTTTTTTTGTACATACAATATATTGTAGTACATGAAATTGACCAAAATTGTTACAAATATTAAGTTTTTCTTAAATGAAACTATTGCATCCCCCATTAAGGGTTGGGAAATTGAAATTTTTTTTATGCATAAAAGTAACCAAAAAGGCAATTGACGTTAAAAATCGAAGTTTCGATTCCAGGGTTGAACAAATGATGTATTTTATGGTATATGAAAGTTTGTCAAGTAAATATGTTAAACCTCACTAAGAATTGCATTGGTAAAATAATAAAAATTCACTTCCAGATTTGGAAAATCGAAATATATTTGGTATATAAAAGTACCCATATAAATTCGAAATTGTGTGTTTTTTTAGTGAATTGAACCTATTTTATACTTCATTAAAAATTAAATTAGTATTGAAAAATTAAAAATTTGGTTCCAGGGTTGGAAATTCTAATATATTTTTTTTGTATTTAAAAGTACCCACACAAATACCAAATTTTGTATTTTTAGTGAATTAAACATATTGTATACTTCAGGAAAAATTAAATTGGTTTTAAAAATTTTAAAATTAAAAATTCGGTTCCAGGGTTGGATAATCGAAATTCTTCGTTACATCAAAGTAATCATATATGTTCCCAATTTTGGTTTTTTTCAGTGAATTAAAAGTATTTTATACTTCGCAAAGAATTAAATTGGTATTAAAAATTCGGTTCCAGGTTTGGACAATCGAAATTTTTTGGTACATAAAAGTAACCATATAAGTTCCCAATTTTGGTTTTTTCAGTGAATTATACCTATTTTATACTTCGCTAAGAATTTCGTTCGTGTTAAAAAATTTAAAAATTAAAAATTCGGTTCTAGAGTTGGATAATCGAAATTATTTAGTACATAAAAGTATCCATATAAGTTTCTAATTTTGGTTTTTTGTGAATGAAATCTTTTTTATACTTCGGGAAGAGTTAATAAATTGGTATTAAAAACCAAAAAATTAAAAATCCAATTTCAGGGTTGGAATATAGAAATTGTTTTATTCATAAAAGTAACTTCATAATTTGCTATTTTTGATTTTTATGATGAATTATGCCTACTTTATATATCAGGAACTATTCCACGGTTTTGGGGTACATGAAACGGATTTTTACTTCTTGTTTGTAAATTAAATATATATAATATTTCTGAAAGACGTTCAGAGGTATTAGAAATAAGAAAAGCCAAACATTTAGCTTCCTCGTCGAAAAATTTAAAAGTTTTCTTAAATATAAAAGCAACCGATAACATCATTTTGATTTGTTAATTAAATCTAATTTCTGTTTTAGCAAGAAAGAAAGAAGAATCACATCTGTTAAGATTCGGCATAGTCGAATATAGCACTTTTACTTGATATTTTTTTATTTCTTATTTTTTTAAGCAAAGAAAGTCCAAAACGTTGAACTTGGAACCAGAAAATCATAAAAAAAATGTTGGACCCCGCTGCCTTTAGTAGGCGTTGACGTAAGGTATTATATGCACAAGTAATGTAAATATTTAACAAATTTTATTGTTTAAGACTGCATTGCTCAAAAGTTCCCTGATCTTCATCTTCCCTAAATTTTCTCAACTACTCTCAATGAAATAATAAATCAAAACCACTAAAAATCGCTATATACAATGGAGCACTGTGTTTGGAAACAAGATTTAAAACATTTGTATATAAAGATCCAAAAAGGCAGTATTCATTTTAACAAGAAACATTTTTATACACGGTGGAATAGTAAATGGAACATGCTTGTGTTTTTGCTAATGTTCCTTCGTACGAGTATGTAGTCAACGTAACATTTGATGAACAAAAAAAGTATGTAGTAGGCAGAATTATTGTAGTATTAACGTATTCATGGTTAAAAGAAATTTATTATTAAACTAGACATGGAGAAGCTTTATTTTAAACAAGTTACAGACAAAGTTATGTAAGCATAGGATTTCAGAAATCCGTTCTTGTTAGAAAAAAACTAAATAAAACTTTTTTTCCATATAAAAAAAAATTTGCAAAAACAGATAAATCTATCGATATGACAACACTGCATATGTTATATTGAGACCGCTCGCAAACTTCGAAGGATTTTTACATTCCTGTCTTACACTCCTGTAGCAGTCAAATTTTGTAAATCTTGCTGCTGAGAGCAAGAGCGTCGGCTAAAATACGAACACATCAAATTTCACTCCTTTATGTCTACAAAATTCATTTCGCTTAGGAGGAGAAGCCAGCAGCTGCAACGCCGAAAACTTGCTCAATTTATGCAAGTTATCTTTACCCATGAAGCGCCTTTTCTTCTGAATGGGATCGTGCCTCAGAAAATCCAAAGCATGCAAAAATGCACTCACAACCCTCTGGAGCTGACTTTGGTCGAGCGGCATTATTGGATCTTACTTTTTTAAAGACGAGACCGAAATTGCAGTGATTGTGAATGACATTCGTTAGAGGAACATAATCTGGCCTCAGCTGGACTCCATCGGCGTTTGAGCTGCCACACTGAGTAAAATGAAACAATCATTTTACTGGAGTGATTTCTAGAACAACTTGTTGGAAGAAATTATGATATCGTGTCATTTCTCCTTTGGCGTTTTGTAAAATCTCTTGCTTTTGCGAATAAACCAGAATCAATTCCTGAGCTCAAATCCTAGATTATTTTCAAATGAAAAAAAGTGCACTCTTTCTTAGCCACCTTATATCTAAAAGTATTGTTGGCATCATGTACGTGTGTTGAAGTTTCTTCTTTATGACCTAGAAGTGTGGTGGGTAAGAAACAAAAGATTTAGAACACAGACGCTAAAAAGTCTTATTTTTATGGAAACCTGTTTCTTTTAATTTTTAATATTTTGAATGCCTAAGTAACGAGTTATATAAGCCAGCATTAAAAATATTTGGTATGAAACAAAGTACGAAAAAACCAAAGTTGGTTGGTACAGATTTATATAGGAAAAAATTAATAATAATAATTAATAATAAAATTAACTTTTTAATGTAGAACCGGAAACACAATTCTATTTTCGTCTTGCCTATAGCTTTTACATTTGAGAAATTAATGACTAACAGAAGGGTTTTTTTTACTTGGTGTGTGTGTGTGTTTGTTTGAAAAAGTGGCTTTGGTTTAATCAATTAATTTTATTATGACATTTTTTATAAATTTAGTAATTTCAATAAATATTAATGTATACAATATTTATTATTTGCAGTTTAATACATTAGCAGTAAAAAGACATTACAAAAACTCATGAATTAAAACGAGTATACAAACAAGAATTCGTAGATACATAATTGGGGTATTCACACTGTGTGCTATTCAGTCATATTGTCATAAAGTCATAATATTTTAGACCAGATTAAAAAAGTTGTTGTTGTGCTGCATACAAAAAAGTCATAAAATAATAGCACTCTTTCAAGTATGTCATAAAATAGCTCTAGATATCTGAGTCGGGCGGCTGAAAATCTTTAGGCGAGACGGCGATACTTATATATGATTCCCGCCGTTACTTATATATGATTCACGACTAAAGAACGGCTAAAAAATTTTGTATACCCATACGTCTGTACATTAAATCACATTTCTATAACATAAAAAAAAATATTAAAAGAAAACTTAATCGCAAAAACTAAATATATACAAGTGAAAAATTTTTCTCGTTTAACTTACGTAGGTGGCAGCCGCTTAACGTTTTTCCGTATGCCGCCTCAAAAAAAATTTATTCAGCTCATATAAAGGCAGCAGCTGATCGATGTTTGAAATAGCATAATAAGTTATGACGGGTTGCTCACACTAGTCATATTGTTCGGTGCAGATATTTTGTGACAGTGTGACTACAGTGTGAATGTCCCAAATGTGTATTACATATTATGTATTAATTTAAAAATAATATGTGAGATCATTTTATCAGTTATTTCAATAGTTTAAAGAGATCTTATAAAATAATCTTTTGGAAGAATAATTTTGAGCTTAAGCGATTATTTTTATACACGGACGGGTCGAGGATTGGTGACCGATCGGGTGGAGATTTCTGTGACATGGATCGTAACTTTAGCAAATACTTCCGCCTGCCGGATCATAGCACGGTATTTCACAGTGAGATCGTGGCTATTACGGAAGGGATAAAATGGTTGAAGGAAATCGATAACAGACTACCGATTCGTATATTCACGGATAGTAGGAAGGTCATCGAGGCCCTGAGGAATCATGTGGTTCAATGTCGGTGTGTACTACAGTGCAAGGATTCCAGGAAATCAGGGGATACCTGGAAATGTTGAGGCAGATAGGCTAGCAAAGATAGGAGCGTTAATGGCGAACATCACACTAGATAGTCTGAAGCCATTTCAGGTTTTTAAGAACGAACTAAAGCGATGAGCTATAGAATTGCATACAAGAGATTGGCAGCACTCTACCGTAGGTAGGGTGACTAGAATTCTATGGGGGGATCCAGATGGTAGAAGGACAAACGAGGTCCTAACATTGAGTAGGCCAACACTACGGAGGTTGGTTTATTTAATAACAGGACATACAGAGTTAAGGACTCACCTGGCGCGAATGGGAATCGTTGGCGATATAACATGCAGGGCCTGCCAGGAAGAGGACGAGACACTGGAGCACTACTTGTGCTACTGTCCAGCTTTTAGCCAAGTCAGAAGACAAACATTTAATCAGGAGATTATACAGGAGATGGAATTTCTTAGGGGCTCTAATTGGAAAGACTTAAGGAAGTACATTGAAGAAACTAGGTTCTTGACGTAATCAAACTCAGAGTTTTCCATGGTATCGGTGGAGGCTCCCTACAGTGGAATGGGAACTCCTTATTATAGAGCGCACAACAGGCCTATGAGGCCTAAGTGTAATCCAGGACGGATTGGGATGCTTATGCCCCTCTTTTTCAACCTAACCTAACCTAAGCGATTATTTTCTTTAGTTTTTATAAAACTTGTCAAAAAAATTGTTTCACTTATCGTAGATCTTGGAGAAATCGAAAGCAACCCATATACTCAATATCTAATTTCTTAGTCCTTTTTCTGGATTTCTCTAAACATATAAAATATTCCATTAAGCCATTACTTCTAATTGTTCCACTTAATGCTCTTAAAAAATTATGTTACTATCGAGAGTTTCTTCTATTGTCTGGTTATCATTTGACTCATCCTGGCAAAGCTCAGCACCAAACATTCTGCAAGATATTTTATTTCCGCATCCATAGTTCCTGTTTTCGAGAATGTATTGCTAAAAGGAAATATGTCTGAGGGGAAATTTAATATAAGTGTATTTAGTTCCTAAAATCTCTCTCCTTAAATTCAATCTTTAAATTTTTAGTTATATCTATTGTTAATGGGTTTCATTAATTTATTAAGCAAAAACTTAATAATTCCCTCAGGCTCAATTAGAGTAGCAGAGTCTTTATACCCACGTTCAAAGGCTTGAAAGTTTGGCTTAATTCTTCTAAAACTCATTTATCCAAATTCAAATCAGTAAGAACATGACTCGATTCACACATTTATACATACATACATATGTATATACGGGAAGGATCCGATGTATCATATATTAAATCTTAAATTGTACGTCAGATTAAAAGGTCACCTAAGGATAAAGTGAACACATAGTCGTTCCTTTACCACTATAAAGCAAAAATTAAAAATTGTGTACCCAAATATCTTAAATGAACTCTGACCCAGCAGTTTAAAAATTTAAGATTCGACCCGGCCGAATATAGCGTTCTTACTTGTTTAATATCAACGTTCATTAAGAAAGAAGAAAAATAAAGATCACAAAGTACGAAGACTTACAATTTCTAAAATCGGCTTTGCTTACAAAAATTTTATGATGAATTTCCATACGAATAAAAATACTTGTCGCAAGTTCTCCTAATTTGTTATATGAGCATAACAAGTTTAAATTAATTTTATTTTTTATAACAGAAATTATATAAGACGGTATAATACCGAATTTGAAATTAATTTATAATACAATCGTTTGATGACATACGTATTTCTGAATAAATTATGATTTTTTCAACAATCAAAACAATCCTTACTTATTCAAATATTATTAGCTTTTTGAATAAAAACATAATAAAGCAGCAAAAGTACAATAATTTTATTGAAAATACAATGACATACAAGTTCTAAGAAAAATACCTTATGTGAAAAATTAACAAACTAAGGAATAGAAAGACTAAGTCCAAAAATTCTTTTATCTCGGCAAATACTTATTACTTCAATCAAAGAAAAATTTATACCAGTAAAAACGTTATATTCGATCGGGTCCAATCTTAAATACCCTCCAAATATTTAGTAAGTGAATTTAAAATGTTTAAGTTGGTGGGACAGAGTTCCTTTATATAATATCGTACGTCAACGCCCACTAAAAGGGGCGGGGTTCTAAAATAGACAATATCATGTTTTCCACAGACGAACGTATGGGCATTGCTAGACCGTCTCAGATTTCGTCACTGATCAAGAATATACATATTTACTTATAAAAACTGTATTTTGGCGGGGTAGCTCTGGCAAGGGCTGTGGGGGAGACATTTCACCTTTGTCATAAGACTCTAAAAATATATGTTTGGGATAATTATATACAACATTAAAAACAAATTTTTGTTTGTAGGGGCAAAGGGAGAGGAAGCGGTAGGGCAGAGTAGTACCAGGTTACGTCTCAGCTTCGTCATTAAAGCTTAAAAATGTTATTTTTAAGGAATGTAGGCTTAAGTAAAACAATTTGATAAATTTTTACACTATTTTTGTATATAATAACGCCCACTAAAGCAGGCGGGGTCCAAAAATCATTTTTTTTTATTTTATGGCTCCAAGTTTGGTGCGTTGGACCTTCTTTAACAGATTGAGTTCAGAGATGGGCTAAATCGGGCAAGAGGGAAAAAAGTTCTAAGAAGAACTAAACCAACCTCTAAATAACAACATAATAAAAAAAAATCATTTGCAGTCATGCAGATTCGAACTCCAGCCCGTTGAAAAAATTAACGGTTTTTTGTAATTTTATTAAGCAAATGATATATTCACATATACCAAATTTCAAGAGTCTAGCTCTTTTCATTTGGACTGAATTCCACAGACAGACGGACGGACATGCTCAGATCGTCTTAGATTTCATCACTGATCAATAATATATATACTTTATGGGGTCTCAGATGGATATTTCGCTGCGTTACAAACGGAATGACAAAGTGAATATACCCTCCATATTCTTTTTTGGAGGGCAAAAATAACTGCGTTTACAGAATACAAAAATGTTTATGCAAAAAAATGTTTGATTGTTTTTAGAGCCTTTTCATGTTAAGCAACAGATTTGTGCTTTTGATTCACACTTTTAATAAACCATTATAATATATTCATGATAATAGACACAAAACATAATGGGTTAATTTGTTTGTTCTGGATTACGCATTCCGACATCAGCTGTTTCTTTAAGCATTCACATAAAGCTCTCTTTATTGTTTGCTATAATTCTTTAGTGATGTGTACTTTGAAATTAAATGTGAGTATTAAAGGCAAGTATCTTCAGGGTTCCCAGTTTGTTGCTGGACCTTATCCCCAAATGTCAATTTGTTATCACCAAAAATTTCTGAAGTACCTATTTTTGTATCCGCAATATCCACACAGCTTATTAAGTTTAGAATCCTTACGAGTACTTAAAAGAACAAATATGCATATATGTATTTGTTTATTCTTTTTTCTAGGAGCACTCAGGACTCATATGTAGTGCATTGCGCAGGAATTAGGAAGGAAGGCATAATAATGAGAGGATAGGTGACGAAAGACGAAAATATATACAGATTTTATACCCTCCAAAAAAGAATTTGGAGGGTATATTCACTTTGTCATTCCGTTTGTAACGCATCGAAATATCCAGCTCAGACCCCATAAAGTATATATATTCTTGATCAGTGATGATATCTAAGAGGAACTGAGCATGTCCGTCCGTCCGTCCGTCTGTGGAAATCACGATTCAGTCCAAACGAAAAGAGCTAGATTCTTGAAATTTGGCATAAATATATTTTAAAACTTAGAGCAGGTTAAGTTCGAAGATGGGCTAAATCGGGCAAGAGGGAAAAAAGTTCCCCTAAGAAGAACTAAACCAACCCAGAAAAAACAACATAATTTTTATAGTTTTTTGGTTATTTTGTTAAGCAAATGATATATTTTTATGTCAAATACGGTCCAACGCCTTAAACTTGGAGCCATAAAATAAAATAAAAATATATTTTGACCCCGCCCACTTCAGTGGGCGTTATTATAGGCAAAAATAGCATAAAAATTTATCAAATTGTTTTACTTAAGCCTACATTCCTTAAAAATAACACTTTTAAGCTTTAATGACGAAGCTGAGACGAAACCTGGTACTACTCTGCCCTACCCCCTCCTTCCCCTTCGCCCCCTAAATGACCCTACCAAAAAAAATTTTTTTTTTAAATTTTGTATAGAATCATCCCAAGCATTTATCTTTAGAGTTTTATGACTGCCGATTTCTGCCCTACCCCCCCCCCCCTTTTCCTTGGCCCCCAAAATGACCCTACCAAAAAAAAATGTTTTTTAAATTTTGTATATAATCATCCCAAGCATTTATCTTTAGAGTTTTATGACTGGCGATTTCTGCCCTACCCCCCCCCCCCCTCTTCCTTTGCCCCTTAATGACCCTACCAAAAAAAAAAAAATTTTTTTTAAATTTTGTATATAATCATCCCAAGCATTTATCTTTAGAGTTTTATGACTGCCTGTTGCTGCCCTACCCCCTCCTCCCCCTTTGCCCGCTATATGACCCTATTAAAACTAAATATACATATTTTTTTATTTTGTGTATAATCATCCCAAGCATTTATTTTTACAGTTTTATGTGTATCTGTTTCTGCCTTACCCCCTCTCCCCCTTTGCCCTCTAAATGACCCTATCAAAAAAAAGAAATTTTAATTTTGTATATAATTATCCCAAGCATTTATTTTTAGAGTTTTATGACAAAGGTGAAATGTTTCCCCCACAGCCCTTGCCAGAGCGACCCCGCCAAAAAACAGTTTTTATAGCCTCCAAAGAGAATTGTGACGAAGTCTAAGACGGTTTAGCAATGCCCATACGTTCGTCTGTGGAAAACATGATATTGTATATTTTTGAACCCCTCCCCCTTTAGTGGGCGTTGACGTACGATATTATATAAAGGAACTCTGTCCCACCAAGTTAAACATTTCAAATTCACTTTCTAAATATTTGGAGGGTATTTAAGATTCGACCCGGTCGAATATAACGTTTTTACTTGTTTGTAGCTACTTTACTTCGCCGGCGAATTTTTTGCTACGGGGGCCGACTAAGGAAGATGATGTTACTCTGCTCTTTAGTACATGACAGCGTCAATCGCTGCCAAGGATATTCAGTGATCAGTGTTATCCCTTCGTGACTGAAACACGCCATCAATAACTAGCGCAACCATGAAATAATGCTAATCCCAAAAAATCCACCACATATTCACGACTGTGCGCAAAGTTTAACTCGGAAGTTTCGGCTTCTTAGTTTCGCGTTGAACAAATATTACTAAATTTAGTTTTATTTGATTTTGAAATATTTACGTATATTATTAGTAAGTAAAGCCATGCTCTAAACAAACATATTGACGGCACAGATGTGCATATTCTTAATTTAACTCAAATCGGTTTAGTATTTCAGAAGAAAATGAAAGCATAAAACAGTTTTTCTATAATATTTGGAATATTTATAAGTATTTTAATCTAAAACAAGTAAAAGTGCTATATTCGGCTGTGCCGAATCTTAAATACCCTTCCCAGATGTAATTCTTTTCGTTTAAATTTTTCGGCTAGGAAGCTAAATGTGTGGCTTTTCTTATTTCTAATACCTCTGGACGTCTTTCAAAAATATTAAACATGTTTAATTTAAAAACAAAAAGTAAAAATCCGTCTCATGTACCCGAAAAAGTTCTAATTGTCCAACCGTAGAATCGTCTGAAAGCTTTTTTGTGTTTTTAATACCAATTTATTTCTTCCTGATATATAAAGTAGGTATAATTCATCATAAAAATCAAAAATAACAAATAATATGGTTACTTTCATGAATCAGAAAATGTCGACATTCCAACCCTGAAATTGGATTTTTAATTTCTTTTGATTTTGAATACCAATTTAACTCTTCCCGAAGTATAAAAAAGATTTCATCCACAAAAAACCTAAATTAGGAACTTATATGGCTAATTTTATGTACTAAAAAATTTCGATTTTCCAACCCTGGAACCGAATTTTTAGTTTTAAAAGTTTTTAATACCAATTTAAATCTTAGCGATGTATAAAATGGGTTTAATTCACTGAAAAAAAAATAGAATTGAGAATTTATCTGGGTAACACGCGTATGTACCAAAATATTTCTACTTTCCAACCCTGGCACCTAATTTTAAATTTTTTGCCAATGCAATTCTTAGTGAGGTGCAATATAGTTTTGCTTGAAAAAAAAATAAAAATTTTTAAACTTTTTGGTCACCTTCATGTACCATAAAATATTTCATTTGTCCAACCCTGGAGTCGAAATTTTGATTTTTTAAGATTTTAATACCAATTCTGTTCTTCCTGAATTATAAAACAGTTTTAATTAGCAAAAACAGCAACGTCAATTGCCTTTTTAGTTACTTATATGTAGAAAAAATATTTCAATTTCCCAACCCTGGAAACGAAATTTTATTTTTGTTTTTTTTTAACAATGTAACTCTTAATGAGGCATGAAATAGTTTTATTTAAGAAAAACTTAATATTTGTAACCATTTTGGTCACTTTCATGTACTACAAAATATTGCAGTTATCCACCTCTGGAGTCTAAATTTTGATTTTTTTTAATATGTGATATCAATTTTGTTTTTCCTGATCTAAAAAATTGTTTTAATTAGTAAAAAACCGATGTTAGTTGCCTCTTTGGTTAATTTTATGCATACAAAATTTTAATTTCCCAGCCCTGGAAACGAAATTTTAATTTTTTTTACCACTCCTAGTCTTCATTAGGTATAAACTCGTTTTATTTAAGAAAAACTTTAAATTTACAACCATTTTGGTCACTTTCAAATACTACAAAATATTGCATGTACCAAAAAAACGTTAATTTTTCCAACCCTGGAACCGAAATTTTAATTTTTTGTGTTTTTTTTATCACGGCAACTCTTCATGAGGTATAAAGTAATTTTTTTAAGAAAAATTTCAAATATTTAACCATTTTGGTCACTTTCATGTGCTGTTAAATATTGCACTTGTCCATCCCTGGATTCGAAATTTTATTTTTTATTTTTGAATTTTGTATACCAATTTTGTTCTCTCTAAATTATAAGGCAGTTTTAGTTAGCTGAATAAATACTTTCTCGTATAAAAAATTCAATTTCCCACCCCTGGAAGCAAAATTTGAATGTAAAATTTTCTTTTTATTTTGCCAATGCAAATCTTCATGACGTATAAAGAGGTTTTGTTAAAGAAAAACTTGAAATGTTTAACAATTTTAGTTACCACATGTAGTACAAAATACGGAATGGGCCGAAAAAAAAATTTTAATTTCCCATCCCTGGAATTTTTTTTTTTTATTTTTTTAGTTTTTAATAGACCATTGAGGCTTCCCAAAGCACGAAAAAATAATTTATTTTTTGTATAAATTTTGCGTCGAGAAATAGGTGTAAGCTTCCCAGCTCTGGAACCGTACTTCGGATCTTTCTGAATTTCAATACCACTCTATTTAAGCTCATTTCCAATCCAACGGTCCAAGAACGAAGTCTCTAGCTCTTCATCAAAAAAAGATATTGTCAATTAACTGAATATTGTTTCAATTAAAAACGTATGTATGAACACAGTATAATATGGTGTTCACACATAACGCAATATTCAAATTATAGCAATTAAGGCCATTATTGAGACTAAATTTTCATATAAAAATTTCAATTAACTTATTGTCAATGAAGAGATAATTGTTTTAATAATGAGTAAAGCTTTTAATGCAACACTGTTAAAATTGTATTCAGTGAAAAGCTTTTACAAAAGTGAAAGCTTTTACAACGAAAGTACTTATTGAATACACTTTGTTGAAATTTGACTTGTGCTGTTGGCTGAAGTAGTAGAACACGAGTCTATGAATCGGAGGGTCCCGAGTTCAACTCCGAGGTAAATCATGTGAAATATGAAACAATTTTTTTTTTCAGCTGTCAAATGCTAATTGTCGTAGCAATATTGAGTATGTATGAACACCAAAAAGATATTGTCAATTAACTGAATATTGTTTCAATTAAAAACGTATGTATGAACATAGTATAAAGCTTTTAATGCAACACTGTCAGAAATTTATTCAGTGAAAAGCTTTTACAAAAGTGAAAGCTTTTACAACGAAAGTACTTATTGAATACATTTTATTGAAATTTGACTTGTGCTGTTGGCTGAAGTAGTAGAACACGAGTCTATGAATCGGAGGGTCCTGAGTTCAACCCCGCGGTAAGTCATGTGATATATGAAACAATTTTTGTTTTTCAGCTGTCAAATGCTAATTGTCGTAGCAATATTGAGTATGTATGAACACCAAAAAGATATTGCCAATTAACTGAATATTGTTTCAATTAAAAACGTATGTATGAACATACATAGTAAAAGATAGATTATGTAAACAAAATTGATAAAAAGTACATCAGAAGAAAGTGACCGTATGTTGCGGTTTGTGGTGCGGCGCATCATCGGCCTATATTTTTTTTTCGAAAATTAGCAAAGTAACGCCGACATCGTGTATTTTCTGCGCTACCAAACTATGAAAACCGATTTTTTGTGGTCACAGTTGGCTAATTTTGACATCAGTTATTTTTGGTTTCAACAAGACGGCGCCACAAAACCGGCCAAACAGTTCAATTATTGCTTTAGAAATGTCTCGGTCGCACATGTTTAAGGTGAACAAGCCACAAACAACTGACCCTCTCAAATATGAAATTCGGTGCCCCTTTGACAAGATGAGCAAAATGTCAATAAAATTTTGTAAAGAAATTGGACGTCTGCGGAAGTGCTAGAGGCGGATATTTGCCCGACATTACATTGGCACCAATAAAACTGAATTAAAAAAAAGCCAATTTACTTCTTAACCTCATATTTGCCCACCCTTTATTACACATGTACATATTTACTTATACATCAATGAAATTATGTTGTCCCCGAATAATCTCCAGTGAATTTTCTGGAAATTTGTATTCTCACTTACAAAACCCCTATTTGGGAGAAATCCTCTAGCTGAGAACGCTGCGTATCATGTGCAAATAACGTAGGATAAATACGATATACATATGTATTTGTTTCCATGCATTGTTCTCAGATTCGAATAGATAAATATGTATGAAATTTTTGTGGAATCTCTCCACACCCTCCAGAACATTTCTTTTATTTAAGCATGAATCACAGTTGAGTAAAACCTAAAGTACTGATATAAAACGTTAAAGTTTAGTCCAATCATATGATATTCACTCTACAGCGTACACTAAATAGAATTCTTTTATATACGTACAATGCATATACACACTTTGTATTTGTGTACGAATGTATGTGTGAACTCGTTCATGAATGGAAAATTCTTTAGTGTTAAATTCAGATTACTTGATGCAAATAACATTAAGATAATCATCGTTAGCACTTTGCATAGTTGTCGTTTAAGTAACACGTAAACTTTTCTTTGTATCTACACAAATAACTAATTTAATAATAGAGTATAGGGCACGCTTCTACCGTAAAAAGTATGAACACAAGAACTGCAAAGACGAACCACAAAAAGTAGTTACAGTCGTCGCCATATAAACATACTGAATATATTTGGACCAAGTTAAAATTTTTAGCTAAAACTGCGACAGAAAATAAATATTTAAAGTTGCCAACAATATTTGTATAAGATCATATATATGTATTTCTTGAATTAAAAAGAAACATAAACATTTTTATTGGACAAAAACCCAAAAATAGTGATTTATTTGATTATTTTATGTGCCAAAAAGAATTTCCGTTCTTAATGAAGTATAAAATAGTTTTATTTAACAAAAAATTTAAATTTTTAACCTTTTTTAACACTTTCAATGGCCGAGAAATATTTAAATTTCCCAAGCCTTAAATGGAAATGTCGATATTTTTTAAACTTTAATACCAATTTTATATGTCCTAATTTCTAAAATAGCTTTGATTAACAAGAAAGAAACTTACTGCCTGTTCGTCGATGTCGAAAGCTATTGTTCGATCGAATAAATAACATTTAAAACAAAAATAAATTAAAAAAATTTTTTTTCAGAAAAATCCGAAATATGGCTCCAGAGCTGGGAAGCTTACACCTATTTCTTGACGCAAAACTAATACCAAAAACCAAATATTTTTTTGATTGTTTCTAAATTAAACCTATTTCATGCTTTGGGAAACCTCAATGTTCTATTACCAACTAAAAAAAAATATAAAAAAAATTCCAGGGATGGGAATGTAAAAGTTTTTTTTTTGGCACATTCAGTATTTTAAGTTTCTCTTAAATAAAACCTCTTTACACATAATGAAGATTTGCATTGGTAAAAAAAACAAAACGTTTTAAATTAAAATTTCGCTTCCAGGGGTGGGAAATTGAAATTTTTTTTGTACATAATAGTAACCAAAAAAGCAACTGACGTTGTTTTTGTTTTGCTAACTAAAACTATTTTATATTTTAGGAAGAACATAATTGGTATAAAAAATTCCCACATATATATCAAAATTTCGAATACAGGGTTGGACAAGTGCAATATTTTATGATTCATAAAGGTTACCAAAATGGTTCCAAATTTTAAGTTTTTCTTAAATCAAACGATTTTATACTTAATAAAGACTAGGATTGTTAAAGAAAATAAAATTTCGCTTCCAGGGTTGGGAAATTTAAATTTTTTTATAGCCAAAGTAACCAAAAAGGCAACTAACGTCGGTTTTTTACTAATTAAGACAATTTTTGAGTTCAGGAAAAACAAAATTGGTATCAAAAATTAAAAAAAAATTCAAAGTTTTGATTCCAGAGTTGGATAACTGCAATATTTTGTAGTACATGAGGGTGACCAAAATGGTTACAAATATTAAGTTTTTCTTAAATAAAACTATTTCATGCCTCAAAATAACAAAAAATTTCGTTTCCAGTGTTGGGAAATTGAATTATTTTTTCTACATACAAGTAACCGAAAAGGCATTTGACGTTGTTGTTTTTCCTAACTAAAACTAATTTATATTTTAAGAACAAAAAAATTGGCATCAAAAATTTCCAAAAAAATCAAAGTTTAGATTCCAGGGTTAGACAAATGAAATATTGTATGGTACATGAAAGTGACCAAAAAGTTTAAAAATTTTAATTTTTTTGTCAAGTAAAACCATGTTACAAATCACTAAGAATTGCATTGGTAAGAAAATAAAAATTCGTTTCCAGAGTTGGAAAATCGAAATATTTTTGGTATATAAAAGTACCCACATAAATTCCAAATTTTGTGTTCTTAGTGAATTAAACCTATTTTATATTTCAGAAAAAATTAAATTAGTATTAAAAAATTAAAAATTCGGTTCCAGGGTTGGAAAATCAAAAGTTTTTGGTACATAAAAGTACCCACATAAATTCCATCGATGATGAAATCGTTTTTATACTTCGGGAAGAGTTAAATTGGTATTAAAAACTAAAAAAAATCTAAAAGACTATTCTACGGTTGGACAATTAGAACTTTTGAAACGGATTTTTACTTTTTGTTTTTAAATTAAACATATTTAATATATTTGAAAGACGTTCAGAGGTATTAGAAATAATAAAAGCCAAACATTTAGCTTCCTAGCCGAAAAATTTAAACGAAAATAATTACATCTGTGAAGGGTATTTAAGATTCGGCACAGCTGAATATAGCATTTTTACTTGTTTTTGATATAATGTTTTTATTTTATTATATATTTGCAAGCCTTATTAAAGCAGGGGTTGCTGTAAAATTGAACGTAGTTATAAATGAAGAAGAGATTGGTGTGTGTTTTACGAAGTTTATTCAAAATTTTCTCACATTCAGTTTTATAGGAACTGTGATGGTATAAAGTTGTGCAATAATTTGCGCGGAAATTAAGTATAAAAAATAAATACAAATAAATGTTGTGGTTAAGCATTTTGTTATGTTTGTTAAGTTGTTGTAAATGTGGAGTGCAGCTTTCCAGTAATAAAAATGTTAAAAATGATCCCATTACGAGCAGGGGCTTATTGTATCCCTTTGAATCGGAATCTCGTGAAACACGATCATTGGATGGCATGTGGAGATTCTTAAAATCTAAATCAAATGAATCTTCTTCAATAGAGAAGGACTGGTATAAAACAGATTTGGATAAAGTAAGTTTAAATTAACTATTCTTTAATAACTGAAAGAACATTTAAATTATTGATTTAAAATCAAAATTTCAAGTAATTTTGTTTTCTGCGGCTTTGTTTATAAGGTGAAACATTTTTTAGTGAAATATTTTTATTATAAATTTAAACATTGCAATACAATTGTAATTAAAGCGCTTTTTGTGTGCAGTTTCGAAAACCCACATTCATGTTAAATTTAAATTACCTTAAATAAAAACAAACGAAAAATATTTTATTATACCCTTCACAAAAAAGTGTAAGGGTATATATAGGTTTGTCATTCCGTGCGTAATTTCTTCGATATCAATATAGGACCCAATAAAGTATATATATTCTGGATCCTTATGAATAGCGATGACGATTGAGCGATGTCCGTCTGTTCGTCTGTCTGTACGTGAAATCGGTTTTCCCAAGCCCCCAGGGACTTCGTTCTTGGACCGTTGGATTGGAAATGAACTTAAATAGAGTGGTATTGAAATTCAGAAAGCGATGGACAAGTGCAATATTTAATTCTACATAAAAATGACCAAAATGGTTAAAAATTTTAAATTTTTCTAAAAAAAATTACTTTATACCTCATTAAGCGTTGTACTGATAAACAAAAAATTAAAATTTCGCTTCCATTGTTGGGAAAATGAAAGTTTATTTTGGTACATGCAATATTTTGTAGTACATGTAATAACCAAACTGGTTACAAAATTTGAGTTTTTCTTAAACAAAACTACCTTATACCTTATGAAGACTTGCATTGATAAAAAAATTTTAAAAATTAAAATTTCGCTTCCAGGGTTGGGAAATTAAAATTTTTTTATACATAAAAGTAACCAAAGAGGCAATTGACGTTGTTTTTTTTGCCAACTAAGACTATTTTATATTTTAGGAAGAACAAAATTGGCATCAAAAATTTCCAAAAAAATCAAAATTTCGAATCCAGGGATGGAAAAGTGCAATATTTTATAGTTCATGAAGGTGACCAAAATGGTTGACAATAAATTTAAAATTTTTCTTAAATAATACTACTTTATTCCTCATGAAGAGTTGCATTGTTTAAAAATAAAACAAACAAAATTAAAATTTCACTTCCATGGTTGGAAAGTTTAAAGTTTTTTTGGTACATGAAATATATTGTAGTACATGAAAGTGACCAAAATTGTTGCAAATTTCAAGTTTTTCTTAAATAAAACGACGTTATACCTAATGAAGACTAGGATTGGTAAAAAAAAAAATTTAAATTTCGCTTCCAGGGATGGGAAATTGAAATTTTTTTTTATACATAAAAGTAACCAAAAAGGCAACTAACGTCGGTTTTTTACTAATTAAAACTATTTTTTAGTTCAGAAAAAACAAAATTGGTATCAAAAATTAGAAAAAAATCAAAATTTAGAATATTAAGTTTTTCTTAAATAAAACTATTTCCTGCCTCATAAGAGTTGCATTGGTAAAAAAAATTTAAATTTCGTTTCCAGGGTTGGTAAATAGAAATATAGGAAAGTAACCAAATAGGCAATTGACGTTGTTGTTTTTGCTAATTCAAACTATTTTATAATTCAGGACGAACAAAATTGGTATTAAAATCTTAAAAAATCAAAATTTCGACTCCAGGGTTGAACAAATAAAATATTTTATGGTACGTGAAAGTGACCAAAAAGTTTAAAAATTTAATTTTTTTTTTGTTAAGTAAAACAATGTTACATCTTTTAATTAAACCTACTTCCTGTTTTAGCAAGAAAGAAAGAAGAATTACATCTGTGAAGGGTATTTAAGATTCGGCACAGCCGAATATAGCACTTTTACTTGTTTTTTTAAAGGCTTATTTGGCAAATTTTGTTATCAAATAAACAGTTAACATAAACATAAAATATTGTTATCAATAAGAGTGAAAATGTATTGCGTTGTCACCTTTGGTATTTATTGCAGATTACTGCTTTTGCAAAAAAATTATTACATTTTAGTGCAAAAATTTTTTAGCTCACAAATTACCGATTTTAATTAAAGGCTGAAAATAAATAATGAATAAACTCGATTTTTATTTGTTTTTAATTTCTAATAATAATCACTTTAATAAATATATTAATGGCTAAAGTAGAATTAGACGAAATTTTATGTGCGAAAGGGCTTCTTTAAAAACTTAAGCCGAAAACACACTATCGCTTTCTGTGATATCGCAACCTGAAACAATACCGTGTACAAGACCCAGCTTTTGTCATATTCCGCTATGTGGCATTGCCTTCCTAACTGTACGTTTCTAAATGACCGCACAGATGCGAAGACACAAAATTCCAGTGTGTTTTTGGGTTAATAAAAAGTATATAAAACGTTTGACCCTAAATGCCAACCCTGCAACTTCCCGCTAATTTTAACCACCGCACGAAAGCATCAACCTTTTTTTGACCTGGTTAGTGAGTATCGATGTGGCTTTTGAATGTCACGAGCTGATTAGTTTGTGAAAACGATCGATAAAGTTGTTTAAAAGTTATTCCGAAAAACCGCTGTTGAAAAAAATGCTTTAGTTTTAACCCGAAACGGTTCCAATTCACAGGAAGTCTATATACACTAGAGTTGTCAACCGATTAAGAATAATTCGATTAGTCGATCAAGCAAAACCAAACTTGTGTTCGATAAATTTTAAAATTACTATTTTCGAATAAGAAATAAATCGATTAATTAATTTTAATTAATTGAACCATTAAATTATTAAAAATTTAAATAGAAGCGTAGACATTGATTTATTCCCAAACTAAAACAAGTTATAGATAATTTTATATATTTAGGTATTTGATGTTTTACACAAAACTTTTTAATTCTTTTCCCAAATTTACAAAAAAAAAGTTCAGAATTGATATGTTATATGTAAACAAGTAAGAACGTTATATTATACCGGGTCGAATCTTAAATACTCTCCAAATCTTTAGTAAATTTACATTTTTTATGGTATTTGGCTTAGGGAAACAAGAAAAAAATTCATTATTATACGATCGTTACCAATGTGTTGGGAGGGGCGTATTAATATTTTATATTAAGGTGCAAAAAAGGGACTGAGATAAGTTAAAAATCTTTAACCTGTTGGGTCACAGTTCTTTTAAGACATTTCTGTGTCCAATTTCAAAACTCTATACAGGGTCACTCCCAGAAAGCCCGTGAGAGAGACATCTCACCTAAATCGAAAAAACTTAAAATTTAAATTTTCGCGGTAGTTAAGTGTAGAGAACGTATTTCCTTTGTCGTAAAAGCTTATAAATAAAACTTTTAAGAATGGAGGCTTACGGAATACAATTTGTTAAATACATATTTACACTATTTTTATACCCACCAAAAAATAATTGAATGGTATATTCACTTTGTCATTCTGTTTGTAACCGGCGAAATATCCATCTGAGACCCCATAGAGTATATATATTCTTGATCAGTGATGAAATCTAAGACGATCTAAGCATGTCCGTCCGTCCGTTCGTCTTTGGAAATCACGATTCAGTCCAAACGAAAAGAGCCAGACTCTTGAAATTTGGTATAAATATATCTTGAAGGATAGCACAGGTTAAGTTCGGAAATGGGCTAAATCGGGCAAGAGGGAAAAAGGTTCCCTTAAGAAGAACTAAACCAACCTCTAAAAAACAACGTCATTTCTTAAGTTTTTTTGTAATTTTGCTAAGCAAATGATATATTTTTATATTAAAGAAGGTCCAACGCGTTAAACTTGGAGCCATAAAATAAAAAAGTAGTTTTTGGACCCCGCCCCTTCTAGTGGGTGCTATTATATGCAAAAATAGTGTAAAAAGTTAACAAATTGTTTTTTTTGAGCCTACAATCCATAAAAATAAAATTTTTAAGCTTTAATGACGAAGCTAAGACGTAACCCCCTTTTCCCCCTATATAATAACGCCCACTAAAGAGGGGGATCCAAAAATTTATTTTTTGATCTTATGGCTCCAAGTTTAAAGCTTTGGACATTCCTTTAACTAGGAAATATATCATTTACTGAACAAAATTACAAAAAAAGATTTTAAACTTGTGTTGTTTTTTAGGGGTTGGCTTAGCTCTTCTTGGGAAATATTTTTGCTCTCTGGCCCGATTTAGCCCATTTACGAACTTGACCTGTGCTTCGATATATTCTTCAAGATATACTTATACATGTTGTTTGGAGAGATTTTATTTTATATTATCTTTTTCAATACAACCTTAAACGCTACAACAAGTTATGTGAATTGAACAATTGTATAAACAAATTAATTGATATACAACCATATTTTCGTTGAATAAAATATGTGTATTTAAATTAATTTTCTACACCTTTTAAGAGTGATCTAAGTTATTCAATTTCTAAGTTGTTTATGTAGCTTTTTGTTAATAAAAATATTAGATATTTCATGTTTAATGTGATTCTTATATCTAGTTTTTCATACCGTGCAAAAAAGAATCGGAGGGTATATTCACTTTGACATTCTGTATGTAACGCAGCGAAATATTTCTCTAAGACCCCATAAAGCATATATATTCTTGATCAGTGATGAAATCTAAGACGATCTGATCATGTCCGTCCGTCTATGGAAATCACGATTCAGTCCAAATGTAAAGAGCCAGACTCTGGAATTTTGGTACAAATATTTTTGTATTTTTTTTAAGCAAATGATATATTTTTATGTCAAAGAAAGTCCAACTCGTTAAACTTGGAGCCATAAAATAAAAAAAAGTAATTTTTGGACCCCGCCCCTTTAGTGGGCGTTATCATATGCAAAAATAGTTCAAAAATTTAACAAATTGTTTTACTTAAGACTACATTCGTTAAAAATAACATTTTTAAGCCTTAATGACGACGCTGAGACATAACCTGGTACTCCTCTGCCTTACCCTGTCCTCCCCCTTTGCCCTCTAAATGACCCTATCAAAAAAAATTAATTTTACATTTAAATATCCCAAACATTTATTTTTAGAGTTTTATGGCAAAGGTGAAATGTCTCCCCCACAGCCCTTGCCAGAGAAACCCCGACAAAATGCAGCTTTAATGCCCTCCAAAAAGAATTGGACCCCATAAAGTACACATATTCCTGATCAGTGAAGTCTAGGCCGGTCTAGCAATGCCCATACGTTCGTCTGTGAAAAATATGATATAGTCTATTTTTGAACCCCGCCCCCTTTAGTGGGCGTTGATGTACGATATTATATAAAGCAACTCTGTCCCACCAAGTTAAACATTTTAAATTTGCTTATTTAATATTTGGAGGGTATTTAAGATTCGACCCGGTCGAATATAACGTTTTTACTTGTCTAATTTACAATTACAAATATTGGAATAAATTAATTTTTTTATAAAAAATAATTAACCTCATGCTTAAATAAACATAATACGTATATTAGTAAATATTTATGTTCTTTAATAGTGTGTACTAGTGGCATTGTTTGTCACGTACATATCATTATATAGCATTGCCTTCCTGTAAATTTCTAAATGACAGCACAAGTGCAATGCCGCAAAATGCCATAATATGTTCTCAGCTGTAGTAGCATCGCAATATTATTGACACATTATTTCGTATTTACGTTACATCGGAAAACTATTAAAAATATATCTAATATATAGATTAAAATATATTTTAAACTACAGAAGTACAATTAATTGTTAACTAATAACCAACTATATATGTATGTGTCTGTATGCATACAAAAATATATGTAATGATTATGTTTATAAGTCCATAATTCTTATATTTGTAGCTTTTGAAATACAATTGGGGAGCACTTCATACTAAACGTTACGCATGTTGCATTCAAGTTATTTAAAGTATTTCTCTATTTAAAAACATCAAGTTCTTTATCATGGTCACACATTCATACATACATATGAATGTATATAGTATACAGAAATCTTTTGAAATATTGTAATGTGAACCTATAATAGCGTTTATGTTACTGCTGCAACCAAACCCTTTCATTTTCGATCTACTCCAGTCATTTTAAAATGAGTTTTTGGCACTGTATGCGCTTCCGTGTTTTTAATTTATATTAGTTAAAAAATATGGAAAGCGGTTGACCTTAAAGGCCATCCCTGCAACTTCCCGCTAATTTTAACCGCTAAAAAGGGTATTATTTTATATTTAAAACTGCTATAACTTTCGAATGAATCCGTCGATTCACACGTTGCAAGCGGTGATTGATGTAGTTCTTCGATACCTACAAAAGAATCCAGTGCACTAATTGACCATATATGTATATAATTTCGGAGTTTCTGGATGAATTCACTTTTTTCGACAAAGAATTGGAGGGTATATTCATTTTGTCATTCCGAGGGTAACGCAGCCAAATAGCCCTCTGAGGTCCCATAAAGTATATATTCTTGATCAGCGATGAAATCAAAGACGATCTAGCCATGTCCGCCCGTCTGTCTGTGAAACTCACGATTCGGTTCAAACGAAAAGAGCCAGATCTTTGAAATTTGGTATAAATATATCTTGAAGGATAGCACAGGTCAAATTCGTAAATGGACTAAATCATGCCAGAGGGCAAAAAGTTCCCCTAAGAGGAAATAAACTAAGTTCAAAAAAACAATATAGTTTTTGAAGTTTTTTTCTAATTTTGTTAAGCAAATGATATATTTTTATGTCAAAGAAGGTCCAACGCGTTAAACTAAGAGCCAAAAAATAAAAAATTATTTTTGGACATCGCCTCCTTTAGTGGGCGTTATTATATGAAAAAAGAGTGTAAAACTTTAACAAATTGTTTTACTTAAAAATAATATTTTTAATTGAAACGAAGCTGAGTTGTACCCTGATACCCCTCCACCCTGATATGATTTTAAATGAAATGAATGAGAATTGTATGATATAAATTTATTCATTTTGTTATAGATTGGTCGCACTATTGGCATGCCTGTACCCGCCAGTTACAATGATTTAACAGTTGATGATACATTGAGAGATCACGTTGGAGGTGTTTGGTACGAACGAAAATTTTTTGTATCTCATGATTGGTCATTGGATAAGCGAGTTTGGCTGCGATTCGGCAGTGTTCATTATATGGCAACAGTGGTAAGTTTTAATACACATAAAAAGCAGAATAGTTCATTTATTTACTTTTACATTATGCAACATAAAAGCATAACAATGTTCTAATGAATCATTCCTTTAGAGGATCCCAAATTACACGCAATTTTAAGCTTTGGCGGAGTTAATCTCTTTTTAAAATTGTTATAACAAATTGCTATTGGCTATATTATAACCCTTATAATATAATCGATATATTTTTTAAATAAATTGGTATATAATTTTTTGTCCCGATTTTTGTCTGTATTTACAGGCAGCTGATAAATGTTCCCCTTCAATATAAAAACGTTTTCAAATTATATCCATTAGATAGCTAATTTCTTCTTCATTAGAATACTGTGCTTCTAATTTGTTTTTTAAATAATTCATTTTTGGTTTGTTAAACTTTATTTCAATGATTGTATCCAAATTTTCGTCATATTTTATATTTTCTATATTTTTATTTGAATATTATCTAAATATTAGAGGAATTTTTGAATCATTTGTTATAAGTTAAAAATCGATTTTTTTCTTCTAATAGTTTTAATATATTACAACAAATAATATCATCGAATTCACGGTAAATTTCAGTTTCCAACATTTCTATTCTTAAATTAGGATAATTTAATTTAATATAATTGAAAAGTTTTGTAACAATTTTGTAGGTTGCACTAGTTTTTGAACAAATTGTATTCAAAGTTCTTGGATGTTCAAGTTCATATCTAAATGAACTATGAAGTAAAGCATTCCTGATTAATGCTGTTCCAGGCTCAGTATTTATCAACAATTTTCTCAATTCAAAATAATGTTTTTCCTTCCTATCTTATTTCGAATATTCAAAATATACAAAGAAAATGAATACAATAGTTTATAAATTTAAATATATTAATTTTGAATCACTCCATAATCCACATATTTTCTAAACCTAGTTTTATAAATTAATTCTGTGCTAATCTATCATTATCAGCCTTAAAATTAACTATTTTTTCTAATGGTATATTAATTATTTTTAAGATTTCGTTCATATTTAAGCTCACTATTTAAAATTGAAGTATTTTAAAAAACAAGAAGAAAAGCATGGTTTTTCTGTTATAAGTTTTAAAAAAATATTATTATATTAATCTCAATTAATTGCCCTGAAGAAGATATCCAGAGGATACTGAAATATCGGATAATAAACATTTTCAATTTCTTTTATGAAAAAGTGTCCTAATCCTAAAGCTTAAACTTAGAGGTTTTGTTTTCTGAAAATTTCAAATCCTGTGGTTTTGCTTGTGTGATTCTCAATTCATTTTTGGGGGTTTACGTATAAACTTAGAGGTTTTGTTATTTTGGAATTAGGTTAAAGTCTACCGATGCTTTGGTGTAAGCACCAATGAAATGCAGGGATATACATATGTAGCCATGTCCGCCCGTCCGTTTGTCCGTCTGTGGAAATCGCGATTCAGTGCAAACCAAAAGAGTCAGACCCTTGAAATTTGCTATAAATAGATATGGAAGGATAGAACAGGTTAGCATCAATTTCGTAAATGTGCTGAATCGGCCTACAGGGAAAAAAGTTCCCCTAGAAAGAACTAAACAAACCTCTAAAAAACAACATCATTTTTTAAATTTTATTTTGTCATTTTGTGTAAATATTTAACAAATTGTATAATTTAAGCTTATATTCCTTAAAAAGTAAAGCTTTTATGACGAAGCTAAGATGTTCTCTGATTTTCCTCTGCCCAACCCTCCCCCCACTTTAGCACTTAATAATTCCAAAAACTAACTTCCCCCGGCCCCTCCCGGAGTGACCCCTAAAAATATTTGGAGGGTATTTACGATTCGACCGGGTCGAATATAACATTCTTACTTGTTTTATTTAAAAATTATGTCCATATTTTTCAAAGTTTTTTGGCGTTTATTTTATTTTAAAAAATATCAGATTGTTTGATTTATATATTTTATATTGATTATTATTAATTGCACAATATAAATATGAGTCTTAGATTTGAAAATATTATTAAAAATTAAAGAAGTTAATTACAATTACAAAGTCTCAACTTTCAACTTTCAGTGGTTAAATAGCGTGGAAATTACAAGTCACTCAATTGGTCATTTACCTTTTGAGGTCGAGATAAGTCAGCATTTAAAGTATGGAGCTGAAAATCGTTTAACTGTTCTGTGCAACAATACGTTAACCCATTCGACCGTACCGCAAGGGGAAGTGGTAAAAGCAGTAACGGATTATGGCAATAAAACGTTTCAAATATACTCGTTCGATTTCTTCAACTATGCCGGCATACATCGTTCGGTCGTTCTATATACGACACCCAAGATTTATATACAAGATATAAAGCTAATGACTGATTTTAAATTGGGTGAACCAAACATTTATGAAATGGAATTGTTTATGGGTTTAATTAATTATACAATTACGATTTCTGGCTATGAGAACAATGAAGTCATGGAAGATGCCATCTCATCGGACATGTTTGAGGCTGGTTTATTTTATTTAAACCTGCAATTGCGGGATAAGACCGGCGATATAGTGACTAAGCAAAAATGCAAAGAAATGCCATTTAATGGCACTCTAATTGTAGAAGACGTTAATCTGTGGTGGCCATATCTTATGCATCTGGATTATGGTTATTTGTACACTTTGGAAGTTTATTTACATTCGGCTGCTGATAATTCACTGCTTGATGTTTATCGCATGAAAGTCGGCATACGCAGAGTTGATTGGGACAATATGAACTTACGTATAAATGGCCAAGAAGTGTATTTGCAAGGCTTTGGAAAGCATGAAGATTCTGATGTAAACGAAGATGTCAATTTGAATTGAATTTTTAATTAATATGTTGTTATGGTTTTCAGTTGCGTGGCAAAGGTTTAGATTTTGCTTTGCTGACAAGAGATTTTAATTTGATTAAATGGATTGGGGCCAACACTTATCGTACTTCTCATTATCCCTATTCAGAAGAATCGATGCAGTTTGCTGATGAAAATGGTATTATGATTATTGACGAATGCTCGAGTGTTAACACGGAGTAAGTTTAAAATAAGCTTAACTTGAAACAAAGATTTTCGAGAAAATTACTATGGTCTTAACTTTGTAAATCACGTCCTTTCTGCCGTATTTTAAATTCAATTATGATTTATAGGCTAAGATTTGTAATGCTAAATACAGAAAAAAAAAACGAACGGCAACATCAGTTTAGAATTGGCACGGATTTTGTATACTATTTTCTCATAAAATTTTTATAAATAATATCTGTTATCAAATTTAACGAGGCTACATAAAACATGATGATAAATAAACATATGCTGAGTCCTGATGAAGGAAGTGTAGCGGCATTCGAAAATAGAGCTGTTCTGTTGTGCTATATGTCTTTCTGAATCTAATATTATGAATCTTAGCCTATAAACGTTAATTGAATCTAAATTGAAGATTTCAATTAAATTTATTATTAAATTAACTACGACATAAAAAATAAGAACGTGTAAATTAAATGCTAGGAACTCAACTGGGAAGAAAGACGAATTAAAAATATATGGAAAACGGTTAATCTCAAAAGCAATCCCTGCAACTTCCAGCTAATTTTAACAGCTAAACATGGTATTATTTTAATTTTAAAATTGCTATAAGTTTCGAATAGAGTTCTTCGATACCTATAAAAGAATAGAGATTAATTTATCATATATGTATATAATTTCGGAGTGTTTTGAAAAATTCACTTTTTTCGAGGGTTTTCGTTCACCAAATCTCACGAACGCATCAATCGATTGGTAGAGCCCGACGTGTTTTTTTGGAATCGATCGAAAAAGCCGTTTAAAAGTTATTCTAAAAAAGCCACCTTTAAAATAAAAGTCTATAGTTTTTTTATATTTCCGAGAGTTTTCCTTTCCGAACCGGTTCCAATTCACAGTAAATCTAGGTTTTAAGTATCCCTTTGAAACGCGAATAGTTTGGTAACATACAGACATAGTGGCGGCTTCCCAGCAACTCAAAACGTCGAGATCTGCTGAAAATTAATTTTTTTTTTTTCAAAACGGGATAACACCAGTAACTTCCCATTTTTTTGAACATTTTGAATTTTCTTAGCGGGAAGTTAAAAAAAATTATTAATTATAAAAGTTATCAAATAGTACTTAAAGTACGAAAGAATACATAATATCCTTCTTTTAAAATTATAGGATGCTTTAAAAATTTTTAAACTCAATTGTTTGGATTTTTTTTTTTAATTTCATTCAGTATTTTTGGTGCTGAGCTAATGTACAATCATAAGTCCGCTTTGGAACAACTAATCCATAGAGATCAAAATCACCCTAGTGTAATAATGTGGTCTATAGCTAATGAGCCTAGAACTTCAAAAAATCAATCAGAACGATATTTCAGGTAAGAAAGAAGAATATGTTAAAATATCATATTAATTTTATTTATTTGGTTTTAAATTATTAGAGAAATTGTGAGATACGCCAAAACTTTGGATAGTACTAGGCCATTAACGGCTTCCCTGAATGTAGAAATTAATAAGGATAAATTGGTAAATATTCTTTTAAATCAAGGTTGGTGATCGAAATTCTACTGATGACTAGTGTTCAATATAGCAGTATATACATATTTCCATTACACTCGGGTCTCGTTTTATGCGGATTCGAATTTATGCGATTTTTATATAAAAGATTTTTTTAGAATTTGAACAGGTTTTGAAATTTTAGGCTTTTTTACCGTGTTTAAATTAAGCCAAGTTTGTGTTTTTTTTTTTTTCTATGCGTAGACGATACGTATGTTGTGTGTCTGTTATTATTGAAAGAATAAACTGGGGATTTCCCTTCTTATTAGCTGGTGTGTTTTTAATCACGCTGCAGTGTTTTTTCCAAAGTATATCTATATCAAGTATGTATATGCAAGAGCCCAGCTGACTAAAATTTTTTTCAATTTTTACATGAACGTATGTCAAAATTTGTTTACTTTTGTAGCGAGCCATATTTGTTAATTCGTTGAAAAAATAATTTTGTAAAATTGTGAAAAACATTATTAATTCAACAATAGTAGCAAAAAAGAATTGTTGTGGAAAAGATTTTTGTGAAAAAGTGTATTGTTTAAGAAAAGTAACACAAAGAAATTGTTTTAAAAAAGTTCTATGCGAAAAGTATTTAAATTTTTGGAAATAATTGTGAACAAAACAAAATAAAATAAAAGAAAATTTCTGACGTTTTCGGTGGTTTTTGTAATTTTATGTTGTTGTACTCTTGCGAGTACTTGATATTGATATACTTTGGTTTTTTCTGTGAAAATGATTTTCAAAAATCACACCGTAATAAGCATAGTAGACTATGAAACTCATATAAACAAAATCCAACAAATAAATAATCGATATGAATCTATTTTATGATTTTTGAAAATCATTTTAATTTGTGAGTTCTCAAATGGGGTTTAAAAGTGTTTACATAAGATAAGAAGTTTGAAACTCTTTAAAGCTGTGGTTGAAGTCCACTGACGATTTGGTAGATAAAGCACAAATGAAATGCATATAGAGATTCCTTGACCACCAACAAATAAATTTCATTTTGTAAAATAAATATATTTTTGTTGATTCTTTTTATGCGATTTTGTTTTGGTTTTTTAACTAAAATTTTAATTTATGAGATTTTTCAGAATTTTGGAACGAATGATTAGTTTTTATATGAAGCTAGAGTATCGTTTTATGCGATTTTTTTGGAACGCATCTATCGCATAAAACGAGACCTGAGTGTATTATCTTCATCTGTCCTCTTAAAACTATCCAGAATACTGGTCCTACCAAAAAAAATATATATATGTATTTTCCTTGTATTTTGTTACTTCAGTCATCGACTGAAGAATTATTTGGCCAGTCTTGAGGCAATTGCGCTATCACACGATATGTCGTGCCACAAAAACGAATTCTATTGATACACAGATACCAACGGGTATGTCGGCGATGTTATTTTCCGTTACTGTGTCTGACTGTACACGACCTATGCCTTCACATAGGAAGTAGCAACGTAGTTAACCACGGAAAATTCCTCAGAAGAACTGTAAATCCATACAGTTATCTGAATCGTTGAAATTAACTAGTGCGAGTGAGACTCAAAACTCTCGAAAGAGAGTAAACGATCAGTGGTCTGGTTGCACTTAAAATGTAATTGCCAACGAGGCTTGATGTTGACTGAGTCAGAGCTGCTTTGCGAATGAAAATTATGTATGTAGGTACGTCGAACCAGAATTGCGTAAGTAAAGTTCGATAACATGGTCAGCCATCAATTATTGTATTGCGCTTCATGACCTTTTTATTTGTTCATTGTCTGCAGATAGAAAAGCGATTTTTTTAGTTATTATAATTTTCTTGAATTATTTTGAATTATTGAACACGAAATGAAAAAAGAATAAAGTAAATAAAGTTTTTAAGGCTAAATAAATGCTAACAACCGCTAAAAAGTTTAATATATATATTTTATTAAATTAAAAAAGTTTGAAATATATATTTAAAATTTTTCGTAATACTTTTTAGGGATTATGTTTCTCTTGACTATATCCATAATATCCTTTCTTTTATTTTTCGACAGTGGTATATTTTTTTTTTTTTTTTTTTTTTTGACAACTCATTTTGTTAATTGAACTAATTAGACTTTTTTATTTCCAATATTCGCTCATCAAAATTGCATTTTTTTGATATATTGTTCAAATGCAAAATCATAAAGTGATAATATTACAAATTGTCATTAAAACTATTTCATCAAAACAGTAATAACTCAATAAAAAACATAATTATTTCACGAAAACAGTAACAACTCAAAGAAAAAGTTAAGCATTATTTCATGAAAACAATCATATTTCGAGTTAAAACAAAAAATTTGCTTAGCCTGAATTAATTAAACAGTTGCAACTCAAAATACTACCTGACTAAAAGAAACTTTTGTTATTAGAATAAAAACTTAACTCAAAATACTACTCTTTATACGAAAAAACAATTATTTGTTAAGGCCAATCACTTCAAACAACTCAAAATAATTTTGTTTTCTTGATTCACAGAAATAACCCATGTCAGCAGGAAAAAGGTCACAACATGTAATTTTATTAAGAACTATGGGAATTTTTAACCATAGGTAGACATAAGTGTTATGTATTGTTTTTTGCCAAAAAGATAAAATAAAAAAATTTTTAGTTAATACAGTATTGTTGAACAAATTCGATATGTAAATATCTTGATATTTTTGTATTTTGAATCGAACTTTTTGTTGCTATATTAAATTCAATTAAGACTGACAGGCTAATTGTTGGAATTTTTTTTTAAATACTTAACTATAAAAGTTTAGACAAGTGCAATGGAACAAAAAAGTCAAAACCAAATTGGGAAATTGTACATGAAAATAACAATCAAACTGCTACAAAGGGAGTAAAAGTGTATCATCTGTTTGATACAGTTCTCGTATACAATTTCCTAATAAAATTTTTATAAATACAAATTGTTATCATATTCAATTAAGCCACCCAATAAGTAGAGACAAACAAAATACACTTGAGTACTGATGAAAGTGCAGCGGCTTTTGAAAACAGCAGTTCCTCTGTTGTGTAAGTTGGATAATTCAAACTGATGTTTTTCTTTATGCCTTGGAATATTCCCTCTGATTGTAAGGCGGTCGCGTTTACGCCTCAGACGTTGTTCGTAGTAGATAAAAAAACTACTTTTGTTTGTTTAATCTTGTACAGAAAATGCCTTCGGCATAAATGGCAACGCGTTACACAATCAGGCTGATTATCGTGTCTTTCTCAATTAAAAAAAAAATTCGAGCATTTAGCTCATCAATCTTAAATGAATTTAATATTTTTATTTTATTCACTGATATCAAATGTCCTAAATCAGCGGCTAATTACATATATCGTTAATTTGTTGGGCCTAAAGATTTTAATAGGAAAAAATTACATTTGCAAATAGTATTAAAAATATTAAAATGTTCATAGAATATTTTGCAAAAATCATTGGAATAATTTTGTTCGTTCGATCAAATGTTTCAAAATGTTATTCGAATAATTTTGATTCGAAGGATAACACTAATAAAATAAATAAATTAAAATAATATGAAACAAATTTAGAAAATTAAAAACTGTTATAGATGCATAATTCAACTTGCTTAATTCACTGGGAATGCCAAGGAATAGCCGAAACAAATTTTTTTAATTTTAAACGTGTTGATTCTTTTCCCCAAATCTACAAAAAAATACCTCATTAATTATTTTATCAACAAATTAATATACCACTATATATGTGCGTAAATATGTGTATACTAGTTTCTGTAAGTGTATAAAGCGACGTCACCATATCTTTCGATTACCAATCCGGAACAATTTGACACCTCCTTTTAAACCAATAGCCATTTTATAAACTATTTAAATTTTATTTGTTAATAACATACATTATTACTTAAGGCCCAATTTTTAGACGTCATAAGTTTTAATCGCTACAATGCCTGGTATCAGAATCCTGGACATTTGGATATGATTACAAAAGCGGTAAAAGACGAAGCTACCAGTTGGTGGCTAAAGTACAAGCGACCAATTTTGATGTCTGAATATGGCGCCGATACCATGGAAGGTTTACATTCAGTACGTTTTTTTTAAATACATATTTTGTTCAATAATACAAAATAAATTTAAAATATATGTATAATTTACCTCTGTAATAATATTTATAGTTACCAGAATACCTGTGGTCTGAAGACTATCAAATGAGTTTGCTGGGTAAACATTTTAAAGCTTTTGATTATTTAAGAGAAGAAAAATGGTTTATTGGTGAATTTGTATGGAACTTTGCCGATTTTAAAACCGAACAAAGTACGTCAAGAAATATTTGCATAACATCGTAATTCCATTTTTTTCATTAATGCATTTATTACAGCAATAACACGCGTGGGAGGCAATAAAAAAGGCATATTTACTCGCAACCGCCAGCCAAAGACTGCAGCCCATCTGCTGAGAAAACGGTATTTCAATTTATGCAATGAATTGTATGAATGTGAGACACCAAATGACCTACTTTTTTAAACTACATACATTCTGATGATAACCTTAGCTTAAACTTCTTAAATTTAACCAAAGCGCTTGCTTTTATTTCAGTATTATGTACATATATGTGCAAGTACAACCAAAAACAAATAAAATTATTTCTTAAATAAAATGTGACATATTTCTTACAGAATTTTCATTTCCTAGGTTAAAAACATGGTCAATCGCAGTATCATCATTGTAGGACCATAGGAGATGATTTCCTTGTGTGCATTAACTCGGAACCTTTGTGAAACCCTGGAGTAGAGATGTTATCCTAACAAATGTCTCCCTGCCATGTTAAAACATCTTATCTCTCTTGAAAAGAATTATAGTTTTTGGCGGATGGTGAAATAACTTTTTCTTTTATTTTAAATATTTGTTTTCAGTTGACAGTAAAAGCACAGCCGCAATACAATTTGTAGATTTTCTTTGCATCAGATAAGTTTAAATAATGGCGTAATTAAGTACGCCCTGCCTTAAATGTTATCGTAAATATATTTTCCAGATTTAGATGTTATCAGTTTCACTTATGGGTTCTATGATATTCAAGCACACATCAGCAAATTCCAGAAACAATGGCTCGTGCATCGCCGCTCTTATGGCTTTCCATGCGTTTGGTGCGGTATCGATTTCGTGCAACAAACTCCTCAGATGTGGATTATACAGAAGATTCTTTAGATCTTCGCTTAAACCTTAAAAGATATAGTAAAAAAGGGTAAAATGTAGATTAGATAAGTGTTATAGTTTTCCGGAGCAAACATATTAATAACAACCATAAGCCTTCTACACTGTTACTTACCTAATTTTTGAAGATTTTCCTGAGCGACTGTGTCTTCTGTTTTAAATGGTTCATGAATAGTGGGTTCGTTTTCTTTAGAGTCCTTTTTGTCTTTTGTATCCTCAGTTTTCTGTTTAAGTTTTTCTACACATTCAGGTGAATTTTTATGTTGTTTGTAGCATTCCAACGAACAACTTGAATTAAACTAAAGTTAAAACTGATCCAAGAAGCCGTCATTCATTATTTATGCAATACTTACTACAGTTCGAAACACCTGGGGCATTTATATTTATTGGTCTCTTTCGAGCACACGATACATTCTGTCATATTTAAAATTGTATTATTTATTAAAATTTCTCCTAAATAAAATAAACAATTAATTCACGTGCTATTCAATATTTCTATTCTTTCTTTTATTCCCAACTTTGTTTTGCTTCTGTATTCTAAATACTATTCACGTGCACCTACACTGAACAAAAAAAAATGGTTTTAATAAAAATATTCTGCGTTTCAGCTTTTAATACATATACAAGGAGTACATTAAATTAAGCATATATATATTATGGTTACATATTTTTATAACAAAGCATTATTGAAAATAAAATATATGCTTTTTTTTTGTTTGCCCTAATAATAATAATAATTCAATGCAGTTTTCATGTTATCAATAAAAACGAAAATATTTTATATACATATAAAACAAACTTGGTTCTTTTATAATTATTATTAACAAGCCTTAGGTCAACTTTATATAAAAGAAATTGATTTTTTTATTTTCTAATATCTTCTTCATAGCAACAATTATAATTAAACTTGATGTAACAATATTTTTAAAAATTTGAACAGAAAAAGTATATATGTATGTATGTAGGTATATGCTTCTGATAAAATATATAAAAAATTCAATTTTTTTATAAAAAGCTCGTTAGTAAAACAGATAATTAAAAATCTTAAGTTCGGAGAATCAGCAATCATATTAGTTATATATTAATATTGGTCGTTCTTGAATAAAAAAGTTTTTTGGGTGTACGTATCATGGTCTAACAAACAGGCCAGCTCACATCTACTGATGATTTTTTGCAGACCTGTGTTCTAAACGTTACAAATGATCCATTCTGTCAAAAGTTGTTTACATTATGTATTATGTTTACGTTTTACCGATATATCCAAGGCGAATTCATACCAGGTGGCCTTAGTTCAGAAATCGGTGATCAGCTGTTACCAAGGCAAAATTATTGTACTGTCAAAGTGTTCTTCTGGGTTTTCGTTTTTGTGTGCGGCCATTGTTTTTCCAAAGCATTTCATTTGACAGTTCAATAAATTTTACACAGAGTTGCATAAGTGAGTTCACCTTGTATGAATTCGCCTTAGATATATCTTTGCAAGTCTGATGTTTGTTATTGTAAAAAGCATTTGGGCTAAGTCACAAGCACGTGTTGTGCTTGACAAGATGGAAAAGTTTTACACAAACAAAACACCTGTTGTACTAGAGAGTTGACTTGGATATTAGGCCATACATACTATATATCATGGTGAAAGATATATAAGGTGGCAGTACAGCCACTAATATGATTTTTGTTTGTGTAAAGTCATGGCTTGACAACATAAATGCCAAATTTTATGTGTACAATAATATTTCGTAGATTTGGATATATGAACATATCTGCAGTTGTGCATGGCTTCAATGTGTTTTGTTGGTGTAATTTTTGACGTGGACCATGACTGAACACATACAACGGTTCCTTGTTTGAGGTGATGTTGAATAAGTTGGCATAATACTGCCACCTTACATTAATTTCACCATGCTATTAAGTGCTGATATTGGTGATGCCACATTTTCTAACTTTCTCGTAGTACGTAAGAGAACCTTCTGGTACTGGCTTTACTTCATTAAGAGCTCGAATCATTGCCAAGTGCGAGTTTCACTACATAGTTTAATGCGTCGAATGCGTTTTAGAATCATTTAGTGGTGAACATACTTGTAATTCGAAGTAAAGATATCCCTTAAGGAATTTTAGCTTGGAAATGATTTGATGTTGATTTGGCTCTGTATGACATTGAACTAACATATTTTTTTTTCGTTTCATTACAAAAAACGGATAACATTCTGATTAGAAGGTAAATACATATGTATCAAAATAAGCTTCTGACGACTGTTTCTAACAGAGGGAACAATTAAATTTTGAGATGAATTGAATAATCTGCAACATTTTTCCAGTTGCTCAGTGGACTTGTGTAATATACGGAGAAGAATATTTTGTGGAGCAATATAATCTATCAACTCATCACTTGTTGGTATTGCAATATGGCATTAAAAGGCTTTCCTTAATTTAATTCTTTGTCTCGTAAACCAAGTTCAATATGTACTAAATAAATTAAAATAAAAGTTTTTATTTATTTAAAGGTTTTCATTCACACATTTTTATACCCTTCACAAAAAAGTGAAAGGGTATATATAGGTTTGTCATTCCGTGTGTAATTTCTTCGATATCAACATGGGACCCCATAAAATATATATATTCTGGATCCTTATGAATAGCGATGACGATTGAGCGATGTCCGTCGGTCCGTCCGTCTGTCCGTCCGTCTGTACGGTTTTCCCAAGCCCCCAGAAGAGCTAGAGACTTCGTTCTTGGATTGGAAATGAACTTAAATAGAGTGCTACTGAAATTCAGAAAGATCCGAAGTATGGTTCCAGAGCTGGGAAGCTTACACCTATTTCTCGATGCAAAATTTATACCAAAAATCAATTATTTTTTTTCCAGGGATGGGAAAAAAATTTTTTTTCGGCCTATTCCGTATATTGTAGTACATGTAGTAACTAAAATTGTAAGAGAATTTTAAGTTTTTCTTTAACAAAACCTCTTTATACGTCATGAAGATTTGCATTGGCCAAAAAAAGGTTTTTAATTCAAATTTTGCTTCCAGGGGTGGGAAATTGCATATATTTTATACGTGAAAGTAATCAAACAGGCAAGTGATGTTGTTGTTGTTTATTTGCTAACTAAAACTGTCTTATAATTTAGGAAGAACAAAATTGGTATCAAAAATTCAAAAATAAAAAATAAAATTTCGAACCCAGGGATGGACAAGTGCAATATATAATAGTACATGAAAGTGTCAAAAATGGTTAAAAATTTGAAATTTTTCTTAAAAAAAATTACTTTATACCTGAAGAAACGTTGCACTGATAAAAAAAAAAACAAAAAAAAATTAAAATTTCGTTTCCAGGGTTGGAAAAATTAATTTTTTTTTGGTATATGCAATATTTTGTAGTACATGTGATAACCAAAATGTTTGCAAAATTCGAGTTTTTCTTAAACAAAACTACTTTATACCTCATGTAGATTTACATTGATAAAAAAATTTTAATTTCGCTTCCAGGGTTGGGAAATTGAATTTGTTTTTACATAAAAGTAACCAAAGAGGCAATTGACGTTGTTTTTTTTTCTTGCTAAAAGTATTTTATATATTGGGAAGAACAAAATTGGTATCAAAAATTTCCAAAAAATCAAAATTTCGAATCCAGGGTTGGACAAGCGCAATATTTTATAGTTCATGAAGGTGACCAAAATGGTTCAAAATTTAAAATTTTTCTTAAATAATACTACTTTATACCTCATGAATAGTTGCATTGGTAAAAATAAAAATCAAAAAGAAATAAAATTTCACTTCCAGTGTTGGGAAGTTTAAAGTTTTTTTGGTACTTGCAATATATTGTAGTACATGAAAGTGACCAAAAATGTTGCAAATTTTAAGTTTTTCTTAAATAAAACGACTTTATACCTAATGAAAACTGGGATTGGTAAAAAATATTTAAATTTCGCTTCCAGGGCTGGGAAATTTAAATATATTTTTGTACATATATGTAACCAAAAAGGCAACTAACGTCGGTTTTTTACTAATTAAAACTATTTTTTAGTTCAGTAAAAACAAACTTGGTATCAAAAATTTAAAAAAAAATCAAAATTTAGATTCCAGAGGTGGATAACGGCAATATTTTGTAGTACATGAAATTGACCAATATGGTTGCAAATATTAAGTTTTTCTTAAATAAAACTATTTCATGCCTCATTAAGAGTTTCATTGGTAAAAAAATATTAATATTTCGTTTCCAGGGTTAGGAAATTGAAATATTTTTAGCTGCATATAAGTAACCAAAAAGGCAATTGACGTTGTTTTTTTATTGCTAATTAAACTGTTTTATAATTCGGGAAGAACAAAATTGGTATTAAAATCTTAAAAAATCAAAATTTCAACTCCAGGGTTGGACAAATAAAATATTTTATGGTATTCTTGTGACCAAAAAGCTTAAAAATTAAAATTTTTTTGTAAAGTAAAGCTATGTTACACCTCACTAAGAATTGCATTGGTAAAAATATAAAAATTCTCTTCCAGAGTTGGAAAATCGAAATATTTTTGGTACATAAAAGTACCCACATAAATTCCCAATTTTGTTTTTTTTTCAGTGAATTAAACATATTTTATACTTCGCTAATAATTAAATTGGTATTAAAAATTTTTAAAATAAAAAATCGGTTCCAGGGTTGGAAAATCGAAATTTTTTAGTACTTAAAATTAGTCATATAAGTTCCTAATTTTGGTTTTTTATTGAATGAAATCCTTTTAATACTTCGGGAAGAGTTAAATTGGTATTAAAAACCAAAAAATTAAAAATCCAATTTCAGGGTTGGAATATCGGCCTTTTTTGATCCATAAAAGTAACCATATTATTTGTTATTTTTGATTTTTATGATGAATTATACCTACTTTATATATCAGGAAGAAATAAATTGGTATTAAAAACCAAAAAAATTTAAAAGACGATTCTTCGGTTGGACAATTAAAACTTTTTGAGGTACATGAAACCGATTTTTTCTTTTTGTTTGTAAATTAAACATATTTACTTTTTTTATTTATTTTTTTATATATTTTTATTTGATTTTTTTATTTATTTTTTATTTCTTTCAATTTTTTTTTTATTTAATATTTTTGAAAGACGTTCAGAGGTATTAGAAGTAGTTTCTTAGCAGAAAAATTTTAACGAAAAGAATAACATCTGTGAAGGGTATTTAAGATTCGGCACAGCCGAATGTAGCACTTTTACTTGTTTGGTTTTATAAGAGTACAGCGCGCTGCAAATTTCCACACAGAATTCATTTTATTGAAAATTTATAAACTTTTTTAAATAAGGCCGGTACAATAAACAAAATTTGTTATTCACAGCTGTAAAGCACAGAAAGTAATATCTTAATTGCTTTAAATATTAATAAAATTCTTATTAATTTGTGAAAAATATAACACTAAAACTTTAATTTAAACACACTAGAAGTTTTTAATTATTCAAAATCAGCAAAACTTTTTTTCAAAACTATTAGAAGAAAACTGCAAACATAACTGTAGTTAACCCGAACTCAATTATACTTTGAAGCTTACTTTCAAGTCTCCATTCACTAATATCCGACAATAGATTTTTTCTTAATAACATCTCCAACTCTAGAGATTTGTAAAGCCAAAAATATCTTTTTGAAGTCTCGTACTAATTTTTGAGACATCATTAACCCTAGAATATCACATATATTTACGTGGCCTAAAGGTCATACTTCTTCGAATCGACGAAGACGATATTTTCAAGGGTTTGAAAGAAGAACTACTTAACAAAAAAAAAAACAACGTTAATGGCCTAATAATTAAAAATATTTCATGCTTATTTGAAATATTTCCATGTAAAATTTGTCCGACAAGTCTTTAAGAAACATACAATTTTTTTGTTCCTTTTTAACTTTCCGCTAAGAAAAAAAAATTGGGAAGTTACTGGTTTTACCTTGTTTTGAATAAATCGAGCTTTCACCAGATCTCGACGTTTTGAGTTCCTAAGAAGATTTCCTGACTCCTCCAGTCAGGGTATCACTACGTCTATTTGCGTGTGTGTGAAAATATGCGACTTTTAAACGGCTAAATCGAATCGAAACCAAATCGGGCTTCAAAGAATTCCTTCGAACTTGGATTTTCTGTGAATTATACACTATTCGTGATGGTAGATTTAGAAAAATATCAAAAAATGAAGTAATTTTGTTTTTCAAATGTGGTTTTCTTAAAATAACTTTTAAACAGGGCTATCGAAAGATGCCACTAAGCTAATCAAAACTTTATATTCAAAAACTCCGTCGATCGTCACTGATCAATTAAAATTAAATTATTATAGCCTTCACACAAAATAAAAAAAAATGGAGGGATGCACATATGTTTGTCATTTCTTCAATATGAATATGCGAGCCCATAAGGAATATATATTATATATACTTATAAATAGGGAAGCCTATAAAGCGATGTCCGTCCGTCTGTCTTTCTGTACTTGAAATCGGGTTTCCCAAGCCCCAAGAAGAGCTGGAAACTTCATTCTTGGACTGATGGATTGGAAATTAGCTTAAATATAGTAGATAGATTCTGAAAATCGAAAATACGGTTCCAGAACTGGGAAGCTAAAACAAATCATGTTTTGTTTATTATTATTATTTTTTTTGTTAATTAAACATATTTGATACTTTGGGAAGAATTAAATTCGTATTAAAAACTAAACAAATTAAATATGAATCTCTATTTTATTAGTCGAACTTTCTTATATAAATTATATTACAGGATGTTAATTTTTTTAACGGGCTCAAGTTCAAATCTGCAAATTATTTTTGATCCGTTCTGCTGGTTTGATGATTTTAGAAAATATTCCTAATATTCCAGTCTTAATATAAATACATAAATCGAGATTTGAACTTGAGCCCGTTGAAAAAATTTTATATAAAAATTTTTAATTTTAGATTCCAGGGATGGACAAATGAATATATACATATATTTTTTTGCTAATTAAAACTATTTTATGTGTTAGGAATAATAAAATTGGTATTAAAAATTTAATAAAATCAAAATTTCGACCCCAGTTTTGGACAATCCAATTAATTTTTGTGCATAAAAGTGACCAAAAGGTTACTAACTTTGATTTTTTTAAGTAAAACTATTTTGTAATTTACTATGAATTGAATTGCTATTAAAAAAAAATTAAAACTTGAGGACGATCAGATAACTAGCTCCAAGTTTAACGCGTTGAACCTTCTTTGACATTGTAAGGCAGGGCTCTTCAATGGGAGAAAATATTTATGTATAATGTATTTGTGAACTTTTCATGTGTTAGTGACTGTTTTTTTAAGCAAGAGCGTACAAATAATGTTGCCAGACGACGTCATTTTTACGACTTTTTATGCCAAAAATAAAATAACATGAAATATTTAAATAAAGTTTTCATTAATATGTATTTCTTACATTTAATTAATACAGGCGAACTTCCTTATAGTGAATAAATTATACACTCCACGCAATATTTGTAAGGCTAAAATTATTTTAAATTTTTTTCCGAATTTATTAATGTACATAATGTTGGAATATTTTGACTTATATATTGCCATTTTATCTGACATAAAAACATTGTGTTCCGTTATTTCTGTTTAAAAATAACGTGATTTAAATATTAAATTTGAACGAAATATTTAAAAGACCAAGTCCAGGAAATTATAATAGAGGAGTAAAAAAATCTAAATATGTATGTGGAATCAAAACATTTTGCTTCTTACTTTTAATTAGAGAAAAAACATATTTTATAAAAAAAGACTTACAAATCAAAAAATTTGCTTTCAAGTCAATTCATCTATTAAAATGTTTGTAATTTTGAAGAAATTCTATATAAGGACGCTACTAGACGTTGAAACTCGTACTTCTAGCAATATAATTCGTAAAATATTAGTAATAGGTGATAGCTACATTAAAGAAGCTAATTAAAAAGTCTAAATAATAATAATCGGCAAAGTAACTTCTGAGATATAGTCTCGGAAAAAAGAAAATAAAAAATTTAAAATATTTATAGGAATAAAAATATTTCTTATTTTACGAATACTTCAAACTGAACTGTAGAAATTTTGTGGTATTTTTCATAAAACTACCGTAATAATTTCACATTAACGATTTGAAAAAGTAAAATGAAGATTTTGATGTCTTTTCTCCAAAATTTGACGATTTTGCATCTATTTTGTCTGGCAACTATGTGAACAAGAAAGAACATTTAAAGGTGTTGCCGTTGATCACAAAATCAAATTGATAATAATATAAGAAGGCAAAATTAGTTTTCACTTTTATAAATGTGTGAAATTGCTTTTTGTTTCTATAGCCTATATTCTATTCACAATTTCGACCGAAATGCTGTCAAAGCCCATATAAAAAGTAATTAGTCGAAATAAGCGTGGAAAAATTTGGAAAACTAGTTTACTATGAAAAACACGTGAAATTTTTCTGAACACAATTTTGCTAAATATTTTTCGAAAATTTAAACAGAGTACCGGCCTTATCGCTGTGAGCCCTTGTATGTAGTATAATTTTTTGGCCTCCTAAGCGCACACAAAAATTTAATTTAATTGACTGTTAAAGTTCGACGAGGCAAGTCGCATGTTTTTTATGAAAAAAAAAAATTTACTGCAAAATTAAACAAAATTTGTATTTTAAAAGGCTTATATTAAAATATTCTATTATAGACAATACTATCTTGCAATGGAGATATAAAATATTATAAAACCATTTTTGTATCATACAAAATTACTAAAAATCATAATATATATATATATATATATATATATATATATATATATATATATATATATATATATATATACATAAATTCATCCAACCAAGAATACAAAAAATCGAACGATGACAACGCGGGTTGAAAATTTAGTCATGCATTTGTTGTTGTCTATGAATAAAATTTTTATTTTCTCTTCTCTCATTGATGTGAATTTCGTTACTGTTCGTGTTGCGTATGTGAATACGTGTAAAAAATCCGATTGGCACTCGTATCTGGAGTGTAATGGCTGAGGTGCCCTGTTGTAAGGTATTTATACATATGTTAATAAAACCAGTTGTTAAAGTTCATATTTACTTATTTAAGAACAAGTACATGTAGAACATATGTATTAAGTCAAACAACTAAGACGTTATATATAACATCTTCTTGTAGTTTTACATCGACTTGTAAAAGTCACTTCTACTTTGTACAGCGCACTGTTAAGTTCTTAGGTTTACTAATAAAGAATTTATCATTAAAGAAGTGTCCTTTGGTGGCAAAGCAAACATAAAAATATATCATTTGCTTAACAAAATTAGAAAAATAAACTATAAAATGTATGTTGCTTTTTAGAGGTTGGTTTAGCTCTTCTTAGGGGATCTGTTTGCCCTCTGGCCCGATTCACTCCATTTACGAACGTGACCTGTGCTATCCAAATTTTAACGCTTTGGGTCTTTTCGGTTGGACTGAATCGTGATTTTCACAAACGGATGGACATAGGTAGATCGTCTTAGATTTCATCACTGATCAAGAATATATATATATATATATATATATATATATATATATATACAGGGTGGCTCAGAAGGACCGAAGTGGTGTGAATTCCTTATAACATTTTTATAATAATTTTTTTTCTTTTCTTTTCTTTTCAGTATTTTGTAAAGAAGACTTGAACAATTTATAATGGAGCAATACACAACTGAACAACGTGCCCAAATCGTTGAAATTTACTTTTCAAATCAACGGTCCATTGTGTTGACTCAGCGTGCATACCGTCGTCAATTTAATGTGCGGGTTGCACCCTCTCAGTCAACAAAAAACCGTCTGGTTGCAAATTTTCGACAACAGGGAGCAGTAAGGAACCTTCTTGGTTCCGGCAGACTACGAACTGTCCACACGTTTGACAATATTCAAGTGGTACAGGAGAGTATTCGGGAGGATTCAGAAACATCAACCAGGAGACGTTCGACACAACTTGGCATCTCAAGAGGGTAGCTGCAGCGAATTTTGCATACCATAAGAATGTTTCCATACAAAATTCAACTTGTCCAAGAATTGAAACCGACAGATTACCAGCAACGACTTGACTATGCAATTTATTTCCAGCACAAGAGAATCCCAATTTTATTCATAACTTAGTTATGAGTGACGAAGCCCATTTAAAATTAAATGGGTTCGTTAACAAGCAAAACTGTAGGATATGGGCTACGGAAAACCCGAGAGTACTTCATCAACGACAATTACACCCAGTTAAGTGTACTGTTTGGTGCGGTGTTTCTTCAGAAAGGATCATTGGCCCATATTTTTTTGAAAATGAAAGGTGATCGATATCGGGCCATTTTGGAAAATTTTGTAAGGCCTGCCGTGGAAAACCATCCGCAAATATGGTTCCAAAAGGATGGAGCCACAGCGCACACTGCGAGGGCCACAATGGCTCTTTTACGCGACATCTTTGGTGAAAGAATAATTTCGCGTAGAAGCAATTTTAATTGGCATCCGCGTTCCCCGGATTTAACTGCTCCAGACTGTTTCCTTTGGGGTCATTTAAAAGGTAAAGTTTATGTTGATAAGCCTAGGACTATTGAGGAATTAAAAACCAATATTCGACACGAAATTAACAACATAACACCGGAAGTTTTGCGAAAGGTCATGGAAAATGTGTTGGAAATAGCACATTTGTGCGAAGCCACATGCGGGATATCATTTTTAATAACTAATCTAAAAATATTCCCTATAAATTTAATGTATTTAAAAAACAAAAAATTAAAAAAATATGTCTTAAATAGAAAGTTATAAGGAATTCACACCACTTCGGTCTTTCTGAGCCACCCTGTATATATATATATATATATATATGTATATATATATATATATATATATATATATATATATATATTATATATATATATATATATATATATATATATCTTTGAGCCGCTAGAATGTCTACAATTACACATATAACCCCTTAGCTTCATAGTTACAGAATGTAGGGTACTTCGGCTGCAATAAATCTGTTAATTGCTAAACTTGCAATTAGTGAAATAAAAAAGTATTTCCCTTATCACTTTGACACAAAAGAAATATACACACACACAATACAAGCAAAAACTATTTCAACAGCAATAAGATGATGTATAAGATAAATCTACAACGCGAAAATTTTGACAACAATAATACCATCTATCAGACGGAGCCACAGCAATTATTTCTCGCATTTGATGGCTAAAAATTGCACGAAGTTGCGGCAAAACTTGACTTAAGAGTGCTAAAAACTATAAAAGAAATAAAAATATAATAGCAGATAAAACAGTGAAATAAAGCAAGACAAAAAGAAAAACAAAAAAGTAAACACGAACTAAATTGAAATGAAGCAAAATTGCAGTTGCAGTGGTGGTCATAAATCCTTGACAGAGTTGCCAACATAACGCATCCAGCAGGGAACTAGAACATGTTGATGCAAAAGGAACACAAACACACAGATTTTTTCAACGCTTTAGAATCTAAAACAATTTCTATACAATTCGCATACAATATGTGTGTTTGTGTCTGTACAAAAGTACAAAAATAGTTCCAAATTTATGATGCAACCTGCCAAATGTGGAGTGTGTCTCTTTTATTTTACTTTTTTTGCAACACATTTTGCCAACATTTTTTCCTTGTTCTCTGTGCACATTGTTACTTGTACAACCAAGTTGTAATTTATGACCATAAATGTGGGCATATGAATGTACGAGTACGAGTATGTAGATTTAAATATATTTATGTGAAATTTGAAATACATTCTCACCCTTTACAATTTTTGTACAATGAATATTTATATTCCTGTGAAGAGGAAGAGAAAATCACAATTTAGAACATATTATTACTAAACAAACTAAAAACTGAAAGAATTAGCTTTTGAAATATTTCCATGCTGCACCATCACGATACGAGGGATGGATGATTTCTGCTGAAAATGTACGATGACAAATAACTTTGAAAAGCGTAGCGACCTCGAAATCAGTACGGACCCGTCCTGCTTCTTTGAAGATTACACAAATTTTTCTAAATATTCCACTTTTAAATAATAATTGAAAATTAAAACAATTTAAAAAGAAGTAAAAGTGTTATATTCGGCTGTGCCGAATTCTTCTTTCTTTCTTTCTTGCTAAAACAGAAAGAAAGTTTATTAAAAAAAAAAACAAAATGATGTTATCAGTTACTTTTATATTTAAGAAAACGTTTAAATTTCTTGGCTAGGAAGTTAAATGTTTGCCTCTTCTTATTTCGAATACCTCTGAACGTCTTTCAAAAATATTAAATATGTTCAATTTACAAACAAAAAGTAAAAGTCCGTTTCATGTACCCCAAAAACTTCTAATTGTCCAACCGTAGAATCGTCTTTTAGATTTTTTTGGTTTCTTAATACGAATTTATTTCCTCCTGATATATAAAGTAGGTATATTCATCAAAAATAGAAAATTATATGGTTACTTTTATTAATCAGAAAATGTCGATATTCCAACCCTCAAATTGGATTTTTTTTTTGTTCTTAATACCAATTTAACGCTTCCCGAAGTATAAAAAAGATTTCATCCACAAAAAACCAAATTAGGAACTTATACGGCTAATTTTATGTACTAAAAATTTCGATTTTCCAACCCTAGAACCGAATTTTTAGTTTTAAAAGTTTTTAATATCAATTTAATTCTTAAAACAGGTTTAATTCAATGAAAAAACCAAAATGGGGAATTTATGTGGGTACCAAATGTATATACCAAAAAATTTCGATTTTTTAACCTTGGAACCTAATTTTTTAATACTAATTTAATTTTTTCTGATATATAAAATATGTTTAACTCACTAAAAAACAAAATTTGGAATTTATGTGGGTACTTTTATGTACCAGAAATATTTCGATTTACCAACTCTGGAAGCGAATTTTTATTTTTTAACCAATGCAATTCTTAGTGAGGTGTAACGCAGTTTTACTTGACAAAAATAATAAAATTTTTAAACGTTTTGGTCACTTTCGAGTAACATAAAATATTTCATTTGTCCAACCCTGCAATCGAAATTTTGATTTTTTAAGATTTTAATACCAATTTTGTTCTTCCTGCATTATAAAAAATTTAGAAAAAACAACAATATCAATTGCCTCCTTTGTTACTTTTATGCATAAAAAATATTTCAATTTCCCAACCCTGGAAACGAAATTTTATTTTTTTGGTTGTTTTTTCACCAATGCAACTCTTAATGAGGCATGAAATAGTTTTATTTAAGAAAAACTTAAAATTTGTAAACATTTTGGTCACTTTCATGTACTACAAAATATTGCAGTTATCCAACTCTGGAATCTAAATTTTGATTTGTTTTAATATTTGATACCAATTTTGTTTTTCCTGAATTAAAAAATAGTTTTAATTACTAAAAACCGTAGTTAGTTGACTTTTATGTATAAAAAATTTAAATTTCCCATCCCTGGGGGCGAAATTTTAATTTTTGTTTTTTTTTACCAATGCTAGTTTTCATAAGTTATAAAGTCGTTTTATTTACGAATAACTTAAATTTTTAACCATTTTGGTTACTTTTATGTATAAAAAAGTTTAATTTCCCAACACTGGAAGCGAAATTTTAATTAAAAAATTTTTTTTTTAACAATGCAAATCTTCCTGAGGCATAAAGTGATTTTATTTAAGAAAAACGCAAAATTTTTAAACATTTTGGTTACTAGATGTAACTTTCATTTTCCCAACCCTGGAATCGAAATTTTATTTTTTTTGTTTTGTTTTATGTTCTTGAGGTATAAAGTAGTTTTATTTAAAAAAAATTTAGAATTTTTAACAATTTTGGTCACTCTCATGTACTACCAAATACAGCACTTGTTCAACCCTGGATTCGAAATTTTGATTTTTTTTGGTATAAAAATTGAACAAATTTGTAATATATTTCTATGAATAACTAAGCACTATTGAGAGCAGTTGCTGCCATCATGCGCTAAAGGTACGCTACAGCACCCTCCTTGATAGGTATTGTAGCGAATTCACCATTATTGTAATATTTATAAAAAAAATATTCTCTTTTCTTTCTAAATTTTCTCTGTTCATATTTTCTTTCAACTTTAGCCCATTCCTTTCATATATCCGTCACATTACAATGCGTTACTTGGACTCACTACCTGAATTCTCGTCCGAAACAAACAAGTGTACGGGGCATCGACTATCAAATTGTTTTCTGTTCTCTTTAGGTGGTTGTGCTGTCCAATGAATTTATTTTTTCCAAAGTCAAGTTGCAGCAGCTTTTAACATAATGAACGAATAATAAATTGCCATAGTGACAATTCTATTCTTATTTGTTGCACATTTTCTATGGTGCAATAAATAGTGCATATTTTGGCAAAACTTATTGTAACGTTTGTTTTACTCTGTCAAGGCACATTATCTGTGCCTAAAAGGCGCAACTACATATCAACTGAATCAAATTGTCCAGTGTAACGCTCGTAAAAATGCTGCATTATGACAGGTTTTTATTTTTGATTTAGTTGTATACAAATTTTGAAATTATTTTTACATGAATGAAACAACAAGCGACACAAATAAACTGGTCAATGAAAAGAAAACTAAAGCAAAGAAATTTGTTTTTGTATTTTTGTCGCTCAGCTTGAAATGTTTCATCAATCATATTTCTTGACACTTTATATGGGAGAAATACAGGCGTTCAATTCTCGTAAAATCTTTTGTTTTAAGTTTTGTCCTTGTGCGGTTTATTTCGGCCTTTTTTCAATAATACATACATATATGTATTGTATATTTATAAGCAATTTTATAAGTTAGTATTTAGCATCAAATTATTCGTATTTTTGCTGTTAAAATCTGCTTTGAAATAATATGTTATGCGCTAAAAAGTCCTTTTCCAAAAACCAATTTTTAAATAAGCGATTATTCCTTAAAACTGCCTTTTCAAAATACAATAATAACATAAGTATACTAACATGTTTTGATAAAGTACCTTTTCGAAGAAGTACCTTTTTTAAAAAGGACATTTTTCCAAAAAATTTTCTTGAAAAGCACATTTTTGTATAACAAGCACTTTATGTAAATACATTTTCTTAAAAGTACTTTTTTATATAAGTATTCTTTTCAAAAATGCCAATTTCAAAAAGTACACCTTTCCATAGGTATTCATATCCAAAAACTACATTTTCTAAAACTATATTTAAAAGAATTTCAATTTCAAATAAAGTACCTACTATTTCTCAAATTTCCAAAAGATCAGCTTCCAAAAAGAATATAAATATTTTTTTTGAAAGAAGTACTTTCTTCGGAGAGTACCTTTTTCGAAACGAAGTTTTAAAAGGTACCAAATTAAATTTGAAAATGCTCAGTTAACGCCAATGCTTAGGAATACACCATATATGATAACAATATTTAATTCAAGTTTAAAATGTTTCAATTAGTAAGAATTTCTGTCTATAGAATTTTGATTCGATGTATCATAGTTTCCGAGATATAAGGATACCGATTTCAATCATTTATTGACTATTCTGAAGTGATAATTAAAAAAAAGTATAATCTATATTAATTATAATTAATAATAATTATAACTCAAGAACGACTTAACCGATTTGGTTGTAAATTGGTGGGAATTTAGCTTAGAGTCAGGAGATGGACATAGGATACCAAAATGGCGGATACCCCAAAGATGTGGGCCATTCCCTTGTATCCACCCCCATGATATGAGTATCAAATGAAAGCAATTTTTGAAAAGGAAATATAAAACCTAATGAAATTATTTCAAAAACAATATGGTGGACGCTTCAAAATAGCGGAGCACTACTTTTTTCCATCCACGTGATATGGGTATAAAATGAAGGGGATTTTTGAGAACGAAACATAAAATAAAATAAAACCTCTTACAAACAAAAGGGCGGACCACTCCCATGACATGGGTCCAAATTTAAGGAGTTTTGGAAGTGGGAACACAAAATATTATGATATATCTACAAGCACTTTATGAGACACGCCCCAAAATGGTCATACGACTACTTTTTATACACCACACGATATGGGTATCAAATTAAAAGGAAGGAAACTGAGACTAAAGTAAAGTAACTCCAAAAAAAAAAACTAACAGAGAGATTTATTCTGACTTTATCGACCTGAGAAAACTAAAAAACTACACTGAATTAAGATTCTATAGGCTAATAGTTCGCAATTTTTTAATTTAAATCTCAGAAAGACATGGTAAATATTCCAAGGCACAAAGGCAAGTCAACATCAGTTTTTGTTATTCAACTTACACAGCAGAGCAGAACAGCTGTTTTCGAAAGACGCAACCCTTTCATCATCAGTGCTCATGTGTATTGTGTTTGTCACCACTTATTAGGTGGCTTAGTTGAATTTGACAACAGTTCCTATTTACACAAATTTTATTGTGAAAAAGAATACGAGAACTGTATCAACCTGATGTTAACATGTTATTGTTATAATACCCGTGTTACCGTTTGATTATTTTTCTTCATGTCTCATTTTTCTGAATTTTTTGTTCCATCATACCTAAGTCAAACTTATTTGGTTTGAATTTTATACTTAAGTATATGTGAACGTTATACAGTTCTCGGATTCTTTTTCACAATAAAATTTGTGTAAATAGGAACTGTTATCAAATTCAACTAAGCCACCTAATAAGTGGTGACAAACACAATACACATGAGCACTGATGATGAAAGGGTTGCGTCTTTCGAAAACAGCTGTTCTGCTCTGCTGTGTAAGTTGAATAACAAAAATTGATGTTGACTTGCCTTTGAGCCTTGGAATATTTATCATGTCTTTCTGAGATTTAAATTAAAAAATTGCGAACTATTAGCCTATAGAATCTTAATTCAATTTAATATAGCAATAAAAAATGTTCGTTAAAATTCTTACTACATAAAAAACTAGACTTTGTATTGTTTCCGTTTCGCATTTCGTGTGGCGATATATAACTTTCTATGTATACACTTGAGCATTCGAATCTTAAGCATTGCTTTTATTTCAAATATTTTTATAATTAAGATATATGCCTTTTTCTTTAAAGCAAAAAATATTATTAAACAGCAATATAATATAAAAAGGTGTAAACGCAATTAAACCAATTTCCACCCAAATAACTCGTCGAGCAATGGCGGACGGGCCTGCTAGTATATAATAATTAAAAAAAATCATCTCTGTAGTACTAATAAGTGAATAAACATCAGAAGTTCAGAAAGTTATGTCATTTTCAAACACATCGTCAAAATTCAGCTACTTTGAAACGAACTTCGCAGTCACATCCTTCGTACCAAAAATTTCCCAAAAAAATAATATATCGGGAACTTCCCTCATAGTGATTGACACTATCACTTCCTTTATAGTGATTGACACTATCATGTACCAAGAGTCGAGTAACAGCACCCTCCTTCGTTGCCAGTAGCAAAAATTAGTCGGCGAAGTAAAAGGTTAAAATAGCTACGAAAAATATGCTGAGTAGGTGAAACTGTGAAAATATGTAGGAGGTGGGTGAAAGAACATTTTGAACAGAGCTCGTATATATGAATTAAAACAAAGTATTGAAAAGATAAGCATTCCATATCTTTCCATATTGTTGTACAGAAAAATTTATTTTACCTTTAAAAAGGCTTTAAAAGAAGCTGCTGGCCTCGAAAGAGTTTAGAAATGTTGACGTTTTGATGTACGAGTATACCATCTACATATATATTAACTTTTAAAATTGAGTTGAAGATATCCTTAACTGAGGTTTTCGTTATATACTTTTTGGCTCTTGCTCTCTTCTGGTAATTAAAAGAAATTAACTTCTTTTGAAAGTAGCATGCCTTCCTGATCAAAATTGATAAAGAGTTGCCTTAACAATTTAGCGTTAATCGAATTTCATTGGGCACGATAGCTTCCTTGATGCATTTCCATTGCCAAAAAACCAAAAAAAAACGACGTTGCATTCGGTTGTTAGGTAGCTGTAGTTTATCTTTTTTTGATTTCCTAATAATAAATTTTGATGGTCTTCACAATACTCGCGCACTCGTATATAAATCTTTGTTACTGCTCTTTAGCAAATGTAAAGAGTTCTTTAAAATTTTGTTGGACAAAAACTTCATAATCAGTTTTACACAAAAACTTCTTTGCCTTATAAATTATTTTGTTCTACTTTAATTTATGACTTTTCCACTTATCGAAATAAACTTTTATGATTATTATCAAAAGTTCATACTTTAAGAATCATAAACTGAACACAAAACACATATTTTATATATAGTTTTTACATAAAACGTGCAACAACTACAACAAAAACGGCAACAAAAGTTGCTTTATTGCGGCAATAATAAACAATAAAAAGAAACAGTGTGATTTATGATTAGAAGTTTAGTCTAGTCTATAAAACAGATATAAAGATTTAAGTACCTTTCTCTCGCCGTGCACAGTGGTGGTCATGATATTAAGTGCGCAGTGTGCGAAATAAGATAAATAAGAAGGCATCCTTAAGATGTAACAAACATTTCATTTATTTTATACTTTTCAAAATATTGGGATCAACATGACAAGTAAAGGCTATTGGTATCGAAACTCCTTTTAACAGGTATTAAGTAATATCTTTTTTCCGAATATGCTTTTTAAAGTATTTTAATTAGGATCGGCACCCAGGGTATGAACGCTACTCATGCAGTGCATTGTCCAGAAACGATAAAAAGAGTGGATGCTGAGATCAGAAAATTTCGATCCTATATTCCTGACGGAGTGCGGGATCGAACTCGGGATTTTGTAAGCGCTAACTATTTCAGCCAACTACTTAAGCTATTCTGTTTTGTAAAAAAGTGGGTAGTTGTACATGACTGACGGCAACGATATTGATCACCCAATTACTCTAGGAGTATATGAGGTGATCATATTTAACATATTCTACATATTAGCATATGTGACCTGCTCCACGAAAAGGGACCTCTGCGCCGAAAAGAAGTTATTGAGAAAAAAGCGCTTCGTTTTTCCGTGTTTTGCGCATGGTTATGCAACTCTTCCTTCAACTTCCTAAAAAAAAATCAGACAAAGGTGAAAAGCAGCAAAATACAGAAGAACCACCAGAAAAGCGTGTTAGGAGTAAAAAAGAGTAAAATTTTGATATTTTTGTAATTTTGTACCTTTGATATAGAACTTTTTTTAAATTTCAAATATTATATACATACATATATTATCTGTTTATATCACATTTTTAAACTTTTTCATTAATTATGTTCATCTTTACAGGTGATTTGTAAAAAAACTAAAAGACATAGAAACTTGCGGTTTGCGGCATCACTTACAAGTAAAAGAAAAATTTTCGGCGCAGAGGTCCGTTTTCGTGGAGCAGGTCACATATGTTAAATTTGTGGTATCATTTTAATTTTAATAAAAAAAAATCCTTTTTTCAGATATTAAAAATATTTTTATTTCAGTTTGCTACAACTAGGTTCCGGTTAAAAATTATAAAATCATGTCGCTCAAGTGAGTTGTACCACTACTGAATGAATTAATTCAATTGAATCATTCATTCAATTGAGCGATGTGAATCATTCACTTTACAGAGCGTTTTCAGCTCAGTTCTTTCACTTCCTTCAGTTCTTTCACTTCTTTCAGTTCTTTCACTCCTTTCAGTTCTTCCAGTTGATTCAGTTGTTTCATTGGATCTGTATCTTTCAGTAGCTCTTTTCAATGTTTGTGTGTCAGAATCTATGTGAGAAAAAGGAATTAATTTACTCATATGTGCAGATACACACATGGTGTGGTGCTTTATATTATTAGAGTTGCCAGATAAAAATTTTTAAACATCACTGCCATGACACATACTTCAGTACTTGTTAACTTTGTGCACTATTTATATGTATTTATTTTAAAGTCATAAATCGGATTGATTTCTATTATTGTGGTAAAGCTAACGCTCATTTAAATATTCATACGAATTTATCATTTTTGTATACGTCCAATTATTACTTATGTTGAATTATATTACATATTAACGATAAAATAAAAAGGCATAAGTGGTTGTTGTATTAGTTAGTCTGATTCTCATTCATTTCCTTTTATGACGTTTTCATTCTATGAAATATGACTGAGCTATCGCTGCGATTACACATGCAAGTAGTGGCATGCCATTGTTGTATACGTATTATCAACGAAAAATTATTCGAAATAGTCGAATCTCATGCAATTTGCTTTTCTGCCTACACATGCCATTGATAGTTCATTTTCAAAATGTCGTCGAAGCGTAAACTTCAATTTTGATTCCATTTCAACTTTTTGTTTTGTTTGTTATGTAGAGTTACCGAGTTCACCATATAGGCGCATTTTTGGGGAAAAGGTTAGCATATATGTATTATTATTAATATTATTTTAATAATATTAATGCTCTTAACAAATTTGCTATTATTTATGCGAATTTCAAGAAATACTGCATAATAATACATTATATAAGTTAAAACCTTAATTACAATTGTACTGTAATCCAGAAAGTTTGCATTAAATTTTTGGCAGGGTAACATTGATTATCGTTTTGACATTTAGTGGCATGCAAGTGCCAAATTTTTACTCGCATGCAAAATTAGCTGCCACTGGAGCTGCCACTAGAAATGTGTATGTGTATTAGTAAAAAGTTGTAAGTGTATTGAATTTTTCGAACTCCCAGTGGCATGTGTAAACGATAAGTAAACAATCAACTGAGCTAAAGAATCAACTGAACTAAAGAGTCAACTGACCTAGTGAATGAACTGAATGAATTAATTCAGTAAAGCGAGAGGAGGGGAAAAGAGCGCTCACTCAAAAGAGCTCTTTTGTACAACTCTACTCGGTTCTGGCTGGGACAACTTTCAATCTGTTACCAAAATTATCAACCACGTTTTCCGATAAACTGTTGCCAATGGTTGATGTTTGGTCGATAATATTGGTTTTAAGCTCTTGATCTGTGGTGGGATAATTGCTGTACACTTTCAATTTCAAAACACCCAGAGTTACTGAGATAGTGGGTGATCATGAGCGTCTTAAATCTTGCCGTGCGTGCGAGTGCGTGAAAAAATTTAAGTTTCGTGATTGCACGTTGTCGTGAGCTTAATTTTACTCGCTCGCAAATCTCTGCTTATTAATATTGTGAAAATTACATACGGAACAAAAAAATTATAGAATCGTTTCGCCATTTTTTGGTAGTGGGTATAAATAGTACTTTTTATATTTATTTTATTGTCCAATACAGTGGACCTTTTGAATCTTTGCTTAAAACTTGTGAGATGCAGTTTACTGATGCACTAATAAAATAATTATTATTGTTGTTATTATTGTTGATCAGTATTTCGTTATGCAATAAATAAGCAGAAAATTAGCATTCTAAGAAACATTCCTCTGAACAACAAATATATAAAATATATATATGTATGTATAAGAATTGGCGTTTTGGTCACAAATGTTGGTACAACCTTTGGTTGTTTGTTTTGCGCACAAACTATACAACACTGAGTACATTTTTACAAAACAACTTCATTTCATAGAAAGTTGTTTTGTGTATACATATATGACATCGGGTATTGTAGCTTTTGTTTTTAACGTTTTTATTTTTATAGTTTTCAAAATTCTTTTGGTTTTTTGACCTCTTTTAATTATTATTATTCTCTAATATTTTTAAGATTATGGTCTCTTTATTTTTATACGATAAAATATTATTTTTCAATATTTCGTCACTCCTTTCTGTGACTTCCTCAGGAAATTAATTATTTTATTTGATTTGAAAAAAATTTTTTATGAAACAAAAATATTATGAAAGTATTTTCAAAATATTTTATTTTGTTTTGTTATCAGAATAAAAATATTATGAAAATTATTTTCATAATAAAATATAACATTTTTACAGTTCCAAAGCTCTGGAAAACATATATAAAATTCAATAAAATCACGTATTTCTGGTGAATTCTCCATTTTAGATGCAAATTTTTATTCGTGCGCATCATTTTTTACGTGAACACAATGAAAATTAACAGAAAATGATACATAGTTGTACAACATGATCCCAAATTTTACAACCTACTCGTATCTATACAACTTGCCAAAATATCATATCTTTTTAATCTTTCGTACAACTGAGGCACAACATCATACAATGACCCCACACACTTTACAATTGGGGTATTCACACTGTGTGCTATTTAGTCATATTGTCATAAAGTCATATCAGACCAGTTTGAAAAAGTTGTTGTTATCCTGCATACTAAAGGTCATAAAATAATAGCACTCTTTCAGGTACGTTTTGTTTTGCCATAAAATAGCTCTAGAGATCTGAGTCGAACGGATGAAAATCTTTAGGCAAGACGGCGATAGTATTCGTTTGCCGCCGTTACTTATAGATGATTAACGACTAAAAAACGGCTAAAATATTATTCATACCTATACGTCCGTAAATTAAATCACATTTTTATAACATAAAAACAAATTAAAAGAGAACTAAATCGCAATAACTACATATATACAAGTGAAAAGTTTTTCTCGTTGAAGTTACGTAGCTGGCAGCCACTGAACGTTTTTCCGTATGCCAGCTGATCGATGTTTGAAATAATAAGTTATGACGGGTTTTTCACACTAGTCATATATGTCGTGCTATTATTTTATTACTTATGACTATAGTGTGAATCCCCCAAATATTTATAATTATACTGTTTTATCGGCTTTTTGCTTTAAAATTAACATTTAAAACTATAAGCATTTTTTGAAATTCTGCTTAAATTTTGGTTTTAACTAAAATCTTTATCTTTGAACAACAGTGACTTCTTGAAAATGGAACCACTTTTATTTGATTCGTATTATCTGAAGTGTACTTTACAAAATTTTTATAATAGTTTTTAAAAAGAATATTTGAAATTTTTTATATATGGGCATCTTTACAACACTGGGCTTTGGTTCGTTCCAATTTTTAAGTACTTTTCGGAGTGATTGCAGCATACTTGCAGAAAGTTCAAGTATATGACTAAACGAAATGCATCGTATTACTAATAATTAATTCGTCAAGTTCAAATATATTCATTGATCAAATTTAATACTTCAACAATTGGTCAGAACTGATTCAATTCGTTAAAAATGAACTTATCACAAAGAAACAAAACTCTGTATGCACCTCAAGCATATAGACATTAAATTGAAACACACATCCTGTATGTGCAATTTTACTTTTTTAAATGCATTAATTCAAAAGGACTCTTCTAACTGCCCTTTGTTTAATGGCCTCCAATGTGTTTATATATGAAGCAAATAAACTATAAAAGAAAATATTTTTTAATCGATGCAGAAAAAGTCCAAAGACAAATTAAAGAGTCTCTGTGTAATTCTTTTTTGTGTTAACATTTTTCATACTATTACACAAGTAAAAGGGATTTTGAATAAAATCACTACAATATGGCGGCACCGTTTGCCATCAATTTCGTATTTAACGTGTTACATCATGTGCGATAATTGCTTCAAATTGTATGACCGACTCTGGCTGAACGACCTTAGCACACAGAAAAAAAATATATATGTGAAAAACAAATGAAACGGTAATAAAATAAAAATGGTAAAATAAATAATATATAAAAGAAAAACCCCAACAACAAAAATTGGAAACTACAAACAAACGAATTAAACATTTTTTCAATTCCTGTCAGGTGGAAAACGAGAAGTGTTTAACGGACTTTTCAGACTTTGATTTACCACACTTTATACATCCAGCTCGTTTCGTTTCGCTTCAGTTTTATTTTTATATATTAAATACACTTGGCGTTTTATTTTCGGTAAAATAAAGTAAGAAGAAAAAAAAATCCATAAAAACCACCTTAACAAAAACAACAACAGCGGATATAAAAGTTAAAAACGTTTTACCAAAATGTTGGAAACGGAGAAAAAAAGTCGTGTAATAAAGAATAGTTTTTTTTGCCACCCTCCCACGAGGTGACCATATATGGAGAACAATAAATTTGTAGTGAAGTTTGTAACAATTTAAAAGTCGCAGCTGCTAAAGCCTAACAGTGTGATAGAAGATGTTTCCTGCAATCATGAAAACCAACTTCAAATATGCTTCTGTATGCGGCAGACATCATCTGCTAACATAACAGATGGATAATTAATGGACAAAGCACTTGATCTTTGAGAGATATCTGTTTTGTATGCGCCTTTTGAAAATTAATTGGCATACTGTAACAATAGAGATAATCTCGGAAGTAGAGCAATATGAACAAAACAGCGATTGAAACGATATTGTGCAGATTATCTTTAACTGCGTTGATCATTTGCAAGAAATGCTGGTGATTGCACAATTTGTTCTCCTCAAATACTTTGTACTAAGTCTACTTTTTCCGGCAGATGGCGTCTAAACTGCTAAGAACACGATTTAGGGATAACGACATATAATAAGGATTGCGTAAAAACGTCTGTATTTTCTCATCTTTCTTCATCCCTTCTCGCAATACTATCCCCTCCATTCTAGTTTAGACACAATGCACTGCAAATGTAAGGGTTATTCCCCAACTGCTGCTATTATTAAAAAACAAGTAAATGTTCTATATTCGGCTGTGCCGAATCTTAAATACCCTTCACAGATGTAATTCTTCTTTCTTTCTTTCTTGCTAAAACAGAAAGTAGGTTTAATTAAAAAATTAAAATGATGTTATCGGTTGCTTCTATATTTAAGAAAACGTTTAAATTTTTCGCCTAGAAAGCTAAATGTTTCGTTCTTTTTATTTCTAATTCCTCTGAACGTCTTTCAAATATATTAAATGTGTTTAATTTACAAACAAAAAGTAAAAATCCGTTTCATGTACCCCAAAAACTTCTAATTGTCCAAACGTGGAATAGTATTTTAGATTTTTTTGGTTTTTAATACCAATTTATTTCTTCCTGATATATAAACTAGGTATAATTCTTCATAAAAATCAAAAATTGCAAATTATATAGTTAGTTAATAATGTCGATATTCCAACCGTGCAGTTGGATTTTAATTTTTTTGGTTTTTAATACCAATTTAACTTTTCCCGAAGTATAAAAAAGACTTCATTCACAAAAAACCAAAATTGGGAACTTATATGGCTAGTTTTATGAACTAAAAAATTTCGATTTTCCAACCCTGGAACCGAATCTTTGATTTTAAAACTTTTAATACCAATTTAATTCTTCCTGAAGTATAAAATAGGTTTAATTCACGAAAAACACAAAATTTGGAAGTTATGTGGGATCTTTTATGTGCCAAAAATATTTCGATTTTCCAACTCTGGAAGAGAATTTTTATTTTTACCAATTCAATTCTTAGTGAGGTATAACATAGTTTATTGGATAAAAAAATTAAAATTTTTAAATATTTTGGTCACTTTCATGTAGCATAAAATATTTCATTTGTCCAACCCTGAAATCGAAATTTTGATTTTTTAAGATATTTATACCAATTTTGTTCTTCCTGAATTATAAAATAGTTTTATATGTAGTAAGTATTTTTCACGAACATTTATATTGCTATATTAAATTGAAGTAAGATTCATAGGCTAATTGTTCGAAATTTGCTTTTAAATCTCCGAAAGACATGATAAATATTCCAAAGCACAAAGGAAACTCAACATCAGTTTTATTTAACTTACACAGCAGAGCAGAACAGCTGTTTTCGAAAGACGCAACCCTTTCATCATCAGTGCTCATGTTATTGTTATTGTTATAATACCCGTGTTACCGTTTGATTATTTTTCTTCATGTCCCATTTTTCTGAATATTTTGTTCCATCATACCTAATATGATAAAACTGATGTTGACTTTCCTTTGTGCCTTGGAATATTTATCATGTCTTTATGAGATTTAAAAATAAATTTCGAACAATTAGCCTATGAATCTTAATTCAATTTAATATAAAATAGTTTTAATTAGCAAAAATAACAACGTCAATTGCCTTTTGGGTAACATTTATGTTTAAAAAAAATTAATTTCCCAACCCTGGAAACGAAATAAAAAAAATTTTAAATGAGGCATGAAATAGTTTAATTTAAGGAAAACTTAAAATTTTCAAACATTTAGGTCACTTTCATGTACTACAAAATATTGCATGTACCAAAAAAAGTTAATTTTCCCAACCCTGGAAACGAAATTAAAATTTTTTGTTGTTCTTTTTCTCAGTGCAACTCTTCTTGAGCTATAAAATAGTTTTATTTAAGAAAAATTTGAAATGTTTCACCTTTTGGGCACTTTCATGTACTACAAAATATTGCACTTGTACAACCCTGGATTCGAAATTTTGATTTTTTTTTCAATTTTTGATACCAATTTTATTCTTCCTAAATTCTAAAGTAATTTCAGCTAGCAAAAAACATGTCAGTTGTCTTTTTGTTACATATATGTATAAAAAAATTTGGAATTTTCCACTCCTGGAAGCGAAGTTTTAAATTTTAAAATATTTTTGGACCAATGTAAATTTTCATGATGTATAAAGCGGGTTTATTTAAGTAAATCTTAAAATTTTTAACCATTTTAGTTATTACATGTACTACGAAATACGGAATGTGCAAAAAAAACGTTTACATTATCATCCCTGGAATTTTTTTTTATTTTTTTGGTTTTTAATAGACAATTGAGGCTTCTTAAAGCATGAAATAGGTTTAATTTATAAAACAACTAAAAAAATAATTGGTTTTTGGTATTAATTTTGAATCGAGAAATAGGCGTAAGCGTCCCAGCTCTGGAACCGTATTTCGGATTTTTCTGAGTTATAATACCGCTCTATTTAAGTTCATTTACAATCCAACAGTTCAAGAACTAAGTCTCTAACTGTTCTGCTCTACGATTTCACGTACAGACAGACGGACATCGTTCAATCGTCATCGCTATTCATAAGGATCCAGAATATATATACTTTATGGGGTCTTATATTGATATCAAAGAAATTACACACGGAATGACAAACCTATATATACCCTTTCACTTTTTTGTGAAGGGTATAAAAAATGTGGATTGCAGGGTTGGGGAATTGAAATTTTATTTTAATATAAAATAACATAAAAGGCAATTGACGTTGTTGTTTTTGCCAATTAAAACTATTTTATGATTCAGGAAGACAAAAATTGGTATTTAAATTTAAAAAAATCAAAATTTCGATTTCAGGGTTGGACAAATGATATAATTTGTGTTTTATGAAAGTGACCAAAAAAGTTAAGAATTTAAATCTTTTGTCAAGTAAAACTGTGTTATACCCCACTAAGAATTGCAGTAATGAAAAAATAAAAATTCGCTTCCAGAGTTGGAAAATCGAAATATTTTTGGTACATAAAAGTACGCACATAAATCCCAAATTTTGTTTTTTTGTGAATTAAAACTATTTTATACTTCAGGAAGAATTAAAATAGTATTAAAAAATTAAAAATTATACGTCATGGAAAATTAAATTGGTATTAAAAGTTCGGTTCCAGGGTTGGAAAATCGAAATTTTTTGGTACATAAATGTAACCATTTGAGTTTCTAAGTTTGTCATTAAGAATTAAATGGGTATTAAAAATTTTAAAAATTAAAAATTCGGTTAAGGGTTGTAAATTTTTTGGTACATAAAAGAAGCCATATGTGTTCCTAATTTTGTTTCTTTTGTAAAGAAAACCCTTTTCATACTTCGGTAACAATTAAATTAGAAGTAAATTGGTATTAAAAACCAAAAAAATCTAAAAGATGATTCCAGGGTTTGACAATTAGAACTTTTTGTGGTACATGAAACGGATTTTTCCTTTTGTTTATATATATCTGAAAGACGTTCAGAGGTAGTAGAAATAAGAAGAACCAAACATTTAGCTTCGAAAAATTTAAACTTTTTTTATATATAGAAGTACGAGTAACTGATAACAACATTTTGTTGATTTTTTAATTAAACCTACTTTCTGTTTTTTGGAAAGAAAGAAAGAAGGAACAGATACATCTTGAAGGGTATTCAAGATTCGGCATAGCCGAATATAGCGCTTTTACTTGTTTTTTCTTCGTTTACTTAAACCAAATACTGTAAAAACTTAAATTTTAATAAGAATAAATTTTGAGTTCTCATTTACTAAATAATTGGAAGGTATTTAAGATTCAACCCGGTCGAATATAACGTTCTTACTTGATATTCAAAGCTTTGTTAAAAATTATATTTTGCAGTATCTTTAGAAAACTGTCGGACTAGCATTAATATGTATAAAGTACACAGAGAGTTTAAACAAGTAAAGGTGCTATATTCGGCTGTGCCGAATCTTAAATACCCTTCACAGGTGTAATTCTTCTTTCTTTCTTTGTTGCCAAAACAGAAAGTAGGTTTAATAAAAAAAATTAAAATGATGTTATCGGTTACTTTTATATTTAGGAAAACGTGTAAATTTTTTGGTTAGGAAGCTAAATGTTTGGCTCTTCTTATTTCTAATATCTTTGAACGTCTTTCAAAAATATTGAATATGTTTAATTTAAAAACAAAAAGTAAAACTCCATTTCATGTACCCCAAAAAGTTCTAATTGTCCAACCGTAGAATCGTCTTTTAGATTTTTTTTTGTTTTCATTACCAATTTAACTCTTCCCGAAGTACAAAAAAAAAGATTTCATCCACGAAAAACCGAAATTAGGAACTTATATGGCTAATTTTATGTACTAAAAAATTTCGATTATCCAACCCTGGAACCGAATTTTTAGTTTTTAAAACTTTTAATACCAATTTAGTTTTTAGAGAAGTATAAAATATGTTTAATTTACTGAAATAAAACCATAATTGGGAATTTATGTGGGTACTTTCATGTACAAAAATTTCGATTTTCCAACCCTGGAACCGAATTTTTATTACTAATTTAATTTTTTCTGAAATATAAAATAGGGTTAACTCACTAAAAACACAAAATTTGGAATTTATGTGTATACTTTTATGTACCAAAAATATGTTGATTTTCAAACTCTGGAAGCGAATTTTGAATGCGATTCTTAGTGAGGTCTGACATAGTTTTACTTGACAAAAAGATTAAGATTTTTAAACTTTTTGGTCACTTCCATGTACCATAAATATTTCATTTGTCCAACCCTGTAGTCGAAGTTTTGATTTTTTAAGATTTCAATACCAATTTTGCTCTTCTTTTGTTTAAATTAGAAAAAACAACAACGTCAATTGCCTTTTTGGTTCCTTTTATGCAGGAAAAATATTTCAATTTCCCAACCCTGGAAACGAAACTTTAATTCTTTTTGTTTTTTTTTACTAATGCAACTCTTCATGAGGCATGAAATAGTTTTATATAAGAAAAACTTAATATTTGTAACCATTTCGGTCACTTTCATGTACTACAAAATATTGCAGTTATCCAACTCTGGAATCTAAATTTTGATTTGTTTTTAATTTTTGATGCCAATTTTGTTTTTCCTGAACTAAAAAACAGTTTTAATTAGTAAAAAACCGACGTTAGTTGCCTTTTTGGTTACTTTTATGTAAAAAAAATTTCCCAACCCTGGAAGCGAAATTTAAATTTGTTTAAATTTTTTAATGAATGCAAATCTTCATGTGGTATAAAGTAGTTTTGTTTAAGAAAAACTCAAATTTTGCAACCATTTTGGTCTCCTTCATGAACTATAAAATATTGCACTTGTCCAACCCTGGATTGGAAATTTTAATTTTATTTTGAAATTTTTGATACCAATTTTGTTCTTCCTAAAATATAAAATAGTTTTAGTTAGGAAAAAAAAACAACGCCAATTTGGTTACTTTTATGTAAAAAAAAATTATATTTCCCAACCCTGGATGCGAAATTTTAATTTTTTAAAATTTTTTTATCAATGAAAATTTTCATGAGGTAGTTTTGTTTAAGAAAAACTAAAATTTGGCAACCATTTTGTTTATTACATGTACTACAAAATATTGCATGTACCAAAAAACTTTCATTTTCCCAACCCTGGAAGCGAAATTTTAATATTTTTGTTTATCAGTGCAACGCTTCATGAGGTATACAGTAATTTTTTTAAGAAAAATTTCAAATTTTTAACCATTTTGGTCACTTTCATGTACTATTAAATATTGCACTTGTCCATCCCTGGTTGCGAAATTTTATATTTTGTTATTGAAATTTTGTTCTTCCTAAAATATAAAATAGTTCTAGTTAGCAAAAAAAGAAAAACAGAAAAACAACGTAAATTGCCTTTTTGGTTACTTTTATGTATAAAATATATTCCAATTTCCCACCCCAGCAAACAAAATTTTAATTTAAAAAATTTTTTTTGGCCAATGCAAATCTTCATGACGTATACAGAGGTTTTGTTAAAACTTAAAATTTTTAACAATTGTAGTTAATACATGTAATACAAAATACGAAATGGGCCGAAAAAAAATTTTTAATTTCCCATCCCTGGAAAATGTTTTTTATTTTTTTAGTTTTTAATAGACCTTGAGGCTTCCCAAAGCACAAAATAGGTTTAATTTACAAACATTAAAAAAAATAATTGATTTTTGGTATACATTTTGCGTCGAGAAATAGGTGTAAGCTTCCCAGCTCTGGAACCGTACTTCGGATCTTTCTGAATTTCAATACTTGGGAAACCCGATTTCACGTACAGACAGACGGACATCGCTCAGTCGTCATCGCTATTCATAAGGATCCAGAATACATATACCTTATGGGGTCCTGTATTGATATCGAAGAAATTACACACGGAATGACAAACCTATATATACCCTTTCACTTTTTTGTGAAGGGTATACAAATGCCACAGTGCGCTTGTGTGATTTTCATACTCAAACATTAAGTATACGCCTATGAAAGGGTTTATCACTTTTTGCTGCTATAAAATACCTCCATAAGTACTTATTTATTTGAAGAATACTTTGCGATATTATTAAACCATATTTTAATCCGTTGCCGTGTCTTATTATACGCGAGTTATGCCTTCACATAAGTAGTAGCAACCTAGTTAACAAGGGAAAATTCCTCAGAAGAGCCGTTAATGTATACAGTTATGTGAGGCACAGAAATTAAATAGTGTGAGTCAGGTGCAAAACTCTCGAAAGAGGGAAAACGATTAGTGATCTGACTGCACCCAAAAAATATTTGAGAAGGAAGCTTGACGTTAATTGACTCAGAGCTCCTTTGCAACTGCTATAAGTTATATATTTTTTCAAATGTATTTTACACATATGAAATATGCATCAAGAACTTGGTAATATTTATATATGGAGTGTGGGAGCACTCCCGCAATTTATGCATGATATCATAAAATTATAATACTATATATATATATTAGAGCACAATAAGAATCTGTTTTTGAAATTACAAAAAAAGCTTAAGCAACAGAAAGCAAATTTTGTATGAGAAGTATTTTTTGATAATCCTTGGTTGACTCGAAAGGCCATAATACAACTTTCTGTCGAATTACGATGCGGAGTATTTTTTTAAGAAATCACTTTTTTCGTATTTCTTCCGTTACAATATATCACGAGCGCATAATTTTGAGCCGGTTAGTAGCGATCAACGAGATTTTTGAATATTAAATTGAATTAAGATTTATAGGGTAATTGTTCGAAATTTTTGGTTTTAAATTCAGAAAGACATGATAAATATTCCAATGCACAAAAAAGAGTCAACATCAGTTTTTAGTTATTCAATTTACACAGCAGCTGTCCTGCTGTTTTCGAAAGCCGCAACACTTTCATGTGTATTGTGTTTGTCAACACTTATTAGTTGGCTTAGCTGAATATGATAACAGTTCCTATTTAAATATCTTTGAATGTCAAGAGCTGATTAGTTTGTCGAGTCAATGGATGGAGCTGTTTAAAAGTTATTTCAGTGGAACCACATTTGAATCAAACCTTTTTTTCACGTTTTTTTAATTCACAGGAAATCTGGGTTTGACACAATCCTTTGAAATGCCACAAAGTTGATTCGATTCTATTCAGCTGTTGTAAAGATATAAGCGGATGACTTACTTCAGAGTGTTTTGAAAAATTCACTTATTCAAATTTTTGGTTCATGTTATCTAACAAACGCGTGAACCGGTTAGAAGCGCTTGACGTGGTTTTTGGAATGGAACAGAAAAGACATTTATAAATGATTAAAAAAACATTTTTGAAATACAAATAAATTTCATATTTTTTATATTTCTCGAAATCTACTGCTCCGAACCCGTTCCAATTCACAGGATTTCCATGTTTAATGGAAACCTTTGAAACGCGACTACCTTGGTGCGGTCACTAATTGATCAGATATGTAGTTTTGAGTTTTCTTTAAAAAATCATTTTGTTTTGATTCCTTTGAAGCGACCAGTTTGGTTGGATTCAGTTCAGCCGTTCAAAAGTTAAAAGAAAGTCACTTATTTACACACAAACTCACACCTACATACATAAATACAGACATAGTCACAGCTTCTTAGGAGTAAAAAGGAAAGCTTCCTAGGAATTCATAACGTCGAGATGTGGTGAAAGTTCGATTTTTTTTCAAAACACGGTAAAACCAGTAACTTCCCACTTTTCTGAAAATTTCAAATTTCCTTAGCGGGAAGTCATAAATATGTATAACAAAAATTAGCTTGGAAAAAACTAACTTTAAAATGGCTGGGAGAATGGGAGAAATTCCCTTAAAGTAAATAAAGTAAACAGAGTTTCAAACGAGCTTTGATAATAATAATATAACGATTAAAATGGTTTGCAATATTCGATGAAAGATTCAGTTTAGAATATCGTCAATAATTTTTTTAAGAACTTGATTTAAAGTTTATTGTATATTAAAACGAATTAAAAGTATTTAAATATATTATCTGATTTTATATTTTTAATAACATCTTCGTGATTTAATAGAGTAAATTTTATTATTTAAATGTCTAGTAACTAGACTCTGGTTACAGATTAAAAAAGTAGTCGTTGCTAGAGTAATTATTTAAAAAGAGGCAAAACCAGCTGCTCCCTTACACCAAAAATAATACTGAATATTAAGGCAGTTTTTATTCGTTCGGCTGTTAAATTGCTCTGAATATATTCTAAGAGTAGCAATAATATAGCAAAAAAAAAACTTCTTTCCAATTTATTTAAATTGTATAAATCATGTTGTTGAAATAAAAAATAAACACACGAATAAAAAGCAAGTGTTATTATTATCACTCCTGCTGGCTACAAAAAAACGTTTGTAGGTTTTTCTTTTTGACAAAAAAAAACTTCTAAAAACGAACATTTCACTACCGGACTGAAGTCACGAAATGTGATATTTAAGTTAAATCTTAATAAAAACTAAAAAAGGTTTTTGGTTTTACTCGTATTTAAACTGCACAAAGGGAAAACATCCAGCACTTTTTTCGACATTCATGAAGTTTTCTTTTATTTTGTATATTTTATTCACGTGTTTGCCTTTTTTAACATACTTATACTTTTATTCTTTTAATTTCTTTTATAAACAACCAACAAAATATATTTATTTAGTTCTTTATGCAGCTGAAGTATTCATGTACAGTACGTGTGTTCATTGTACTATTATTGAATTTAAATATTATGTATGAACAAAATTGAAAAAAATTATTTATAAATATGTTTTAGTCAAGTTATTACAGGTATTCAGTGTGAAAAATTAATCTTTTCGCCTATTAAGTTTATATATAAACTGCTATTAGCTTCATAGTCTAGGTAGCGCTTGTGGTGGCAATTGAAACTGTGAAAAGTGTGAAAGAAGCAGATATAGAATTTTAAAATCTGAAGTTTTTAGTGTGAATGTTGGTGCTTTCATAAAAGGAATATTTTAATACTCGTATTAGAAGTTCTCTTCTTAGCAGCAACTGCTTAATAAATTTAGGTTACATAGAATAAAGTTTGGTTGACCAATTCATCATCAACAAATAATATCCACTGCTTATGTATTTTTTTGAAAGTTATTCAAATCTATTTTGCAATAATACATAATCGTCAGGGTTGGGGAATTTCGTACTAACCAAAAAGGTAATAACTTAAAAATATGAATGTGATAACTTCTCATATTCAATTTTCGTTAAAATATTGGTTAAATAGTTGATATTCCTACTAACTAGCACCATTTGCAAAAGTGGAAAAATTGAACAAAAAACGCTGATGAGATAGCGTAGCGGCCTCGAAATCAGTACTGATCCGTTCTGCTGGTTTGATGATTATTGAAAATATTCTTAATATTCCCATCTTAATATTTAAAAAAAATAATAAATTGAATTTGAACAAATTCATTTATTAATAATAAAATAACAAAAATCATTTGCAGTCATGCAGATTCGAACTTAAGCCCAAAATTAACAATAATACATAATTCAATCCGGGAAGCTAATCGGGTAACAGAATATGTCAAAATGAAGCATCCAATTATTAAAATTTTATTTTCTTGGATTTCATGGTTTATTTAATTGATTCAAATAACGTATACAGTTCCAGCACCTGGTCTAACGAAAATATATTTTGAAGTAATACAAACTTAAAAAAATATTCGTCTGTGCTGAATCTAATATAACCTGCACCGACGTGCGTCTGGAGTATATACACACATTCATTCTAACCCTGATCTTGTTGATCTCTCTGATTTTTAATACTAATTTCTTTCTTTCTAAAATTTGTTTTATTACCAAAGAAAAAATTTGTGTGTTAATTTACTTTCATATTAAAAAAAAAGTTAAAACTTTACAGCTCTGAAGCTGTATTTTTCCCGTTCCTGATTTCTAATACTAAAATAATAAAATTCAGTCAAAAATATGAAATATCTTTACTTTATATGCAAAAAGAAAATATTTGTTTCAGTTGGTTACTTTTATGTAATAAAAGAAGATTCAATTGCCCAACCCTGAAATCGTCTCGCTGATATTTTTTTTATATTTTTAACACCAATTTTATTCTCTTTGAATTATAAAATAGGTTCAATTCATTAAAAACTCCGAAATTGGAACAAAAAAATTTCAATGTTCCATCCCTGGAATCGAATTTTTGTTTTTCTAAGTTTAATTCACAAATATAAACTCAAAATTTAGAACTTATATGGTTACTCTTATGTACCAAACAAATTGTCCAACTGTGGAACCGAATTTGAGTTTTTAATACCAAGTAAATTCTTTTTGAAGTATACAATAGATTTAATTTACTAAAAGGAACAAAATTAGGAACTTGTATGTTTATTTTGTGTACCAAAAACATTTCAATTGTCCAAGCCTGGAATCGAAGTTTTGATTTTTTTTGCTTTTTAATACCAATTTAGTTTCGAATAGGTTTAATGCACTAAAAATACGTCCGAAAATGAAATAAAACTCCCATGTATGGGCCGGTGTTTCAAAATCTATTTTGAAGTTGCTCGACCGCGTACAAGAGAGAGCGAAGAATCTCAACGGTGACAGTAGGGTAGCCAACTCTATTGATTCACTGAAGCGTCGACGTAACGTGGTGCGTGTTTCACTGTTTTACCGATACTACAACGGAATTTGTTCTGGTGACATAAGGGAGCTTGTGCCCGAAAACCGTTTATGTTTGCGATCTGCCCGCTCTTCACACAGGGAACATTCTTTTGTGGTTGAGTTGCCAGTGAACCGCACCAAGCATTACAGAAAGAATTTTTTCTTTGGCCAAACTGTTCGTATGTGGAACAAACTTCCAGCACAGGTCTTTCCTGCCAATTTTAACTTGGCACGTCCACAAACACTACTCCCTGTATCCTCTTTCCCATAACCATCTTTCCAAGTTCTGGCACAATGCATGGCGTATGTAGGAGCCATTCCTTGAGTTCTGGTCCAACAAAAAAAAAAAAAAAAAAAAATTATTAAACAATTAAAAATCACAAAATTGAGAACTTATATTACTTTTAAGTAAAAAACAATTCGTAGACCTAGTTTAGAAGGACTAAAGCAACCTCTAAGAAACAACATAATTTTTAAAGTTTTCTTGTAATTTTGGTAAGCAAATGATATATTTTTATTAATGTATGAATTTCTATTTTAATAGTGAACCTTTATTTATGTAAATTGTATTACAGGATGTTAATTTTCCCAACAGGCTATAGGTTCAAATCTGCGAAACTGCAAATTATTTTTTATTTATTTTTTATATTTATTTTAATAAATGAACGTGATTACATTCTATTTATTATATTTGAGAGTGGAATATTCATAATCATTAAACCAGCAGAACGGATCACTACTGATTTCGAGGCTGCTACGCCATCTCATCAGCGTTCTTTGTTCAATTTTTCAAGTTATTTCGTACTAACCAAAAAGGTAATAACTTGAAAATATGAATGTGATAACTTCTCATATTCAATTTTCGTTAAAATATTGGTTAAATAGTTGATATTCCTACTAACTAGCACCACTTGAAACAGTGGAAAAATTGAACAAAGAACGCTGATGAGATGGCGTAACGGCCTCGAAATCAGTAGTGATCCGTTCTGCTGGTTTAATGACTATGAAATATATTCTTAATATTCCACTCTCAAATATAATAAATAGAATGTACCTAATCACGTTCATTTATTAAAATAAATATAAAAAATAAATAAAAAATAATTTGCAGTTTCGCAGATTTGAACCTATAGCCTGTTGGGAAAATTAACAGCCTGCAATACGAAATATTTTTATATTAAAGAAGGTCCAACGCGTTAAACTTGGAGCCATAAAATAAATAAAAAATAATTTTTGGATCCCACCCCCTATAGTGGGCGTTATTTTTTTTTTTTTTTAATCTTGGACCAGCACTCAGGGGATGACACCTATATATGCAATGCATTGCGCTGGAACTGAAAACGAGGGGATAGTATTGAGGGGACAGATTAGGAAAGATGAGAAGATAGACAGTTGTTTTTGTAGCTATTTCAACCTTTTACTTCGCCGGCTAATTTTTTTGCTACAGGGCCGACAAAAATAGTGTAAACATTTAACAAATTGTTTTACTTAAGCCTACATTCCTTGAAAATAAAATGCTTTAATGACGAAGCTGGGACGTAACCTGATACTACTCTGCCCTACCCCTTCTTCCCCCTTTGCCCCCTAAATGACCCTATAAATTTTTTTTTTTTAAATTTTGTATATACATAATTATCCCAAACATTTATTTTTAGAATTTTATGACAAAGGTGAAATTTCTCCCCCACAGCCTTTGCCAGAGCGACCCCGCCAAAATATAGTTTTAATACCCTCCAAAGAGAATTGGACGCCATACAGTATATATATATATATATATATATATATATATATATATATATATATATATATATATTCTTGACCAGTGATGAAGTCTAAGACGGTCTAGCTATGCCCATACGTTCGTCTGTGAAAAATATGATATAGTCTATTTTTGGATCCCGCCCCCATTAGTGGGCGTTAACGTACGACATTATATAAAGGAACTCTGTCCCATCAAGTTAAACATTTTAAATTTACTTACTAAATATTTGGAGGGTATTTAAGATTCGACCCGGTCGAATATAACGTTTTTAATTGTTTTTATATAGTTTCACATACATATATACAAGTTACCATTACGTAATATAAATATTTCTATAATGTAAATATTTCAATTGGAAATAATTAATGTAAATATTTAGGCATCTGGCAACCCCAAAAGTAGATGTAAGAAAATATGTAAAAAATATAATGGTAATAACAGAGTCAGTCACATTTTGACGATGAACACTGTTGTTTTATTAAAAACCTAACTTTGATTAAAAACACGTGAAACGTTGTAATAAATGTCATATAGTTGATAAAAACTGTTCGACTTATCCTAACTGGCGCCCAACGTGCTATTTTAAAGACACTATATATGTGTGAATTAAAAAACTACAATATTGAATAAACATTGTTAGTACCTATAAGAAACCAGGTGGAAAATTTTTTGCATAATGCAATAATAATGTGAAGTCATAAGTTTTATATGACGAAAGACAATTTTGATCAAACTATTAAAAATATTTTGAGAGAGAAATTGAGTAACATTTAAATCTTTGCACAAATTAATATATATAATGCAGTATAATATATGCTACTGGGATTGGTTTAAAGAATTTTTTCAAAGAACAAGTTATATTTTCGCTTAAAGACGTTTTGCAAAATCAATGACATATAAAGGTTATTACTGAGAAACAATATCTTCCTAAACGTGTTAATCATCGTAATAAAAAATTTTCGGAAAACATGAACATGTTCTACAATTCTAAAAATAAACTGCAGAAAAAAACTACTAAATATAAACTTCTAAAAATCTAAAACACATATCATATGAACATTGAAAGATAAATAACAGAATAAAAATTATATTATATTATATTACCTTTATTAAGTATTATCATTTATTCTCTCTTAGAATTCTTTAAAATTTTTTATATTATTATTATTCATTGCTTTACAACATAATGTTCTAAACACATAGACGACAGCAGACTTCACAACTTCACGGCTTCAAATGCTGCCAACTTCAAATGCTGCTATGAAGTCAGCTCATAATTATTTTGAAGACAGCAACAACATAAAAACAGGGATGCCGCATATATATTGTATAATGAACAAAATTAAAGTTATTGACAAAAAATGTAATAATATCACGAAAAACTATATAAAAACACATAAATTTATTTCTATGTTGTATATTTGTAATGTTCTTTTATGTTTAATATTAAAAAACGTTGTTGTTCTTATTTTTCCAATTTATATACATAATGGCAACACTATATTTGTTTATTGCTGCCCGTCAAAATAGAAAATAGCCTAACTTGGCAGCAGCAGCAAATGCTGTTGTGCAGTCCTGCTGCTGTGCTGCCCTCAAAATAATCATTTTCATTTAAACACATGGATTTTATTTTTGACATATTGCTGCTTGCTGTCTGCTGTCGTCTATGTGTTTAGAGCTTAAGAGAAACGTGTTGGATATAAAATCCTTTTTATCACTTTTGAACATAAAATATCTCTTTCTTTCCACTTCTTCTCTTTATTTTTTAAAATTTAATTGCACTTTTGCAATTATGAATTAATCCTTTACATACGTTCTCTTCCACAGTTTAGCGGAGACTCAAGTGAGTATCCAGATTGGAGGGAAGCCGCGCGTTTTGCTATGAACTATTACTTGAGGGGTTCCGAAACATATTATGTCGCGCTGGGAATTTCAAAAAATAAAATAACTGGCGAGGCAAATTCGACCTTGAACGGATTCAATACCATTTTTAATTTCGAAGCAATCACTTAACTTACTGGAAAATGAGTAAAGTATTTTACGTCAAGGAAAGCTGTCTGAATATTACGACAAGGTGAATAAACAATTAAGTCTGATTATTATCAAAATTTCAATGACTAACTCAGGTAGACAGGAAGTAATAGAAGCTTTAAATGATCGTGCACGTTCGAACGCTTTACGAGTTTTTATTCCAGGCCTTCGTAAGCCATTGCGTGATATTTGCTTTTCAGCAAACCCACCGGAATTGCATTGGCAACATAATTGCATTGGCAACATAATTGCATTGGCTCAAGAATTAGAGCAAAATCAGAAAAGGTATAAATTTGCTGATGCTAACTGTAGAAATTTTTGCCGATCACAATTGTCAAGTTTAAACAATATTCCAAGTCATACGATAAGCCATAATTATCCGAATTTTGAGCGAAATTTACAACATGATACGCCAGTCCCAATGGAAATTGATAGAGGAGCTTCATATTTTCGAAAACCAAACCCATTTTCAAATAGAGTAGGTATCGAGCAGCAGAAATTCAATCCTGATTTCAGTAAGCAGAAACGCGTTGTTCAGGTAGGCCGACCAAAGGAGCTACATCTTAGCCACAATTCAGGCCTATCTCCTGCTCAGAAATTGCAGAGAGTTAATTACGTTGAAAATAATCAATCCGGCGAGAGCATTGATGGAGGTGAAGATTTCTCTACTGAGACTGAGAATAATATTGTTAATAATTTGAATTTATTAGTATAAGATCGCTCTTGCCATATATTGCGAAAAAATCAATTAATGGCCAAGAGGTAAATATTTTGGTTGACACAGGAACATCGAAGAATTACATTCAAAATTTCAATTTCTTAAAAGGTGTTAAATCGGTACAATCTCCATTTCGTATAAAATCTATAAATGGATTTACATTTATTAGGCAGAAATGTGAAATAAGTCTGCTTAATCACAGAACAATGTTTTTTATATAACCGTGTTTAATTTCCTTTGATGGAATAGTAGGATATGATTTTTTTTTTTAGGAGTAGGACCAGCACTCAGGGGATGACACCTATATATGCAATGCATTGCGCCGGAACTGAAAACGAGTGGATAGTATTGAGAGGACAGATTAGGAAAGATGAGAAGATAGACAGTTTTTTTGTAGCTATTTCAACCTTTTACTTCGCCGGCTAATTTTTGCTACAGGGCCGACGAAGGTGGGTGCTGTTACTCTGCTTTTAGTACATGATAGTGTCAGTCGCTGCCAATTATGTTCAGTGACCAGTGACTATGCCTTCATCATTGAAACAGGCTGGCAACAACTAACACAACCACGAACTAATGCTGATCAGAAGAATTCAACACAATATTTCATGACTCAGCGCCGGCTCGATCTCACGACCCTCCGCTTCATAGTCTCGTGTTCTACTACTTCAGCCAACAGCACCCACAAAGAAAGAAATAAATTGAAGCTGTGATTGACACCAAGAATGGAGTTTTTGATGTGTAAACATCTATATGCTGGGGGGTAAAAATATTTTTCACAATACAATCACAAATTTAGAGTAAGATCAAATCCGTGTGAGCAGTGATGTTAACTTTTTTACTTCGATTTCCGTACAGCCCTAAAAAACTCACCGTTTTTTAGGTAAAACTACCGTACGCAAAGTCTGGTACAAAATTAATAATAAGAAACTTATAGTATTTAACTACAATTGGCATTATTTTGCATAGTTGTAATGAAACCATACTTTGTTGATGTTTTTACTGAGAAATATGTAGTCGCAAGAGAATTTGCAGTGAAGAATTTATATCACAAAACTGATTTATTAACACAGTTATGAATTCGCCCTAGTAGACACATTATCAAAAAAAAAAATGTTTGGTCTAAAAAATTATAATCAAAACTTCTTAAAATTACAGTACAAATATAGAAATTACCTGCTTACCGTTCGGAGGGCTAAATTACCGTACAATACGGTAATTACCGTACGGTTAACATCACTGCGTGTGAGCTATATATGAGTGTATTAGTGTAATACACGGACAACTAGAAGTACAGAGAAAATTAACAGCTGCATAGAAATACACTCAGCACCATCTAGTGTGCAATAGACTTGTGTCCATCTAGCTCATTTGCTCAGTGTTGACAAGAACCTCTGATCAAACCCTTTAAATTACATAGGTAAGATTATAGGTCATTGTCAAAACTAATCGAATGAGCTGGTTGGACACAAGTCTAGTGTGCAATAGTAGTAGTCGTACATTATGTTATCGTAGGCAAATAAAAACAAATAAATAAAATGAATAAAAAAACATTTAAATTGTATTACAGGATGTTAATTTCCCAAACAGGCTATAGGTTCAAATCTGCGAAACTGCAAATTATTTTTTATTTATTTTTATTTTTAATAAATGAACGTGATTGCATTCTATTTATTAATTTTTTTTTTTTTTTTGAGAGTGCAATATTAAGAATATTTTTCATAGTCATTTGTGTAAATAGGAATTGTTATAAAATTCAACTAAACCACCTAATAAGTGGTGACAAACACAATACACATGAGCACTGATGATGAAAGGGTTGCGTCTTTCGAAAACAGCTGTTCTGCTCTGCTGTGTAAGTTGAATAAAACTGATGTTGACTTTCCTTTGTGCCTTGGAATATTTATCATGTCTTTCTGAGATTTAAGAACAAATTTCGAACAATTAGCCTATGAATCTTAATTCAATTTATAATAGCAATATAAATGTTCGTTAAAATTCTTACTACAGAATGCAATCACGTTCATTTATTAAAAATAAAAATAAATAAAAAATAATTTGCTGTTTCGCAGATTTGAACCTATAGCCTGTTTGGGAAATTAACATCCTGTAATACAATTTACATAAACAAAAGGTTCACTATTAAAATAGAAATTCATACATTAATTTAAAACGTTGCGAGGGCACGCGCACTTGTTTACATGTTCATTGTAAATTGAAAACTAAATTCAATTACTTGAACATAAATAACAAAGAAGCTTTAGTTATCAGCAGCCGATGGCTCTGGAAAAAAGCGAAAGAAATACATGGAATATTGGGAATATTAATTGTCAGGGTTGGGGAATTTCGTACTAACCAAAAATGTAATAACTTAATAATATGAATGTGATAACTTCTCATATTCAATTTTCGTTAAAATATTGGTTAAATAGTTGATATTCCTACTAACTTGCACCACTTGCAAAAGTGGAAAAATTGAACAAAGAACGCTGATGAGATGGCGTAGCGGCCTCGAAATCAGTACTGATCCGTTCTGCTGGTTTAGTGACTATGAAAAATATTCTTAATATTCCACTCTCAAAAAAAAAAAAAAAAATTAATAAATAGAATGCAATCACGTTCATTTATTAAAAATAAAAATAAATAAAAAATAATTTGCAGTTTCGCAGATTTGAACCTATAGCCTGTTTGGGAAATTAACATCCTGTAATACAATTTACATAAACAAAAGGTTCACTATTAAAATAGAAATTCATACATTAAAAAAACATTTAATTTTAATAACTTTTGAAAAGATTTTTTGCACTTTTAATAAGAAATGTACTAAAACAAAGCAAAATAAAAAAAAAACAAACAACTAAACTTGTCAAACTAAAAGTTTTCTTCGTCTTTGAGATTGTTATTCATACGGACAACAAGAAGTACAGAGAAACTTAACAGCTGCATATAAACACCATGTAGTGTGCAAGTACTACTTAAATTTCAGAAAAAATAATTTTTTAATCAGTAAATTTTTACTGATTACTAAAAATATCGGATATACATATGTTAGGTAAAAGAGAACTGGAACGGTCGACCTTCTTAAATTGAGTAGGAATAGGAATTACCATGTTATTGGTGCTCGGCAAACCACAGGTCAAAAACCACCTTGGCTTCACCCACTTTTCTTAAAATTTGTATACGAGTATATAACGAATGTTGGTCCAAACGCGTCTTCCTTACGCTAGTAATTGACATTCTATAACAGCTGCTAGATTCGTTTGCGTGCTCTTCATTAAGGAAACTGTTCTAGCTGCACCAATTTATTGATTGCATGATTTGTGCTGATAGAAATTAATTAAGTCACATGAATACTAATTTAAGCACGAAAGAACTATTGATTTAAAGCAATAATCAGATTAAATTTAAGAAAAGAAAAAAAAACTCAATTGACAACTCAATTGAATTGCCAAAATATTGAACCAAGAAAAAATGTATGTGTGTGTATTTGGAAACTGGACAGCAAATGACTTCATATCTGCATTGTAAGGTAATAAAATAAAAATTGTCAGCACAAAAATATATCCGAAAATCGTACAAAATCAACAAAACCACACAACCACAAACGTGTTGTTCACAATACAATTGCGTGCATACAGTGCATTCTAAAAGTCAATCCAAGAAAGGCGGTGACGGCGACAAAGCTGCAATGATGGTAGCAAAATATCTTCCCGGCGACTGTCCATTTAAGAATCCATTTCTTGGAAAAGTTACAAATGATTTAGGCCCTAGTTTTGTAAAAATCAAACTTTTAAATATGTTTACTTTTTTTGGTCTCTTTTGCTCTTTTGCTTCTATTTTAAAAATTTTTAACAAATCTTTACGTTTGTTCGTTGAACAAATTGTAAACGAAACAGAAACAAATTGTTTAATATTGTAGAATTTTTGTTTTATTTTCTATACATTTTATAGAAAGCAAAGAGATTTACATAAACAGAGTCCTAATTAATTTTGATATACCCGTATCGAATTACAATAGGAATGCAGTTAATATTGCTTTTTTTTTGTTTCCACGAATTCCAAAGAAAAGCTACATTTTGTAAAGCGTGCGTACGATAGATTTTGTTTTATAGAAACTTGGTTAATAAATCCTTTACAGATTTTGGAGGAAGTACAAAGTAATAAGAATATATGTTTTAAAAAATTTCTTAGCAGTTTCAATTGCACATATTATAAAATTGATCGGTTCAAATAAATTTTTTAATCAATATTTTATTTGATCCAAGAACATATATTTGATTGATTTAAATAGTTTCATTGTATTCTGATATTTTTAAGCTTAAGGTCTCTTTATTTTTTTATTTTATTTTATTAAAATAATTAATTTCCTGAAGAAGTCACACAAAGGAGTGACGAAATTTTGAAATTAAAAATTAAACTAAAATAAAGAGACCTTATGCTTAAAAATATCAGAATACAATAATAATTAAAAAGAGGTCAAGAAACCAGAAGAATTTAAATAGTTTCTTCAATCAATACGTTATTTGATCCAATAACATATATTTGATTGATTGAAATAAAATTTTCAATTAATATATTATTTGATTGATTCATATAAAATTTTCAATTAATATTTTATTTGATCCCAGAACATATAATTTATTGATTCGAATACAATTTTCAATATATATTTTATTTGATCGAAGAACATGTATTTGATTGATTCAAATAAATTTTTCTATCGATATTTTATTTGATGCAGGAACAAATATTTGATTGATTTAAATAAATTTTTCAATCAATATTTTATTTGATTGATTCAAATAAATTCTTCAATGAATACTTTATTTGATCGATGCACATTTGTATGATTGATTCAAATAGTTTCTTCAATCAATATGTTATTTGATCCAAGATTTGATTGATTCAAATACATTATTCAATTAATATTTTATTTGATTGATTCATATAAAATTTTCAATTAATATTTTATTTGATCCAAGAACATATATTTGATTGATTCAAATAAAATGTTCGATTAATATTTTATTTGATCCAAGAACATATATCTTTGTATCATATTATATGTTTCTAACAACACTATTGCTACTTTTTTTAATATCTCTAATTTCAAAACTCTTGAGGAATATAGAGCCATACGATAAAGTTAGACATTGTATGGTGAACTATAAACTGAACAAATGTTAATGAAATATCTCTATTTTGCAAACAAATATGTTCGCTTTTACTGCAAACAATTTGATTTACATTTGCTTGCTGGACCGCCCAGGTGCTTTTCAAATATAAGCAACGCTTTAGGAATGACTTTAATATGCCTTGATTTAGAAATTGCGCTGGGAAACTATTTGTCAGATATTTTTTTATTTAGTCTAGCGTGTAGGTCCATAATGACTTAATAAAAAATACTTTTTTGAACGAATGTTTAAATAAACAAACCAGCCAGCAACTATGGCATACAACAGGGCAAATATTGCGCAGGCAGGTAATTTTAATTATGGTTTCCAAAAAAAAAAAAAAAAAAGTCAGGACTATTCTTCCCAAGTATGTTGTTATTGTAGTTATTTTTAAGTTTTTATAAATGCACTCGAAAATGTCCATGTTGTAAATATTGTTTTGTATGTCGTTTCTGCTGCTGTTGTTGTTGTGTGTTTGGTTGCATGCGACATGCCAAGCCAAATGGGATGCAAGCCAATTGCAGATGGACGCAAAGACAAATTACATAAATTAGACAAAGCTAAACACAAACGTACACGCACACACTTACCATAGCATACACCGATGCACACGCACGCACACTCATGCACATACACTTTGATACAAACTCATACATGTCCACATACACTGGTTTAATACAATTGCCAGAGAAGTCTTTCGGCGAGTACATTATTATTTAGTGATGGTAACTATTATGGTGATGATAGTGTTTGTGGTATCACAATCATGCCCACGAACTATAAATAGAAGAAGGCAAAAACAATAAAAACAACTAAACGAACCGAAGAGAGAAACCCACTGCCAATAATACCAAAGGAATTGATTCAGTCAAAAGCCATTACAATCATTGCCCATCAATGTGAATATATGATATATGTGTACACACATATGCAACTCCTGCATTTGTATGTATTTGCACAGACACATGTGCGACCTCCTGCTAAGGAATACCCACTTGTTCAGGTCATTCGATTGTAAGATCACCTTGAATGTATAGAAGCCATCCGTCAGTCATACGCACTGGATAAATTATAATTTTCGTATATTTCGAAAACCTTTTGTGTACGAGACTTGTCTCTAGGGAGTCTAAAAGTGTTCTACATTAAGTTATAAAGTCATCTGCTTTTCTATATCGATTTCAGAGAATATTTATTTTCTGAATACATCAAGTACAACGGCATTCCAACAGTTATTTATTTATACTAAAATTTGTATATTGTTTAAACTCTTTGCTTGAGCAGTCTTAAGCTGTAATGCAATCGAATCTGAGGTCATGTGGCTTAAACCAGGTATTTTTTCAAAGTGTGTGTAATCATACTTTGGCTATGATTACAAAATCAAAGTATACAAATTTAATACACTCTTGTGTAAAACATCGTAAATAAGATACAATCTGTGCTGTTGCTGCTGATTTGTAATGCCACTAGAATGTTCAATGCCTGCATAGACTACCAGCACCACATCTACTTACCTGGCTACTTTTTCCTCTTTTATTTATGTGTTTGACTTTTTTTTTTTTGAAGGGGTTACCTCGTTTTCTAAGGACAATACGCAATGTTTACGACAACAACTGCTGAACCAAAAAATCCAAATGGATATAGAATAATAGGAAAACATTTCATTTCATTAAATTTTGTTATATAAATTTTCAACGAACAGTGTTTCGACCTACAGCTGGATTACATATTATACAAGTGTAATAGTTTTGATATATCTCACTGGAGGAAAGTGAGTGATCTCAGTCAAATAACTGATAATAACAAAAAGTACAATAAACGACATGCAATTACTAGGAGTTTTTATCTTCAGTGTATTTAATGATTTTTAAATCGTTTAAGTTAAATTTGACACATTTTAGACAAAATAATATTAAGTAATTTTTCTACTAATACTTAATTTTGACTTCCCGCTTAGAAAGTTGAAAAGTTAAAAAAATGGGGAAGTAACTGGTTTTCTTCCATTTTGAAAAGTATCGAGTTTAGTTCTTAGGAAGCTTTCCGATTATTCTTGAAGGACGTCGGTATGCCTCTACATGCAGATATACATATATACATATATACGCATGTGTGTGTAAGTATGTGACTAGCTTTGGAGCGCCTGTTTCTTCAAACTTAGATTTTCTGTGAATTGGAACCGGTTCAGATTGGTATATTTTCAGATATATAAAAAAAACTGCAGAAAATTTATTTTCAAAAGTTTTTTTTTAGAATAATTTTTAAGCGACTTTGCTGATCGTGTAAAAAAAATAATCACCTCTTTATAATAAAAAATCACGTCAATACCTACCAACCGCCTTCGAATCAAATCACACGTTCATGTGATATCGAGAACCAAAAATTCGAAAAAAGTGAATTTGCAAAACACTCCGATCTTATATACATATGTGATCAATTAGTGTTCTCCATTTTTCATATAATACCATTTTTATACCCTCCAAAAAAGAATTGGAGGGTATATTCACTTTGCCATTCCGTTTGTAACGCAGCGAAATATCGATCTGAAACCCCATAAAGTACATATATTCTTGATCAGTGATGAAATCTAAGACGATAGTACAGGTTAAGTTCGGAGATGGGCTAAATCGGGCAAGAGAGAAAAAAGTTCCCCTAAGAAGAACTAGACCAACCTCTAAAAAAACAACATAATTTTTAAGGTTTTTTTGTAATTTTGTTAAGCAAATGATATATTTTTATGTCAAAGAAGTTTCAGCACGTTAAACTTGGAGTTGTAAAATAAAAAAAATTAGTTTTCGGACCCCGCCCCCTTTATATGCAAAATAGTGTACAAATTTAACAAATTGTTTTACTTAATCCTACATTCCTTAAAAATAAAATGTTTAAGCCTTAATGACGAAGCTGAGACGTAACCTGGTACTCCTCTGCCCTACCACCTTCTCCCCCTTTGCCCCCTAAATTACCATATAAAAAACAAATAAAAAAATTAATAAATTTTACATATAATTATTCCGAACATTTATTTTTGAAGTTTTATGGCAAACGTGGAATGTCTGTCTCCCCCACGGCCCTTGCCAGAGAGACCGCGACAAAGTATAGTTTTAACACCCTTCTAACAGAATTGGACCTCATAAAGTATATAAATAATTGATCAGTGATGAAGTCTGAGACGATCTAGCATTGCCCATACCTTCGTCCGTGGAAAACATGATACAGTGTATTTTTGGACCCCGCCACCTTTAGTGGTACAAAGATGTCTTAAAGGAACTCTGTCCCACCAGGTTAAACATTTTAAATTTATTTACTAAATATTTGGAGGGTATTTAAGATTCGACCCAGTCGAATATGACGATATTACTTGTTAGCCGTTAAAATGAGAGGGAAGTTTCTGGAATGGCCGTTAGGGTCAACCGTTTTCCATATTTTTCCATAATCAAGTTTTGGTTGAGTGCATTGTATTTTGACCTATAGGATGAAAAATTGCTGATTAGTTTAGAGGTAGTAATATTATGATCGAATTGCCATGTTCGCACTTCAGTTTGTTCATTTTTGGGTACCACAGAGAATTATCGATAAAGCACCTATAGACTAACGAAATCTGTTACATAAAAGGGTAGGGGTTTTGAAACAACTGCAGAACACTAAGTTAACTTCGTTACAAACCTTCAATCTTCAAAGGCTCGTATGATGAAAAGTCATCCACGAGTTTTTTTCGCTTTGTAGTGAAGCGGTAAGTAATTTAACTTATGAGTTTCATTTGAGTTCATGCGCTGCATAAATGTTATTCTTTGGACACTTTATCACTGACAGTTGATTTGTTTTCGGAATTAAACAAAGTCACAACCAGTAAAAGGTTATAAAATATACCGAACTCAGCACAATTGCATATTTGATCAGTAGTTGGTCCAAACTGATTAAATTCTGTCTTATTGGACAACTTTTTGTACATTTTCTGCGGACGTATACCGTGCCAATTTTAAAAATGTTTGCCCCATCCAAGACCATCATTCAATTTTCCAGGATTCTATTTTGTTTTGCAAACTATACGATCATAACCCAAGACACATCCATTTTTAATTACGGTGCCAGTGAACCGGTCCACGCAATACTGAGAACTTGTTTTGTGGCCGAGCGAGTCGTGTGTGCAATAAACTCTCTATAGAGGTCTTCCTGCTACGTTCAACTTGAGGAAATTCATCGAATGCTCACAAACACCTTCCTTTCCTAATCTTCGCATATGTTAGGTTCATCCCCTGAGAACTACTCCAAGACAAAAAACATTGCCTTTGATTTTAAAATTTTTTCAGATCCTGGTTTTTATTTGTTTGGAAATTTAGCGGCCTTTAATGTTGAAAGTTTTTCTAGTTTGGGCTCAATTTCTCGAATGAATTTTTATATGATGAATTTGCATGTTGCAATGCATCCTATTGTTGACTTTTACGCACATTATAAATTACACTAATTTTTTTTACAAATTCGCTACTTTCTAACTTTTGTAAAATATTTATGATTTGTTAATTGTCGTCTTTAAAACGATACAAAATGGTTATGCTCCACGTATTGAGGTTTTTCTTTTTAAATAGTAGTAGTTATAAAGACCGATATGTGAATATTTTCTCTGTTGATAAAATCGGGTTGTTGCGGTAATAGCGGATCGCAAAAATCGATCTCGAACTGTGCATATAAATTTATACCTCATTGGCTTGTTTACACAAAATGCAATATGCAATATCTGATATCTTAAAATGCGTTCGGAAAACTATACACTTTTATAGCCTACAAAAAGGAATTGGAGGGCATATTCACTTTGTCATTCATATGCAGTGATATATCCCTCTAACACACCATAAGATAGATATATATATGTATGTATAGTTTTGATCAGTGATGCAATGTAAGACGATCTAGTAATTCCTGTCCGTCCACCCGTATGTAGAAATCGCGATTCACTTCAAACGAAAAAAGCCAGGCCATTGCCAATTGGTATAGGTAAATTTTGAAGTATAGCACAGGTCAAGCTCGTGAATGGGCTGAATTTGGCCAGAGGGAAAAAAGTTCCCCTCAGACGAACTGAACTAATCTCTAAAAAAACAACATAATATTTAAAGTTTTTTTTTCAATTTTGCTTGGCAAATTATATATTTTTATGTCAAAGAAGATCCAAAACATTGAACTTGGAGCCAGGAAATCAGAAAAATTCCTTTGTACTCCACCTCCCTCCTTTAGTGAGCGTCGAAGTAACATGTTACATGGAAAAATTGAAGGTAAGATATTCTCTGATCTTCTTCTGCCCTATCCCATTCTTTGACCTATAAATATACCTCACAAAAAATTGTTTTACACTTCATGGGAACAGAAATGTCTTAAAGGAGTTCTGACCCAGGAGGTTGATATGAAATATTAACTGCAAAAGTAATGTAAATTGCTGTTATGCTGATGGGAAGGTGTCTCAGTCATGCTCCTCCCAATACATTGGAAACGACGGTATTAAAATAACTTTTTCCTTGTTACTTAAGCCAAATACCATGGTGTACCTGGCTGCCTGTAACCCACAAGCATTCAAGTAGGATCTCTGAGATCCCGTTTTGAAAAGCCAAATACCATAAAAATTTTAATTTTAATAAAAATAATAAATAATAAATAAAAACAATAGAATTTTTGTTTACTAAATATCGCTTTCACTTCTTGTAATTAAATAGTTATTTACAAAATTCGTACAATAAATACTTTATCATGATGATAAAGTGCGTCAATTGTTTCCACAACATGTCCAGATTAGGATTACAACAATTTGCGTATTTATTATCACTCGCAATTTAATTCCGATGCTCTTTCAGTTCACTGGTTTTCTAAAAGAATTCTTATCAAAGAATTCTCGTGGTCACGGCACTGTGCGATTTAGTTGCTCCTTTCATTTCGGTCTGTCGGTTAGTTTGTGTGCGCTTTTTATATTCTTTTAATATTCAACTGTTTGGAGCCAAAAACAAAATGAACGCTGCATTTTTTTTGTGCTGCTGCCTCTATAAACTAGCGCACCGTCACTGCGTATACGTAACGAACGAATACCAGATGAAGGGTATTTGTTACATATTGCTGCAGTTTGGGAATTGGTTTTTGCTTCAATGAGTGTGCATTCCATTTGTATTAGAATAGTTTTTGGCTTTTTTATTGTTCTTCTCAGTTTATTCTGTTTATCTACTCTCTTCCCATCTTAAGCGTTTAAAGTTGCTATTCCATTCAGGAGTGTTTATTTTATGGCATGTTACGATTTTTATTTTGTAATAATTTTTAGATTGTGTTGAATTTTTTTATATTTCTGTCAGTATTTCACTTTATTGTATAAGTGTGCATATACATTCCGTAGAGTCAGTGTGTATTCGAATGTATTTCTACCTTTAAGCACATAAATATTACTGTATTTACATTAGAAAAGCTATTTTCTGATATATAAGCTGGTAAATATTCTAATACGATTTATAATGTGATTGGCGTGCTCAGCTCGAATTATCAATTGGGTCTTCATAAGCTACGACCGGAGGCCGAATTTTCAAATTAATGCATATATATTTTTTACTTTACAAATCTTCTTGGTTTTTGTATAACAATTTCAAAAATCGTTCCATGATCTAGCCATTTATTTAATGACGTGACTGAATTTCTAAGAAATATATATATATATATATATATATATATATATATATGAGACGAGATCAGGTTACAAATAGCTATTTATTTATCTTTTTGAATATGTATAAGTAAAAAATGTGTGTGTGTTTGTTGGGGTATTTCTTATAGGAAGCCACATGCTTAGATTGATAGTTTTGAAATTTGGGAAGTGTAACACCCATGCTGCACTATTCGAATGGGCTCAGGACAGGTCGTTCAGAGAATCCACCTGCGAGATATCAAGAGTTTTATGGCCCCGCCTAGACTCTAGAAGGACAAAGGATCTTTTGAACTTAACAAAAGGTAATTTGCGCAGTATGATGGCTACACTTACTTTTCACTCCACTGTTGGGGTCCATGCTAGGCGCATGGGTCTCCCCTATAATGACTATTGCTCCAGCTACAATGACGAGGAGGAGGGGAAAGCATTACGCATTTCCTCTGTCTCAGTCCTGCTCTGGAAGAGCAGCGCTTACGGTCTCTGGGAAGGACACGTTTTAGAGACATTTCGGAGATGTCTGGTATGGAATTGAGGAACCTGAGTCTCTTTATTAGGAGCAGTGGCTGGTTCCGCAGATGACTCTACCTAGACTTCGACTATCTTTTCATTCTTTTTTTTTCAATTATCTTTCTTTCTTCCTATACAAATAACACAAAGGGATCAAATAATTGAACCCAAATGGGCTGGACTCTACTTCCCCTTACCAGCAACCTGTTAACCTAACCTAACCTAACACCCATGCAAAGCAATTGTTAATGTTGCAATATCTACCCAACTAAAAGAGCGATAGAAAATTTTATACGGGCAACAATATATTCAAATTCTCAGCAAAATCTTGGAGATATGGAATATTTAAACGTGTACGAAAATCTTTTATATAAAAAAAATTGCGTGCGTTAAAAGTGAAGTGAAAATTCTTTGGCAAACAAATGTTTAAATCTTGTTTATATTTATGGTAATCTAAATACTTAGATTTCCGAGACTTTGAGGAAGGGAAAAAGGAAGATGTGTTAGGAATTTAATTATAAATAATTTAACTAAATATAATTAGTCAATTATAATTAAATAAGGTATCGAATATTTATACAAATTACAGGTTTAATTTTCTTAATTTATTTCTTCTATATTTACATTATTTCTTTTATTTAAATTTAGAAAACAGAATTTATGAAATATTTTTATTTTATATTTTATGAAAAATAGTACATTAAATTCTTAAATAATGAGTGGCAAATTAAAATGCTACATATTATTTGTAAATATGGAATTTCTTAACATTCGAATAAATTAACATAAAAAATTTGAAATTAACAAAGAGATAACAAATATATCACTTAGGGCCATCCTTACAACTTAACAGTAGCTAAAGTTAAGGTGTTATCGGACAGATAATTCGTTTTTCATTATCATTAGTACACTTTAAGCTAAAAATGTCTAATAAGCTAAAGTGAACCCGATTTGAACTTTAATTTTTAACGTAAGGTTTATGAATTTGAAGTTGCCATATTTTCTGGTCTGTGAAAGAAACAGTACCTCTTCTTCATTCGTATAACTTTTTTCCCACTTTATTGAATTTTTGTAACTTTTCACCGGCATTTTTGTTTTATTAATATTATTCACAACTCTTCACCATTCAAATACATAAAGAAACAAGACAGTCGTTGACACTATGTACTTAATGATGCCACAATGTAATGTCAACTTGTCAAAAGTAATCGGTTTTTTCTGTGGTACTGCCATATATTTGAAAAGATCAGTTTTATTTTATAAGGAAGTTGTGATAATGAAAAATTTTAAAGTTCACTTTATTCCATACTTTAGCTATGGTTACCTTTTACTATCAGCTGCATTAAAAGCAAGTTGTAATAAAGGCCCTTATGCTGAACAACTGCTTATAGTACTGGACGATTGACAAATTTATTACAAAATGTTTATTTGTAAATTTAACTCACTGTTAACTGTCATAATGTAAATAAATAAAAAGAATCTTAAAATATAAGACGTTATGCGACAGAATTGCCATCTGAAGTTCTAATATTTAATTACAAATCGAATACATCACCAATAGCGTATATTTTTTCTCGATCTCCCTTTCTTTATGAATTTTTCTCGCTCGCCTACTCTATACTCTCGCTCCATTGCTAAGTGCCGCGTTTCATCCGTAAAAATATTACACTCATGGGCGCAAGAAAGTTTCAATTCAAAAATGAGACTATATAAAAAAAAATTAAATCACTTTTGGTTTCATTACCGAATTCCGTGCCTAATATTAAAAATGAGTTCTTTCTAAAAAATAGTTTGGTTTTTCGTTGAGAACTAAAATGCAGAGCCAATTCTGTTCCCAAACGAAATTGAATTTTGTCACGGTACGGCTGCGTATGATTAATACTTGTTTGTATGGGTTCGTATTACTCATACGTCTTAAACATATTCTTAATTAAGAAAAAAAACGTCCCACGTTTTCGTTTCATCCGTAAAAATGTTACCCTCATGCGCGCAAAGAACTTTCACTTCAATAAATTTATGCCAGGAAACTAATCTATAGTAATACAATCTAATTTTAAAATTAAAACCAATTGTTAAAACCTGTTCTCATACAAAACGATTTTGTTAAAACCAACTTAAAACCTGTTTTTGGCAGTACTAAGTTGAGTGCTGCCAAGTTATATATTGAAAACAGCTGGTATTGTTCAAATTAATAAAAATATATTCTGACGCCTGAAATATTATGAAAACACTGTCAAAATGGATGCAGCCACAAGAAGAACTAAAAAATGCCAGAGAAAAAAAAATTATGAACGAAGATTAATGAAAACATTTTCATTGATGTGTGAGAGGAGAAAATAGATGATTGTTAACATCAAGTTGATACAGTTCTCGTATGCAATTTCCTAATAAAATTTTTTAAAATAAGAACTGTTATTATATTCAATTAAGACACCTAATAAGTGGTGACAAACACAATACACATGAGCACTGATAATTAAAACGTTGCAGCTTTCGAGAACAGCTGTTCTGCTCTACCGTGTAAGTTGAATAACTAAAAACTGATGTTGACTTTATTTTCTGCTTGGAATGTTTATCATGTCTTTCTGAATTTAAAACAAAGAAACTTTCGAACAATGAGCCTATGAATCTTAATTCAATTTAATATAGCAATATAATTGTTCGTTAAAATACTTAATACATGAATTCATATTTTAAATGATTCTTTAAAATGTGCAACATAGCAATTACTATTTTTGAGTTACGTGACGATAGAAAAAAATGAATATCTTTTTGAGGCGATATAAGGAATTTTGCAGAACTAAAAAAAATATTTCTGAGTATAGCCAAGAATGTCTTTCAAAAGAATTTGTTTTTGAGGACCTGACTTCATGCCCCTCTAACCGTTTTTCACTAACCGTTTTTCGCTAACCGTTTTTTTTTGTCATGACCATAATTTTTTAATACCAAATAACCAATTTTTTTCTAAACTTTGGCTAAAAATCATTAAAAAGACACCGCATTTTTACTTAATTAAGACTTGTGTTTACAATTAACGCAATCTTCAACGATACGTTTATAATGAAAGGATACACGTAAAAGTTTAGTCGAAAACTTCCCAATAAAAATACATGAATTGACACAAACCCATTTTTATTTTAAATTCATGAAAAATTAAACCAAGTCCAAGATTTTGAAATGTTTCATTTATTCAATATTTAGATTTTTAAAGGCTCTTTAGTTGAAAATATTAAGTTATCCAGTACACTTTCAAAGGGATTTTAAGAAAAAATTTTTGCAAAATGAATTTTTTTAATTGGTTATGAGACATGGAATCGAGAAATCCAGTTTATACGCCACACTTTTACATACATTGCGTACATTGCGGTGAGTAGTGCCATCAGTCTCTTTAAGTTTATTTACAATGTTGCCGATTAACTGCACAGTGGTATGGTTAACTGCACATAATATATGCAAAGTGGTCAAGTTTGAACCACCACATTTTTAAGCAGGTTTTACATATTTTTAATTATTCTTCGGGTTTTAAACTTATCATATTCATAAATAATAGAGAAGTCAGATCACAAATATTTAACAGCTGACAGCCACTAAATGATTCTCTGTGATCATATGACGTTTGTGGTCAGCTTTGAGTCTGTTTAGAGTCTTTTGGAATACATAATGTTATGATGTCTTAAATTAATAACTTTTTAAGCGTATGTTAATTAAATCGCTGAGATTCATTCAAAATTTTTTTTCATATTCTAAAAAGGTTTAAGCAAAACCAACTTATAGTGAAAATTATCTAAGCGTACGGCAGTGCTCCAGGCCAAGTTCAGCCCAATGCAAACAGGAAAACTTCCAACGTGGCAATTTTTTTACTTTTCTAATTCAAATACATAAGTAAAAGTGGTATATGCGGCTGTACCGAATCTTTAATACCCTTCACCGACGTATTTCTTTTTTCTTTTAAAATAGAAAATAGGTTTAATTGCCAAAGAATCAAAATTGAGTATTTATTTTCTTTAATATATAAGAAAAAATTTAAACTTTTCAGCTCGGAAGCTGTATTTTTGGCTTTTCTTAGTTCTAATACCAATGAAGTTCTTTTGAAAATATTATATATGTTGAATTTGTAGCAAAAAGGAAAATTCGTTTCAAGTGGTTACTTTTACGTACCAAAACGGTTCCAATTGTCCAGGGTTGGACAATTGCATTTTTGATTTTTTGGAATTTTCAATGCCAACTTTATTCACCCTGAAATATAAAATAGGATTAAATCACAGAAAAACCCAAAATTAGTAATTTATTTGTTTACTTTTATGTATCAAAAAAATATTGAATGGTCCGACCCTGGAGACCATTTCCTCACAGTTTTTATAGCTATTCCTTTCACTTTGAAGCAGTAGATAGTTTAAAAACTAAAAAAAAGTAATATCCATGCTGTTTACTTTGATGTTCCAAAAACATTTCGATTACCCAACCTTGGAATAGAACGCTTAATTATTTAGGTTTTAATACAAATTTCATCTTTTTAAATATCTTTAATTTACATATATATAAAAAAAAAGAAAACAAAATTTAGATTTTTAATTTTTTAAATTTTTGACCAAAATTGAATTTTTCTTGAAGTATGAAACAGGTTTAATATAGAAAAAATTAATTTTTTTTTATCTCGGACCAGCACTTAGGGGTTGACCCCTACATATGCAGTGCATTGCGCCGGAACTAGAAAGGAAAGGATAGTATTGCGAGTACAGAGGAAGAAAGATGAGAAGATAAGGTTTTTTTTGTAGCTATTTAAACCTTTTTACTTCGCCGGCTAATTTTTGCTACAGGACCGACGAAGGAGGGCGCTGCTGTTACTCTGATTTTAGTACATAATAGTGTCAGTTGCTGCAAATTATGTTCAGTGACCAGTACTATGCCTTCATCACTCAAACAGGTTGGCAACAACTAACACAGCCATTCACTAAAGCTGTTCAGAAGAATTCAACACAATATTCATGACTCAGCGCGGTGTTGCATTCAGGACCCTCAGCTTCATTCTCTCGTGTTCTACTACTCCATGGATATTTTTATGTACCAAAAAAAATATTCTCCAACACTGGATTAAAGTTTTTATTTATTTACTAGCAGGCCCGTCCGGCATTGCTCCGCGAGTTATTTAGGTGGAAATTGGTTTAATTGCGTTTATAACTCTTTATATTACATTGCTGTTATTTTTTTGCTGTTATATTTTTTGCTTTAAATAATATATTTTAATTACAAAAAATATTTGAAATGAAAATCTAATATAAAATCAATGCTTAAGATCCGACTGCTCAAGTGTATGTATAGAAATTCATATATCGTTACAGAAAATGCGAAACGAAAAAAAAAATTATAAAAACGAGTTGTTTCAGTTTTTTCAGGTCGATAAAGTCAGAATAAATCTCTCTGTTAGATTTTTTTTTTGAGTTACTCTACTTTAGTCTCAGTTTCCTTCCCAATAATCCTTTTTATTTGATGCCCATATCGTGTGGTGTATAAAAAGTAGTCGTATGACCACTTTGGGGCGTGTCTCATAAAGTGTTTCTAGATATTTCATTATATTTTGTGTTCCCAATTTCAAAACTTCTTCAATTTGGTACCCGTGTCATGGGCGTGGTCCGCCCTTTTGTTTGTAAGTGGTTTTATTATATTCTAAGTTTCGTTCTCAAAATCCCTTTCATTTTATATCCATATCATGTGGGTGGAAAAAAGTAGCTCTCCGCTATTTTGAAGCGTCCACCATATTGTTTTTGAAATAATTTTATTATGTTTTATATTTCCTTTTCAAAAATCGCTCCCATTTGATATCCATATCATGGGGGTGAATAAAAAGGAGTGACCCACATCTTTGGGGTATCCGCCATTTTGGTATTCTATGTCCGTCTCCCGGTTCTAAGCTACATTCCCACCAATATGTAACCAAATCGGTTCAGTCGCTCTTGAGTTATAAATATTGTAACTAACACGACTTTCTTTTATATATTTAGATTTATTTTTTGATTTTTAATAGCAAATTAATGCTTAGTGAAGTATCAAACTTCTTTACATCAAAAAATAAGGATTAGTGACCTTTTTGGTCACTTTTATGCATCGATAAATAATTCAATTGCCAACCCTGGGAACGAAATTTTGATTTTTTTATATGTTTAATTCTAATTTTATTCTTCCTAACTTATAAAGCAAAAGTAAAATTTTTTTTATGTACAAACAAAAATCAGTTGTCCATCCCTGGTATCAATAATTTCATTTGTTTAATTTCTAATACAAATTTAATTCTTCCCAAAGTATCAAATAGGTGTAATTAACACAAATACAAAAAATAATTAGTTTTTGCTAGTTAATTTTGCGTTCACAAATAGGAGTAAGCTTCCCAGATCTGGAATCGTATTTTGAATTTTTCTGAATCTCAAAACCCCTCTATTTCCAATATATCAGTTTAAGAAGAAAGTCTCCAGCTCTTCTGGGGGCTTGTGAAAACCGTACGGACAGACGGATGTCGCTCATTCGTCATCGCTATTCATAAGGATCTAGAATATATACACTTTATGGGGTTCCATATTAACATTGGGAAAGTTACACACGGAATAACAAACCTATACTATACTCTTTAAGTTCTTTGTAAAGGGTGTAAAAATTTACTTCTCTAATATCGGAAAAAACGATTGAGAAAAAACTTGATGTCAAGTTTGCTTGGATATGAAGTTATTTTAAATATGAAGAACTTCGTCATCTTTTTGATCTGAATAGTTTTAATGGCCGAAGTTTCTGAATAGGAACTGGTGATTAATATTCACATATAAGTTTTTGTGTGAATGCAATATTCAATATGTGTGCACTAGTGACGAGTATCCAAAATATATATTTTGATGTAGGGTGTATCTGCTTTGACAATGTCTCCATGTAGTTTTTACAAAGATTTTTGCACATTCTTTCTGTATATTTTGCGTTTTTATTCTATTTAATGAATTTTTTTTATTTGGCAAAAGTCAAAGGCTTACGATGCTGTGAAAAGATACTTATATACCTGTAGGAACACATGCATCTACTTTTATTTATATGAATATCAAAGGAGTGTATGTTGTGTGCGTGTGTGTGAGTTGAGACACGCAGTTGATAAAGGTGCAGTAGATGTGGCATCATCGTCATCTCATGACAATATTCTCTATGTTTATGTACGTACAAGTACGAAATAGTGGCTGTGGCAGCAGCTTGGGGTAATTTAATTTATGATGCAGTAAAATTGAAAACCCTCATGGGAGTATGCGGCTGCCGCAAGGCACGTTAGATGTACTACATGTTTTGTAGTAGTAGTACTTTTCCGAAATATCTTGCACACATACATTCAGGACGTTACACCAATGCAAAACACTCACTCACACTAATACGGCATATGAAAAGAAATATTAGTTTTAGGTTTTTATTCTTGTCACATGAGGATATTTTACAATGGCATTAAATTATTAAGATTTGTAAGTTATTTTCATTGTAAAGATTTTGATGGCTCCACAAATCACAGATTTTGTGATGATGGATTTTTAATAAATTTAAAAAGCATTCTGAAAAGTGAAAGATGTAGTAGACAAAATGGCACTTAATTGTTTAAGGATAATAGTGTGTGTTTGTAGACGACATGCTTAGCGTTTTTGCAGGTGAATGAATCTCTTCACTTAAAACAGATTTTAGGCAACACAACAGGTGCAATTGTTTTGCAAGTATGTATAATTGCTTGCTATACAGCTTGACTTCACAGCTAGTGGAATTAGTTTCAACGTTGATATATTGTTGTGCAGTTTTGTATTTTTTATTTATTTTTGTTTTGGACCAACACTCAGGTTATGATCCAGAACTAGGAAAATTCGTTGTGGCTAGGATGATATATTATTATAGAGTTATTAAAGCCAATTCTTTACTTTGAGATTAAACAAGAAATGTGGGCTTTTTTTGCACCCTCCAAAAAAATATTTGGGGGGTATATCCACTTTTCATTCCGGGTGTAACGCAGCGAAATATCCCTCTGAGACCTCATAAATTATATATATTCTTGATTAGTGATGAAATCTAAGACGATCTGAGCATGTCCGTCCATCCGTTTATGGATATCACAATTCAGTCCAAACAAAAAGAGCCAGATCATTGAAATTTGGTGTAAATATGTCCTGACACAGGTCAAGTTAGTAAATGGGCTGAATAGGGGTAGAGGAAAAAAGTTTCCCAAAGAAGGACTAAACCATTTCTAAACAAGTAAATCGACCGGGTCGAATCTTAAATACCCTCCAAATATTTAGTAAGTGAATTTAAAATGTTTAACTTGGTGGGACAGAGTTCCTTTATATAATATCGTACGTCAACTTCCACTAAAGGGGCGGGGTTCAAAAAATATACAATGTCATGTTTTCCACAGACGAAAGTATGGGCATTGCTAGACCGTCTTAGACTTCATCACTGATCAAGAATATATTTACTTTATGGGGTCCAATTCTCTTTGGAGGGTATAAAAACTGTATTTTGGCGGGGTCGCTCTGGCAAGGGCTGTGGGGGAAACATTTCACCTTTGTCATAAAACTGTAAAAATAAATGCTTGGGATAATTATATACAAAATTAAAATTTCTTTTTTTTGATAGGGTCATTTAAAGACCAAAGGGGAGAGGGGGTAGGGCAGAAACAGGTACACATAAAACTGTAAAAATAAATGCTTGGGATGATTATACACAAAATAAAAACAAATGTTTATTTATTTTTAATAGGGTCATTTAGCGGGCAAAGGGGGAGGAGGAGGTAGGGCAGCAACAGGCAGTCATAAAACTCTAAAGATAAATGCTTGGGATGATTATATACAAAATTAAAAAAAAAAATTTTTTTTTGGTAGGGTCATTTAGGGGGCAAGGGAAGAGGGCGGGGGGAGGGAGGCAGAAATCGGCAGTCATAAAACTCTAAAGATAAATGCTTGGGATGATTATATACAAAATTTAAAAAAACATTTTTTTTTGGTAGGGTCATTTTGGGGGCAAAGGAAGAGGGGGGGGGGGGTTGGGCAGAAATCGGCAAACATAAAACTCTAAAGATAAATGCTTGGGATGATTATAAACAAAATTTAAAAAAAAATTTTTTATTTGGTAGGGTCATTTAAGGGGTAAAGGAAGAGGTGGGGGGGGGGAGTAGGGCAGAAAACGGCTGTCATAAAACTCTAAAGATAAATCCTTGGGATGATTATATACAAAATTTAAAAAAAAAATTTTTTTTTTGGTAGGGTCATTTAGGGGACGAAGGGGAAGGAAGGGGTAGGGCAGAGTAGTACCAGGTTTCGTCTCAGCTTCGTCATTAAAGCTTAAAAGTGTTATTTTTAAGGAATGTAGGCTTAATTAAAACAATTTCTTAAATTTTTATGCTATTTTTGCCTATAATAACGCCCACTAAAGTGGGCGGGGTCAAAAAATATTTTTATTTTATTTAATGGCTCCAAGTTTAAGGCGTTGGACCGTATTTGACATAAAAATATATCATTTGCTTAACAAAATAACCAAAAAACTTTAAAAATTATGATGTTTTTTCTGGGTTGATTTAGTTCTTCTTAAGGGAACTTTTTCCCCTCTTGTCCGATTTAGCCCATCTTCGAACTCAACCTGCTCTAAGCTTCAAAATATATTTATGCTAAATTTCAAGAGTCTAGCTCCTTTCGTTTGGACTGAATCGTGATTTCCACAGACGGACGGACGGACGGACATGCTCAGTTCGTCTTAGATTTCATCCCTGATCAAGAATATATTCTTTATGGGGTCTGAGATGGATATTTCGATGCGTTACAAACGGAATGACAAAGTGAATATACCCTCCAAATTCTTTTTTGGAGGGTATAAAAATTTATGTTAAGTGCAAAAATTTTAATCATTCATACATTGAAATGATCCAAGTTGGCTATATTTTTGACGGCTCTCGCGTTTAGAAAAAATGTGGCGCATGCGTTGCTCATCGGTGACAGCCATGGCAGGTTCATGTACTATGTATGTATATGAACAAAACTCTCGGTGTTTTGACAATGGCATGGATAAGCTGTGGAAATAATTAAGTTTAGCAAATAAAGCCATCAAATGAAGTTATTTTGTTTATGTTAACCTGGTATTTCTACTATTTCATTTAAAAATTCTAATGCTTCCAGCTGGTCTTGCATATAGAACTGCAAGCATTAGCGGCTCAGTCAATTCAAATTTGGTCCAATTGATCATATTGAAATATGAGTCACTCTCGAAGTTTATGAAATTATGATCTTGTGGACCGATCATTTGACGAATGCATACCGTTGCTTCACTTCGAGCTGATAAAATCTTAGCATAGCCCTGAACGTAGTAGCGGATCTTGGTCTGTTATCATCGATAACAAAACATTCTCGAGGTGGAAAAAGTACGCGTTATTTTCTATGGACGGACAAAGGACCTGTTGTACGTCGTCTGGCAATTGACGAATCAAGAACCTGTAAATATCGAAGATATGATAAAAAGGCTACCCCTACGTTCGGAAAAAATAATTTTTTTTTTTTGGAATATATATCATGTCTTTCTGAGATTTAAAAACAAATTTCGAACAATTATTCTATGAATCTTAATTCAATTTAATATAGCAATATAAAATGTTCGTGAAAATACTTACTACATACAAATTTAAGCTATGGCTTGAGCTAACAATAATAAAATTGGAAAAACGTTCACATGTACTTAAGTATGAAATTCAAACCAAAAAAGTTTGACTTAGGTATGATGGAACAAAAAATTCAGAAAAATGGGACCTGAAGAAAAATAATCAAACGGTAACACGGGTATTATAACAATAACATGTTAACATCAGGTTGATACAGTTCCCGTATTCTTTTTAACAATAAAATTTGTGTAAATTGGAACTGTTATCACATTCAACTAAGCCACCTAATAAGTGGTGACAAACACAATACACATGAGCACTGATGACGAAAGGGTTGCGTCTTTCGAAAACAGCTGTTCTGCTCTGCTGTGTAAGTTGAATAAAACTGATATTGACTTTCCTTTGTACTTTGGAATATTTATCATGTCTTTCTGAGATTTAAAAACAAATTTCGAACAATTAGCCTATGAATCTTAATTCAATTTTATATAGCAATATATCTTTTTTTTTAATAGTTATTTTGGAGTTATTGAAAAACTTCCTTAGCAAAAGTTTAATGATTTCTTGCGACCTTTAATTTTCTGATATTAGGGTGCAACATTAGGCGGTAGGAACTGATATCTGGTGGGTAAATACAAGAACGGTATATTTGACAACGACTATTAAAGCAAAACATTGGCCTCTTCAAGAAAAAAACATCAAACATATCACTCTTTGAGCTCCGACTATAAATGTAGAAGATATAATGAAAAATGTATTTTGGGGATCCCTACTTTCGGCAAAAAAAAAATTTATTTTCGAAATCATTTTGCTTATATTCGGTGGTGTACGGCGAACTTTTTTTTCGAGACGCCCTAATGTACATACTTTAGCTTGTACAAAACAAACAATCAATTGAGTATGAACACAAAACGGACTTAGGATCACGTTCTGGCCTATAACTCTGACACCAATCGAGTTTCCACCTTTAAATTTTCTGGAAATGTAGAAGAGGGTTTTATACTTGACATATATTTTTTTAAGAATTGTAAAAAATATACTTTTTCAGATATAGACCTTCGAACTCAAGACCCCAAAAAATAACCTTTGACCTTTTCTTAAAAAAACGCAATATGCATATCATTTTCATTTTTGCACTTTCACCTTTAAAACGATACCAAAAAAACTAAATTGTCTTGCATAGTTCAAAAGTTCTATCGCTTTTTGTAAGGAGAATTTTGTGATTTTTCACCATTTTTTAAAACTTTTATGACGTCATATTTCGGAACCCGAATGGATCTGGTGCCAAATTTTTGTTTGTTTAATTATACTCTTATAGTGTATAACATTTGTGTTGAATTTCATTGAAATCGGAGGTGAAGATGCCGAAAGCCATTATGGTTTGACATGGTTTCACCCAGTTGCTTTAATAATCGAAAAAAATTATAAATTTCACTGCTCTGAAGATGTCTCTTTTCTGATTTCTGATACCATTGAACTTCGTTCAAATATATCAAACATATTTGATTTATAAGGAAAATGAAAATATTTGTTGCAGTTGGTTACTTTTATGTACTAAAAAAAGAAATTGAAGAATTTTCTAACACCAATTCTATTTTTCCTGATGTATAAAATAGACCTATTTCACAAAAAGCCGAGACAAGTAAACTATTTGGTTACTTTTATGTACAAAAAAAATCCATTTGCCCAACCCTGAAATCTCCGCTTTTATTATTTAGGATTTTTATTACGAATTTTATTTTTCCAAATATGCACAAAAAGACAAAATAAGTAACATGTACTAATAAAAGTTAAGATTGTCCAACCCTGGAATCGTGTTTTTGATTTTTTTGAATTTTCAATACCGCTTTCTTCCTGAAATATCAAATCACAAAAACCCAAAATTCGTAACCAATTTTTTTTTATTTTATGTATGTAAATAAATTTCGATTGCCCAACTCTGGAATACATTTTTAATTTTTATTATTAATACAATATATATATATATATATATATATATATATATATATATATATATATATATATATATATATATAACTCTTTCTAAAGTATAAAAAAGGATTAATTATTTTAAAATAATTAATTTTTGCTCGTTATATTTGTGGCCACAGATACGTGTGAGTTTCCAGCTGTGGAACCGTATTTTGGAGTTTTATGAATTTCAATACCACTCTATTTGGATTCATTTCCAATTCATCAGTCCAAGAATGAAATATCTAGCTCTTCTTAGAGTTTGAGAAAACCGATTTCATGTCCAGGCAGACGGACATGAAACGTTTGTTTCTACTTTAAACGGCGTATACTTTTTTTATTTTGTAGCTATTTCTCAAAAAAGAAGATTAAGAGCTGTTTGGCTGAAAACTAAAGTTCATTTTTGCAATGAAAATTATATGGCTTCCAGCGCTTAGAAATGCCTCCCAGGCAGTGTGTACGTAAAAAAGTGTCACAATTCAACAAACTGACTATGATCATCTCCTTTTATCATTAACGTTAACACACTTTTACATATAAGTGTGTGTGCGTGTTTTATTTTACCTTAAGGAGTAATTTACTTCTTTTCAACCCAATTAACTTGCATTACTTTGTAAAAGATTTAACCCGAATGTGCATCTCCTTTAAAAAGCGTATAAAAAGGTCAACAACATGTCAAGTAAATCCAAGATTTTAATTAAAAATTAATTAATTCTTTTAAAAATATAAATGGTTAAGGGTCACCATTTAACTGCAAATGTTTATATGCAACACAAATTTTTCTTGCTTTACTTCAGTTCTCCTTGCAGCAACACATACATACAACGAGTAGCACTACATTTACATATTTGGTTTATTAGCAGTGAATACAAGAAGAGCATTAATTTGTTTTTGTTTTTTACATTTCGGTTTCGTAAGATTTGATTTTCTTTTATTTGCAAAAATAAATTGTAATTTGACTGATGCTTTACCAAAAGTATCTCTGGGGTAAATTTAATTATTTCAATGGAAAAAATACTGCAGTTTATTAAAAAAAATCCCCATCGGTAAGATACAGAAACAATTTATAAACCACAGCTATAAAATTAAAAACTGAATTTTTTCTATCCAGTAAAAGGCGTGGGAAAAATTATAGCATTTGAGCAGTGAACGTTTTGTACTAGAATGATATGGAAAAATGTTTAAGAAGGATTGCTTCAATTTAGAACTAAAATTGTATTCTCTTAAGCATATAGAAAAGTGTTGTGAAAAGAAGCCAGTTCTTAGTTATTTATATAGAAAAAATGTTATATGAGCGAGTGGGAGCACAAGCGGCCCAAGTGAGTCATATAAATATAATATTGAGGATAAGTAGTTTTAAGTTATATTGTAATAAAAAACTTTTGTTGTTTTTATGTGAGAACTGATGGAATTGCTTGCCAAATGAAAATTCCTCTTAGATCTTTTATGCTTTGGATTCCGACGATTTTCAACAAATAAGTCAATGTTTAAAATTAATTTTGTAAAAAAGCACTTCTACACCACGTATAACTAAAATCATGGAGTGTGAATGAATATCGACGCTAAAATATTGCAGCTCTAAGGATAAAGACTCCAGTTAACAGCCGGCCACAGAATCCTGCAACTTTTGTTGGGTAAGTACCAAAGTCAGTCTGAAAGTGATCAAACAGAACATCATTGTACAGACTGTTGTTTCAAATACATCCAAACATACCCTGTAGGAACTGCAATAAGGTATAGAATATCACCAAGTTATCACTAAATTATCGTACTGAGATAAATTATAAAAAAAGTACTACTAATTTCTATAGGTTATGGATAAAATTGTTCATCCCCCAAAAATTCCTAAAAAACTATTCGTATCTCCAACTTTCTCACTTTTCATTAGAAATAAAATCGTATCATTTCCAAGGACAAAAAAAGTTTTTATAAATTTATTTTCTGATGTACTAGCAAATTAATTATATAGAATATATTCAAAATTAGTTTTATTTAAAATATCTTAAAATATCTACATATTCATACATCTGCATGTACGGTAGTTAGACGGAGTTAGAGACTACGACACTCATTCTATGTTAATTTATTATTTTGAGAAGGTTGCAGCAGAAGTGTGTTCCACTCTAAAATTTTACTATCGGATGATATCAGATGAGCGTCCATAAAGCCTACATTAGGAGTGTCATGCAACACTTCAATTAATACGTAGCCTATGGCTCAAAAGGTACATTCGCTTTTTTGGCTCCTCCTACACAGAAGTATACGAATTTACATGTTGTAAAATACTGTTATGCTGCTGTAGCAGTACACACTGCTGTTGCTCTCGCAATACTCAGAAGATGGCCGAACATACCAATGCAGTAAAATTAACCATGACCGTACGCGTTTTGTTAACCAAAAAGCAAACACTGGTTGCATTCATGTTCTGACACACAAATACAATTACAAAACGAAAAGAAGCAACTGAAACATGAAAGAAATGGAGTCAAAGATTACTTCTTGTAAAAACATTGTAACTTACACCGGTACCCAAAATATGTACGAGCACGGCCGCACACGTAGTGGCAGCCACAAATAAACGGAGCGTAATACAACCAAAATAGGAACAAAGAAACTGTAATAAAGGAAAATAGTATTCAATTTACACAAAAGCTGCCACACGCACACACACACACACACACTAACCCACACTTACACGCAGTCACATAAAACTAAGATTTAAATGCAGTTTAAGTGAAAAGAAAGAAACAACAGAACAACAATCACACACACCCGGGTTAGACTGTTATGACCTAAGAATCTATAAGCTGGTCAGGATCTGGTCAGTTACACCTATTTTTATGTGTTGTTTCCATTTTTCCAATATTTTTTCTGTTCCTTTTCGCAGCACGTTACTTGTTGGTGTTTGTAATTGTACAACGGTTACCGTTACATGTGTAATTATTTTATGAGATTTATTTGCAGTTAAAGTTGCAACTTCCACTTACATTCAAGCCTGTACACATTCACACTCGTATGATGGCTGCTGCAAGTCAATGCGAAGCAAGTACACCATGTACTTCTTTTTCGTTGTAGTCGTTGTTGCAATCATGCATTCATTCCGTTGGCCACAAGTGCTTTAAAATCTTTGGGCACTGTGGGGTTTTTGTGGTCACTCATCACCCAATGAATAAGCAAATGAACGAGTGTATGCTGGGATAGATAGATGGACATTGAAATGAAAAGATTGGGGCGATTAAGAGAGACGAATGACGAAATGCTTGGTTGGCTGGTTAGTAGGAAAACGCGGTTGCAAATGCGACAAAATTCCAATTGAAGCGAAAAAAGTGAATATACCGCAGAGCAAAGCGACCATTGAATGAATGAATATATGAAAGCTAATTCCTTATGCAAAAGTAACATTTATCTGACACCTTTGTGATGTTTGCCACACACAACAACAACCAAACACAAACATAACAGAACACATTCATTTGCGTGCCACATATACGAAACAAGTGTTTATGTTTGCTGTTAAGGATAACGAAACGTGAAACCTCAAGTGACCACCAACGTGTGATAAACATTCATCTTTTCTTCATATCATATATTTTAAACAATTTTTTCTCGTTCAGCGATAACGCACGTCTGCTGTAATACTTGGGAATTATTCTGCAAAGATGTATGTATTTGCCAAACACCTTGAGGATTACTTGGATGCATGCAGCCATGTGATATTTAAAACACACTGTTACGAGCGCTAGTCTGACACTTGAAAAACTGCTTTTAATTTTTTTATCTAGATCTTTTTGTCATACTTTTTAATAAAAACGAAATGTACGGAAAATGCTTTTGGTGGCTCATATTCTTTTTGTGTTATTGATGTATACCACAAATTTAAAGTTTAAACGTTTCTATGGGTTGCTATATATTTTTCAGCCATAGTTCACGTTGGAAAGAAAATTTTATGAAATTAATGTTTAAATATGATTTGTGCCATATGGCCGCCACGGCCGGCGCGTAGAGGACGCAATCTGGAACACCAATTTTCAACAACTAAAAAAATCTTCCATAAAGTGGAAGGACACAATCCCAGTTGCTGAGAACGGCGACGACTTGATTGATTAGGATCATCTTTAATGCTTTCCAGTGCGCACTGTTCGGCGTCTCACAGGATGTACACGATCAGTAGCAGTAAATGTGGTCCGAAAAAGAAACTTAGGTGTCCGTATCCCTTTTATTTCTTATTGAGACACGGCGAACCTACTTCTTATACGCACATCCGCTACACTGTTATTCAGAGATTGGACAGTAGCATATAAGTTTTAAGAAGCTATCTGCAAAAGTAATGTCTTGAAATAATAGTAATCCCTCGAAAGCCAGCCCTTATAGACTTTAACTCTCGATTGACTTTGGATTCCTAACTAGAATCTAGGCATCCTTGAGCCTACTTTCTTATTTCAAACTTGCGTAGGTGACGGCCCCTACTACTTTATGTCTTCTGAGAGTAGTCCAGCAAATTCCCTACTGAGATCTGTCCCATGTCCTTTCGGAAACAGGCAGGCACAAGTAAGGTCTTTGGGTTACCAGCAAAAGTTATGTTTGGGTAACCCCCGAGACCAAACCCATTAAGGTTTTACCTCTCCATTACTTTGGTCCTCTTTCATCAAATAAGCCTCCGGCAAATTTCCAAGCGTATCTTCGGATAATCTGTTTTGCACTGGACGGCAGCTTCTACTACAGGAATCGTACTAGGACGATGTACTATTCAGTAGAGGTGGGTTTTAAGGGTTACCAACATAAGCCACATCTGAAAAAACTGCATAACCCTCTCCCCAGATCTGTGCTGAATCGAGGTCTGACATAATAACCAAGTTCCCTAACTGCAGCCCCCGGGGAACTATACGCAACAATTAACATGAACAACATTTTTCTATAAGAAATACTGATTTGTATATATCAAATCTGGTCACCTGATAATGATTTAGTCGTCGTTTGCCGGCGAAATAAATCCATTGTAACTTTCGCGGAGTACGATGATTTTCAACCAACGCCATGATTGTGCGTATTTTCATATAAACGAAAGTGTTTTATATATGGCGACGAATACTTGCGAGTAAATATTCGTCGTTCGTCGCAATTGTGTTGCTTATGGGCCAATAATATATAAAACTACCAATATCACAGTACAACACATAGCCCCAAAAGAAGAACTTCTGCATCATTCGTTTGGTCGTGGTACATCAAATAATAATTTAAAAATTAATTTGAAATTACTAAGTATCGTATAGGGGGAATTTGTCACGTTTTAGGCTCTTTTGTTTGTCATAACTCGAGAAGAACTAGTCCGAATAAGCTGAAAAAAATTTTATAAAATTAATATAATGTTCATACAACCTTTTGCTACATAAGTAACAGTTTCGCAGTTATAAATAAATGTATGAAGAAAGAAACTATTTTTTGCCTAAAAAATTGAATATTTTTATTTTTAATTCATAAAAAATCCAAAACTGTGAAAAAATGTCAAGTCAATTATCAGAATTGAGTCCCGAATCAATCACCTGAAAAATGTTGTTCTGTGTATTTAAAAATATATTTACTCATGTAGTTAACAGCCTCCCTAATGCAAATGTTTGTATGTGTTTGTACATCCATATCTACATAAATGCGAACACAGATGTATTTATTGCCTTTTGCGATTGTGTCTGTTTTATTAATTTGGTTTTGACTTTAAAATATGACACCTAATTCGCCAATGAAACATCTGCACTTGAATTCAACATAATTATTAGAATCTAACCCAAATACCATTCTGTAGCACTCGCACACATGTGCACCTGTGCTACATGAGATATTTGTTTTTGGCAAATTCCAATTATATAATAAATACAATTATCGCCAGTTTTACGAGCAAGTTTTACTATTTTGGCCGACAGCATAAACCATTAAGGATAATTATTATAACAATAAATGAAAACTTTAATTTGAGCGGCTCTGTATTGAGTTTGAAATATCCGTTTCTGGTATCAATTTTACTGCAACCATAATGTGGTGAAATGTTCAAATATTTTATAATAATTTCAATAATTTTCACTTAATTATTGGTTTTCAACAATAGAGTACGGCTGTGTATATCAAAAGTTATTTGATGTATGCACGTGCAAAAGAATGTAATGCGCTCTTCACCGAATTACTGCTCTGCCCACATATTTCATCTATACTGTTTGTTCAATTATGTATCAATATGTTACTGTATTTGTGTTTATTGTGTAACGATACACACACTCGCATACATATTCCTGTAAAAAAGTTGGTTTTTAAAGTACATTTATTGGTTGAAGCACCAGCTTTTTCGATTAAACATTTAGTCGCTAGGAGCTCGGAATATGAAACTCGTTGAATTCTTGTGTGGAAAGTAGCAATTCGGCTTATCCAAGCCCATACTTTTAGCTACTTACCCAAGGAAATTGCAGGAATTATAGAAAGTAGATTCGCCCACAATAGCATGATAAGAGCTGAAAAGTACCGCGACAGTATCAAAATTTACAGAAAGTGAATCTTTAGGAGTCTTCTTTCGGTTTTTAAACAGTAGCTGACTTTCACTTAGTATTTCCACGTTCTTTTCAGAAAATTTCATTCTAGTTTTCTCAACAAAAGGCGGTACAAATTCCAACCAGACACTAGTATTGGCCGAGCATCAGTCCTTAAACTAACATCTCTTCCGGTTGACCCCTGAAGGACACCTCTTCCAATATCCGGCCATAGGGGATTTCGGACCAAAGTTTAGTAGCAATCCATTTGTATTGAGGTAACTTAGTATATCACTTCTCCAACTGTTTTAGACGGTTAGCTGGTTATCCCGAATCAGTGCTTGCACGGCACTAAGACGCTAATGTAAAACTATTTCAGACAGGTCATTGAGTTCAAATGGGTTGTGGAAGTCTATTCACAAAAAAGTCCTTGCGTGTACATTGCGGGAATGGTCGGTGGTGGTAATGAACTTCACACAGTGTTGGATTATGTCGACGACAATGTTATGTAAAGGGGTTTTGATTAAGCACTTTCTATCTTTAAATTAAAATAAAACAAAGTAGACCAATTCACAATCCTGTGCAAATGGTCTTGCATTATAGCATTTGCAAATTAAGAGAGTATTTGAGAGCATTTTCAATGTATTTTGTTGGTGTAGAGTACAATTATTATGCTCATGCTACGATGCTAGACTACTTGCTCGAGATTGTAAACTGGGCTAGTGTGTTTGAGATATTGTTTGATATATAACATCGTTAAAATATTCGCCAAGACTTTTCTGGGAAGAGCGCATTTGAACTATTAAAATTTTCATGACTCTGGTGCGTATATCAGGCTAAATTTGACCGTTGGCATTAAGAACCCTGTTATTTTACCCCTGTGTTATTTACACGATCTCGATGGTCAGTTCACATCACCTCCACGGGAGGTGATCGTGCCCTCAAATTCATCGTACAGAATATCCAAGGTGTGTTGCACGTAGTCCCGTCCTATTGAAACCACATGCCTGTAGTGTGCAGCTCATCCAATTTAGGCCACAAGCAGTTGGTAATCATCCACCTACAGAGTTCGACGTTGACAGTGAAGTCCCGACCAATGTCGTTCTCAAATATATATGAGCCAATGACCCACCAGCCCTAAAACTACACCAAACAGTGACTTTTTGGGGATGCATCAAAATCTCTATTGATGTCATGGGGATTGGTATCATCTCAAATTCGAAAATGCTGTTTGTTCAGGTACCCATTCATCCACAGATGGGATGCATCTCTTAAGACAATTAAGCGTTCTGAGTTCAACCCTGCGCTCAGCCATGAATATTGTGTGAAATTTTTCTGATCAGCGTTAGTGCATGGTTGTGTTAGTTGTTGTCAGCATGTTTCAATGATCAAGGCATGTCACTGGTCATTGAACATAACTGGCAGTAGTTGTCGCTATCATGCACTGAAGAGCAGAGGAACAGCACCCTTCTTCGTCGGCCCTGTGGCAACAAATTAGCCGGCGTAGTAAAAAGTTGAAATCGGTACAAAAAAAAAAGAAAATAAGTCTCTATCTTCTCATCTTTCTACATCTGTCCTCTCAATACTATCCCCTCCTTTCCAGTTCCGGCGCAATGCATTGCATATGTAGGGGTCATCCCTGAGTGCTAGTTCTACTCCAAAAAAAAAGACAAGTAAAAACGTTATATTCGACCGGGTCGAATCTTAAATACCCTCCAAATGTTAAAATGTTTAACTTGGTGGGACAGAATTCCTTTATATAATATCGTACGTCAACGCTCACAGTAGGGGGCGGGGTTCAAAATATAATGTTTTCCACAGACGAACGTTTGGGCATTGCTAGACCGTCTTAGACTTCATCACTGATCAAGAATTTGTATACTTTATGGTGTCCAATTCTTTTTAGATTTTGTCGGGCTCTCTCTGGCATGGGCCGTGGGGGAAACATTTCACATTTGCCATAAAACTCTAAAAATAATTAGTTGGGATAATTAAATGTAAAATTAATTTTTAATTTTTTTTGATAGGGTCATTTAGAGGGCAAGGGGGGGGGGTTGCAAACGGAATGACAAAGTGAATATACCCTCCAATTATTTTTGGAGGGTATAAAAAGAAACTACTCCAGAGCACATTCAGCTAAACCAAGTCTTTGGTGGCTTACCTTCAGTTCGAAGACACAACGTAATATTAGCCAAGTTGTTGCTACCGGCATGCCTCGGATTTTCCTGCACATTCTTTCTACTTGTAAACTAGGTCAGTTTGTATCTAAAGTAGAATAGAGAATATATCTCTGCTCTGACTATAATTTATTTTGCCCCACTGTGCATTAAACACATAATTGCGCTTATGCTGACGAAGTGTGATTCTATAGCGCAGAAACTTTTCCAGCTTTAATAAATATCAGAAAGATATATTTCTTAGAGCACAGGAATAGTAAATCGTAGGTGCATTAGAGTTCGTTTTACACCCGGCTGGCCGTTCAAGCATTTGCATGTTATAAGCAAATGCATTCTTGCTTCAGGTGTGCTAGACGATGTGGCTCTAAAAATATGCTGATTTTTCACGTTCCGAATCTCTGTCATGCATTTCATAGTTTAGCTTTGGTGTCAGTACTTTCACTTCCACCGGGCCTTGAGGCTGGTAAAATTTGAAAGAATTCTCTCAGGATGAATATTTATTTTGTATTTTGTATTTTTTCCAACCCAATATATTTATGGCCACTATCAACGTTAACAAGCTTTATCAACAACATCACATTTATTGCAAAAGTTTATTATCTTTATCAACATTATTAGTAGTTTTACATATAATACTAATTTAAAAAAAAGAACGAAAAATGGAAATACATTTTCATTTACCAAAGCTGTCATATTTACCGAAAAATCATCGTCATCAACAACTCAGCCAATTTCAATTTTGGCAGCAATATAAATACAAAAACAAGTGTGTAGATATGCGAAATGTGCAAACTTCAATTTCAGTCATACACATGGAGACATGTGTGTATGTATGTGATTTGATGTGTGTGAGACGAGCACAATCATTCATGCAACAATATTTTAATTTAAACTTATTCTGACCATGTTTTGTGTTTGGTTATGTCTGCATTTTTAATAAATTTTTCATCATCATCGTCGTGATCACCATCATCGTATCGGTACCACATAAAAATTAACTTTGTTGCCACATTGTTTGTTTGTTTGTTTGTATGACAAACTCTGGAGTTGCTCTCACATTGTTCGGTTGTCTGTCCGTCTGTTTGTATCTACGCCCTCACCTATCTCTTGGAACATTTGTCAGTACGTGTGTTTTCATACTTATAAGTTTGTGTGTTTATGACACATTACGATTGCGGTCAATATGTCATGCAGTCAGTTCTTTGCCAGTCATTCAGCAATTTGGTTTGAATGTATGCCTGCGTTTGAGTATGAATATTGTAACACTTCTGCAGACAAACGTTCACTCATAATTTTATGGGGGGTTTTTCTCATCCATATATTTGAACAACTAAATTTAATACGCTCTCCTTCATATTTTATCATACAAGAAGAAAATTCATGGCTATTGACGTTCAGACCAATACAATTTATATAGATTTGCATCACTGATCCCTTATTGTACGCTTGAATAATGTACACCTATGCACGATTTTACTACAGAATTTTAAAATATATAATCTTACTTTTTACTATTTTTTTTTAATTTTGTCTTTTCTTTTGTAAAATTCTTCTAAATGAAAACTCCATCGTCACTATGAAAACAATTTCAATTTTAATATATTAAACAGTATGGAAAACGGATGACCATATAGGCCATCTCTGCAACTTCCAGCTAATTTTAACCAAAAAATATTACTTGTTTTCAACTTTTTTCGCTCGCGATATCTCACAAACACATCAATAACTTGTGTCATTGGTTCTTGTCAAAAATAGAGTTGTACCGAACTCTTTCATTAGCTCGTTTTTGACAAGAACCTTTAATCAAACCAATGTAATTTAAATGGGTTTGATCATAGGTTCTTGTCAAAAACGAGCTAATGAAAGAGTTCGGTACAACTATAGTCAAAAAACGAGCGAATGAAAGCGTTCGACACAAGTTTAGTATCGATCTCGTTCATTCTAGACTTGTACCGAACTCGTTCATTAGCTCGTTTTTGACAAGAACCTTTAATCAAACCAATGTAATTTAAATGGGTTTGATCATAGGTTCTTGTCAAAAACGAGCTAATGAAAGAGTTCGGTACAAGTCTAGTTCATTCCCTCGTTTTTGACAAGAACCTCTGATCAAACTCATTTAAATTACATACATTGGTTTGATTAAAGGTTCTTGTCAAAAACGATAGAGTGGACGAGTTTGAGACAAGTCCACACATCAAACGAGTTTGATCCGGTGAGTGGTGATCAACGTTGTTTTTTAATCTTAAGCGCTGGGAGCTAATTCTGGCGCTCGTGAATGTAATTGTTTTCGATTGAAGTATAATATCGATTGCTCTTAATTTTCTAATTCTGCCCATTCGATACTAAACGAGGCGAAATTTTTCTTTAGTGTTGCACAATAATTGTCTATAAATACGTTATATAACACTAAAAAATACTCAAAAAGGTAAACAAACAAAATTATTTAAACACAGATATAAAGTTAAAAAAGTTTTAAAGTAAGTGTTTAAGAAAGATTAGTGTTACAATGAATCCCGAATTTTTTTTATTCATCATTCTCCGAGAATGAAAATGTCAATATCATTCGGAAAGTATAAACCTACAGACACATAAGTATGTACGTACATATGTATATTGGATATAAATACGTATGTTTGTATATTTGTAAATATTTAAAACATGCATTTCTCCTTTTGAGTATAATTTATCTTTTTTATGTTTGAGCTGCAATACTGAACACAATTTTTTGTTTGTTTTTAATTTACTGAACTTTTCTTTTTTGTTAAATTTTTGGTTAGAAATTTAACGAGTAAGTGCTCGAATGCAAAAATAGTGTAAAAATTTAACAAATTGTTTTACTTAAGCCCACATTCCTTAAAAATAACACTTTTAAGCTTTAATGACGAAGCTGAGACGTAACCTGGTACATATCTGCGCTACCTGCTCCTCCCCATTTGCCCCCTAAATCACCCTATCCCTAATTTTTATTTTTAAAATTTTTAATACCAATATAATTCTTATGTTTAGTTCACTAAAAAAAAAACAAAATATGGAATTTATGTGGGTACTTTTATGTACCAAAAATATTTCGAATTTCCAACTCTAAAGGTGAATTTTTATTTTTTCTTAGTGAGGTATAACATAGCCCTACTTGACAAAAAAGTAAAATTTTTAACCTCTTTGGTCACTTTCATGTACCACAAAATATTTAGTTTGTCCAACCCTGGAGTCGAAATTTTGGTCTTTTAAGATTTTAATACCAATTTTGTTCTTCCTGAATTATAAAATAGTTTTAATTGGCAAAAACAACAACATAATTTTTTGTTATTTTATGTTTAAAAAAAATTTCAATTTCCCAACTCTGCAGGCGACATTTTTTTGTTTGTTTTGATCAATACAACTCTTAATGATGAGGCATGAAATAGTTTTATTTAAGAACAAATTAAATTTTTTAATCATTTTGGTCACTTTTATGTACTACAAAATATTGCAGTTATCCAACCCTGGAACCGAAATTAATTTTTTTTTTTAAATTTTGTTCTTCTTAAATTTTAAAACAGTTTTACTTAGCAAAAAAAACAATGTCAGTTGTGTTTTTGGGTTATATAAAAAATATATCAATTTCCCAACCCTGGAAGCGAAATTAAATTTTTTTTACCAATGCAACTCTTGATGAGGTATAAAGTGGTTTTATTTAAGAAAAACTTAAAATTTGTAACCGTTTTGGTCACTTTCATGTACTGCAAAATATTGCATGTACCAAAAAAAAACTTTCAATTTCCCTTCCCTGGAAAAAATTTATTTACTTTTAGTTTTTAATACACATTAGAGGCTTCCCAAGGTATGAAATAGGTTTAATTTACAAACAAACAAAGAAATAATTGGGTTTTAGTAGTTAATATTGCGTCGAGAAATAGAAGTATGCTTCCCAGCTCTGGAACCGTATTTCGGGTTTTTCTGAGTTCCAATACCACTCTATTTAAAGAACGAAGTCTCTAGCTCTTCTGGGGCTTTTGAAAACCGTTCACGTACAGACAGACGGACATCGCTCAATCGTCATCGCTTATCATAAGGATCCAGAATATATATACTTTATATATAATTTATATACTTTATATACTTTATGTACTTTATAGGATATTAATATCGAGGAAATCATACACGGAATAACAAACCTATACATATGTCTATGCCCTTTCACTTTTTCTTGAATGGTATAATAATGAGAATAAAAGTACAGTTATTATTTACTAACTATTTGGAGGGTGTTTATGACTCGACCAGGTCGAATATATTGTTTTTACTTGTTTTTAATTGTCTTATTAATACTAAATTTAATATCAATAACTTAACTTCGAAATGGCTCAAAATATTTTCTTTATCATTTTTTTCCTGTTTTTGCATCTTAGGTGTTAAGTTTGATAGTGTCTTTACTAGACGTTGCCAAATAGTTTCAGAATAAAATTAAATAATTAATTTTAATTGGTGACGAAGCAGTTGCTATCGCATAGGCTTAGAAACGGTGTTTCAGTATCCGGCAGGATTCGAATCTTACTTTTATATAAGGTTATAGAAAATATTTTTATAGAGTCACCAATGGAATGAAAAATTCAAATATACCTTTTCTATTTTTGCTGAAGAGTATAAAAAGTATCCTTATGTCAGAATTATCTTGTCCAAGTATAGGAGCAAGTAATATATGGTGGCAGTGCCATTAAATAACTGGACATTATGACACGTAACAAAAATGTATGTGTTCTTATTTCTTTAACAATTTATTTATTTTTTAATTATTTGTGCGTGATATGACGACATAATGCTGTTTTATTCTTCAAAAGAGAATCTGGTGTAATTAACAATTGCATGCAAATGTGTGTACTTTCCATTAAGGTTCTACCAAATTACCGGGTTAATTTATTTCAACAAGTTTTTAATAGATATATTTGCCAACCTGCGGCCCGGAAAAACTTTTTCAAATATTGATTTGCTTGCTTTACTAATATTTAGTTCTCTATAAGTTAACGAGTGCGCCCACACTTTCCCTAATGGAAACAATTACTGCTTTTTAATTACAAAAAATTATTAAAGCACTTAATTAAAGTCATTTAGTTGCATTTTCGTTCTACACTAGTGCTGTTTGAATTTAATGTACAAAATCTGCTTGTATTTAAATACCAGCACATGTGCACGTTCATTATTATGCAAAGGCAGACAGACGATACTACAGGTTTTGTGCCTGACTTTATTTATACATTTTTGAGGCTTTTAATGCTGCAATTTAAAGTAATCAGCTGGTAATTTATGACTTTAACTAAATTCAATTTGAACATAATGTAAGTTAATATTTTCACTCACACAAGTCTTTTGTGTATTTGTTATATTTCCAATGGCAGCCTTTGAGTACCGACAGAGGCAATAATTATGCCCAGGATACATCATTTATATTTTGGCTATTCAGTAGGGGGGTTAAAGAAGTTGCAGAGGTGTAATAACGATAAATAAGGTAAGCAAATATGTGTGTTATTGCACTTGGAAATGATACTATTGCAAACATATTTACCTGAACATTGTACGTATTGAAAATATGAATACCTATTGAAAATGTTAAGCACGCAAGGAAAATTTTTGTATAATAAATATTTCGTACGAAATACGCTAGCTGTTTAAATATATTATATATATATATTTATTGAAATTATCTTGACTAGTGACACACTCTTACTTTGCTTTTTATTAAATAGTATAACAAATCCACCTGTAATGAGACAATATCCCTCTGATCTCGCCTCCGCTCATAGAAGGTGGGTCATTTAACCCTGCTGTTAGATTAGCACCATTTGGCCCAAATTTTTTTTATAATCCATTGCCATATTATGTTGTCTGTCGAAGATTTTAGAGAAGTTACTGTATAAACATATTATTACATATGTCAATACTCACAATTTGCTTTCTGATAAACAATCTGGTTTTCGCCAAAACCACAGCTGTATTACAGCTCTTGTGGAAGTTTGTGAAAATATACGGCAGGGATTAGAAAATGGGCATATTAACTTTTTAGTGCTCTTAGATCATTCTAAGGCATTTGATACTGTAGACCATAATATACTCACCAAAAAACTGAAACATTTTTTTAAATTTACGAACATGTCAATAAATCTGATATCGTCATATCTATCATATCGCACTCAATCGGTTTTCGCTAATGATATTTGGTCAGACAGTTTGTCTGTTAATATAGGTGTGCCTCAAGGCTCAACTTTAGGCCCACTTTTATTTTCCATGTAAGCAAATGATCTGCCAAAGCAACTTTCCAAATGCAAAATCCATTTATATGCAGATGATGTACAACTCACATTAAGTAGCCCAGTAGAAGATAGTGCTTCAGGTATATTTCATTTAAACAGCGATTTAAGGAAAATTTACCTATGGGCTAGTGCTAAAGGGCTTTGTTTGAACCCGGTCAAATCAAAATGCATCATGATTTGTAAAAAAAGGTCAGTTCCCATCATTAACGATGACATTCTTTTAAATGGCGAGAAAATCGAAATTGTGAATTCTGCGAAAAATCTCGGCATAATTTTCAATAACAACCTGACATGGACTGATCACATAAATTCTCTAGTTGGTCAAACTTATACTAAGTTAAAGGCTCTCTGGTCTTCACAGTATTTCATTCCACTAAAAATAAGGATCTTACTTGCCAAAACTTACCTGATTTCTTCCCTACTATATGGGTGTGAAATATTTTCAAGTTGTGACTCAGTCAGCAAAAGAAAGTTAAACGTCTTATATAACAACATTGTAAGATACGTATATAAATTGAAAAGGTATGATCATGTGGCCACTGTCTCCAATAATCATTATGGAGTGTCGCTTGATAACTTGTTAAAAATTCGCACTCTAATTTTTTTGCATAAAATCATTAACACTGAAACCCCCAAATATATATTTCATAAACTTCGTTTGCTTCAATCGCAACGTAGTCGTAACCTCGTAATACCTGGGCACCAATGCCTAGTTTCTGAGTGGCAGTTTTATATACATGCCTCTCGACTTTGGAATAATCTTCCACTAAACCAGCAACTTAATAGCAATGCCAATAGTTTTAAAACATTTTTATTCAAATCTTTTACGTAACTATTTTGTTTGTTTTTTCCTAATAAAATTCATACTCTTTTATTATTGTATTTTTAATTATTATTATTTTTTTCTCATTTTTATTGTTATAATTTTTTTTTTTCATTTTTAATTTAGATTAAGCTATTCATTAGTCATACAATTTTTGTAACATCATGCGTTCCTGCACTCTAATTATAAGACTCGACCTTGTTGTACAGGAAATGAAAATAAATAAATAATCTCAACAACTTTTGAACGGTGTAATATATTGTTTTTGGTTTCGAATAACTTGGTTTGATTTTGTAACAATATTGTCTTCAAAATATTAGGTTTCTAATGTACGAGTAAACCTGTAAAAAGTTACTAATCTTGTCTTAGGGACCATTTGGTCCAGTAAATATTTCAATTCAATGGAATACAAAATAAGGACCTTTTGTATTTATTTACAAGCAAAATATTATTTTATTGATCGTGTCTTTTATTACATGCTTTACCACATATTTTTCGCATTGTTTTGCAAATAAAATTTTCGCAAATGAAGAATTTTATGCCAGATGTAGCATAGACAGCAACTACATACGTATTCCCCGCTTTCTTGTACCTGCTTTAAAAGAACCAGTTTTTGATGAGCTCGTGGAAATCGAAGATGAAGTTTGTATCACTGTCAAGATCTTTTCTGAAAACGTTTGTTGATGTAATCTACTTTTTTGTCGTACGAGTATATGCGTTCCCACACAAAATTCTAGTTTTCGCGAAAACTCTTGTCTCCGACGATTTCGATCAGCCCGTGCCCATGAATAATCAAACTCAGGAAAGAGTGTATGTACGTTCAAAGCAAATACATCCAACATATTTGCGAATAAAACATTTGACGAGCGATTTGTTTCACGCTTTGTTGTGTAAGAACCAATGATTTGCTCAGCTACTCCTCCCATAAAATATAAAACATTAGAAATTGTAGAGGACAGGCTTGATGCTTATCATTTATTGAATTGTAGTGGGAAACAATCTCCGGTTTCTTTTTCACTCCACTGTCGTCAACTGGTGCTGTTTTATGCATTGAGCTTGTTAAAAGAGTTGCTTTATTTTTGTGGCTGACATATGACAACAATGTCGCAATGTTACAGAAATGCGAACTTGGGTTTGTATAAAGGGATTTGTTTTATATTCAGCAGCTTTCGAAGTATGAAAGCTTTATTTTGGGGCACTGTGCCCCTCCATAAGTAAGTTTCCGTTCAAGTAATCTTTTTAAAAATTTATATATATGTATTAGGCCTCTCAAAACTATATCCTCCTATCAAAGTTCCGGCAAAATGCACGGTCATCCCCTCAGTGCTGGTCCTACTAAATGAAATTAAAGCCATATCTGATTCACTTTCTCTTTTAATATCACTTGTAGCCACTTTCTGAATTGAGCACAGCATAAATAAGCGGCTTGGTAGATGAATTACACACAACGACAAGGATTTTTTTCCAGAAAGTTAAGTTGCTTTAATGTAGACATTTGACATACTGACTCTGAAAATAAAAGCCGTTTTCTTGTATCAGCTCTATATATTGAGATATTTAATGGTCGTTATTTTCAAAAAAATTTAATTTTCGGCGAAAAATTTCGAATTTGAGTGCCAAGTACGGCTAAACTATGAGAGATATCGACCTCATTCTTTTTTTGTATTATTTCTGTAAATGTTCTTAATAAAACAGTTTCAATCGATTTTCGATATTTCAAATTTATTTAAACAAAATTTTCAAAAAACCGGAACTGATGTTTTGAAAATGGCCTTAAAACAAAATGTTCAATTTGCAGTATTTAAAATTTGCCTAAACCATTCAATTTTCAAAAGCAGACAAAAAGGACCTCTTTAACGATTTTCTGCCATGGGAAGCCTGTGGTAAATCTCGCTTTAAGCACCAGCAATAATCTGCCATCATGTGTACATCCCATTTGCCCTTGTATCGTTCCTCCATTATCCGAATTTCCTGGTGAAATCTCTCACCTTGTTCGTCACTTAAGTGGCCAAGATTTTCAGGGAAGTAATTCAGATGAGAATGAAGATAATGGAGTTTTACGCTCATGTTGCAACCAAGATCTTTCATACAAGACAGCATTTGTTGGACCAAGTCTTGGTAGTGAGGAAGCTGATGCAGACTCTTGAACTATATCAGATAACTTGGTTGGTCGTTTAGCAGATGGTAAGTCAAGATAAATCCATTTATTGTGGTTATTTGAATTAATTCCACTTATATCAACAACACAGAAATAACAATCATTATGATGATTTTTAGGTTCCCGCCAGATCATCGGTGTTTGGAACTTCATTGAACTTCTTTTTCGAATTGTCCATTGTCGCAAGCTAACAACGCAATTTCGGCAAACAGTTTGCGGTACCCACGGCTTATCTAAATCACACATTTCGACTTTAAAGTAGTCAGTATACACGGTTTTTACAAAGTTAGTAATTGATTTTCTATATTTTTTGAATACGTATTCACCGCAGATGAGGCAAAAGCACTCCGCATCAATTAAGCAACGTCTCCTTGATGTAGTCATCACGAAAGTTTTATCACAACTGATATCAAAACTATCTAAAATTCGTAAAAGTGCACATAACCTCACTTAAATACAAAAAAAGCTATTTACAAAAAACTAAAGCTGATAGAAAAAAACGGCTACTTGATTTGAAATTGTGACATAAAAATCTAATGGAAAATCTAAAAATACTTCTGGAAAATTTCAAAAAGTCAAATTTTGTCATTGTGTGTTATCAATGGTTTCTCCAAAAAAGAATATGGGGGGTATATTCGCTTTGTCAATCCATTTGTAACGCAGCGATATATCCATCTGAGACCCCATAAAGTATATATATATATATATATATATATATATATATATATATATATATTCTTGATCAGTGAAAAAATCTAAGACGATCTGAGCATGTCCGTCCGTCCATCTGTGGAAATCACGATTCAGTCCAAACGAAAAGAGCCAGACTCTTGAAATTTGGTTTAAATATATCTCAGGCCAAGTTCGGAAATGGGCTGAATCGGCATTGGGAAAAAACCAGTTCGGCATTGGTTCCAGCAGATGACCCTTTTCGGAGTAGTTTCTCACCACTTTCTAGCACATTCAAGGTGATATCTCGGCGACAACTTTAGAAATGGTAACCTTCAAATGCTACAACGTCAGGGACCTATCCTTTGTTTTTGGTGTAACCTCACAAAAAACTCCAACGGGAACATTTCGTTCACATTTCGGTCGTGTTCCCTGGATGTGGCAAATTTCGCCCACTTCATTGATTTTAATTGTACGGAAAAATCTTATACGTCCATCGAGTTCTGACCTGATGGTAACTGGGTTTACTGTAACATTATCGAAAAAATAGGGATCAACAATGGGAACAATGTGTGACTTTTTCTGCAAGCGCTTCTAATATGAGACAACTTTGGTTTTTGCTTCATCGTGGAAGCTCTTTTGCTTGGCGAGAAATGTTTGCAATGAAACAACGTTTTGAAGGAAAGATAAATTTTTTTTTAAATAACAAATGTTTTCTATTAACATATTTGCTCCAATAAAAACTTCCACAATTTAATAAAATTCTAAAGTATTTTTATAAATCTAATTGTAATATGCTTGTATCTAAGCTCGATTTCTATATGAATATTGCGAAAAATTTTGATAAAATATTTAACAAAAATGCATGGTTGTGCTGAAGGCCTCAATACAAACTTTCAAATGATTTTACATAGACTTTAAAGAATATTTTCTATTGAAATTTAAAAACCATACCTCAATATATACAATATCACTTCTTAATTGTCACTTTTTCATTATGGCTTATTTAATAGTTAGTTTGGCAAATTTTAATTTTTGATTTCACTACACTTAAATATTTATTAAAATTTAGGGAAAAGTCATTTATATACTGACAGATATACATGTATGTATGTGCACATTAAATCACGGCAATGTTATAAATTTTCTCTGTTTTAACATATTATCATCCTTAAATTTTCAAACAGATAGTTGCTGATTACAGAAACAATGTGAATTCGAGCTAAGAGTAATCTTCTAATAGCAAATTCCGTAGATTTTTACTCATACATGCACTGCCGCATTAGTCTCTTTAACAAAAATACGTCAACATGTCGCCATGATTCCTGTTTTTTTTTTTGCTTAAATTTGCCACCTATATTTCATTGGCACATAAGAAAAAAAATTCACTAAACTCAAATATTCAGCTCTGTGTATTGGCTCTAACGGAAACGGAAGTGCGAAACATTATTTTTTGTAAACCACTTGAAAAAAATCTCTATTGCACACTATCAACTTTATACATACATTAAAGTATGTAATGTACGTATATACGAACGTACGTATATACGAAAGTATTTGCAAGTGTGTACTGGAGACGAGCAGCGGGCACTGCAGTTTCATGAAGCACGTGTGATCACTCGGAATTTTTAATCGTTGGAAAGAAAAAATTTATCATAATCAATATATTCCAGACACAAAAGCACGAAGTAAATAACTCACATTGGGTAAGATGGGCGTGGCACCTTAATAAAATAACGCACATAACGAGGATATGCGCTACTATGTTAAGGTACAATATTATAAAAATGTTGGAAAGTTATTTAACCGTGACCGCACAGCTCAAATGATCAAATATGCGGAATAATTTTTGAAGAATCAGAGAAAACTTGGATCCTTTCACATATAATTATATAGACTGTAAGAGCTTCTCGATATTGCAATTAAAACAACGTAATCTAAAATTGCACAGTGTTTCCGATATGAACGTCAAGCTTTAACTTGATAAAAAAGTACACGTACAAATTTACAACCATTAGATGGTGTTCAGATGTACGCCTTAATTGAGGTTATCGAAATTAATGCCATTATTGAGTTCAATTAACCATATAAAATTTTAATTAAGTGATTGTATTAATTAGAAAATTATAAAAACCTCTGAACTTGGAGCCCTCATACATATAAAAATATAAAAATATTTTCTTTATAGTCGTCAAACGTTAATTAAATTGACAAAATTTTGTGAATAGGAAAATAATTATCTCAATAAAGTGAATATTGACTCAATTAAAATGCATAGATGAACACCATGCAATTTCTTATACCCTTCACAAAAAGTGAAAGGATATATATGTATATATATATATATATATATATATATATATATATATATATATATAGATTTGTCATTCCGCACGTAATTCCTCAATATCAATATGGGGCCCCATAAAGTATATATAATTTGGATGCTTATGACTAGGGAAGACAAACAAGCGATATCCAGCTGTCCGTATGTCTATACGGGTTTTCCAAGCCCTCAGGAGACTTCATTCTTAAAATTTAGAAAAATCCATAATACTGTTCCACAATTAAATTAACTAGCAAAGTGTAGTTATTTTTTGTATTTCTCTTAATTGGCCTATTTTACATTTCGGGCAGAACTAAAGTTTTACTAAAAATTAAAAATTCTATTCGAGCATACGTAAAAGTAACCACAGCAGCAACAGAGTTTTTTTACACTCAAGACTATTTTTCATGAAGAATGAAATTGGTATTGAAAAAATAAATCAAAATTTCGATACCAGGGTTGGGCAATTGATATATTTGTTGGTAGTATATGAAAGTGAGCAAAAGGTTAAACACTGTATTTTTTGTTAAGTGAAACTATTTTATACCTCATTAAGAATTATATTCGTATTAAAAACCAAAAACAATCAAGAATGCGATTTCTGGGTTGGGAAATCGATTTTTTTTTTGTTCATAAAGGTAACCATATAAGTTTCTAATTTTGTTTTTTTTGTTTTTTTTGTTCCCTATTTTGTATACAAGGGACCAAAGTAACCAACTGAAACAAATATTTTTTTGCTTATAAATTACATTTAATTGATATTTTTGAAAGAAGTTCAATGGTATTAGAAATCAGCAAACAGACAGCTTCAGAGCTGTAAAATTTTAATTTTATTATTATTTATTTATATATTTTTAAATATTAAATTAGCTAAATCATACAAATTTGTTACCTTGGTAATAAAACATATCTTCTATTTCAGAAAGTACTTTTGTTTTTGTTTTTTAGTTTGTATTATTTGGGAGTTTATAATGGAACACCAATAAAAAATGTGTTATTGCTTCCAATATAAAGTTTCAAACTCTAAGATCAGTTTTGTTCAAGAAACCTTTAACGAGTATTTCATTTTATTCGATCTCTCTAAAGGTTTTTGCGTTAGGCGATTTTAAACTGTAGTGCTTTTTCAATAAATCGGGAAATGTACCGAAACACTTCTCAAAAATTAATCTTACACATTAATATGAAATAATATGCATATTTTTGTGATATACTTTTACGCCTTTGGAATATGCACCAGCAGTTAGGGGATGACTCTTATATGCAGAGCTTTGCGTCGGAACTAGAAAGGAGGGGCTAGTATCAAAGATACAGATTTGAACTTTTTACTTCGCCCGCTAATTTTTTTTTGCTACATGGCCGACGAAGGAGGGTGCTGTTCTTCTGGTATTTAGAACATGATAGTGTCAGTCGCTACCATTTACATTCAGTGACCCCCCGTGCTATGCCTTCATCATTGAAACAAGGTGGCAACAGCTGATCGAAAGAATTCGCCATAATGTTCATGACTGAATGCGGGGTCAAACTGAAGACCTTGACCTTCCGCTTCATAGTACCGTGTTAACTACTTCAGCCAAAATCACCCTCAAGTGGAAACTTTATTTGATATCAATCAAACAAAGTTTTCATTTAGTTGATTGGTATGAATAGAATACTCAAGGTCTTTAGCTGGTAGATGATAACGAAAGACGGATTCGGTTTTTTGTTTTAAAGATAATTTGCTACCTAACCCACCATGTCAGTCGATATCATTCTGTCGTTTAAATACATTTGAAAAAACACCAAATAATAAAATTTTGTTTTTGTTAATGTACATATTAATCGGCTAACGATATTGAGTGACATCCAAGTGGTCCAAGCAGTTTATTTCGGGTGAAATTTTCGTATATGAAGTTTGGCATCTCTCTCTCAGAGAAAGAGAGAGACATCGGGAGAAACTTTTTTTCGGAGATCTCTCTCAGCATGAAAGGGTTCTATTTCATGTTTTTTTTTCCGTATAAACTTGTAGTGAGATGTCAATAGGCTAAATTTGTTCATACATAGTTGAATTGATCTGAGCCATCATATAACACTTGGATAATTATTTTATATTTATGATGTGAAGTTGTGAGTGAAATATCGTATATAAAATATATATTATAATAAAGCACAATGAATCCGTGGTTGATGGTCCTCATTTGTTTTAAATTCTTTCCACTGCAATCCTTTGATTTTGTTTACGTACGGCAAATTTGATTTTCTGCACAAGAAATTGGAAATAAGTGAATAGTTCCGCAGAAAACTCTGATTATCATTCCTCAAAAAAAAAAATTGGCTGAGTCAACCATAGGATTAACGACCACTGATAACAGCACGCGCACCACTGCTATGCTGTTTTTATAATCACTTAGTAAAATTATTTTAAATTTACAAATTCTTACCCCTTTTACTTTACTCTAAGAATTTCTAAATTTTGGAAACATATACATATTTATCTAAACTATATACGAGTACGCGGTTTCATAAATTTATTTATGGTTATCAGTTTTCGTGACATTGAATTGTTTTGCGATTGTGTATAAACGTGAGCGAAGAACTAGACACGATCTCAATTCTAAGGATTTTGCAGGCTCATATGAATTTACTCTCATAAAAATGTATTATCTTTCTTTATGCACTTTATTGCAAATTCACACTCTTTTTATACCCTTCACAAAAAAGTGAAAGGGTATATATAGGTTTGTCATTCCGTGTGTAATTTCTTCGATATCAATATAGGACCCCATAAAGTATATATATCCTGGATCCTTATGAATAGCAATGACGATTGAGCGATGTCCGTCTGTCTGTACGTGAAATCGGTTTTCCCAAGCCCACAGAAGAGCTACACTCTAAAACTTTTGCCGGAATTTACGTTCATATTTTGCATAAATTCCTGTTGAAAAAATCTTGTTTTTTAAAATTACGTGAATTTTTATCATACAGCAAAAAAATGAATGAGAAATAAATATAATTTGTCCTATTTTAAACAAAGTACTAATTATTATGTCAAAATTGTCCCTTTTTAAGCAAGTGTGTTTAAAAATGTGTTCAATGTGACTTAACAATATGAAAAATGTTTAAAATTAAACATATCTATCCAAAAACACAACATTTAATGTAATAATAGCAACTTTTTCATAAATAAGAAGCATTAGAGAGTTTTTATTTCATTAGCATATGGCGTGATGTATTCTGTGAAGAAAAAAAATTAAGTTTCGAGTAATTAAATGACCAGTGAAATACCTATTTGTTGAAATTTCGGCCACAAGTGTAAATATATAAACGGCCTTAATATAATATAATACCTCATTTCAAATAAATATTTTTATTTAAGTTAGTATTTTAAATATGTACTATGTACATTATAAGTAATGAAAAACTAAATATTTAATTTGTATTTACATTAAGATACAGTATTCATTTACATTTCATTTAAATACAGTTACGTACGTTTTTATATCTTTTTTAAAATATATATAATTTTAAATAATAATTGTATAAGTGTATTTTATTTAATTGTATAGGGGAAACTAGACACAATATGTTTAAAAGTATTAAACATCTCTTGTTAACTATTAAACATATTTTGTTCAAAAATCCACAAATTGTTTGAAAATAAATATATGTTGCGTAATTTTAGGTCAATTATATTCGGTAAAGTGTTGCCGACTATTATTGACGTAAATTTCAACAAAAGTGTTTTATGGTGTAGAGACTTCGTTCTTGGACCGTTGGATTGGAAATTAACTTAAATAGAGTGCTATTGAAATTCAGAACGATCCGAAGTATGGTTCCAGAGCTGGGAAGCTTACATCTATATTTCTACGCAAAATTTATACCAAAAATCAATTATTTTTTTTAATGTTTGTAAATTAAACCTATTTCGTGCTTTGGGAAGCCTGAATGGTCTATTATAAACTAAAAATATTAAAATTTTTTTCCAGGGATGAAAATAAAATTTTTTTTCGCCCATTCCGTATTTTGTAGTACATGTAGTAACTAAAATTGTTGACAATTTTAAGTTTTTCTTTAACAAAACGTCTTTATACGTCATGAACATTTGCATTGGCAAAAAAAAAAAAAATTTAAATTAAAATTTTGCTTCCAGGGGTGGGAATTTGCATTTTTTCATACGTGAAAGTAATCAAACAGCCAACTGATGTTTTCTTTTTGCTACCTAAAACTGTCTTATAATTTAGGAAGAACAAAATTGGTATCAAAAATTTCCAAAAAGAATCAAAATTTCGAATCCAGTGTTGGACAAGTGGAATATTTTATAGTTCATGAAGGTGACCAAAATGGTTGAAAATTGTAAATTTTTCTTAAATAATACTACTTTATACCTCATGAAGAGTTGCATTGGTTAAAAATAAAACCAAAAAAATTAAAATTTCACTTCCAGGGAAAGTTTAAAGTTTTTTTTGGTACATGCAATATATTGTAGTACATGAAAGTGGCAAATTTTAAGTTGTTCTTAAATTAAACGACTTTTACCTAATGAAGACTAGGATTGGTAAAAAAAATTTAAATTTCCCTTCCAGAGCTAGGAAATTTAAATTTTTTTATACATAAAAGTAACCAAAAAGGCAACTAACGTCGGTTTTTTACTAATTAAAACTATTTTTTAGTTCAGAAAAAACAAAATTGGTATCAAAAATTAAAAAAAAACAAAATTTAGATGCCAGAGTTGGATAACTGCAATATTTTGTAGTACATGAAAGTAACCAAAAAGGTTACAAATATTAAGTTTTTCTTAAATAAAACTATTTCATGCCTCATTAATCATGGCAAAAAAATTTAAATTTCGTTTCCAGGGTTGGGAAATTGAAATATATAAATGTAACCAAATAGGCAATTGACGTTGTTGTTTTTGCTAATTCAAACTATTTTAAAATTCAGGAAGAACAAAATTGGTATTGATATCTTAAAAAATCAAAATTTCGATTCCAGGGTTGAACAAATAAAATATTTTATGGTACGTGAAAGTGACCAAAAAGTTTAAAAATTTAAATTTTTTTGTCAAGTAAAACTATGTTACATCTTTTAATTAAACCTACTTCCTGCTTTAGCAAGAAAGAAAGAAGAATTGCATCTGTGAGGGGTATTTAAGATTCGGCACAGCCGAATATAGCACTTTTACTTGTTTGTACATAATTTTCTTCCCTTTTTATTCGGTTCTCCCAAAAACAGTTGTTTATCATTTTTTATCGCTGTTGTTATTGTATTAATTTTGTTTTTGTAGTTATATAAAAATACAGATATATCTTGGTTATTTTATCATGGAGATACTGTTCGAGCTGTGTGCCAGTACCACGTGTGTGTACTTCTGTATCTTGCAATAATTGTATGAAAATTATTATACTTTTGAGCCCAGTGTATAAAACTTGAAAATAAAATTTACATTGAATTACATTTTTTTATTGTTGCATTGCCAACTCGTAATGTTTGTATGTATGTGTGTGTGTATGTTCATACTTTTATTCATTTCATTGCAAAACTAAAAATAAAATTAAAACAATTTATATTCACTTGTAGTACGAAACTCTTACTATTTTTTGTATGGTCAAGGTTCATAAATATTGTTGTATTTGTTATTTGCTTTAGTTTCGTTTCGTTTTATATAAATCCCATACGTTTATTTGGTGACCCTTTTTTCAAAATATATGTGTGTGTATTAATTTAATTTTTTAGGACGATGTTGATATTTAAACATTTTAATTTAAATTTGATGTAAGTCCCACTTAGCATCGAACTAATTATGTCATGCTGCACTTGATAATTCGTAAGTTTATGTACAAGTTTGATTAAGACTTTTTCCGACTGTTAGCAGTTAAAAAATCAATTCAATGTACTCGTTTAAACTACTAACTTTAACAGCTCTTAAATTGTTTGAATTTAGCAATTTGGTTAAATGAACGCACCTCGTAAAATTTTTTTCGAGTGAATCTTCTTTGCGGTCATGGGTACAATATTTACCGATCAAAAAAAATGTGGTACGATTTGGTTTCTTATTAAGTATATGTTTAAGATGTATGTGCAATACGAGCCCGTATAAACAAATATTAATCATACGCAGCCGTACCGTGACAGAATTCAATTTCTTTAGGGGAATGAATTGATTCTGCATTTTGGTTGGCCAGCGAAAAACATACAGTGCGTTAACAGCGAGTTAAATTTATAAATAAACATTTTGTGATAAATTTGTCAATCGTCCAATACTATAAGCAGATGTTCATAGTAAGTGATATATTTGTTATCTTTATGTTAATATCTAATTTTTTATATATATTCGTTTGAAGGTTAGGAAATTCCACATTTAAAAAATAACACTTTAATTTGCCACTCATTCTTTAAGAATTTAATATAATATTTTTCATAAAATATGAAATAAAAATCTTTCATAAATTTTCTTTTCTAAATTTAAATAAAAAATAATGTAAATATGTAAGAAATAAATTTAAAAAATTAAAGCTATAATCTGTTTAAATATTCGACACTTAATTTAATTATAATTAGATTCCTAACATATCTCCTTTTTTCCCTTCCTCAAAGTCCCGGAAATCTAAATCTTTAGATTATCATATATATATATATATATATATATATATATATATATATATATATATATATATAAACCAAGTTTAAAAATTAGTTTGCCAAAAAAGTTTCACTTCGGACATGTGTACTTTAGATGCATGCAATTTGTTTGTTGGTGTCATGGCTTTCAGATTTTTTTGTAGTCAGGTTTTAATAAGAATGCCTAAAGTAATGTTTGAGGAAATTTAATTATAAATTAAAGGGCTAACTGACAAAAGATGTGTTATTTTGACGATACGATTATTTGACAAATTTTTGTACAACATTTTTCTACCCTTCACAAAAAAGTGAAATGTTTGTCATTCCGTGTGTAATTTCTTCGATATTCACATGGGACCCCATAAAGCATATATATTTTGGATCCTTATGAATAGCTATGACGATTGAGCGATGTCCGTCTGTCTGTATGTGAAATCGGGTTTCCGAAGCCCTCAGAAAAGCTAGAGACTTCGTTTTTGGACCATTGGATTGGAAATGATCCGAAGTACGGTTCCAGAGCTGGTAAGCTTACACCTATTTCTCGACGCAAAATTTATACCAAAAATCAATTATTTTTTTTAATGTTTGTAAATTAAACCTATTTCGTGCTGTGGGACGCCTCAATGGTCTATTAAAACTAAAAAATATAAATTTTTTTTTTCGGACAATTCCGTATTTTGTACTACATTTAGTAACTAAAATTGTTAAAAATTTTAAGTTTCTCCTAAGCAAAACCTGTTTATACGGCATGAAGATTTGCATTGGCCAAAAACAATTTTTTAAATTCAAATTTTACTTCCAGGGGTGGGAAATTTAATTTTTTATACGTGAAAGAAATCAAACAGGTTGTTTTTTTTTTTGCTAACTAAAACTGTCTTATAATTTAAGAAGAACAAAATTGGTATCAAAAATTCAAAAATACAAAATAAAATTTCGAATCCAGGGATGGGCAAGTGCAATATTTAATAGTACATGAAAGTGAGCAAAATGGTTAAAAATTTTAAATTTTTCATAAAAAAGCGTTTCACTGATAAAAAATTTAATTTCGCTTCTAGGGTAGAGAAAATGAAAGTTTTTTTTGGTACATGCAATATTTTGTAGTACATGTAATAACCAAAATGGTTGCAAAATTGTAGTTTTTCTTAAACAAAACGACTTTATACCTCATGAAGATTTGCATTGATAAAGAAATTTAAAAAATTTAAATTTCGCTTCCAGGGTTGGGAAATCGAATATTTTTATACATATACATATGTAACCAAAAAGGCAATTTACGTTTTTTTTACTAACTAAAACAATTTTATATTTTAGGAAGAACCAAATTGTTATCGAAATATAAAAATAAATCAATATCTAAAAAAACAAAATATCGAATCCGGGGTTGGACAAGTGCAATATTTTATAGTTCATGAAGGTGACCAAAATGGTTCCAAATTGTAAATTTTTCTTAAATAATACTACTTTATACCTTATGAAGAGTTGGATTGGTAAAAAAAAACTAACAAAATTAAAATTTCACTTCCAGGGTTGGGAAGTTTAAAGTTCTTTTGTTACATGCAATAACTTGTAGTACATGAATGTGAACAAAATGGTTACAAATATTAAGTTTTTCTTAAATAAAACTATTTCATGCCTCATTAAAAATTGCATTGGTAAAAAAATAAAAATTCGCTTCTAGAGTTGGAAAATCGAAATATTTTTGCTACATAAAAGTACCCACATAAATACCAAATTTTGTGTTCTTAGTGAATTAAACATGTTTTATATTTCAGGAAAAATTGAATTAATATTAAAAAATTAAAAATTAGGTTCCAGGGTTGGAAAATCGAAATTTTTTTACATAAAATTACCCATATAAGTTCCTAATTTTGTTTTTTTGTGGATGAAATCTTTTTTATACTTCGGGAAGAATTAAATTGGTTTTAAAAATTAAAAAAAAAATAAAAATTCAATTTCAGGGTTAGAATATCGACATTTTCTGATTCATAAAAGTAACCATATAATTTTTTATTTTCGATTTTTATAATAACTTATACCTACTTTATATATCAGGAAGAAATAAATTGGCATTTAAAACCTAAATAAAGTTTAAGACGATTCTACGGTTGGACAATAAGAACTTTTTCGGGTTTATGAAACGAATTTTTACTTTTTGTTTTATATTAAACATATTTAATATTTTTGAAAGACGTTCAGAGGTATTAGAAATAAGAAATGTCGAACATTTAGCTTCCTAGCCGAAAAATTGAAACGAAAAAATTACATCTGTGAAGGGTATTTAAGATTCGGCACAACCGAATATAGCACTTTTACTTGTTAGTCAGTTTATAAACAAGAAATGTTTGTTATGAATTAAAAGATCTAAAAGACTGATTCCAAAATGTTCTTACTTCGGTTCTTTACTAAGTTTTTTGACAATAAATACACATTGCAACAACCAAAATAGGAATAGGATAACACCAATTGCAAATGGAAATTGACATTAACGATAACAAAACCTTTAAGGAGTGGTTTTTAGTTCAGTCCGAATTTTTTCTTCACGCATTTGAAGTTGTTGATTTTGGAACCTTGTCTAAAAAGAAAAGATTATTGAAAATTTGATAAAATAATGCTTATTTATTTATGACAGGTCAGATGTTTTCGGGTAACATGTTACTGTTAAACATGTTCAGTTTGGTCTATAATTTAACGGTGAGATTATATAATGATTATAAAAGTTCAGGCTCGGTTAAGAAAGTGGGATTTAAGGCTATTTTGTGGGGCCATGTTAGGAACATGAACGAGTTATGATATCCCCCCCCCCCCCAACAAAATTACTAAAACTATAACTACATCAACAATAAGAATGACGTCAACTGTAAATTTTAATTTTACTAACAGTATTTGTTGAATTCCCTTTAAAAATAAATTTGTGATCAAAATAATACATTGTTTGCATAAATCAATAAACACTTACTTCTTGTCCAATCCACCACTTATGTCACAGCAACACACGGACATACTCTATTAACTTCACTTTAGAGTAAATAAACTACATTTTGTACAAATTAATTAATCCTTAAACCACTACCCATTCGCACAAAAATGTGTAATCTTGTTAGTTTGCTTTAAAGATTTATTTACTTTAAATTTAAGTTGAATTCCATTTTAATCTTTTACTTAGTTCCGCTTTATTGGCATATTTTGTGACACCTTTTTAAATCTGTAAATATTCTTATTCTTTGTTTATATAGCGAAATTCTATCATTATAAGATCCTTTGAAAAAATACATGAATTGTTTTTCGACACTTAAATATATAAGTTTATGAGCTCCCGCAACGGTTGACGCAGTGGCAGCCAATATTGCAGAAATTATTCGTGAAATACCAGCCGATATGTTTTTTTTTTTTTTTTTTTTTTAGGAGTAGGACCAGCACTCAGGGGATGTCCCCTATATATGCAATGCATTGCGCTGGAACTGAAAACGAGGGGATAGTATTGAGGGGACAGATTAGGAAAGATGAGAAGATAGACAGTTTTTTTTTTGTAGCTATTTCAACCTTTTACTTCGCCGGCTAATTTCTTGCTACAGGGCCGACGAAGGTGGGTGCTGTTACTCTGCTTTTAGTACATGATTGGGTCAGTCGCTGCCAGTAATTGTCCAGTGATCAGTACTATGCCTTCATCACTGAAAACAGGCTGGCAACAACTAACACAACCACGCACTAATGCTGATCAGAAGAATTCAACACAATATTTCATGACTCAGCGGGGGCTCGAACTCAGGACTCTCCGCTTCATAGTCTCGTGTTCTACTACTTCAGCCAACAGCACCCACAGAAGAAGATAGTATGTCAAAATTTAACGCAGCGCATGACCCATTTGAAGCGTACCATCGTTCAGCATTTACATAAAATCATCTTTAGACATTGATATATATATATAGATCGTTCTATCGGCTCAAATTAAGATTTCATATATTTCCGTAAGTTTTGTGTAGTTTTTCTTAATTCAAAGTAAATTATAAATAAAATGGCTACTGAAAATATTCTTCTCATCAGCTTTCTCTATTTGGCCTCTCAAGACTAGCTCTTTTTTTCCACAGTTCCACGTTAGTGTACTGCATAAGTACAGATCACCCCCTAAAAGTACCACTGCTAGGAAAGTGATACAAATCTCGGAGAACTATTTCACATTTTAAAAATTACCGTTGGAAGAAATATACAATAGATACTTCAAAGCCGTAAGTCCCGAGTTCGACCCCGCGCTCAGTCATAAAAATTGTGGTTCTCCGGATTAGCATTAGTGCGTGATTGTGTTGGTCATGTACTAAAGAGTAACAGCACCCTTCTTCGTCGCCCCTGTAGTAAAAATTAATTGGCGAAGTAAAAGCTTAAAAAAGCTACAAAATATTCCCTACTCTCTCATAATCCAGATCAGATTCTGCTTCTTCATAAAAGCTTAAAAATTTAGATTTTAAGGAATCTAGGCTTAAGTAATACAATTTGTTGAATACACCAATACCTCACAAACGCGACGTAACGTGAAACGACGCAAAGTGAAATTATTATTTTCTACAGCAAACTATGTAAAGATCGAAGCTAGATTCCAGGGTTACGAAAATACTACTTTTTGAAAAGAAAATTGAACAAAGTTATCATTTAAAATATAATATAAAATTTTATTACGTACATATAACAAACAAAAAAAAAACATATTCAAAGAAAACAAAATAAAATATTCAATTAATTTATAAAAACTAAATAAAAATTAATCACTGTCTGATGAGTCCATAGTGGCTGTTGTCGGAAGTCGGCTTTTTCTCAAAAAAATTGGTGAATATATATTGAAAATAAGTTTCCTTGTTGCAATTGATATTCGAAGCTACCTCCTTTGAAACTCCTTCCAATTTCAGGATCGTTTGTTAAAAACAAAGCAAGACAAATTGAAAATAAAATTGTATTAAGATTGCGTCGAGTTTTAGTTAGAAAGGGAATCCCTAAGTTTTGATTACATGCCGCAATTATGTGATAATGAAAATTAGTAGCTACTATTACACACTAGGTGGTGCTTATACGCAGTTGTTAGGTTTCTCTGTACTTCTTGTTGTCCGTATGAATGGCAATCTAAAAGACGAAGGAGACTTTTAGTTTGGTAAGTTTAGTTATTTTGTTTTCCTTATTTTGCTTTGTTTTAGTAAATTTCTTATTAAAAGTGCAAACAATCTTTTTAAAAGTTATTAATATTAAAGGTTTTTGTACTCATTTTATTTATTTGTTTCTATTTGCCTACGATAACATAATGTACCACTACTACTATTGCTCACTAGACTTGTGTCCAACTAGCTAATTCGCTTAGTTTTGACAAGACCCTTTTATCAAACCTATGTAATTTAAAAGGGTTTGATAGTTTTGTCAAGAGCCTTTTATCAAACCTAAGTAATTTAAATGGGTTTGATCAAAGGATCTTGTCAAAACTGAGCGAATGAGCTAGTTGGACACAAGTCTAGTGAGTGTATTTCTATGCAGCTGTTAAGTTTCTCTGTACTTCTTGTTATCCGTATGATTACACTAATACACTCATATATAGCTCACACCGATTTGATCTTACTCTAAATTTGTGATTGTATTGTGAAAAATATGTTTACCCCCAGCATATAGATGTTTAAACATCAAAAACAATATTAAATAAAATAAAAGTAAAGACTCGAACCCAAAACAACGCAAGTTCACAAGTCTAACGACACACAGTGAAAATTAGTACGGCGCAACTTCGACAAAACACAAAACGAAACGACGCAAGACGAGGTATTGGCGTATTTAAAATTTGATGAAAATTTACTCCCACTAAAGGAGGTGGGGTTGAAAAGTGGGTTTTCTGCTTTAGACATTCTTTGAAATAAAAATATATAATTTCCTTAACAAAATTTCAAAAAAGCTTTAAAAATTATGTTGGCTTAGTTCTTTTTAGCAGAACCTTTTTCGCTCTGGCCCGATTCAGTCCATTTACGAACTTGACCTGTACTCTACTTCAAAATTTATCTGTGCCAAATATCAAGGGTCTGGACCTTTTCGTTTCGATTGAATCGTGATTTCCACAGACGGACGGACGGACGAACGGACTAGATCATCTTAGATTTCATTAGTGATCAAGAATATATGTACAGAATGGCGTCTTAGAGGGATATTTCTCCGCATAACACACGGAACGACAAAGTGAATATACACTCCAATTTTATTTTTTTGAAGGGTATACAAATAGTCAATGTATCAGAAAGGGTGAGGTCTTTCTTCCACCGCATGAACAAGCCAAGGCACTTGAATGCTTTTTTGGCCAATTGGAAGATGTCGTCCGACAACCTGAAGATACCACACTCCATTTTCATGTCCAGAACATTATACTCATTGCTGAATACTTATTCGACCCATAGAATATCTATATGATATGACTCTACAATGAGATGATTCCCAATTTGTAGCAGTTCTACTTTGGATGGATAAGAATGTAATAAACCATTCCATTATTATAAATATTAGTGACGTCGTAATGGGCTCAGCAGTATATTTATTTCGAGAGTAGTTATTAATACAAAATTATCAAAACCAAAAGGTTTAGCTGGTTAACTAAAATAATTTCATTTAACTCATTAGTTCGCACGTATATGTATGTACTCGTATGTGTTTATTTGAAGGAAACAAAGTCATACCTTATAATCTATGAGTTTAGTGCACTAAACACATGCTCTTAGATGCCACTCAAAACGTCTTTTAACATCCTTCAAACAAAATTTTTTAAGAAAAGAAATGACAAACGACAGTTGTTTTTACTTTGTGTAACTGCAGTCATTTCAAGTAAAAGAATTGAAAAATAAAAATGGATAATAAAAACATCTTTTAGTTTCCACACCAAAAGGAAAAGTTCGAGTATCAACGAAATGAAAAGGATAAAAAAACAACATGAGAGAAATCCTTCCAAAATAATGAGACACAAATAAACGGTACGAGTAACTAACTGCCAAAATAAATTTCAAAGTGTGTTTTTAGCAACTGTTCTCATACTGCTACTAAACACACACACACACACACACACACACACACACATACACATTCAAGGATAACAGCATATGTGTATGAGTACGTATACATGTATTTGTAGATTTTTGTTTGTGTGTTTAAAGCAATTGAAAACTATTAATTTATCTTTCAACTTAACGTAAGTTGAAAGGAGCTTTTTTTTTGGAAAGTATAAGATATGAAGTTTTCTTTTCGTTGTAATAATGTTAAAAAAGAAGAAGAAAGAAGGGACTGCAAACTTCATGACATCATACATCATGGCCATCACGACTTTATTTATTTGTCTGCGTATGTGTGATGTATGTCTTTTGCATTCCAAATGGAAATATTTATTTTTGAAAAAAATAATCTTTCGATTTCATTCAAGCCATATGAGAAATTTGGTAGGCATTTTTATACAAGCATTTTCACTTACATGTAAGGCCAATATAAAGAATGAATGTATTGACCAATTTTATTTTAGATTCATCTATTGTTTGACATGATACTTAGTAATCAGTAGATAGTCAGAATGATTTCTGTTTAATTTATATGTTGTAAAAATTATGGAATTGGTAAAAGAAATATGACTTTAGCTCTTACAAAGCAACCAAATGGCCTCAACTTATGTCTTATAATGTCCAAGGCTTACGGCACAAAATTAATGAATTTCGCTGTATGGTGCTGGAATCTAAATTGGATATGGCGTGTGTGTCCCAAACATGGCTTGAGAGCGATCTGTCTACCTGATAGTTTTGTACGGGTTGCTTGATGCAAAATACTCAAGAATAAATAAATAAAGAATATATATTATTGACGATCCAGACAAAGAGTTGCATACGCTCTACGGAAGTTTTGAGAGAAAATGATCACATTTTTTATAGCAAATTATTGTGTAAATTACAAGCAGTTGTTATATTCGCAATACGACGACGTCTTCACTGAGAATGTCCTTAATTACAATATATTTATTGGTAGAAGCAAGTCCCAAGTTATCCTGCCAAATAAGATCTACTAATATATAAGTATTTTATCTAACATTTTTATTGCTATATTAAATTTAGTTACGATTGAAGTACTAATTGTTCAAAAGTTTTTTTTTAATTCAGAAAGACATGATAAATATTCCACGGCATAAGGATAGGTCAACATCAGCAGAGCAGAACAGCTGTTTTCTAAACTGTCATCATCGGTACTCACTTGTACTATTTATATGTAGCTTTCAGTATACTTCCCCTATGAACAAATTAAGATCTCAGGAAATTAAGAGAAGTGTTTCCATTATGTTCTAAGTAATTTTGTGTTCGAATTTTCGAAATCAATTTGACATGTGTATTGCTTGTTTACTTTTTAACAAGAAAAAAGCAAAAATTTTTTTAATGTTATCTTGAAATGACAAAATAGAAAGGAATGTTTTAAAAATGCAAAATAAAATTGAGTTTTTCGTAAATTATATTCAACAAACAAAATTAACTCCATTTTATTTGTACTTAAATGACACTTTTTGCATTTGTAACTCGCCAGTAATGAATGACTCAAAGTTGTATTTGTAAGAAGAACAGCTGCGCAGTGTTGCACAGGTAAATTGTGAAATAATTTAGAGCAAATCAAGTAATTTGAGATAATATGCTCATATGAAAAACATATGGAAAATCATATCGCAAATAAGCTAATATGGGCAAATGAAAAGATTTGGCATAAATCACGTAGATGGAAATGTAATGCTAGTTGTATATGATAATAGTTTTTATTATCAAATAGATGGCAACACATTTCTATATAATATCCGTGTTGCAGTTTGATTATTTTTTTCATGTCGCATTTTATGGAGCTCTTTATCTATACCTAGCAACCTACACTCGTCACTATAATTTTTAATTGAAAAATATGGAAAATAGTAGTCACTAAAGGAGTGCTACTTTTAACCGCTAAAAATTTATTATTTTAACTTTAAAACTGCTATAAATTTCGAATGGTTCAGCCGATTCGATGTGGTAAACGGTGGTTGAAGTAGCTCTTTGATACATATAAAAGAATCGAGAACACCAATTAATCACAATTTTAAAATCTTTTATTAGACATATTGTCTCAATTAAATTAGTACTTTTTGTTTGTTATGTGGTCCAGTATGCCTATATACCTGCATTTCATTGGTTCTTACAACATAAGTCTACTGATGATTTGGTGTAAGGACCAATGAAATGCATTCATATAGACATACTTGACCACATAAAAAACTAAAAGTACTAATTTATCACATATATAATTTCGGAGTATTATGTAATATTAAAAACAAATTTTTTCGAATTGTTCGTTAACGATATCTCAAGAAAGCGATTTTGACCCGGTTGGTAGCGCTCGACGTTTTTTTTAATTGTCAACAGCTGATTAGATTTAAGAGGCGGTATTAAAAGCCGTTTCAACGTTTTTATAAAAAACACTTTTGAAAAAAAATTGCAGTTATATATATCTCGAAATATAATGGCCTGAGCCGATTCCAATTTACGGGAACTGGACGTTTGAAAGAAACCTTTGAAACGCGATTACATTGATTTGAATGCTAAATGATCATAAGGGAAGGCTTCCTAAGAACTTAAAACTTCGAGAGCTGGTGAAAACTCGATTTTTTCGAAACGGGGTAAAACTTCTCATTTTGTTCTTAGCGGGAAGCTTAAAAAGCACAAACTTCATTTCGAGTTTATGGTTTTAGTGATGTGGCCAACATGTAAAATTGTTTCAATAGTCCTTTGCTTCAGCATCTTACATTTTCATTTAAATAAGTCTATAGTATAAAGCCCTAATTCATGAAAAATCTTTTATGTTTATTTGTGGTTATTTTCGTATAGAAATTTTTCAAATAAAATGGTTATACAGTCAACTTCGCTTTACTGGAAATAACCAAAACCCAATTTGTTTTTTTGCATTAACAATATAATAGAAAAATACAATAAAGTACGTAAGAGCGAAAAGGAGAAATACATTTTGCCATTTAATTTTTTAACGGACAAAACATTCACAATTTTTTCAGCCTTAAGTTATGCTTATATTTTACTAAAGCGAAGTAAGTTTTATACGAAACGTTGTGGGCTTGCTTTTGGTTTTCAGTAATACGATATTTTCAATAAAGCGAAGATAATAAGACTAGCTGCGTTTAAAATTAGTGCGGGGATTTGTATGGCTTTTAGTAATCCGTTTTTTTTCAGTAAAGCGTGTTGCTCTAAAGCGGATTCGACTGTAAACGGAAGATATTTTTTATAAATGAGAGCTTAAAAACCTCACAGACCGTTGATTACAGGACTGAATGTAAAGACAACAAATATTAAAATCCTTATAGTTTTGACATGAACTTTTTAGAAGAATTATCATTAAGCAATAAGTGTTTATTTTACAACACTGGCAGCTTAATTTTAGGTGATTTAGCAGTTTTGGGCTAAACATTGGATATTCCAAGCAGAATGAGTTCCAAGCGGAGAAGCATCAGTAGACATATTAAACGAATAACAAATTTCGATAATATGATAGTAACCCAGACACACACACTGTGTTTTATTTAAATTTAAAAATAGAAAGTGTTTTATAAAAGATGCTTTATATGGAAAATTTCTCAGCAATGTCATTTAACTAGGAAATCTCGAAAGATTTCCTGACAATGACATCTCCAACTAAGTTGCACCAGTTACAGACCTGTTTACTCATGAGTCATCACATATACATACATACATGCTTATGCTTATGACCGTATTTATAAACAAATTAAAAGAATTTTGATTTTAAAGCACTCTTCAGGTTCACATTATTTTTTGTGAATACGGCAGTTGAAATAAAACCAATATCTTTTCATCTTGTTTAAAAAAAATCTGTACTACATGAAAATAATTCCTTTAGATATAACTTCTGTAGATTTTTTCCAACTGGCATTTTCTTGCAAGATATTTGCTGAACATATAGAGGCTGTGTTTGATTGCTGAAACCATCGTAAGTGTGAGTGAGTGTGAGCACGAGTGTGAGAGAATGTGTGGGACATGTGATTATGTATCATTATTGTGGGCCAAAGTAAATACTATTGCGGCATAATAATATAACAACAGCTTTGCGGTATTTGTTGAACACAAATCTTTTAAATTATCGTAAATTGTGTGGTGGTTTATGCAATTTGCTTTGCCTCTATTAGACTGTTGCTGTTGCACCGAAAAATTTTAGATTGTTTGTTGTTTTCGTTCTGGTCTCTTTGTTAGAAAAGTCCAGTGAAAACAATTTATGATTCTTGACAATTTTCCATTGGTTTTTGTCTTATTAGACAAGAGTTTCTTTTTATACCCTTCACAAAAAAGTGAAAGGGTATATATAGGTTTGTCATTCCGTTTGTAATTTATTCGATATTCACATGGGACCCCATAAAGTATATACATATATTCTGGATCCTTATGAATAGCGATGACGATTGAGCGATGTCCGTCTGTCTGTACGGGTTCCACAAGTCCTCGGAAGAGCTAGAGAATTCGTTCTTGGACCGTTGGATTGGAAATGAACTTAAATAGAAATTCAGAAAAATCCGAAATACGGTTCAAGACCTGGGAAGCTTACACCTATTTCGCGACGCAAAATTAATACCAGAAACCAAATATTTTTTTTGATTGTTTGTAAATTAAACCTATTTCATGCTTTGGTAAGCTTCAATGGTCTATTAAAAACTAAAAAAATAAAAATTATTTTTCCAAGGATGGGAATGTAAAAGTTTTTTTTTGCACATTCATTATTTTGTAGTACATGTAATAACCAAAATGGTTAAAATATTTTAGTTTTTCTTAAACAAAACTATTTTATACCTCATGGAGATTTGCATTGATAAAGAAAATTAAAAAAAAAAATTAAATTTCGCTTAAAGGGTTGTGGAATTGAAATTTTTTTTATACATAAAAGTAACCAAAAAGACAACTAACGTCGGTTTTTTACTAATTAAAACTACTTTTTAGTTGAGGAAAAACAAAATTGGTATCAAAAATTGAAAAAATCAAAATTTACATTTCAGAGTTGGATAACTGCAAATATTTTGTAATACATGAAAGTGACCAAAATGGTTACAAATAAGTAAGTTTTTCTTAAATAAAACTATTTCATGCCTCATTAAGAGTTTCATTGGTAAAAAAATTAAAATTGCGTTTCCAGGGTTGGGAAATTGAAATAATTTTTCTGCATAAAAGTAACCAAAGAGACAATTGCCATTGTTTTTTTTGCTAATTAAAACTGAACAAAATTGGGACTAAACTCTTTAAAAATCAATATTTCGAATCCAGGGTTGGACAAATGAAATATTTTATGGTACATGAAACTACCTACATAAATTCCAAATTTGGTGTTTTTAGTGAATTAAACCATCGGAATACATCGGAAAAATTAAATTAGTATTAAACAATTAAAAATTCGTTACCAGGGTTGGAAAATCTAAAGTTTTTGGTACATAAAAGTAACCATATAAGTTCGCAGTTTTGGTTTTTTCAGGACTTAAACCTAATTTATACTTCGCTAAGAATTAAATTGATATTAAAAATTTTAAAAACTAAAAAATCGGTTCCAGGGTTGGAAAACCGACATTTTCTGATTCATAAAAGTAACCATATTATTTGGTATTTTTGATTTTTATTATGAATTATACCTACTTTTTATATCAGAAAGAAGTAAACTGGTATTAAAAACCAAAAAAATCTAAAAGACGATTCTACGGTTGGACAATTAGAACTATTTGGGGTACATGAAACGGAATTTTACTTTTTGTTTGTAAATTAAACATATTTAATATTTCTGAAAGACGTTCAGAGGTATTAGAAATAAGAAAATCCAAACATTTAGCTTCCTAGCGGAAGCTAGAAAAGAATGAATAATGTGAAGGGTACTTAAGATTCGGCACAGCCGAATATAGCACTTTTACATGTTTTTATTTATTATATTCTTCTTCTCTTTCGTTTTCATCTTTTGGTGTTTGATTGTTTGTTTGAGTGTATGTGAGTGAACTTTTAAGACATTTTAATAGTTTTATGGCTAATTTAAGAAAAGGACATGTAAGCAATTTTGATCAAAGGCCAACAGATAAAACTTAACAAGAATTGCAATGAATTACTATAAATGACATTTCATTTTAAAAGATATTTGGACGTAAAAGCCGCTTTAATTTTTTCCTAAGTTTTTTGGGAAGTTACAAAAGGCCAAGATATATATAAATCAAACGTTAATTTTTTCAAAGGTTTGCAACGTTTTACATCCTTTTAAAATGTCATGTCTCATGTCATGTTCTAAAGAAGTAGATACTTCATCTCTTACTTTTGAACAATGTGCTATTTCTCGGCCAAGAAAGCAATTTGTTACGGCCAGTCAATCAAATCTATTAAAAGGAATTTGATAGATTTTAAATACCTTTAAAAAAGTTGCTTAAAATATTGGGTTATAAAATTATTTAATATTATGTACATTGTACGTATTTCATACATGTATAATATTGTTACTTTAAAATTTTATAAAAAATATATGAAAAAAGCTTGACCTTAAAGCCATCCCTGCAACTTCCTTCTAATTTTAACCGCTAAAATTGGTATTATTTTAATTTTAAAAATGCTACAACTTTTGAAGGGATCAGTCGATTCCCACGTGGTAAGAGGTGATTGATGTAGTTCTTCGATAGCCATATACAGTTTTCCATATATCCTTTAGTCGCACCAGCACGTCTACATACTACGAGGATTGATGGAAGCAACCTAAAAAAAAAGTTTTTTTTGATGTGTTAACATCTATACGCGCGCCTCTAGGGCAGTAAACTATCAGTTTCAATACATACGCAAGTGTAAGGTGTAAGATGTAAGAGTTTGTTTGTTCGTTGCTTGGCAGTCGGTCTTGAAAGTGATTATTGGGCGATTTTCATACAATTTTCCCACGCGAGTTTCTCCGGAAACTCGCGATTTTTTAATTTTTGGATTAAAACGCTAGTGCGGGTTTCGACGAAGAGTTTAGGCCAAAAATTAAGGCGATTTGATATCGGCGAGCGGAGATTTAAGTGTTTTAATTCGGAGTATTAATTTGGAGTAATATTAAAAAAGTGTTTTATGTTGATCTTCGGTTTTGTCTTATGCATAGCAAAGAGAATAGTGACGTGGTCATACGTACATATGTATATAAAAATGAGATAGCAAGACAGCAACGTATTTTGCTTATGTACAAACATAACAATGTATGTATGTACATTTGTCTGTTGCTTTGCATTCTCTTTGTTTTTTGTGGGTTTAATATAAAATAAATAAACAAAAAGGTGTTAACACATCGCCCGTGAGTTCGAACACTCATTGATATTTTTTCCAAAATGTTTTTCAACTAGTCTCCTGTTAGCTCATTACACTTAGTAAGACGATATTCAAACATCCTCAAAATACGCATTAGTTTCGGTAATCACTTCTTTGTCTGAGATGAATCTTTTTTCTGCGAGCTATTTTTTCAAGTTTGGAAACAGGAAAAAGTCACTAGGAGCTAAATATGGACTATAAGGTGGATGATCAACCAATTCGAAGTGCATTTCACGTAATTTTAGCATCGTATATGTATAATGCTGTGTGAACCGGTGCGTTGTCCTGAAGAAAGAGCAATTTTTCCTTCTTTAAATGTGGTCGTTTTTTTATTGCATCAATCAATTGATCCAATAATGCACGATAATACTTTCTTGTGATTGCTGATCCTTTTTCAAGATAATCGATGAGCAATATTCCGTGGACATCCCAAAATACAGTGGCCATAACCTTGCCAGCCGATTTCACTGTCTTCGCCTTCTTCGGAGCACCTCCACCAGCTTCCATCCATTGTTTCGATTGATTTTTGGTTTCAGGTTTGCAGCGTTGGACCCACGTTTCATCAACAGTTATAAATCGACGACAAAAATTAACAAGATTACGCTTTATCATGTCTAAACACTGCTGTGAAGTCGAACTCGTTTTTGTTCGACACTGAGCAAACACGGCAACCATCTTGCCGATAGGTTTTTCATATGCAAATGTTTATGCAAAATGTTGAACACACGTTCTCTCATGTAACTTGACCCGGCCATCATTCATAGCGATATCGAGAGATTTTCTTGATATTTTCTTCAGTAACCACCTGTTTTGGCATTCCTGTTGATGGTACTGTTGCAGTGCTTGTTCGGTCGCGTTTAAATTCTGCAATCTAATATTTTACAATGTCATCTTAAGGAGCACACTCACCGTAATGTTTATCGAGCTTTCCTTTGTCTCCTTCGCCGTTTTCGCTTTCAAATAATAGTGTTTAATCACTGCACGAAATTCACTTTTCTCCATTTTTCAAGAAACACGAAAGTTGCTTACTTCAAACGACTACAACAAATAAACTAATCCATGAATTTGGGTGACATTTTAACAGCTGAGCTTTGACAGATCGCAATTTCTAAAAAAAATCTTTGTGTTTGGGCTGCCATCTAGTTAGCTTCAATCCGCCCTCGTATAGTATTGCGAAGACAGAACTGACGAAAAATGTTGCTGTTACTCTGCTCTTTAGTACATGATACTGCTACAACTACTGCTGATCAGAAGAATTCGACCACGAAGTTAAACTCCGAACCTTCAACTTCATAGTCTCGTGTTAACTAACTCAGCTAACAGCATCCGCATTTTTAAAAGACTTATAGAACAAAATAACTTTTAGCGCAATTATTGTAAAATGTAGCAAAATATTTTCTAAATGGCAAGCAATCTTTTTCAGAAATTTACAAAATACTTGAAAAATTATTTTATAGTATTTTGCGAAATTGATATGTTACATGAACAATAAGTTGGTTCTTTTACACTATATTCTAGAAATCTGAACTAATTGTTTAGTTGTTAGCGTTAACACTTTTCGTTGCACCGGAAAACATTTTTAAATGACTCTCTGAATTTTGACGGGTTGTTTAAAGCAATCATATTTCTCGTCCAATTATTTCAGAATTCATGACCGTATGACACCCATTTAAGTCCTACAAATAAACAAATTTCGGTATCATCATTTATCTTGCTGTACCTTTATACGTATTTAATGACAGACTGCTATTTAATTAATATCATTTGAAGCACTTTAGTTGACATTTGGATGTTTTATTACACCAAAAGTTGCATTCAAAATGAAATACAAGAAATTTTGGTAAATAAATTGCATAGTTCTTAACATATTATTTCCCAAATAAGAAACCAAGAATGTTAAAATTCAAGTGTGCTACGAACTAATTTAAATTATTTTTCTATTTGCATATTTTCGCCCAGTGTCTTGCTTCTTACGAGTATAACAGCCAAATAAGTTTATGCCTGCATCGGTTCCTCGATTTACAATACTCTTGTGATGATGCGGTTGGATTTGATATTTTCCTGTGTGTGAACTGAGGAAATAAAAAATAGACTCAATTTTTAAGAATACATCACGTACAAGATTGTTGTAGACAAATATGAAGGACAGTTTAAAGTTACGTTGCATTCGAGTAGATTGCCAGTTTTGATTAACAAACTCAGCCCCAGTCGCAAAGTATCTCTGAGTCAGTCAACATCAAGCTCCGTTGGAAATTATGTTTTCAGTGGAACCAGATCACTGATCGTTTACTCCGTTTTTAATAACCTCAGTCAACTGTGAAGGTTTACATTTCTTATAGAGAATTACCTTGTGATTAACTACGTTGCCACTTCTCATGTGAAGGCATAAGTCTTGTACAGTCAGTCACAGTAACCCATAAACTACGGGTTAACAATATCGCCTGGTCTAAGTCATCCGTCGGCATCTGTGCACCGATACTTTGAAAGGTTTTTTTTTCATACAAATACAAATCCAGTCCACTTGGTTTCTAGTAGGTCCCCTTGTGCTAACTGAAAACATCATAAACACCCAAGGTCTTTGGCTTTAATCGAACCCTATGAGATCTGTACTACAAGGGTAGCACGGCTACCAATCAGCCCAGCGGCTCCAAATTTAAGCTGACATGAATATTAGATATATTCAACTGAGTTGAACTGAGAAAAAAAATCTTATGAAAGTAAAGCGAAACAGCTTTTCTGTTCAGTTGATGTTGACTTTCCCTTGTATCTTGGAATATTTATCATGTTCTTCTGAAAAATACCCTGTAAGATTTAATTGAATTTAATATAGGAAAAAAAGTGTTATACAAAATATTTACAGAACACAAATTAAGTTCTACAATGATTTCAATAATTTTTTGCCGAATACAAATTCTCACTTGTTTCCAAAGGGATTTCCAAAATACGCTGAATCTCGAGTTATTCGAAAATTAACTTATTTGTATTAAAAGTTTCAAAACAGTCAGGCGCTGAATTATGGGAAACGGTTGACCCTAAAGGTCATTCCTGCACTTTCCGCTAATTTAACCACATCGTAACGTGCACTTACCATGTGGATTTTTTAAAAAAAATTATTTTTCTGGAATTTCTTCGGTAAGGATATCTCACGAACCCATCAACCACTTTTGACCCGGATAGAAGCGATATACGTGGTTTTTGAATGTCAAGAGCTGATTAGGTTGTGTAATCGATTTACAAAGTTGCTTAAAAGTTATTATTAAAAAACGTTTAGAAAATTTTTTTTAGACATTTTTATATGCCTTAAAATGTACCGATCCGAACCAATTTCAATTCACAGGAAATCTAAGATTGAAGTAACGCGATTAACTTGGTTCAATTTAGTTCAGCCGTTCAAACGTTACACACTCACACATGTATATACATACAAACATAGTGGCGGCCTTTCAGGAGTAGCAGGAAAACTTCCACGAATTTAAAACGTTGAGATCTGGTGAAAACACGATTTTTTCAAAACGGAGTAAAACGATTTTGTAAAAATATTAAATTTTCTTAGCGGGAAGCTAAAAAAACTGAGTCTGCGATCACGCTTAGTTTATGATCACTGCAAGTAATTTGTACATTGTGTGCCTTCTTCTGTGAAGTGAAGGCCAAGGACTGTTTACAAGTTGTAATTTGAGACAACCTCATTTCTCAGGATTTTATTTTCTATTCACATTTTATAGCTTCACTATGGAAATAACCATATCCAATTTTGCTTTCCCCATGGCTAACCGTGCACTTGTCAGCCAGTTCGCTCACCTGAACGCCGTCACGAATTAGAACCTGAGAGCCAGACATTGCATGTACACATGCAATTTGTTTTCAGATTCTTGTTTACGAAAAATTCTTTAACACTAGCCTCGGATTACGGTACAGATATTCGCCTGATATACAGCAAAGCTATCCGATAATCTCGAATCTGTTTAAATTACGCAGTCTCCCATTGAAGTCTTCCCTGCAGGCATATCAACTCTGAAGGTTTATCGAAAGCCATTAATGAAGTCCTGTAATCGGACTTGTCCTCTTATATTTCAAAATATCTCTGAAATATTTGAGACATGAGAGTAGATTGCACTATAATATGGTAATTGGAAGTGTAATACAATTTTATACTTGCCCCCTGCTAAAAATGGATGTTAATCAGGCCTAGTATTTAAAGGAGCAATATTGTTCGACATGACATGTTCTTATATTAAATTGAATTAATATTCATAGGCTAATTGTTCGAAATTAGTTTTTAAATCTCAGAAAGACATGATAAATATTCCAAGGCACAAAGGAAAGTCAACATCAGTTTTATTCAACTTACACAGAAGAGCAGAAAAGCTGTTTTCGAAAGCCGCAACACTTCTCTAGGAATAAGCCTTTGCCCCTAAATGACCCTTTATAATTTTTTTTTTTATATTTTGTATTTAATTATCCCAAATATTTACTTTTAGAGTTTTATGACAAAGGTGAACTGTTTCCCCGACAGCCCTTGCCAGAGTGACCCTGACAAAATACAGTTTTAATACCCTCCAAAAAGAATTAGACTCCTTGATCAGTGATGAAGTCTGAGACGGTCTGTGCGCATTAACGAAAAGGGATGACCCGCTTATTCTTTGTTATTTAACAGAGTAAATAATTTTTAGATTCCTTTGTCGGGTTAAAAACGAGGTAGAGGTGTACTAAAATCGCACGGAATAATGCTTGTAATTAAATTTTTCATATAAAAATAGCCTTGAAATGGCACAACCGTTTGAAGTGACTTGGAAATGCTCTACAATGTACCACTCATATCTATACTGAAGAACACAACTGCACATGCATGCACACAAATACCTGCACGTATTTCTTTAAAATAAGATCTGAAAACCCATACACACCCACCCAACGACTTCAACAGAAAATTTTCTTTGGAATAAAACTATTTTGCTCTATTGTGTCGTATTAGTGCAGACTTAAAAACCCATTTCATAATAATAATTATAATATCTAAAACATAAAATTTATTTTAAGGTAAATCTACAAATATGTAAAAATTTGCTTTTTTTTTGCTATAATAATTTTCTTTTTCACTCATTTTTCTCGTTTTATGCCCAAATTTGAGTATCTTGTATCCAAATGGGCATATTATTTTTGGCAAATTCTTTTTATTTAATTTAGGTTCTTTGTTTTTCAATTTTGTGCATTTTTCAATACGTTTTGGTAAGACTTTTCCTAGATATTTTTTATTTTTGACAAAAATGTGAGTACGTGTTATGGATATGTGGAGCTTATAATAAATATATGTAGTAAGTCCTTCATGTGCCATGGCTGAAGGCAGTTTTCATTTCATCATTTTTAAGTACCTTCTAGCAAAATACAGCAAAACGAAAAGTGAATAGAATATTAAAAAGGAAGAAAAAGAAACAATAACAATAACAACAACAATACATTCGGATATTTATATAAAAAGTTATGTGCACAAGGCAATTTTTAAAGGGTGTGCGTTTAATGCATATTTTTCGAAGAATATTCTGTGAAGTAATTTTTTTATTAAATGACATTAAAAAGCAATTTAAATGCGGTCTCTTAAAGGATATTTAAAAAAGATCAATTTATAGATATTATTATTGCTACTATTCTTTTTATTATTATTAATTACGTATGCCATCATAAGCTTAGAAAAAAGGTCGCCTGAGAGAGGGCAAGTTCCAAATTTTTTTTTTGACTCGGACCAGCATTTAGGATATGATTCCTACGTAAGCTATGCATTGTGCCGGAACAAGAAATAAATAGATAGTATTGAGATGACAGATAAAGAAAAATTAGAAGATAGAGAATTTTTTGATCGATTTCAAACTTTTTCTTCGCCGGCTAATTTTTTGTTGCCGTTTGTGAAGAGATGATAAGACTCCTTTACATACCCAGTTTCAGTTATGACGAAACATTGAAATCTTAGGTGTCCGAAGGTAAATTTTTCTTGTATATGGCTTCAAAGCAAACCGGACGTTTAAAAGATATGCTAAGAAGTTACAACTGGATGGACTCAGCTGCTTTGAATCCTGCCGGAAATAAAACTAAGCTTATAAATTTAGCTTATAACTGGGCTAAACAAAGGGGTCTCAATGTCAACCCAGAGAAGACAGAAATTTGTATGTTTACAAGGAAACGGAAGATTGCACATGTGGAATCACCGGTTTTTCGAGATAGGACGATACAGATTAATAAAAAGGTCAAATATCTAGGAGTGATACTCGACTGGAGGTTATCCTGGAAGGACCATATAGAAAGTAGGGTGATCAAGACCCAAATAGTCTGGACCTATTGCAGAAGGGCAATTGGGGCCAAATGGGGAATGGGCCCAAAGATGGCACACTGGCTCTATACAAGTGTGGTAAGACCAATTGTGACGTACGCCTCGTTAGTATGGTGGACGTCCTTGGAGAGGAAGGTGAATATCAAACATCTTCAAAGGATACAAAGACAGTGCTGTATCGGCATCTGTGGCGCGATGAGAACCACATCAACTAAGGCGATAGAAAATATTCTATCAATACTGCCTATTGATATACAGGTTAAATACGAAGCAGCTCTGGCTGCTACGAGATTGATGGTAATGGGTGAGTGGCTGACAAGGGAACACACAACCAAACGCCAGAGTATAGTACACGTCTTACCCGGGAACAACGCTCGCACGGTCACGTGCGATAGAATCCCTATTAGATATCTACAATCACACTGCACCACCATAATATCGGAAGGTATGGAGTGGGAGGATGCAGGTACAATGAACCCCATAACTAACCTATACACGGACGGGTCGAGGATTGGTGACCGATCGGGTGGAGGTTTCTGTGACATGGGTCGTAACTTTAGCAAATACTTCCGCCTGCCGGATCATAGCACGGTATTTCAGAGTGAGATCGTGGCTATTACGGAAGGGATAAAATGGTTGAAGGAAATCGATAACAGACTACCGATTCGTATATTCACGGATAGTAGGAAGGCCATCGAGGCCCTAAGGAATCATGCGGTTCAATCTCGGTGTGTACTACAGTGCAAGGATGAGATTAACTCATACACGCAATGTGGGGGCATAGAGATAATATGGATTCCAGGACATCAGGGGATACCTGGAAATGTTGAGGCAGATAGGCTAGCAAAGATGGGAGCATTAATGGCGAACATCACACTAGATAGTCCGAAGCCATTTCAGGTTTTTAAGAACGAACTAAAGCGATGGGCTATAGAATTACATACAAGAGATTGGCAGCACTCTACCATAGGTAGGGTGACTAGAATTCTATGGGGGGACCCAGATGGTAGCAGGACAAAGGAGGTCCTAACATTGAGTAGGCCAACACTACGGAGGTTGGTTTATTTAATAACAGGACATACAGAGTTAAGGACTCACCTGGCACGAATGGGAATCGTTGGCGATATAACATGCAGGGCCTGCCAGGAAGAGGACGAGACACTGGAGCAGTACTTGTGCTACTGTCCAGCAAATAGAAGACAAATTAGAAGACAAACATTTAATCAGGAGATTATACAGGAGATGGAATTCCTTAGGGGCTCTAATTGGAAAGACTTAAGGAGGTACATTGAAGAAACTAGGTTCTTGACGTAATCAAACTCCTTATTATAGAGCGCACAACAGGCCTATGAGGCCTAAGTGTAATACATGACGGATTGGGATGCTTATGCCCCTCTTCTTCAACCTAACCTAACCTAACCTAAGCTTATAAAATATTGGCTAATAAACTAACGTAACTGTAAAATACGAATGAAAAATATTTTGATTCAGATTAAGTAAAATAGTTTCATACATCTAACAGAAAGTATTATATAATCGAATATTATAGGAAATTGCTTGACTCTATATAACAAGTGAAAAGGCACCTTAAACCTCTAATGCAAGACGGAAAGATGTAGATATACTACAGATATAGATATAGAGGCAGCGATGGATATAAAAATGTGGGTAGACAACACGATGTTACCTACAACAGCTTCGGTGAATTATTTCGGAATTAGCTTAGACCGAAAGCTGATTTATTGATGGGATGGTCTTTTAAATTCACATATGGAGGCTTGCAATAGCGTTCTTTCTTAAAACTCTACTATCAGTGCAGAAAAACCCAGAGCTTCGGGGGGCTGCAGCATACCTTACCATAGCTGTATGTGCAATGCTGGTCAAAGCTAGAACGGCCTGAAGGGTGCAAATATTGAAAATCAGTCGGTAGATATTAAACATTTCAAATGTTTCATTATGCCATTAAATTGATGATTTAATTTTTTTGGGATATTAAAATTACTAATAGTTTCGTTTAATTATTTTAATGGACTGTTTGTAAAGGTTGGGCCACTTAAAAGTTGAAATTTAAAAATTCAATAAAACAAAAACGATTTAAATTTTATCAAAGTTATTTTTTAGTGTGAAGTACAATTGTTCCGGTTAAAGGTGAAATATTATTATTTCATATGGATGGAAAATATTCCATCGATATCAAATCGCAGCTTCATCGCTTGTGGCATAATATATGTGGATAGGTGCATTGGCTTCCACGTGTGGGTTTTATGATCCCCAAATATTGCATTAGTATTTTTTTTTTGGGCAAACATTTAACATATGTGATTGCAACTTAAAACTTTGAGAATAAAACATTTTGTCTCTACTAGTTTTTAAAAACTTCTAGTTGGCATATCGTCTCAATTAATCTGTTATTATTTGTTCGTTTTGTTTGTTATGTGGTCAGTATAATAATATAGACATATAAAAACGTTCATTAAGCCTTAAACGGAAGTAGCTCATTTTAAATTAATTAAGCAGCTAATCATGCAGTAGTTAGTCGGTTAACCGGATATACTAAATTTTACTATGCCTCAACGAATTATAGAAATTTTTCGATGCCAATAGTTTTTAGATAAAAAACCAGACATAAGTTGTTTAAGAATATTTTCAATTAATTGTAAGGGTTCTTTTCTTCTATTTAGGTGTATTACAAAATCTTCTTACAGGACGTATGATCACTGCAAATGAGTTAGACGATTTTATTACGTATACTTTAAAACTAATAAGTGCTGCATTCTGATTCAATTCTAGACACAAATAAAATGTATACTTTATTATATTCTTAGCATGATTATTATACGCTCCAAAAAGTAATTGGAGGGTATATATGTCATTGATTTACGTCAGTACCAGCCATGCGCCCTACCTGACGATGCTCTTAACACCGGGTGAAAATTAAGTGTTACCAGCACCCCTCTTAGCACCCAAGAACCACACGAAGGCGACCTCGGGTCGCCCAGGTGGCAATTTCTAGAACATGATTTGGTAGGCCCCATGATCTAACACCTTGCTAAAGTGCCGATCCTATCTAGATGATCTTTTATTTGTTGATTCACAACAACATATAGGTTCTGCTACTATCAGCCGGACCGAAGTCCAACCACAAGGATTGAACATCAATCCTTATCTGACAAACGTTCCACCAAATTGGTGACCACAGCCACCACGTGTACTCCCGAGGGAGACCTCTCCAATATCCAGCCGCAGTAAACTGCGAGGCTTGTACTGGATCCCGTGGTACCAGTTGCAACTACTGGTAAAGCCTCGAAAGTCAAACCAGTGTAGGTTCTATAAACTTTCTATCGACTTCGGTTTCTTTTCTACCCAAACCCAGGTGTCGCCTCACCTGTCAATTCTTACTTAAGCTAGTAGGCGAACCTACTTCTTTTAGATTCTTATATGCACATCCGTTCCACTGTTTTAGAGATTGGGCAGTAACATATAAGTTTTACGGATCTACCTGCAAAAGTTATGCCTGAAAAACAGAATAACCCCTCGAAAGCCAACCATTATAGGTTTCAACTTTCTATTGACTTTTGAACTCTTAATTAGACCGAGGCGTCTTTGGACCTCCTTTCTTATTTCAAACTTACGTAGAGGTCGGCGGGGAGACCCCTACTACTTTAACTCTTCTTACAGTAGCCAGCATGTTTCCCTACTGAGACCTGTCCGTAACGTCCCATTCGGTTACGCGAAGGTACTTATAAGTTCTATGGGTTACCAACAAAAGTTCTGTTTGAGAAAATTGTGTAACACACGAGAGCAAAACCTGTCAAGGTTTTCAACTCTCTATTGACTTCGGCCCTCTTACGGTACCAGGCGTCCTTAACCTCCTTTCTTACAACAGACTTACATAGGAACAATCCTTTGCCAAATTTCAATGCGTCTCTTCGGATGTGTTTCGGAGTGGTGCGGGGCTCCTAATATGGTGATCGCACTAGGACGATGTACTTTTCAGCAAAAAAAAAGATGCACCTACTACTTTTTAATTTCTTATATGCCCTCCCGTTGCACTGCAACTCCAGGGATTGGGCAGGTTTCATATGAGTTTTATGGGTTATCAGCAAAAGTACCATCTGTAAAAACTGCATAACCCTTTCCCTGGATCTGTGCTGGAGCGAGGTCGGACATCATAGCCAAGCTCCCCAACGGCACCCCCGGGGGGAATTGGAGGGTATATTCACATTGTCATTCCGTTTGTAACACAGCGAAATATCCATCTGAGACCCCATAAAGTATATATATTCTTGATTAAACGAAAGAGCTAGCCTCTTGAAATTTGGTATAAATATATCTTAAAGGATAGCACAGTTCAATTTCGGAAATGGGGTAAATCGGGCAAGAGGGAAAAAAGTTACCCTAAGAAGAACTAAAGCAACCTCTAATATACAACATAATTTTTAAAGTTTTTTTTTGTAATTTTGTTAAGCAAATAATATCTTTTTATGTCAAAGAAGTTCCAACGCGTTGAACTTGGAGCCATAAAATAAAAAAAAAAACAACGTGAGTCCGAAAATTTACTGGTTAAAAAATTATTTTTACTGAAAATTTAGTAGTACTGCAAAGTGCCCTTGTATGGTAAATGCCTTAAGTACAAATAGTTAATATTGGCTTATGTAGTGTTCACACGTAACGCAATATTCAAATTATAACAATTAAAGCCATTATTGAAACAAAATTTTCATATACAAATTTCAATTAAGTTATTGTCAATGAAGAGATAATTGATTTAATAATGTGTAAATCTTTTAATGCAAGATTGTCAGAGTTGTGTTCAGTGAAAAGCTTTTACAAAAGTGAAAGCTTTTACAACGAAAGTACTTATTGAATACACTTTATTGAAATTTGACTTGTGCTGTTGGCTGAAGTAGTAGAACACCCCAGTCAGGATGTGGAAGATTGTTTCACCAAACTGATTCTTTTTCGAGTACCTTAGATGATCAAAAACTGATTAATCAGTTCTGCGCTTAAAATAAGACTCGAAAATGATTCCCAGAAATTCTTAGAAAGTGATTTAAAAATGAACAAACACAAACAGCAAGCACAAAAAATATATAAAGTGTACATATTACATTTGTCAGTGAATTCATATAAAAATTAGAAAGAAAATAAGGTAATGTCAGCTATAAAGAAATTAAATAAAAAACTTAAACAGAACCAAAAGAATGAACGTGAAAATGAAGATATTCAGGATGAATCTAAAAATAAATCCGATGTAAATGACAAAACCCACAAAGATGAGGAGTAAAAACAAAAGAAAAGGAGAATGAACCTTTAAGTGATGAAAAAAAGCGAGAAAAATCGCCAGGAGCTGCAAGCGACGTAACCATTGAGTAAGGACTTCATATCGTTATAGTTCAAAAAACATAATTGTTTGCTTTTTTACAGACATGTGCCGGAGAAGATAACCACTGCCGATTTGGCTATCATGTATTGACAGTTCTATAGAGTTTTTGAAATTTTTAAATTAGAATATAAGCCCAAAGCTCCGGAAATTGACGGAAAATTAAACCAGACAAGTTTAGCAAATAAGTTGCAGGAAGATGGTGAAGACGACGAGTTGGATGAAGGGAATAAAGATGATAAAGAAAACTTGTCAAAAAGAAAACTCAAGAAGCTAACGCGGCTCAGTGTGGCTGAATTAAAACAACTTGTGTCGCGGCCGGATGTTGTGGAGATGCACGACATCACTGCACGTGATCCCAATTGCTAGATTCTATAGGCTAATTGTTCGAAATTTTAATTTAAATCTCAGAAAGACATGATAAATATTCCAAGGCACAGAGGCAAGTCAACATCAGTTGTTGTTATTCAACTTACACAGCAGAGCAGAACAGCTGTTTTCGAAAGACGCAACCCTTTCATCATCAGTGCTCATGTGGTGACAAACACAATACACATGAGCACTGATGATGAAAGGGTTGCGGCTTTCGAAAACAACTGTTCTGCTCTGCTGTGTAAGTTGAATAACAAAAACTGATGTTGACTTGCCTTTGTGCCTTGGAATATTTATCATGTCTTTCTGAGATTTAAATTAAAATTTCGAACAATTAGCCTATAGAATCTTAATATTATCTACTGTTTGACCAGGAGAAATGCAATGCACTTTCAAACCGAACTTTAATTGGAATTCCCTGCAACTCATATCCCCAATTGTAAAATTTCCGCATGAAATACTTATTTGTAATCTCAAGGTATTAAGCTGGTATGCAGGTTCATTTTCATTGTTTTGACAACTTTTGTAAATCGCAACTCCACCAGATCGTTGTCCTGATTTTTTGCAGCACTGAAACTGTGGAATGGTAATTGTGGTGTCTTCTTCAAGCCGAGTTTCTGTTAGCAATAATATATTGCAATGTTTTGTTACTTCGTCTTGAAGGTCAGCACTATGTGCTGAAAGACTTCGACAATTAAAAGTCATTAACGTTGTTACGTAGGGCGATTGGAGGAATCGTAAAGCCATGTCTTGTACTGTTTCCATTTTGATAGTTGAAAGCCTCGCAAATACCTGTTTGTGAAGCCACTAAAAAAAGACCCTCTGTTGTTGTGACTCGCGACAAAGCTACGTAAACCAGCTGTTGATCATGTTTATTATCATAATGGTATACGAGTTCATCAAATGTTGCTCCTTGAGACTTATGAATGGTCATTGCACAAGCAGGGAGAAGTGGGAAATAACTGCGCTTAACAGAAATGGTGCTGTTATTATTTAAATGCGTTAAGCGACTGATAGGAAATAAACCAGGATTAATGTTTAACGTGGCTGCATGATGTACACTTTTTCCTTTAATTTTTGCGCCAATTCTGTTTGATCCTGCAAACTTTATCGAAAGTCGTATTATTGTGCAATTCCTTGTCGTCCAAAATATTATTAACTATGTGATTTTTATATTCGATGAATGACAATACTCCAATTGCACCATTAGCAACACCATCGGAGACATCTATATTGGTGATAATGATGTATGGTTTGTTGAGTACCGGGGTAATTTTTAAAATGCAAACCACGAGTTTCTAAAATAGGCATTTTATGCAGCTTTTGACGACAAAATGCAAACTGTTCTGCGTTATGGTACCCTGAAAACGAATCAATTGCAACTGATATTGCTTTATTAGGCGCTATACTGGACTGATTATGTTGTACTGATTAAGTTGTACAACATCCTCATTTTATAAAAAAATGTTTTTGTATTCATTTTATTTATTTGTTTTTATTTGCCTACGATAACATAATGTACGACAGTTAGCAAAAATTAGTAGCTACTATTGCACACTAGATGGTGTTGAGTGTACTTCTATGCAGATGTTAAGTTTCGCTGTACTTCTTGTTGTCCGTATGATTACACTAATCCACTCATACATAGCTCACACCGATTTGATCTTCTTCTTGTTGTGAAACATATTTTTACCCCACCGCGTATAGATGTTTACACATAAAAAATAATTTTTGGACCTTACCGCCTCCTCCCTTTTGGCCCCTAAATGATCCTATAAAAAAATCAAACAAATTCCACATTTAATTATTCCGAACATATATTTTTGAAGTTTTATGGCAAAAGTGAAATGTCTCCCCAACGGCCCTTGCCAGCGGGACCCCGACAAAATACAGTTTTAATACCCTCCAAAAAAGTTGGACTCCATAAAGTATATATATATCTATATATATATATATATATATATATATATATATATATATATATATATATATATATATATATATATATATAAATTCTTGATCAGTGATGAAGTCTGAGATGAGCTAGCAATGCCCATACGTTCGTCTGTGGAAAACATTATGTAGTTTATTTTTGGACCCCGCCTCCTTTAGTGGGAGTTGACGTACGACATTATATCCAAAAATAGTTTAAATATTGAACAATTTTTATTCCCTAAGCCTATAAGAAGCTGGGCCTTGTCGGAATCAGTCTGTCAAAAGAGAGATTTAAAATTGGGTACAGAGATGTCTTAAAGGAACTCTGTTCCACCAAGTTAAACGTTTCAAATTTACTTACTAAATATTTGGAGGGTACTTGATATTCAACCCGGTCGAATATAACATGTTTTTTCATTGTTTACTTTCATATTCTGTGTTGTTGTTTTTAAACGCCATAACGATCCCAGGCTCAGCCTTCAAGTTCTTTCTATACATGTCTTTCATTTACTAACTCTATAATGGTTTTTGAAAAAATTTGATTCATGTTAAATAATAGTTGTTTGTTTCGTGAGAGAAATTCCTTTTTACAAATTAAATTAGAGGCCAGGTAGTTTCTGAGCTAACGCTTCAACCTAGATCTCATTTTCCTTCTGTTGTTTTTTCTCCTTCATTTTTGAAGTTAAAGTTTTGTAGTTCTTATTTATTATTCAGAAGTGTTTATACATATTGCTTTGAAAACTGTTTATGTTTAATATTTAAACATCTACTAATTATTTCGGACCACGAAATGCTACCTTTCTATTTTGCACTATATGTGGCATATATTTTAGTTTGTGTATGAAATCCTATGGATTGTTGCAGCATATATTTGATAGATTTTAAAATTAGTGAGTTAATTTTATCGGTTATTGACGTGCGGAGGCTATAATAATTAAATTTACAGGAATACTAAGAGCTTATACATATAGAGTTATGAGCGCTTCCGTCATTAATATCGGCAAACTATAATCCAAAGATCTTGCGTTTTGCATTAGACTTGAAATATTCCATATATCTGGAACACCCGTTCATGGGCGCTGTAAGTAATGTATGCATGTAATTCAGTTACATTTTTAGACAGTAACTTTTTTTCTTGTGTAATTTTTGTTTTACAAACAACAGCCGCATTAACGAATAATACGTTTATATTGTATTTTACACACGAAATCAGTAATAATAAAATTGTAACAGGCAAAGTGTAGTGTTCGTAGTGTTAGTTTCAGCAAACGAATGCGAGTATCTAAATGTTCATTTTGTTCGTAAGTTTTTTTTGAACATTGAAAATGTGTGTATTTGCACATGTGCCAAAAGATATGAGTGCATGTGTAAATGATTTTTGGATGGATGGTAAGAATTTTAAACTATAATCTATTCTGTTAACGTCGCATCGTCATGTTAGAAGAGTCATTCGAATGCACTGCTTCACATTGCATTCTATATCAAACTGTGATGAAGACAATTTTGTTAAATAGGCTGTAGATATTAACCCATTAAAAGCGATACAAGTTTTGAGAAGAAGAAATTGTCGGTTTTATATATATAGAATGAAAGCAGAAGTATTAACAATGAAAACTTTGAATAAATAAATATTAATATAAAGCAAATGGTACATGTGTTCCTCTTTAACTGACAGTAAACACCTTCTGTGTGTGTATTACTCTGCTAGATCTTGTCTATTGCAGAAAATGGATTTATCACAAGACTTCTATTCAGTCATTAATTCTTGATTTTTCTACCATCTTAGAGATACAAATGCAAAGTTGCACATAAAAGGTGTGATCAAAAAATAACTGTAAAGGTCTGATCAAAAAATAAAGTATTTATTTTTTCATCAATAACTATCTTGTCCCCTTCAAAGTAATTCCCTTTAGATCTAATACACTTATGCCAGTGTTTTTCCAATCCTCGAAACACTTCAGAAACGCGTTTTTTTGTATCGCCAACCGCTCCTGTTTCGATTTTTCTTTTATCTCCTCAACCGTAGCAAAACGCTTTCCTTTAATCGGTGTCTTCAGTTTTGGGAAGAGGAAAAAGTCAGCGGGGGCCAAGTCCGCTGAATACGGTGGTTGAGGCATGATAACGGTTTTGTTTTTGGCCAAAAACTCACGCACAAGCATCGATGTGTGAGCTGGTACGTTATCAATTTTGGAACAATCTTCGCTGCCGCACGTTTCATGCCTAAAACATTCGTAAAAATTGCTTGGCATGAGCCGAACGATATGCCAACATCATCAGCAACCTCTCTGGTAGTGATTCGACGATTATCCAAAATCATTTTCTTCACTGCTTCAATGTTTTTATCGGTTGTTGACGTGCTCGGGCGAATAGGACGAGCATCGTCATTGACATCTTCTCGGCCTTCCTTTAGCCGGTAATACCACAATTGAACTCGTGTTCTGTTCATAGTAGACTCGCCAAACGCCACAGTCAACATTTCAAATGTCCTTGCGCATTTAATTTAATTTTTTACACAAAACTTTTTTTTCAAATAGTAAAAAATCGAAGAGCACAAAAAAACACGACTAACCTTTTTATCTGTCAAAAACAAACTGATAATCCAAAATCGCTGATAATACCACCATATATAGCAGAAATGTGTACCAACATAACAGAAAAACAAGTGAAAACGTTATATTCGACCGGGTCGAATCTTAAATACCCTCAAAATATATAGTAAGTGAATTTAAAATGTTTAACTTGGTGGGACAGAGTTTCTTTGTATAATATCGTACGTCAACGCCCACTAAAGGGGCGGTGTTCAAAAATAGACAATATCATGTCTTCCACAGACGAACGTATGGGCATTGCTGGACCGTCTTAGACTGCATTACTGATCAGTAATATACATATTTACTTTATGGGGTCCAATTGTCTATGGAGCGTACAAAAGTGTATTTTGGCGGGGTCACTCTGACAAGGGCTGTGGGGGAGACATATCACCTTAGTCATAAAACTCTAAAAATAAATGCTTGGAATAATTATATACAAAATAAATTTTTTTATTTATTTTTATAGGGTCCTTTACGGGGCAAAGGGGGGACGGGGTAGGGCAGAAACAGGCAGTCATAAAACTAAAAATAAATGCTTGGGATGATTATACACAAAATTAATTTTTTTTTATAGTGTCATTTAGGTGGTGAAGGGGGAGGAGGGGGTAGGGCAGAGTAGTACCAGGTTTCGTCTCAGCTTCGTCATTAAAGCTTAAAAATTTAAATTTTAAGGAATGTAGGCTTAAGTAAAACAATTTGATAAATTTTTATGCAATTTTTGCATATAATAATGCCCACTAAAGTGGGCGGGGTCCAAAATGTTTAATTTTTTATTTTATGGTTCCAAGTTAAACGCGTTGGACCTTCTTTGACATAAAAATATATCTTTTGCTTAACCAATTTACAAAAATACTTTAAAAATTATGTTGTTTTTTGGAGGTTGGTTTAGTTCTTCTTAGGGGAACTTTTTTCCCTCTTGCCCGATTTAGCCCATCTCCAAACTTAGCCTGCTCTAAGCTTCAAAATATACTTATAATAAATTTCAAGAGTCTAGCTCGTTTCGTTTGACGGACGGACGGACGGACATGCTCAGATCGTCTTAGATTTCATCACTGATCAAGAATATATATACTTTATGGGGTCTCGGATGGATATTTTGATGCGTTACAAACGGAATGACAAAGTGAATATACCCTCCAAATTCTTTTTTGGAGGGTATAAAAATGCGACAATCGAACATACGTAACTCACGAAATTTGAAACGAACAGTTATTTTTTGATCAGACCTCGTATAACAAACAATTTAATGACAGTGATGATTTTTTCATAATTTTTAGTGCACAATTTTCAGTTGCATTAAAACAAAGTCATATGAATGAAATAATATTCCATTTCTAAGCGGAACTACTGTGCTCCACAATAAAAAAAAAACAAATAAATTTGGCAAAATTGTAAACTGTTTTGTTTTATTGCATTTTTAAATTTAAACTTCAAATTAAAATAATTAACAATAAAGAAAGACTTTGTTGCGGGAGTCCTTAACGAATTTTTCACAATAAAACTCCTTTTTATAATTCGAAATCCAATGAATCGTTGGGCTGTTACGGTATATATTCAAAATACATGTACATATGCACATATCTTAATAATTTTTATTTAGTATTAGATTAAAATTAAAATTCAGTCGAACAATTTCCACTGCCCCTTTATGGGTTAATATCACCAAAAAGAAAATAAACTTTTAAAGTGTTATAAAAAAAGACTACAACATTGAATTAAAATATATATATGAAAAGGAGTACAAATAAAAATGAACATAAACTAGTCCTGAATGCAATTCCCAAACAGAAGTTAAACTACGGCAATGCGGATGTTGAGGACAATGCACTACTTTCTGACCCATATTTTCACTACAAGCTCACACAGTGTAAAAGAAAAAAAAAGAAAAATATCGTACACTGAAACATACAACTACTCGTATGCAAAGCTTATTGTAGAAACCAAAGAAACGATTTCATACGAAAGCCAAATACGAACCACAATAACCGAAAAACTCCTGATAAAACAGGACTAACAAACACAACGACAACATATGCGTTCATGTATGTACTCGTATGTAGGAATTTGTGCTTATAAATTTGAGTGTTATTGTTCGCCATGTGTTTTCCGTGTATGTAGTTGTGCAACTACTTGTGCAAATGCTAGTTGAATGTGCTTCTGTGGTTTGAGTTATGACTAAAAAAACCGCTTCCGCCACCAAAAATCGTAACCCTAGTTGATCTGCAAACCTACTCAAACAAACAAATCGTTAATGTTGTTTTTGGGCTCCTGCTTTTGTTGTTGTTGTTGTTGTTGTTTTTGAATAATTCACACCAAACAGATTTTACCAGCAAAGAGACTAACAATAGCAGTCATACAATAAACTTACGTATAGACAAGGATATGAGTAACGACTACAGCGAACTGCAAGACTGGTTTGTGGCAAACAACTGAGAGTTTATTTTTGTTATATAAAAATCTCAAGTTTTTAAAACTAGTATAAAAATGCAGCTAGTGTAAAATTTTTTCAAAGTTTCTTACCTTCAGGACTTTCAGAGTGCAAATTAATGACTGTACCAAAGCCCTCGTTCTAAGTAATCCATTGAAGCAAAGTCGAGCCAAAGCAAAATCGAGTTGTAAAAGAAAAATTTTGCAGATCTGGTGTAGATATTTGCAGATTGCCAGGAACATAACTTTTTTGCTTATTACAGCATCAAAATATCTAAATGATGCATCACATCAACGTTTCAAAATGCAATTGCAATGAGTCTGTCAGTGAAGTTAATCAACTCATTTAAATACGCATTTTTGCACTTCTAAGAAGTTATTGTTTTGCCACTTACTCGTACAACGCTATTCGCGGAGAACCTTCAATTAATGTGCGGTGGTTCAATCAAATAATATTTACTCAATCAATAGCAAGTCATTTATTTTCGATCGTTTTTATACCCTCCAAAAAAGAATTTGGAGGGTATATTCACTTTGTCATTCCGTTTGTAACGCATCGAATTATCCATCTCAGACCCCATAAAGTATATATATTCTTGATCAGTGATGAAATCTAAGACGAACTGAGCATGTCCGTCCGTCCGTCCGTCCGTCTGTGGAAATCACGATACAGTCCAAACGAAAAGAGCTAGACTCTTGAAATTTGGCATAAATATATTTTAAAACTTAGAGCAGGTTAAGTTCGAAGATGGGCTAAATCGGGCAAGAGGGAAAAAAGTTCCCCTAAGAAGAACTAAACCAACCCAGAAAAAACAACATAATTTTTAAAGTTTTTTGGTTATTTTGTTAAGCAAATGATATATTTTTATGTCAAATACGGTCCAACGCCTTAAACTTGGAGCCATTAAATAAAATAAAAATATTTTTTGACCCCGCCCACTTTAGTGGGCGTTATTATAGGCAAAAATAGCATAAAAATTTAACAAATTGTTTTACTTAAGCCTACATTCCTTAAAAATAACACTTTTAAGCTTTAATGACGAAGCTGAGACGAAACCTGGTACTACTCTGCCCTACCCCCACCTTCGCCCCCTATATGACCCTACCAAAAAAAAAATTTTTTTTTTTAAATTTTGTATATAACCATCCCAAGCATATATCTTTAGAGTTTTATGACTGCCGATTTCTGCCCTACCCCCCCCCCCTCTTCCTTTGCCCCCAAAATGACCCTACCAAAAAAAAAAGTTTTTTTAAATTTTGTATATAATCATCCCAAGCATTTATCTTTAGAGTTTTATGACTGCCGATTTCTGCCCTAGCCCCCCCCCCCCCCCTTCTTCCTTTGCCACCTAAAATGACCCTACCAAAAAAAAAATTTATAGGCAAAAATAGCATAAAAATTTAACAAATTGTTTTACTTAAACCTATGTACATTCCTTAAAAATAACACTTTTAAGCTTTAATGACGAAGCTGAGACGAAACCTGGTACTACTCTGCCCTACCCCCTCCTTCCCCTTCGCCCCCTAAATGACCCTACCAAAAAAAAAAATTTTTTTTTTAAATTTTATATATAATCATCCCAAGCATTTATCTTTAGAGTTTTATGACTGCCGATTTCTGCTCTACCTCCCCCCCCCACCTCTTCCTTTGCCCCCTAAATGACCCTACCAAAAAAATTTTTTTTTTTAAATTTTGTATATAATCATCCCAAGCATTTATCTTTAGAGTTTTATGACTGCCGATTTCTGCCCTACCACCCCCCCCCCCCCTCTTCTTTTGCCCTTAAAATGACCCTACCAAAAAAAATGTTTTTTTATATTTTGTATATAATCATCCCAAGCATTTATCTTTAGAGTTTTATGACTGCCGATTTCTGCCCTACCCCCCCCCCCCCCCGCCCTCTACCTTTGCCCCCTAAATGACCCTACCAAAAAAAAAAGTTTTTTTAAATTTTGTATATAATCATCCCAAGCATTTATCTTTAGAGTTTTATGACTGCTGATTTCCGCCCTAGCCCCCCCCCTTCTTCCTTTGTCCCCTAAAATGATCCTACCAAAAAAAAATTTTTTTTTTAAATTTTGTATATAATCATCCCAACCATTTATCTTTAGAGTTTTATGACTGCCTGTTGCTGCCCTACCCCCCCCCCCCCCCCCTCTTCCTTTGCCCCCAAAATGACCCTACCAAAAAAAAAAGTTTTTTTAAATTTTGTATATAATCATCCCAAGCATTTATCTTTAGAGTTTTATGACTGCTGATTTCCGCCCTAGCCCCCCCCCCCCCTTCTTCCTTTGTCCCCTAAAATGACCCTACCAAAAAAAATTTTTTTTTTTAAATTTTGTATATAATCATCCCAACCATTTATCTTTAGAGTTTTATGACTGCCTGTTGCTGCCCTACCCCCTCCTCCCCCTTTGCCCGCTAAATGACCCTATTAAAACTATATATAATTTATTTTTTATTTTGTGTATAATCATCCCAAGCATTTATTTTAACAGTTTTATGTGTATCTGTTTCTGCCCTACCCCCTCTCCCCCTTTGCCTTCTAAATGACCCTATCAAAAAAAAGAAATTTTAATTTTGTATATAATTATCCCATGCATTTATTTTTTGAGTTTTATGACAAAGGTGAAATGTTTCCCCCACAGCCCTTGCCAGAGCGACCTCGCCAAAATACAGTTTTTATAGCCTCTATATATTTGGAGGGTATTTAAGATTCGACCCGGTCGAATATAACGTTTTTACTTGTTTATATTAATTTATGCACTAAGCTGCTTTTAGCCATTGAAAAATCATATTTTTCTATTACATACTTTTCAAGTTGGAATATGTTATTATACCCTCCAAAACGGAATATGGTGGGTATATTAACTTTGTCATTCCGTTTGTAACGCAGCGAAATATCTATCTGAGACACCATAAAGGATATATATCTTGATGAGTGATGAAATCTACTCGTAAGACGATCTGAGCATGTCCGTCCGTCCATCTGTGGAAATAACGATTCATTCCAAACGAAAAAAGATAGACTCTTGAAATTTGGTATAAATATACCCTGAAGGATAACACAGATATAGTTCAAAAATGGGCAAGAGGGACAAAAGTTTCCCTAAGAAGAACTAAACCAACCTCTACAAAACAACATAACTTAAATTTTTTTTTGTAGTTTTTTTAAGCAAATGATATATTTTTATGTCAAAAAAGGTTCAACGGGTTAAACTTGGAGCAATACAGTAAAAAACAAGTTTTATGGGCCTTTTTCTATGCAAAAACAACACTTTTAAACTTTAATGACGAAGCTGAGACGTAAACTGGTACTACTCTGCCCTACCCCCTCCTCCCCATTTGTCCCCTAAATGACCCTTTGAAAAAAATTTTAAATTAAATTTATTTGTTGGTGGTCAAGCAATGTCTATATGCATTTCATTGGTGCTTTACCAAATCATCAGTAGACTTTAACCACAGTTAAATGAAATGCATATAGACATTGCTTGACCACCAACAAATAAATTTCATTTAAAATAGTATTGTGACAACAACATGTCAAATAAAAATTTCATAACAAAAACCATTTTTTTTTAAATTTTGTATATAATTACCCAGACATAAAGTATATATATTCTAGATCACTGAGACGATGTAGCAATGCAATATTTTCGTCTGTGGAACACATGATATTGTCAATTTTTGAACCCCGCCCCCTTTAGTGGGCGTTGACGTACCATATTATATGCAAAAACAGTGTAAATATTGAAAAAATTTTATTTGTTAAGCCTATAAGAAGCTGAGATGTTCTCTGATCTTGCAGAGGAGAAACGTCTCTCCCACGGCTCTTCCCGAAGCTCTGTCAAAATGGAGATTTAAAATTGGGTACAGAGATGACTTAAAGGAACTCTGTCACACCAAGCTAAACATCTAAAATTTACTTACTAAATACTTGGAGGGTATCCAATATTCGACCCGGTGGAATATAACGTTTTTACTTGTTATTTGTTATTACTATGATTAACATTTATATACTAATTGTTCGAAAATTTATTTTAAGGTCAGAAAGACATGATAAACATTCCGAGGCGCGAAGAAAATTCAACATCGGTTTCTAATTATTCAACTTTCACAGCAGGGCACACCAGCTGTTTTCGAAAGCCCCCACACTTTCATCATCAGTACTCACGTGCAGTTTTGTTTGCCACCACTTATTAATTGGCTTTGTTGTATATAATAAAAGTTTTTATTTATAAACATTTTAATAGGAAATTGAATACGAGAACTGCATCAAACCGATGCACTATGCTTCGACCCATAGACAAAAATAAAAAACAAATTTTGTCTCAAATTGTTTTTAAATACAGGTATCTCAAATAAATGTAAAAAAAAAAAAATTTTGATTGCTTTTGCCACCACGAGAGGGCGTTAAAATCAGATAATTTCTTGCAAAAATGACTTAACAGAAATATAGGTTTTAGTTGTTTCACAAAAATAAAAAATTCATTTTTTTTTAAATCACTCGAAATTTGGTTTTCAGGTACTTTAATATATTTGCAGTTAAACTAAAATTTAGAATTTAGTATTTATTTACAAAATAACTTTTTTTTATTGCTCTGAAAAACCCTTTTTTTTGTTGAAAATCCAAAAATTACTATTTGATGGAGTATAAAAAAAAATTATATAAAATTAGAAATTTTTTTTTTCATGTTTTTGTAAGTTTATACTCTTAACTAACAGGGTATTCAAAAATTAGTGCCTATTTTTTACCACAACTTAAAAAAAAATGCGTTTTTTGAAATGCCTAATTTTATGATTTTTACTCAAATATTAGGCATTTAAGAGTGTTTAATATCATTGCGTAACATGTTTTATATTTTGAATGGTAAAAAATTATAAATTAGATTCTGTTTCATATTTAAATTATTGTATAAATTGTAAGTTGCGATTGACTTCGATTTTGAAGTTTTTTTCGGAAGTGCGAGAGAAATTTTTATTTTCTATAAAAATTGCTATTGTATAAAAACCGTAAGTGTTACAAATTTAACTGCCTTTAACATAAGTGATCGTGAGTGCTAGTGGACCTATTTGTTGTTGTCTTCAGATCCCGTATTATCATCAAAGAGAAACATTAAGATTAAAAATAATATAATAGATGCTGAAATTGAGAAATATATTATTGGAGAAAATGTTGAAATCGAAGATGAGATAATAGAAGACGAGATGAGGTCTTCGTGAAGCGAAAATTGGTTTTGGGAAGAATCAAGTAGCGATGATGCTTTGTTATAAGTTTGTCTTTATATCTTTTTTTAACGTTTTTTATTTTAGGAGTTATAAAATATAATTATTAAGTTAAGCTATTATAATTTATGTTTCAAAATCCAAAATTTTAATTTTTTTATCAAAATATATCGCACTTAATCAACAGGAGGGTATTAAGTCAAAATGTTCAGTAGAAGCAAAACAGTTTTAAATTTAATATTAAAGGCATATGAAAAAGAATTTTTAAACCATCCATTTTATTAACAAAAAGTAGCCAAAATAGCACGATATTTTTACAGCGGATATTAATACTACGCGTCGATTTTTTTTGAAAAGTGAAAAAATAAAAATTTGGATGGATCAAGTGCGATATGATTTTTTTGACGTTAACATTGCTAGTTTTCATCTTTAATTTTTTCATTTATGTTATCTTTCAAAAATCCTTATAGTTTTATTTTTGCAAGAGTATTTTAACCGTTTTAGCCTATTTTTCAATTAATGATGTTTTTGTATTTTCCACATTGATAATCCAATTCTACCCAAATTTGGCATAAATATATATCTTGCAAATATCAACATACCAAAATTTATTACGATCGGACAATTTTTGTAGGAGTGACAGGGTTTTTAATAAAAAGGATATATGGCAGGACCTTGAGTCCTTTGTCCGATTTAAATAAAAATTTACACACACGTTGCTATTTGCATATGTATCAGCATGACCACTTTTTGTAATTTTGTGGGCATTATTGAAGCTAAAATTATATTTTTCACTTTCAGGACACATGGGAGGTAGGCGTGTCCTTTGGCCGATTTTTCCAAAAATTCATATTTTTCTTAACTAGGCTAGTTTATGCTAGTGTACCAAATTTCAAAAATATCTGACAACTCCTTCTGTTTTTGTCCCATCGTTATATGGGGACAAAGCACTGTGCGATGGCAGCACAACTTTAATTCTCGTGTTGCCGTTCTTGTTAAATTTTTTGGTTCATTATAGTTTTCATTTTCGTTATTAAATTTTCATTATGCAAAGACGTTTCATGAGTAACAGAATGTGGATTTTCTATGTAACAGATAAATAATTCTTTTTATTTATGTACACGCTAAGTTATTGTATATTGAAAATTTAAATCATATAACTGATAAATCAAGTAAATTTATAATTTTAGAATCATCCAAATATATCAAATACATTTGAATAACATTATCTTACATATTTTTTTTTGCTCCGATTCAGCGGTAATCATAGTCATTGAATCTCTAGTTCTTCTACAAAAAATATTAAAAACGGTTAACTCCAAAAGCCATACCTGTAAGTTCCATGTAGTTTTAGGCACACCGTAACATGCAGGTACGATGTGGAGTTAAAAAAATTTTTTTTTCGAATTTCTTCGTTCACGTTGTCTCACGAATGCATCAACTGATTAGTTTGTGGAATCGATCGACAAAACTCTTTAAAAGTTATTCTACATATACAAACATGCATACCCACACATATAGTGCCGGTCTAGGTACTCAAAACGTTGAGCAGTGTGAAACTTATAACTTCCCGATTTTTTGAAAATTTTAAATTTTTTCAGCCGGAAGTTAAAATAAAGAAATAAATGCAATAAAAATCCATGTAACGAACTATGCCGTGTTAATATGTGCGTTCAAGAGAAAAGGGTAATTTTGTTTTTCCAGACCTTGAAATTTTTCTTATGTAAGGGCTACCATAGTAGCAATTATATTTCAAAATTAAATGAATATTAATGCCGTTTGGATTTTCTTAAAAAAACAAGATAATAATTATTAAAATAGATCTTGAAAAGCTTAATTAAATGGTATTACTGAGTATTATTCTGGATATATGAAACATTTTGTAGGTTTAGATATAGTATTACCTAAATTTGTAAACTTTTATTACTGGAAAGGGTATAAAATAATTTTATTACTAGTCTTCACAAAAGTCCGCAGGAAAGGAACTACTTTGTTTTGCGGCCATTTTGGTAAACATTAGCCTTGACAGTTCATATTTGGCATTCGTGAAGTTGACACGTGGCAAATTTATTATAGAAATATATTCGATAAGCCAACGTGTTTTAATTGTTAAAACATGTTATCAAAATCACTCATCGATTACTGTGATGATGAGAAAGTTACGGCAAAATTTATTTATCTATTTATCATGTAGTGAATGACTTCAAAGAAAGAGGGTCTGTAGCTGATAGCCCCAAGCATGTACCACATCGTACTGCAAGATCGGCTGAAAACATTACTGCTGCTCAAGAAAGTGTTCAAAACAATCCATCAACGGCAATTCGGCGCCGTGCTCGGGAGCTTGGTCTTCAAAGAACAACTTTGGCCACAATTTTGCATGCCTTGGACTTAATTAACATGTGGTATAAACAAGACGGTGCCACATCGCATACCGCTTGAAATATGTGAGAATGTAATGAAAAATGCCCGCAAAAGGGCTCGAATTTGTGAGGCCAACAGAGGCGAACATTTATCTGATATTGTATTCCCTGCATAATTGCCGTCATGAAATAAAGCATTTGTCAATATAGGATCCATTCTCTTTCGTTTAAACAAAAATTATAAACAAACAGAGTAGTATACCTTCCCCCCGGACACCCGGTATTTACCTCGACTAAGTCACTTTCATTTCTAAATATAACGGCATTTTTATAAACTTTTACTTCAAATTTGACAGTGAAAAGTAAGTTTTACTGAAAGTAAAATTTGTTGTGTTTTTGCTTTAAGTAATTAGCACATAATGTGGTGCAATTTTTAAAACAATTAAGAATTAATTGCCAGCAACTGTCTGTCTGGGACATTTTTTGCAAGTTCGTAAAATTGATACAAATTGTAGAACTATTTAAAATTTGTTAAAGCAACATGTTAGTATCCATGTTGGTTGTTGCTTAAAAATATATATAATATTTTCCTAGCTGATTGCTCAATATTGTTGGATTCTCACAAGCTTATGAGTGTATTCAGAATGCGTCTTAAACCGTAAACACTTGGGATATTGTGAAAGCCTTTAGATTAGCTAGTATTACAATGCGAAGCTCTAAGTGTCCCAAAACAGTGGAGTAAAATTGTTAAATGTATTGTGGCTCTCTCCATATGCCCAAATGTTCGAGCCCATGTATACGAGCACGAATGTATGTGTTGTTATTGTACAGTTGTTTATTCGTTGGTATTGGTATGCTGGTGCATGAATACGTGATATTTGTCTAACCTGCCACACGTATGAGAACTCGTAGTTATAGTCTTCGCAGCCGTAATAGCATGTCCGCCAATATAACTGCTCTGACAGACTGACTGTATGACTTTCATTCGGAGCATGTTTGCTATTGAGTGTTAGAGTGTTCTGTGCCTCAATGGCGGCTTAATGTGCATCTTAATAGTTTTCCAACTGGCATGCCATGCCACTCATGGTAGAATTTCTTTAATTCTATGTAGAATATGATGGCTGAGTGTGTGTGTGCTTGGGCCTCTGAAATACATAAGTGACATTTTACTGCAAAAATTTCACCAAAAAATATTTCATGTTTTATGTGTTTACATATGTTGTGTGTTTATATTATTTTATTTGCACGCTTGTGTAAGAGTTTGTGTGAATGTGCACATGTTTATATATGTGGCATGCACATGGTGTTTAAACGAAAATGTTTTTAGCGAAAGAATTTGTGCAGCAGCAATGAAATCTTGTGTATGCACGTAATTTAAAATTTTTGATATGTACACATTGGCTGCAATTTGATTGTTTGTGTGTGTATTTGTGCAAGGATTTTTCAATGTAGCATGTGCTTGATAGCAGTCATAAGGTATGCAATGTTGTGTGCATCAGTGTTAATGTAAAATAATGTTGCACTAAAAATTAGTCTTATTTGCGACATTTAAGACTTAATATGTACCTCAATAAATAATGTAGACCTCAGAGTCAGCATGATTAAAATTAAAAAAAAAAAAAAAATGTTAAAATATATAAATTTAACCATATAATTTGCGATCCCGTGTGCAAAAGTAATGAAAGTAATTAATACTAGTTTCCGAATTGGTCCATGTGGAACTCAGTTGCCAACACAGTATGACAAAAAATTGGGGGTACACAAAATTTGTTTGCCTTCGATGGAGAAGGACCAATACGTTAGCTTGGGTTGATATACCCGATGATTATTCTGAATTCTCTTCTAATTTCTTATACTAATAAACGTCTTTTACAAATATTAGATAACTACATTTAATTTATAAACAAAACAAAAATCCGTTTTTATGTAGTAAGTATAAAATAGATTTAATGCACTAAAGAAACAAAAATTAGGAATACTTTTTTTGTATCAAAAATATTTCCATTTTCCAGCACTGGCATCGAATTTTTAATTTTTTACAAGAATTAAATTTTTTCCTATGAAGGCAAAAAGTTTTATTCACCAAAAAACCAATATTAGTGAAATTTTTGTACAAAAAAAACCGTTTCGCAATCTGGATTTAAATTAAAAACAAAAAAATTTCTTGGTTTCCATATGAGAAACCAAAAACATGTTCAACAAATAAAAGTGCTATATTCGGCTGTGCCGAATCTTAAATACCCTTCACAGGTGTAAATTTTCTTTCTTTCTTGCTAAAACAGAAAGTATATTTAATTAATATATCAAAATGATCTTATCAGTTACTTTTATATATAAAAAAACGATTAAATTTTTCGGGTAGGAAGCTAAATGTTTGGTTCTTTTTATTTCTAAAACCTCTGAACGCCTTTAAAATTTATTAAATATGTTTAATTTATAAACAAAAAGAAAAAATCCGTTTCATGTACCCCAAAAAAGTTTTAATTGTCCAACTGTAGAATAGCCTTTTAGATATTTTTGTTTCTTAATACCAATTTATTTCTTCCTGATATATAAAGTAGGTATATTCATCATAAAAATTAGGAACTTATATGGCTACTTTGATGTACTAAAAAATTTGGATCTTCCAACCTTGAAACCGAATTTTTAATTTTAAAATTCTTAATACCAATTTAATTTTTCCTGAAGTATAAAATAAGTTTAATTCGCTAAAAACACAAAATTTGGAATTAATGTGGATACTTTTCTGTAACAAAAATATTTCGATGTTCCAACTCTGGAAGCCCATTTTTATTTTTTTACCAATGCAATCTTTAGTGAGGTATAACATAGTTTTTTTTGAAAAAAAAAATTAAAATATTTAAACTTTTTAGTCGCTTTCATGTACAGCAAAATATTGCAGTTATCCAACCCTGGAATTGAAATTTAGATTTTTAAAAATTTTTGATACCAATTTTGTTTTTCCTGAACTAGGAAAGAGTTTTAATTAGTAAAAATTCGTAGTTACTTGCCTTTTTGTCTACTTTTATGTATAAAAAAGATTTAATTTCCCATCCGTGGAAGCGAAATTTTAATTTTGTTTTTTTTTTATTAATGCAACTCTTCACGAGGTATAAAGAAGTTTTATATAAGAAAAATTAAAAGTTTTTAAACATTTTGGTAATTTTAATGTACTATAAAATATTGCACTTGTCCAACCCTGGACTCGAAATTTTTATTGTTATACCTTTCAAAAAAAAGTGAAAGGGTATATATAGGTTTGTCATTCCGTGTGTAATTTCTTCGATATTCACATGGGACCCCATAAAGTATATATATTCTAGATCCTTATGAATAGCGATGGCGATTGAGCGATGTCCGTCTGTCCGTCTGACCGTCTGTCCATCTTTCTGTACGTGAAATCGGGTTTTACAAGCCCCCAGAAGAGGTAGAGACTTCGTTCTTGGACCGTTGGTTTGGACGCAAAATTTACACCAGAAATCAAACCAAAAATCAATTATTTTTTTTAATTTTTGTAAATTAAACCTAATTCGTGCTTTGGGAAACTTCAAAGCCAATTCCGTATTTTGTAGTACATGTAGTAACTAAATTTTTTAAAAATTTTAAGCTTTTGTTTAACAAAATCTCCTTATACGTCATGAAATTAGCATAGGTCAAAAAAAAAACTTTAAATTAAAATTTCGCTTCCAGGAGAGGGAAATTGGAATTTTTTTTATACATAAAAGTAACCAAAGAGGCATTGACGTTGTTTTTTTCTGTTAACTAAAACTATATTTTAGGAAGAACAAAATTGTGCTGATTCTCTTCCTAAATTTACAAAAAAAGTTTAAAATTGATTATTAAGGGGTTTTAGCTAGTTCCTATGCTCATTTCACTGGGGCTTATGCAGATCATCAGGGAACCTATACCCAACATTTCTTAGAATAGCTAAAGATATTATTTCAAACTTCGACTCAATTGAATCTTCGACTCAACTTATAAAGCTTTGGACTGGTTTATATTTGGTTTAGAAAATAAATTTCTGTACGAAAATGTATCTTACTAGACTCATACGAATCAAACATATATATATTTTTATAGATTGTTTTGTTAAAAGGTAAACTCAAAATCAGCAGTTAATGGTTTTAATGTTAAAACAAATTTTTTAAGTTTTGGTGTAATTGTATTACAAATATATTATTCATACGTCTTTCAAAAACACCCGTAAAATATGCAGTATACTTTTTGTTTCTCAGCTCCCCAGCAGAAAATGTGGCGTATGTGAGATGCGTAAAACAAAGTCATACGCACATTTTAATATGTTGTAAAAAGTATAGCATACGAATCTGGGCTGCATATGAGTAATTTTTTAATGCAATCGCAATGCACATACACGTAATGTGAATAAGTGCAACAGCATCAATATTGCCATATGTTTTTTTTACAATTCCGACAAAAAAGTCTGTGCACTTTAAACAATATTAAGGAAAAGGTATAAGTAAAATATTTGTATATGTTCCAATCATTTTATGAGAGAGCAAGATAATTAAATTTTTACATTTAATATAACAAACATATAAGATTAACACACAATATTTCATACAATACATACATATGGAGATAATAATAAATTATTTATTGTGTATTAGTTGTAAATATTCTTCTTAAATTTCGCTTCCATTTTTTTGTTTACACCGAATTTGTTCAAATTATATTCTTTTAGGGAGTCATTGATCCGCAAAATCCCATATAGAGTAGGAACGTCGGAATTTTTTCTTGTTTTCGTTTTCGTGAAGCTAGAGTTGCTTTTAAGATGATTACAAATTATAATATTGTGGTGTTAGAATGGTTTTTTATTATTCGAATAAAACTGCAATAATTAAAAAAACTTTTTTTCTAGTAAGAGAATGCAAAAAGTAGACACAGCTGAATGCTGAACTGTAATTATACAGTGTGAGCTTGGTTTTCGCAACAGCCAATATTTTTATATTATAGCATTTATAACTGGCATTATTTAAAAAAAAAGTGTCTCAATAAGTGCAACTGAACTTGTTTTATTCATTGACAGGACAACTTGTTTTTGATCTAAAATGTATTTTTATCAAGGCGATCACTGTTAGGCAAATAATCTTATTTTAAGAGCATTTCTTTCCATATATATTTTTCCTGTTTTATTATATATATATATATATATATATATATCTACATATATATATATATATATATATATATATATATATATATATATATATATATATGTATATATATATATATATATATATATATATATATGTTTTTGACTTCGAAGCTTAGTTTAAAATGGCTGCTCATTTCACTTATTTGAAAGTACGTCAATAGTCGAAGAGTATTATTTTTGATAAATACTTTATTTTTATAAAAATATATGATAAAAGGTAGTTTTTTTATTGTTTCCTCCAAAAGAAAATTGGAGGGTATATTCACTTTGTTATTCCGTGTGTAATGCAGCGAAATATCCCTCTAAGACCCCATGATGCTTTAAACACATTCGCGACAGCTGGCTACCGACTACATGGCTGCATGTGCCGCTAGCAACTCTTGCCGCCGTATATTCAGCTACTTAATTATTTGAACTTGAGCACGTTGAAAACATTACCAATTTATAAAGTAAAAATAATTAATAAAAAATAAAAGCCAATAGAGATCGCAAAAAAATAAATAAAAATTACAAAATAATTTTTATTCTTGAAAAGGCTTTTACATTTTTATTTTCAAAAATTTTCATGTTCATGTATGTATTTTTATTAGTCGAACTTTCTTATGTAAATTGTTAATTTTTTCAACAGGCTTAAGTTCGAATCTGCATGACTGCAAATTATTTTTTATTATTTTATTAATAAATGAATTTGTTCAAATTCTATTTATTATTTTTTATATTAAGATTGGAATATTAAGAACATTTTCAATAATCATCAAACCAGCAGAACGGATCAGTACTGATTTCGAGGCCGCTACGCCACACATTGGTTCAAGTTCATTGAACGAGCGGCTAAAAATAGAAGAAGTTGTCGAAGGACAATGAAACTTGGCACATAGGCATTTTTTGTTTGAATCAAGAAAAAATGGAAAAATCAAAATGATCCGCCCACTTTTACGCCCACCTCCCATACAAAGTAAAAATTAAATTTTGACCTACGGCATTGTTTTTTGGCACATAGCATTTTTAAACACTCAGAATCATTTGTGTGAAATTTGAAAAATATCCGCCCACTTTTACGCCCACTTCCCATACAACTTGTATTGAAAAAGTGGCATAACTCCCTTGATTTTTAATGCATCAATTCAATTTTCACAAAAAGTAATTATTATAATTGTAGAATGGGCTCCAGAAAATATATACCTGATCCGCCCACTTTTACGCCCACCTCCCATAGAAAAAACATGAATAAATAAATTAAGCATAGTCTTTTAATAATTTTTTAACATCATTATCGTACTCCAATTTTTTGATTTGCAGCTTTGAGCGAAATCTATTTATAAATGGGTCTGAAGACAATAAAAGGTTATGCATTACATCTTCATTAGTGGCTACACGTCCAATTCTTCGCGAATGATGTAATCTATAGGCTCTATAATCTTTATTCCTCGCTTCCTGAGCTTCTTCGGACAGCATACCTGATACAAACAATCAATTAAAATGTAAAAAATGAAAATTAAATCATTGAATAAGGGCCTTTGAATAGAGACATACCTATTGGCAGAATAGCTTCTGCTATAATTTTGCTACCATGCACCAGAATCTTATGCACAGTTACAGGCATGTAGTACCAGCCATAGAGATCAACAAACAACTTGGCAGTATCCATGCAATATATAGAAATTTATACCCAATTGCAGAAATTTAAATCAGAAACTGTGTATTATATTGTTGGTACTTAATGTATTACTTATTAAGCTCTAACGGAAAAGATTTTGTGCAATAAAGAGAGCAAGACATAATGTGTAGTTGTTATTGCATGCAACAACATAATAAATGAATGATAACACAGCACCTAATAGTCTATCGCTTGATCTTCTATTGTTGTTATCAAACAGTATCAGTAAACAATAACACCGGTCGACAAAAAAATATTTTTTTCTTGTCTTTCTGTTTTAATGTCGAAATTCTGAATCTAGATATCGAAAAACGCCAAAATACCCATTCCAAGCTTTTAAAGTTTGCTTTTGCTGTTTAACGTTTATATGAAAATTTTCGAGATTTTACGTTCAGCAGTAGGAATCACTTAGTTCAAAAAGCAAACTTTGGTAAAAATAAATATTTTTCCCTTTATAAGTAACATAAAAGAAACCAAAATTTATCATTTAGAAGTCAGACGCAAAAATCGTGTCGACCGGTGTAATTCAAATTCAATTGCAGCTTATGCTTTTTTCAACAATTAAATATATAAAAATTAACACAATTGACTAGTATGTATATTACATTATGTAATAATTTTAAACAGTAAAGAATTATGGCAACAACAACAAGCATGAACGAAAATTCACGTTTTCTTACTTTATCACTTTATAGTTTTTACTGTTTCTTTTGGAAAGGAGCAGGTATGAGCAGCTGAATTTTTTTTTAGCTTTTAGCTGAGACTTCAAGCTGTAATTTGACGTCTTTCGTTAAACAGCGCTCCACAGCGCTAAAAAGATGCAGTCCACTGAAGTTGATGAACATTGAAATTTTGATGTTGTTTATATTTTGTTCTACGAAATTTTTTATGTGGCACTTTTTCCAACTTTTTTTAATGCAAATCTCATCTATGACAATTGCCATTTACGAAAATATACAACAAAGTCAAATGATAAGTTTACTGTGATTGTACCAAAAGATTGAATATACAGTAAATTTGCATGCCATTTTAAACAAGCGAACATATATGAACTTGGAGCGTGTCTGTCCAAAGAAATACTAAATATATCAGCCTAATATTACGGAATCATAATATTCAACTATCTGACAACAAAATACCAAAAAATTATCCAAATCGGCGAACATGAAAAAATGAATTTCGGCCGCTCTTGAACCAATGTGCGCCATCTCATCAGCGTTCTTTGTTCAATTTTTCCACTTTTGCAAGTGGTGCTAGTTAGTAGGAATATCAACCATTTAACCAATATTTTAACGAAAATTGATTATGAGAAGTTATCACATTCATATTTTTTTAAGTTATTACATTTTTGGTTAGTACGAAATTCCCCAACCCTGACGATTAATATTCCCAATATTCCATGTATCTCTTTCGCTTTTTCCAGAGCCATCGGCTGCTGATTGCTAAAGCTTCTTTGTTATTTATGTTCAAGTAATTGAATTTAGTTGTCAACTTACAATGAACAAGTGCGCGTGCCCCCGCAATGTTTTAAATTATGTATGAATTTTTATTAGTCGAACTTTCTTATGTAAATTGTTAATTTTATCAACGGGCTTAAGTTCGAATCTGCAAGACTGCAAACCCTTTTTTTATTATTTTATTAATAAATGAATTTGTTCAAATTCTATTTTATTAATTTATATTAAATTAATTTAATTTAGTTTTCAGTTTACAATGAACAAGAGCGCGTGCCCCCGCAATGGTTTAAATTATGTATGAAATTTAACAATTTTCATATTCTTGACCAGTTTTAAAATATTTTGAAACGCTTATTTATTTTAGATGTTTCAGTGTGTTGGCAGCACTAATTTATTTATTGTCGCCTATGAAAATAGAAATTAGGACAACAACCTGCCGTGTAGTCGTGAAAATAATTATTCCCTTATAAAAACATGTATTCCATATCTGACAGGTTGTAGTCGGTAGCTTGCTGTTGTGAATGTGTTTAATGCATAGAGTATATATTCTTGATCAGTGATGAATTTAAGATAATCTAGCCACGTCCATCCGTTCGTCCTTGGAAATCACGATACAGTGCAAATGAAAAGAGCCTTGAAATTTGGTACAAATAAATTTTAAGGGATGGTACAGGTCATGTTCGTAAATGGGCCAGAGGGAAAAAGTTTCGCTAAGAAGAAACAAACTCACTTATAAAAAAATCTAGTTTTTAAAGTTTTTTGTAATTTTTTTAAGCAAATGATATATTTTTATGTCAACGAAGGTCCAAAGAGTTTAACTTGGAGCCAGAAATTCAGAAACATCCATTTTTGGATTTAATGGTTCTTGAAATAATATATTAAAAGCAAAAATAATGTGAATATTTAACAAATTATATTCGCTAAGTCTACATTCCTTAAAAACATATTTTTTAAACTTTTACTCTTTGATCTTCCCCTGCTCTACCCCTCCACTCACTTTTGTCCCCTAATTGACGCTATAAACGAAATTTTTTTTCTACATTTAATTACCCCAAAAATTTACTTTGTAAGTTTTTACTTTAAAGGTGAGATGTCTCCCCACGACTCTTCGCGGAGTGACATTTTCAAAGTAGAGTTTTAAAATTGGTACAGAATTGTCTTAAAGTACCTCTGACTCAGCAGGTTAAACATTTTTAATTTATTTACTAAATATTTGGAGGGCATTTGAGGTTCGAGCCGATCAAATATAACATTCTTACTTCTTAATCGTTGTAAACTATAAATAGTAAAACGAGCAATCCTATAAGAGAATTCCCACGAAATAATTAGAAGTGTTAAAATAAAAAAAAAATAGTAATGAAGACTCTGGTGGCATAACAGACGATTTTATATGCTTAGCGAGGTCAAGAAAAAGGATTGAGAAATTAGGTACTGCGTATTATGGGTTGCTTTCGATTTCTATAACATTTATAACAAGTGAAAGAATCTTTTTCAAGTCCAGTTTAATAAAAACTGGGGAAGAACCTAAACATTTAAACATTTAAATGATTATCTTGTAAGATCTGCTTAAGCTATTGAAGTAACTAATAAACTGATTTGCCAGTTTGTTTTTAAATTAAAACTTAATACGTAATAGGTTAGTTAATAGAACGATTAGCCGATTAAAGAATAACCCCGGTTAAATAAATATCCTAGTGTCTAGCAATATCTGCTACAAGATTACGGGAATTATATGAATAATATACAGATTTGATTAATAGCAAAACGACAGCAGCTTTTCAAGCATAAATTAATGTCTGCATCTCTCTGTTAGATCAAACATATATTGCGAGTTACATCCGCGCTACTGAATATTTTTACATAATTTTTCATTGATATTAAAGCACTTTGCAAGAATAATGAAATATTGTGGCATTTTTATTGTCTGTAATTAACAATAGCGTTCGTATGTAGCGCCATAGTTCTACAAAGTTTATTATTATTAACAGATTAAGCGATTCAGACTGCTTAAAAACGTATAAAGTGGTTAAAAATTAAGTTATTGCTGGTTGCAAGCAATGATCGTTCTCTTGCAAAAGTTTTGTATATTTTGAATACCACTTCTTTCAATATTTAAAAGCTTTCAATGCTTCAATGGAATATAATCTAAGATTAAAGAAAATCTACATCAAAGCATTGTCTACTTTCTATCAGTAGAACATAAAGCATTTAGATTTTCGTATTGTTTTTATTGTATATGCATGTGCACACACACACACACACACACACACAGTCGCAAATAAATATTCACTCACACACATTAACAACAATATTCGCGAGGATTTTTCAAAAACTCAAGAAATTTTCTTTCACCTCTACTCTCTTTGATTAGTCTTTGGCTGCGTTTGCATTTGGAGAAAAAAGAAAAATAGTCTTTTTATATTATTTTCTACAAAGTATTTTAACTTGTTATACGCACTACATCAGCCTGTGTGGCAGAACCAAGTATTATTAATACACTATATGTATTTATTTTGTGCATGTTCTCTCTTTGTAGGAATTTTGCATTATTTTCCTTCACCGTGTGCATCAAAGACAAACGGCGAAATATGGAAAAAGAACTTAAGCCATACAGCTTTTGTGCGCTCAATTTGCGCGCTTTTGCAAGCAATTATTCAACTGGCAGCTTAAACTTGCCACAAAACACAGCCACTTTGTTCTTGTGAAAAATATTGCGACCCATATTGGCAGGTAGCCACGGTTATCGTTAATTCTGCTTGCCAGCCAATACCAAGCAGCCACCCGACTCAATTGCCGGCAATTTCACAACATCAGCCATCTCCCTTTGAAATTTATGGAAACCAAAAGAATAATAAAAGTAGAAATGAAAAGCATGTTTTCCCAATGCTCCTCGCAACGAGAAAGGAAAATAGAAAACTATACGAAAGAAGTGGTAAGTAGTGCTAAATACTTTACACACGGCTCCGAATACTTTGAAAGCTTATAATCTGCATAAATGTTTGGTTGAGTGCATTCTCCACATGCTGCCAGTAGGCATCGAATCTGTGGTCTTCTACACTAGATGCGTGAAAGAAATATGTGCTTTAATAAGAGAGTGGATTAATAATTCGGAAAACATAGATTTTTATATAAGAAATTTTTTTATTCCTTTCGAAAAACATGATTTGAATAGACATTCGTCATGAGGTTATTTCAAACCTGCAACGATGAAATAACCTCCTGCGAGACATTTTTTCAAATTAAAGAACAAGGGAATAGAAAATAGTATCGAAATATGAAGAGTAGGAGCAATTTGTAGCCAAAAATTCTTAGATTTTTGCACAAAAGTGCACACTTGATTGTGAGCAATCGCGGCACTCATCTTGCAGAAAGCTTTCTCATTCCCTAGTTATCATTCAAAATTTAAACCACTCAGCCACACAAAATTAATTTTTTATACCCTCCAAAAAAGAATTGGGTGGGTGTCTATTCAATTTATTATTCCGTGTGTAATGCAGATAAATATTCCTCTGAGACCCCATAGAGTATACATATATTTTCTTGATCAGTGATGAAATCTAAGCCGATCTAGCCATGTCCGTCCGTCCGTCTGTGGAAATCACGATTCAGTCCAAACGAAAAGAGCCAAATCCTTGAAATTTGGTATAGATAATTTTTGAAAAATAGCACAGGTTGAGTTCGTGAATGGGCTGAATAGGGCCAGAGGGAAATAAGATCCCCTCTGAAGAAATAAACCAACCCCTAAAAAACAACGCAATTTTTAGTGTTTTTTGTAATTCCATTAAACAAATGGTATATTTTTATGTCAAAGAAGGTCCAAAGCGTTGAACTTGGGGCCAGAAAATCACAAACATAAATCTTTGTACCCTGACTCTTAAAATACTCTATCAAGAAATGTTTTTTCTATTCTTAGTTACCGCAAAAAACACTTTTTAAGTTTTTACGACAAATGATCTTGTCAAAAGAGATCTTGTCAAAAGAGAGTACTAAAAATGAAGACAGAAATGTCTTAAGCTAACTCTGACCCAGCAGGATAAACATTTTTAGTTTATTTACTATATATTTTGGGGTATTTAAGATTCGACCCGGTCGAATATAACGTTCTCAGTTGTTTTAATTTGCTTCTCAAAACGCGAGGTAGTCTGTTATCAATCTGTTATTATCTATATTTTATCATAAAATTTTCGTGTGATTTCGTCTCAACCTTATTTTTAATATGCAACATCACCGTTTCCAATTAATTTAAAAAGTTTTCCAGATGCAACTAAATATATGAATATTTCATTTCACTATGGTTGATCATACCAGTAGTCCACTTTTCGTCCCACAAAAAGTAATATATAGATATTTATCTATCAGCTCAAAAAAGAATGTCCTTCTGCTCTCAAGATGATATGCATTAAATTAAAACCAATGTTGGAAACTTTTAGGTTGAAGTGCTTAGCCCAATCAGAAAGCAATTTATTAAAAATTTTGGAAATTGTTGAACCAAATCAAACTGTTGTAACATTTCAATAAACGATTTTCTTTCGTAGATATTTATGACCAAAAACTGGTGTCAATGTGGTTTTTAGGTTTTAATGAGCTTAATCTTTACGACAATTTAGATGTTGAAATCTATGGGCCAAATGTTTTTAAGATCAAAACTTTTCTTGATGAGCCTCTATCTCCGAATTTATAAACTCTTATAACTTGCGTTCTTATTTTCGAACTGTTCAGTGGAGAACAGCAGAATTGTCGACTATTAAAAAAGTATTATGACGAAGAAACTCAATATTTCCCTTTGATTTCGTTCCAATTGTCATCTACACACAGTCTTTGCAAGGTATACAAATTATTTTATAAAATACTAAATTTTAGCATCGATCACATTATTTTGCTGAAAAAATATTGTATTAATAAACCATATGAACTACGCAAATTAATACGGTGCAGGGATCGGTCAGTTGAAGCCATTTCGCAGTTACTTTTTGTATCCACCATTTTTAAATATTATTGTTAATTTTAACAGTTTAGTCTTACCAAGACTCTGTGAAGACTTTAGTCAGTATTATATATGCTTCATTTATAATGAAGAAGTCTCTTGGTCGTTCCACTATATATCCTACTTCTGCAAAGCAAGTTATCACTGTTATTAGATCACCATAAATGAGCAAAAAAACAAAGAAACTTTTTGCCTAAAATTTCGTGTAAGGTGTCGCATGTGTAGGTAGAGCGTAGCAACTCAACTTTTTTACTTGTGCAAAAAAACAGTGAGTGCATTTGTGTTGCTCTTTCGCACATCTCAGTTATTGAATTGTTCGAGTTTAATGCTGACAATTTGTGGAAGTTGTGAAACGGTTTTTTCAACAGTGTGTTAGTGTGTGGCTTTCGGGGAGACTGCTCAGATTTTTTATAGTTTACGTTCACATTTTAGGGACTTATATTCAACTGCATAGAAAAAGCGATGCGGGAGACTTTTGCATGCAATGCTACATTACAGCTGCATAACTTTATTTTTCAGTTATTAAAAAGGTTGCCAATATTTGTTGAATATTCGAATTATCGGCAACATGTAGTTGGAATTATTGAAGTCCGAAAAAATTCCTACAAAAAAAAAGTTAAATATTTTATCATTCATATCGCTGCTTTAAGTCAACATAGTCATATCTCAAAAAGAAAAATTTTTAGTTATTCAAACTAAAGTGCTACTTCATATAATCTGCATTTGTAATGGAAAGTTGAGCTTTATATCTCCAGCTGTACTGAAGTTATAGAAAAATTCAGTTTCGTATCTGAAAAGGAAATTTTTCAAAACTTTAGCTGCAATATGTATGTATGTCAGTTTTAATTTGGGTCTACACAGATAATTGAAGATCACTTCAACGTCATTTATTTTTCAAAACAATATGAACCGAAGAGTCAAAAATATGACATTCAATTTTTTATGGCTGTGGAGAGAGCAGAGGGATTCAAAATGAGATATGAAAAATAATATCGAACAGAAGTACGGACTTTGATTTTTTATAAAAAATTGCAATCACATGTTAGCAATTCGACAATCATATCCCGGTTTTTATACCCTTCACCAAAATTGGTAAGGGGTTATATATTAATTTGGCATATGGTATGAAATTATACAATATTGATATGCGTCCCTATGAACTATGTCTTCATGAATAGGGAAGTCGAATAAGCGAGATCCGCCTGTTCGAGTTTGCGAATATAAAGACTTCGGTCTTGAATTGATATATTGGGAATAATACTAAATGTACCGCTACTGAAAATCAGAAAAAACCAGAGTTGGAACATATAAATTTATTTTTGGTATATTAAAGTAACTGGCTAAAAGTAGTTTTTGTTTTCTTTCAATTTAACCTATTTCATACTGCAGGAGGAATTAAATAGATATTACAACTCAAACAAAATCTAAAGGACGCTTCCAGGCCTAGACTATTGAAACTATTTTTGGAATATCATAGTAACTAAAGAAAACTAATTATTTCTTTGGTAATCAAACTTATTTTATATTGAAATAAATTAATATCGATGGTAAGAAAGTAAAAAATATGATTCCAGGAATGGAATTAATCTCTTTTCAGACGAAGGTCTGTGAAGAGTATTTAAAATCGGTACATGCGAATTCGTTCCTGTTTTTAGTAGGGTCTCTTTCAAAGGATAACCCGTATACATATAGTCTGTGCTGAAGCCAGAAAGTAGGTGATCGTACCATAACTTTTGCATAAATCAACTGATTCATATGTGATTAGCGGCTGTAGTTTTTTGAGAATGGAAAACAGTAACTGATCAGATATATAATTTCGATATTTTTTAAAAGATTTTTTTATTTTGTTTTAGCGATCAACGTGGTTTTTTTGTGGAATCGATTGGTTATTAAAAAAAACACATTCGATAAATTTTTTTTTTTACATTTCTTTAATCAGTTCCAATTCACAAGAAATCTAAGTATAAGAGAATTATTTGCTACGATACTAAATTGGTTCGATTCAGTCAATCCGTTCAAAAGTTATAAGTGGTTCACGTAATAAAACACACATTCATACATTTATAGTGACATCCATTTAGGAGTAGTTAGAGAATCTTCCTAGGAACTCAGAAAGTCAAGATCTGGTAAAAATCCAATGTTTTAATAACTGGGTAAAACCCATACCCCGATTTTTTTAATAATATTAGTTTTCTTAGCGGGAAATTAAAAAATTATCTGCAGATCGCTGATTTGAACTCAAGCATAATAAAAACTCCTAGCTTAATAATTAAATAAGTTTAAACAATAAAATGTACATTCATATATAAATCAAAATTTTCACAAGGCACTACTATAGTGTCATAAGCGAAGAGTTAGAACTGTATTATTTTATGGTTATAAAATAGAAGGAAAATAAATATTATAATAATAAGATATATGATACGTGTATCTGATCATTATAAAATTTAATTGAAAAAAAAAAAATTATTTATTACACTGTTAAAATTTTATGATGGGACTTTTATAAGTTTAAAATTTCTTTCCATGCGTTACGCACTTCAATGCCGGAAGCGGCCATTTTGATCTCCAATTTTTCTAATTTTTTACAATTTTAGTTAACTTTGCTACATAATTCTAGGGTATTATAGTGTTAGTTATTTTGGCATCAATATTTGCCCGTATAACAGTGCCTACACATTAAAGTCATCTACAAAAGCTGTTTCGATAACACTGGCCAACGTTGGCATCTCATATATGGGCTAATGGTGCTGCACACTGAGCCAGAACAAATGACTGGTTCAATTGTTTTATGGGTTTATGCCGGAGTTTATTTCTTCAATTTAAGAATTCTTCTTCTATTTCGTTTTTTTTCATTTATAAAAGATTTCACTAATGCAAATTGTTTGCATTACAAAAATATCTTTAAGAATTTTATTTTTTTCTTCTCGTAATGTCTTACGTTAAATGAAATTTTGTTCAAAAGGATTTCAATTCAACTCACTAAATGTATTAATCTTAAATAAAAGAAATGGACATATTTAAACGAGTGAGATCTGTTAGGAAAAATATGATTTCAAATGTTTTTCATTTCCATACGTTCCAAAAAAGAATTGGAGGATATATTCACTTTGTCATTTCGCGTGTAACGCAGCGAAATATCCCTCTAAGATGATCCCGCCATGTCCGTCCGTCACGACAGTCCAATCGATAATAACCACAGACTTGAAATTTTGTATAGATAAATGTTGAAGGATTTCACAGGTCAAGAGATAAAAAGGTTCCCCTTAGAAAAACTAAACCAACCCTAAACAAGTAAAAACGTTATATTCGACCGGGTCGAATCTTAAATACCCTCCAAATATTTAGTAAGTGAATTTGAAATGTTTAACTTGGTGGGACAGAGTTCCTTTATATAATATCGTACGTCCACGCCCACTAAAGGGGGCGGGGTTCAAAAATATACAATATCATGTTTTCCACAGACGAACTTATGGGCATTGCTAGACCGTCTCAGACTTCATCACAATTCTCTTTGGAGGCTATAAAAATTTTATTTCGGCGGGGTCGCTCTGGCAAGGGCTGTGGGGGAAACATTTCACCTTTGTCATAAAACTCTAAAAATAAATGCTTGGGATAATTATATACAAAATTAAAATTTCTTTTTTTTGATAGGGTCATTTAGAGGGGTAGGGCAGAAACAGGTAGACATAAAACTCTAAAAATAAATGCTTGGGATGATTAGATATATACAAAATTTAAAAAAAAATTTTTTTTTGGTAGGGTCATTTAGGGGGCAAAGGAAGAAGGGGGGGGGGGGGGGGTAGAGCAGAAATCGGCAGTCATAAAACTCTAAAGATAAATGCTTGGGATGATTATATACAAAATTAAACAAAAATCTTTTTTGTTTGGTAGGGTCATTTAGGGGGCAAAGGAAGAGGGAGGGGGGGGGGGGGTAGGGCAGAAATCGGGAGTCATAAAACTCTAAAGATAAATGCTTGGGATGATTATATACAAAATTTAAAAAAAATTTTTTTTTGTTTGGTAGGGTCATTTAGGGGGCAAAGGAAGAGGGGGGGGGGTAGGGCAGAAATCGGGAGTCATAAAACTATAAAGATAAATGCTTGGGATGATTATATACAAAATTTAAAAAAACATTTTTTTTTGGTAGGGTCATTTTGGGGGCAAAGGAAGAGGGGGGGGGGGGGGTTGGGCAGAAATCGGCAGTCATAAAACTCTACAGATAAATGCTTGGGATGATTATATACAAAATTTAAAAAAAAAAACTTTTATTTTGGTAGGGTCATTTAGGGGGCAAAAGAAGAGGTGGAGGGGGAGGGGGAGGTAGGGCAGAAATCGGCAGTCATAAAACTCTAAAGATAAATGCTTGGGATGATTATATAAAAAATTTAAAAAAAAAATTTTTTTTTGGTAGGGTCATTTAGGGGGCGAAGGGGAAGGAGGGGGTAGGGCAGAGTAGTACCAGGTTTCGTCTCAGCTTCGTCATTAAAGCTTAAAAGTGTTATTTTTAAGGAATGTAGGCTTAAGTAAAACAATTTGTTACATTTTTATGCAATTTTTGCCTATAATAACGCCCACTGAAGTGGGCGGGGTCAAAAAATATTTTTATTTTATTTAATGGCTCCAAGTTTAAGGCGTTGGACCGTATTTGACATAAAAATATATCATTTGCTTAACAAAATAACCAAAAAACTTTAAAAATTATGTTGTTTTTTCTGGGTTGATTTAGTTCTTCTTAGGGGAACTTTTTTCCCTCTTGCCCGATTTAGCCCATCTTCGAACTTAACCTGCTCTAAGTTTTAAAATATATTTATTAACAGTCAGAGTCTAGCTCTTTTCGTTTGGACTGAATCGTGATTTCCACAGACGGACGGACGGAAGGACGGACGGACGGACATGCTAAGTTCGTCTTAGATTTCATCACTGATCAAGAATATATATACTTTATGGGGTCTGAGATGGATATTTCGATGCATTACAAACGGAATGACAAAGTGAATATACCCTCCAAATTCTTTTTTGGAGGGTATGAAAACAACAATTTTGAAGGGTTTAACTTTCCGTTAAGAAAATTGATAATTTTCTTAGCGGTTTTGAAAAAATCGAATTTTCACCAGATCTAGATGTTTTGAGTAACTAGGAAATTTTTCTGACTCCTCCTGAGATGCCCCCACTAGGTTTGTACATATGTATACGCGTGTGTGTGGGTGTGTAAGTATGTGACCCTCTTATAACTTTTAAACATCTGAAGTGAATCCAAACAAATTAGTCGCGTGTCAAAATCGATTCACGCGTTTGTAAGATATCGTGAATGAAATATTCGAAAACAATGAGTTTTTCAAAACATTTCGAAATTATTCTGTGTTCGATGCTAATACTATCTACCCTTACAAAATAGCTGCTCATAATGATATACATACATTTAATATCACTACCTCCCATATCTTAAATTGTTTAAAAAGTGTTAAATCGTCACATATTAGTGGTACTGATGGCATTCCAAGTTGCGTCATAATTAACTGTGCTTCTGCTTTACTAACTCCATTGTCCATCATATTTAATGCATCTATAAATTGTGGTCATTTTCCCGATATTTGGAAAAAGTCGTATATTATACCACTGTTTAAAGCAGGAAATAAATCTGAAATAAGCAATTACAGAGGAATAGCGAAACTGAGTGTAATTCCAAAACTTTTTGAAAAATTGATGGTGGAGAGTCTTAATCACCAAATTTCTTCCTTATTGCCACCACTTCAACATGGTTTTCGTAAAGGTTTTTCTGCTATGACTAATATTCTCCAGTTAACAACTTTAGTGGATGCTGCATTCGCGAAAGGTTATCACACGGATGTCATCTACACTGATTTCAGCAACCCATTTGACAAAATTAATTATGCGCTGCTTTTAAAAAAATTAGATATAATGGGTTTTAATAATAATTTATTATGCTGGATTAAATCTTATTTGTTAAACAGGACACAATCGGTAAAATTTAACACTGCAATTTCAAGGGACATTTCACTAATCTCTGGTGTTCCGCAGGGGAGTCACCTTGGTCCAATTCTTTTCCTTCTGGTCACCAATGACCTACCAGAAGCAATAAAATACTGTAATGATGTATGCGGACGACGTAAAAATATGGTGCGACATAAAACATCCATCTAATCAACAGTTCTTGCAGAATTATTTAAACAATTTTTATATTTGGTGTAAACTAAACTTAATGCAATTAAACTTGAACAAATGTAATCATATGCAATTTTCAAGATCACACAAGCCTGTTCACAATTATAACCTAGATGGTTATAACTTAAAAACGCTTCACGAAGTTATGGATTTGGGAATTTTACTCGCTAGTAAACTTAATTTTGTTCAACACATTACTATGACTGTTAATAAATCCCGAAGTAGCCTTGCATTCATTAAAAGATGGGCAAAACAGTTTAATGATCCTTATGTCCCTAAAACATTGTATATTGCATTAGTTCGACCAATTTTAGAATATGGTAGCAAAATTTGGGATCCACTGTATAACGTTCATATTGAACGCCTTGAATCCGTTCAAATACAATTTCTAATTTTCTGCCTAAGAGACGTTTATAGAAATCATACTCTACGAGATTAGCTGAAATTAATCTTCCTACTTTAAAGAGCCGGAGAACAATACTCAACACCTCTTTTATGGTAAATCTTTTCAGTGGTAACATCAACTCCGAATTTTTACAGAACAACGTATGTTTAAATATTCCTCAACGTTCACTTCGTTCTTTTAACCCACTCTATGTTGCAGCTTGTCGTTCTAACTATGAAATGTCAGATCCTCTTAGAAAACTATGTACTTGCCTTAACGAAATGTATCATTTTATATATATTTCTCAGAACCTTTGTATCATCAAACGTAACGTCCTATGTTTTTTTAATCATTAACTCTTACTATGTTCTATAAATAGCGCAATATCTAATTTGTATTAATTTAATGGATTTATATACTATTCTGCTTAAATAGCCTGTAAGGAAATTGTCCATAGACTAATTTAAATAAATAAATAAATAAATATTCATACGATTTTATCAATTAGCGTTCTCAATTCCTTTATAGGTATCCAAGAACTACATCAATCGCCTCTTACCACGTGGCAGTCGGCTGATCCATTCAAAAGTAATAGAAGTTTTACAATTAAAATAATACCATATATATATATATATAGCGGTGGAAATTGGCGGGAAGTTGCAGGGAGGTAACCGTTTGCCGTACTTTTTTGTAATTTTGTTAAGATAATGATATATATTTATGTCAAAGAGGCTCCAAAATTTTTAAATTGGAGAAAACATTTTTAGTGGGTGTTGAAAAATAGTGTAAATATTTGAACAATTTTATTCCTTAAGCCTACATTCCTTACAAATTAAATTTTGTAACCTTTTACGACTCTCATCCTCTGCCCTCATTTCAATAGGTATATAAGTAATACAATTATTAATAATATAAATGAATATCTTTCAATCAATTTATTGTGGTTGAGTTTGCTGTCCTTTTCATACACGCGTAAGTTTTCGCAAAAATACACCCGTCTTTAACTTTATTATTGGATTATTATACAACAGCGTGAAGTCCATTAGAGCAGGTATAAAATTTTGCAATAATAAAATTTTTACACTCATCTGAAACACCTATTCACAAATCTTTAGTGATTGGAGTAAAACGTTGAAGAACATATTCACGCACGAATAAAAAAAAACAATAGCCCCATTCACAATCTTGTGCAAATGGTCGTGTATCATTGCATTTGCAAAATAATTGTACTCTAAACCAACAAAATACATTGAAAATGCTCTCAAATACTCTCTCAATTTGCAAATGCTATAATGCAAGACCATTGCGAATTAGGCTAATAATTTTCATGTACTTTTGCAATGAATTCTTTAGTAGGAAATAATGGAGTGAACGTTTTCCCAAATCAAAGCCACCAAGCATCCTTATATTTTTACTATCTGGTAGAACTATTGATATTGTCATGTATTTTTTTATTGCAAGCAATACATTGGCTTTGCAAGATTTATTAATGATATTTATATGTATTGGACTTCATCGATACCAGACAATGGAAGATTATTAAAAGATTGAAATGACAATAAATATAGAATTTTTATTTACTAAAAATTTGGAGGGGGTATTTAAGATTCGACCCGGTAGAGTACAATATTCTTACTTGTTATTTATTGTAATTTTTTATAATAATATTTGTTGCTACAAGAAATGTGAGAGTTTCGCAGGAGAAAGATCCGACCTAATAGTACAAATTACTTTTAATAACAAGACATATTAAGAAACGAAGAGAAGGAACCGCGTGACTAGCTCTCAGGGACTAGCAACTGGTTCCAGAATTTTACTTGAGAAGGATCAGTAACTTGTATATGATTTTGTCATCAGATGCACGTATGTAAGATACCCGATGATATGCTGGAGACCTAAACTTAAGGTACTGCATCTGTACCAGTCCTCTTCATGTCACTTCCAGATATGGTTTCTTAGCACTAAATTAAGACAAACTGTATAAATGTTTAACCTAATGAACAATTTTTAGGATGATTCCTCTATTACGTATCACCGATTGGGCCTAACAAATTATCGTCAATAATTTTGCAAGTAAAAAAATTGCGAGCACTCTAAAGTACACATGTCAGAAGTGAAGCTTCTTTGGCAAACTAATTTTTAAATCTTGTCCATACTTATGCTAATCTAAAGCTTTAGATTTTTTGAGGAAGCGAAGAAGAGAGATTATAGATTTAATTTCTTTAGCAGGGACCGGAAATAAGAGTTATTTTTCAATTTTTGAAGAAATAAATCATACATAAATGAACATCGTAGAAAACTTTTAATTACACCATCATGATTTTTAGGCGAAATGCATCCAACATATTGCATGATTTTTAAATTTTTGATTTTTGTTGTTGATATTTATTTTTTCAAATGAAATATAAGAGTTATTTTTGATATTTATTTTTTAAAATAAATAATAAGAGTTATATTTGATTTTTATTTTTTTAAATGAGAAATAAAAGTTATTTTTGATTTTATATTTTTAAATGAAAAATAAAAGTTATTTTTGATTTTTATATATATATTTATCAATAATAAAAATCACTTCAAAACTCTTATTTATTTGTTGATGCCGTATGTATTATAATATACTGCTTCATTCAAATTTCTATATGAATATAATATATTATGTGACTTATCCATTATCAGCTATAAAAACATGAATGCATAGAAATAGCTTATAAGTTTTGGCTGCCATTCAAGTCAGTGTTAAGAGGTCGTTTTCAGGTGTTCAATTTTACCATCATAATTGATTTTGAATGTTCCTCAGATAAATTATATCTCAAATCTCCCAATATTAATATGAGTGCTGAAAATTACCTTTCTACACCGACTTGAGTGGCAGGTACAGAATGCACAATTAAAGCTAATTTTCGAAGCCATGGAAACACAAACATATTACCTATGTCACGAATTTTGAATTGATTTTTATTATTGATATAAAAATATAAAAATCAAACATAACTTTTATTATTGATATAAAAATATAAAAATTGAAAATAACTTTCATTTTTCATTTAAAAATATAAAAATCAAATATAACTTTTATTTTTCATTTAAAAATATAAAAATCAAAAATAACTTTTATTTTTCATTTAAAATAATAAATATCAAAAATAACTATTATTTTCTATCTAAAAATATAAAAATCAAAAAAAAACTCTTATATCTTGATATTTTTGATAAAAGTCATAACAGTTACGGTCCCTGTTCTTTAGTGCTTCATGCTTTATTCTCCTTCCTTTTGAACAAAAACGTCCCACATTTTCGTGTCCCGTTTCATCATTAGAAATTTTACCCTCATGCGCGCAAAAAAGCTTCACTTAAAAAATGAAACTATTTAAAAAAATAAAATTAAATCATTTTAGAATTCCGTGCCTAATATTACAAATGAGTTCGTTCTAAAAATAGTTTGGTTTTTCGATGACCAACCAAAATGCAGAACCAATTCTGTTCCCAATTTAAACTGAACTCTGTCACGGTACGTCTGCGTATGACTAATATTTGTTTGTATGGATTCGTATTACTCATACGTCTTAAGCAAAAATGATCCACATATTCGTTTTACCCGTAAAAATTTTATCCTCATGCGCGCAAAGAAATTTCAAAAATGTATAGAAAAGTACACATTTTATTATAATATTCAATTACGTAAAGCCATTTTCTTGTTTGTATACCAGAAAAATTTCAAAGGCAAATCTGAAAAACTGTTAGCATCTGCGACTTCATTCGTAGGGTGCAATAAGTTTCTGCAAATTGACGCAGTTGCAACACGTATAAGCCGTCTTAACAATTTTCATATAGTAACTTTAGGCAAAAAAATACAAAGAATTTTATTCGTTGATGGTTAAGCAATATCTATATGCATTTCATTAGTGCTTTACCAAAACATCAGTAGACTTTAACCACAGTTTTGAAAAGGTAAAAAACCTCTTATCTTATGCACAAACTTTCGGAAACCATCTGAGAATTCACAATTTGTATAATACAATTTACTTTCAAAAATCACTGCAGAATAAGCATAGTAGGCTTTGAAACATATACACAACCACCACAACAAATAAATTATATTCAACATGAATCTATATTATTTTTATACCATTAAAAATCAATATGTCAAATAAAAATTTCATGAAAATTTCAAAGAAATATAAATTTTGTTAACACTTCCGAAACAAGCCAGTCTCAGTTTCTCTAGACAGAGTGCAGGTATGTTCAAGGTAATCAGTACCACAATGCCCAAACCATAGGTATATTTTTATGGCCTAATATATTTACATATTTCCTGATTTATAAGGTTAATAGCACCAATTTTGTAACAAAATTTTGACTTGTAGGCCTCTTATTAAACAATATTTTTTTTAAACCTAGGGCTGTTTTTATTTTGAAATTTTGATCTAAAAACTTTTATGTACCAAAAAAAAAAAGTTCTATGGTCAAACATTGGAAACTATTTTTTTTAATGTTAAAACAAATTTGTGTCGCAATAAAACAGAAAAGAGTTTTAAGATTAAACAAAAAAAAATTATTTGCCCTTTTGCTTTCTTTTACGTAGCAAAAAACATTCTATTTCCTAAAACTGGATTCAAATTTGTAACCCCTACAAAAAAGAATATGGAGTGAATACTCACTTTACCGTTCCGTTTGTAACGCAGCGATATATCCATCTGTCACATAAAGTATATATATTCTTGATCAGTGATGAAATCTAAGACGATCTGAGCATGAACGAGACGAAAAGAGCCAGACATTTGAAATTTATTATAAATATATCTTGAAGGATAGCTAATGTTAAGTTCGGAGATGGGCTAAATCGGGCAAGAGGGAAAAATGTCCCCTAAGAAGAACGAAAACAACCTCTAAAATACAACATATTCTTTTTTGTAGTTTTGTTAAGCAAATGATACATATTTATGGCAAAGAAGGTCCAAAGAGTTAAACTTGGAGCCATAAAATCAAAAACATTTATTTTTGGACCCCCGTCCCCTTTAGTGGGCGCTATTACATGCAAAACTAGTGTAAAAAAAAAACGAATTATTTTACTTAAACCTACATCCCTTATAAATAACATTTTTAAGCTTTAATGCCGAAGCAGAGACGTAACCTGGTCCGCTGTAAATAAATTTTACATTTAATCATTCCGAACATTTATTTTTGAAGTTTTATGGCAAAGGTGAAATGTCTCCCCCACGGCCCTTGCCAGAGAGACGTCGACAAAATACAGTTTCAACACCCTCCAAAAAGAATTGGACCCCATAAAGTATATATATTCTTGATCAGTGATGAAGTCTGAGACGATCTAGCAATGCCCATGAATTCGTCTGTGGAAAACATGATATATTCTATTTTTGCGTCACGCCCTCTTTAGTGGGCGCTGACGTACGATATGATATGCAAAAATAGTGTAAATATTGAACAATTTGTATTCCTTAAGCCTTTAAGAAGTTGAGATGTTCTCTGATCTTCCAGAGATGAAACGTCCCTCCCACGGCTTCCCCCGGAATGACTCTCTCAAAATAGAGATTTAGAATTGGGTACAGAGATGCCTTAAAGGAACTCTGTCCCACGAAGTTAAATATTTTAAATTTACTTACTAAATATTTGGAGGGTATTTAAGATTCGACCCGGTCGAATATAACGTTTTTACATACTTATTTATTTTTTTTTAATAGCAATTCAGTTCTTCGTGAAGTATTAAATAGTCTTATTTAAAAAAAAAAATCAAAGTTAGTAACATTCTGGGGCATTTTTATGCACCAAAAAATGTTTCAATTGTCCAATCTTGGAATCGAATTTTTTTATACCAATTTTGTTTCTTTAATTAACCAAAAAATCTCTGTTGCTTCTTTGGTTACTTGTATGAAAAAAAATACTCAACTGGCCAACCCTGGAATGGATTTGATTTTGATTTTTTAGAATTTCACTATTCCCGAAGTATAAAGTAGGTTTATTTAACAAGTATACAAAAACCAATCGTTTTTGCTAGTTAATTTTGTTCCCAGCTCTGGAACTGTATTTTTGATTATTCTGATTTTTAATTTAGGTTCGTTTCCAATCCAACAGTCCAAGAATGCAGTCTACATCTTTTGGGAGAGCTTGGGAAAATCGATTTCACGTACAGACATATGGAAGTCCCTTATTCATCTTCCATATTTAGAAGGATACAGAATATAGATATATACTTTATGGGGTCCTATATTAATATTGAGGAAATTACACACAGAATGCCACATCTATATATACATATATCCTTTCAGTTTCTTGTGAGGAGTACAAAAATATCTTCATTATTGTCTGGTATATAAGTATCATTAATATGCATTTATTATTTCTGTAATGAAATTGATTGAACTATTTGATTAATTTATATGAAGATTTGATAAAAAATGTCCATGCCGCTAGTTTAATCTCAAGGAAATATGACAAATTTGTGTGTTCAATAAAAAAGTCACACAAAAGTTTTAATTGTAATGAATGAATTTTTGTAAGCAGCTTTTGATTTTTGTTAGAAAAAATAAAAAAACAATATCTTGTTTGTTTGGTGTTTGCCAGTTGTTTGTATGCAACTTCGAAAACGCTACGTAGATGCAAGGAAGTTCTACCCAGTATTTTTTCTAATTTTATATTTGATTTTTAGTTTTTATAAAGTTTTTTCGAATTTCACAAACTTATCCTTTATATTTCATGCGTTATTTATGGAGAACAATTTCACTCTTTTCTAAAGCTGTTGTCGACAAGGAATTCAATAAGTCATTGTACTCAACTTGTTCATTAAGGACTTTTCATGACTGTTTAGTGGCATTTAGAATTAGAGTCCGTAAGTGAGAGTAACAAGCACTTGTTAAAATAATTAGTACTTAAAATCCCAAAGTAGAAGTACTGAAGTGTATGTTTATTAACTCATTACTTTTCAATAAAAGTTTTCGCTGAGACTATTCACGCTTCAATGTAGTTGCAACTTGAATACGGAAAACTTTATTATCAAATTGTATGGAGGTGCTCACTGAGACTAAATTTAATTTAATCAATATTCTTCACTACCTCCTGGCATTTTCTTAAAATACATGACGTCTTAAGACCTTAACTGAGAACTAATTTGACAAAATTTTTGAAATATACTTGGATATTGTACAAATTATTCGCCCACTGTAGTCTAAGGAAATGCATAGACCCACTGTTAATTATATATTGTGATAATTTTTCTTTTGCCATATTGCCGCCAAAATTTAAAATTTATTATTAAAAGTTGAAATTTTTTTCATGTAGTTATTTTATTTGCTCTGTTTCTTTAACAAGACACAAAAAATTAAATAAAATGCAAAATTAATGTTCTGCATGAAATAAAGTATCGCAGTTATAGAGACGGAATCCAAAAAACGCATTTATTAGTGCGGTAAAAGAATCAACTAACTATTGTGCAAATGCACACATACACACAAACGCTGTATTGCGAAATATTCCAAACAAAATTCCTGCCAATTTTTAGTAAAAATTCCTCATGCAATGTAACTTTGGGAATTGCACACGAAAAAAAGAAAACAAGTAGACAACGACGCTGGTACAAGACAGAAAAAAATTTCTAGCGCTTGCAAAGGAAATTGAGAAAATACAATAAAAAGGCTCGTGTAAAATAGTCTTATTCGCAACTGCTTGTGATTCTGAAAATACAGCTTAGGGAAAAAACTTTGAGTGGGGAAAAAAGCAAATTATTATGGAGGACACTTGAGCGTCGCTAAGTCTATGGCATTGTATTTATTGGCCACATTAACGAGGTATAAGTAGAGTAAGCAGACACAAAAACAGACAAAAAGTTCGCATTAATAGCTGTTTGTTATATCACATGCAGCAGCTTTTTTCACAAGGCATCATGTTCTTAACCACAAAACACTTTTCACACACACTTTAAGATACGTAGTAAAGCACGCCATCGAGCAATCTGTCATCTTTAATGCGCGTATACCAGTATCGATTGCGAATATCCTTGTGCTACTTATGAAACTGCTGTTATCCTCATATTAAAATGTACGAGGTGGCGTTTGTAATCGTGTAATAAATAGCTCTACTGACAGTAACTGAAACAAAAAACAGAGTGGTGTCACTGAGTCTCACAACTTCCATGTCAATGGCTTGAGGTGTCGAACTCTTTCTCATCGCAGTCATACAGGATTCTAAACGTTACGGTTTTGCAAAATAAATATGTGTTTAAAATTTACTATGTTCTTTTATGACGTGCTTGGTTTGGCGCATAGTTGTAGGATTTACAAAAAAAAAACTCAATACAATTTTCTTGAGATATTGTCTCAGATGTCCGTCTATGGACCTTTGAAATTTCTTATTGAGGGTAAAAAGTTCCCCTAAGAAAAACTAACCCAACCCCTTAAAACAACATAATTTTTAAAGTTTTCTTGTAATTTTGTTAAGCAAAAGATACATTTTTTCGTCAAAGAAGGTCCAAATCTTTGAACTTTGAGCCACCAAATCAGAAAAATGCATTTTGGAAAAACAAATTTTATTACTTTTTTTTAGGGGTAGGACCAGCCTTGGGTGATGACCCCTACATATGCAATGCATTGCGCTGGAACTGGGAATGAGGGGATAGTATTGAGTGACAGATGAGAAGATAAATAGTTTTTTTGTAGCAATTTGAACCTGTTTACTTCGTCGGGTAATTTTTTGCTACAGGACTGACGAAGGAGAGTGGTGTTCCTCTGCTCTTTAGTACATGATTGTGTCAATTATGTTCAGTGACCAGTGCACTGAAACAGACTGACAACAACTAACACAATCATGTATTAATTCTGAGCAGCAGAATTCGATACGATATTCTTGACTGGGCGCTGAGCGGGGGCTTGAACTTAGATCACTCCGCCTCATAGTCTCGTGTTAACTATTTCAGTCAGCAGCACCCTCCTACTTAAAGCTATATTTCATCAAAATTAAGTTTTTAAGCTTTTATGACAAAGCCCAGATGTTCTCCGTGCTTGCTCTGCCATATCAATTACCTATACTCCTTAAATGATTCTATCAAAATATTATTTTTTTACACTTAACCCCAAAAATTTATTTATTAGTGTTTTATGGCAAATGTGGGATGTCTCCATCATAACAACATTTAAGTCTACTCATGATTTGGTGTAAGAGCCAGTGAAAGGCGGGCATATAGACATAGTTAGCTCGTAACAAACAAAGCATAAGCTTGAAAAACAAATATATTGAAAACGGTTGACCTTAAAGGCCATCCCTGTAACATCCTGCCGAAAATGGTATCATTTGAATCAAGATTTATAGGCTAATTGTTCGAAAATTTTTTGTTTTAAATTCAGAAAGACATGATGAATATTCCAAGACACAAAGGAAAGACAAATGTCTATCTTCTCATTTTTCGTAATCTGTCCCCTACATACTATCCCCTCGTTTTCAGTTCCGGCGCAATGAATTGCATATATAGGGGTCATCCCCTGAGTGCTGGTCCAAGATAAAAAAAAATAATAATAAAACAAAAAACATAAATTTTTTTATGTAGTAAGAATTTTAACGAACATTTTATAATGCTATATTAAATTGAATTAAGATTTTATAGGCTAATTGTTCGAAATTTTTATTTAAATCTCAGAAAGACATGGTAAATATTCCAAGGCATAAAGGCAAGTCAACATCAGTTTTATACAACTTACACAGCAGAGTAGAACAACTGTTTTCGAAAGACGCAACCCTTTCATCATCAGTGCTCAAGTTTTATTGTGTTTGTCAGCACTTATTAGGTGGCTTAGTTGAATTTGATAACAGTTCCTATTTACACAAATTTTATTGTGAAAAAGGATACGAGAACTGTGTAAATTAAATTAATTCTTACTACATACAAATTTAAGCTATGGCTTGAGCTACCAATAATAAATTGGAAAAACGTTCACATGTACTTAGGTATAAAATTCAAACCAAACAAGTAAAAACGTTATATTCGACCGGGTCGAATCTTAAATACCCTCCAAAAATTTAGTAAGTGAATTTGAAATGTTTAACTTGGTGGGACAGAGTTCCTTTATATAATATCGTACGTCAACGCCCACTAAAGGGGCGGGGTTGAAAAAATATACAATATCATGTTTTCCACAGACGAACGTATGGGCATTGCTAGACCGTCTTAGACTTCATCACAATTCTCTTTGGAGGGTATAAAAACTGTATTTTGGCGGGGTCGCTCTGGCAAGGGCTGTGGGGGAAACATTTCACCTTTGTCATAAAACTCTAAAAATAAATGCTTGGGATAATTATATACAAAATTAAAATTTCTTTTTTTTGATAGGGTCATTTAGAGGGCAAAGGGGGAGAGGAGGTGGGGCAGAAACAGGTAGACATAAAACTCTAAAAATAAATGCTTGGGATGATTATACACAAAATTAAAAAAAAAATTTTATTTACTTTTAATAGGGTCATTTAGCGGGCAAAGGGGGAGGAGGGGGTAGGGCAGCAACAGGCAGTCATAAAACTCTAAAGATAAATGGTTGGGATGATTATATACAATATTGAAAAAAAAATTATTTTTTGGCAGGGTCAGCGAAGAGGGAAGAGGGGGGGGGGGTTTGGGCAGAAATCGGTAGTCATAAAACTCTAAAGATAAATGCTGGGGATGATTATATACAAAATTAAAAAAAAAAAATTCTGTTTTTTGGTAGGGTAATTTAGGGGGCAAAGGGAGAGGGGGAGGGGGGGGGGTAGGGCAGAAATCGGCAATCATAAAACTCTAAAGATAAATGCTTGGGATGATTATATAAAAAATTAAAAAAAAAAAAATTTTTTTTGGTAGGGTCATTTAGCGGGAGAAGGGGAAGGAGGGGATAGGGAAGAGTAGTACCAGGTTTCGTCTCAGCTTCGTCATTAAAGCTTAAAAGTGTTATTTTTAAGGAATGTAGGCTTAAGTAAAACAATTTGTTAAATTTTTATGCTATTTTTGCCTATAATAACGCCCACTGAAGTGGGCGGGGTCAAAAAATATTTTTATTTTATTTAATGGCTCCAAGTTTAAGGCGTTGGACCGTATTTGACATAAAAATATATCATTTGCTTAACAAAATAACCAAAAAACTTTAAAAATTATGTTGTTTTTTCTGGGTTAGTTTAGTTCTTCTTAGGGGTACTTTTTTCCCTCTTGCCCGATTAAGCCCATCTTCGAACTTAACCTGCTCTAAGCTTTAAAATATATTTATGCCAAATTTCAAGAGTCTAGCTCTTTTCGTTTGGACTGAATCGTGATTTCCACAGACGGACGGACGGACGGACATGCTCAGTTCGTCTTAGATTTCTTCACTGATCAAGAATATATATACTTTATGGGGTCTGAGATGGATATTTCGATGCGTTACAAACGGAATGACAAAGTGAATATACCCTCCAAATTCTTTTTTGGAGGGTATAAAAAAGTTATCATTTTAGTTTTATAAATTTTGAATGGATCAGCCGATTTCCACGTGATAAGCGCTGATTATTATGATTCTTCGATACATATAAAAGAATCGCGAACATTACTTAATCACGACGTGGTTTTGGATTGTCAAGATTTGATTAGATTTGATTGATTGGAATCGACCGGAAAAGCCGTTTCAAAGTTATTTAAAAAACCACTCTTGAGAAATTTGCAAAAATAAACCCGTCCGAACTGGTTCTATGTCACAGGAAATCTAAATTTGAACGATCGCTTCGAAACGCGGCTAGTTTGATCGGATTCTGTTCAACCGTTCAAAGGTTATAAGCGTGTCACAATGTGATTGCCACATACTTACACACACACACACTCTAACACGCACACACACACATGCATATAGACATAGTGACGGCTTCTCAGAATTAGTCGGGAAAGCTTTCTAGGACTCGATTTTTACAAAACGATTTTTTCAAAACATCCCACTATTTTTGTTGAAAATTTTTAAGTTTCTTAACGGGAAATTAAAAAAATCAGCTAAACAAAATTTGTTAATGACAAAACGCAAAATCGCTAATATATGTAAATATTTTTTCTTTTTGCTTTGTGGTTGAAAAAATTATTTTATTTAAGAACGGCATTAAGAAGAAAATACTTATTGCATGCCAACTCTAAGAGCGTAATAAAAAACTACCAGACTGAGCTAATAACAAGCAACAGTACTTACGTGTTGCATGTGCATAATCTATATATTTTACCTAATGCAACTTGCGAAAGGTATGATTCTTTTTATCAAGTTGATAACAAAATAAATTGAAATGTTTGAAAAATATCATTTAGATATCGTTAATTTGGTACTTAAATGCATGGTTATGTTGTTTGTTAAAAAGTATTACGAATTGTGATTAAAATCGTAAGAAGAAAAATTGAAAGGCATTTGATTTACATGGTAGCACAGCGAAAGGTGCCAGAATGTTCAACCATGAACTGATATTCCAATTAAATTTTTAATAGCTATGAAAAAAGGAATTTGCATAAATCAAGTAACTGAAATTATAGCCTATTGCTTATGTGTGGCATAAATAACCGAAAAGAACATTGTCTTATTGCGAGTACAGAAATAATATATTGAATTGTTTGATACACAGTAGATCGTTATACTGAGCATCGTGGCTAATGAAACTTATAGAAATTATTTTAAGGTTTGAAAACGCAAAGTGGTTGATCTTGTTGAAGAATTTAGGAATACGTTATGTTCGTCGTGCATAGTGTCGCGTGTTTTTCTATACCCTTCAGAAAAAAGCGAAAGGTAATATAAATATATAGGTTTTTCATGACGTGTGTAATTTTTCGATATCAATATGGAATCGCATAAGGTATATATATTCCGGGTCCATATAAATGTCTGTAAGTGAACTGCTTTCCAAGACCTTAGAACAGCAATAGACCTTATTCTTGGAATGCTCAATTAGGTATTACTCTAAACAGAGTGGTATTGAAACTCAGAAAAATCCAAAATAAAGTTCCGGAGGTAAAAATCTTATATATGTGGACACAAAATTAAATTTGCAAAACAAAATCATTATTTTTTATACTTTGGAAAGAATTAAATTTGATTACAAATGCAAAAAAAAATTAAAATTTGACTCCAGGTTTGGAATATAATTTCTTTATACATAAAAGTACATTTGTTTTGTTTTTATTTTTGCTCTTCTTGGCAATTAAAACTATTTAAGGATAATAAAATATATATTAAAAATTAAAACAAGTAGAAACGTTATATTCGACCGGGTCGAATCTTAAATACCCTCCAAATATTTAGTAATAAAAATGTTTAACTTGGTGGGACAGAGTTCCTTTATATAATGTCGTACGTAAACGCACGTCTTCCACAGATCGTCTTAGACTTTATCACTGATCAAAAATATATATATACTTTATGGGGTCCCAATTCTCTTTGGAGGGTATTAAAACTGTATTTTGACGGGGTCGCTCTGGCAAGAGCCTGAAGGGGAGGCATTTCACTTTTGTCATAAAACTCTACTAATAAATTATTGGAATAATTATATACAAAATTAAAAAAAAAAAATTTAGGATAGGGTCATTTAGGGGGCAAAGGGGGAGGAGGGGATAGTACAGTAAAGTACCAGGTTACATCTCAGCCTCGTTATTAAAGCTTAAAAATGTTTACACTATTTTTGCATATAATAACGCCCACTAAAGGGGACGTCTTTTATTTTATGGCTCCAAGCTTAACGCGTTGCACCTTCTTTGACATAAAAATATATCATTTGCTTAACAAAATACCAACAAATCTTTAAAAATCATGTTGTTTTTTGGAGGTTGGTTTAGTTCTTTTTAGGGGAACTTTTTCCCTGTTTCCCGATTTAGCCCATCTCCGAACTTGACCTGTGCTATCCCTCAGGATATATTTATACCGAGTTTAAAGAGTCTGGCTTTTTTCGCTTGGACTGAATCGTGATTTTCACAGACGGACGGACGGATAGTCATCCCCAGTTCGTGTTAGATTTCATCACTGATCAATAATATACTATATATACTTTATGGGGTCTCAGATGGATGTTTCGCTGTGTTACAAACGAAATGACAAAGTGAATATACCCTCCATATTCCTTTTTGGATGGTATAAAAAAAATTAAGACTTCGCTCCTAGGGCTTGACAATTTAATTATTTTTTTAGTGAATAAAAGTGACCAACAAGGTTGCTAATTTTTAATTTTTTTTAAATATGACTTTTGTACTTCACTAAGAATCTAATTGTTGTTAAATTAGAGGACGATCAGATAACGTCTCAAATGTCATTTTTAAGGCTTTAGTAATGCAATTTGTTAAATATTTGTATTATTTTTGCATATAATATCTTGCTTCAACGCGTACTAAAAGGGGGCGGTGTCCAAAGATTGATTTTTCTGATTCTCTGGCTATAAGTTCAACGCTTCGGATATTCTTTGACGTAAAAATATATCATTTGCTTAACAAAATTAAAAAAAAAACTGCAAATGATTTTTTTTTATTATTTTATTAATAAATGAATTTGTTCAAATTCTATTTATTATAGTTTTTTTTTATATTAAGATTGGAATATTAAGAATATTTTCAATAATCATCAAACCACCAGAACTGGTCAGTACTGATTTCGAGGCCGCTACGCCATCTCATCTGCGTTCTTTGTTCAATTTTTCCACTTTTGCAATTGGTGCTAGTTAGTAGGAATATCAACTATTTAACCAATATTTTAACGAAAATTGAATATGAGAAGTTATCACATTCATATTTTTAAGTTATTACATTTTTGGTTAGTACGAAATTCCCCAACCCTGACGATTAATATTCCCAATATTCCATGTATCTCTTTCGCTTTTTCCAGAGCCATCGGCTGCTGATTGCTAAAGCTTCTTTGTTATTTATGTTCAAGTAATTGAATTTAGTTGTCAACTTACAATGAACAAGTGCGCGTGCCCCCGCAATGTTTTAAATTATGTATGAATTTTTATTAGTCGAACTTTGTAATGTAAATTGTTAATTTTGGGCTTAAGTTCGAATCTGCAAATGAACAAATTCATTTATTAATAAAATAATAAAAAAAAATCATTTGCAGTCATGCAGATTCGAACTTAAGCCCAAAATTAACAATTTACATTACAAAGTTCGACTAATAAAAATTCATACATAATTTAAAAAAAAAAAACCTTAAAAATTATGTTGTTTTTCAGAGGTTGGCTTAGTTCTTCTTAGGGGAACTCTTTTTCCTCTAGCCCATTTACAAACTTGACCTGTGCTACCCTTCAGAATATATCTATGCCAAATTTCAAAGACTTGGCAGCTTTCGTTCGGAATGAATCGTGGTTTCCACAGATGGACGGATGGACTGATCAGGAATATTTATACTTTAGGGGGTCTTAGAGGGATATTTCGCTGCGTTACACACAAAATGACAAAGGGAATGCACCCTCCAATTCTTTTTTGGAGGGCATACATATTCTTAAAAAAATAATTTGCAGATTGAATAACTTATTGAATTTAATACTTAAGCAGATTGTAGGTTCTTTATTATATTCCTTAAATAACAAGACAGTCTTGTGGTTATAATGCTTGCTTATGTGGCAATTAATTTTAAATTGAATTCCAAAGTAGTATTTAGTGAATATATAAGTTTATATTTATTTATAATAAAAGAGTATAATATAAAATTTAGTATCATTAGACTGAAAACTACACTTTTTCTTGAGAATTAATACAATTTCACAATTAGTTTTACGTGTTTTCGGCTTAACTACCTGCTATGGTATTATAAATTTCACTGATGCTAAGCAAAATTTATTTTTATGGTAAATCAAAACATTGTACGGACTTAAAATTCTTACTTTGCAATAATGTCTGCATGAACCATTCACATGTATGGATGCATAAATTGCAGCAAAGTTACTAAATCGGATTTTCTTTGCTGTCATAATAAAGTTAAACAACAGCATTAACCATGGAAATGCATTAATTGAGTGTAATAATCTGTATTATTAAGCTAAAGTTAATTCTGTGTACATATATTTTCCCTGGCTTCTGTAGCTGCATTTGCAGTTGTTATTTAATGATGATGGTTTTCAGCAGAGACATCTAGTAACAATTACTGTTATAAGCATCTTCCTTTATACAAGTGACCAGTGTTACAACTTTAATATATCCCTAATATGTACACGTATCCTTATATATCTTATAATTTCTCTATTCCTTATTCTTGTGCTTCTAGTATAATTCGGAGAATTTAAAAGGTTTATGTGTAGCTGCTGCCGTTGCTACTTTCAAGTACTTGATATCGTAGAAGCTTTTTGTGAAAGGAAAATTTTGAGCTTAAGTAATTATCCCTTAAGACATTAACAACAGTACGAGTAGTGATATGCAGACAACAAATGCATACGTGCAACTGCACGCACAGCCAAAATCATGCTCACATATACACAGATATTATATCTAGAACATTATGAGATGGTTAGAATGTTTTTGGTAACCTCGGGCGCTCATAAACAACATGTTGCTGCAGCACAGCAGCAATAATTATGTAAAAACAGTTGTAAAGTAACCGCAAACTAATTTCAAGTGGTCTAAGGCACTGATACTTATATTTTCTTACTACTCACATTCACGCAGAAATTGCCAGTAGTTCTGAGCCACTCTGAAGATGGAACCCTCAAAATATACATAAGAAAAATTATTATTCGCAAGTTTATTTTGGAGGTGAAAGATATATTGTTAAGAATTTTATGTAGGGGTGAATGGCAAATAGTGTATTTTTAATATTCTGACTCCTTATAGATCTACAATTGAAGAGAACGAAGAAAAATAATACAACTTCTTGTATACAATTCACGGGGGAAATTACAAGAAAATTTAAAAGCTATGTAATATTTCCCATACTGATTTTACTAAAATTATTTAGAACCCTGATTTTATTATATGTACTATAAAATTTAAATTGTTATTTCCATAAATCGCGTTTTCACCAGGTCTTGACGTCTTGAGTTCCTAGGAAGCTTTCCTCAAGGCTCCAGAGGAAGTGTCACTGTGTAGGTATGTCTGTGTGCGTGTGGGCATGTGTGTGTGTAAGTATGTGACACTTATAACTTGTGAACGGCCGAATTCGACTAAACTGGTGCGTTTCAAAGGTTTCTTTCAAACTTGGATTTACAGTGAATGGAAACCGGTTCAGACTGGTAGATTTCGAGAAATATCACACAAAGTGAAAAAGTTTTTCAGAATTTTTTACTTTACAATAAATTTTCAACGGCTTTTCTGATCGATTCCAAAAACTAATCAACTCTTGACAATCCAAAACCATGTCAAGCGCTACCAACCGTGTCAAAGTCGGTTAACGTGTTAGCGAGATATCGTAAACTAAAATTTGGAAAAAAGTGAGTTTATCAATACACTTCGAAATTATATATGTGATTAATTACTGCTCTAGATTCTTTTATGGGTATCGAAGAAGTACATCAATCACGTCTTACGGTGTGGGAATCGGCTGATACATTCAAAAGTTATAACAGTTTTAATATTAAAATAAAAGCCATTTTTGGCGAGAAGCTTCAGGGATGGCCTATAAGGTCACCCGTTTTCCATATATTTTTATACCTTCCAAAAAAGAATTCGGTGGTATATTCACTTTTTCATTCCGTGTATAACGCAGCGAAATATTACTCTGAGACCCCATAAATTATATATAATCTGGATCAGTGATGAAATCTAATACGATCTAGAAATGTCCCTCCGTCAGTCATTTGAAACCACTCTTCAGTCCAAACGAAAAAAGCCACACCTTTGAAATTTGCTACAAATATATCTTGTCAAGTTCGTAAATGGGCTGAATCGAGCTAGAGGAGAAAAAGTTCCCCTAAGAAGAACTAAACCAACCTCTAAAAAAATTGTCATGTTGTTTTTGTAAGTATTTTAGGCAAATTATATATTTTAATGGCAATGAAGGCTCACAGATTTTAACTTGGAGCCATAAAATCCAAACAATTAAATACACAAAAATAGAGTAAAACAAGTAAAAGTGCTATATTCGACTGGGCTGAATCTTAAATAACTTTCACAGATGTAATTCTTCTTTCTTTCTTGCTAAAACACGAAGTAGGTTTAATTAAAAGATGTCACATAGTTTTACTTGACAAAAAAATTTAAATTTTTAAACTTTTCGGTCACTTTCATGTACCATAAAATATATTATTTGTTCAAACCTGGCGTCGAAATTTTGATTTTTTAAGATTTTAATACCACCTTTCTTCTTCCTGATTTATAAAATAGTTTTAATTAGCAAAAACAACAACGTCAATTACTTTTATACTACTTTTATATATTTCAATATCACAACCCTGGAAACGAAATTAAAATTTTGTTTACCAATGCAACTCTTAATGAGGCATGAAATAGTTTTATTTAAGAAAAACTTAATATTTGTAACCATTTTGGTCAGTTATGTACTACAAAATATTACAGTTATCCAATTCTGGAATCTAATTTTTTTTTTTAATTTTTGATACTAATTATGTTTTTCCTGAATTAAAAAATAGTTTTAATTAGTAAAAAAACCGACGTTATTTGCCTTTTTGGTTACTTTTATGTATAAAAAAATTTCAATTTCCCATCCCTGGAAGCGAAATTTTAATTTTTTAAATATTTTTATCAATGCAAATCTTCATGAGGTATAAGGTAGTTTTTTTTAAAAAAACTCAAATTTTGTAACCAGTTTGGTTATTACATGTACTACAAAATATTGCATGTACCAAAAAAAGTTTCATTTTCCCAACCCTGGAAGCGAAATTTTAATTTTTTTGTTTTTTTTTCAGTGCAACGCTTCTTGAGGTATAAAGTAGTTTTATTTAAGAAAAATTGGAAATTTTTTACCATTTTGGAAACTTTCATGTACCATAAAATATTGCACTTGTCCATCCCTGTATTCGAAATTTTATTTCTTATTTTTGAATTTTGTATACCAAATTTGTTCTTCCTAAACTGTAAGACAGGCTTAGTTAGCAAAAAAAAGAAACAACATCAGTTGCCTGTTTTATTACTTTTACGTATAAAAAAATGCAATTTCCCACACCTGAAACCAAAATTTGAATTAAAAATTTTTTTTTGGCCAATGCAAATCGTCATGACGTATAAAGAGGTTTTGTTAAAGAAAAACTTTTTTTAACAATTGTAGTTACTACATGTACTACAAAATACGGAATGGGCCGAAAAAAATTTTTTTAATTTTCCATCCCTGGAAAAAAACTGTTTATTTATTTCAGTTTTTAATAGACTATTGAGGCTTCCCAAAGCAAGAAATAGGTTAATTTACAAGCTTAAAAAAAATAATTGATTTTTGGTATAAATTTTGCGTCGAGAAATAAGTGTAAGCTTCCCAGCTATGGAACCATACTTCGGATCTTTCTGAATTTCTAGCTCTTCTGGGGGCTTGGGAAAATCGATTTCACGTACAGACGGACGGACAGACGAATATCGCTCAACCGTCATCGCTATTCATAAGGATCCAGAATATATATACTTATATATACCCTTTCACTTTTTTGTGAAGGGTATAAAAAGGCAATTATAATTTATAATTAAATAATCGTTTGCTAATATGATTTTAGTCCATTGCTTGAATCATTAAATATGTGGGAAAGTATCCATATAAGATTTTATTTGCAGATAGTCTTTCGTGTGAATTAAAATTATACAATATAAAATGAAATATAAACCACTTTCATTAATCAGCTTTCTTAGTTTCTTCTTACACCTGTTGGGAGCTTCTGACAAGCGATTGAATACATTAACATCTGAGTTTTAGTGGAATATGTGTGCCACACATGCAGTTAATAAAGTTATTAGAAAGAAATTAACTTGGAAATTTCTGATTCCCTTTGAACTTTATAGCAGCCGTTCTTAAGTTGTGTAGATAATAGTGCCATTGTCGTTAGTAACCGGCAAAAGTGTATTTAATTGCAATTATTAATAGCATGATTTTCCAAGTAGATGCAGCTTCATGTTTATTTTCTTTCTGTGCACATGAACTGTCAACGATGATACTCTTTAAACATAAACTGTAAGACTTTATAGCAAGATTGCATTCATTGAAATAAAAATATATAAAAGTAATTAAAAAAAAATTACTGTCAAAAAATGTTTGACCAGAATTACTTAATTTTAGCAAAATTAGATTATTGAAAAGGGAAAAGTCCCGATTAAATTATTTCATATCTTTTCGGAGCCATTTCCGGAACTTTGTGGCCACTTCTTAGTAAACGTTCAGCGCTTGACTTTAAAAACTAAAATATATTACTTAAAAATGTAATAAGACCAACTTTGACTTATGCAAGTCCTATTTGGTATAATTCAGCAAAACCACATTTGAAAAACTACAAATTATTCAAAATAAATGTCTTAAAATAATAAACAACACCCTACACAATCCTTTCAAAACGAAGTACTGGTTTCTGAGAACCACCTTCAACTTTTCACAAAACCCGCCAGGGCAGCCAGCGGTGCATCCCTAAGGCAGTCCAGATCTCGCAGGAAAAGAGAGCCGAGATGTCTAAGCCTACGCTCCTGCAGGGCCGGGCAGTCACAAAGGAAATGTTGTACTGACTCTTCATACTCCTCATCGAAACAGCTCCTGCTGCGACCATCATAGGGAAAGCCCAAATGCTCTCACATGTGCCCAATTGCACAGTGCTCCATCAAGACCCCTACCAGGAGCGCCAACGACCTCTACCCAAAAGTTAGAAACTTCTAATCCTAACTCTGCTAAGTGAGAACCATAGAGTTTTGAAGACCCTAGAGGTGGTATTTGTTGACCACCTGCTTGTCACCTTCCTCTCTGCCCACTCATGAATTCTGTTTAGCAGCTGAACTGAGGGAATGTCAGTATCCCTAAGTGAGACTGCTTCATCCAAGGCCGAACTTGCTCTTGCGCATTCGTCTGCCATTTCATTTCCCTGAATGCCTTCATGCTCTGGAACCCAAACTATCTTGACGTCATGTCTTTTAAGTCGAGCAAGAGATTGAATGCATGCCAGTACACATTTCGACTTTATCATCGTCGAATCCAGGGTCCTAATCGCTGCCAGACTATCTACACAAATGACAATAGTTCTTGCCTCTAAACTCAACCCATTAATCCTTAATGCTGCCTCGGTAATGGCATAAATCTCTGCCTGGAAAACTGTTGAAGTATCGGGTAGCCTGCGTGATACCGAAATGCCGAGATCCTCGGAAAATACCCCCTAACCAGCGCTGGTGTCCATCTTCGAGCCGTCCATAAAAACCAAGATTACTTCGAGTTGCAGAGTTTTCCATCCAGTCTTTCCTCTCAGGGAATCCAACTGAGAAGGGTCTGTCGAAGCCCATGACGGGAGTCATATAATTAGTTTGGACCCCATAAAGTATATATGTATATTCCGGATCCTTATAAATAGTGATGACGAATGAGCGATGCCAGGCTGTCTGTGGTTTTCCCAAGCCCCCAGAAGAAATGAGACTTCATTCTTGGACTAATGGATTTGAAATGAAGTTAAATAGGGTGGTACAGAAAATCAAGAAAACCCAAAAAGCTTACACCTATTTCTGGACGCAAAATTAATTAGTAAACACCACTTATTTTTTTTTTTTTTTGCTAATTAAATCTCTTTGATACTTTGGAAAGAATCAAATTTGTCTTAAAAAATTTTATTCCAGGGATGGGAAATTGATTTTTTTGTACATAAAAGAATGTTTTTTTTGGGCTAATTACATTTTTTTCGAGTTTATCAAAAATAAAATTGGTATTAAAAATTCAAGAAATGACAGTTTCGATTCCAGGGTTCGAGAACTGAAATATTTTGTGGTACATGAAAGTGGCCAAAAGGGTTAAAATTTTAAATTTTTTGCTAATTAAAACTATTTTATTATATTATCAGGAAGAATAAAATTGGTATGAAAATTTAAAGAAAATTAAAATTTCGATTCCAGGGTTGGATAACTGATATATTTTGTGTACATGAAAATAACCAAAACACGTTACAAGTTTTAATTTTTTGTTAAGTAAAACTATTTAATAACTCATTGAGAGTTTTATAAAAATTAAGTTCGCGTCCAGGGTTGCAAAATTTAAATTTTTTTAGTGTATAAAAGTAGCCACATACGTTCCAGTGAATTTAACCTATTTTATACTTAGAAGAAAATTATTTGGTATTAAAATCCAAAAAAATTTAAAATTTGTTTCCAGGGTAGGAAAATATAAATCATTTGTCACATAAAAGTAGCTAAATAAGTTCCTAATTTTAGTTTTTTTTTTTTTTTTTGATAAATTAAACTTATTTTCAGTTTTAGAAAGAAAAATGAAATACATTTATCAATATAGCAGTTTTACTTTTTTTAAGTAGGACCAGCACTCAGGGGATGATCTTTACATATGCGGACACTCAGGGACACTCTTCAGTACATGATGTTTTCAATCGTTGTCGGCAATGTTTAGTGCCCAGTGCTACTCGTATGTCTTCGACATTGAAACAGGCCGACAGAAACTAAGACTATGCACCGCTGCAGTTCAGAAAAGTTCCATACGATGTTCGACTTCGTCGTCCCTCGCTAACTATCTCAACCAACAGCACCCTTATAGATGTAAGAAGTTGAGATTGCAGAAAACGTTATCTATGAGTCCACAACTTTGGCTAGTATCAGACTAAGAATTATTGAAGCTTGAATCAAATGCAGGTGTTCAGGCGTGTCTCAGTGATTGGAAGTTCTCCTCAAAATCCAAAATCCATAGTTTATATATCTTGTCAGTCTTTTTTTATAGTTTCTAATATCTCTATATGTTTATGTGCTTATTCGAATTTTAATTGAGTTTTAGTACTTGTACTAAATATTTTTGAGTTGACTAGTTTATCAATTATACAAGCAATCTAGATCATTTAATAAATAATCTCTGGATATTGACAACGCACAGTGACAGGAAATTAGAAAAAGGTATGGAAAATGTCCACTACTTTTAAACTACGAAACCAACTGTTTCGAACAGTAGCAGTATTTTCCAAGCATTGAAATATTTTGTTGTGCGCAAGTCAAATGAAAGGAATTATTAGGATCGTTTGATATTTACGAACGTTGAAATATCTAGAAGAATTTCTACACCTGCAATTTCCAACTTTGACGGTTTTGGGAGCTACCTGGTCCTGCACTTGAGTGACTTTTACAATTTTTGAAAAATTTAATACTTCTTCTATTCAAAGCATACTGTTGCGTAGTTTAACGGCTGCGGAATATTGAAAGCATGTTTTTTTAATTTTACGACACTGTGAATTTTACGACTCTGTGTTCAACAACAACTGTCAAAACGTCAAGACTTTCCACAAATATTAGAACAACACAAGTGTATTCAATTATTTGCTAAAGAATATACGAAATCAACACAGACTTTTGAAAACATACACGCTGTCATTCATTGGTCGCCATATGTAAATCATACAACACTGGAAGGGAGTGTTGAGCTTGATGAAGAATACATTGAAAAATATAATAAAGTGGAATATCTAGGTTATGAGAGTGACAAGCTAGAACTTAAGTGATTGTTTATCAAAAATTTCAAACACACAATATGTTTGATTTGTGTGAGTTTATATAACTTAATTAACAATTTTTCTTACCACTATTTATATTCTTCATACTTGCTGATGATACTGAGTTAAATTTTCGTTTCAAACTTGATATAGCTGCAACGTCATAATTTCTTTTTACATCCGTAGAGGGTGCCACAAGCAGCTCCCGTCGAGCTTATGAATAATTGAAACTTATGCCAAGCTGATGCTGTTATGTGATAAACATATTTTTTATAGATAATTTTCCGATCCAAGTACTGACAAAAGCAGAGTTATATATGAAATTCCTTTTCGACTGGCAACCAGTTATAATAAATTAATATATATTTATTCACTGCGCTAACAATTTCGTTATTGCAAAAGAAAAAACAAAACATCGAAAACGGTTGACCTGAAACGCCATCCCTTCAACTTCCCGCCCATTTTAACCGCTAAATTTCAAAACTTTTGAATGAATCAGCCGATTCCCACGTGATAAGAGGTGGTTAATTTAATTTTTCGAGTCTTATAAGAGAATGGAGGAGACCAGATATATAATTTCGGAGATTTTAAAAACATTCACTTATTTCGAATTTCGTTTTTCGTTCACGATATTTCATGAACTCGTGAATTGATTTTAACCCGGTTTATAGTTATCGATGGGGTTTATGAAGGTCACGAACTCATTGGTTTTTGGAATCGATCGGCAAAGAGATTTAAAAGTTATTAAAAACAACAAAAATAAAACAGATTTTGAAAAAAAAAACATATATTCTTATATTTTAGCAAAATTAGATTATTGAAAAGGGAAAAGTCCCGATTAAATTATTTCATATCTTTTCGGAGCCATTTCCGGAACTTTGTGGCCACTTCTTAGTAAACGTTCAGCGCTTGACTTTAAAAACTAAAATATATTACTTAAAAATGTAATAAGACCAACTTTGACTTATGCAAGTCCTATTTGGTATAATTCAGCAAAACCACATTTGAAAAACTACAAATTATTCAAAATAAATGTCTTAAAATAATAAACAACACCCTACACAATCCTTTCAAAACGAAGTACTGGTTTCTGAGAACCACCTTCAACTTTTCACAAAACCCGCCAGGGCAGCCAGCGGTGCATCCCTAAGGCAGTCCAGATCTCGCAGGAAAAGAGAGCCGAGATGTCTAAGCCTACGCTCCTGCAGGGCCGGGCAGTCACAAAGGAAATGTTGTACTGACTCTTCATACTCCTCATCGAAACAGCTCCTGCTGCGACCATCATAGGGAAAGCCCAAATGCTCTCACATGTGCCCAATTGCACAGTGCTCCATCAAGACCCCTACCAGGAGCGCCAACGACCTCTACCCAAAAGTTAGAAACTTCTAATCCTAACTCTGCTAAGTGAGAACCATAGAGTTTTGAAGACCCTAGAGGTGGTATTTGTTGACCACCTGCTTGTCACCTTCCTCTCTGCCCACTCATGAATTCTGTTTAGCAGCTGAACTGAGGGAATGTCAGTATCCCTAAGTGAGACTGCTTCATCCAAGGCCGAACTTGCTCTTGCGCATTCGTCTGCCATTTCATTTCCCTGAATGCCTTCATGCTCTGGAACCCAAACTATCTTGACGTCATGTCTTTTAAGTCGAGCAAGAGATTGAATGCATGCCAGTACACATTTCGACTTTATCATCGTCGAATCCAGGGTCCTAATCGCTGCCAGACTATCTACACAAATGACAATAGTTCTTGCCTCTAAACTCAACCCATTAATCCTTAATGCTGCCTCGGTAATGGCATAAATCTCTGCCTGGAAAACTGTTGAAGTATCGGGTAGCCTGCGTGATACCGAAATGCCGAGATCCTCGGAAAATACCCCCTAACCAGCGCTGGTGTCCATCTTCGAGCCGTCCATAAAAACCAAGATTACTTCGAGTTGCAGAGTTTTCCATCCAGTCTTTCCTCTCAGGGAATCCAACTGAGAAGGGTCTGTCGAAGCCCATGACGGGAGTCATATAATTAGTTTGGACCCCATAAAGTATATATGTATATTCCGGATCCTTATAAATAGTGATGACGAATGAGCGATGCCAGGCTGTCTGTGGTTTTCCCAAGCCCCCAGAAGAAATGAGACTTCATTCTTGGACTAATGGATTTGAAATGAAGTTAAATAGGGTGGTACAGAAAATCAAGAAAACCCAAAAAGCTTACACCTATTTCTGGACGCAAAATTAATTAGTAAACACTACTTATTTTTTTTTTTTTTTGCTAATTAAATCTCTTTGATACTTTGGAAAGAATCAAATTTGTCTTAAAAAATTTTATTCCAGGGATGGGAAATTGATTTTTTTGTACATAAAAGAATGTTTTTTTTGGGCTAATTACATTTTTTTCGAGTTTATCAAAAATAAAATTGGTATTAAAAATTCAAGAAATGACAGTTTCGATTCCAGGGTTCGAGAACTGAAATATTTTGTGGTACATGAAAGTGGCCAAAAGGGTTAAAATTTTAAATTTTTTGCTAATTAAAACTATTTTATTATATTATCAGGAAGAATAAAATTGGTATGAAAATTTAAAGAAAATTAAAATTTCGATTCCAGGGTTGGATAACTGATATATTTTGTGTACATGAAAATAACCAAAACACGTTACAAGTTTTAATTTTTTGTTAAGTAAAACTATTTAATAACTCATTGAGAGTTTTATAAAAATTAAGTTCGCGTCCAGGGTTGCAAAATTTAAATTTTTTTAGTGTATAAAAGTAGCCACATACGTTCCAGTGAATTTAACCTATTTTATACTTAGAAGAAAATTATTTGGTATTAAAATCCAAAAAAATTTAAAATTTGTTTCCAGGGTAGGAAAATATAAATCATTTGTCACATAAAAGTAGCTAAATAAGTTCCTAATTTTAGTTTTTTTTTTTTTTTTTGATAAATTAAACTTATTTTCAGTTTTAGAAAGAAAAATGAAATACATTTATCAATATAGCAGTTTTACTTTTTTTAAGTAGGACCAGCACTCAGGGGATGATCTTTACATATGCGGACACTCAGGGACACTCTTCAGTACATGATGTTTTCAATCGTTGTCGGCAATGTTTAGTGCCCAGTGCTACTCGTATGTCTTCGACATTGAAACAGGCCGACAGAAACTAAGACTATGCACCGCTGCAGTTCAGAAAAGTTCCATACGATGTTCGACTTCGTCGTCCCTCGCTAACTATCTCAACCAACAGCACCCTTATAGATGTAAGAAGTTGAGATTGCAGAAAACGTTATCTATGAGTCCACAACTTTGGCTAGTATCAGACTAAGAATTATTGAAGCTTGAATCAAATGCAGGTGTTCAGGCGTGTCTCAGTGATTGGAAGTTCTCCTCAAAATCCAAAATCCATAGTTTATATATCTTGTCAGTCTTTTTTTATAGTTTCTAATATCTCTATATGTTTATGTGCTTATTCGAATTTTAATTGAGTTTTAGTACTTGTACTAAATATTTTTGAGTTGACTAGTTTATCAATTATACAAGCAATCTAGATCATTTAATAAATAATCTCTGGATATTGACAACGCACAGTGACAGGAAATTAGAAAAAGGTATGGAAAATGTCCACTACTTTTAAACTACGAAACCAACTGTTTCGAACAGTAGCAGTATTTTCCAAGCATTGAAATATTTTGTTGTGCGCAAGTCAAATGAAAGGAATTATTAGGATCGTTTGATATTTACGAACGTTGAAATATCTAGAAGAATTTCTACACCTGCAATTTCCAACTTTGACGGTTTTGGGAGCTACCTGGTCCTGCACTTGAGTGACTTTTACAATTTTTGAAAAATTTAATACTTCTTCTATTCAAAGCATACTGTTGCGTAGTTTAACGGCTGCGGAATATTGAAAGCATGTTTTTTTAATTTTACGACACTGTGAATTTTACGACTCTGTGTTCAACAACAACTGTCAAAACGTCAAGACTTTCCACAAATATTAGAACAACACAAGTGTATTCAATTATTTGCTAAAGAATATACGAAATCAACACAGACTTTTGAAAACATACACGCTGTCATTCATTGGTCGCCATATGTAAATCATACAACACTGGAAGGGAGTGTTGAGCTTGATGAAGAATACATTGAAAAATATAATAAAGTGGAATATCTAGGTTATGAGAGTGACAAGCTAGAACTTAAGTGATTGTTTATCAAAAATTTCAAACACACAATATGTTTGATTTGTGTGAGTTTATATAACTTAATTAACAATTTTTCTTACCACTATTTATATTCTTCATACTTGCTGATGATACTGAGTTAAATTTTCGTTTCAAACTTGATATAGCTGCAACGTCATAATTTCTTTTTACATCCGTAGAGGGTGCCACAAGCAGCTCCCGTCGAGCTTATGAATAATTGAAACTTATGCCAAGCTGATGCTGTTATGTGATAAACATATTTTTTATAGATAATTTTCCGATCCAAGTACTGACAAAAGCAGAGTTATATATGAAATTCCTTTTCGACTGGCAACCAGTTATAATAAATTAATATATATTTATTCACTGCGCTAACAATTTCGTTATTGCAAAAGAAAAAACAAAACATCGAAAACGGTTGACCTGAAACGCCATCCCTTCAACTTCCCGCCCATTTTAACCGCTAAATTTCAAAACTTTTGAATGAATCAGCCGATTCCCACGTGATAAGAGGTGGTTAATTTAATTTTTCGAGTCTTATAAGAGAATGGAGGAGACCAGATATATAATTTCGGAGATTTTAAAAACATTCACTTATTTCGAATTTCGTTTTTCGTTCACGATATTTCATGAACTCGTGAATTGATTTTAACCCGGTTTATAGTTATCGATGGGGTTTATGAAGGTCACGAACTCATTGGTTTTTGGAATCGATCGGCAAAGAGATTTAAAAGTTATTAAAAACAACAAAAATAAAACAGATTTTGAAAAAAAAAACATATATTCTTATATTTTTGATATTTCTCCAGATTCACCGCTACGAAAATGTTCCAATTCAAAACTCAAAACGTCGAGATATTGTGAAACCTTGATTTTTTCAAAATGGGATAGAACCAGTAACTTCCCACTTTTTTTAAAGTGGGAAATTGCTTACAGTAATAATTGTTTCAAACGCTGCACTATCACAGTATGCAAATGTATATGTACTATGCTTATATTTATTAGGGTGGTCCCGATTAACACATTAAATTAATGGTGTTTTCTTTTCTAGCAAACATGTAAAATTGTTTCACTTTATTTCTTAAAATTTGCAGTTAAGCGGAGTTTTAAGACACAAATTTATATTCGTAAGGGATGGCAGTTTATTTTCTAATGAATTCACATTTTGAAATTATATAATAGTGCCATTTTTCCATAAAAAGTGCACAAAATGTTGCACTACTTTACAGAAAAGAAAACAGCTATATTCGATTCAACAACATTTTTAATTTTTTGCTATATCATAATATATATTTTTTGTGTACTTTAATTATTAAATTTAATACTAATCCCACAGTTGGATTAAAATTAATCCTAGATGTCTAACAAAAAACGAGGGCACGCGTCTTGTTTACTTGTTCATTGCTAAGATAATTACAAATACAATTGCTCGGACATAAATAATAAAAAGCTTAAGATCTCAGCAGATGACAAATATAGAGAAAATGGAAAATTTGGAATAGTAGTCATCAGGGTTGGGCAATTTCGTACTAACTTTCAAAATTAATATCAGAAGTTTTTATAAAAAATTGGTTAAATAATTATTTTTTCAGTCTAAGGCCTCCGTTAAAAGTGGAAAAACTAATCCGTTTTGTTAGTTTGATGATTATAAAAAATATTCTAAATATTCCACTCTTAATAAATAATTTCGATTTATTACAGATTTCAATTTAATAAAAAAATCGATGCTAAAAATTTAAATTAAATTACAAGGTTTATTTTTGTTGTCTCTGTGGAATCTTAAGTAAGAAAATTATATATCACAACTCAAAATATGTTGCACCTGTCCAAATTTAAAGTTAGCAAACATTTGTTATATTGCCAAGAATAATTAAACAGGTAATGCAATTTTATTCCTGATGACTTAATTTGAAATAAATAATTTAAACAACACAAGAAAGAATACATCTCATATGTACATATTTATATGTAACAACTAAAAAAGTTATATTCGACCGGGTGGAATATCAAATACTCTCCAAATATTTAGTAAGTAAATTTAAAATGTTTAACTTAGTGGGACAGAGTTCCTTTAAGACATCAATGTACCCAATTTTGAATCCCTATTTTCAGATAGTCATTCCGGGAAGGGACGTGGTAGAGGCGTTTTACCTCTGCAAGATCAGAGAACATCTCAGCTTCTTATAAGCTTAAGGAATAAAAATAGTTCAATATTTACACTATTTTTGCATATAATATCGTACGTCAAAGCCCACTAAAGGGGGCGGGGTCCAAAAACAGACTATATAATGTTTTCCACAGACGAACGTATGGGCATTGCTAGATCGTCTAAGACTTCATCAGTTATCAAGAATATATATACTTTATGGGGTCCAATTCTCTTTGGAGAGTGTTAAAACTGTATTTTTGGCGGGGTCGCTTTGGCAAGGGCTATGGGGGAGACATTTCACCTTTGTCATAAAACTCTAAAAATAAATGTTTCATTTTATTCTGATATTTTTAACCTTAAGGTCTCTTTATTTTAGTTTAATTTTTAATTTCAATATTTCGTCACTCCTTTGTGTGACTTCTTCAGGAAAAAAATATAAAATAATTAATTTCCTGAAGAAGTCACACAAAGGAGTGACGAAATATTGAAATTAAAAATTAAGCTAAAATAAAGAGACCCTAAGCTTAAAAATATCAGAATACAATAATAATTAAAAAGAGGTCAAGAAACCAGAAGAATTTAATAAATGTTTCAGATAATTATATACAAAATTAAAAAAGAAATGTTGATAGGGTCATTTACGGGGCAAATGGGGTGAAGGGGGAGGGCAGAGTAGTACCAAGTTACATCTGAGCTTCGTCATTAAAGCTTAAAAATTTTATTTGTAAGGAATATCGGCTTAATTAAAACAATTTTTAAATGTTTACACTATTTTTGCATATAATAACGCCCACTACGGGGTTCAAAAATTATTATGTTTTATTTATGGCTCCAAGTTTAACGCGTTGGAACTTCTTTAATTTAAAAATATACCATTTGCTTAAATAAATTACAAAAATAACTTTAAAAATTATGTTGTTTTTTAGAGGTTGGTTTAGTTTTTCTTAGGGGAACTTTTGTCTCTCTTGCCCGATTTAGCCCATCTACGAACTTAATCTGTGCTATCGTCTTAGATTTCATCACTGATCAAGATGACCTTATGGGGTCTCAGATGGATATATAGCTGCGATACGAACGGAATGACAAAGTGAGTATACCCTCCATATTCTTTTTTGGAGGGTATAAAAATTCCAAATGAAAATTAATTACTGGCGATTTATTTGAAATAAAATAAAATATTGTGAAAGAATGTGACTCTAGTGCTGTCTCTGACATTGGAAATATGTTGCTAGAAACAGCAAAAGTTATAGAGTTCCCTGATAATGTCACAGACTTAAATTTTTCAACTAGAAGAGCGAAATTCATATATATTCTTTTGTCTATTAAAATTTTGTGTTAACCTTTATTCACCTCTTTTACATTTATTTTATTTAACATCGATTATTTTATATCAAGATCGACGTCGTTTTTTTATAAAATTTTTACAACCCCTATTTATTTATATTCAATATTTCGTTATCAGTTTGTTAACATTATCAGGAATAAGGAATAGGAAATTGAAAATTAAAAATTTGTTAAGTGCTTTTAAATACTTCATACGTACAAATAAAGGGTCCGTAATCTAACGTTTTTTTTTTTTCAACTAGTGCTTATTTCGTGAATGGTAACACTTAGCTGATATCCGATTTGACAGGTAATTAGTTTTATCCTTCCGCTGAACGGATATGGTTGTGTATACGCTTGAACAACACTGGGAAAGTGGGCTTGATATCGACTTACAGAAGATGCCGATTGGCGGGTATGTAAACAAGCAGAATTGTCGCATTTGGGGCACAGAAAACCTGAACGCATACATTGAAAAGCCGACGCACCCAAAACGAGTCACTGTTTGGTGCGGATTTTGGTCCAGAGGCATAATTGGGCAATTTTTCTTCGAAAATGACCAAGGAGTGGCCGTTACAGTCAATGGCGATCGTTATCGAGCCATGTTGAACGAATTTTTGTTCACAAAAATTGAAGATGAGAATATTGGCAACATTTGGTTTCAACAGGACGCCGCTACGTGCCACACAGCCGAAGCTAGACTCGATGTTTTGCGCCCTATTTTTGAAGATCGCACTATCAGCCGCAGAGCTGATGTCGTTTGGCCACCCTGGAGCTGCGATTTGACACCGTTGGACTATTATTTGTGGGGAGCCGTCAAAGATAAGTGTTACGCCGACAAGCCAGAGACAGAGCTTTAAAGGACAATATTCGTGAAGCCATTAATGAAATAGAGCTGCACACAATCGATAATGTGCTTAAAAATTGGACCGATAGTGTAGGCTACTGCATGCCGAGGCAGCCATTTGAATAAAATTATTTTCCATTATTAACCGGAAGGATTGTAGTTTCAAATAAAAAAAAGAAATTTGAGAAAATGTTCAGTAGATTTTTTTTATAGCATTTTCAAAAAAAAGTTATTTGGCGGACCCTGTATATGCCTATAACAATAGGACAAATTATCACGTTTCTCTTGAATGCGTGACGCACATTCCACATGCGTATGCAAGAATACAATTTCAACAATTCAAAGATCCTTAAATATCGCTGTACATTCGATTATGTAAATATCTACATAAAGTCAGACATGTGTCGCTGAGTCAAATGATACAACACGTCTTCTGTATGTAGAGAGGTAAGAACTGTGGAATCGTGTACTTGTGCACACACACACACACACACACACACATATGCAGTTAAATGAGCAACGGAAAGGATGCAGATGGTGGTGAATGCTACATATTCACTTTCATAAAAACTCAATTTTAACTATCGTTGTACAACAAATTAAATCGTGAAGTAGTTGAAAGTATTGATGTTGTTTCTGGTGTGGCAAGTGCCTATGCTGCAGCAGTGTTGTTGCTTTTAAATATTTGCTGGACTCGATGGATGCATCGCAGATGAATGTATGACTGTTTGGTTAATTCGCTGTTGCTGAATCGGTTGTAGCTGGGTTATCTCGTTTATCTGCTATTGGTATCTGTTGATTTTGAAAAAGCACAGCATGAACTCTTATTTTATATGTTCTTTAAGGTTGAGTTCCTCTAGCAAATTTGTGTTGATATTGTTGTTATTATATATGTAGATATATATGTGTGTATGTGTGTTCGACTACACTTCTGATGATGATAAAATTATTTTGGATGCTGACGCCAATGGTGACGATGATGGTGTCGAAAGTGAATTTTTATTATTTGATATACAGCCGAGAAGGTCCTGCTGGTAGCATTTCATTTTATTTATCGCATTTTAATTTTATAGTTATGAAACACTTGTTTGTTTGACTACTCCGATAATATTTGCAGACGCATACGATTTTAAGTTCACAGCTATGACTTGATTCAACGTGTATAAATGTAATTGACAAACCATTCAAATTTGCATTATCACGTTGATTTGTTTTAGTGTGCCATTTATCGCAGTAGGTGTTTGTCTTTACGTCTGTTCATGCTACTATAGGATGCTTGTTGTGTTCGTTCGTTATAATATCAGTTGCAAGAAGTTAAGATGTCATTGCTGCTGCACTTACGCACATGGTTGTGTTATTGCTGCCATTAATATATATCAGCACATGGCAATTCATTACGGTAAATTGCAAATTCTGTTTTCTTTTGTTTTCTTTAGTGTTTTTGCCGTCGTCATCAGTTTTTATTTTATCGCACTGTGGCACAACGTTTTTGTGATGCATTTTTGACGTACTTTGTCGTTCGTAGCGTTCAAATAATAACAATAACAAATGTGTGCCTACTAATCGATATCTTAGCCCTGATTCTTCATTTCATTCTACTTTTTCCTACCTTCCTAATAAGCTACAGAATATATTCAATATATATTCTAATATATGAACTCATATCACTTTTCTGTTAGCTGAATTGGTAATTATGCTCCAACTCTCATCGACGTTGCCCCCCATTTTTAAATAACTACTTGTGCTGGTCTCTGATTTATTTCTTATTTATTTACTTGAGACAGGACTCATTGTATAAGCATACCGGGTGTAAGGCATACCGGATTTCAGAAATTAGATGATATTATTGAGAAGACAGGTAAAACGGAAGTGAGAAGATGGCGAAGTTGTTGCAGTTATTTTATTTTAACGTTAGTAGTCCAACATCTATGTATCCCTTTAGTGTTGTTCCAAGCCTTAGTGTTGGTCCAAGTCTTACTATCAGGTAACAATATACTCATTCAATTTACCCATAGAATCTGGAATTTACACTCTAATGGATTCAAATTATTACAGTATAGAGCTTCTTATGAAATCGTACCATCATTCATTATTTATTAACGCATATTTTGTTTAGCACCAAAGCAAACGTAAATTAGTCGCTGCACGACTGCCATTTTGAATAACCAATAGGTTTTTTCCACATATGACAGCTTTGATTTTTCGTAAACATTCTGCAGAAAACTCTCGGAATAAAATTTTCTGCAGAATCCACCTTTAGTAGCTGAATGTTTGACGTAATATAGGGAGCAGTGCTACAGGACAAAGTGCAGATATACGCACTAAAAATTTTGCCCTGGTAAATTAAAGGCAGCGATATTCTATCTAGGTCTCCAAATCATGTACGTTGTGCTCATGTCACCTGCCACAATAATAACCGTAGCAGTTCCCAGAAATGTCAGAAAACAGTTTGCTGGATGCTCTTAAAAATTTCATCCCTAAGGTATCACTGAGCCAGTTTGGTTACACGATTTTTGTGATTTTGGCTTTATAAATGCAACTATAAAATAAAATTATTCATAGGACCACTGTGCAGCGAGTGAAGTTAAATATTACACAGAATTTTCTTGTTCAAAATGTGACACATTAAAAGTCTTTATTCAGCCTCTAGCCTTTCGTGTTTAATTGCATTTCCCAATGATGGTTATAATGATGATGATGATGATGATGATGGCGTTAATGTTGAGAACTTTATGGCAGCTTTAAAACGGCGAAAAATAACTTAAGGCATTCCACTTTCAGGAAGCCAGAGAATCAACACATGCTGATAGCAAATAAAACAATGTACTGATAATGATAATCGTGATCATGATGATGATGATGATGATTATTTTGATATGTGCTGCTGTATATGGCGTCATGTAATTGCCATGATGAAGTACCACATTGTGAATGGGCAACAGTAGTCGTTTTGTGCCACTTGCATAAATGGCTGTAATGCCATAAATATCATTGATTACTGCAGTAACACACATAAAAAGGATAAAAGAAGAATATCGTATATAAAAATTTATTTAAGGCAGTAACAGTCATAACCGTACGAAAATTTACGGATTATGGTATTATTCACCTACATTTGAATATTTCTGCCAAACACGTCTCTACGTATTCTGCTTATTTTAAAGATAGTTTGAGCCACTTTCACTCAATGGTTAAAGCAAGTTGGCTAGATTTGTCGTAATTAATGAGTAGCAGGCCGCAATGTAATTCAGTTCTTTCTGTGATCTACTTTCTTTTTTCATTCTCTAAGTTTAGTGCCAATTTATTATATATACTTGGGTCTATTCTCTGCCTACTGGTGTGGAATCAGCTCGTCGAGACTATCTTTAAATTTCCATTATCTCTGATATTACGATTAAGTAAATTTTCACTTCTATTGAATCGACTGATGAGATGTTCGATTTTGTTCAAACTCTTCAATCCATGCAACAAGAACAGCAATTTGCAAAAAACGTATGCAGGCAAAATTGTTTTCCATATGTTGGTATATAGTCAGTATTTGATACGATATTATGGAGAGTTTATAAAAGGGGTAGCGACTTATTGAATAGTCAAGTAATGAAAAATGCTAAGAATCAGAGCATAAAATATGGAAAACGAAACGAAACCCTGAAAGCGCTGCAACTTCCCTTTAATTTCAACCGCAAAGCTATAGTAATGAGGTTTGTGGTGCTCTTCGGGTGGGTCGTATTTTATTATGGTTGACATATTGTTACTATATGAGCGACGTCACTAGCTTTCTCAGTGGCAGGTAATATTTAGTTGCTCTAGGCATCAGTTGGAAAACCACCTGTGAGATTAAGACCAATTTAAAACTAACAAGTAACAACTTTATATTCGACCAAGTCGAATTTTCAATACTCTCCAAATATTTAGTAAATCAATAAAAAATTTTAACATGCTGGGTCAGAGTTCCTTTAAGACATTTGCGTGCCCAATTTTAAATCTATATTTCGACATTGTCGCTTGGGGAAGGATAAAGGGGGTGACACCTCACCTTTTTCGTAAAAACTCAAAAGCAAATATTTAGGATAAAAAGTATAGAATTTTTTTATGGGGTCATTTAAAAGGCAAAGGTGGATCTTCCAGGGGAAGATCAGAGAACATCTTAACTTCGTCGTAAAAGCTTAATAGCCTTATGCAAAAAAACTTAACACGACCTGGTAAACCAATGTTAAGCAAAATTCCTAAAAGTATCATGCAAAAACGATTGTTAGCTTAACACACGTGTTGTAAACCGATGTTAACTTCAAATAATTTAAAGTCGCTACTCATGTACTTTAAAGTGGTGTTAAATATTTTTGTTTGACAAATGTTTTGTGAACACTTTTAATGAGAGTATTTCAGTTATGTGTATTTTTATATTAAAAATGGATACATTAAATTTAATGAACAGAATCGGTAAAATTATTTATTTCGATGTGAAAATGTTATTCAATGTGTAATTTTTCATTTAGAACGTATAAACCAAACAGCAAGCTATTATCGGGCACGAATTTTTGAGCTGTGTTATTGTGCGTTCACTCAATGATTTTTTAGCTGTTGAAGACAAAAAATTTAAGAAATTTGAAAACAAGTGCTATATTCGGCTGTGCCGAATCTTAAATAGCCTTCACAGATGTAATTCTTTCTTGCTAAAACAGAAAGTAGGTTTAATTAAAAAATCAAAATGGTGTTATCGGTTACTTTTATATATTCAAGAAAACGTTTACATTTTTCGGCTAGGAAGCTACATGTTTGGCTTTTCTTATTTCTAATTCCTCTGAACGTCTTTCAAAATATTAAATATGTTTAATTTAATAACAAAAAGTAAAAATCCATTTCATGTACCCCAAAAAGTTCTATTTGTCCAACCGTAAAATAGTCCTTTAGAATTTTTTGGTTTTTAATACCAATTTATTTCGTCTTGATATATAAAGTAGGTATAATTCATCATAAAAATTAAAAATAGCAAATTATATGGCTACTTTTATGAATAAAAATATTTCGATATTCCAACCCAAATATTGGAATTTTAAAATTTTTGGTTTTTAATGCCAATTTAACTCTTCCCGAAGAATAAAAGAGATTTCATTCACAAAAAACCAAAATTAGGAACTTATATATCTACTTTTATATACTAAAAAATTTCGATTTTCCAACCCTGCAACCACATTTTTAATTTTTAAAATTTTTAATACCATTTAATTTTTAAAACAGGTTTAATTCAATGAAAAAACCAAAATGGGGAACTTATATGGTTACTTTTATCTACTTAAAAAAATTTGATTTTCCAACCATGGAACCGAATTTTGGATTTTAAAATTTTTAATACCAATTTAATTCTTCCTGAAGTATAAAATAGTTTTAATTTACCAACAAAGACAAATTTGGAATTTACGTGGCTACGGGAAGCGAATTTTTATTTTTTTTACCAATGCAATTTTTAGTGTGGTGTAACATAGTTTTACTTGACAAAAAAATTAAAATCTTTAAACTTTTTTGGTCACTTTCATGTAGATACCACAAAATACCTCATTTGTCGAACCCTAGAGTAGAAATTTTTTAAAATAATACCAATTTTGTTCTTCCTGAATTACGAAATAGTTAGCAAAAACAACAACGTTAATTGCCTTTTGGGTTACTTTTATGCATAAAATATATTTCAATTTCCCAACCCTGGAAAGGAAAATTTAATTTTTTCTGTTTTTTACCAATGCAACTCTTAATGAGGCATGAAATAGTTTTATTTAAGAAAAACATAATATTTGTAACCATTTTGTTCACTTTCATGTACTACAATATATTGCAGTTATCCAACTCTGGAATCTAAATTTTGATTTTTTTTTTAGTTTTTGATACCAATTTTGTTTTTCCTGAAGTAAAAAATTGTTTTAATTAGTAAAAAACCGATGTTAATTGCCTCTTTGCATACTTTTATATAGAAAAAATTTCATTTTCCCAGCCCTGGAAGCGAAACTTTAATATTTTTACCAATGCTAGTCTTCGTTAGGTACAAAGTAGTGTTATTTAAGAAAAATTTACAATTTTGAACCATTTTCGTCACCTTTATGAACCACAAAATATTGCACTTGTCCAAACCTGGATTCGAAATTTTGATTGTTTTTGAAATATTTTATACCAATTTTGTTCTTCCTAAAATATAAAATAGTTTAATTTCGCAAAAACAACGTCAATTTCCTCTTTGGCTACTTTTATGTATAAAAAAAATTTAAATTTCCCAAATTTAAATGCAAATCTTCATGAGGTATAAAGTAGTTTGGTTTAGGAAAAACTCAAGTTTTGCAACCATTTTGGTTATAACATGTACTACAAAATATTGCATGTACTAAAAATAAAATTTCATTTTCACAACCCTGGAAGCGAAATTTTAATTTTTTGTTTTATTTTTTTATCAGTGCAACGCTTCATGAGGTATTAAGTAATTTTTATTAAGAAAAATCTCAAATTTTTAACCATTTTGGTCACTTTCATGTACTATTAAATATTGCACTTGTCCATCCCTGGATTCGAAATTTTATTTTTTATATTTGTTACCAATTTTGTTCTTCCTAAATTATAAGACAGTTTTAGTTAGAAAAAAAAAACAACATCAGTTGCCTGTTTTATTACTTTCATGTATAAAAAGATTCAATTTCCCACCCCTGGAAGCAAAATTTGAATTTAAAAAATATTTTTTTTTGCCAATGCAACTCCTCATGACGTATAGAGTGGTTTTGCTAAAGAAAAACTTGAAATTTTTAACAATTTTAATTACTACATGTACTACAAAATACGGAATAGGCAGAAAAAATTTTAATTTCCCTGGAAAAAAATTTTCACTTTTTTAGTTTTTAGTAGACCATTGAGGCTTCCCAAAGCACGAAATAGGTTTAATTTACAAACATTAAGAAAAATAATTGATTTTTGGTTTAAATTTTGCGTCGAGAAATAGGTGTAAGCCTCCCAGCTCTGGAACCATACTTCGGAAATTCGGCTGTGCTGAGACTCAAATAATTTCACTGCTGTACGGATATGCACACGTTTCATTTCAACCCTGAACCCATCCTTTTGATCTCTCTGATTTTCACTATTAATTTACTTATTTCTAAACCATAAAATAGGTTTAATTACCAAAGAGATAAAGTTGCTTTACGTTATTTCTTTAATATTTAAGAAAAAGTTTATATATTCAAGTTCTGATTTTTTCTTCAGATTCCTAATACTAACGAGCATCTTTCGCAAATATTAATTATGTTTAATTTATAAACAAAAAGAAGAAAATCCTTTCTGTTGGTTACTTTTAAGTACCAAAAAGAGTTCCAATTACCCAACACTTTTAATTTCTTTTCAACTTTTTGAATTTCCAATACCAATTCTATTCATCCTGAAGTATAAAATAAAATATAAACAAGTGAAAACGTTGTATTCGACCGGGTTGGATCTTAAATGCCCTCCAAATTTTTACTAATGAAATTTAAAATGTTTAACTTGGTGGAACAGAGTTGCTTTATGTAATATCGTACGTCAACGCCCACTAAAGGGGGCGTGGTTTAAAAATAGACAATATCATGTTTTCCACAGACGAACGTATGGGCATTGCTAGACCGTCTTAGACTTCATCACTGATCAATAATATATTTATTTTAAGGGGTCCAATTCTCTTTGGGGGGTATTGGACCTGTATTTTGGCGGGGTCTCACTGGCAAGGAATGTGGTGTAGACTCTAAAAATAAATGTTTGGGATAATTATATATAAAATTTAAAAAAAAAATTGTTATAGCGTCATTTAGTGGGCAAAGGGGGAGGAGTGGGTAGGGCAGAGTAGTACCAGGTTACGTCTCAGTTTTGTCTTTAAAGCTTAAAAATTTTATTTTTAAGGAATGTAGGCTTAAGTAAAACAATTTGTTAAATTTTTACACTATTTTTGTATAGAATAAAAATTATGTTGTTTCTTAGAGGTTGGCTTATTTCTTCTTAGGGGAACTTTTTTCCCTCTTGCCCGATTTCCGAACATGACCTTTTTAAGAGTCTTGCTCTTTTCGTTTGGAACGAATCTTGATTTCCACAGACGGACGGACAGACGGACACTGATCATGAATATATATACTTAATGGGGTCTCAGATGGATATTTCGCTATGTTACAATCGGAATGACAAAGTGAATATACCCTCCATATTTTTTTTTTGGAGGGTATAAAAATTATTCGACCCTGTAGACCATTTTTTTAGATTTTTAATAAAAATTTTTGTCCCTTCAAGCATATAAATAGTAGTTTTAAGACCAACCAAAAACAAAAATTAGTAGCAGTTTCTTTGGAACAGAATTTTTAATTTAATTATTCCTCAAGTATGGAGTATTAATAACTTATTAATAATAAGTCACCAAAAGAAAACAAAGTTAGGGACTTACATGGTTCGTTTTATGTCCAAAAAAATTCGATTTTCTAAACCTTAACAAAAATTTAATATTTGTTACGTTTTTGGTCACTTTCATGTACCAAAAAATATTTCAATTGAAATTTAGATTTATCTTAAAAGTTTTTAACAAACATTGCATCCTTCTTGACTTATAAAATTATTTTAATTAGTAAAAAAAACAACAATTGACTTTCGGCTACAAATTTTATTCCTCCTGAATTCTAGAAAAATTTTCAATTACCCAACTTTGAAGTAACATTTTTATTTATTTTTATTATTAATGCGAATCTAATTCTTCCCAAAGTATAAAACAAGTTTAATTAACAAAAGTACAAAAAATAACTAGTTTTTGCTACTTAATTTTGTGTCCACAAATAGGTGTAAGTGTCCCAGCTCTAGAACCGTATTTTAATTTTTCTGAATTTCAAAACCACTCTACTTAGATTCAGTTCCAGTTTGTCGGGCCAAGAATGAAGTCTCTAGTTCTTCTGGGGCTTGGGAAAGAAATTTAAGAAATTGATATCGGCAACATGCACCTGGTTTTGCTTATTTATATAAGTCGCCTAATATCCAACGTTCTTTTGAACAAAGGAGCTTTAGAGAACAAGACTAATTTCACTCAAACACCAAGAAGAATCATTCCCTTACAACGTATGACTTTGTAAATCTACTCTTAAATAAATATATTTAATTTCTATATACAAAACAACAGCATTCTTTTTGGCCTTTACATATAATATAAATTTATTTGTGTTTGTTACTCCGCCATTTTCGTGCTAATATAAAATCTATATGCATATTGGCGTTGGAATCGACGTTTGGCAAACATATTTGTAGAGTAAAATGTCATAAGCCAACTACATATCGTCAGCTTATTATTGGTTTGGCCCACCGACCATTTAAAAAAAAATTGAGTTAGGTATGGGGTATATATATATTAGATGTCTTCTTTCTGAATCCCAAATCTGTTTCACGAAATTGTCTATGGTTTTTGAAATATCAAGCATTGACTTTAGCTCATATCCACAAGTTTAACGTCTACTGAGTATTGATTTGCTTTACAAACCACTATTTGGTGCATGCAGCAAATTTTTGATACAAAATGTAAATAAATTTATTTAAGTTTTGTTTTGCATCATTTAATACAATTACTTAGAAATATGCCTGCGAACAAAACAAAATTAAAGGTTATAGAAATGCTTCCAGAGGATTTTCACTCTTATTCAGTGTTAGCAAATAAAATGGATTTTAGAAAAGTTCCATTTGCTAAAATTAAAGTTATTCTGTATAGAAATAATGAAGAGTACAATTTACGGTATAAAACATCTGCCAAAGGTGAAGAATTTCAAAACGCAATTTTAATTAAATCTGTATCCAGAAATTGTCTGGATACTCCACAGGATTTGTTACAGCAAACATTAAACATTTCGACCCCTTCAACAATTCAAAATGACAAATAACAGGACTTAAAAGACTTATTTATATATCTTCCAAATAATGATAGGATTTATTTTGAACATTTATTAAAATGTAATTTTTAAGTTTCAAATCTGAAGTCTTGGTATTATTTATTTAAAAAAACTAAAATACTGTTAACTAAAAAGACTGTAGGTGCAAATATCTGTTTCATTTTAATTTTGAAATACTACTTTGTGTCTTTTAAATATGTATATGTAGTACATAATATGTACTACATACATCATATTAATATATTTCAAACATACAAATAACTCATAACAGTAGTACAGTTTTTTATGTTTTTATAAAATAAATTGAAATAAAATACCAAATTTATGGTTTAAAGTTTTTAAAATACTACTTTGTACCTTTTTAATGTAAATTAATATATTTTAAATGACAAATTAACTCATGGTAGTATAACTGTTTATGTTTTTACGTTTTTATCAAATAAATTTAAATAGAATACCAAATTTCCACACCTAGATATTTTATTTTATTTTATTAATAATATATTTTACATTGATATACACGAACAGTCTTCGTTTCCAAAAAATTCAAAAATTACACATCCGTTTCTATCGATATGCAGCAAAAACCAAGTCTTGAAAAAAAGTTTGATATGCAGCACAAAACAAGATTTTTAATTTCCAGAAACAGGGTACTAACTTTTGATTAAATGCATGAAAGTTCATAAAAATTTAAATTTTTGATCAGTTCATATGCCGGTAGCAGTCGTGAAAATATAAAAAAATTCTAACGGGTATATTTTGAGAAAACTGTATGTAAACCTTCTTTGTCGTTTTTCTCCATTCCGAGTTTGTGGCATATGCGCCAAAACAATAATAAGCTGTGCATTTTCTAGTGCATTTTATAAGACTTTTTTAATATTTCCGTTATATAAAGCGTTATATCGGAAATAAAAATTTCTTATTTGATTTTATGAAAGTCTGAAGTCGTACAATATCAAATCGATTTACAGAAGAGGACCGATAAAAATTATGTTTAATTATTACTCCCAGATTATCCTATTCGTTTACCGAAGATGTTACTTTCATCGCAAGAAATATTTTCGAAATCAAGCTCAATTGCTGGTGGTGGTTCAGTGATTTTTGTAAAAAATTTCGTTATTCAGGTTTTTATAATCCATTAATAATTTCCATTCACGTTGATGGATGCATTTAATTTACAATTTTCAAAAACCAGCGCAAACATTTTTCTGATAAAATACATCCATATATAGATCGCATTAAATCAAATCAAGTCACGTACAAACAGATTTATTTAGAAGCGAGTTAAATCAAAAATAAATTCGCGTGTACCAAAATTATATGCACCCTAATCCACATGCAAATTCATACATTACGCAGTTTATTGTTTATGGATAAACCTTGCAACGTAATTAAATCTGTGGCGATAATAAATTGCCGATGTAAAAAAATAAAGCTAAATTATTAAGTGACATAGTCTACATTGTACGCCATGTAAAATCGTTCATGCTAAATACATAAAGAAGATGTATAATTGCGTTAACTTGCTATAGGCTGCTTAAAAAAAATTTATATAGTGAAATGAATATGACGGCGAGAAGGAGTAAAACTAACGAAATGAAAAAAGATGCAGACAAATAGTACTAAAACATAACAGGACACACTCAATAAGTGTCGTAACTGACGTAAGTGTAACAGTAAATAAAAACAAAGTAAGACTGCAGCACATACACAACGGAAGTCATCTAATAGCCAATCCTTGCGCACACACTAACAATCCTGTGAATATAACACAAATTGAAAACATAAAGGCAAACACACTACAACGATAACAACAACAAAATATCTTAGTTATGTGTTGCAGATGCACTAAAATATTTGTAACACAAAAACAAACAAAACAAATATGAACTTTGTATACGACCAGGTCGAATCTTAAATATCCTCCATATAATTAAAATTTAAATTTTTATGGCATTTGGCTTAAGTAAACAAAGAAAAAAATTAATTTTAATACGGGTGTTTGCAATGGGTTGGGAGCATTTAAATGTGCACAAAAAGGGACCGAGATAAATTAAAAACTTTTAACCTGCGTGGTCAGTGATATTTCTGCACCACATTTTAAAACTCCATTTTCACAGGATCACTATGGGAAAGACCGTGCGGGAGAAATCTCACCTTTGTCCTTTAAAAAGAAAATTTTTGGGGAAACTAATGGTGATTTCTTTTTAAAAAAAATTTAACATTTTATTACTGTTTTAAAATAAAACTAATTTTTCGTAGGAGATGGTAGATTAATTTCTAATAAATTCACTATTTCGAAATGCCAAAATATTGCCATTTTTTTATTGAAAAGTGCAAAATATGTAGCATTCTTTTTAGAAAAGAAATGAACATAAGTGTAAAAATTTATGAAGTGAAGCTTCTTTGGGCGGGTGATAGAATTTTTTTTTTTGTTTTACATATATGCTTAAGACGTATGAGTAATACAAATCCATACGACCAAATATTAATCATACGCAGCCGTACTGTGACAATTCATTTTCGTTTGGGAACAGAACTGATTTTGCGTTGCACGGAATTCGCTAACGAAAGCAAAAGTGATTTCATTTAACAAAAAAATTTTTAATTTTTGAAGTGAAACTACTTTGCGCGCATGAGGGTAACATTTTTACGTATGAACTGCGACATGAAAATATGGAACGTTTTTGTCCAAGAGGAGAAAGAATGCAATTGGGAACGATTGCGAGAAAGTGAGGAAGGGTTAGCGTATCATGAAGCACATAGCCATGGAGTGAGAGTAGGGAGCAAGCAAGAGAAAAGGGTTCATAGAGAAACGGAGATCGAGAAAATATACACGCTATTTGTGATGTATTTGATTATTAGTAAAATATTAGAACTTCACATGGCAATTCTGTCGCATAACGCCTTCTACTACAGTACACCTAGATCCTTTTTATTTATTTAAATTACTATTTGAATGCATACAATGCGATAATAGTGAGTTAGACTTATAAATAAATATGTTATGATAAATTTGCCAATCGATCAATACTACATATAAGCAGTTGTTCAGAGTAACTAATATACATATGTTATCTTTTTGTCAATTTACAATTTTTATGTTAATTTTTTTGAAGGTTTGGAAATTCCATTTTTATAAATAACATGTGTCATTTTAATCAAGAATGATAAAATAAAGATTACGCCTTGCGCATGATTTACCGTTTGATGACGTATTTGTTCCATCGAAGAGATTGCCAAATGTTTATTATATGCAAAACTAATACATTCTCGTACAAAATTAATATTTTATGCTATATTTGGCAGCTCTTCCCACAATTTACTCAGAGAGATTTTCAATTTACTCAGAGAGATTTCCAACAAGCAAATTAAAAAGGATTTATGAAAGTGCAAGTTTTGTGTTATATTTTACTGTAAATTGTGTTATATTTTAAAATAAATATATTAAAATAATTATTATATAACTTAAAGTGTAAAAAAATTATTAAAACTTGATTTTTAAAGCTCATAAACTGTAAACAAAAAACATAAATTAAAGAGAAAAGAGAACAAAAAGAGCAAGCATGAAGTGTGCAGTGGGCAATTGCAAACAAAGTAACTCCAAAAAAATAAATGAAAAATAATTGTTTTAAAATGTAATATTGTTACCAAATTTTTTTTTGTTTTCAAAAACCTGAGTCATTTTAAGTTTTCCAAGAGATGAAACTCAAAGGAAGTTATGGCTGATATTTTGCAAGTAAAAAAATTTGTTTTGAATGTGGAAAAAAGAAAAATAATTAGCATTTGGGTTCAATATTTTTATAAAATAACTATAAATTAACAATTTCAAATATAAAAAAAGTGGAAAATAAAATAATTTTTTAAAAAATTGTTTATTATCAAACAAATTTAATTTGAAAAATAGCAATTTGCCCCACTGTTCAGTTGTTATAATAGCATAATAATTCTTCAGTTGAATTTTATTAGCCAATCAGAGCACATGTATAGTGACGTCAGAGTTCCATCATGCGCAGAAAAGTATTTTTATTTCAGCTTGTTGGCGTAATCTTTATTTTATCATTCTTGATTTTAATTTGCCCCTCCTTATTTAAGAATTTAATATTTTTCATAACATATCTTCCTTTTCCCCTTTCTCAAAGTCACGTAAATCTAAAGCTTTAGATTAGCGTATAGATAAACAAGATTTAAAAATTAGTTTGCCAAAGAAGTTTCACTTCTGGCATGTGTAATTTAGAAGTTCGAAATCTTATAGGGTCATTTAGGGGCAGTGATGGATGGAGCGGTAGGGCAGAGGAAGATCAGAGATCATGTCAGCTTCGTCATAAAAGCTTAACAATTTAATTTCTAAGAAATGTACGCTTAAGTAATACAACATTTATATTATTTTTGCATATACTATAATACCTTACGTCAACGTCCACTAAAGGGGGCGGAGTCCAAAAATGAATTTTTCTGACTTCCTAGCTCCAAATTTCATGGCTTCGATGCTTCTTTAAACAAAAATATATATTTTTTAACAACATTACAAAAAAATTATTTTGTTTTTGGATGTTGGCTTAGTTCTTCTTAGGGGAACTCGTTCCCTCTGATCCGATTCAGCTCATTTACGAACATGACCTCTGCTATCGTTCAAAATTTATCTGTACCAAATTTAAAAGCTTGGCTCTTTTATTTTGGACTGTATCGTGATTTCCAGGGACGGGCGGAGGGACACGGCTAGATCGTTTTAAGTTTCACTGGTCAAGAATATATATATTTTACTGATCAAGAATATATATATATATATATATATATATATATATATATATATATATATATATATATATATATATTAAGGTGCCTTACAGGGATATTTCTTTGCATTACCCACGAAACGACAAAGTGAATATACCCTCCAATACTTTTTTGAAGAATATAAAAAGAAATCTGAAGAAATAAACTAAAAGAAAACAACGGAAAGTTAAAGGAACACTTGAATTCCTAAACTCTTAAGTGACTAACATAAGCACATGCACACATACATGCGCACACACATTCTCACATACACTCGTTCACACTTCAACTTTGATATGTTAGTTGTGTGTGTGAGTACACCTGTGCTTGACATGGTACGTGTGCTTGTTTGTTTGTGTGTGAGTTTGTTATAACAAACGGTAAGCCAACAGGATATCTGCAATGCAAAGTGGGTCGATAGTGGCCAATGGCATGTGCTACTTAGAATATTTACACCCTTTCACTCACTTGCACATAACAGGAGGATAGGCCGTAAAGTCTTTTAAAATCAATGCCTTCTTTACGTAGGACTTTGAAGATATTTAAATTACATGTATATTTACTCTAATACTTAAGGCCACAAAATGATGAGAGCGTTTTGATAAACGGTACAATACCAAAATAAGTTGTATTGTTGAGTTTTTAAGAATTGGCCTCATGCATAATATGTGTGTATATGTGAGTTAGTTGTAGATTTTTTTTTATTTTTTTGCTATTCAATGTCCACACTTATCTGCACATTCTCTAATAGTTTTAAACAGCTTGAGTGCAGTTTTAAAGTATTTGTTACATTGCACATTGGTCAAAAATCCATATTTTCTGGCCAAAAATATTTATAAAAAATATAGCAAATTATTTTATTAGTAAATTTTTAATTACTTTATCAACACTTTACCTAGTATATAAAATTTAGGCATTGAATATAAAATTTAGTTAAAAAGCTATAAGGAACTTCATGGGTTTTAGTACGATTGACATGTTTTTATTAATGTAATGCATAAGCTCGACACTTATTCATACTAAATAAAATATGTAGTTATCAATTGATGGTTATCTGCTGGTCGTTTCCTAAAGTTAAATTGCCTCCTTCAAATTCTTTTTCCTCTGTGACATCACCATCCTCTGCATTCAAAGTAGATGTTATTTGCTTAGAAGGATATTTGCAAATCAATAATGCAATAACATTTGTTGGAAGTATTAAGTGCTTTCTTTAATGAATGCGAGAGTTTAGGCATAAGGACAATATTAATGGATCTGACGTATTGAATACACTGTTAATAACATTGTTTAAATTGTTGATACAACTGTTTTTACGAGATTGAAACCACCTGTCATGTTTGTATATATTATTTTATTTTATTTTATTTTTTATCTTGGACCAGCATTGCATATTTAGGGATAACCCCTAAATATGAAATGCATTGCGCCGGAACTGAAAACGAGGGGATAGTATTAAGGGGACAGGTGAGCAAAGATAAGAAGATAGACAATGTCTTTGTAGCTATTTCAACCTTTTTTGCATGCACTAATGCTGATCAGAAGAATTGAGCACAATATATCATGGCTCAGCGCTGAACTCCACTTCATAGTCTTGTGTTCTACTATTTCAGACAGCAGCACCCACCAGCATCTGCTGCAAAGTACCTAAAGTATTTTCAAACCCGGATCTCAGAGATCCTACTTGAATGCTTGTGGGATACAGGCAGCCACGTATACCAACCAACCTAAAGTATTCTGAATTATTTGCTTTGAGTGAATTAAAACTTTATGTACTGTAGGAGTCATAGGTAACCAGCGGAAAATATTTAGCGGTTTCGAAACAATCTTGCTCAAACTTTTCTTGTTGAAGTGGAAATTGGCACGATGAGCATGTAAGTATTATATGAAAACGGAAAACCAAGTCTTCGTTGACTACAACAATTGATGAAAATTTCTTATAATTAAAAAAAACACGATGTGAAGTATTGCCGTCATTTGTTGAACCAAAACCACCAACTTTCGGAATATCAACCCGAAGGCCAAGCTTTGTGCCGAATTCGTTTTGAATTTTATCTTTCCCATCAGAAACCTTTAGCCGCTCTTTATCCTTCCTAATCTGCCATTTCTTTAAGTCTCGTTTATATCCCAAGTCCAGTAAAAACTTGAAAAGGGGTCTCATACCTCGTTTCAGAATGCTTTCTTTTGGTTTAAATTTTTCATTTTTATAATCCTTAATTGCAAAAAAATCTTTTGTATTTGCACCACATACTCGTATAGCACAAGAGAAATTAGACTTCGTTCCAGTAAGAACATTTAAAACTATTCCATCAATATCTATTTGATTGGGAAGTAATATGACACCATCAAGGTTTTCCCGATAAGTCTTAATGCGATTACAGTGGTTGCAAGCAGATTTTAATCAGTATTTTGATTCAAGATTAATTCTGGCGAAACTATTGTGTTCTTATCAATATTCTATACTCCTAAAACTACTTCTTCCGGCGTTTCCACAATTCTTTGCAAAATCACTTTTGCAACTGTTTCACTTCCAGAGAGCTTTCCATCGACTGAAGTTTATAATAGGGTGGAAATAATAAGCTAAAATTTCTTTGTATATTCTCCATTCAAATATTGCAGTACTGCTTTTTGTGAAATTGTTTTCAATAAGAAATGCAAGAGCTTCCTCGTATGAAAGTCTAAAAGGATTTTTAGAATTTTCGTAGCGTATTTTGCTAATTTTAGATGGATGCGTTGGACATTTCATTGTGTTATTTTAAAATAGCAGCAAGATCCTGATCTCCCTTTTGCGGGCTGAGACACATGCTGCATGCCGACTTCTTTTGCTGCGCTCGCACATTTCTGACGTTGGAACTTCCCTTTGCACTTTGTGTGTTTTGAACATTACTTCAGATGCAAACCACTTGCTTTTTCGGGACTTAAAACAGTTTAAGGAACTGTGGGTTTCTCACCTTTTCTTATGTAACGCAATACAAACAAGTAAAAACGTTATACGGTCGTATTCGACCGGGTCGAATCTTAAATACCCTCCAAATATTTAGTAAGTAAATTTAAAATGTTTAACTTGGTGGATCAGAGTTCCTTTAAGACATCTCTGTATCCAATTTTAAATCTCTATTTTTAGAGATTCATTCCAGGAAGGGCATTCTTATATGCTTAAGGAATACAAATTGTTCAATATTTACACTATTTTTGAATATAATATCGTACGTCAATGCCCACTAAAGGGGGCGATGTCCAAAAATAGACAATATCATGTTTTCCACAGACGAATGAATGGGCATTGCTAGATCGTCACAGACTTCATCACTGATCAAGAATATATATACTTTATGGGCTCTAATTCTCTTTGGAGGGTATTCAAACTGTACTTTGGTGGGGTCGCTCTGGCAAGGGCTGTGGGGGAGTGATTTCACCTTTGTCATAAAACTCTAAAAATAAATGTTTGGGATAATTAAATACAAAATTTAAAATAAAATTTTTTTTATAAGGGCATTTAGGTGACAAAGGGGGAGAGAGGAGTAGGGCAGAGTAGTACCGGGTTACGTCTCAGCTTCGTCATTAAAGCTTAAAAATGTTGAGGAATGTAGCCTTAAGTAAAACAATTTGTTAAATGTTTACCCTATTTTTGCATATAATAACGCCCACTAAATGGGGCGGGGTACAAACAATTTTTTTATTTTATAGCTCCAAGCTTAATGAAAATATATCATTTGCTTCTCAAAATTAAAAAAAAAACTTTAAAAATTATATTGTTTTTTAGAGGTTGGTTTAGTTCTTCCTCAGGGATCGCTCTATACGAGTTGTTATAGATGGGATCTCATCCGATGAGTTCAGAGTCAACTCAGGGGCACCGCAGGGCTCCGTTCTTTCTCCTACCCTATTTCTAATTTTTCTCAACGATCTACTTTCTCAAACTTCCTGTCCTATTGACTCTTGTGCAGATGATAGCAGCCTTTCGCATTCATATTCGTTTAACTGCAGGCCGTCAACGTCTGAGATCTGTTTTCCAAAACAGAATTGATATTCGTACAACATATTATTTTCCTCTAAATATGTCAAAAGCTTATCGTATGCATTTTTTCAAAAATTTTATCTATTGTTGATAGAATAGCAATAGGTCTGTATTTGTCCACGGTGGACGCAGAGATTATTTTTGGAATGGGGACTATTTTATGCATTTTTAAAATGTCAGGATATTCCGAGGTGTTTATAATTTTATTATATATATCAACAAAAATACTTAAAAGTATTGTAAGACATTATTTCATAAATTTTATGGATATATTATCAAAACCGGGTGTTTTATTTGATTCATTTTTATTTATCTCATTTAAGATGAAGCGATGACATGAAACATTAAGCGTCCTCAACGAGTTAATTGAATCACTTCGTAAAATATTAATTGTTTGTTTAAGTTCTTTTACGACTGAAATGAAATAATTGTTTAATAAGTTTGCTTTAGTCTGATCATCTGATATATCTACACCGCGCAGATCATTAAGTTCTACCTAGTGTGTTATTTATAAATTTCGAAAATTTTTTAGAATCATTTCCAATTTTACTTAAATTTTCCACATAGTAGTTGTCTTTATATTTTTTAACTGCTACTTTTTTTAACAAATATTCGGCCTGCTAATCCACAAGAATTTGAATTTAATTTCTTTTCTTAAGTTCTTAAAATACTCTTTAACAAAATTCTTAAAATGCAGCGCTCGCAATCAATGTTTTAAGAATTAAATAAAAAAAATTACATAAAAAATTATTCAAAATATTGGTTTTTCAAATGCAATAACATATAAAAATATTTTAAAATTTTTAAATTTTGAAAAACAAATGTTTTGAATAATTTTTTATGTCATGTTTCAATATTTATATATTTTATAAAAAAATAAATTTTAATCATTTTTAAATTAATGTATGGATTTCTATTTTAATAGTGAACCTTTTGTTTATGTAAATTGTATTACAGGATGTTAATTTCCCAACAGGCTATAGGTTCAAATCTGCGAAACTGCAAATATATCATTTTTATTGTATTTCCTGAAGATGTTAAGAAGCTGTTAACGAAATATTGAATAAAAATTATATCAAATATAATAAACAATAAATTGATAAGGTCAATAAAAATAAATCAACTAGAATAGAATTTTTGATTTCATTGATTTTTAATACCATTGGGCATCTTCACGTATAGAATTATTTGAGTTGTCCAACCCTGGAATTAAATTTTTTTTTAAATTCGCAAATTTAGTTTGTCCTGAATTCTAAAAAAAATCCAATAGCCGAAACGTGCAATCGAATTCAAAATATTTTTGATGTTTAATATAAATATAATTCTTCCCAATGTATAAAACAGGTTTAATTCAATAAAAAAAAACTTTTATGTACTTAAACATATTTTAATTGCCCAACCCTGGCATCGAATTTTTAATTCTTTGAATTTTAATACAAATTTAGCTCTTCCCGAAGTATAAAATAGATTTAATTAACAGAAACACAAAAAATTTTTGGTTTTTGCTCGTTAATTTTGCGTCTACAAACCGTTGTGCTTCCCGGGTCTGTAAACGTATTTTGAATTCTTCACAATATTAATACTACTCTATTTAGAATACTTTCCAATCCATGGGAATGAAGTCTCTAGCTCTTTTGGGGGATTGGGAAAATCGTACAGACAGACGGGCATCGCTTATTAGTCTTTGCTATTCATAAGAACCCAGAATTTATATACTCTATGGGGTCCCATATTAATATTGGGGAAATTACACACGGTAGGACAAACGTGTATATACCCTCTTCACATTTTTGTGAAGGGTATTAAAATGCATTTTGGCCAGCAAAATTGGATATTTGACCAATGTGCAATGTTGCTCCTTCAGCTTTGAAACAAAAACGAAAAGATGTGAGTAAGAACATAAGACTGAAAACTATGACAACTTCACGCATTCATTTCGCTTCTAGATGCAGCTGTCGAGTGAGAATTGTAGCAGTTCGTCAAAGTGTTGCCAGATCTTAATACCAAACTTTATTAGGCGTTATAGAACTTCAAAATATGTTTATATCAATGACCCGAAGTGAATGGAATAAAACATACAGTCATTTATATCTTAAAGAAGTTTTGCTTAATTACTTGTGTAATCAGGCATAAATAATATTTCAGTTTTTGTTTGTAAAGGGTTTCTTAGTAATTTAGTGTTACTATGTTTGTGCAAGTGGCAACTTTGAAATTTGGCAGCTGTTTATTGCAAGTTTAAAAAGTGGAGCACTTCACGAAAGAACAACTCATTATAATTGCGAAAAAACATGACATTTAAAAAAAAATTTATTTCATTCGATGCAGCGCCTTTCCATCTGAATGAATTCGTGAGTATACAAAATTGCAGAATTTGAGGCTTAAAAAATCCTCATGCAATGCATGAGAAACAAATGCAAACACAACGAGCAATTGTCTGATGTGGATTTTGCTCAGCTGGGGTGATTGGGCCTGACTGTTTTGAAGATGAAGTCGATAAATACTCAACTGGAAAGCATGGATCTGGGCGACATGTGGTTTCAGCAAGATGGCACCACCTGTCGCTATAAAAACAATCGACTTATTGCAGAAACGTTTCCTAGAACAAATCACCTAAAAAATAGTCATCTAATCTATGGCTTGGCATCAAATCTGGACTTAGGACTGTACTATTTATTCAGATGCTCTGAACGCCAATGGCCAATCCAGGATCCTACATCAAATACTTTCTACACTGAGGAAATCTTTCGATTACATCATAACTCATCTGGGCTTTGGGAAAATGTTTGAAGTAGTAATTTTATTTCCAGGCGGGAATAGAAGTAAAGCAAAATAGAAAGACAATAAAATCGCAGAGCGCTACTTTGAACTACAGATGATGTCAATATATTTCAGCCTAAAGTTTTAGTTTGAAGGGTGCTGATCGAAGAAACGATATCAAATGAAGTCGATATTTTGTATTATTATTATTATATATTTTTTTTATAGCCAGACAGCTTTCCTTTCGCTAAAGTCACGTGGAACTTTTACAGTTTTGCAAACAAATAGAGGCGTTGCTAGTTTTCCCTATTTTGAAAAAAAAAATCGAATTATTATAAGATCTTTCAAACTAGATTTCTTTTGAACTGGCACCGGTTCGGGCCGATACATTTTTTTTTTTTAGGAGTAGGACCAGCACTCAGGGGATGACCCCTACATATGCAGTGCATTGCGCTGGAACTGGGAAAATAGATTTTGGGAAGGAGGATAAAGGGAGTAGTGTCTGTGGATATTCGATTTGAACCTGCTCAAATTGTAAGTAGCGGGGAAGACATCTGCGGGTAGTTTGTTCCACATACGGACTGTTCGGCCAAAAAACTAATTTTCTCTGTAATGCGTAGTGCGATTCGTTGGAATATCGACCACAAACGCATGCGCTCTTGATGAAAAACGCGTTGAGCGTAAGAAAGAATGGGTTTCAGGAACAAGTTCACTAATTTCACCAGAGCACCTGCCATTATAGTAACGATAGAACAACGATACACACCCCACATTGCGAAGATGCTCAAGAGAGTCAATAGAGTTGGCTACCCTACTGTCTCCGATGAGTTTCATCGCCCTCTCCTGTACGCGGTCGAGTAACTTCAAAATAGACTTTGAAGCACCGGCCCAAACATGGGAGTTGTATTCCATCTTCGGTCGGATGTAAGTGGTGTAAATATTAAGAAGATCAGAAGGGGTGAAGTATCTCTTGCACCGTCTTAAGAAGCCAAGGCACTTGAATGCTTCTTTTGCGACCTGAAAGACATGTTCCGTCCATCTGACATCACTCTGCACTTTCATGCCCAGAACATCAAGAGCCCCTGACTCCATAATACTTACACCACCCATAGAAACAGATGAAGCAGCATGGTCATACGTACGTCGATGCGTAAGCATACAACACTGGGTCTTACGGGCATTAAATTCGACCCTGTTCGCCTCACCCCATTCGGAAATCTTCGCGAGGTCACTATTCAGAAGGACATTCATAAACTGCCTCCTTGTCTCGAATTCAGACGTTGACGGCCTGCAGTTAAATGAATAGGAATGCGAAAGGCTGCTATCATCTGCGAAAGAGTAAATAGGACAGGAAGTTTGGGAAAGTAAATCGTTAAGAAAAATTAGAAATAGAGTAGGAGAAAGAACGGCCCTGCTGTACCCCTGAGTTGACTCTGAACTCATCGGATGAGACCCCATTTATAACAACTCGTATAGAGCGATCCCTGAGAAAGCTCGATATAAACCGATAGAAGGTGTCTCCGACACCAAATGCAATAAGTTTGGACAGGAATGCTCCATGCCACACTCTATCGAACGCCTTAGAAATATCTAGAGCCACCACTTTACTTTCGCCAAAACGGTGTATGGAACTACACCAGTTTTCCGAAAGAAGGGCCAATAGGTCACCCGTAGAGCGGCCTCTGCGGAAACCATACTGGCGGTCGTTTAGTAAACTGTTGGACTCCAGATATTTCACAAGATGGAAGTTAAGCATAGTTTCCATCACCTTCGATATAGCAGAACATATTGCAATCGGGCGGTAATTTTCAGGGTTATTAGCCACTCCCTTTTTGGGGATTGGCGTTACATTACCAACCATCCAGCACTTTGGAAATTTACCGGAGTGGTAAAGTATACTGAAAAGTTTGGCTAATGGACGTGCTAATGTCGAAGAGCACTGCTTCAGGACCAGTGCAGGGATTCCATCCGGCACAGGAGACTTCCTTGTGCTGAGATCCGCAAGAACCCTTTTAACTGCACGCGCTCGAAAAAATATCTTAGGCATAGTTACGGATACTCTCTCGAGCGCGGAGAGTGGTTGAGAGCTATCAGGCAAGTAAGAGCTACTTGCAAATATTTCAGCCAATATATTAGCTTTATCAACCGGGTCAGTAAATATTTGGTCATTCCTCAAAAGAGTCGGAATTGAAGAACTAGCACTTTCCTTAACACTTTTGACGAATGACCAAAAACTCTTACTATCCCTGGGGGCAGTGAGAATTCTAGTGCGAATACGCTGCTCGTATAAAGCCTTTTCGCGTCTTAACACTTTGGCACACGAAGATTTTGCCTTCTTGCGTAGCAAATCAGTATTGGCATTTTTGTTATTATGCCAAGTACTGAATGCTGCCTCTCTGGATCGCAACGCATCTTTACATGCCTGGCTAAACCAAGATTTCGCCCTAGGTTTAACCGAAATTTGCTTACAGGGAATGAAAGCTTTTATCCCCAGTAGAATTGTGTTTTCAACCATTTTCGCCATGGAATCGACATCATTGTCAAGAAAACATAGTTTCCAATTAAAATTCCGGAAGAATTCGTTGAGCTCGGCCCAACGACCCTTTTCGTAAATATATTTACTACGCTTCGTGGCTGCACGCGAAACGTTGCGAAGTTTGGAGAACGGAAAGGTTGCGGAAATGGTGCAATGATCGGTGTTACCGAGAGGTGCATTGACAGTAACTTCATACTTATCAGGATGTGAAGTTAGAAAAAGGTCAAGAGTATTATGTTGGTGCCCTTCAACACATGGAATATGTGTTGGTTCATTAACTAATTGCACAAGGTGATTGTGCGCGGCGAACAACTCAGCAAATTGGCCCTCTGAGGTTGTGTGGCTCGAATGGCGAAGCCAAGATGTGTTATGAACATTGAAATCACCAGCAACTACAATTTCACTGCTCGGACAACTATCAAGAATCTTCGATATGGAGTCGGAAAGAGTATCGAAGCCATGTATGGTAGCATCTCTTTCCGTGTTTGGACTTCTATACAGAAACCCGATATGTAAAAAGTGTGTACCGACTTTGAATTTAACCCAAAGACAGCTAAATTCTGCGTCAGACATGCCTAATGGTTGCTGGCACTGGTACACAACTTCATTACGTACGTATATTGCAAGGCCCCTATGAAGAGTAAAAAGCGACAGGAGGTGATACCCGGGCAAATGAAAATCCTGTGGATCAGCATCCTCATGTACCTGGGTTTCACTTAAGGCGAAAACATCCGGCCGATGAAGACAAACGTGAGCATATACAGAAAAGAAATTCGCTCTTAACCCACGTATGTTACAGAAGTCTATTCTAAACTTACCCACCATCACAAGATGAGAGAAAAAAAAAACCGAGCAATATCAAAAAAATTAAACTAAGTAAAAATGCTATATTCGGCAGTGCCGAATACGAGTATAATACGTCTGGAGTATAGAAATTCATTTCAACACTTTACCCATCTTCTTGATCTTTCTGGTTTTCAAATACCAACTTATTTCAAATAAACAAATTTTGTTTTATTTAATATTTGAAAAAAACTTACTTTTTGGCTTATCTGATTTCTAATACAAATCAACTTCTTTAAATATCCAATATGATTAATTTATAAACAAAAAGAAAGAAATCGGTTTAGTTAATTATTTTATATACAAAAACATATATTAATTTTTTAGTATTTGTAGTACCAATTTTATTCTTCCTAAAGCATAAATTAGTTCCGATTAACATAAAAGCCACCCCTGCAATTTCCCGCTAAGAATGGTATTATTTTAATTGCAAAACTGCTTCAACTTTCAAATGAATCAGACGATTCCCACGCGGTTGATGTTGTTCTTTGATACCTATAAAAGATTCGGGAACACTAATTGATCACATATATAATTTCGGAGTGTTTTGAAAATTTCACTTTTTTTCGTTCAAAATATCTCACGAAGGTGTGGTTTTTGATTGTTAAGAGCTGATTACTTTTTGGAAGCTATCTAAAACGTCGTTTAAAAGTTGTTCTAAAAAAGGTCACTTTTGAAAACAATTTTTTTCAGTTTTTTTTTTATATATCCGAATATATACGTGTCCGAACCAGTTCTATTTCACAGGAAATCTAAGTTTGGTTGGATTCTGTTTAACTGTTCAAAAGTTATAAGAGGGCCACATACATAGATACACGCACACACATACACCCACACACACGCATCAACCATCACACAAATACCAATTAACAATCAATAAAAAACAAGTAAAAAAGCTGTACTCGACCGCTTCGAGTCTTAAATACCCTGCAAATATTTTGTAAATAACAAGTAAATTTTTATTGTTATTTGAATTTTTTTAATAATTTTACATTGTTTTGTATGTATGAAGTCCAATACATATACAAACCATCAATAAATCCTGCAAAGTATGTACACGTATAGCTTGCAATAGGAAGACTCGTGACAATATCTACAATTCCTCCAGCTAGTGAACATATAAAGATGCCTGGTGGTTTTGTTTTGGTAAAACATTCAATCAATTATCTTCCATTGGGGAATCCATTGCAAAAGTACATGAAAATTACAAATATTAATGTTGACTTAAGGAACATGATTTGTTAAATACTTACACTATTTTTATACCCTTCACAAAAAAGTGAAAGGGTATATATATGTAGGTTTGTCATTCCATGTGTAATTTCCTCGATATGCACATGGGACCCCATAAGGTATATATATTCTGGATCCTTATGAATAGCGACGACGATTGAGCGATGTCCGTGTGTCCGTGTGTCCGTCCGTCTGTACGTGAAATCGGTTTTCCCAAGCCCCCAGAAAAGCTAGAGACTTCGTTCTTGGACCGTTGGATTGGAAATGAACTTAAATAGAGTGCTATTGAAATTCAGAAAGATCCGAAGTATGGTTCCACACTATTTCTCGACGCAAAATTTATACCAAAAATCAATTTTTTTTTTATTTTTGTAAATTAAACCTATTTCGTGCTTTAGGAAGCCTTAATGGTTTATTAAAAACTCAAAAAATAAAAAAAAATTTCCAGGGATGGGAAAAAAATTTTTTTGTTCGGCCTATTCCGTATATTGTAGTACATGTAGTAACTAATTGTTAAACATTTTAAGTTTTTCTTTAACAAAACCTCTTAATACGTCATGAAGATTTGCATTGACCAAAAAAAAAAAAATTAAATTTCGAATCCAGGGTTGGACAAGTGCAATATTTTATAGTTCATAAAGGTGACCAAAATGATTAAAAAATTTTAAGTTTTCTTATATAATACTACTTTATACCTCATGAAGAGTTGCATTGGTAAAAAATAAAACAAACAAAAATAAAATTTCACTTCCAGGTTTGGAAAGTTTAAAGTTATTTTGGTACATGCAATATATTGTAGTACATGAAAGTGACCAAAATGGTTGCAAATTTTAAGTTTTTCTTAAATAAAACGACTTTATACCTAATGAAGACAAGGATTGGTAAAAAAATTTAAATCTTGCTTCCAGGGCTGGGAAATTTAAATATATTTTTATACGTAAATGTAACCAAAAAGGCAACTAACGCCGGTTTTTTACTTATTAAAAACATTTTTTAGTTCAGTAAAAACAAAATTGGTATCAAAAATTTAAACAAAAAATAATTAAAATTTAGATTCCAGAGGTAGATAACTGCAATATTTGGTAGTACATGAAAGTGACCAAAAATATTACAAATTTTAATTTTTTTGTCAAGTAAAACTATGTTACACCTCAATTAGAATTGCATTAGTAAAATATAAAAATTCGCTTCCAGAGTTGGAAAATCGATGTATATTTGGTACATAAAAGTACCCACATAAATTCCAAATTTTGTGTTTTTAGTGAATTAAACTTATTTTATATATCAAAAAAAATTAAATTAGTATCAAAAAATTAAAAATTCGGTTCCAGGGTTCTAAACATATTTTATACTTCGCTAAGAATTAAATTGGAATTAAAAATTTTTAAATTAAAAATTCATTTCCAGGATTGGAAAACTGAAATTTTTTGGTACATAAAACTAACCATAGAAGTTCCCAATTTTGGTTTTTTTTTCAGTGAATTATACATATTTTATGTTTCGCTAAGAATTAAATTGGTATTAAACATTTTAAAAACTAAAATTTCGGTTCCAGGGTTGGAAAATCTACATTTTCTTATTCATTAAAGTAACCATATAACTTGCTATTTTTGATTTTAATGATGAATTATACCTACTTTATATATCAGGAAGAAAAAATTGGTTTTAAAAACCAAAAGAATCTATAAGACGATTCTACGGTTGGACAATTAAAACTTTTTGAGGTACATGAAACGGATTTTTTCTTTTTGTTTGTAAATTAAACATATTTAATATTTTTGAAAGACGTTCAGAGGTATTAGAAATAGCTTCCTAGCCGAAAAATTTAAAGAGAAAAGAATTACATCTGTGAAGGGTATTTAAGATTCGGCACAACCGAATATGGCACTTTTACTTGTTCTAAGCAATATGTTACTTTAACGCCCACTAAAGGGGCGGGATCCAAAAACGGGGTTTTCTGATTTTCTAGCTGCAAGTTCAACGCCTTTTCATTACTGTGCTTCGATTAAGTTTTTTACCGATACTTTTTAATCATATAGAAATTAAGACATCTGACAGCACGGACAATATACTGGAATGCATAAATAAATTGGCACTAAGTGTTTTTGTATGTATGAATGTACATACAGTGTATTTGATGCCTGAACGCTAAAAGTGTTGCCGGTTTTAAGTGCGACTTTGGCAATTATGAAAAACTTTGTTATTTTAGCGAAATTGAGCGTATTAAAAAGTTTTCTTATCTTTCCTTTTCTTTTCCTTTCTTTTCTTTTTTTTTGCAAAAAATTTAAACTTTTGTACGCTGACAACATGTAAGTGACCCAAAAACAAATTGCCAAATGAAACATCAGTTCTATATAGCTTCCGAAAATTAAAGCTAAATCAAATTTTCTTTTAAAAATTGTTTAAGAAGTTTTAACCAGATTGTGGTACAATTGAGGACAATCGATTTAGGCGAAGGTAGCTATATTTTATTTAACTTTTAATTTGTAGATGTTAAGAGTTATTATGATATTGAATAATATACTTTACTTCAAGTCACAGTATCTTTATAACAAATATTGCTGTGTTACGAAAACTTCAAAGATGTTTAAGCATACTAATTAACTTAGTAGATTCTGGGCGTGTGCTGATTAATAAATTTAAAACTGAAAAATACTTTTTCTTAATGCAACAAAACAAAACAAACAAAAAACAAGTAAAAGTGCTATATTCGGCTGTGCCGAATCTTAAATACCCTTCACAGACGTAATTCTTCTTTCTTTCTTGCTAAAACAGGTTGTAGTAAACCTACTTTTAAAAGATGTAACATTGTTTTACTTCACAAAATAATTTAAATTTTTAAACTTTTTGGTCACTTTCATGTACCCTAAAATATTTTATTTGTTCAACCCTGGAGTCGAAATTTAATATATAATAGTTTGCATTAGCAAAAACAACAACGTCAATTGCCTATTTGGTTACTTTTATATATTTCAATTTCCCAACCCTGGAAACGAAATTTAAATCTTTTACCAATGCAACTCTTAATGAGGCATGAAATAGTTTCATTTAAGAAAAACTTAATATATGTAACCATTTTGGTCAATTACATGTACTACAAAATATTGCAGTTATCCAACTCTGGAATCTAAATTTTGATTTGTTTTTTTTTTATGTTTTGATACCAATTATGTTTTTCCTGAACTAAAAAATAGTTTTAATTAGTAAAAAACCGATGTACTACAATATATTGCATGTACCAAAAAAACTTTAAACTTCCCAACCCTGGAAGAAAAAATTTATTTTTTGTTGTTGTATTTTTAACCAACGCAACTCTTCATGAGGAATAAAGTAGCAGTATTTAAGAAAAATTTACAATTTTCAACCATTTTGGTCACCTTCATGAACTATAAAATATTGCAATTGTATTGGATACGAAATTTAGATTTTCCTAAAATATAAAATAGTTTTAGATAGCAAAAACAACGCCAATTGCCTGTTTGGTTACTTTTATGTATAAAAAATATTTCAATTTCCCAACCCTGGAAGCGAAATTTAAATTTTTTTAATTTTTTTTATCAATGCAAATCTTGTTTCAGAAAAACTCAAATTTTGTATGTATCAAAAAAAACTTTAATTTTCCCAAACCTGGAAGCGAAATTTTAATTTTTAGTTTTTTTTATCAGTGCAAGGCTTCATGAGGTATAAAGTAATTTTTTTAAGAAAAATTTCAGATTTTTAACCATTTAGGTCAGTTGCATGCACTATTAAATATTGCACTTGTGTCTATCCCTGGATTCGAAATTTTATTTTTTATTTTTGAATTTTTGAAACCAATTTATAAGACAGGCTTAGTTAGCAAAAAAAAAAACAATATAAGTTGCCTGTTTGCTTACTTTTACGTATAAAATAAATGCAATTTCCCACCCCTGGATGCAAAATTTTAATTAAAAAATTTTTATAGGCAAATGCCAATCTTCATGACATATAAAGAGGTTTTGTAAAAGAAAATCTTAAAATTGTTAACAATTTTAGTTACTACATGTACTACGAAATACGGAATGGGCCGAAAAAATTTTAATTTTCCATCCCTGAAAAAAATTTTTATTTAATTAGTTTTCAATAGACCATTAAGGCTTTCCAAAGCAAGAAATAGATTTAATTTACAAACATTAAAAAAATATTTGATTTTTGGTATAAATTTTGCGTCGAGAAATAGGTGTAAGCTTCCCAGCTCTGGAACCATACTTTGGATCTTTCTGAATTTCAATAGCACTCTATTTAAGTCTCTAGCTCTTCGGGGGCTTTCACGTACAGACAGATGGACAGATGGACAGACGGACATCGCTCAATCGTCATCGCTATTCATAAGGATCCAGAATATATATACCTTGGGGTTCCACATGGGACCCCAATGTGCATATCGAAGAAATTACACACGGAAGGACAAACCTATATATACCCTTTCACTTTTTTGTGAATGGTATAAAAAGGGACAAGTTCTTTCAACTTGGGAAATTGTTTTTCTCCATAGTACTTTCCAATATTACAAAAGTAAATCATTGTTAAAAAAACCAAAAAATTTAAATTTCGATTCCAGGGTTTAGAAATGTAATTTTTTTTTTGTACACAAAAGTAACCAAAAAGACAACTGCCATTTTGTTTTTTTTTTTTTTTGCTAATTAAAACTATTTTATAATTCACGAAGAACCAAATTGGTACCAAAAATTTAAATATATTAAAATTTTTTTCAGAATTCAAATAATTACATTCGTTGATAAAATTAAAAAACATTAAAAATTATATTCCAGGGTTGTAAAATCGAAATTTTTTGGCCATATAGTTTTTCTTGTGAATTAAACGTTTTTTATACTTCAGAAAGAATTAGACTTGTGTGAAAAATTAAAAATATAAAAAATTCGATTCCAGGGTTGGAAAATCGAACTTTTTTGATACTACTATATAACCATTTAAGTTCCTAATTTTAAATTTTTGTTGGTGAACAAATTTTTTTATACTTCAGGAAGATTTAACTTGGTATTAGAGACTTAAAAACACAAAAAATTCGATTCCAGGACTAGAAAATCGAAATTTTTGGTACACAAGTACCCATATAAGTTCAAAATGTTGGGTTTTTAGTGAATTAAACCTATTTTATACCGCAGGAAATGAAATGGGTATTAAAAACTACAAAAAAAAATCTATTCTAGGCTTGGAAAATAGAAATATTTTGGTACATGTAAGTAACTATATAATTTGCTATTTTTGATTTTTATGATGAATTATAGCTTATGCGTCACGAAAAATTAGATTGGCATTTTAAAAATCAAAAAATAAAGTAATCGTTTGTAGGGTTGAAAAGTCGAAAAGAGTTTGGTACATAAAATTAGCCATATTTTTTTCATATCATATTAATTTTTTTCATATCAAATTAATTAAAACATATATATTAACATGAATTTCAACCTGCATTAAGATTAAAACATTATTATTTACATTAATTCTATTTAACATATAAATAATATATTTACATATATGTATATATACAATGATTGACACTATTTTCTAAATGGAAGGTCAAGCACGTGTTGTCTTTTTAATCTGTGTACTTCTTCTTCATCATCTAATAAGATAATAGCTAAAGGGTTAGAGTGGTAACTAAGTCTGTCAAGGTATCTTAAACTGTAATTATTTATTTCATTTTTAATTTTTGGTATACATAAATCTCTGTGAATCGCATCATTTGTTACAAACCATGGGGCATCTACAATCATTCTAATAGTTTTTGATTGATATCGTTGAAGTATTTCTATATTAGAGTTACTTGCCGTACCCCAAAGTTGAATTCCATACGTCCATATTGGTTTTAAAATTGTTTTATATAATAGTACCCTGTTTTCTAAACTAAGTTCAGATTGTTTCTCTAGTAACCAGCAAGAATGATAAAATAAAGATTACGCCAACAAGCTGAAATAAAAATACTTTTCTGCGCATGATGGAACTCTGACGTCACTCTACATGTGTTCTGATTGGCTAATAAAATTCAACTGGAGAACTATTATGTTATTATAAAAACTGGACAGTGGGGCAAATTGCGATTTTTCAAATTAAATTAGTTTGATACTAAACAATTTTAAAAAATTATTTTATTTTCCACTTTTTTTATTTGAAATTGTTAATTTATAGTTATTTTATATAAATATTGAACCCAAGTGCTAACTATTTTTCTTTTTTCCCCATTCAAAACTAATTTTTTTGCTTGCAAAATATCAGCCATAACTTCCTTTGAGCTTGATCTCTTGGAAAATTTTAAAATGACACAGCTTTTTGAAGACAAACAAAATTTTGATAAGAATATTACATTTTAAAACAATTATTTTTCATTTATTTTTTTGGAGTTACTTTGTTTGCAATTGCCCACTGCACACTTCATGCCTGCTCTTTTTGTTCTCCTCTCTCTTTAATTTATGTTTTTTGTTTACAGTTTATGAGCTTTAAAAATCAAGTTTTAATAATTTTTTTACACTTTAAGTTATATAATAATTATTTTAATATATTTATTTTAAAATATAACACAATTTACAGTAAAATATAACACAAAACTTGCACTTTCATAAATCCTTTTTAATTTGCTTGTTGGAAATCTCTCTGAGTAAATTGAAAATCTCTCTGAGTAAATTGTGGGAAGAGCTGCCAAATATAGCATAAAATATTAATTTTGTACGAGAATGTATTAGTTTTGCATATAATAAACATTTGGCAATCTCTTCGAGGGAACAAATACGTCATCAAACGGTAAATCATGCGCAAGGCGTAATCTTTATTTTATCATTCTTGGTAACCAGTACATTCGTTTTGTTTTAATATCCAAACAATCTCTTTTAGCTTTTATGTGTTGTTTCCACGTTAGCCTTTTATCAATATACATGCCAAGATATTTTACACAATCAGAATTTGGAATTTCTTCATTATTTAAAAAAATGCGAGGAGACATACCCTTCCTTAATGTAAATTTTATATAATTAGATTTTTCTGTATTAATTGAAAAATTCCATCTTTTAAACCAATATGATATTCTGTCCAGATGATTTTGAACTAGGCTTGGGGCTTGTGATTCAGAATTATTGGTTGCAATTAATGCTGTATTATCCGCATACGTAGCAATAGTAACGTTTTCATTCAAAGGCATATCAGATGTATATATTGTATATAGAACAGGACCCAGTACGCTTCCTTGACGAATACCAGCCTTTATATTACAAGTATTTGAAATTTCATAATTTATTTTTACATAAAAATAACGATCTTCTAGGTAAGATTTCAGGAACAAATAGAATGGCGCATGTAAAATTTTTTTTTATATATGTAAAAGACCTATATGCCTGACTTTGTCAAATTCTTGCTTAGTATCCAAAAATACAGCAGAACAGTACTGTTATGTTTCTAGGGCATTTCTGATAATATTTACTACTCGATGACATTGTTCTGGTGTACCGTGCTTATGACGAAATCCAAATTGATGCTCAGGGATAATATCTCTGGTTTGTAAAACTGGCTGCAATCTATTTAAAAATAATTTCTCAAAAACTGTTGAAAATGTGGTTAAAAGACTAATGGGTCTATACGATTTAATATCATTTTCTGGCTTAGAAGGCTTATGAAACATCATTATTTCTGTACATTTCCATTGAGTTGGAAAGTGATTGAGTCTTAGTACAGAGTTATAAATTGTTGTTAGTAAAATAATGGCTTTTTTATTTAAATTTTAATATAATTTGAAAAAATTTTATCATAACCGGGAGATTTTCTGTTATTCAATTTAGAAATTTCTCGTTTAACTTCAACTGGGGTTATATGCTTAATAGGTAGATCTATTGGCACGGTACGTCTCTAAAAGCTGAAGTAGTAATTTCATCATCAGAATTACATAAGGCAAATGGTGTAAAGATGTTCTGTAAATATTCAGAGAATGAAACAACTTTACGTTGATCCGATTTACACCAGACACCGTTTTGATCTTTTATAGGTACATTTCTTTTAGTTGGTTTTTTTAAATATATTGTGGCATTCCATAAATTATATTCATTCCTTCTATCGCATAATGTGGTAAGGTTCTCCAAATATCGACTTAACTGTTCATTTTTATTATCATCTAAACGTGTTTTTAATTCTTTTGTAGCTCGATTAAAATTGGTTTTATCTGCTGGATTCCTTGTTTGTTTCCATATTTCCCGTAACCTTCTATTATCTCTTAACAGATTTCTGATTTCTGCAGACACTATTATCTGGTTTCGAGATTTTTCATGCGTTGCAGAAGAAGTTGCTTGAAAACCAGCTTCATGAATCAAATTTGTGAAATCTTCCACTACATCATCAAGCTCTTTTCCATCCTTAATTCGAACGTTTAGATTTATATTGGCCTCTATTCAATTTTTAAACAAATTTATATCAGTTTTAGGTGAAAATATTTTATATTTTTTATCTAAAGTTTAGCAATATGTACTTAAATTTACAATAAGTGGTGAATGATCAGAACTTAGATCGTCAGAATCTAGGATATCTAAAAGATGACTTGATATCCCATTGTAAACAACAAAGTCAAGTAAATCTGGAATTTTTCTGTTGTCACTAGGCCAGTACGTTGGATTTCCAGTAGATAGAACAGACAACTTTTTGTTTATTATACTTTTGTATAGTTCTCTAACTTTTGGGTTTGCTAACCATGGACCCTATACTTCTCATATGCCTCAACTTTAGGCTGCCAATCTCGAAATGATCTAGTTCGTCATTTGTTAGGAAAAATCTACTTGTCACTCCATATCTAGACATCATAACATTCTCCTGCACCTGGTTAATCTTATTTTTGACTTTAGTCAACAAAACCTCGCTATTTTCATACTTTCATCGACTACACCTGTATATACTGCATTAAACCAATTCTTATTTTGTTCCACCACCAATCGGATATTCTGTAAGTAGCCCTGCATTTCATTATTTATTTTAACCTGCTTATTCAAATTGTCAATCATACTTTTCTGGTTAAAATCTATATTCTTTAAGTGATCTTCTATTCTCGATCTATCTTCATCATTCATATTCCCAAAGAGCCAGTTTATTGCTTTACCTCCTACGTTTATCAAAGCTCTTCTATTTCTTGTTCTAGTATGAATTGTTAGGGTCTGCAAAGAGTGCTCCAACTATTCAACTATTATTTTACAATTTTGAGATGTACTTGTTTTCAATTTCTGAATGGTATCTCCCATGTTCCGTATATCGATTACATGGATAAACTCAGAGAACCTATTTATAATATCAACAGGTTCACCCTGCAAAACTGCATAACCCGCTTGGATCTCAACATTTCCAATATGCACCGCAGAGTCAGTGCATGCTGCCAACCAAAACAGCGGAAGTACCAGACCGATCAACATTGTTGCCACCTGAAAAAGTTTTTAGAGGTCTTTTAATATTTGCTAAATCCACTTTATTAGGATTATTAGAATTAAGCTTCAAAAATCTCTTAGCAGTCTTTTGCCTTTGGGCCTGAGGATTTTTAACGTACAGATCCCGATTGTCGTATCGAGGAACCTGTTTCCTTCTAGAATTTACTTTTTGTATAGCCCTATTCTTTTTTCTGTCCATATATTTGCTTACATTCTGGTAATCGAAGGGTTTATAAAATCCATAGGCCTCAGCCTAGTAGTCGAGTGAATTGTATTGTTATAAAAGCCCATCGCTCTAACTACCAACTCTTCCGTGTCAATATTTTCACTACATTTTTTATACCCTTCACAAAAAAGTGAAAGAGTATATATAGGTTTGTTATTCCGTGTGTAATTTCTTCGATATGCACATGGGACCCCATAAAGTATATATATTCTGGATCCTTATGAATAGCGATGACGATTGGGCGATGTCCGTCTGTCCGTCTGTCTGTACGGGCTTTCCCAAGCCCCCGGAAGAGCTAGAGACTTCGTTCTTGAGCCGTTGGATTGGAAATGAATTTAAATAGAGTGCTCTTGAAATTCAGAAAGATCCGAAGTATGGTTCCAGACCTGGGAAGCTTACACCTATTTCTCGACCCAAAATTTATACCAAAAATCAATTATTTTGTTAATGTTTGTAAATTAAACCAATTTCTTGCTTTGGGAAGCCTCAATGGTCTATTAAAAATTAAAAAAAAATTTCCAGGGATGGAAAATTAAACAAATTTTTTTCGGCCCATTCCGTATTTTGTAGTAACTAAAATTGTTGAAAATTATAAGTTTTTCTTTTGCAAAACCTTTTTATACGTCCTGAAGATTTGCATTGGCCAAAAAAAATTTTTTTAATTAAAATTTTGCTTCCAGGGGTGGGCAATTGAATTGTTTTTTCATGAAAGTAATCAAACAGGCACCTGTTTTTTTTTTTTGTTTTTTCCTAACTAAGCCTGTCTTATAATTTAGGAAGAACAAAATTGGTATCAAAAATTCAAAAATAAAATATAAAATTTCGAATCCAGGGATGGACAAGTTCAATATATTTAATAGTTCATGAAGTGCAATATTTTGTAGTTCATGACCAAAATGGTTAAAAATTGTAAATTTTTCTTAAATAATATTACTTTATTCCCTATGAAGAGTTGCATTGGTTAAAAATAAAACAAAAAAATTAAAATTTCACTTCCAGGGTTGGGAAGTTTAAAGTTTTTTTGGTACATGCAATATATTGAAAGTGATCAATATGGTTGCAAATTTTAAGTTTTTCTTAAATAAAACGACTTTATACCTAATGAAGACTAGGATTGGTAAAAAATTTTAATTTCGATTCCAAGGATGGGAAATTGAAATTTTTTTTATACCAAAAAGGCAACTAACGTCGGTGTTTTACTAATTAAAACAATTTTTTAGTTCAGGAAAAACATAATTGGTATCAAAAATTAAAAAAAAATCAAAATTTAGATTCCAGAGTTGGATAACTGCAATATTTTGTAGTACATTTAAGTGACCAAAATGGTTACATATATTAAGTTTTTCTTAAATGAAACTATTTCATGCCTCATTCAGAGTTGCATTGGTAAAAAAAATTTTAATTTCGTTTCCAGGGTAGGGATATTGATATATATAAAAGTAACCAAATAGGCAATTGACGTTGTTGTTTTTGCTAATTAGAACTATTTTATAATTCAGGAAGAACAAAATTGACATTAAAATCTTAAAAAATCGAAATTTCGACTCCACGGTTGAACAAATAATATATTTTATGGTACATGAAAGTGACCAAAAAGTTTAAAAATTTAAATTTTTTTGTCAAGTAAAACTATGTTACATCTTTTAAAAGTAGGTTTACTACTTCCTGTTTTAGCAAGAAAGAAAGAAGAATTCCATCTGTGAAGGGTATTTAAGATTCGGCACAGCCGAATATAGCACTTTTACTTGTTTAAAATTCTAATGTGCTCCAAAAGTGAAGGATGCATTCTTTCAATATCAGAATTTCCGGTGTGCGAATTTGGGGTAGTAAAAGGAATACGTATGTTTTGTTTCAGAACAAAACAATCTTATCAGAGCATTGTTAAACTCGTTGTCCATTACTAGTAGCTCCGGTGTGCCAAGAAAGGCTATTCTTTCCTCTATTTTCACCTTAATGGTGCACATGTTTTTGTCTGTAATGTTGTGTACTGAACTCAATTGTCAATTGTCGTCAGAAAATAGGTTCTGTGGACCTGAAATGTATTCATATGAACTATCATATTAGGCTTAATAGGAGTTACAGTATGGTTAAAATGTCTATGATAGGGATTTCTATCATATTTGTTTGTATTACATACTCTACAAGAGGTTATATACCTGTTAATATATTATATTAAATTGGGGCAGAAATATGAATTCTTAATTTGCTCAAAATTTTCCAAGATTCCCCTATGGTTTCCGCCCCTGTGAATATTTTCTATGATTCTGTACGTTTCCTCCTCGCTAAGCACGTCAACGGCTAATTTTGTGCATCTAACGAATCGCAGACTTCGTTCACCCCCAAACAATGATTCCAATTTTTCCTGAACTATGAAGTATAAGTTATCAGGGAGGTCGGAGTACATTCTGACGCTACCTTTCTTCAGCATTCCTCTAAACAAATCGTTCAAGTAATGACCATTTTGTAGTTCATCTTCGCTGACGTATATTATTTTGTATTTTCCATACAAAATTTCGTGCTCCTCGCAGAATTCTTATCTGCGTTCTATATTTAATAACGAAAATTAGTATTAGTTTGTTATGTGAAAATTAGTACTGCCATTGTCTTCCTGTCGACTATGTATCGTTGCAGAATCATCCGACATGGCAAACAAAGACTTTTCATCACATTCTCTGAATTCTCCATTGTCGGGTTCCAATCGACTAAGAAAGTCCGCAACTTTATTCTATCTTCCCTTTACATATTCTATTTCGAATTCATATTCGGCGGGCATGATCTTCCATCTGCTCAACCTGGAATTTAGTTCCTTCAGGGAAGCAAGCCATTTTAGAGGCTGGTGGTCGGTATAGACCAAGAACTTAGTCCCAAAAAGATAGAGACGAAAATAATTACCCGCCCACACTATATCCAAGAGTTCTCTCTCGATCGTCGTTTAAAGTTCTGCTTGCGTAACAAACGGCAGCTCCCAGTGCAACATTACTAGCATCGGTGGTGGGAACGAACCTTTTGTTAAAATCCGTATAAGATAAGTTGCACTGATAAAAAAAAAATTAAAATTTCGTTTCCAATTGGTGTAAAAATTACAGTTTTTCTTAAACAAAACTACTTTATACCTCATGAAGGTTTGCATTGATAAAAATATTTTAAAAAATTAAAATTTTTTTACACATAAATGTAACCAAAAAGGCAACTGACGTGTTTTTTTTTTTGCTAAATAAAACTATTTTATATATTAGGAAGAACAAAATTGGTATCAAATATTTAAAAAAAGTGAAAATATCGAATCCAGGGTAACCAAATAGTTCAAAATTGTAAATTTTTCTTAAATAACACTACTTTATACCTCCTGAAGACTTGCGTTTTTAAAAAAAAATTTAAAATGTCACTTCCAGGGTTGGGAAGTTTAAAGTTTTTTTGGTACATGCAAAATATATTATAGTACATGAAAGTGACTAAAATGGTATCAAATTTTAAGTTTTTCTTAAATAAAGCGACTTTATACCTAACGAAGACTAGGATTGGTAAAAAAAAATTAAATTTCGCTTCCAGGGCTGGGAAATTTAAATATTTTTTTATACATAAATGTCACCAAAAAGTCAACTAATGTCGGTTTTTTATTAATTAAAACCGTTTTTTAGATCAGTAAGAACACAATTGGTATCAAAAATTAAAAAAAAAATCAAAATTTAGAAATCTAGAGGTAAATAACTGCAAAATTTTGTAGTATATGAAAGTGACTAAAATGGTTACAAATATTAAGTTTTTCTTAAATAAAACTATTTCACGCCTCATTATGAGTTGCATTGGTAAACAAAAAACAAAACAAATATTTAGATTTCGTTTCCAGGGTTGGGAATTGAAATATTTTTTCTACATAAAGGTAACCAAAAAGGCAATTGACGTTGTTGTTTTTGCTAATTAAAACTGTTTATAATTCGGAAAGAACAAAGTAAAGTAAGATTCATTGGTTAATTGTTCGAAATTTGTTTTTTAAATCTCAGAAACACATGATAAATATTCCAAGGCACAAAGGAAAGTCCACATCAGTTTTATTCAACTTACACAGCAGAGCAAAACAGCTGTTTTCGAAAGACGCAACCCTTTCATCATCAGTGCTCATGTGTATTGTGTTTGTCACCACTTATTAGGTGGCTTAGTTGAATGTGATAACAGTTCCTATTTACACAAATTTTATTGTGAAAAAGAATTCAAGAACTGTATCAACCTGATGTTAACATGTTATTGTTATAATACCCGTGTTACCGTTGCATTATTTTTCTTCATGTCCCATTTTTCTGAATTTTTTGTTTCATCATACCTAAGTCAAACTTTTTTGGTTTGAATTTTATACTTAAGTACATGTGAACGTTTTTCCTTTGTGTCTTGGAATATTTATCATGTTTTTCTGAGATTTAAAAAAAAAATTTCGAACAATTAGCCTATGAATCTTAATTCAATTTAATATAGCAATATAAATATTCGTGAAAATACTTACTACTTAAACATTTTAATTTTTTGTCAAGTAAAACTATGTTACACTAAGAATTACATTGGTAAAAAAATTAAAATTCGCTTCCGGAGTTGGAAAATCGAAATATTTTTGGTACATAAAAGTACTCACATATATATATTTGGAATATATTCCAAATTTTGTGGTTTTAGTGAAGTAAACCTATTTTATACTTCAGGGAAAATTAAATTGGTATTAAAAATTCGCTTACAGGGTTGGAAAATCTAAATTTTTCGGTACATAAAAGTAACCATAAAAGGTCCCAATTTTGGTTTTTTGTGGATGAAATCTTTTTTATACTTCGGGAAGAGTTAAATTGGTATTAAATTGGTATTAAAAAACGATTCTAGGGTTGGACAATTAGAACTTTTTGGGGTACATGAAACGGATTTTAACTTTTAGTTTTTAAATTAAACAAATTTAATATTTTTGAAAGACGTTCAGAGGTACTAGAAATAAGAAAAGACAAGCATTTAGCTTCATATCCGAAATATTTAAACGGAAAATATTACATCTGTGAAGGGTATTTAAGATTCGGCACAGCCGAATATAGCACTTTTACGTGTTTTTTCATTCTTTCATTTTTCGCAAATATGTACACAAGCAGAACAGAGATGTGCATTCTATTAAATTTTGAGAAAGACATTAAATTGTAGGGCATTGTACTAAATAATGTGTATAATATATCGTGCCTTTTTGAGGTTGCGGAGAGCATCAAGTTGACCACACTGTTTTTATGTGTTTGACTTAAATTCGTGTAGATTCTACTTGAAAGTTTGTAAATTCTTCCAAGCCTTGATTCAATTCTTGGGGAATTACTGGCTCTTAATCAAGTTCTTAATGCCCCATCAGAGAGCACAGTATTGTACTAATCTAATCAGATACACTCCTCTTGAACCGAACCAGGATTTAGCGAAATCGATACATGTATGTGAAACAGAGTATTTTAAAATTTTATTTGTTGAAAGGGACTCCGAATTTAATTCGAATAATTTTTAATCGGCTATTAACTATTCAAATTATGATTACACCCAGCAACACAAATACATGGGAATTGCTATTGTCTATTACAAGAATCCGTTTTTGAAATTTTCGAAACATCTTCAAAATCTTATTAGATATTAAATTTTTTAGCAATTTTCGAAAGAATAAACTGAGACCTCTCGAATGATATAAAGCTTTTGCAAGGAGCTCTGAAAAATAGTAATATATTCCTGCAGCGAACAAGTTTTTACAGAAAACAATTAAACTAATATATTTAAAAAGTTTACTTAGTTGCAAATAAAATCCGATTTAATTTTTAAAAGCTGACAATTTAAATCTTTTGAAAATATTCGTATTTATGAAAAAAAAAATGGAAAACGGTTGACCCTAAAAGTAATTTTTCAATCACATACACCGATTCTGACATGGTTTTTTAATGTCATGAGCTAATTAGTCTGTGGCATCGGTCGATAAACACGTTAAAAAGTTATTCCAAACAAAAAATATTTGAGAAAACATTTTTTTTTAGGTTTTTTTTGACATTTCTCGAAATCTACCGATACGAATCGGTCCCACAGGAAATCTAAATTTGATGGAACTAGTTTCCTTCGATTCGTTAAACTGCAGTTAAACTACAGTTACAAGCGATTGACATATTTACACACATACAGATATAGTGATACGCTCTGATTAGTAGTCCAGGAAGCTTCGTAGGAACTCAGAATGTATAGATCTGGTGAACTCACTTTTTGCAAATTTAACGATTTTTTTAAATTCTCTACCTGGAGGTTAAAAAATTTTTAGATTTTACGTTCAATAGATTTTCTTAATATTTTATTTTCGAAGATTCTTAAAAGGTGTCGGTGTACATAAAGGTCTAGAGAGATATCTAACCCACGTGAAATCAAAACCGTTTGAATGCCACAAATGAGAAACTTGTTTAGAAATGCTACGACCGATACACTTCCTCTCTCCTTTTCTCACTGGATTAAGCGCATGCAATAGCCACTATAATTCTATATATCAACTATATTCGAAATCTCATTCGTATAGTTGATGCTCTAGAAGAGAACCAACGATCAATAAACTCAGGAGAAAAAACCATAAAAATTTTGCACACCAGATGGATATCCCATGCCTGCAGCATAAAAATCACTCCATAACTATTAATTGGCATGCGAAGCATCATCAACTGTGCAATACTCGTATGTATCAAAAATTCGTCGCATCCTCTGAATGTTTACTTTGTCGGCCATTATATTACTTTAATTTTAGAAGAACAACTACAAATAACAGTCAGTTATTAAGCATTTAAAATATTCTAAAATTTATCCACAATTCAAGTTTTCTTGTAGAAGTATTTTGATTGTTGTTTTCATGTTCATACTGGTGGCACTCGGCAAATAAAATTTACTCACATTCATTACGTTTCTTTTGTATACCCTTCAAAATAAGTGAAAGCTAAAATAATAAAAATTTTTTTTCCAGGGATGGGAAATTAACAATTTTTTTTCAGCCCTTTCCGTATTTTGGAGTACATGTAGTAACTAAAATTGTTAAACATTTTAAGTTTTTCTTTAACAAAATCTCTTTATACTTCATGAAGATTTGCATTGGCCAAAAAAAAAATTTTTTAATTTAAATTTCGTTCCCAGGGGTGGGATATTGGAATTTTTTTATACATAAAGGTAACCAGAAAGGCAATTGACGTTGTTTTTTTTGCTAACTAAAACTATTTTATGTGTTAGGAAGAACAAAATTTTTATCAAAAATTTCCAATATAAATCAAAATTTCGAATCCAGGGATGGACAAGTGCAATATTTTATAGTTCATGAAGGTGACAAAAATTGTTGAAAATTGTAAATTTTGCTTAAAAAATACTACTTTATACCTCATAAAGAGTTGCATTGGTTAAAAATAAAACAAAAAATAAATTAAAATTTCACTTCCAGGGTTGTCAAGTTTAAAGTTTTTTTGGTACATGCAATATATTGTAGTACATGATAGTGACTAAAATGGTTGCAAATTTTAAGTTTTTCTTAAACAAAACGAATTTATACCTAATAAAGACTAGGATTGGTAAAAAAAATTAAAATTTCGCTTCCAGGGATGGGAAATTGAAAAATTTTTTATACATAAAAGTAACCAAAAGGGCAACTAACGACGGTTTTTTTACTAATTAAAACTATTTTTTAATTCAGGGAAAACATAATTGGTATCAAAAACTAAAAAAATCAAAATTTAGATTCCAGAGTTGGATAACTGCAAAATTTTGTAGTACATGTAAGCCACCAAAATGGTTACATATATTAAGTTTTTCTTAAATAAAGCTATTTTATGCCTCATTAAGAGTTGCATTGGTAAAAAAAATTAAATTTCGTTTCCAGGGCTGGGAAATTGAAATATATAAAAGTAACCAAATGGTATTAAAATCTTAAAAAATGTCGACTCTAGGGTTGAACAAATAAAATATGTTATGTTATGTATGAATTTCTATTTTAATAGTCAACCTTCTTTATTTATGTAAATTGTATTACAGGATGTTAATTTTCTCAACAGGCTATAAGTTCAAATCTGCGAAACTCCAATTTATTTTTATTTTTATTTTAATAAATGAACGTGATTGCATTCTATTTATTATTTTTGAGTGTGGAATATTAAGAATATTTTTCATAGTCATCAAACCAGCAGAACGGATCAGTACTCGATCAGTACTCGATAAAGAGGTTTTTAACTTTTCAAAACTGTGGTTAAAGTCTACTGACGATTTGGTAAACCACCAATGAAATGCATATAGACATTGCTTAACCACCAACAAATAAATTTCATTTATATATAGTATTGTGACAACAATGTGTCAAATAAAAAGATTTCATAACAGTTTAATTTAGATTTTATTTTTCATTTTGCCTTATAAATACTTTTCTTGTTATCCAATGGATTTCTGATTGTATAAAGGTGTAGAAAAATAAAATAGATTCATATCGAACATACTTTATTTGTTGGTTTAGTTTTGTATGAGTTGCAAGCCTATGTTCTTGTTCTGTTGTTATTTTTGAAAATAGTTTGTAATTTACAAGTTGTGAATTCTCAGATGGTTTTCGGAAGTATATGCATAAGATAAGAGGTTTTTAACTTTTCAAAACTGTGGTTAAAGTCTACTGACGATTTGGTAAAGCACCAATGAAATGCATATAGACATTGCTTAACCACCAACAAATAAATTTCATTTATATTTTTTTTTTATTTTTATTTTAATAAATGAACGTGATTGCATTCTATTTATTATTTTTGAGCGTGGATTATTAAGAATATTTTTCATAGTCATTAAACCAGCAGAACGGATCAGTACTGATTTCGAGGCCGCTACGCCAGCGTTCTTTGTTCAATTTTTCCACTGTTTCAAGTGGTACTAGTTAGTAGGAATATCAACTATTTAACCAATGTTTTTAACGAAAATTGAATATGAGAAGCTCCCACATATCTAAAGCTTTTTGTTATTTATGTTCAATGAATTGCATTTTAGTTAACAATTTGCAATGAACATGTAAGCAAATGCGCGTGCCCTCGCAATGTTTTAAATTATGTATGAATTTCTATTTTAATAGTGAACCTTTATTTATGTAAATTGTATTACAGGATGTTAATTTTCTTAACAGGCTATAAGTTCAAATCTGCGAAACTGCAAATTATTTTTTTTATTTTTATTTTAATAAATGAACGTGATTGCATTCTATTTATTATTTTTGAGTGTGGATTATTAAGAATATTTTTCATAGTCATTAAACCAGCAGAACGGATCAGTACTGATTTCGAGGCCGATAGGCCATCTCATCACCGTTCTTTGTTCAATTTTTCCATTGTTAATATATTTTATGATACATGAAAGTGACCAAAAAGTTTAAAAATTTAAATTTTTTTGTCAAGTAAAACTATGTTACATCTTTGAAGGGTATTTAAGTCTCTAGCTTTTCTGGGGGCTTGGGAAACCCGATTTCACGTACAGATAGGCATCGCTCAATCGTCATCGCGATTTATAAGGATCGAGAATATATATACTTTATGGGGTCCCATGTGAATATCGAAGAAATTACACACGGAATGACAAACCAATATATACCCTTTCACTTTTTTGTGAAGGGTATAAAAATATTAATATGCATTAATAGTAATGCATTTCAATATATATCTAGTACTATTATATGTAACCATATACATATATATGGTTATCCCTTGGCAAGCCTGAACTTTTAAAAGAAAGCAACAATTTCAATGTACATTAGTCTGCTTTGTAACCGATAAACACCTGGGCTAGTAGGGGTACCTGGTTAAGCTGCCTTGCTTCCTTGGAACTCAAAACGTCGAGAACTGGTGAAAACTAGATATTTTTAAAACTGCCTAAAACAGTAAATTCCTGATTTGTTTTATATATCTAATTTTCTTACCGGGAAGTTAAAAAGAACAGGGGCCAAATTACCGCATTCGATATCGATCGAAATTTCCATACAATTTATATACAAATTTCGTTCGATATCGAGTGCCGTAATTTGCCCCCAGTATTAACAATGATAGATCGGCAAATTCGTTTATACCGTATTACTTTATTATACTTTATTCAAATGAAAATTTAATATGAATTTGAACTTAAATATTGACAAATTTTTTTCATTTCGCTTGCACAAGAGGTTTTCTATTAGTTTCCACACAATTTTTAATTTTTTCCCCGATCGTAGTAACTTTAGACTCTGTCTCCTTTTTAACACTGTTACAGCACTCTACAGCTTTCGCCACTGATTCTTCTATCCGTTTGACTTTGTCCTGAAGTATATCACTTGGCTTCTTATTCAAACGTAGATTTGCATCATTCTCTTGGACCTGAAATGTATAAAATGAAGTGTTAAGAAAATAATAATTCTCGAATCTTACGAAAGTGATGTGACAAATACTGACCTTTTCAAATACGCAAGAAAAGAAATCTTCTTCATTTATTTTTCCAAATAGGAATTTCTGTCGACACTCTTCAGTACTGTGATAAAAAGGCTCATATGATCGTGTCATTGTGTGCATTAAAATATATACAGCATCTAAATATACGCCATCGTCAGCTTGTTTAATACAAGTATTCATAGACTGAGTCACATTATCAATTGTCGGCATTAAAGAGCGATATTTTTCCACACATATATCATCACTCTCATATAAATCTATTTCTGTGTTATTAACATAGTGAATAAGTTCTGTTCTTTGGGCATATAAACTTTTTAAACGTTTTAACTGTTTGTCTACAATTGGAGAATATTCCTCTTCATTCGGAGCCATGTAAAGCTCAGACACGGTCCAATCACCAACATCTGCGGGCTAAAAGAAAAGTAGATATATCTTTATGTTAATCAGTTAGACGTGAAAGAAAGTTTTTATATATTCCCGAATTTGAAAATAAATTAATTAGTTTTGTAATAAAATTTTTCGCCTGCTCTATTGAACTAGGTTGCGCAATGACATTGTAACAATGACAAAGGCATATAATATTCTGAAAAGGCTAATTAACGGTTAGCGAAATAGCGAAGAAACTAATAAATTACAAGTAAAAGTGCTATATTCGGCTGTGCCGAATCTTAAATACCCTTCACAGATGTCATTCTTTTCGTTAAAACTTTTCGGCTAGGGAGCTATATGTTTGGACTTTCTTATTTCTAATTGTCCAACGGTAGAATAGCCTTTTAGATTTTTTTGGTTTTTAATACCAATTTATTTCTTCCTGATATATAAAGTAGGTATAATTCATCAAAAAAATCAAAAATAACAAATTATATGGTTACTTTTATGAATCAGAAAATGTCGATATTCCAACCCTGAAATTGGATTTTTAATTTTTTTGGTTTTCAATACCAATTTAACTCTTCCCGAAGTATAAAAAAGATTTCATTTACAAAAAACCAAAATTAGGAACTTATATGGTTAATTTTATGTACTAAAAAATTTTGATTTTCCAACCCTGGAACCGGATTTTTATTTATTAAAATTTTAAATACTAATTTGATTTCTTCTGACATATAAAATAGGTTTAATTCACTAAAAATATCTACAAAAATATTTCGTTTTTCCAACTCTGGTAGCGAATTTTTATTTTTTTACCAATGCAATTCTTAGTTAGGTGTAACATAGTTTTTCTTGACAAAAATTTAAACATTTAAACTATTTGGTTACTTTAATGTACCATAAAATTTTTCATTTGTCCAACCCTGGAGCCGAAATTTTAATTTCTTTTAAATTTTTGATACCAGTTTTGTTCATCCTAATATATAAAATATTTTTATATAGCAAAAAAAAAAACAACGTCCATTGCCATTTTGGCTACTTTTACGCAGAAAAAATATTTCAATTTCCGAACCCTGGAAACTAAATTTAAATTTTTTTTTACCAATGCAACTATTAATTAGGCATGAAATGCTTTTATTTAAGAAAAACTTAATATTTGTAACCATTTAGGTAATTTTTATGTACCACAAAATATTGCAGTTATCCAACTCTGGAATCTAAATTTTTATTATTTTTTTAATTTTTTATACCAATTTTGTTTTTGCTGAATTAAAAAATAGTTTTAATTACTAAAATAACAACGTCAATTGCTTTTTTGGTTACTTTTATGTATAAAAAAATTTCAATATCCCAACCATGAAAGACAAATTAAAATTTTTTAAAATTTCCTTTATCAATCCAAATCTTCATGAGGTATAAAGTAGTTTTGTTTAAGAAAAACTCGAATTTTGCAACCATTTTGGTTATAAAATGTACTACAAAATATTGCATGTACCAAAAAAAATTTAATTTTTCCAACCATGGAAACGAAATTTTAATTGTTTTTGTAAAATTTGTTAACAATATAAGTACTACATGTACTATAAAATACGGAATGGGCCGAAAAAAAATTTTAGTTATTTTAGTTTTTAATAGACAATTGAGGCTTCCCAAAGCAGGAAATAGGTTTAATTTACAAACACTAAAAAAAATAATTGATTTTTGGTATAAATTTTGCGTCGAAAAATAGGTGTAAGCTTCCCAGCTCTGGAACCATACTACGGATCTTTCTGAAAACAGCAATCTATTTAAATTCATTTCTTATCTAACGGTCCAAGAACGAAGTCTCTAGCTCTACTGAGAGCTCGGGAAACTCGATTTCATGTACAGACGGACGGACAGACGGACATCGCTCAATCGTCATCGCTATTCATAAGGATCCAGAATATATATACTTTATGGAGTCCCATGTGAATACCGAAGAAATTAAAAAATTTATATTTAGATTCCAGAGTTGGATAACTGCAATATTTTGTAGCACATGAAAGTGACCAAAATGGTTACAAATATTAAGATTTTCTTAAATAGAACGATTTCATGTCTCATTAAGAGTTGCATTGGTAAAAAAAATTTAAATTTATTTTCCAGGGTTGGGAAATTGAAATATATAAAAGTAACTAAATAGGCAATTGACGTTGTTGTTTTTGCTAATTCAAACTATTTTATAATTCAGGAAGAACAAAATTCGTATTAAAATCTAAAAAAATTTAAATTTCGACTCCAGGGTTGAACAAATTAAATATTTTATGTTCCAACCAAAAAGTTTAAAAATTTAAATTTTTTTGTCAAATAAAACTACGTTACATCTTTTAATTAAACCTACTTCCTATTTTAGCAAGAAAGAAAGAAGAATTACATCTGTGTAATATTCGGCACAGCCGAATATAGCACATTTACTTGTTGAAAATAGTTTGTAATTTACAAAATGTGAATTCTCAGATGGTTTTCGGAAATAAACATAAGATAAGAGGTTTTTAACTTTTCAAAACTGTGGTTAAAGTCTATTGATGATTTGGTAAACCACCAATGAAATGCATATAGACATTGCTTGATCACCAACAAATAAATTTCATTTAAAGCAGATTTACTATATAATTAAAACAGCATCTTTGGGCACTCAGATCTTTAGTTGTCGAATAAATTCAAGCTTTAGACTTTAATAAAAACTATTTAATACTGAATCGCAAACAACAATATGAAAACTTTTTCAAAAGTAATGGTAAATAATATGCTTGGTTTGTTGCTTCTTAACCCGGCGTGAATGAGGTGAACAATCGTTACACTAGCTATGAGCTGGGGTATGACATACCCAAAAGGGCAATGCAATATTTTAGTTTTTATTGTTATAAAATAAACATTTTTTCTTACCATATGTCAATATTAGCATCTGTTAGATAAGATCAGTAAATCAAATACCATGAACATATTTATTTAATTAAAATAACATATCTAGTGCTTTTTCTACTGCCATAGGTATCTTAAAATATTTGGGCATGAAAACGTAACAAAAATCCATACCCAAGACAAGTTTCCAACTGTTTATTCTCCGGTGATGTTATCGTAACTCTAAAACTGATGTTTGACCGTGTACTCTGTAGCCTTAACTTGAGCTACTGTAACGATGAAAGTCCTATCATAAGAATATCGTTAAAAAATCAATTTTTGGAACAAATATTTATGCCGTATCATGCTCCGATTTTCATGAAACTTTTGTCATGGTTAATACTCTTAAATCTAAGAATTATGGTAAATAAATGTTGGAGCGAACGCTCTTAGTTTGGGAGTTATTGGCCTCTAAAGTCAAAACATATATATGCCTATAACATCCTCCAAATTAACGCTACATTATTATTATGGATATCTTTGGAGAGGTTTGTAAATACCTTTCAAACGGTATATAACAGTCTAAGATTGTACTGACTTGGAAAGGCTAGGGGTTAAAAATTTAATTTTTTATATTGGTCTTTTTAACAAAAGTACCGCTAAATCGAAAACGGGTCTATATAACGGTGTTTTATTATACCCTTCACAAAAAAGTGAAAGGGTATATATAGGTTTGTCATTCCGTGTGTAATTTCTTCGATATGCACATGGGACCCCATAAAGTATATATATTCTGGATCCTTATGAATAGCGATGACGATTGAGCGATGTCCGTCTGTCCGTCTGTCCGTCTGTCCGTCCGTCTGTACGTGAAATCGGTTTTCCCAAGCTCCCAGAAGAGCTAGAGACTTCGTTCTTGGACCGTTGGATTGGAAATGAACTTAAACAGGCTGCTATTGAAATTCAGAAAGATCCGAGCTGGGAAGCTTACACCTATTTCTCGACGCAAAATTTTTACCAAAAATCAATTATTTTTTTTAATGTTTGTAAATTAAACCTATTTCGTGCTTTAGGGAGCCTCAATGGTCTATTAAAAACTAAAAAAATAACAAAATTTTTCCAGGGATGGGAAATAAAAAAATTTTTTTTCGGCTTATTCCGTATTTTGTAGTACATGTAGTATCTAAAATTGTTAAAAATTTTAAGTTTTTCTTTAACAAAACCACTTTATACGTCATGAAGATTTGCATTGGCAAAAAAAAATTTTTGTTTTTAAATTCAAATTTTACTTCCAGGGTTGGGAAATTGCATTGTTTTTATAAGTGAAAGTAATGAAACAGGTCTAGCCAAGCCCCCAGAAGAGATAGAGACTTCATTCTTGGACCGTTGGATTGGAAATGAACTTAAATAGAGTGGTGTTAAAATTCAGATAGATCCGAACTATGGTTCCAGAGCTGGGAAGCTTGCACCTATTTCTCGACGCTAAATTTATACCAAAAATAATTTATTTTTTTTAATGTTTGCAAACTAAACCTATTTCGTGCTTTGGGAAGTCTCAATGGTGTATTAAAAACTAAAAATATTAAAAAAAATGTTCAGGGATGGGAAATAAAAATTTTTTTTTCGGCCCATTCCGTATTTTGTAGTACATGTAGTAACTAAAATTGTTAAAAATGTTAAGTTTTTCTTTAACAAAACCTCTTTATACGTCATGAAGATTTGCATTGGCAAAAAGAAAAGAAAATTTTAGATTCAAATTTTGCTTCCAGGGGTGGGAAATTGAATTTTTTTTATACATGCAAGTAATCAAACAGGCAATCGATGTTGTTGTTTTTTGTTTTTTGCCAACTAAAACAGTCGTATAATTTAGGAAGAACAAAATTGGTATCAAAAATTCAAAAATAAAAAATAAAATTTCGAATCCAGGGATGGACAAGTGCAATATTTTATGGTACATGAAAGTTACCAAAATGGTAAAAAATTTGCAATTTTTTGTAAATAAAACTACTTTATACTTCAAGAAGCATTGCACTGATAAAAAAAACAAACAAAAAAAATTTAAATTTCGTTTCCAGGGTTAGAAAAATTAAATTTTTTTTGGTACATGCAATATTTTGTAGTACATGTAATAACCAAAATGGTTGCAAAATTCGACTTTTTCTTAAACAAAACTACTTTATACCTCATGAAGATTTGCATTGATAAAGAAAATTTTAAAAAATTTAAATTTCGCTTCCAGGGTTAGGAAATTGAAATTTTTTTAAACATAAATGTAACCAAAAAGGCAATTGACGTTGTTTTTTTTTGCTAATTAGAGCTGTTTTATAATTCAGGAAAAACAAATTTGGTATTAAAATCTTAAAAATCAAAATTTCGACTCCAGGTTTGGACATATGATATATTTTATGGTACGTGAAAGTGACCAAAAAGTTTAAAAATAGTATTTTTTTTGTCAACTAAAGCTACGTTACGCCTCACTAAGAATTGCATTGGTAAAAAAATAAAAATTCGCTTCCAGAGTTGGAAAATCGAAATACTTTTCGTACATAATAGTACATACATAAATTAAAAATTTTGTGTTTTTAGTGAATTAAAGCTATTTTATATATCAGAAAAAATTAGATTAGTATTAAAAAATTAAGAATTCGGTTCCAGGGTTAGGAAGTTGACATTTTCTGATTCATAAAATCAGCCATTTTATTTGTTATTTTTGATTTTTATGATGAATTATACATATTTTATTTATCAGAAAGAAGTAATCTGGTATTAAAAACCAACAACATTAAAAACCAAAGACGATTCTACGGTTGGACAATTAGAACTTTTTGGGGTACATGAAACGGATTTTTTGTTTTGTTTGTAAATTAAATATATATAATATTTTCGAAAGACGTTCATAGGTATTAGATATAAGAGAAGCCAAAAATTTAGCTTCCTAGCCGAAAAATTTAAACGTTTTCTTAAATATAAAAGTAACCGATAACATTATTTTGATATTTTAATTAAACCTACTTTCTGTTTTGGCAAGAAAGAAAGAAAGAAAGAAGAATTACATCTGTGAAGGGTATATAAGATTCGGCACAGCCGAATATAGCGCTTTTACTTGTTTTATACTAAAATTAATAGAAGAAATTCACACTTTTCATTTGACACTCATATCATAAATATATAACAAGGAATGAATACACTACAGAAGACTTAAAACTTAAAATTTTAAGATAGTTATTTTTGCATTGAATTACACGTATTAAGTACACACAAATATACAACTTACAAATAGTTAACAATAGGATGCTATCTGGCAGATAAATTTTATTTGATTATTACAAGTTAAAATTAACCTTAATGATTACTAATAAGATAACAGGAGGTTTATCCTCATGATAACTTTCAAAGTTAACTTTAAGCAAATGAAGCTGCCATATTTTCTTCTGAAAATATGGTAACTTTAACAACATTTTTATGTCAAATTAAATAATTCAACCTAAAAATGGACAATAGACAACGTTTATTTTATTTAAATAATTTAGAACATATTTTTCGGTTTCTTTCTTTCCGATTCAGTCGTATTATTTAGTTTCGACATTATTTTCAATAACACAATTTACGCAAACAACAAAAGCACTTAACACAAGTAGCAAAATAATTTAACACACAGAAAATATAATAACGTTTTCAACTTAAGAAATAAACAAAAGTGAATCGTTGCCACTACGCTTTTTTAAAATCACTAATAGTAGTCGGTATCCACAGCAATGTTGCCACAATACATAAATTAAATTTTTTATTATATCTGACAGTTGTAATAATGGAAAAACTTTAAAGGTCACTTTATCGTTCACGTTAGCTAATGTTAAGGTTAACTATTGGGAACTTTATCGTTAGGTTGTAGTAATGGCCCTAAGTGTAACACAAACATTTTTTTAATTTTTCTTGTGATAATAGTGGACTAAAAACGTAGTCCTGCCGGGCTCTAAGATTTTCTTCCTCATAGTATTTCCTGACAACAACCAGTCCTGATAAATATTTTTATCTAAAATAATTTTTATGTTCTACTATTTTATATTACTGCAAGATTTTCCGTATTGCCGGGCTCCGGCCGGGCTTAAGGATTTTCTCCTCTATGTATGTCGAACAGTGGCATCGCTGAAGAAAGATTTTCTGCATTGCCGTCCTCCGGCCGGGCTTAAGGATTTTCCACTCTATGTATGTCGAACAGTGGCTTCGCTGAGGAAAGATTTTCTGCATTGCCGGGCTTAAGAATTTTCAGCTCTATACGAGTATATGTCGAACAGTGAGTAAAGATTTTCATATTGCAAAAACTAATATACAAACATACTTACATACGTGCATACTCCTATATTGCAAGTAGCAAAAAAATTTAAAAACAATCTACTTATTATACATTTGTATGCGTACCCTCCTAATAATTAGCTTGTTTTTACATCTGTATCAAATGTTTCAACGTTCAGTAATATAATATCTGACCTTATTTTAAATTTTAATTCCTCTGTGGTGTCTTCATTACTTATCAAATATTTATGATATAAATGTCAAATGAAAGGTGTGAATGTCTACTATTCATTTTACTATATTATAAAAAACCATTATATAGACCCCTTTTCGATTTAACTGTACTTTTGTAAAAAAAAGTCAATACAAAAAATGAATTTGTAACCGCTAGCCTTTCAAATCAGTACAACCTTAAGCTGTTATATATCGTTTAAAAGGTATTTACAACGATATCCATGTCAACTATGACGCGATAATATGAAAGAAGTTATCGGCTCGTATATATTTGAACTTTAGAGGCCTATAACTCCCAAACTAAGACCGTCCGCTCCAAATTTGTTTACCATAATTCTTAGATTTAAGAGTACAATCCATGACAAACGTTTCATAAAAATCGGACCATGATACGGGATTTAAATTTAAGCCCAAGTTTTAAAACCATCTGGGTTATGGCACTCCCCACCTCATTGAAGACGGGGTAAGACATACTTATGCCTGCACTTTATTGAATCTTACACAAAAACATTAATAGACTTCAACCTAATTTCAAAACGAACAAAACACCTCAGCTTATTCCCCAGCTTCAATTGGATCCTTAGCGCTCGTTTTATTAATTCGATTTAATACTACATTTTTTAGTTGCAATTGCGGAAAATTAATTCTGCATCAGCAATTGTAATATTTAAACAGGATTCAAAGTTAAAAGGAAATTCTTCTTACCAATCCGGTAGCCACAGCCAAAACAGCACAAAATACTAATATTATCTTGTTCATCCTTTTAAACACTTTTGCCAAAAACTTCAGCACCACTGAACAGCTTTTCTTAAAATTGCCATCTTTATACCTGTTACTTGAGGTTGTTTCATAAACTGGAAGATTTGTCGCCAAGCAAAATGAGATATTTCCCTTTATCAGTTGATATTATTTTAAGTTGTTTACAATGTTTTGACAGTTTTAATATTTGTTTTGTTTATTGGTTTTAGTTTGCTCTTAAAACATCTTCAATTGTCTGTTTTTAAATCCGTTCTGAAATGGATCTTTTACAATGTTTTTTATTTGGTCAACCTTCTACCTATATAGTGGAACATCTAAAATAATATATGTTTATTACTGAAGTCTTTTGAACTCATAAAATCACTTGTTTATAAGATATTTCTTGTTGATACAGCTGTATGTGTTTAATTTAATAAAAGCTTTCAGTGATATAAACTGATATGACCCAAAAATACTAAAAATATCACGACGTTGAAGAATGGCCGACATGTGAAATTTCATATGTTTTATTATAAAAATATTCTTTAATTTATGTATGAATTTTTATTAGACGAACTTTCTTTATGTAAATTGTTAATTTTATCAACGGGCTTAAGTTCGAATCTGCATTTTTTTATTATTTTATTAATAAATGAATTTGTTCATATTATTGAATGATTATTGAAAATTATTCTTAATATTCCAATCTTAATATAAAATTAATAAAATAGAATTTGAACAAATTCATTTATTAATAAAATAATAAAAAAATGGTTTGCAGTCTTGCAGATTCGAACTTAAGCCCGTTGATAAAATTAACAATTTGCATAAAGAAAGTTCGACTAATAAAAATTCATACATAATTTAAAACATTGCGGGGCACGCGCACTTGTTCATTGTAAATTGACAACTAAATTCAATTACTTGAACATAAAATAACAAAGAAGCTTTAGTTGTCAGCAGCCGATGGCTCTGGAAAAAGCGAAAGAGATCATGGAATATTGGGAATATTAATCGTCAGGGTTGGGGAATTTCGTACTAACCAAAAATGTAATAACTTAATAATATGAATGTGATAACTTCTCATATTCAATTTTCGTTAAAATATTGGTTAAATAGTTGATATTCCTACTAACTGGCACCACTTGCAAAAGTGGAAAAATTGAACAAAGAACGCTGATGAGATGGCGTAGCGGCCTCGAAATCAGTACTGATCCGTTCTGCTGGTTTGATGATTATTGAAAAATATTCTTAATATTCCAATCTTAATATAAAATTAATAAAATAGAATTTGAACAAATTCATTTATTAATAAAATAATAAAAAAATGGTTTGTAGTCTTGCAGATTCGAACTTAAGCCCGTTGATAAAATTAATATTCTTTAATTCAATACTAAATATATCACTAGTATGCAACAAAATCCAATGCCAATCCAGAGGAATGTCGGAAATTAAACCGAATTTTCGTAACCTTAGTTTTACCTCGCAAGCTTTTCAACATCTCGCATCACCTGGGAGTAACCATTTTAATGTCTGCAATACACAAGCATTGAAGAGATAAATGATAATGTTCACATTTTCAATTCCGATTGGTTTTTTTTATACCAGCAATAATTTAGGAAAACTGCATTTGATTGCTTTTTGATACATTTGCATCGCCTGACTGCAACTATTCTCCCTATTGTAACATACCTATCCTACACGTACAGTAGGTGAAAGTTCGTTCTCGGGAAAAAATGGCATAGTATTTCTTATTTCATTATTTATTTATTAACTATAGAAATTCGTTGGGACTCTTACGTCTACGACGATTTTTGAGCTATTGTAATAAGATGCAAAAACACAAACGGCTTACGTCGCTTCAGTTTTCGTCGATTCGAAATTGCGTCTTTCTAATCAATTCAATCAATTCGAAGTTGCGTGATTAGTGCTTTTATTATTCGTCTTTAACATTCTACCGAGTCGAATCATCTTATATAACATCCAAATATGTTTCTAGTAAATGAAAACTCTATTTTTATTCTTATTAAAATTTACATTTCTATGGTATTTAACATAAGTAAACAAATTTATCAACACTCTAAATTTCCGAAGAATCGATTTCTTTTTATTTTAATACTAATTTTGTTTTTTTCTAATTTCTAAAATAGTTTAATTAGAAATAAAAACCTTACTCTTATGTACCAAAAGAAACCAAATCCATTTAGAAAACTTATTTCACGTGCAGACAGACGGACATCGCTATTTATAAGGATCCAGAATATGTAGCTCACTGGCTCAGTAGCTCAGTTATAATGAAACAACAAGGGTGATTAAAAACGTTCTAACCATATGTACTATTAAAACACCTTGGCCATATTTAATGATGGCAGAAACTATAAGAATAATATTGAGGAGTTTCAGAGGCGAATATCTTTCAATATCGCCTTTATCATATTAAAAATCAGTCGGAAGTATAATGCGACTTCTTGGTGAGGTGGAGTATGAACTAAATATCATTATATATATATATATATATATATATATATATATATATATATATTTATTTATTTATGTATGTATATCAGCAAGGTGGAAAAAAAAATTAAACAACATAAAGAACAAAATGAACAATGCAAATCTTCATGACGTATAAAGAGGTTTTGTTAAAGATAAACTTAAAATTTTCAACAATTTCAGTTACTGCATATACTAGCAAATAAGGAATGGGCCGAAAAAAAGTTTTAATTTTCCATCCCTGGAAAAAAAATTTATTTTTTTTGTTTTTAATAGACCATTGAGGCTCCCCAAAGCACGAAATAGGTTTAATTAACAAACATTAGGTGTAAGCTTCCCAGCTCTGGAACCATACTTCGGATCTTTCTGAATTTCAATAGCAGAGTATTTAAGTTTATTATCAATCCAACGGTCCAAGAACGAAGTCTATAGCTCCTCTGGGGGTTTGGGAAACCCCATTTCACGTACAGACGGACGGACAGACGGACATCGCTCAATCGTCATCGCTATTCATAAGGATCCAGAATATATATACTTTATGGGGTGCCATGTGCATATCGAAGAAATTACACACGGAATGACAAACCTATATATACCCTTTCACTTTTTTGTGAAGGGTATAATAACAAAATGATGTTATCAGTTACTTTTACATTTAAGACAACGTTTAAATTTTTTGGTTAGGAAGCTAAATGTTTGGCTCTTCTTACTTCTAATAACTCTGAACGTCTTTCAAAAAAAATTAAATATGTATAATTTACAAACAAAAATAAAAAATCCGTTTCATCTACCCCAAAAGGTTCTAATTGTCCAACCGTAGAATAGTCTTTTAGATTTCTTTGCTTTTTAATACCAATTTGTTTCTTCCTGATATATAAAGTAGGTATAATTCATCATAAGAATCAAAAATAACAAATTATATGGTTAGTTTTATGAATCAGATAATGTCGATATTCCAACCCTGATATTGGATCTTTAATTATATTAGTTTTTAATACAAATTGAACTCTTCCCGAAGTTTAAAAAAGATTTCATTCACACATAACCAAAATAAGGAACCTATATGACTTTTTTTATGTGTACAACCCTGGAACCAAATTTTTAATACCACATTAATTCTTCCTGAAGTATAAAACAGATTTAATTCACTAAAAAAACAAAATTTGGAATTTAAGTGGGAAAGAAATATTTCGATTTTCCAACACTGGAAGTTACCAATGCAATTCTTAGTGAATTTTTGAACTTTTTGGTTACTGGAATCGAAATTTTTTCTAAGATTTCATTACCAATTTTGTTCTTCCTGAATTATGAAATAGTTTTAATTAGCAAAAACAACAACGTCAATTGCCTCTTTTGTTACTTTTATGCATATTCTTATTTTCCCAGCCGTGAAAACGAAATTAAAATTTTTTAAATTTTTCTACCAATGCAACTCTTAATAATGACGTTCATGCTCTTAAAAATGAGTTTTATTTAAGAAAAACTTACAATTTGTAACCATATTGTTCACTTTCATGTACTACAAAATATTGCAGTTATCCAACCCTGGAATCGAAATTTTAATTTATTTTTTTGGTCAATGCAAATCTTAATGACGTATAAAGAGGTTTTGTTAAAGAAAAACAGGAAATTTTTAACAACTTTTGCTGTTTCATGTACTACAAAATACGGAATGGGCCGAAAAAAAATTACTTCCCATCCCTGGAAAAAATAGCTCCCTAGCCGAAAAATTTAAACGAAGAGAATTACATCTGTGAAGGGTATTTAAGATTCGGCACAGCCGAATATAGCACTTTTACTTGTTACAAATAAAACTGGCGCGATGAAACCATGTTTTGAAAAATACCAGTACATGGAAATGGTTTTATTAGTGTAATATTGTACAATTTCAGGGACAAATATCTAACAATGTTGTTTATGTTGTTTAAATTTTTTCCACCTTGCTGATATACATATATAAATAAATATATATATATATATATATATATATATATATATAAATGAAATTTATTTGTTGGTGGTTATATATATGTATATATATATATATATATATATATATATATATATATATAAATAAATGAAATTTATTTGTTGGTGGTTAAGCAATGTCTGTCTATATGCATTTCATTGGTGCTTTATCAAATCGTCAGTAGACTTTAACCACAGTTTTGAAAAGTTAAAAACCCCTTATCTTATGCATATACTTCCGAAAACTATCTGAGAATTCACAACGATTTGGTAAAGCACCAATGAAATGCATATAGACAGACATTGCTTAACCACCAACAAATAAATTTCATTTATATATAGTAGTATTGTGACAACCATGTGCCAAATAAAAAATTTCAAAGCAGTATATATATATATATATACATATATATATATATATATATATATATATATATATATATATATATTTAGTTCATACTCCACCTCACCAAGAAGTCGCATTTCACTTCCGACTGATTTTTAATATGATAAAGGCGATATTGAATGATATTCGCCTCTGAAACTCCTCAATATTACTCTTATAGTTTCTGCCATCATTAAATATGGCCAAGGTGTTTTAATACATATGGTTAGAACGTTTTTAATTACCCTTGTTGTTTCATTATAACTGAGCTACTGAGCCAGTGAGCTACATATTCTGGATCCTTATAAATAGCGATGACAAATGAGCGATGTCCGTCTGTCTGCACGTGAAATAAATTTTCTAAATGGATTTGGTTTCTTTTGATACATAAGAGTAAGATTTTTATTTCTAGTTAAACTATTTTAGAAATTAGGAAAAACAAAATTTGTATTAAAATAAAAATAAATCGATTCTTCGGAAATTTAGAGTGTTGATAAATTTGTTTACTTATGTTAAATACCATAGAAATGTAAATTTTAATAAGAATAAAAATAGAGTTTTCATTTACTAGAAACATATTTGGATGTTATATAAGATGATTCGACTCGGTAGAATGTTAAAGACGAATAATAAAAGCACTAATCACGCAACTTCGAATTGATTGAATTGATTAGAGAGACGCAATTTCGAATCGACGAAAACTGAAGCGACGTAAGCCGTTTGTGTTTTTGCATCTTATTACAATAGCTCAAAAATCGTCGTAGACGTAAGAGTCCCAACGAATTTCTATAGTTAATAAATAAATAATGAAATAAGAAATACTATGCCATTTTTTCCCGAGAACGAACTTTCACCTACTGTACGTGTAGGATAGGTATGTTACAATAGGGAGAATAGTTGCAGTCAGGCGATGCAAATGTATCAAAAAGCAATCAAATGCAGTTTTCCTAAATTATTGCTGGTATAAAAAAAACCAATCGGAATTGAAAATGTGAACATTATCATTTATCTCTTCAATGCTTGTGTAGTGCAGACATTAAAATGGTTACTCCCAGGTGATGCGAGATGTTGAAAAGCTTGCGAGGTAAAACTAAAGTTACGAAAATTCGGTTTAATTTCCGACATTCCTCTGGATTGGCATTGGATTTTGTTGCATACTAGTGATATATTTAGTATTGAATTAAAGAATATTTTTATAATAAAACATATGAAATTTCACATGTCGGCCATTCTTCAATGTCGGGATATTTTTAGTATTTTTGGGTCATATCAGTTTATATCACTGAAAGCTTTTGTTAAATTAAACACATACAGCTGTATCAACAAGAAATATCTTATAAATAAGTGATTTTATGAGTTCAAAAGACTTCAGTAATAAACATATATTATTTTAGATGTTCCACTATATAGGTAGAAGGTTGACCAAATAAAAAACATTGTAAAAGATCCATTTCAGAACGGATTTAAAAACAGACAAGATCTTTTAAGAGCAAACTAAAACCAATAAACAAAACAAATATTAAAACTGTCAAAACATTGTAAACAACTTAAAATAATATCAACTGATAAAGGGAAATATCTTATTTTGCTTGGCGACAAATCTTTCAGTTTATGAAATTTTTTGGTAGATAACACAAGATAGAAACAACCTCAAGACAGGTATAAATATGGCAATTTTAAGAAAAACTTTTCATTGGTGCTAAAGTTTTTGGCAAAAGTGTTTAAAAGGATGAACAACATAATATTAGTACTTTGTGCTGCTTTGGCTGTGGCTAACGCATGGACTGAGGATGTGGTAAGAAGAATTTCCTTTTAACATGGAATCCTGTTTAAAAATTAGAATTAGTGATGTAGTTTGCGTTCTGCCTAACAGCAGCTAAGATATGTTATATAAAACTCAATAGGCAAAAGGAATATAAGGATTTTATTGAAGTGCTCAAATAAAAGATATAGTTTGCGATAACACTGTGCAACACGTTTTTTTTAATAATCTCTGTTGAATAGCATATTTCGATGAAATGAAACCTGTCAAGAGAAAACCCAAATTAATTTTATTTTTGTTTTACATTTTATAGAGAAGTTTCATTGTACCAAATAATCTGGAAGCAAATTTTAGGCAGACTTGGGTCGAAAAAAGTCATTGCCTCGTTTGCCACAAAAACCTTTGATTAAGGTAATTTAAATATTTTGATCTCATAATCAAAAAGTTCGGCCCAGCTCTACATAGTTACGCGTAATGTTATTATTTTTTTTCATCACGAATGTAAATTTTTATTTTTCGAGTTTATTAATTTTTTTATTAAGATAAGGGCCATTATTACAACTTAAAGTTAGTTAAAAGTAGGATTTTATCGGGTGTATAAAAACTTTATCATTTGCAAAGTTTTACTTTAACCTAAAGTGAGCGATAAATTCCAGGTAAGTTTATCCTACCTGGTAAGTTAAATCCAATTTGCAATAACGGAAAGCTTTTTATACGTCTGATAAAATCTTACTTTTAACTAACTTTAAGTTGTAATAATGGCCCTAAGAGTATTTTTATCCAGACTCCAGTTCAAATCTGCAATCTGCGATATATTTTTAAAGAAGTTATGTTAGAGTCATATTATATGTATATTATATAACCATCACACTGGCAGAACACATCTGTACCGATTTTGAGGTCGCTACGCCATCGTATCAGCATTCTGTGATCAATTGTTTCCACTTTTCATGGTAATAGTCATTAGTATTGTTAACAAACGGTTTTAAGGAAATAGAATATGAGACTCACTTTTGATTAGCACGAAATTTCCAAACCTGAAGACTATTGTTCTTTTTGTTCAAATAAGTAGTTTGTGCGTTCTAGGTTACGAACGAAAAAATCAATGATGATAACATTTGTTTCGTAATATATATTTCTTAAGCAATTTGCTGACTAGTATCAAACCGATATTTTATTTAAAATTTAAAAATAACTTTTCTTTCAGGAATTGAAAGAAATGAAAAAACATTTGGAAACGCTCAATAAAATCGATAAGATAAAATATATCTTTGAGAAATTGAAACCAATATATAAAATTGACGGTGAAATCACTGAAGATTTCAACAGTGCAGAGAACTATACAAGATTCCTAAATGAAAGAAAACGTAATCTTACCAAATATTTGCGTGATCAATTGAATATATTTGAGGTTCCTAATACCGAATGTGATAAATATCGCTCTAAAATGCCAAATATTAACGAAACAGATTCTGCTATGACCAATTGTATACAGCAATATTGGAATGCAATGCCACGACAGCAAGTCAATTACATAAGCAAAATGTATTTTCCTTATTCGTATGTTGCTTTTTCGCGGCTGACAGCGTGTATGAAAATTATAAAAACACCTGATGAGTTTGTACTCTGTTTCTACTCTCATGTGAGTATATTTGTTTCGTATTCATACAACTGGATATAATCGGTTTTGCTGACACCTCATTTCTTCTTTACGTAATTTTCAGGCTAAACCTTTCCATGCACTCCAAAAGGTATTTCAAAAGAAGTACACCACTATAAAAAAGAACGCTCTTAATGAATATGATGCAGCGGGAAATAATAAGAAGGCTTTGGAGTGTACTAAACGTGTTGAAGATGATGTACACTCTACGGTTAAAACTTTGGCTCAGAATTGTATGAAAGGAGTTGATAATTAAAAAGTATGACCTTCGTTTGCTAACTGGCAGCAAAATTTAATCTCTCAAAGTCCAATCAATTCTTAATAGTCATACGATATATATATATATATATATATATATATATATATATATATATATATATATATATCTTAAATAAAGTAAACGAAATAAACTGATTCGCAGAAACTTCTAAAATAATGGTTGTTGGTTGTTCTCAGAACATGTCCTGTGTGCGTACATGACCAGGAACTACGTGCTATTCTGTAACTTTTGTCAACGTCACGTCCTAGTTATAATTTAACCCCTTTATTCTGTAACTACTTGACAACGTCACATCGATATAATAGGAAAAATAGAACACTTGCCTACTCCTAGTGGACAACAATTAACTAATTTTGGCAGACTATGACTACTCTCTAAGGCCTTGGATATAGTAAGAGGCTATTAGAAATTGTTGATTGCTGATGACCTTTTCTATTTTTAATATGTGATGTTGACAAGTAGTTACAGAACAAAGGGTATTAATTACATTTAGTATTCGACCACTTGACGTTTACAGATATTCGGAAAATACATTTTTAAATAAATCTTTCGGGAAATTTTCCTAAGCGTACCTGATGTATTACTGGTGAAAAGAAAACGGTACAAAAAGTTCTGGAGTCCGGAGTCGTGACTGGTGAGCACATAACACAAAACTAGACCAAAACTGTTTACAAAATTCCCTCACCCGAGTAACATAGGGTGATTTATATTTGATTTCTGTGTTTTCGGATAAAACAAATTTAAGTATTACTTTTCTATACATTTTTAGTGTATGACCATAAGTTACATTAATTAATTACTCTTAACCATAATGATTTATAGCAGCCCTTCTGTGAGATAACCGGTGTTTACAAAACCACAACTGGGACTGGCGCTGGTGCTAAGGCGACCACAATAAGACAAGAACGTGAAGTTTAAGTCGGGAATCTTTCACTGAATATCTTTACGTCCACCCCTGCACTGACAACGCCATGTAAACTCGAACCCTTTGCTAGTCCCTGAGAACCAGTCACGTGACATATTCCGTGATGAAATCTAAAGCGATAGGGCTACGTACGTCCGTCAGTTCGTCTGTGGAAATCACGGATCAGTCCAAACGAAAAGAGCCAGACCCATGAAACTTGGTATAAATATATCTTGAAGAATAGCACAACCTCTAAAAAACAACATACGTTTTTTTTTTTGTAAAAAAATGTTTCACTTAATTATCCCAAAACTTATTTTTAGTATTTTATGGCAAAGATGAAATGTCTTCCACACGGCCCTTGACAGAGCGACCACGACAAAATACAGTTTTAATAAAAAGAGAATTGGACCCCATAAAGTATATATATTCTTGATCAGTTATGAAGTCTAAGACGACCTACCAATGATTATACGTTCGTCTGTGGAAAACACTATATAGTCTATGTATGGACCCCGCCAGCTTTAGTGGGAGTTGAAGTTACATATTATATGAAACAAGTAAAAACGTTTTATTCGACCGGGTCGTATCTTAAATACCCTCCACACATTTAGTAAGTAAATTTAAAATGTTTAACTTGCTGGGACAGAGTTGTTTTATATAATATCGCACGTCAACGTCCACTAAAGAAAGCGGGGTTCAAAAATAGACAATATCATGTTTTCCAAAAACGAACGTCTTAGATCGTCTTAGATTTCATCACTGATCAAGAATATATATACTTTATAGGGTCTCAGATGAATATTTCGCTGCGTTACAAGCGGAATGACAAGTAACCTCCATATCCTTTTTTGGAGGGTATACAAATAGTATAAATATTTAACAGGTTGTATGTCTTAATTTAATTTATAAGCTTTTACGATGAAGGCAATATGTTCTCTGATCTTCCCCTGCCTTACCTCTCCACCAGCCTTTGCCCCTTAAATGACCTTATCACAAAAAAAAATTCTACTCTTCACTACCCTGTTTTTAAGTTATTAGGATTTAGATGAGATGTCTCCCCCAAGGCCGTTCTCGGAGTGACCCTGTATAGAGTTTTAAAGTTGGGCACACAAATTTCTTCAAGAAACTTTGACCCAGCAGCTAAAACATGTTGAGCTTATCTCAGTCCCTTTTTTGCAAATGGATATAAAATATTATTACGTAAGTTTTAGTGCTGACGGAAAGGTATCTCAGTCATTCTCCTCTCAAAACATTGGAAACGACCGTATTAAAATAAATTTTGTTATTGTTTACTTAAGCTAAATACCATAAAGAATGAAAATAGAGTTTTTATATACTAAATACTTGGAGGGTATTTAGGATTCGACCCAGTCGAATATAACGTTATTACTTGTTTATACCCCGCACAAAAAAAGTGAAAGGTTATATATAGGTTCGTCATTCCGTATGTAATTTCTTCGATGTCAATATAGGACCCCATAAAGTATATACATATATACTGGATCCTTATAAATAGCGATGACGGTTGAGCGATGTCCGTCCGTCTGTACGTGAAAACGGTTTCCCCATGCCCCCAGAAGAGCTAGAGACTTCGTTCTTGGACCGTTGGATTGGAAATGACCTTAAAGAGTGGTATTGAAAGATCCGAAGTACGGTTCCAGAGCTAGGAAGCTTACACCTATTTCTCGACGCAAAATGTATACCAAAAATCAATTTTTTTTAACGTTTGTAAATTAAACCTATTTCGTGCTTTGGAGAGCCTCAATGGTCTATTAAAAACTAAAAGAATAAAAAAATTTTTTCAGGGATGGGAAATTAAACATTTTTTTCGGCCCATTCCGTAGTTTGTAGTACATGTAGTAGCTAAAATTGTTAAAAAGTTTAAGTTTTTCTTTAACAAATTGTCTTTATACATCATGAAGATATGCATTGGCAAAAAAAAAATTTTTTTAATTTTGCTTCCAGGGGTGGGATATATAATTTTTTTTAACGTCAAAGTAATCAAACAGATGTTATTTTTTTTGTTAACTAAAACTATCTTTTAATTTAGGAGGAACAAAATTGGTATCAAAAATTAAAAAAATAAATCAAAATTTCGAATCCAGGGTTGGAAAAGTGCAATATTTTATGGTACATAAAAGTGACCAAACTGGTCAAAAGCTTTAAATTTTTCTTCAATTAAAGTACTTTATACCTCAAGAAGCGTTGCACTGATAAAAAAAATTAAATTAAAATTTTGTTTCCAGGGTTGGGAAATTAAAATTTTTTTATACATAAAAGTAACCAAAAAAGCAATGGACGTTGTTTTTTTTTTGCTGACTAAAACTATTTTATGTTTTAAGAAGAACAAAATTGGTATAAAAAATTGCAAAAAAAATTAAAATTTTCCGGTCCAGGGTTGGACAAGTGCAATATTTTTTAGTTCATGAAGGTGACCAATATGGTTCAAAATTGTAAATTTTTCTTAAATAATACTATTGTATACCTCATGAAGAGTTACATTGGTAAACAAAAAACAAAAAAAATTAAAATGTTACTTCCAGGGTTGGGAAGTTGAAAGTTTTTTTTGGTACATGGTATAGTGTAGTTCATGAAAGTGACCACAATGGTTACAAATTTTAAGTTTTTCTTAAATAGAACGACTTTATACCGAACGAAAACTAGCATTGGTAAGAAATTAAACTTTCGCTTCCAGGGCTGGGAAATTGAACTTTTTTGTGCATAAATGTAACTAAAAAGGCTAGTAACTCGGTTTTTTACTAATTAAAACTATTGTTTAGTTCAGGAAAAACAAATTTGGTATCCGAAATTAAAAACAAAATTAAAATTTAGGTTTCAGAGTTGGGTAACTGCAATATGTTGCAGTACATGAAAGTGACCAAACTGTTTACATATATTAAGTTTTTCTTAAATAAAACTATTTCATGCCTCATTGCGGGTGCTGTTGGCTGAAGTAGTAGAACACGAGACTATGAAGCGGAGGGTCGTGAGAGCGAGCCCGCGCTGAGTCGTGAAGTATTGTGTTGAATTCTTCTGAACAGCATTAGTGCGTGGTTGTGTTAATTGTTGCGAGCCTGTTTCAATGATGAAGGCATAGTCACTGATCACTGAACATAATTGGCAGCGACTAACACTATCATGTACTAAAAAAACAGAGTAACAGCACCCACCTTCGTCGGCCCTGTAGCAAGAATTAGCCGGCGAAGTAAAAAGGTTGAAATAGCTACAAAAAAACTGTCTATCTTCTCATCTTTCCTCATCTGTCCCTTTAATACTATCCCCTCGTTTTCAGTTCCGGCACAATGCATTGTATATGTAGGGGTCATCCCCTGAGTGCTGGGCCTACTCCTAAAAAAAAAAAAATAAAAGAGTTGCATTGGTAAAAAAAACCAACAAAAATTTAAATTTCGTTGCCAGGGTTGGGAAATTGAAATTTTTTTTCTGCATAAAAGTAACCAAAAAGGAAAACTGACGTTGTGGTTTTTGCTAATTAAAACTGTTTTATAATTAAGGAGGAGTAAAATTGGTATTACAATCTTAAAAAATTAAAACTTCGACTCCAGGGTTGGACAAATGAAATATGTTATGGTTCATGGAAGTGACCAAAAAGTTTAAAAATGTTAATATTTTTGTCAAGTAAAACTATGTTATACCACATTAAGAATTACATTGGTAAAAAAAATAAAAATTCGCTTCCAGAGTTGGAAAATCGAAATATTTCTGGTACATAAAAGTACCCACATAAATTCCAAATGTTGTGTTTTTAGTGAGTTAAACCTATTTTATATATCAGAAAAAATTAAATTAGTATTAAAAATTCGGTTCCAGGGTTTGAAAATCTAAATTTTGTTGTACATGAATGTACCCACATAAACTCCCAATTTTTTTTTTCAGTAAATTAAACATATTTTATACAGGGTAGCTCAGAAAGACCGAAGTGGTGTGAATTCCTTATAACTTTTTATATAAAACATATTTTTTTAATTTTTTGTTTTTTAAATACAGTAAATTTATAGGGAATATTGTTAGATTAGTTATTAAAAATTATATCCCGCAAGTGGTGGCTATTTACTGCTTCGCACAAATGTGCTCTTTCCAACACATTTTCCATGACCTTTCGCAAAACTTCCGGTGTTATGTTGTTAATTTCGTCTCGAATATTGGTTTTTAATTCCTCAACAGTCCTAGGCTTATTAACATACACTTTCCCTTTTAAATAACCCCAAAGGAAACAGTCTGGAGCGGTTAAATCCGGGGAACGCGGAGGCTAATTAAAATTACTTCTACCCGAAATTATTCTTTCACCAAAGATGTCGCGTAAAAGAGCCAGTGTGCGCTGTGGCTCCATCCTGTTGGAACCATATTTGCGGATGGTTTTCCACGGCTGGCCTTACAAAATTTTCCAACATGGCCCGATATCGATCACCATTGATGGAAATGGCGGCACCTCGTTCATTTTCAAAAAAATAAGGGCCAGTGATCCTTTCTGAAATAACACCGCACCAAACAGTACACTTAACAGGGTGTAATTGTCGTTGATGAAGTACCATCGTGTTTTCCGTAGCCCATATCCTACAGTTTTTTTTTTTTTTTTTTTAGGAGTAGGACCAGCACTCAGGGGATGACCCCTATATATGCCATGCATTGCGCCGGAACTGAAAACGAGGGGATAGTATTAAGGGGACAGATGAGGAAAGATGAGAAGAAAGACAGTTTTTTTTGTAGCTATTTCAACCTTTTTATTTCCAGTGACTATGCCTTCATCATTGAAACAGGAAGGCAACAACTAACACACTCACGCACTAATGCTGGATCAGAAGAAATCAACACAATATTTCATGACCCTCCGCTTCATAGTCTCGTGTTCTACTACTTCGCCCACAGCACCAACATTTGCTTGTTAACGAACCCATTTAATTGGAAATGGGCTTCGTCACTCATAACTAAGTTATGTATAAAATTAGGATTCTCTTGTGCTTTTTGCTGGAAATAAATTGCATAAAGTCGTTGCTGGTAATCTGTCGGTTTCAATTCTTGGACAAAATGAATTTTGTAAGGAAACATTCTTATGGTATGCAAAATTCGCTGCAGCGACCCTCTTGAGATGCCAAGTTGTGTCGAACGTCTCCTGGTTGATGTTTCTGGATCCTCCCGAATACTCTCCTGTACCACTTGAATATTGGCAAACGTGTGGACAGTTCGTAGTCTGCCGGAACCAGGAAGGTTCCTTACTGCTCCTTGTTGTCGAAAATTTGCAACCAGAGGGTTTATTGTTGACTGAGAGGGTGCAACCCGCACATTAAATTGACGACGGTATGCACGCTGAGTCAACACAATGGATCGTTTCAACGATTGGGCACGTTGTTCATCTGTGTATTGCTCCATTATAAATTATCCAAGTCTTCTTTTTTTCTATTTATTGATATTAAGATTGGAATATTAAGAATATTCCAAAGTTCCCACATTTTTTAGGTTATTACCTTTTTGGTTTAATATTCCAATCTGAATATCAATAAATAGATTTATTTACGCTGAAAAAAGTAAGCTTTTGACAATGATTAAAGAGAACAACCGATTAGAGATTTCTCTGTAGCAGGCTAACATATCCTTTCTCAAATGTAAATTAAAGAATAGGATTAGTTCATTCCCATAAAGAGATAAACTTTAATAACAGAATACATGTATAGATTTATAGCCGTTTCAACCGATTTTTTGAAGAAAATAACTAAAGAGCCACCGTATTTTCTTCAGACAGACAAGCAAACTATCTTAGCAGTCAAGACACGGACGATTACTTTATTACAAAACATACACTTATATATATTTTCAGAAAGTGAAGAAAAATATTCCGGTCTCGATAATATTCCGAATATTGTATTAAGAAACATTCCAGAAGAAGTTATTAATGAATACTCTGCACACTATTCAATAACATGCTCAATAATTCTTATTTTCCACACGCTTGGAAAAAAGCAAAAGTAGTTGTGCTACCAAAGAAAAATAAAGGCAGTAGCAAAATAGTTGTCAGAAAATAATTTAGATTGCGATCAGCGTTACCATTTTTTTTTTTTCAAAAAACTTGCCATTCTAGAACAAAAACTTGTTTTTGGATAAAAAAACTTTTTCTTTAAATATGCCAAAATAATAAACGAAAATACAAAATTAGATTTAATTTTTATTAAAAAATTTTCATTAACAAAAAAAAACGTATTTTTTTAACTAATACAAAACATAAAAAACATTGCATAGATAATATACATACAAATCTATATTAAACGTTATACACATAAATCATAATAAAAAATAAAAAGGGAGTGAAAAATATAAGGTCGTTTCATTGTATAATGTGCATTATATCGTCAATCCATATATTCATAAAATTAATTCTAAACTTTAAGTTATTAAAAACAAACTTGAAAAAACTGCATATAATTTAAAAACTTTTTTGCATCTCAAAAAACTTGCAAAAAAATAAAAACTTGGGAAATGGCAACGCTGATTGCGGTAGACAATTCGGGTGTAAACACAAACATTCTACAATTCATGTTGCACATCTACTTCTAGCAAATATCTATTGGAATTTAAATAAAACTTTGGCCACAGGCGCTTCCCGAATTGACTTAGAAAAAGCATTTGACATAATGTGGATTCCAGGGTTAATTTTCAAAATCATCAAGTGTAGATTTCCGTTCCAAGTAATTTGTTTAATTTATAACATGATAAGTAATAAATCTTTTGTGGTTCACAATGGTAAATTCGTAAGCACAAAGGAGTTTGTAATTGTTAATGGGTTGCAACCGAGAATAGTATTGGATTTGCCGATGATATTATAATATACCATTCCGATAATAGCATTGAAAAAATCAATAGCAAATTACAAAAGCAATTTTTCTGTACATATTATAGAAAAATACGCTATAGATTGCCAAATGAAAATAAATGTTAATAAACACGAAACTATTCTGTTTCGAAAACCTGTAGGAAAATGCAATAATAATATAAAGAAAAATTGGAAATCATTCAATATTAAATCGACGGAGAACATCACTATTCCAAACAAAAATGTTATTAAATATCTTGGAATTCACTTGGACAAATTCCTATATTTCAACCAACATATCGATAGAGCAAATAACAAAAGCCTGGGGCCAAATTACCGCATTCGATATCAAGCGAAATTTCCATACGATTCATATGCAAATTTCGATCGATATCGAATGCCGTAATTAGCCCTCTGTAAAGTATTTTTCTACTATAAAAAACAATGTTCTTCTAAATATCTTAACTCTATAGTAAAGGTTATGCTTTACCAGTCCCTAATAAGGCCTATAATAACTTATGGCTGTCAGGTTTGGTTTAACCTTTCACCTTCATGCATGAAAAAAATTAGATTATTCGAAAGAAAATGTATTAGAAGTTGCACGGATGGTATGAGAGTGATTACAAGAAATATATTTCAAACAAACTGTTATATAAAATAGCAAAAATAAGTAGGGTTGATTCATTTATAATACATTTAATAAAAAACCACATTCTGAAGAGCACGGCAGTGTTAGAAAACAATTTAATATTGGCGCCTTACCATGTAAATAAAAAATTTAACATATATTGCCAAGAGCTTTTGTGCCTCCAGAAGCATTTCTCTTTCTCGATAAGCATAGATTTATCGAGGATGAGACGGGCATACTTATATTATATCATATATGCATATAGGAGAGCCAATAACAAAGCAATTTTATGTAATGTTTTAAACAATGAAAACTGCAGGTTTAATACAAGCATCTGTCAGAAAGATAAAAATATCAAACCTAATTTACAGAATAAAAGATATTGGTGACTTGCCGAATAAGTGTTTTTTTCAAATTTTTAATACTTGACCTTAAACTAACTTAAAATAAATTAGCGAGTTTTTTTATCTTTTTCCTCGCATATAAAGCAAATAAGACTGATATAACGTTGAGCGCATATCATTTTCAAAATAGGAATAAAATTATTGTAAAACATGATCTCTTTATTTATAGTACTTGAGTGCACCTTTATGGCACAATGTATTTATATATAAGATCCTGTTACTATTTTTTTTTTTTTTTTTTTTTTTAGGAGTAGGACCAGCGCTCAGGGGATGACCCCTATATATGCAATGCATTGCGCCAGAACTGAAAACGAGGGGAAAATTTTGAGGGTACAGATTAGGAAAGATGAGAAGATAGACAGTTGTTTTTGTATCTATTTCAACCTTTTACTTCGCCAGCTAATTTTTGCTACAGGGTCGACGAAGTATAAGCGAAATGTATAAGGATAGTAATAAATAAACAATTAGAAAAAAATAATATAAAATCCAACTTTTAAGTAGCCCCAAGTTGTAATAATAGCCTTTAAAGCACTAATTGAGATCGAATAAAATTAATATTGTACATTTGAGCTGAAAAATCTTTAAAACCACATATATGTACATTTGTTAACAATATCGACGCTGTAGTACGGGCGCACTGTGGGGTGAAAGCCCTCACAAGTGGCGATTAATTCAAGAGATTAACTTTAACTTTCAGAACCGTATTTGGTACCATATGAAAGTAGATAAAATTCTACATCACTAACTGCAAAAATAAAAGTTCTTATTTGCAGTGTGTGTTCAAAATTCAATCATGTATTTTATTTTTGGGCGCATTGATTAAAAGATAACATTTTGATATTTCAAGTGATTACAGTTTTTGTTAAGACTTCTATAAGTTAAAGTTTTATAATGGGACCGTCAACTTTAGGTATATGAGCATTTAAAAACTTAAATTTTGTTTAGATAAATGTTTTAGAAACATTTACAAAAAAGCAGTGCGAGTCAGATCACAGGGGAGATGTGTAAACATCTAGTAATGAAAAAGCTATTAATCAGCTGTTTCCTGAAATGTAATGCATACAATAACTACAGCAACGGCTTTCGAAGTGTACAACGCTAGCACAATTATATGTTAATGAAAATTAGTAGCTACTATTGCACACTAGATGGTGTTTATATGCAGCTGTTAAGTTTCTCTGTACTTCTTGTTGTCCGTATGAATGACAATCTCAAAGACGAAGAAGACTTTTAGTTTGGCAAGTTTAGCTGTTTTGTTTTCCTTTTTTTTTGCTTTCTTTTAGTAAATTTCTTATTAAAAGTGCAAAAAGTCGTTTTAAAATTAAATGTTTTTGTTTTTATTTGCCTGCGATAACATAATGTACGACTACTAATGTTGCACACTAGACTTGTGTCCAACTAGCTCATTCGATTAGTTTTGACAACAACCTTTAATCAAACCTATGTAATTTAAATGGGTTTGATCACAGGTTCTTGTCAAAACTAGGCGAATGAGCTAGTTGGACACAAGTCGATTGCACACTAGCTGGTGCTAAGTGTGCTGTTAAGTTTCTCTGTACTTCTTGTTATCATGAATTACACTATAAAACTCATCTATGGTTACAATAATGCACTCATATATAGCTCACACCGATTTGATCTTACTCTAAATTTGTGATTGTATTGTGAAAAATAGTTTTAACCCTCAACGTATAGATGTTTACACATCAAAAAAAATTAAATGTCTCCAAATATGTGGTATTTTTGATATATACTTTGAGTTTTAACAACTTTGCGGATGAGTGCAGAAAAAAATGCTTTTATGCTCTTAAAATATAAGATTTTAGCTAATAAGTCCCAGAATCCTATTTGCGCATTTGTGCGATTTTTAAGTTATGAAGTTTTTTGTGAGAGAATTCCGGTTGCTAAAAACCAATGTCAAAAAAAAAAAACAAGTAAAAGTGCTGTATTCGGCTGTGCCGAATCTTAAATTTTTATATATAAGAAAACGATTAAATTTTTCGGCTAGGAAGCTAAATGTTTGGCTTTTCTTATATCTAATACCTATGAGCGTCTTTCAAAAATATTATATATATTTAATTTACAAACAAAACAAAAAATCCGTTCCAAAAAGATCTAATTATCCAACCGTAGAATCTTCATTTAGATTTTGTAGGTTTTTAATACCAGTTTATTTCTTTCTGATATATAAAGAAGCTATAATTCATCAGAAATAACAAATAAAATGGCTGCTTTTATGAATCAGATTTTCCAACCCTGGAACCGAATTTTTAATTTTTAAAATTTTTAATACCAATTTAATTCTTAGCGAAGTATAAAATAGGTTTAAGTCACTGAAAAAAACCAAAATTGGGAACTTATATGGTTACTTTTATGTACCAAAAAAATTTCTATTTTCCAAACCTGGAACCGAATTTATAATTTTTTGATAGTACTTTAATTTTTCTGATATACCTGATAGGTTTAATTCACTAAAAGCACAAAATTTGGACTTATGTATAGACTATTATGTACGAAAAATATTTCGATTTTCCAACTATGAAAGCGAATTTTTATTTTTTTACCAATGCAATTCTTAGTGAGGTGTAACATAGTTTTACTTGACAAAAACATTAAAATTTTTAAACTTTTTGGTCACTTTCATGTACCATAAAATATTTCATTTGTCCAACCCTGGAGTCGAAATTTTGATTTTTTAAGATTTTAATACCAATTTTGTTCTTCCTGAATTATAAAACAGCTTTAATTAGCAAAAAGAAACAACGTCAATTGCCTTTTTGGTTAATTTTATTCAGAATCAATATGTCAATTTCCCAACCCTGGAAACAAAATTTAAATTTTTTTACCAATGCAACTCTTAAAGGGGCATGAAAACAGTTTTATTTAAGAAAAACTTAATATTTGTAACCATTTAGATCATTTTTATGTAACACAAAATATTGCAGTTATCCAACTCTGGAATCTAAATTTTGATTTTTTTTAAATTGTTGATACCCATTTTGTTTTTCCTGAACTAAAAAATAGTTTTAATTAGTAAAAAAACAACGTCAATTGCCTTTTGATTACTTTTATGTATAAAAAAAATTTCAATTTCCCAACCATGGAAGCGAAATTTAAATGTTTTTAAATTTTCCTTATCAATGCAAATCTTCATGAGGTATAAAGCAGTTTGGTTTAAGAAAAACTCGAATTTTGCAACCATTTTGGTTACTACATGTACTACAAAATATTGCATGTACCAAAAAAAATTTAATTTTTCCAACCCTGGAAACGAAATTTTACTTTGTTTGTTTTTCTTTTTTATCAGTGCAACGCTTCTTGAGGTATAAAATAGTTTTATTTAAGAAAAATTGCAATTTTTTTACCATTTTGGTAACTTTCATGTACCATAGAAATATTGCACTTGTCCATTCCTGGATTCGAAATTTTATTTGTTATATATGAGTCCAGGAATGAAGTCTGTAGCATTTCTGTGGTGTTGGGAAAACCGAGTTCACGTACAGACTGACGGGCAGATGTACATCGATTATTCGTCTTCCCTATTTAGAAGGATTCATATTTATATGTATATATATATATATATATATATATATATATATATATATATATATATATATATATATATATATATATATATATTGTTTATGAGGTCCCATATTAATATTGAGAAAATTACACACGGGGTGACGTGTAATATCTGTATTGCTAAACCATTTCTCCTTTCTAAATTTATATAAAATTAATAATTCCAATTAACGAATATGAAAGTGATTAATTATGATCACGAAAGTGATTAATTATGATCATGAGCCGTCAGTTAGCAATACAATTCTAACAATTAAGTAAAACAATAATAAAATACATATACTTGTATAGAAACAAGAAGTTGCATATACAAACATAAATGAACATAGTTTAGTTGTTTCGTACTGATGTCGCTATAATTACTGGCAGAATGACAACATGTCTGCTAGTAAAAGAGTTTTCAAAAATTCAATTTTCTTTAAATGGGTGTCATTTTTCTTTTACCCGATTTGAACCAGCGCACCTGCCACGCATCCTTGTTGCCATGAGGCATTTAAAATGACAACAAGAGAAGTACCGAATGGTTACTAGCAGCAAGTTAAACATTAAGCTATTGTCCTTTGATGCAATAGAGTTAAACAGGCATTTAAAAATATTTTACTTTTAAGTAGAAATTTTAAGAGCAAGTGAAGGAGTCTGTGTGTGCTTGTCACCATTAGTCTTTTGGCAATTAAAGTTAGAAAATTCTTAGTAAAGCCAACACTTTATTTTGGTTTTGCTTTTCCAACATTCAAAGATGTTTAGGGATTTTCGTTAAGAAAACTAGATATTTAATTGAATGACGATTGCTCTAAAAGAACGATGGATATTTATTAAGCAAAGTGTGGTTTTAGCTTACATTATATGTGTATGAGGCCAGTTCGCTCAGAGGGATTTATTGGGAATTTTCCCGTGGATAGTACCATCCAACGATACTGCGGTACACTAAGAAGAATAAAGATGGTAACGACCGGTTACTGGTAGACTGACTGCCTACTTCACAATGTCGATAGTGTGCTTTCTTTCGTATAAATGCATTTGAAACGAACACAATTTATAAAATTTGATTTTTACTTTAAATATATTTGTTCATCCTACATTTTGAAGTAGTCAGTCGAAGAGTAGTCAGTTTCGTTTAGCCTAGCTTTCTATGTGGAGGAAGACGAGGAAACAGCACACATTCTCTGTGAATTAGTTGCTTTGTGTAGGCAGAGTGTTTTTCATTCTGAACTCTTGAGCTCGAATGTAGCTTAACACGTCCACTGTATTTCCTATTGCTAGGTCTTGTAACGAGCCATATATTATGAGCTGCCGAAAAATAGGTATAATAACTTTTTACTTGCTTTTAGTTCCTCGTCCTAAGTTATTACGAACACACTTGGTGGTCACCTCTAGTTTTGCCTAAATATCGCCATAGATTCCAAAGTACAACCACTATCTTCACTCGTGGAGTTTTAGAGATTTTATTCTATCAGGATTCAAAATGACTTCTAACGACTTGAACGTTCCACTGTAAAAAGGATTCATACCGTTCGCCATATCAACATTCCTTTGAAGCTTGCGAGTTGTACAGGGTGGTTCAGAAAGACCGAAGTGGTGTGAATTTCTTATAACTTTTTATTTAAGACATATTGTTTTAATTTTTTGTTTTTTAAATACAGTAAATTTATAGGGAATATTTTTAGATTAGTTATTAAAAATGATATCCCGCAAGTGGTGACCATTTACTGCTTCGCACAAATGTGCTCTTTCCAACACATTTTTCATGACCTTTCGCAAAACTTCCGGTGTTATGTCGTTAATTTCGTCTCGAATATTGGTTTTTAATTCGTCAATAGTCCTAGGCTTATTAACATAAACTTTCCATTTTAAATAACCCCAAAGGAAACAGTCTAGAGCGGTTAAATCCGGGGAACGCGGAGGCCAATTAAAATTGCTTCTACGCGAAATTACGGTATGCACGCTGAGTCAACCCAATGGACCGTTGATTTGAAAAGTAAATTTCAACGATTTGGGCACGTTGTTCAGTTGTGTACTGCTCCATTATAAATTGTCCAAGTCTTCTTTACAAAATACTGAAAAGAAAAGAAAAAAAAATTATAATAAAAAAGTTATAAGGAATTCACACTACCTCGGTCTTTCAGAGCCACCCTGTATGTGCAAACACGATTTTAAAGAAATATGGAAAACGGTTGAACTTAAAAAACATCCCAGCAATTTCCAGCCAATTTTAACTACAACAAGTAAAAACGTTATATTCGACCGGGTCGAATCTTAAATACCCTCCAAATATTTAGTAAGTGAATTTGAAATGTTTAACTTGGTGGGACAGAGTTCCTTTATATAATATCGTACATCAACGCCCACTAAAGGGGGCGGGGTTCAAAAATATACAATATCATGTTTTCCACAGACGAACGTATGGGCATTGCTAGACCGTCTTAGACTTCATCACAATTCTCTTTGGAGGCTATAAAAACTGTATTTTGGCGGGGTCGTTCTGGCAAGGGCTGTGGGGGAAACATTTCACCTTTGTCATAAAACTCTAAAAATAAATGCTTGGGATAATTATATACAAAATTAAATTTTTTTTTTTTTTTTGATAGGGTCATTTAGAGGGCAAAGGGGGAGAGGGGGTAGGGCAGAAACAGGTAGACATAAAACTTTAAAAATAAATGCTTGGGATGATTATACACAAAATAAAAAAACATGTATATTTATTTTTAATAGGGTCATTTAGCGGGCAAAGGGGGAGGAGGGGGTAGGGCAGCAACAGGCAGTCATAAAACTCTAAAGATAAATGCTTGGGATGATTATATACAAAATTAAAAAAAAAAAAATTTTTGGTAGGGTCATTTAGGGGGCAAAGGAAGAGGTGCGGGGGGGGAGGTAGGGCACAAATCGGCAGTCATAAAACTCTAAAAATAAATGCTTGGGATGATTATATAAAAAATTAAAAAAAAAAATTTTTTTTTGGTAGGGTCATTTAGGGGACGAAGGGGAAGGAGGGGGTAGGGCAGAGTAGTACCAGGTTTCGTCTCAGCTTCGTCATTAAAGCTTAAAAGTGTTATTTTTAAGGAATGTAGGCTTAAGTAAAACAATTTGTTAAATTTTTATGCTATTTTTGTCTATAATAACGCCCACTGAAGTGGGCGGGGTCAAAAAATATTTTTATTTTATTTAATGGCTCCAAGTTTAAGGCGTTGGACCGTATTTGACATAAAAATATATCATTTGCTTAACAAAATAACCAAAAAACTTTAAAAATTATGTTGTTTTTTCTGGGTTGGTTTAGTTCTTCTTAGGGGAACTTTTTTCCCTCTTGCCCGATTTAGCCCATCTTCGAACTTAACCTGCTCTAAGTTTTAAAATATATTTATGCCAAATTTCAAGAGTCTAGCTCTTTTCGTTTGGACTGAATCGTGATTTCCACGGACGGACGGACGGACATGCTCAGTTCGTCTTAGATTTCATCACTGATCAAGAATATATATACTTTATGGGGTCTGAGATGGATATTTCGATGCGTTACAAACGGAATGACAAAGTGAATATACCCTCCAAATTCTTTTTTGGAGGGTATAAAAATTGTTATTATTTTAATTTTCAAAGTGCTATAACTTTCAAATGAATCAATCACTTCGTACATGATAAGTGGTAATTGATGTAGTTCTTCAAGTCTTATAAAAGAATAGAGAACACCAATTGATCACTTATATAATTTCGGAGTTATTAAAAATATTCACTTTTTCAATTTGTTTTTAGTTCACGAACCTCTCGAAGACATCAACCGATTTTGAGTCGGTTTATGGTCTTTAAATGGAATGCTCTGAAGCTGCCTTTTTCCGCTTTTCTGATTGCCATCAAACTTCTTTCACATATATCAAATATGTTTATACATATATTTATAAGCAATATGAAAATATTTCTTTTAGTTGGTTACATTTAACTACCAAGAAATATTCAGTTGTCCAACGCCGGAATCCAACCACTACAGACAGAACCCAACAATTCCACGTTCATTCTAGTTCTGAGTTTGCTGTTAATTATGCCGAACAAAGTCAACCAGCTCTATTCTTCTACGTTTCAGCAAGGTAAATCCAAAAGAGACAATATAAAACTTGACAACTCTTTAAAGGTGTTTCCCTTAATGGAGTTTTTAAAATTTTGCACTTGAATCCACAATTCGGTTGTATTCGTTTTCACATGGCATACCTGCTCAGTTATAAAACTTCTCAGATTTTGTAGTTGTTATATTTCATTATCAATTCATTGCCATTTGCAATTGGGAGATTCGTGATTTTTTCAGCGTATTATCTTTTGAATATCATGAAGTTTTCTTCAAAATTCAGCCAAGGAATATTTTGTTAATTTTGATGACGCGAGTTTTGAAATAATTTCACGAGCTAAATATATATAAGCGCTAAAAATGCAAAAAATTAAAAAAAAGTGCCATGTTAGCAATTAGCAATTGTTTTGAAATTCATAATGCTAAATGAGAATAAACAAGTAAAAACGTTATATTCGACCGGGTCGAATCTTAAATACCCTCCAAATATTTAGTAAGTAAATTTAAAATGTTTAACTTGTTGGGACAGAGTTCCTTTAAGACATCTCTGTACCCAATTATAAAGCTCTATTTTGAGAAAGTCATTCCAGGAAGGGTCGTGGGAGAGACGCTTCTCAGCTTCTTATAGGCTTAAGGACTACAAATTGTTCAATATTTACACTATTTTTGAATATAATATTGTACGTCAATGCCCACTAAAGGGGTCGGGGTCCAAAAATAGACTATACCATGTTTTCAACACACGAATGTATGGGCATTGCTAGATCGTCTCAGACTTCATCAGTGATCAAGAACACATATACTTTATGGGGTCCAATTCTCTTTGCAGGGTATTAAAAATGTGTCGCTGTGGCAAGAGCTGTGGGGGAGACATTTCACCTTTGTCATAAAACTCTAAAAATAAATGTTTGTAATAATCAAACAAAAATTTAAAATTGTTTTTTTATAGGGTCATTAAGGGGCAAAGGGGGGGAGGAGGGGTAGGGCAGAGTAGTACCAGATTACGTCTCATCTTAGTCATTAAAGCTTAAAAGTTTTTACACGTTTTTTATTGCATATAATAACGCCCACCAAAGGGTGCGGGTCCAAAAATACTTTTTTTTTATTTTATGCCTCCAAGTTTAACGCGTTGGACCTTCTTTGACGTAAAAATATATCATTTGCTTAACAAAATTTAAAGAAAAACTTTAGAAATTATGTTGTTGTTTTGAAGGTTGCTTTAGTTCTTCTTAGGGGAACTTTTTCCCTCTTGCCCGATTAAGCCCATCTCCGCACTTAACCTGTGCTATTCTTCAAGATATATTTATACCAGATTTCAAGGATTAGCCCTTTTTGTTTGGAATGAGTCGTGATTTCCACAGACGGACGGACATGCTCAGATCGTCTTAGATTTTATCACTGATCAGGAATATACATATATACTTTATGGGGTCTCAGGTGGATATTTCGCTGAGTTACAAACGGAATGACAATGTGAATGTACCCTACATATTCTTTTTACCCTACATATTCTTTCTTTGATATTTTTAATCAAGTTGTAGGATGCGGTCGTATTATTTACTGCTTCAGACATAATTTTTGTCTTAAATCATTTTTCTTTATAAAATTTGTAATTTGTGACTTAAATCAGATAGAGATTAAATTAGATTGAGGTCTACTGATGATTAGATGCAACAATCAATGATATGTAAGCATTTGTGTAGACGTACTTAACTTGTAACAAACAAAACAATTTTTATTAACAAATGTACATATTTGTATAATTTTAGAAATATATCCCTTATGTGCATTTAATTTAGTTAAAATATATTTTCATTCGTTGATATAGTTTATCAATATGACTATCAATAAATGTGGCTAAATTTTATCTTCTTTGGTCTGAAACGCATTTTCATGTCTAAAACTGTTCACACACTAGTAAAATTGTCTTTTTTAATTGCAAAGCTTATATCCGGCGAAAGAAATTATATCTGAAAATATTTAGCCATTTATTTTTTACCACTTTTGCGCCAAAATATTTCTTTTTATGCAAAGCAAAGGCAGTTGTGGCAACAATTTTTAGCTCCTTATTATCACTAAATTTTTCCCGAATACCTTCAAACCACACAGCAGAACCCTGCACATAGACTCGCAGAAGCTTCGTACAGTTTTTCAATTCCTTTATTTATTTTCACAATGTTTTTCTTCCCATGTATTCTTCCTTCTATTTTCACTAAAATTGTGTTCTAATAATTCACTTAGGCTTTCTGCGCTGCGGTTGTATAACACTGATTGTTGGCTGCGTTGTCGCGCGTTATTAACGAGCAGTGACACGCAATTTTAATGTGTCGCGTTTCATCGTGCCAAGGGTCGAGTAGGAGACATGTTAAAATGTGTCTGTATTATATATTTTTTCTTCGAGTTGTATTATTCTTTTTCACAAAATTCCGCAAGTTCATAAATTGAGTTCTAAAGTTTGTTTAGTTTTCATGTTCAGCTTGTTCATGCTGAAGTAATCGACCGAAAGAAAGAGATAAAAGGGGCGCATGGCAATAACAATGCTAAAAATGTTCAATCATGCTTGTGAGTCATAAAAAAGTGGAAGAACTTTAAAAGTATTCTAGCCTGCTTCGATGTGGTTGCATTTACTTGCTGTGCTTCTTTTTATTTTTGGTTTGACATGTATTTTAATTGCAAAAAACTGCAGCAATTTTTACCTCAATATGATGTAATTGAATATATTGTTCAGAAGTTAGCAGCAATTTAAACGCAAGTCAGGATATTAAACTCCGAAAACGTATGGGAGTAGTAGAATATTTTGTTTTTCTGTACATGAATTTTTACATACAAATTTAGATATATAATTTGAACGACATAATTATTGATTTATTCAGATATTAATTACGGTTAACAAATTATTTATTTTTTGCTTTGTTTGCTAATAAATAGGGAAGCCATTATTTGAAAATACTTACAGATTAATATGTTTTATGTTATTGAAATTAAATAAAAATGTAAGGCAGTGTGGCATAAAGATATTAATATTATATGAATGCTCTGATGCAGAAAACATCTCGTAAATGGTATAAGGTTTTAAAAAAAGCCTGAAAATATATTTAATAAGGCCAGCTTTATCCATGTACAAGTGTTAATTTATTCATAACTATCAGACCCGCCCGGTTCGCTATGTAAGTAATTTGTGTGGAAATTGATTTAATTGCATTTAAACCTTTTGTTATACCTTTTACTTTGTTTTAAATAGTACTTTTTACTTTAAATGCATTGATTCAATACATCTACTATTATTTTCAACATCCAGCGGCCTTGATGGGGTTCCTTATGGCATTCTGATAAACTGTGTTGAAAAGTTGGCCTATCGTCTCACTAACCTCTTCAACTTATCTATTAAGTGTGGTTATTTTGCAAAATTATGAAAAATTCGTTTGTAATATCATTGCTTAAATCAGGCTGTAGGCCAGATATAAACATGTACAGATGTGTTGCCAAGTTAAGTTCTATGCTAAAACATTTCGAACAATGTGTTTGCGAGCCTCTCTGTCATGAAATTACGTCCTTTTCAGCACCGTTTCAACATGAGTTTCAAGAACGCTGAGCGTCAACTAATCTACTACATTTAACTACAGTCCAAACGAAAAGAGCACAGTTTAGCACAAGTTTCGTTTGTAAATGGACTGAATCGGACCAGAGGAAAGAAAGTTCCCCTAAGAAGAACTAAATCAACCTCGAAGAAAACAGCAATTGTTAAATGTTTTTTGTAATTTTTTTAAATAACGACATTTTGAAAAATCGAGTATTCACCAAATGTCAACATTTTGAGTTCCGTGGAAGCTTCCTTGACTACTCCTAAGAAGCTATCACTTTATTTGCATGTATGAGTGTATGTAAGTATGTGACACCCACATTACTCGCGTTTCAAAGGGTCGCTTCAAACATAAATTTCCTGTGGATTGTAACTAGTTCGATTCTTTTAAAATATATCAAAACAAACTAAAAAAAATTGTTTTTTAAAACTGTTTTTTTATGAATAAGTTATAATCCGCTTTGCTGATCGATTTCAAAACTAATCAGCTTTTGACATTCACCAACCACGTCGAGCTCCATTGACCGGGCTTAACTCGATTGATACGTTTGTGAGATTATGTGAACGAAAAAAATTCGAAAAACGGGATTTAAAAAAGCTCCTATTCTTCTGTAGGCATTACAGAACTACATCAATCACAGCTGGCCACCTGGGAATCCGCTGATCCATTCGAAAGTTATAGCAGTTGTAAAATAAAAATTATAAAATTGTTACAGTAATCGGACTATCCATTCATAATTAGGGGGAAGTTGCCCTTAAAATCAAGCACTTTCCATACATTTTTATTCTTTTTGTCGCAGGATGTTATTAATTTAAACAGTCTGAATATCAATTATTCGATGTACACAAGTTAACAGATAGATATTCCATGAAATCAACCAAATCCTGCTGTTGGTAAAAAGTTGCAAAAGCTTATTTCTTAGAACTACAGCTCAAGCACATACCAAAATATCAGAAGTGTATTATATCTTAAGGCGCCTACTTTGTCGGGAATAAAATTGATGAATAAATAAGTACGTTTTGGGAAAAATTAACATTCACTTTATTTTTTAAACAGAATTCGTACTGGCATTAAAGAGCTGTGGCGGTCAATTTAGAATAATAATACAATTGACTTAAATATAAAATATGGCAAAGATAACTCAATTATATATAATTATGTCTTATCGTGAACGATTTACATATATACTTGTCTCCGATTAATTATCTAAGCGAATATTTATATATTTAAATAAACAATTAGGGGAAAAAAAGCTGTAATAGTTATAATTATGTTCACCAATTTAGTTGTAATTAAATGTTATCAAAAGTATTACATGAACCAGTTTAAGAATACTGTTTTTGCTCTACATATTCCTGCAAACAGCAACACAAACGAATAGACAGATGCATGCAAGAGCACCACATAATACAGACGCACAAAAACAAAAAACTATGCAAACAAACAAGAAAACAAACAGAGTTCTTTTTGCCAAAACAAGCGGCATCATCAGCCAAACATTCGTTAATTTTAGCTGCAATGGCTATAATTGCCACCGAGTTAGTTCGTTCATTCATTCACTAGTTTGTCTACAAGTTGGACTGTATTCGTTTGCCTTTGGATTTTTAAAAAGTTTTTATTTGGCTCATCGTTGAAATCATTCGCTAGAAAGCATGTGTGTGCGTGAAAGTGTGTTTATATGATTAAGCTGTGTCCTTTTTGAGCTCTCCTTTTGCCAGCTTCTAATGAAGTTTACCGTCGCCATTGTTTAACAAACGTGCTTTGGCCTGCATTAAAATATCTTTTTTTATTTGGAGATTTTTGTAACACGTTGATGCGAAAATGTGTGCACTGTTGTCATCTTGCATGACCCGTCATCATTGTTTGCAGTGGTTTGGCTCGCAAGTGGTTCAAATGTAAACAAACTAATAATGACAAGAAATCTCATCATACTCCAAAATGATAGTTACTAAACCAACTAAAGTTCACTTATCCATTTTTATACGCTCCAAAAAAGAATTGGACGGTATGTTCACTTTGTCTTTCCGTGTGTTACGCAGCCCTCTTAACGTATATATATTCTTGATCAGTGGTGAAATCTAAGACGATCTAGCCATTTTCGTCCATACATCCGTCCGTCCGTCCTTCTGCGGAAATCACGAAAATCAGTCCAAACTAAAAGAGCCAGATCCATGAAATTTAATATAAATATATCCTGAAGGATAGCACAGATCCGGTTCGTAAATGGGCTGAATCGGAATAGAGGGAAAAACATTCCGCTAAGAAAAACTAAACCAACCTCTAAAATAAACATAATTTTCAAAGTTTTTATACCCTTCACAAAAAAGTGAAAGGGTATATATAGGTCTGTTATTCCTTGTGTAATTTCCTCGATATCAATATGGGACCCCATAAAGAATATATATTCTAGATCCTTATGAATAGCCATGACGATTGAGCGATGTCCGTCTGTACGTGAAATCGGGTTTCCCCCAGTAGAGCTAGAGACTTCGTTCATGAAATGTTGGATTGGAAATTAACTTAAATAGAGTGGTATTGAAATCAGAAAAATCCGAAAGCTTACACCTATTTCTCGACGCAAAATTAATACCACAAACCAAATATTTATTTGATTGTTTGTAAATTAAACCTACTTTATGCTTTGGGAAGCCTCAATGGTCTATTAAAAACTAAATGAATCAACATTTTTTTCCAGGGATGGGAATGTAATTTTTTTTTTAGGCACATTCAGTATTTTGTGTTACATGTAATAACCAAAATTGTTAACAATTTTAAGTTTTTCTTAAATAAAACCTCTTTATACATCATAAAGATTTGCATTGGTAAAAAAAAAAATTAAATTAAAATTTCGCTTCCAGGGGTGGAAAATTGAAAATTTTTTTTGTACATAAAAGTAACCAAAGAGGCAATTGACGTTGTTTTTTTCCTAACTAAAACTATTTTATAATTTAGGAAGAACCAAATTGGTATCAAAAATTAAAAATAAAATTTCGAACCCAGGGATGGACAAGTGCAATATTTTATGGTACTACATGAAAGTGTCCAAAATGGTTAAAAATAATTTTTTTTTAATTACCTCATAGAGCGTTGCACTGATAAAAAAACAAAACAATTAAAATTTCGCTTCCAAGGTTGGGAAAATGAAAGTTTTTTTTGTACATGCACTATATTGTAGTACATGAAAGTGACCAAAATGGTTGCAAATTTTAAGTTTTTATTAAATAAAACGACTTTGTATTTAATGAAGACTAGGATTGGTAAAAAAAATTAAATTTCGCTTCCAGAGCTGGGAAATTTAAACCTTTTTTATACATAAAAGTAACCAAAAAGGCAACTAAGGTCGGTTTTTACTAATTAAAACTATTTCTTAGTTCAGGAAAAACAAAATTGGTATAAAAAGTTAACCGAAAAAAATCAACATTTAGATTCCAGAGTTGGATAACTGCAATATTTGCAGTACATGAAAGCGACCAAAAAGGTTACAAATATTAAGTTTTTCTTAAATAAAACTATTTCATGCCTCATTAAGAGTTGCATTGGCAAAAAAAAAACAAAACAAAAAATTAAAATTTCGTTTCGAAATTGAAACATTTTTTCTACATAAAAGTAACCAAAAATGCAATTGATGTTGTTGTTTTTGCTAATTAAAACTGTTTTATAATTCAGGAAGAACAAAATTGGTTTTCAAATCTTAAAAAAAATCAAAATTTCGACTCCAGGGTTGGACAACTGAAATATTTTATGGTTCATGTACCAAAAGTGGCCAAAAAGCTTAAAAATTTTATTTTTTTGTCAAGTAAAACTATGTTACACTAAAAATTGCTTTGGTAAGAAAATAAAAATTCGCTTCCAGAGCTGGAAAATCGAAATATTTTTGGTACTCACATAAATTCTAAATTTTGTTTTTTTAGTGAATTAAACCTATTTTATACTTCAGGGAAAATTAAATTGGTATTAAAAATTCGGTTCCAGGGTTGGAAAATCGAATTTTTATGGTGCATAAAATTGGCCATATATGTTCCTAATTTTGGTTTTTTGTGGATGAAATATTTTTTATACTTCAGGAAGAGTTAAATTGGTATTAAAAACCAAAAAAAAAATTAAATAAAAGACGATTGTACGGTTAGAACTTTTTGGGCTACATTAAACGGATTTTTACTTTTTGTTTTTAAATTAAAAATAGTATTTAATATTTTTGCAAGACGTTCAGAGTTATTAGAAATAAGGAAACATTTACCTTCCTAGCTGAAAAATTTAAACGAAAACATCTGTGAAGGGTATTTAAGATTCGGCACAGCCGAATATAGCACTTTTACTTCAATTTTCTTTTGTAATTTTGTTAAGCAAATGATATATTTTTATGTCAAAGAAGGTCCAACGCATTAAATTTGGAGTCATAAAATAAAAAAAAACTATTTTTGTAACTCGCCCCCTATAGTGAGCGTTATTATATGTAAAAATTTAACAAATTGCATTACTTAAGCCTACATTCCTTAAAAATATTATTTTTAATCTTTTATGACGAAGCTAAGACGTAACTTGATCCTCCTCTGCCCTGCCTCTCGCACCCCCTTTGCCACCGAAATTACCTATCAAAATAAAATTGTTTACACCTAATTAGTCCACAAATTTATTTTTAGTGTTATATGACAAAGGTGAAATGTCTCCCATGAGGCCCTTGCCAGAGCGACCCCAACAAAATACATATTCTTGATCAGTGTTGAAATCTAAGGCGATCTAGCAATGGGCATATGTCCGTCTGTTAAAAACACGTTCTAGTCTACTTTTGGACCCCACCCCCTTTATTTGGCGTTGAAGTTGCATATTATATGAAAAAAAGTGTAAATATTTAACAAATTATATTTCTTAAGCCTACGTTCTTTAAAAATTTAATTTATAAGCTCCTACGACAAAAGTAGTATGTTCTCTGATCTTCCCCTGCCCTACCTGTCCATTCCCTTTACCACCTAAATGAACTCATCAACAAAAATTCTTTTTAGACTTAACTGCCCGGAAATTTGGTTTTTAAGATTTTGCGATTTAGATGAGATGTCTCGCCCACTGCTTTTCTGGGAATGGCTCTGAGTTTTAAAGTTGTGCACAGAAATGTCTTAAAGGAACTGTAACCCAACAGGTCAAATATTTTTAACTTACCTCAGTCCCTTTTTTGCACGTTGATTTAATATATTAATACGCAAGTTTTTATGCTGACGGAACGGTGCCTCAGTCATGCTCCCCGCAACACATTGGAAACAATCGTATTAAAATAATTTGTTTTCTTGTTTACTTAATAAAAAAGTAAACCTGAAAAATAAATGTGCAAATTTTATAAAGAATGAGGATAGAGTTTTTATTTACTAAATATTTGGAGGGTATTTAACATTCGAACCGGTCAAATATAACGTTCTTACTTATTGTTTTTAAGTTATTTATAAAACTGTACACCAGCAAAGGACCAACTGCTTTTCCGTTTGCCGTTAACAGTTACTCTAGCGGTATAATAATCTAAAAATGTTTTTTAAAGTTATCCTTCAAACATTTCAACTGTGCCTCTTTGAATCCATATGAGATATTGAAGATAAAGAACACATGCACGTGTATGTCTTTTCATGGCACATTTCCAGAGTCAGTGATTGTACCTAGGGGAGAAATAATAAAATTGTAAGGTACGTTCACATATTTGTACAAAAAAACGCACAAACCCTAAATAATAATGAAAACCCTTTTAATGCAGGCAGGTGTTTATGGCAGTGATTACTATTTTCTATGAAAACGTTTTACTTAATAAACACATATCTTACGCAAGGTATTTTTCATGTAGTGGTTACGCTTTTTTTGGTAAATGTGAACGTACCTTTAGTAAAAATTCACTTAGTGTGCGGAGTGATCGTAATAAGGATACTACTGTTAATGTTGCACCAATATTTATTTGCTTATGCACTCAGTCTAAATATAAATTTTGTCAATTAATTCATTTTCTGTGTTCTCATTTCGGGCAAGTTTAGCTTATTCCAATAGCTAATTAGAGCCGTCTGAGATGGTGTGTGCTTATGTATGTTGGTACGTTTATTTCCTAACATTAATGTTCAGGTACCCCTTATTATTTGTATTAGGTGTATGTGTACATGTATATATCAATGTGTATATATATTTTGTCTATGAATATGTGCAAGCGCGCTTCTATGTTTGAATGTGTGTTACAACTAGACACGTTTATCTGGTGTTTGCTGACACAAACACTCGACAACTTTTGTTTATATATTCTAAGCAAAGTGCACTTTTCGTTTAAAGATTTCCTCCTATTGTTTCAAAAAGTCGTTTTCTTTTAGTTATTTTATTTAACAGCGATTCATGGCAACAATTATAACATGAATCCTTCTCAGTAATTTGTACTAACGAAAGGCATGTCAGCATTTAATATATGACTTTCTTTTGTTTTGCATTTACTTGAAGCATTTTTGTGTTGTTTACTTACCTATTTCGGACTTTTTGAATAGTTTTGTTTTATATTTTGTCTCGTTGGGATTTATCTTAATAACTACCGAAACTGTTCTGGTAGTACGTCGAAGGTAGATTGTGAAAGCTATGAAATAAATGTAGAAAGAATGTAATGAGGGTTTAAGAACTGATATTTTAATGAATTTAATGAATATTAATAATCAAAGTCGAATGTTACTAAAATTTCAGAGTAAAACATATAAGCTACAGAATAAACTTACAGAAAAAGTCAATGTGGCATGTAATCAAGGCACATGCAAGATATCCAGTTAGCAGCACAATTAGCTACACTAGGTATAATTAATCCAAATGTAGTATACTTACAAACGATGATGAGTTTGAACACAATAAAAGAATAGTAATCGTTCCTACACCAGAAAAAAAATGAGGAAATTAACTTAAACGAAATCTAAGAGTATATCACAAGTATTAATGTCATTTTCCAAAAAAAAAAAAAAATATATATATATATATATATATACATATATATATATATACATATATATATATATATATATATATATATATATATATATATATATATATATATATATATATATATATATATACATATAAATATATATATATATATATATATATATATATATATACATATATACGAATATATATATGTAGGTCATGAAGCAGGGCCGAAATATGTGTTAACGGAAGTGATATTGTAGAAATAAAAAGTATAATTTAAATTTTTATAAGAAATCGTCCCAAGAAAGCGTATTAAAAATTGACATAACAAATTGAAGACCACATATTTTAAGGTATCTCGAGGAGATACCTTAAAACTGTTCCGAAGTTCAAAGGCATAATTGTTGAACCAAAATGTATTTTGGTTTATTTTTTTAATTTTTTATTTTTATGTTACAAAATATGTCGCTTTTCCAACTTATGAATCGAAACTTACATTGTTTTTAATTTTTGATGCCAATTGGTTTAGTTCGCTAAAAAAAACATATTAGGAACTTACATGTACCAAAAACTTCGAATTTCCAACCCTGTAATAGAACTTTAAATTTTTTTGGTTTCTAATACCCCCGTCATTCTTCTTGAAGTATAAAACCAATTTAAGTTTTTTTGATTCTCTGCACGAATAAACAGGATTTAATTCACCAAAAAAACCAAAATTATTTAGTTTTATGGCTACGTTTGTGTAGAAAAAAAATTTACTTTTTCCATCCCTGGAATTTACTTTTTATACTTTATTAATACCAATTTTATTTTCCCTGAAGTATAAAATAGGTATAGTTCATTAAAAAACATAAAAATGTTTAATTCATCAAACAAAAAGAAACAAACAAAAAAAAAAACAAAAAGTTGTGAAACAATTTTCCGTTCTCCAATCCTGGATTAAAATTGTTGATTTTTTGGATTTTTAATAGCAATTCAATGCTTTGTTGACTATTAACTACTTTTTCTTAAAAATAAGTCACACTTAGTAACAGTTTTGGTCACTTTTATAAATAACTGTGATTGTCCAACCTTGGATAGAAATTTCGTTTTTTGTTTTTAATTTTTATTACCAATTTTGATCTTTCTAACTATTAAAATTGCTTTAATTAGCAACAAAAAAACTTACTTCTATGTACTAAAAGAAAAAGACATTAAATGCGCATCCCTGGAATCACATTTTTTGTAGGTTTTAATACAAATTTTTTCTTAGCAGAGTCTAAAATAAGTTTAATTAACAAAAAAGCAAAAAATAATAATTCTTTGATAGGTAATTTTGCGGCATCAAATAGGTGTACGCTTCGTTATCGTTATTTGACTTCATTTCCAATCCATCAGTCTAAGAATAAAGTCTCCACCTTCTGGGGGCTTGCGAAAACCGATTTCACCTACATTATTAATTGGTTTTAATTTTGACTGATCACTTGGGTAGGACAAAACTTTCCGCAAGATGGTTGCAGCGTTTGCTCACAATCATGTGGGCACCCATGAGCAGTTTCCATGGCATAAATAAATGAATTGAGCTCCTCATCAGACTTATTCTGCAGATTTCGCCCCCGGTTGATTATTTCTTGTTCCCAAACCTAAAGAAACGGCTTGGCGGGAAGAGATTTAACTCCGAATACAAAAAAACCTCACTAACAAATAAACATTCTGATGATCCCGTCGAATCACATTTTTCGGAAGGCATACAAAAATTTGGTGAAAAGTTGGACTAAATGTAAAGAGCTCACAGGAGACTATGTTTAAAAATAAATTTAAAATGTCACGGACTTATTGACCCACCCTCGTATATTATAAAAAACTTAACTGAATATCTGCTTTTTGTAACAAAGTTAACAAAAACCATATATTTTAGAAAAGAAAAAAAATACAAATTTGGTACGAGTACAAAAAACATCGTGTTCATTCAAAATACATTATGCAATCGAACATTTAATCAGAAACAATAAAATATGGACCATGTGTAGGTCTGATGCATTAATTGTAGCAGCTAAATTCCATTTTTATTAAATCGATGCAAAAAGTAAACAAAAGTGTACTGCATATTTATTTGTATCTATTTCATGAATATTAAATGTAGTGCAAAATTCAATTAATTGCATAAAATATTTTTTTCTCGGTATAAACTAACAGACATCTTTACATTTATTTAGGTGGGACACAATACGAATTTATTACGGATACATAAGTATCAAGATACGCTAGAAAATTATGAAGCAACAAATTGTTTGCCTGCTTAACCAAAAGAAAAACTATACAAAATTATGAAATTCACTGCTTCAAGATAAAGCTTTTTTATCTGTCTGATCTAAAATTTGTTTCAGTTTAAGAAATGGATTCATTGAGAGTGTGTAATAAAAGCGCTTTTCCTTAGCTGTGAGGGCTCAACATTTAATTTAATATGTAAATTATAATTATAACAATTTTATTCAATTTGTCCTTGTAATTTTGTCTGATTAAATTATTTGTGCTCATATATCATTGCACTTGTATCTCTAAGGCCAACACATTCCAGTGGTAAACATATTTGTGCCACTAAAACAGACCTTTCAACACATACAAAATCATCCATATTGCGGTGAAATAGTTTTCGCAGAATTAAAAACATTTCAACGAACCATCAAGTTAAAACGACAACACTAAACATTCAATATGTTAGACATGTCCACTTAAATGGCTTTTTGTATAATTCTATTTTTTATCTCAAATATATTTTATTCTTATATTTTTTGCTCACAAATTCACTGTTAACGAATTGCAATTTGCACAGTTTTTCTGTGTTTATTTAATTTATTTATGTTTTGTTTTTCTACTTTCAAACTTTTTTTGTTTTGCAAAATCACAAAAGGCAAAAAGATAAATAAATATAATGCAATAAAAACTAAAAAAGGATATATAAAAATCGACGTCTATACCGTTTGTATATGTGTAATAGTGTGTGTATGTGTGCTTGGGTACATTTGACCAAATGAATGGATGAAAATGAGTTTTATTTGTTTGAATGGATTTTTCACTTCGTTTTGAGGTTGAAGCGTGAACAGAGTTTCACAGAAAAAATTTGCTACTGGACCAGAAATTGAAAAAAAAAAAATTAAATACACACAAGCTCAAGCATATAAAATTGGCAATAACACACACATTAAAGCACAATAGAATTTAAAAGATAAAATCCAACAGACAACAAATAACGGGTAAACAAATAACATTTTTCTAGAAATTAAGTTATAAAAATTTATCTGTATGTTTTTTCTAGAGGAAAAAAAGCAAATTACTTCCAAACTTACAAATGCACATTTACTCAAATAAATTGTGCTGTAACATGCACGTACATACACAAATATATTTGTTGTACCCTTCACCAAAAAGAGAAAGGGTATATATATATATATATATATATATATATGTTTATATATATATATATATATATATATATATATATATATCCGCAAGGATATTCGTATATAAAATCCATGAGGATATTTGTACGGATAACGGGGAGTAACGACCCCGCGGCGCTGAGTTATTATAACGGGTTGGAGGGTTTGAACAAAGATGCCCCAAGAAGACCTGTTATTCAGTGTGGTCCTTTATTTGGCACACTGAGATGGGGCTTTGAAGTCCCTGGCATTAAGACCAAGTCCAGTACGGTCTTAATTATGGCATTCCTGGGAGAACGATTTGAAATGCTAGAACCCTGGGCTGGTAGAAGTGGTATTCTGGGACTTAAGTATGTATGAGTGAATTTGTACAGAAATGGCTCTCAGGCTAATGCCACAACTGCCTCCGTCCTATTAAAACTTGGCAAGTCTCAAAGTTCGTTATCATTAAGTTGGTGGTGTAGGTCCGGATGTTGATTCCCGGTTAGCACGGATCTGGCTCTGGCGGATTGATCCATAAGGTCTCTTCGTCAACCCTCGCATGGACCTCACTGCTTGCAAAGACACCCATGGGATCTAAACGTGACTGCACAACGAACGGAGACAGCGGCTGCGAGTTTGGACCCAATTGAATGAAGAACAATAGAAATAATTTAGAAGCGAAAGCGGAAACCTCAGGAAATGGCGAAATTGAGAATCTATTCCTGAAGAGGCCGGTGATCGCGAGATCGCCCCCTACGGCGGTGAACACGCCGCATAGGGGAGGTTTTGGCACCACAGATGGTGGTGGTCAGGAACCAAAAGGCAAGGTTGAAGAACTAGGAGAGAGGATAGCAAAGCTATTAGACTTTCTCAAGACAAGATCGAATGTCCACAAGGATATAGTATCGATGTCTCGAGAAATACAGGCATTGTATATGCAGGTGGCAGATGAGCTGAGCAGTGGAACTGGTCAGCTCAAGGTGCACTGCAATAAGCAGACGCAGACAGGGGTTATGGTAGGACCATCTCCCCCTGTCCCTGCAGGTGCGACCCCGAAGCGTAGGAGAGATGAAAGTACTCTTGGGCCAAAGGGGAATAGGGCTAAGAAGAAGAGGAAGGATGCAGTAGGTGCTATCAGGAGCAGTGAAGGTAGCTGTGTGGGATCGGCGGCAGCGAATGGTGCTGCTTTGCCGAACCCAGGCACTAAGGAACCTGGGTGGATAAAAGTGCGTCCCAGGGAAGTGAATAGAAATAGGATTAGGAGTAAGCAGGGGTCACGTTCGGATGCCCTGGTTATTAAAACATGTGGGAACGCTTCCTATGCTGAGATTCTGAGGCAAGTGAAGAAGGACCCTAAACTTAGTAATCTGGGGGAGAATGTGAAGGGCATTCGGAAGACTGGGAGGGGTGAACTGCTACTGGAGCTCACTAAACCCGCTCACCAGAACATAGGTGTGTTCAGGTCGGAGGTGGAAGCGGTACTGGGTGGAACTGCCGAAGTACGGGCACTATCCTAAGAAGTTAGGATTGAAATTAGGGACATAGATGAGGTGACTTCAAAGGAGGACATATATGACGCCATAGTTAGTAAATCCAATGATTTTAAGGTACTGCAGTTTACTGCAAATTAATCATTGAGGAGAGGGTATGGGGGAACACAAACTGCCTCGATTGGCCTGAGTGCTCCTCTAGCTAGACGTCTTCTAGAGATGTCCAAGATAAGCATCGGCTTTGTCGTGTGTCGAATACGGGAAAAGATAGCACCGAAGAGGTGCTACAACTGTCTCGATTTTGGACATAGGGCGACGAATTGTAGCGGCCAGGATCTATCCGGAAATTGCTTGCGTTGTGGGGAAGCTGGCCACAAGATTGCAACATGTTCCAACAGACCTTCATGCATGCTCTGTAGAAAGGGTGGAAGTACTAATGGTGACCATGTCACCGGATGCGTAGTTTGCCCGTACTACAAGAGGGCGCTACAAAAGCTTAAGGGTTAAACAGTACTTAATAATCAGGATGCGCATATTACAGCTAAATCTCAATCATTGCCAAACAGCACAGGAGTTGCTTAGGCAAACCGTACGAGATTTAAAGGTAGACGTTGCTGTACTCAACGAGCCACATAAGAAGATTGTATCTGCAAATTGGGTTACTGATGATACAGATACAGCAGCTCTATGGACTACCGGTACTTTGATATTGACGGAGAGGTTATCACCGCAATGTGGGTACACGCGAGCCACTGTTTCCGGCATATGTTTGTACAGCTGTTATGTTCCTCCTAGGTATTCTATTGATGACTTTCGTGTTATTATAGACAACATAGTGATGGACGCTGCAGCCAGGAGTCCTGTTATAATAGCAGGGGATTTCAATGCGTGGGCTGTTGAATGGGGCTGCCCCTTGACGAATGCAAGAGGAAGGATGCTATTATAGGCCCTTTCTGCGCTGAATGTTGTGCTCTTGAATTCTGGAGATGAGGAAACATTTAGAGGAGGAAATGGTGGTTGAATTACGTTTGCCAGCGATACCATTATAAACCGTGTAAACTGGAGAGTATCTGATGTTTATACTCACAGCGATCACAGTGCCATTATTATGGATATACAGGATGATATACGGCATGTGACTCCCCTTGCATAAGGTTTGTCGAAATGGAAAGTGAATACCTTTGATAAGGATATTTTTGCCATCTGTATGGAAGGTATGGAATTAAATGGTTCAGCTGAGGATATGGCAGAACAATTGGTAAACCATATCACGCGGTCGTGCGATGCATCTATGGTGAGGCGGAAAAGATCCGGAAAGGGGCCACTGGTTTATTGGTGGAATGATGATATTGCCGGCTTGAGGGCGGAGTGTATACGTGCCAGAAGGCAGTATACAAGAACTCGAGGTAGGTTAGAGAATAGCGTATACCAACAGAATTACAGGAATAGGAGGAGGGCCCTAAAGGATGCAATTCGTAGGAGCCAGCGGCAGTGTTTTCTTAATATCTGTGATGAGGTGGATGATAATCCTTGGGGTCTCGCATATAAGCTGGTCACCAAAAAACTTAAATGCCTGACCCCGTTGCAACCGAGTGAGGGGCCAATCCAGGAGGAAATTGTATACCATCTCTTTCCCCAGCAGGACGCACCACCTTGGGAGTACAACCCTCCAGTTGGGACATTAAATTTTCCCCCGGTTACAATAGCTGAGATTGAGGACGTTTTCTCTATGTTTAGAGACAAGAAGGCACCGGGACTCGACTGCATTCCAAATATAGTATTAAAGGAGGCCGTCAGGCTTTGTCCTGAGCAGTTCTTAAGAATGGTGAATACATGCTTAGGTAAGGGAATTTTTCCAACAAGACGGAAGAGGCAGAAGTTGGTATTAATACCAAAAGCCAATAAACCCCTAGATGATCCCTTATCTTATCGGCCACTGTGTATGATAGATACATGTGGGAAGTTGCTAGAGGGTGTGATCTGCCGAAGACTTGGGAATTGCGTTGAAGACAGAAATGATCTATCAGACAACCAATTTGGCTTCAGGAGGGCGAGGTCAACAGTGGATGCTATAAACGTGGTAGTAGAAACTGCTGCACGGACTATCTATGGCAGGAGTTGGAGGAATGGCACAAAGGAGTACTGTGTAGTTGTGACGTTGGATGTGAAGAACGCGTTCAACACAGCGAGCTGGGTGCATATTGTTGATGCTCTAACTCGATTGGTCATCCCAGAATATCTGATAGGGATAGTGCAGGATTATTTCCGGTATAGGGAATTGATCTATAGTACAGATGCGGGTATAAGGAAACGTAGGATTAGTGGTGGTGTTCCCCAAGGATCGATACTTGGACCATTGTTGTGGAACGTAATGTATGATGGAGTACTAAGGTTGAGGTTACCTGAGAGAGTACAGATTGTGGGATTCGCAGGAATTGCTGGAGGCAGAAACCATTACAAATGCCAGCGTACAATTAGTAAAGTCCTGGATCACTGCAATTCTTTTCGCGAGCACTTGCGATATATAGCATCCAAAGCATCAGGGACCTGTTTGGCGCTATCTCGGATCATGCCAAACACGAGAGGGCCAAGGTATCTTCAGAGGAAACGGCTCGCTGGAGTAGTAAGGAGCATTATCCTATATGCACACCCGGTATGGTCAGACTCACTTAGATATTCCACATATGTGGGGCTGGTATCCCCTGTGTATAGGCTAGCTACTTTAAGAGTATGTAGTGCATTTCGGACAGTGTCGGACGAGGCGGCTTTTATCATTGCGGGTATGATCCCTATCGATTTAGAAATCATGAATAGGGATAACTCTGACTTATGTATGCGAAAATGGCAAGAACGGTGGTCAACCACTGAAAAGGGAAGATGGACTTATACATTAATACCCGACATCAGATTATGGCTGACTAGGAAACATGGTGATCTGAACTATTACCTAACACAGTTCTTGTCTGGACATGGTTGCTTTAGGTCATATCTATTTCGTTTTAAGCACGACGATGCTCCGTTCTGTCCACATTGTGGTGGGAATGTGGTTGAGAATGCTGAGCATGTCGTCTTTGTCTGCTCACGATTCAGCAACTGGAGGTCGTATTTAAAGGAAGGTTTGGGGCGTACGATCACCCCGGAGAATATTATTCCGACCATGCTGGAATCCTTATTGAATTGGACCAGCGTGTGTAGTTTTGTACAGCTTGTTCTAATAGAACTTCGCAGATTAGCACAGATTCGTAGGAGAGTTAGTACGTCTTAGGATTCGTTAGCAACTGACGATTAAATATGCTCATCAGTTCCGAACCTCCTTACCTAGGAACTAAGGAGGACGTAGGAATAATACTGATAATACTACCCACCCTGATGAAATGCCAAAGCTGTCCCAGGGTGGTGCTAGTGAAGTTGTCGTGGGGCCACTATTGATAGTTGCTATCATTACGTCCATAAAAAAAAATATACATATATATATATATATATATATATATATATATATATATATATATATATATATATATATATATATATAAATGTTAATATAAAGTATATACATTCTGGATCCTTATAAACAGGAAAAACGAATAAGCGATGCCCGTATATCCATTTGATCGTCTGTCTGTACGTAAAAGCTTTTTCGAATGCCCCCAGAAGTGACAGATGGAAGTGCTTCATTCTTTGGTCGATGGATTGGAAATGGGTCTATATAGAGTGGTATTGAAATTCAGAAAAATCCAAAATACAGTTCCAGAGATAGAAACTTACACCTATTTATGCACTCAAAATTAACTAGCAAAAATTAATTATTTTTTGTCAGTCAAAAATATTTTAATCTTTGGAAAGAATTAAATTTGTCTTAAAAATAAAAAATAAATACAAATTGTATTCCAGGGTTAGACAATTAAAATATTTTTTGCTACATGAAAGTGAGCAAAAAGGTTACAAGTTTTAATTTTTTGTTAAGAAAAACTATTTCGTACCTCATTAACAGTTTCATTGGTATTAAAAAGTTAAAAAATAAAAAAATTCGCTTCCAGGGTTGGGAAACTGAAATGTTTTTAGGTACATAAAAATAACAAAAAATCCAACTGATCGTTTTTTCTAAGTAGAACTATTTTATAATTCAGGAAATATAAAATTAGTATTAAAAATTTGAAACAATCAAAATTTCTATTCCAGTTTTGGACAATTAAAATATTTTTTGGCATATTAAAGTAACCAAAGAGGTTAAAAATTGTAATTTTTTGTTAAGGAGAACTATTTTATACCACATTAAGAATAGAATTTGTATTAAAAATCAAAGAAATAAAAAATCTGATTCGAGGGTTTGAAAATCAAAATTCATTTGGTTTATAAAATTAACCATATAAGTTCCTAATTTTGGTTTTTTGGTGAAGTAGGTATACTTCATACTGCAGGGAGAATTATATTGGTTTTAAAAACAAACAATAAATTGGGAACTCGAAATGTTTTTCGTACCATATAAATTCCTAATTTTAGTATTTTGGTGAATTAAACCTATTCTTCACCTTAGGGAGAATAAAATTGGTATTACATATTCAAAAAAATCTGAACTTTTTTTAGTACATAAAATTAAAATAATAGGTTACTTATTTTGTTTTTTGCGCATTAGAACAATATCTTATATATTGGAAAAATAAAATTGGTAAACAAATCAAATAGTGCATAAAACTAACCGACTGAAATAAAATATTTTCTTCTTGCTTATAAATTAAACATATTTAATGTTTCGGAAAGGCAAAAAAACAACTTCAGAATTGTAAAGTTTCGACTTTTGCTGAAATATTAAACTATTAAAATAAAAAAAATTTATTACTTAGGCAACAAAACATATTTTCTATTTTGAAAGAAGTAAATCAGTATTGAAAACAAGAAAGATCAAAAAGAGCCGTACGTCGGTGAAGGGTATATAAGATTCCACACAGCCGAATATAGCTATTTTACTTGGTTTTAGTTTTCTTCTTCTATTCTATACATACATATACAAGTACAATTTATTTCAAATGTACTCATACTTTCATGTGCGTACTTGTTATTTGTGGCAATTGATGCAATTTTGCGGAAGTTAAAATAATGTACATTACGATTGGACGCTTCTGAATTACATTGTAAGCGGCTATGCCGACAAACAAGCAACTAAGACTTGAAGTTTACAGAAGTCATAGCACTGACTTTTGAATATTAGAACAGTGATTGACAATATCATGCAGTAAATGTCGTATTAGAGCAGCCTCCTTAGTCGGCACTGTAAAGAAAACTCGCCAGTTAAGAAACGGTTTAAATAGCTACAACAAATTCTTTATCTTCCCAACACTTTCATCTCCTTCCTGGTTCCCGTGTAATGCTCTGCATATGTATGGGTCATCTCCTGAACGTTGATCCTACTAATAAAATTTGTGTTGTAGTTTCACTTAAAGTCCTTATGAAGCTAACAAAAGACAGGATACAAGATACAAATTGAAAATTTTCTTGTTAATCAAATTGAAAATTTTCTAAAAACTTGGAAGTTGTTTGTCTGACCCCATTGTGAAATAATCGAAATTTCAGCAGATCTCGACATTGATTTTTGTTATTCATAAATTCACGTATATATGGCATATTTAGGTAAAAATTTTTGGATCAACGACACCATCAAATACATCAGAAGGCACCATAACTTTAACCCTTTGTCGACCAGGTGCAAAAATACTTGCCCAGAGGTTTTTGCATCGTATAAACGTTCACGTAAGATATAGAGTAAATATGTTCAAAACTGATTTCTGGAGGAGAGATGGAGGAAAACATATGTGGTAGATGCCTATCTGGCCCATTTTGCCCGCTACGTAGGCTCCAAGTTGGTCAAAAAGTCACATTATTTCAGTTCAGTGCTAAAGGAAGAGATTAGGGCACAAACTCGGATATATTTGGGGGGCACCTTATACCTTTCAAATAATATATAAGGGAAGTACAGCCTACAATTTCCCCAAACATATTTGGCAAGTATGTTTGGCTGTGGATTGAAACGGAAAAAAGCACTTAAAAATATGATATATATTAGCCTATAAATCTTAATTCAATTTAATATAGCAATATAAATGTTCGTTAAATTTCTTACTACATACAAATTTAAGCTATGGCTTGAGCTACCAATAATAAAATATTGGAAAAACGTACACATGTACTTAAGTATAACATTCATATCAAAAAAGTTTGACTTAGGTATGATGGAACAAAAAATTCAGAAAAATGGGACATGAAGAAAAATAATCAAACGGTAACACGGGTATTATAACAATAACATGTTAACATCAGGTTGATACAGTTCTCGTATTCTTTTTCACAATAAAATTTGTGTAAATAGGAACTGTTATCAAATTCAACTAAGCCACCTAATAAGTGGTGACAAACACAATACACATGAGCACTGATGATGAAATGGTTGCGTCTTTCGAAAACAGCTGTTCTGCACTGCTGTGTAAGTTGAATAAAACTGATGTTGACTTGCCTTTGTGCCTTGAAATATTTATCATGTCTTTCTGAGATTTAAAACAAATTTCGAACAATTAGCCTATGAATCTTAATTCAATTTAATATGCTATATATTTTATTTATTTTCATAATTGTGTGTATATAGTTTTACTTTTATTTTGGTGCTTCTATCCTGCACTTTTGCCACAATGATCAACCTGATGTCAACGACCGTGGATTCAAAATCCGAGAAATTATTAACCATATATGTAAATACAGCTATGCCAGACGGGTGTACTTATTAAAAAAAATTATCAATTATCAGTTACTCGTTTGCCAGCAAATACATCTCACAGCTCAAAGAACTAGTGCATTCCTTTGAAAGTCAGCTAAATATTGTTTACCAAAACGTAAATGGAGTTAAATCTGAACTTTCCACTTTATTTATCCAAACTTTTGGCTTGAATCATCATGTAATCGTTTTCACCGAAACATGTATTTCTCTATTTAGTATCATTCTAAATAGGGACACTTTTTGCAACAATTTTAACATACATAGACGAGGTAGAGTAACTGACACTACTGCGGGTGGAGTTTTAGTTGATTTTTTAAATAATTTTCCTTCTTTGGAAGTCGAACTTCATTCTTCATATTATATTGAATTTATTACCGTAAAAATATGCTTTAAGCGCTAACAAATTATTATTACTTCTTCTTATCCTCGTATGGTATTTGGAATGATTTTAGTATATTGCTTGAGCTGGTACTTGTTGATGAACATGCCGAATGTAGACTTACTAGCCACATCCCACAGGTGAATTGAAATGGAATTTACAATTCAGCATAGCGCCTAAGAGGAGCCAAAAACGGGTAAGGAAGCTGACTACGAAAATTTAAATTTGTTGTTAACCAACACAAATTGGATCAGTATTCTGTCTACATCTGATGAATCTCCTAATGGTATTGATGAAATTGTTAAATCATTTTATAATATGTTGAACGATTACATGAATCAATGCATAGCACAGCACTTTGTTACTCCATCATCACTTCAAAATTAAAGAATCAAAAAACAAGTAAAAGTGCTATATTCGGCTGTGCCGATGTAATTCTTCTTTCTTTCTTTCTTTTTAAAAGAGAAAGTAGGTTTAATTAAAACAACTAAAAGTGCTATATTCGGCAGTGCCGAATCTTAAATACCCTTCACAGATGTCATTCTTTTCGTTTAAATTTTTCGGATCGGAAGCTAAATGTTTGGCTTTTTTTATTTCTAATACCTTTGAACGTCTATCAAAAATATTAAATATGTTTAATTTACAAAAAAAAGAAAACATGCGTTTCATGTACCCCAAAAAGTTCTAATTGTGCAATAGTAGAATCGTCTTTTAGATTTTTTTGGTTTCTAATACCAATTTATTTCTACCTGATATATATAAATAAAGTAGGTACAATTCATCATAAAGATTAAAAATAGCATATAATATGGTTACTTTTATGAATCAGAAAATTTCGATTTTGCAACCCTGAAATTGGATTTTTAATTTGTTTGGTTTTTAATACCAATTTAACTCATCCCGAAGTATAAAAAAGATTTCATACACAAAAAACCAAAATTAGGAACTTATATGGCTAATTTTATGTACTGAAAAAATTCGATTTTTTAACCCTGAACCGAACTTTTAGTTTTTAAAATTTTTAATATCAATTTAATTATTAGCGAAGTATAAAATATGTTTAATTTACTGAAAAAACCAAAATTGGGAATTTATGTGGATGCTTTCATGTACCAAAAATTTCGAATTTCCAACTCTGGAAGAGAATTTTTACTTTTTACCAATGCAATTCTTAGTGAGGTGTAACATAGTTTTACTTGACAAAAAAATTAATATTTTTAAACTTTTTGGTCACTTTCATGTACCATAAAATTTTTCATTTATCCAACTTGTCGAAATTTTGATTTTTTAAGATTTTAATACCAATTTTGTTCTTCCTGAATTATAAAACAGCTTTAATTAGCAAAACGAAACAACGTCAATTGCCTTTTTGGTTACTTTTATGCAGAATAAATATTTAAATTTCCCAACCCTGGAAACGAAATTTTAATTTTTTTTTGGATACTCTGGCATCTAAATTTTAATTTTTTTTCTAATTTTTTATACCAATTTTGTTTTTTCTGAACTACAAAATTTTTTTAATTAGTAAAAAACCGACGTTAGTTGCCTTTTTGGATAATTTTATGTATAAAAAAATTTAAATTTCCCAGCCCTGGGAGCGAAATTTTAATTTTTTTTTTACCAATCCTAGTCTCTGTTAGGTATAAAGTCGTTTTATTTAAGAAAAATTTAAAATTTGCAACCATTTTGGTAACGTTCATGTACTATAAAAATTCCATGTACCAAAAAAACTTTCAACTTCCCAACCCTGGAAGTGAAATTTTATTTTTTTTTCGTTATTTTTTCACTGCAACTCTTCATGAGGTATAAAGTAGTGTTATTTAGGAAAAAATTAAAATTTTTAACCATTTTGGTCACATTTATGAACCATAAAATATTGCACTCGTTCAACCCTGAATTCGAAATTTATATATATTTTTTGCAATTTTTAATACCAATTTTGTTCTTTCTAAAATATCAAATAGTTTTAGTTACCAAAAAATAAATAAACAACGTCAATTGACTTTTTGGTTAGTTATATGTATAAACAAAATTTCAATTTCCCAACCCTGGAAGCGATATTTAAATTTTTTAAAATGTTCCTTATCAATGCAAATCTTCATGATTGATGAAAAGTAGTTTTGTTTAAGAAAAACTAAAATTTTTTAACCATTTTGGTTATTACATGTACTACAAAATATTGCATGTACCAAAAAAACTTCCATTTTCCCAACCATGGAAGCGAAATTTTAATTTTTTTTTTACCAATGCAACTCTTTATGAGGTATAAAGTAGTTTTGTTTACGACAAATTTTCAACTTTTATATATATTGGTCACTTTCATGTACTATAATATATTACACTTGTCCAACCCTGGATTCGAAATTTTGATTTTTTTTTTAATTTTTGAACCAATTTTGTTCTTCCTAAATTATAAAACAGTTTTAGTTAGCAAAAAAAAAAACAGCATCAGTTGCCTGTTTGATTATTTTCACGTATAAAAAAAAATATATTTCCCACTCCTGGAAGCAAAATTTGAATTTAAAAAATTTTGTTTAGGCCAATGCAAATCTTCGCGACGTATAAAGAAAAACTTAAATTAAACATTCACTTTTTTGTGAAGTGTATAAAAACATTATATTCGACCGGGTCGAATCTTAAATACCCTTCAAATATTTAGTAAATAAATTTAATATGTTTAACTTGGTGGGACAGAGTTGCTTTATATAATATCGTACGGCAAAGCCTACTAAAGGGGGCGGGGTTCAAAAATAGATAATATAATGTTTTCCACAGACAAACGTATGGGCATTGCCCATACGTCTAGTCTTAGACTTCATCACTGATCAAGAATATATATAATTTTTTTCGGGTTCGCTCTGGCAAGGGCTGTGGTGGAGACATTTCACCTTTTTCATAATATTCTAAAAATAAAAGTTTGGGATAATTATACACAAAATTTAAAATTATTATTATTATTTTTTTTTGATAGGGTCCTTTAGGGGGCAAAGGGGGAGGGGGGGGGGGGTGTAGGGAAGAATAGTACCAGTTTATGTCTCAGCTTGTATGATATCAACAAAATTTTTTTACAAATTTGTTAATACTAAATGAAAGTCAAATATATATCTACCCCACTATAAACTATTCTCGTAAAAAATTTCTGATACGCCTGATTTGTTATATGTTGGTTGATTTCTTCGCCTCAATTTATTCTGATGATAAATAAAGTGTGTTTTTTTAGAGTGTCGTAAAACCAAAGCAACACGTGCAAATTGTTAAAATTTTTAAACAAAATAATTGTTCTATTCATCAAACTCATCGTACACTTCTTCCATTTTATGGCGTACATAATCGTCCTTCAGAGCTGCTAATTCGAAGAACAATAAATCTTTTTCGGACCACATTTACTGTTACTGATAATGCACATCCCGTGAGACCCCGAACAATGCGCACTGAAAAAGCATTGAAGATGGTCCTAATCAATCAATTCGTAACCGGGGGTATACAATGGGGTATGAGAGTGTAGAGGAGACTTTAGAAGTTATACTCCATTAAGTGGGAGGATTTAGGAAAATTTTGATATTAAAAAAAATGATTATAATAATAATTTCTAAAATTGTGCAATTATACAAAATTTATTTTGTTTGAAAATCTTTTAAGACAAAAAAGTTATAGATGGTCAAAATTCAAATATTTACTAAGAAATTTTTCATTTTAGCAAAATGCTGAGAATGTCAATTTTGAATCACCCTGTTCACAGAGATATAGTTAAAATAAAGTTTCAATTTTTGGTTCCCAAGTGTCTACTTTTGAATGAACTTTTACATTTTACAATCGGTGATCGGAAAAAAATGAGGTTTGGTCGCCTTCTCTCAAAATGGTCCAGTGTGCGCAGTTCTCAGCAATTGGGCTTGTGGCTTTCCACTTTATGAAAAATTGTTGAAAATTGGTGTTTCAGATTGCACCTTCTAAGCGCCAGCGTACAATATTTTGTAGCATAATTTTTTTTATCTTGGACCAGCACTCAGGGGATGACCCCTACATATGCGGTGCATTGCGCCGGAACTAGAAAGGAGGGGATGGTGTTGAGGGAACATATGAGGAAAGATGAGAAGATATACAATGTTTATGTAGATATTTCAACATTTTAACTTTGCCGGCTATTTTTTTTTTGCTACAGGACCGACGAAGGAGGGTGCTGTTATTCTGCTTTTTGGTACATGATTGTGTCAGTCGCTGTCAATTATGTTCAGTGATCAGTGCTATGCCTTCAGCATTGAAACAGGCTGGCAACAATTAACACAACCATGCACCAATGCTGATCAGAAGAATTCAACACAATATTTCATGACTCAGCAAGGGGTTGAACTCTGGACCCTCCGCATCATAGTCTCGTGTTCTACTACTTCAGCCAACAGCACCCACAAATCAATGCCGATGATGTCAAAATATTTTTGAGCTCAGATAGTCAACCTGAATTAATATTTTATTTGGTGTACTGAAAAATCGCGCTATAAGAGTTGTTATAGATGGGGTTTCATCCAACGATTACAATTTTAAATCTGGGGTTCTGTTATTCTACACTATTTCGATATATGTATAAAGGGAATTTACTTCTATGTCAGACTTAAGCACCTATTTACTCTTTTGCAGAAGATAGCCGACTATACCATTCACCTGCTTTCAGTAATAGGCCGACATCGTCAGAGCTCGGGACGATGCGGCACAATATGAATTTCACGCTCATTAGTAGAAGAGTTGAAAGGGGTCACAAAATTTCAATGCCCGTAAGACTCAATACTGCATGCTTAACACCAACGCATGCCCGATCACGCTGCTTCTTTTGTAAATATGAATAACACAAAATTTGTTTCTTTGAAATAAGTTAGTATTTGAAAATCAGTAAGATCAAAAACATGGTTAAAGATTATTTGTGGGTGCTGTTGGCTGAAGTAGTAGAACACGAGACTATGAAGCGGAGGGTCGTGAGTTCGAGCCCGCTCTGAGTCATGAAATATTGTGTTGAATTCTTCTGATCAGCATTAGTGCGTGGTTGTGTTAGTTGTTGCCAGCCTGTTTCAATGATGAAGGCATAGTCACTGATCACTGAACATAATTGGCAACGACTGACACTATCATGTACTAAAAGCAGAGTAACAGCACCCACCTTCGTCGGCCCTGTAGCAAAAATTAGCCGGCGAAGTAAAAGGTTGAAATAGCTACAAAAAAAAAAAAAAAAAAACAAAAACTGTCTATCTTCTCATCTTTCCTAATCTGTCTCGTCAATACTATCCCCTCGTTTTCAGTTCCGGCGCAATGCATTGCATATATAGGGGTCATCCCCTGAGTGCTGGTCCTACTCCTAAAAAAAAAAAAAAAAAAAAAATAATGAATGTCCACTCCAGACACACATTGGTAAATTGTATATAAGATTCGATGCAGCCAAATACAGCGCTTTGACTTTTTCATTTTCTTACTTTAAAGTTTGTTGGATTTTAACAGCTTTTTTGCCAAATAATATTTCATATACCAACTGAAAAGGGCGGTCACATTTCTAAGCACTTTTAAACTGGGCTCTTCGCCCGGGTCGTTGTTTTCAAAATGTCACACTCCATAGCTTCGAAAAGTTTAGTAGCAGTAAGTATTTTTCTTCTGTTTCGACCTCCAGCAGAAATGTTTCATCGTCCGGCGAATTGCCACTCCGGATTAGAATAAAATGTTTGTTATTTAGCGCCGTTGTATAACATGAAATCATTAATTAGTTCTTTCATTTAAAAAAAATTTGCATTTATAGCTGTTTGAAGCGTTTAAAAATTTCTTATTTTTGTTGTAGGATTATAACCTTTCGTTTCCTAATATTTATATTAAAGTTCACTTCAAAAAATGTAACTTTCATCGACATGCAATAAGCAAACAATATTCATATTTGCTTTAGACTTAAATAGAAAATCGCCTTTCCTGTTGAGATTCATACAAACATTTTCATATTAACGACGGGAAATCGAAACACTAATCAGGCAACTTCGACACGACGAAAAGTGAAGCGACGTAAACCGGGACTTTGTTGTAAATATATGATACTTTTACACGGTAGGTACGTTCCTAAGAAAACCGTGTATATCAAAACCGTGTAAAAAAATACACGATTCAAATGTAAATTTGGGGATCTGTTCCACAACCTTAAAAAATCGTTAAAACGAAAAAAAAATTCATACTAATTGTATGCATTTAAAAAAAACGTGCAAAAGAAGTGATGTTAAACTTATACTTAAGTAATAATAAAAAAAAAAATTCATATTTATTACAAGAAAACAAATTTAGTTTACAGTTTAAATCCAATTCAGAAGTACAAAAAAATAAAAACCAAAAAAAATTAGGAAATAAGAGTACAGCGTCCTACGAACTGAAGAACACTTAACACAATTAACAACAAAATTATGTGTTCAAGTTGCAGTACAACGAGTTAAAGAACAAGTAAAAGTACTATATTCGGCTGTGCCGAATCTTAAATACCCTTCACAGATGTAATTCTTCTTTCTTTCTTGCCAAAACAGAAAGTAGGTTTAATTAAAAAATCAAAATGATGTTATCGGTTACTTTTATATTTAAGAAAACGTTTAAATTTTTCGGCTAGGAAGCTAAATGTTTGGCGTTTCTTATTACTAATAACTTTGAACGTCTTTCAAAAATATTAAATATGTTTAATTTACAAACAAAAAGTAAAAATCCGTTTCATGTACCCAAAAAGTTCTAATTGTCCAACCGTAGAATCGTATTTTAGACTTTTTTTGTTTTTAATAATAATTTTTTTTTACCAATCCTAGTCTTCATTAGGTATAAAGTGGTTTTATTTAAGAAAAATTTAAAATTTGCAAGCATTTTGGTCACCACTATATCACTATAAAATTATTGTAGTTGTCCAACCCTGGATTCGAAATTTAGATTTTTTTGGAAATTTTTGATACCAATTTTGTTCTTCCTATAATATAAAATAGTTGTAGTTAGCAAAAAAAAACAACGTCAAATGCCTGTTTGATTTCTTTCACGTATAAAAAAAATGCAATTTCCCACCCCTGGAAGCAAAATTTTAATTAAAAATTTTTGTTTTGGCCAATGCAAATCTTCATGACGTATAAAGAGGTTTTATTAAAGAAAAACTTAAAATTTTTAACAATTTTAGTTACTACAAAATACGGAATGGGCCGAAAAAAATTTTTTTTAATTTTCCATCATTGGAAAAAAAAATTTTATTTTGTAGTACACGCAGTAACTAAGATTGTTAAAAGTTTTAAGTTTTTCTTTTACAAAACCTCTTTATACCTCATGAAGATTTGCATTGATAAAAATATTTAAAAAATTAAAATTTCGCTTCCTGGGTTGGGAAATTCATATATTTTTATACATAAAAGTAACTTGACGGCAAAAAGGCAATTGACGTTGTTTTTTTTTTGCTATAAAAAAATTTTTTATATTTTAGGAAGAACAAAGTTGGTATCAGAAATTTCAAAAAAATATCAAAATTTCGAATCCACGGATGGACAAGTGCAATATTTTATAGTTCATGATGGTGACCAAAATGGTTGAAAATTGTAAATTTTTCTTAAATAAGACTACTTTATTCCTCATGAACAGTTTCATTGGTTAAAAATAAAACAAAATTAAAATTTCACTTCCAGTGTTGGGAAGATTAAAGATTTTTTGGTACATGCAATATATTGTAGTACATGAAATTTTAAGTTTTTCTTAAACAAAACGACTTTATACCTACTATAGACTAAGATTGGTAAAAAAAAATTTAATTTCGCTTCCAGGGATGGGAAATTAATTTGTTTCTTATACATGAAAGTAACCAAAAAGGCAACTAACGTACTTTTTTTACTAATTAAAAATTTAGATTCCAGAGTTGGATAACTGCAATATTTTGTAGTACATGAAAGTGACCAAAATGGTTACAAATATTAAGTTTTTCTTAAATAAAACTATTTCATGCCTCATTAGGAGTTGCATTGGTAAAAAAATGCAAATTTCGTTTCCAGGGTTGGGAAATATAAATATATATAAAAGTAACAAAATAGGCAATTGATGTTGTTGTTTTTGCTAATTAAAACTATTTTATAATTCAGGAAGAACAAAATTGGTATTAAAAACTTAAAAATCAAAATTTCGACTCCAGGGTTGAACAAATAATATATTTTATGGTACATGAATGTGTTTTAGCAAGAAAGAAAGAAGAATTACATCTGTGAAGGGTATTTAAGATTCGGCACAGCCGAATATAGCACTTTTACTTGTTGAATTCCGAGTTAAATCAAAAAAATGTGTAAAAAGTTTAAAAGTTTTTCTTGACGAATCGAGTTATTTCAAAATCGTGTAAAAAAGGACCGAGTAAGAAAAGATTTTACTGTAATTTGTGTATTTGGTGTAATATCTTATTATAGTAACTCAAAAATCCTCGTAGCCTTAACAATCGCAAGGAATTTCTATAGTTAATAAATAATTAAATTAGAAGGGGTATGCCATTTTCCCCAAGAACGAACTTTCACCTATTGTACGTATACGATAGGTATGTTACAGTAGGGAGAATAGTTGCAGGTAGGTGAAGCAAATGTATCAAATGGCAATAAAACGCAATTTTCATAAATTGTTGCTGGTATATAAAAACCAATCGGAATTGAAAATATGCATATCATCACTTATCTCTTTAATGCTTGTGTATTGTAGAAACAAAAAAGTTGCCTTTCTGTTATTACTTTTAAAACTTATAATTTTCACATTAAAGTGGTAAGAGACGTTGGAAAGCTTGCGAAGTTAGACTAAAGTCACGAATTGAAAAATCGTGGGGATTTCCGACATTCCTCTGTGCCCTTTTCGAACTTTTAGCTATACCAAATATAGACACACACGACGGAAAAGTTATATACTATATATAAAACTACCATTAAAGACAGGCTAAAGAGACATAGTGTGAAATGACACTTAGATGTTGGTGAGAATTGGATTTTGTTGCGTACTAGTGATATATTAAATATTATAACAATATTTTTCTAATAATACAAAAATTTCACATCTCGGCATCGTGACGATTTTAGTATTCTTGCGTCATATTACTTTATTTCGTGGAAAATTTTTGTTAAAATAAACACATGCACTTGCGTCAACACATACACGTGTGCAAATAAATATCTGAATAAACAAACGCTTTTATGAATTTAAAAGACGATAATAACATGCTGATATTGTTACCACAATCCGTAAGAGTTTAGATGTTGCTTTGCTTTAAATTTGAAGATAACCAAATAGAAAACATCGCAAAAGATTCATTCCAGAACGAATTTAAACTTAGACAATTAAAGATCTTATAAAAGGCAATATAAAACTAATAAACAATACAAATAGTAACACTAAAACAAGTAAAAATTCTATATTCGGCTGTGCCGGTTCTTATACACCCTTCACAAATGTATTTATTCTTTCTTTCTAAAATATAAAATAGTTTATTTTTTTTTAATATTTAATAAAAAGTTTACATTTTCTGCTTTGAATCTGCTTTTCTGATTTCTAATACCAATGAACTTCTTTTACAAATATTTTATTATTTTTATACAAAAAGAAAAAATTCGTTTCTTTTAGTTACTTTTATGTACCAAAGATTTATTTATTTTTTTTAATTTCAATAACGATTCATCGTAAAATATAAAATAGGTTGTATGTTTTGAAAAAAAAAAATTTCAATGGTTCAACCCCGGAGACTATTTCTTTTAGAATTTTAATGCCAAATTTTATCTCCTCAGCATAAAATAACTTTAAAAGTAAACATATATCAGAAGGCCTTTTGCTTTCTTTTATGTATCAAAAGCGTTTCGATTGTAAAACCTTGAAAAAGAATTCTATATTTTTTACGATTTTAATACCAATTTGATTCTTCCTGAAGAATAAAGTAGGTGTAATTCACCATAAAAATCAAAATTAGAAACTTACATACTTCCTTTTATGTACCAACACATTTCGACCAACCATGGCAAAAGAAATAGAACCATACAAGACAATTCTGATAGTGTATTGAATTTTTTACGAAGTACACGCTTCACTCTTAAAATATTTTCCTAAAATTATAGAAACTTAAACGAAAAATTATTGGTTACTCTTATTTCGTCAAATATTTGCTAGATGTGAAAATATGAGTAGTTGAGTTGATGTGACTGAGTGACTCTGACTGTCTGTACACATTTAATTCAGTTTGGTTGAAAACAAAATAAAAACTTTATTGAAACTTTAAAAATAATATTTCTATTAAAATCTGCATGTGCGTCAGGCATCCAAGAGTAGAACGTTGTCTCTAACATTCTCAAGATTCATAGGAAAAAAAAAACATTTCAAATTTCGACTAACTTTTCCGGAGATCACGTGTGGGGATATAGCTCAGTGGTAGAGCATTCGACTGCAGATCGAGAGGTCCCCGGTTCAAACCCGGGTGTCCCCTGATTACTTTTTATTTTTTTAGCTATTGTACAATAAAATATTATGCAATTATAAATTTGGAATTTAAATAAATTACATAAGAATTCCTTTATTGGGCTCAATTTCAAATCTGCATATTATTTGTTTATGAATTTTTATTACATTATGAATTTTTACCGAATTCAAGTCTTAACTGCAAATATTTTATTCCTTATATCTGATATATTTCCTTTTAGTGAAATACAACACAGGAAAATAAACTTTGTTGTACAATTTTTAGCGCAGAATTTTACAAGGATGCAGCCGATTATTATTGGGAATATGGGAAACTCTTGTCACTTATGCAGACGGCTTTAGCATTATTAATCCCAAGTATTAGACGTGTTAAGATCCTTCAAAAACTCCAAAAGAATTTGCGCGACACCTCAGGTATTTTAAAAGATTTTGTTAAGAAAAGTTTAATGAAAACTATGTTAAAAATCTCTTATACAAATAATTCGATTTTCAAACACTGGGATCGAAACTTTAATTTTATTTAAATTTTTAATACCAACTCTATTGTTCCTGATTTCTGAACTAGTTTTAATTAGCAAAAAATCTTAATTTTATGTACCAAAAAAAAAAAAAGAAAGAACAAATCAATTGTCCATTCCTGGAATCAAAAATTAATTTTTTATTAGTTTTAATTCCAATCTTAATTCTTCCGAAAGTCTAAAATAGGTTTAATTAACAAAAAACAAAAAAAATTAGTTTAAGCTAATTAACTTTGCGTCCACAAATAGGCGTTAGGTCTACAGCTCCGGAACCACATTTTGGATTTTTCTGAATTTCTATACCACTCCATTTCTAATCCATCACTCAAGGAATGAAGCTCTTTGGGGAGCTTGGAAAACCCGATTTCACGTACAGGCAGGTGGACAGACGGACATCGCTTATTCGTCTTCGCTATTTATAAGGAACCAGAATATATACGTACATACTTTATGGGGTCCCATATTAATATCGAGAAAATTACACATGACATGACAAACCTATATACCCTTATATATATAACAGCAAAATAGTGTAAACAACTTAAAATAATATTAACTGATAAGGGGAATAATGTTAATTTACTTTACCTTATAAAGATAGCGATTTTAAGAAAAACTATTCAGTGCTGCTAAAGATTTTGGCAAAAGTGTGCAAAAGGATGAACAAGATAATACTAGTGTTTTGTGCTGTTTTGGTTGTGGCTACCGGATTGGTAAGAAGAATTTCCTTTTAACTTTGAATCCTGTTTAAAAATTACAATTGCTGATGCAGGTTTTGTTTTCCGCAATAGCAACTAAAAAATGTAATATTAAATCGAATTAATGGAATCAAGTGAACCGATAAAAGTGCAATGATTTGTAATTTATTTAGGATATTGTCTCTGTTACTGGATTAAATATATGCTTGCTTATGCCATGCTTTGTGTATTATATTTCATATTAAATAGAACTTGTTTGCTGTGTTTTTAGAGATTTCACAGACTACTATAATTTTTTGTATGAATTTTTATTAGTCGAACTTTCTTATGTAAATTGTTAATTTTATCAACGGGCTTAAGTTCGAATCTGCAAGACTGCAAACCATTTTTTATTATTTTTTATTAATAAATGAATTTGTTCAAATTCTATTTTGATTAATTTATATTAAGAAATCAGTACTGATCTGTTCTGCTGGTTTGATGATTATTGAAAAATATTCTTAATATTCCAATCTTAATATAAATTAATAAAAATAGAATTTGAACAAATTCATTTATTAAAAAAAAATAATAAAAAATGGTTTGCAGTCTTGCAGATTCGAACTTAAGCCCGTTGATAAAATAAACAATTTACATAAGAAAGTTCGACTAATAAAAATTCATACTTAATTTAAAAACATTGCGAGGGCACGCGCACTTGTTCATTGTAAATTGACAACTAAATTCAATCACTTGAACATAAATAACAAAGAAGCTTTAGTTATCAGCAGCCGATGGCTCTGGAAAAAGCGAAAGAGATGCATGGAATATTCGGAATATTAATCGTCAGTGTTGGGGAATTTCGTACTAACCAAAAATGTAATAACTTAAAAATATGAAAATTTATTGGTTAAATAGTTGATATTCCTACTAACTAGCACCACTTGCAAAAGTGGAAAAATTGAACAAAGAACGCTGATGAGATGGCGTAGCGGCCTCGAAATCAGTACTGATCCGTTCTGCTGGTTTGATGATTATTGAAAAATATTCTTAATATTCCAATCTTTATATAAATTAATAAAATAGAATTTGAACAAATTTATTTATTAATAAAAAATGGTTTGCAGTCTTGCAGATTCGAACTTAAGCCCGTTGATAAAATTAACACTATAATTTTTGTTCTGTAATTCAATGGTTTCCAAAAATTGGGGAATAAGTTGAGGTGTTTTATCCGTTTTGGAATTAGGTTGAGGTCTATTAATGTTTTGGTGTAAGAGTCAATGAAGTGCACACAGACGTACTTACGAAGCAACAAACAAATCATATTATTTACTATTACTTTTGAAAACGTTTTCAAGTTGTTCTTTGAAATTCAGTATTAAATAATTTTTATTAAAGTGGGATTGAATTTATTTGACAACTAAAATTCTAAGTGGCCAAAGATGCTGTTTTAATATTATAATAAATCTGCTTCTTATAATTATGTTCTCTCTATACGCCTCGAACTAAATATTTGTCACAACTTCTGACAAATATTAAATATAAAAGCTCATGCTTTTATGATTAATTTTTATTTCTTAGGTTCTTCGCTATATCGCTAACCGTTGGTTAGCTTTTGCGGAATACTATTATATGCCTTTGTCATTATTACAGTAGATATCATTGCGCAACCCAGTTTAATAGAGCAAGGGAAAATTTTTGTTACAAAACTCATTAATTTGTTTTCAAATTCGGGAATATATACAAAAAGTATATGTATATATATATATTTTTGTTTTAGCCCGTAGATGGTGGTGATCGGACTGTAACTGAGTTCTACGAAGCTGCGGATGAAGAAGAATATGTCCCAAGTGTAGGCGAACAAGTAAAACTTTTTAAAAGTTTATACGCCCAAAGGACTGATCTTATTCACTATGTTAATATCACAGATATGTATTTCAACCAGAGTAAAAAAAATTGTTTGAACAAATATCGCGCATTGATGCCGACAATTAATAATGTGACTCAGTGTATGAATGCCTGTATTAAACCAGCTAACAATGCCATCCGAACCTTTGCCACACATACCTTATTTTTAACCATGACACAATCATATGAGGCTTTTCAGAATAATACTAAAGAGTGTCGAGAAAAATTCGTGTTTCGAGAAGAAAATGATGAACATTTTATTTTTTGCTTAATTGAAAAGGTCAGTATTTGCTACATCACATTCGTAAGATTCGAAAGTTATTATATTCTTAACACTTCATCTTATATATTTTAGGTCCAAGAGCATGATACGAGTCTACGTTTGAGTGAGAAGCCACTCCAAGCTTTACTTCAGGAAAAAGTCAAACAGATAGAAGAATCACTAACGAAAGCCGTAGAATGCGCTAAAGGTGTTAAAAAAGAGACAGAGTCTAAAGTTACTAAAATCGGGAAATATATTGAAATTTGTAACGATTCCTATAAAGAGGAAATGTTATAGAAAACCTCATGTGAAGGCAAAATATAAAAAAGTTGCCTATTTATATTACTTTTAAATTGATAATAAATTTTTATGTGAATAAGGTTTAGTAAAGTAATACGGTTTAAAAGAATTTGCCGATTTGTTATTGTTAATACAGTTCTATTTAACTTCACGCAAAAAAGATTGAAAGTTTTCAAAAACTTGGGAAGTTGCTGGTTTTACTCAGTTTTAAAACTATCTAGTTTTTACCAGACCTCGAAGTTTTGATTTCCCAGAGAACTTTGCTGACTACTCATAAGAAGTCGTCACTATAACTGCGTATGTGTGTGTATGTAAACATTTGACCGCTTATAACTTTTGAGCAACTAAACCGAATCTAAACAAGGTAGTCTCGTTTCAAAGGTTGCCTTCAAAGTTACATTTCCTGTGCAGTAGAAGTGGTTCGGACCGATAGATTTTCTCAGTTATCAATTTTTTAGAATAACTTGTAAGCAGCCTTTCTAAAAACTAACTAGCTGTTGAGAATAAAAAACCACATCGAACGCTACCAACAGGGTCAAAATCGGCTTACGCGTTCGTCAGCTATCGAGAACGAAATTTTAGATAAAAATCAACTCAGAAGTTATATAAAGGGTGTTTTTTATAGAGCTCTACTTGTTTAAAATGTAATAAAAAAGATAATATATTTGTAATATCTATGAAACGGGCTTTATTGGAAAGAAACTGTTATGAAATCAATGTTTTGATTTCATAACATTTATGAATTTATGAATTTAGATTATTTTTATATGATATCATGTTGAAGTTTCTTGTGTAAAACGACATATAAATATTGCATCTTTTTGGAGGTATCACTATTAACAGACGCGGTGCTGCCTCATTAGTTGTAGCATTGTTTATTGTAACTGGCGGATTAAGCTCGGTGAACTAAATTGTGCCAACGTTGTAGACGTTATTTCTTGCAAAGCCCTGGGTTTTTGCCACATATTGTGGTAATTTGGACGTCAACTGATGGAGCAATATTTAGCACATGTAGTATTACCAAGAGTCGCAGATTGAGTAGCTTGTAGTGGCGCAGATTCACATAAATTATTATTGTTATTAATAGGTAGTACAACTTGAGAGGGACTAGCAAATTATCTAGATTAGGGAAAACAGTAAACAATTGTTTTTATTCCTAAAGCTTATTTTAGGCTATTAAAGCGTTTTTAATTAGATAGTCGAACTCAACGCCATATCCATATTAACTGGTTTGCAGCTGGGACAACACCATTGCAATGGTTTAGACGTATCATCCAGGGCGTCAGTATTACGTGTCTTAAGTCCACTACATTTTAGACGATAGTATCCGAGACATAACCAACAAGATATCATGAGATCAGAATTTTTTATATTGCAATTTTCTTTCATGCAATGCATGTTATAACGGTATTTTACCAAGTATTTCTAATGAAGAGACGATTTAAGCTGTAATTAATGATGGGTAATAAAAAATATACTCAGCAGTAGATGACACCACTTAACAAAATCCAGTTCACAAACCAGTATAGCTGATATAATTATCACACGATAAGCAAAGCAGCTGATCACACTTGATTTGTGTCGAACTCGTTCATCCGCTCGTTTTGTCATTGATGAATAAAACTATTTAAATTACATTGATTTGATGAAAGGTTCTTATCAAAAACGAGCGAACGAATGAGTTCGACACTCCACCAAAAAAACCAAAACTAAGAACTTTTATGGTTAATTTTATAAACCAAAAGAATTTGTCGTTTCCAACCCTGGAATCGAATTTTCCGTTTTTCCTTGATTTTTAATACCAATTCAATTCTTAATTAGGTATAAAATAGTTCTATTTAACAAAATATTAAAATTTTTAATTTGTTTGATTACTTTCATGTACCATAAAATATTTCAATTGTCCAACCCAGGAATCGAAATTCAATTTTTTTTAATTTTAATATTAATTTTACTCTTCCTGAATTATAAAATAGTTATAAATAAAGCAAAAAACCCTGGAAGCGTATATGTTAAGTTTATAATACCAATAAAACTCTTAATGAGGTATAAAATGTGGGTGCTGTTGGCTGAAGTAGTAGAACACGAGACTATGAAGCGGACGGTCGTGAGTTCAAGCCCCCGCTGAGTCGTGAAATATTGTGTTGAATTCTTCTGATCAGCATTAGTGCGTGGTAATGTTAGTTGTTGCCAGCCTGTTTCAATGATGAAGGCATAGTCACTGGTCACTGGACATAATTGTCAGCGACTGACACTATCATGTACTAAAAAGCACAGTAACAGCACCCACCTTCGTCGTTCCTGCAGCAAAAATTAGCCGGCGAAATATAAGGTTGAAATAGCTACAAAAACAACTGTCTATCTTCTCATCTTTCCTAATCTGTCCCCTCAATACTATCCCCTCGTTTTCAGTTCCGGCGCAATGCATTGCATATATAGGGGTCATCCCCTGAGTGCTGGTCCAAGATAAAAAAACCAGTTTTGCTAAAAAAGAAAAATTTTGACAGTTTTGGTCACTTTGATGTATAAAAAAATATTTCAATTGTCCAATGCAGGAATACAAAGTTAATTCTTCCCAAAGTATAAAATTTAATTAACAAAAAATAATTATCGAATTAGGTGTATGATTACTATAGCTAATAAGATTCCCCATTAGGATGCATGAAATATGGATGAACTTAGTTCTAACAAAAGTAGAAAATCGCTTAGTGGATTATAGCATTGTGCCCACAAAAAACAGTTTAGTTTGGCATATGAGCGTGTTAACATCATTTATCCCAATACGGCTACTATTGGAAACCAATCCTAGATTTTTGCCGGCATATGTATAATATTTATTTTTTTAGAAGGACCAGCACTCAAAGCATAACCCCTACATATGCAGTGCATGGCGCCGGAACTAGCCCCGGTTCTAGTGTCGAGGAGAAATATGAAGTAAGTTAAAATATATTAGCATTTTTGTAAATATTTTAAAATTTTTCGCCTAATTTTTGCTATAGGGCTAATTTTTGTTAAGTACTTCAGTCAACAATTTTTATTTTCTTAATTTTCATATAGAGCAACGCAAGACCAAAAGGAAAGTATCTAGCAGGAAATTGGCTATATAATAATAAAACAAAATATTAATTGTTATCATGAAGATAGCGCTTAAAATTACCCTTTTTGACTTTGTGTAGTTTTAAGTAATAAATTTCGGTCAATTCAAAACGTTAATACAACAAATAAAAAGGCTATAATCGACCGGGTCGAATCTAAAATACCCTCCAAATATTTAGTAAGTAAATTTAAAATATTTAACTTGGTGGAACAGAGTTCCTTTAAGACATCTCTGTACCCAATTTTAAATCTCTCTTTTGAGAGAGTCATTCCGTCAAGAGCTTTTGGGGGAGACGTTTCACCTCTGCAAGATCAGAGAACATCTTAATTTCTTATAAGCTTTAAGAATAAAAATTGTTCAATATTTACACTATTTTTGCATATACGAGTAATACAAAAATAGACTATATCATGCTTTCCACAGACGAACGTATGGGCATTGCTGGATCGTCTCAGACTTCATCACTGATCAAGAATATATATACTTTATGGGGTGCAATTCTTTTTTTTAGGGTATCAAAACTGTATTTTGTCGGGGTCTCTCTGGCAAGGGGCGTGGGGGAGACGTTTCATCTTTGCCATAAAACTTCAAAAATAAATGTTGGGAATAATTAAATGTAAAATTTATTAAAATTTTTTTATAGGGTCATTTAGGGGGCAAAGGGGGAGCAGGAGGTACGGCAGAGGAGTACCAGGTTACGTCTGAAATTCGTTATTAACCCTTATATGATAGACAAAAAAACTACTTGTTTTGTACGACAAGGTACCCGGGAACCTTTATACAAATGTTATGAAAAATAAACGATTTTGCTACAAAATTTTAAATGTAAATTTGAAATATGCACAGTATATGCCTCAAAAGTATAGGATAAAAATATGTTGGGCTTGTGATGCTTCCAACTCCTTTCTCTTACATGCCCAATTGTGTACTGGTAAGCCAACAGAAAGTCAGCGCTAGACAAATGTGGAAGACAGGACTATCTTAGATCTGGTGCTCTTACGTGCCGACGATGTGCTCTTACGTGCCAAAAAAAGGTGTAATAATGTTATCAACCATGCACTTTACCCCGTCGGTCGAAAGCACTTTGAGTGCTAGGTCCGAAATTATAAAGTATTACAATAAAACCAAAGGGGATTCCGACAATATAGACAAGTTATTGGACGAATATACTTGCAAGCGTAGAAAAAGTCGGTGGCCGCTATCCTTTTTTTTTAATGCTATAGATGTAGCAGCATTGGCTTCATGTATTATTTATATGCAACACAATACAAACTTCACTTCTACTGACCGTGGTAAATCTCAGTGTGCAATTGTCTATTGAAAACATGAAGAATCGTGTTAAAAATCCTAAGGTGATGGCAAAAACTCACAGACGAACAGTAATATATATTACACGTGGAAAATAATTTGATACTACTGTACATCAAGATACGTCAAAAGTGGAAAGACATAAAAGTGGCAGTATCGCAGAAACAGGAAGTTGCAAAATCTGTTCGAAGCAAAGGAAAACACGCCAAACTTGTAGCAATTGCTCTATACCAATTTGCAATATATAGGACGATCAACCTAAATAAATTTATAATCATAGATAAATAAATACATGAATAATATGTTCACATCAATGTAAATATTAACATATGTATATACATACATATCGCACTCGTTCAACAATACTGTATTAACTCAAAATTTTTTTTGTATTATCTTTTTTGCAAAAAACAATACATAATACTTATGTCAACCTATGTTTAAAAATTCCCATAGTTCTGACTACTCCTTCTTAATAAGGTTACATGTTGTGACCTTTTTCCTGCTGAAATGGGTTATTTCTGTGAATCAAGAAAACAAAATTATTTTGAGTTATTCGAAGTGATTGGGCTTAACATATAACTGTTTTTTCGTATAAATAGTAGTATTTTGAGTTAAGTTGTTATTCTAATAATAAAAGTTTCTTTTAGTCAGGTAGTATTTTGAGTTGCAACTGTTTAATTGATTCAGGCTAAGCAAATTTTTTGTTTTAATTCGAAATATGATTGTTTTCATGAAATAATGCTTAACTTTTTTTTGAGTTGTTACTGTTTGCGTGAAATAATTTAGTTTTTTTATTGAGTTATTACTGTTTTGATGAAATAGTTTTAATAACACTTTGTAATATTATCACTTTATCTTTTTACATTTGAGCAATATAGCAAAAAATGCAATTTTGATCAGCGAATATTTTAAGTAAAAAAGTCTAATTAGTTCAGTTAACAAAATGAGTTGTCAAAAAAAAAGATGTCACTGTCGGAAAATAAAAGAAAGGATATTATGGATCTAGTCAAGAGAAACATAATCCCTAAAAAGTATTACGATTCATACTACGAAAACTTTTAATATAAACTTTTTTAATTTAATAAAATACATATTTTAAACTTTTTAGCGGTTGTTAGCATTTATTTAGCTTTAGAAACTTTGAGACTACAGTATTTTTTCATTTCGTGTTTCTCTGTTTTATTAAAAATGTATTAAAAATACAGCAATAAATTTCATATAAAAAACACAACTCAAAATATTTACTTCTTATAAAAAAAATAATTCTAGAAAAAGATAGTAACTAAAAAAATCGCTTTTCTATCTGCAGACAATGAACAAATAAAAAGGTTATGCAGCGCAAAACAATAATTGATGGGTTTTCTAAATATTGCCGAATTTTGGTTAACGAAAACTTCCTTAAGCGCTAAGAAAACAAGTTTTTGTCTCTCCTGAAAACTTTGAAGTTTTTGAGTTAATACAGTATTGTTGAACGAGTGCGATATATATATATATATTTTTGTAAACATGTAAATATGTAGCTGAATTATTATTTCTCTCGGTCAATATAATTTAAAATAAAAAAGAAAAAAAATACTGTGCATTTATTTATAGAATCGTATAAAGGTACCTGGGTACTTTGTCGAACAGCTAAGGGTGTGTGAAGAAAGTTGGCGTGCTACGCCTATCTGAATTTACTAATTTTTTTCAAAGCTCTGAAAAGGAATAAAATATCAAAAGTTAGGAGCTCTCAAGAAGTTTCAGGTACGAGGGTTGCGAATTTCAACAAAAAAAAATTAATTTCAAAACGCAAAAGGTAACCGGGTACCTTGTCAGTCACATAAGGGTTAAAGTTAATTAATACAATTTTTTACACAATTTTTTAATATAATAACACTCACTAAAGGAGGAGGGGTCCAAAAATTACTTTTTTTGATATTATGGCTCCGCTTAACGCGTTGGACTTCCTTTGACATAAAAATATATCATTTGCTTAACAAATTTACAAAAAAAAAACTTTCAAAATTATGTAGTTTAGAGGTTTGTTTTGTTCTTCACTGATCAAGAATATGTATACTTTATGGGGTCCCAGATGGATATATATTTTAAACTAAAATTAAAGAAGCAAAGATAAAACTTATGTCTTAAAAGTGAAATTAGAATTTCCTAAAGAAATCCAAATTGCTCAGAAGAAGTTGCTGTTTGTGATATGCTGGCACTTGCAATTTTTCTGTGTCGGACCAAGGATGTGTCCCATTCAATCCTCGCCGTTTTGGATTTCTTTTAAAAAGATTTAAAAATTTTCATGTTATGCATTCTCATTTGAATAAAATTAACTAACCTCCGCCATTTTAAAGTGATATTAACATAGAAAGTACTTAATTTTTTATTCGAATGTTTTACATTTTGTTCTAAAAAAACTTAAATAAAGAATATTAACCAATATATATATATATATATATATATATATATATATATATATATATATATATATATATTTATACATATATATATATATATATATATATATATATATATATCATTCTATATATGTATATGTATATAAAGAATTATATGTTCACCACATTCAACTGATAATTAGGCATGTTTAATAGGCTACTCCTCGACTATGCCCACTTATACAAATTTCATACACCACTGTGTTCTTGTTGTTCTCTTTATGAGAAGCTAAATTATCTCCTTGGCGATAAAGAATTTGGGTTAACTTAGGCCTAAAAGATGGACAAACAAGTTGACACAATCCATTACGAATTACATTTACCCCTCTATAAGAAGTTGTGCTATATGAGACAAATTGACGGCACTTTCCAATACTAAAACCGACACATTTTAACCTGTCAAAACCAAAGAAGTTACACTCCCGTAGTTGTATTCCTCCTTTAAGCTCTTTCGTGAACATGTATAATTTGTTATCTGTGTAAAGTTATGGTTGTAATATCTAAACTTTATCTAAAAATGTCCAGGCATATGGTAAACTATCCGGAACTGTAGAGAATACGAATATTATTGATCTGGCTCTCACTGAAAGCTTAAGCAATCATCGTTGTATTCATGACCCATAACCCTGGCAAGGGTCACTACATCGCTGTGCCCTGCTAAGACTGTTAAAAATACACAGGAAATGTTCAAGGCTTGCGTGTAAGTACATATTATCGATGACGTGGAAAAGTGGATTTTACATGACCTATAATTGTGTAAGTATAGCAGAAGAGCAGTCCTCTGTCGTGTCCAAGAATTTAACATCTCACGGACTTCACCAAAGCGACTTTTGAATTGACAATCTTACTAGGTTCAATTGTTTCAAGAGGTGAAGTCTACTGACAATTTCAAGAGTGGTCATTACAACAAATATGAACCAGAATAACATGAGGTCCCAACACGATGGTGCCACTTGCCAACATCCAACGAAACAATGGCTTTTTTACAGGAGAAATTCAATGGCCCCGATATCTCAAGTCATGGCGATGTTAATTTGCCGTCACGATCATGTTATTTGATGCCGTTGGACCTCTTTCACTGGGAAGATATTTAAAAGAAAAAGTGTACGTCAATAACCCAAGAACAATTCAAGAGCTAAGAGATGACATAATTCGGCACATTAACGACATTGAACCTCAATTACTTGTTAGAGCCACTGAATATATGGACCATAGGATGTAGCTATATTACCGAAACCATGGTCAGAATTTGTACGATATGTCATAGATCCTTCTATCATAATAAACAAAATATTAAGATAACTCTTTGAAAACTTTTGGTTTTATATGCATTTAACATCCAATAGTCAATTTGAACTTTTGTTTTGGAAGTTTGTGAAAAAGAATCATCATGTTCGACCACCCAAAGAATATCACTAATAGCTAAAGTCAAAATCATGCTAATCATTGGAATGAAATGCAGTGCATCTGATTCCAGTCTTCTGAATTCTTTGTAATAGTAATTTGAATCTTTTATTACTTCCATGGAAATGAAAGAGGCAAATATTGTATATTTTTTATTCTGGCCAGTACTCAGGGGATGAACCCTACATACGCAGTGTTATGAGCCGGAACTACAAAGGAGGGAGTAGTATTGAGAGGACAGATGAAGATAGATGAGAAGATAGAGAATTCTTGTAAATGTTCCAAACTTTTACTTCGCCATCAAATTTGTTTGCTACGGAGCCGACGAAGGAGCGTGCTGTTACTCTGCTCTTAGTACATGACAATGTCAATCGCTGCCATGGTATCAAGGTTTTTTTATAACGTTAATTGTACAGTTTATTTAAGTAAGCATAGCGATATCCACGGACTTGCGAAATCGATCTTTATTTTATACTCTATTCAATACTGCTCTACTACATTGATAATCTATACAGAATATGCTAACTCGGCGTACTGCTTATATGTATATTTACGTGCTATTAGTGCTTTATTGTAACACTCAGTATTAAACTCTCTCGATTTAAAGAATACATATGATATTAAAATTTTTTTTTTACTTTTTGGAATAGAGCCCAGAACTTAGATTTCACATACTATTGACAATATAAAGAATTGGCTTTCTAACTGACTGACTGGGAATATACTCGTATGTAAAAACTTCATACTTAATACACATGCTAGGTATGCTGCTGCCCAGTGTAATCGAAACGGCAACCAAATTGTACAATATAATACGCCTAGATTTCAGGTGTAATAAAATGTTTTTCACATTCGAATCATAAATAATTATTGATTATTCCTCCATACATTCGTATTAATGTTGCTGCTCATGGTGGATTGAGTGTACAACAGAATGTTGCACAGGAGGCAAATATAGTACTTAATATATGCGTCATTTCTTTATTTCTAGGTTGAATATTTTAAAATACGGTTAAGTTCATTTAATATTTACGTCTTTAATATAATTTTTATTTTTAACCGAAACTTGTTTGCAACTTTTTTATATTAAACTTAAAGAGTAAAAGCGTATTGAAATATTAAGTATTTTTAAATTCGGTTGAAATTTATACACTGAGATTCTTAATATTACCAGCAGAATGACACGAAAAATATATCAAATATGAACATGACATTATGATGATAGTATGTTGAAAACTAAATTAGTGTTGATATTACCATGTTCCTTGGATTATGTTTATGTAAATTTAATATTATTTGACATTATTATCCTTCTTGCAATATCAAATATTGTAAAAGAAGATCGAAAAAATATCTAATTCAAATATTTGTCATATATGCTTTATTGCAACTCGGCTAATCCTAACCACATCGTAAAGTGAAGTTAGAGTGCGGAGTTTATTTTTAAATCTCACGAACGCATTCACCGATTTTGACCTGGCAGTCGACGACACTTTTCCTTGTTAAGAGCTGCTTAGTTTGTGGCATCGATCGATAGTGCTGCTTCAAAGTTATTAAAAAAAATCAATGAGTGTTCGAACTCACGGGCGATATGTTAACACCTTTTTGTTTATTTATTTTATATTAAACCCACAAAAAACAAAGAGAATGCAAAGCAACAGACAAATGTACATACATACATTGTTATGTTTGTACATAAGCTACATACGTTGCTGTCTTGCTATCTCATTTTTATATATGTACGTATAAACACGTCACTGTTCTCTTTGCTATGCATAAGACAAAACCGAAGATCAACATAAAACACTTTTTTAATATTACTCCAAATTAATACTCCGAATTAAAACACTTAAATCTCCGCTCGCCGATATCGGATCGCCTTAATTTTTGGCCTAAACTCTTCGTCGAAACCCGTCTTCATCCAAAAATTAAAAAAATTGGCTATGAATTTCCGGAGAAAATAGCGTGGGAAAATTATATGAAAATCGCCCAATAATCACTTTCAATACCGACTGCCAAGCAACGAACAAACAAACGATGACTTACTCTTACATCTTACACCTTACACTTGCGTATGTATTGAAACTGATAGTTTACTGCCCTAGCGGCGCGCGTATAGATGTTAACACATCAAAAACACTTTTAAAAAAATATTTTCCTTATTTGTTTGATATTTCTTAAAATTTATCGGTCATAACTGGTTCCAATTCACAGGAAATTTAAGTTTGAAAATTCTTTGCAACGCGACCAGTTTGATACTTACAAACACACACACACACAGGCATATATAGTGACAGGTTCTCAGGAGTAGTCAGAAAAGCTTCCTAGGAAATCAAAACGTTGAGATCTGCTGAAAATTCGATTGCTTCAAAATGGGGTAAAACCAGTTAATTTCCACTTTTTAATTTTTTTTTTAGCACTAGGAATAATTTTATAAGATTTATCTACAATTACTATTATGTTCTCTCACCGGCACTAAAATATAAAAGTATTTTTTTACTATTACAATTCTCATTTATATTAAATAATATAAATACGTACCAGACCAACAACTAACTTAAAAAATTTTCCGGATATTCCACTGTAAGTTCCTGAATGCATCAAAAGTAAAAATTTAAGTAGAATTCCTGAAATAGAACCACATCTTAAGTCCGCAAATATATGTTATCCTTGTTATACACTATTGGTTTTCTTTCTATAATATTTTTTCTGTTATAAATATTATTTGAATTTGGCAAAGTGTAGGATTCGATAGTTCAATCATTACAGTGCCGCTATTAATATTTTAAAAAAGATCAAACTAAGATAAAAGTGATTTAAGGTTTTACCACAAACCGTTTCTGATGTTGCATGATTAAATCACAGAAATGAACAGATATGGCACATATATTAGCGAGAGGTATGAGTAATATTGCAATTTATTCTCATAGAATAAATAGATCATACGCCACGTGTCACAGTAGGAAGTTTGTTCACCAAAAAGCTCAGTATCATTCTTACCAGACAAGAGAAAAATATCGTAATTCAGGTTTTAAAATATCCTAAAAAATTATTTAAAATATTGTTTAAATGTTTGAGGTCAACGTATTTATATTTTCAAATATTAAGCTGTTTTAAGACAACACATCGTAATTAATCTTACCAATGAATAAGGCTTTTCAAAATATTTTAAAACACAT